>JBBWUH010000001.1:0-1200000 GCA_038380885.1 Phyllosticta citrichinensis | reverse complement strand
TGGACTGTCGAGAACGTCCCAGCCTCGGGTTTCCGCCTCAGGGCCAAGGTCTTTGACGAGGATCCCGCCAACCACGATGACAAGCTGGGTGTTGCGACCATCGACGTTGATCGCCTGTCAAAGGACTGGGCCGGCATCAAGGAGCAGAAGATCAAGGTCAAGAAGCGCAGAGGGAGCAAGCGCGCCTACACCATGCACGCCATGACTGTCGCCGCGCGCAAGGCCGAGAGCATGGATCCGTGGGTCGTCATAAGCGTAGAGTTGCTCGGTAGGTCCCCAGGAAAAGAGGGCGGCCGCTGCTACACCGTTGGACCTTGCTGGTGGACCAAGCACTATTCTCCTCTGCTCGGAATGTTGGCCGGTCGCAAGGAAGACCAGGATGATGGAGAGGGCGATATTCAGGTCGACAAGAACGGGAAAAAGATTTCGCGCTACAAGTATGTTTCACTTGGATTCGTAGACCTTCGTTGCTAACAGGCGCAGCTTCCAAGCCAACCAGCTCCAACTTCGTGGGCCTACTCCACCAGAGCTGTACCACCGCTATGTCGAATTCAGGCCCTTTGTAAAGTCCATGTACACGTCTTCTGGCGTCAAGGGACTTTTGCTGCACAAGGCCCTGCATCACCAGCACGAGCGCGTCTACAATTTCTCCAGGACGACGGAATGGGGCCAATTCAGCGAACCCTGCAACGAAATGACGTTGAAGTTTTTGGACCTCGTTCACTGGGACAGGGGTGGCCGCATCTTTACCTACGTCATAACGCTGGACGCCCTGTGGCGCTTTACGGAAACGGGCAAGGAATTTGGTATCGACATGTTGAGCAAGCACACCATGCACAGCGACGTATCCGTGTACATTGCCTTCAGCGGCGAATTCTTTGTCCGCCGCCTCAAGCACCCTTTCAAGAAGACGACCGAAGAAGAGGACGAGGGGAAGAAGGGCTTCTCGCGCTTCTTCCACCGCCACAACTCTGACAACGAGACGCATCCTCCGGACGACATTGGCGGCGGTCCTCCTGGGGACGACCCTCCCAAAGACCCGCGCTACTACGAGCTCGTCATCGACAACGACTCGGGCACATACCGCCCCAACGCCAAGCTGCTGCCGACGCTCAAGAAGTATCTGCAGACGCAGCTCCCCGGCCTGCACGTCGTGACGCTCGACTGCCAGGCCGACGCGGACAAGATGGCCGAGATGAAGCAGGAGCAGCGCGACCGCAAGGCCGCCGAGGGCAACACGGTCGTGTACCGCCAGGTCAAGGACGACAGCGACAGCAGCAGCATCAGCTCGTCCGACGAGGAGGACCTCGAGGACGCGGCGCGCGAGCACGAGGCTAGGACCCGCGACGACCACGTCTTGCACGCCCTCGGCCACCAGGCCAAGGAGCACAAGACGGCCAAGGTGCACCACTTTAAGGATCTGCTGCACAGGCCCAAGAAGAGCGATGCGTCGGCGGAGAGCGCGTCCGCTGCTGGCGGCAGTGCAAAATAAGGTATCTGCTGCCTGAACTTGTGATCTTTCCTTTCCCATTGGCAGACTCGCAGCAGCCTCTCGGGTTGATTGGTTGGTCGGTTGGGTTGGTTGGTTGGCTTTGTTTGTTTGTTTGAACGGTCTGGTCTTTTGGGCGACGATTTGCGATTTGCGTTCGATTATCCTTTGATACCCGCGTGTCATGGACGCTTTGGATTGTTGTTTTACCTATACATAGACTACTACCTACCGCTACGTTTGTAATGATTGAAACGGCAACAATGGGTTTGGCAACTTTGTGCGCATTGAATGTTCGAGCTCCGACGCCAAGCTGCGACGAATCTGGGCCCCTTGTCTACATTGCACAGCGACGGCATCGTCACTGTCGCACGCGACCTAGCACAGCCAGCATGGCCGCTCCAGCAATGTCGTCGTCGTCGTCGTCTGGAACTTCATGAAGCGGCGCACTTGAAAGGGGCCCAGCGCTCCCGCACTCCCACATTCCCACGCGACCGACTCCTCCATCTCCGTAGCCGCCAACACCGCCGATGAGACCCAGACACCGGGTATCTCGTGGAACGGCAACCTACCTGTTCAACGACAACGAGGGCGTTTCGCGACGAGCGTTCGAGGGAGGGGCTTGATAAGGAAGGCGAGAAGGAAGTAGTCATGGGGAGAAAGCGAGACATGCCTAGGAAGACTACATACATATGTAGGTATGTACCTGATCCGTCGCCTTGAGTGGCGGCGGAACAGATCATCCATCTCTCACATCCATCTCTGGGGAAGCTTCCCTTTCAAACGACCCACGCCACTGTCCACCTGCCACGCAGGAGACGCCTTGGGCTCAGTCACAGTGGCCGATTCACGACTTGTGTGTCTCGCACCGTCTTGCTGGTTTTGATCGCGAGTAGCACTTGCCTTGGCGGTGCTGTGCCCTCATGCCTCAGCAGACACATACAGCTCTCATCCATCCCACGCACTGCTTCTTCGGGCAGGCTGCGGCGCGGCAGACCGGAGAGGGGTTGGAGACAGAGGCGGCTATATGTAGACGATCCCACGCGTCGACTCTTTGGAGACTGAGGTGTGGTACACAGAGTCAGCTGCGTGGCTTTACCGTCCGGCACATGTAAGCATGAAATGGGTGTTGGAGTACTAGATCGAGAGCCGAAGGGACTTCTGAATCAAGGAGCTCTGGCATAGACTGGCTGCACTGCAAGGTGGAAAGAGCATCAATCAAACTCATCTGTTCGTGTTCTCATTCACCAACTCGCTTGCTGCTTATTATTGGCTTCCAAAAGAAAGACAACGCAACATGTACCGCGTAAATGTACCGTGGCGCCGCCCATCCATCCAAGCAGCCAGTCTACATGTACCCAGATGTCCCCCCAAACCAATCTAGTGAATCATACCACTCTTCGCCATCTCCTCGACATAATGCACATACCTGCCGGCACCATCCCTCCTCAACCCCTTGCCCCACTTGACCATGAGCAAAAACGTCAGACACTGCGCCAGGCCGACAAACGCGGCAGTAATAAAACACTTTTCGAGCCCCATGCCGTCGACCCACGGCGTGATGCCGTAGCCGATGGCGAAGCTCATGGTGTTGCGCACGAGGATGACGGTGACGATGCTCTCGCCGCCCAGCGCGCGGTAGCTGTCGATGGCGTACGCGACGCTGAGCGTGATGCCGACCGTGTTGGTGCACGCGATGGCGCCCGCCGCGAAGACGAGCCCGAACCAGTGCACCGAGTGCGCCGCGCCCACGCCCCACAGGATGAGCCCTGCCGGCAGGATGATGAGGGACGGCACGAAGAGCCAGAGCCGGAACTCGGGCTCCAGGATGCCCGCGTTTTTGCGCGCCCGCCACAGCACGAAGCGGTCGCCGACCGGCCCTGTGTAGAAGGCGGCGATGAAGACGCCGATGAGCGGCGAGAGGTACGACAGCCCGACCATGGACGCTTTGAAACCGTAGTTGGTGCCGAGGATGAGCGAGGTGGTCGCGTTGAGCACGTTGAACCAGACGAGGTTGGACCCGTACGTGAAGCCGGAGAAGAAGATGACGGGGAAGGTTGCAAAGATGAGCGGCCGCCACAGCATGCCGAGTAGCTCGTTTGGCTTCTCTAGGTCTGCGTGCTGCCAAAGCTTGATCTTGTCGAGGTAGTTCTTGCGTCTTCGCGGCATGCTGGGCTCGTTGGGGGTCTCGCGTGAGTGGACGGTAGGCATGGTAACCTTTTCCGGGTCTTCTTCCCTCTCAGGAGCTGGGGTGGTGATGCCAGGAGTCTGGGGCGGCGTGCCCGTGGTTGACCGCCGGTAGTTTGTCTCCTCCATGAAGAACACGAGAACGACAAATCCAATCAGGCAAAAGATGGCGCTCCAGTACAGAGTCCACTGCCATCCCTGGTCATCGTTGATGAAGCCGCCAAAGACTGGCGCCAGATAGTTGCTGCCCGCCAGCAGGAGAGCGTAGAGGCCAAAATATCTCCCTCGCTCGTGCTGGAAACTGTCATGCCGTGAGTCCAAAACTCGAGGCATGAATGCTCCATGACTCGACGCAATAAGATTTCTTTGATTACTTGATAAGGAAGGAGAGATGGCAAGGATCCACTGCGTCATTCCACAGGGATGAATCGTGCTATTTTCATCTGAAAGACAAGGATGGTTCTGAAAGAAATAGTCACACATACTAAATGTCTGTTATCGAGGTCTCGCAAAGACTCTCGATAGGGGCCAAAAGGAAGCCCTGGAGAATCTTGTTGGCGATCCACTGACCATTGCTCCTGGTGTACGGTGCCCAAAACTGGACGGCAGCGCCAGAAAGCATGCTAAACAGGTACACGGGCCTCTTGCCGTACTGCAGAGCAATGGGCTGCCAGAACAGACAGCCCCAGCCCGCAAACAGAAACATGTATCCGGTGCCCGCATTCAGGTCACTCAGAGTCAGGCCCGTGTCATTGCTGATGGGCTCGAGCACCGAGTAGATGATGGCGCTGTTGATGCCCGTCATGAGGGTGTAGACGCTCATGCAAAAGGTGCTGAGGGCCTTGCGCCTCGGGGTCCAGTTGAGCGGGTCGTCTGGATCATCCGAAGGAGCGGGAACCAGGACAATGTCGTGATTTTTGGCGTCGCCGGCATGTTTGGCCCTCATGGTGCCCTTTGAAGTGTGAGTACTAACTTCAAAAGAGGTCAAGAGCAACAAACCTGCAGGTCGACCAGATGCACGGTGCCTGGGACTGGAAGGACGCCCGGTTCCGCCTCCGCTTCTGCTTCCGCTCCGTGCACGCTGGCGACGGGAGCCATTCTCGTCGGCTGCTGCTGCTGCTGCTGATGGCGCGCGGCAGGGGCAGATCAGGGCCAAAATGCGGTTTTCGTTGCAGGCTCGACTTTGGGAGTTTTCAGCTCGGCTGTGCTGGCTGGCTTTGAGATGGCTCTAGGGAGCACACAGCGTTTGGCTGACCTAGTGCTTGAAATAGCAAAAGCAGGCCAACCCCACTTACCGTAGACAGGCATTGCGTATCAATTCCGACGGTCGATAACGCTGCCCGCCCGCGTTTGCTTTGTCGAGTAGTGTGGGAGCAGAGAGCCTGCATCGTCATCACTTCGGCACCCGCAGACCCAGCGGACGCTGCATTGCATCGACGGCGCAGACGTGCAAGCCAAGCCATGTCGAGGCCCAAAGTTGATGGAAAGTGGCGACCGCGCAGCGTGAGACAGGCGCAGACAAGTCGTAGATGCGCGTGTGGCGATAAGACAAAGATCGGCTGATAGGACGGTTTGCTTTGGAGTAGCAGCAGCACAAGGTTTGGTCTAACGTGAAGCTTGGTTTCTTGTGCCGTGCGGTGTTGTCTCTCGGGAAGTGTTCTTGCGCGCCGAACAATGCACCTTGACGTCGTTGATGGGCGGAGATGTATGTACATCGGCGGCGAGTTCGACTAGAGTGCAGGACGCTCGCTGAAAGATGCCGCGTCGTCGCGCGTTTTGGATCCGTCCTGGCGGAAAATGGAAGAGAAAAATCTCATCTGGAATGTACATGGCATACACCCAGGAACCCGATTCCTCTGCTCGAGTCCCAACGATGGCTTCCCGCGTCTACGGAGCCGGACGGCGCAAGAATGTGACCAGGCCATGGATTCCTCGGCATCTCGACGTCCGCATCTACGCCGTCGTAGTCGTCGTCAAAGGTCGGTCGCGCCGCCCACTGAGGCTCCCGTCGACATGACAACCGCCATTGGTCTCTGGCGTCGACGAGTCGCTGCAGCTAGAATAGTCGAGTCGGACGGCGATCGTCATCGCGCAGCGTGGCTTCGAAGCTTGGCCTCCTTTGTCGTATATGCGAGAGGAACACGACGACGGGCATTCAAAGGCGGTGGAGGTGATGCTGAGTCGAGAAAAAGTCATCACATAGCGTTATCAGCAATTGTGATGAGGTGCGTATGTTCCTTCTCGTCTATGCCCTCGGACGTCCAGCAATGAACGCCCGGACGCGCTGATACACGTGGGCAGCCAACAAGACTCCAGCCGACGAGCACACGCCAGAATCAACGCCGATCGCTCTGCGTCTCTGCTCAATTCGTCTTGTCAATACTGCTAACCCACATGGGCTCTCCCATCTACACATCCATCTGGTCCCGCCGCTGCGCATGCGCCAATCTTTCCACACGGCCGACTCGTGCAATCAGCTCCATTTCCTCTCAACGCCGCACAAGACATGCATCCCGATACCGCACCGTAGATTTCTTCGGACTTCGCTGCCAACATCATACAATATCGCGGTCAATCATCCATTGCCGCCAGCCTAGACGGTACGTGGCCTCCGTGTAGCAAAGATATGGTCCATATTGCGCAAAAGACCCTTTGTCCTTCCATTCCTTTCTGGGGAGGTCGTTCAGGCACCGCCAGCCAATTCGTCAAGTGGGCTAGATCGACTACTCGATGATAAAGTTCCAGGCGAGCTGCGCAATGACCTGTGCGGGCAAGTCGACAACACGGTAGAAAATCTCGGCCCCTGGAATCACCGTGACCAAGGACACCAAGAGACAGAGAATGTTGCTTGCCCCCGTCGGCCAATTCTTCTCGTGGCGCAGGTGCAGGAACAGCTTGATGCCAGCCGTGTAAATGATGATCGACTGCACGAGAAAGTAGCCTTAACAACTCGTTAGCACGCTAGAATACGAAGGGCTCGGCGCCGAAGGCCAAAAGGGGTCAACTCACTAAACGAACGTCGACCAAGGTACATGAAGACGGGCTGCTTGAAGATGTTTTGCACGACTTCATACGTCTCGAGCATGAGCATAAAGGCGACGATGATGAGGTAGTTGTCATCGCGGGCCTGCGGCTGCGTGAGGTCGGCACCGTCGTTGAGACCTCCAGTCGTGTACAGGCCCGTGTGGGCACGAATCTCGGCATTGGCGAACGAGGGTCTCCAAGCAACCCACAGGTACTCCATGATGAAGCCAGCCAGAGCGATAACGGCGGCAATGGGCCAGGTGGGGCAACGCCAGCTGCCCACATAGGGAACCGTCACCTTGACGCCGCGCCTCGATTTGGCCTTGAAATCCATGTTGATGACGACGTCTGCCAGGAGCAGACCGGTGGCCGAGTACCAGGCCCACGATTGCACCCACCATGCGGTGAGGATGTAGAGCACAAAGGCCTTGACACGCCACGAGTTGCGCGTATACGGAATGCAGATCATGGACATGTAGACGGTGTAGCTCTGCAAGAAGACGAGGCTGACGATCCACAGCGTCTGGGAGGGGTATGCCAGGCTGGCCTTTTGCTTGGCAAAGTTGTGGACGACCCAGAAGATTTCAAAGAGCGAGTTGAAAAAGTTGAGAAAGTTGGGCAAGTCCTCCGGAGTAGCAACGTTGGTGTGGCCCGTGCGGGTCCTGAAGTCGTCAATGTAGGCGGTCCCGATCTGGTTGAGGATGAGGGCGGCCATGCCGAATGAGACGGTCGTGGGAATCCAGAGGCGGATGCCGCGGCGGAAGAGCTGGCTGGCGACGACCTGGCGGGTGGGATTCTTCAGAAAGGGCACGCAAATGGTGCGGGCGGAGAGCAAGACGATGGACGAGTAGATGAGCGACTGGTTCCAAAAGAGGACCGAGAGGACCTTGCGGAGGATGGTCTGGTAGTAGGGGCCATTGGTGACGTCCGTGTCCTTGACGGCGGCGGGCGCGAAGACGGAGAGAAAGACCCAGAGGAAGGACAGGATGACCAGACAGCCGCGGACGCCAATGAGGTAGTCATGCTCGGGAGCCGGCGAGGTTGACGAGTGCAAGGCGGTCAGGCGGTGGACTGGCGACTTTTCCTCGGGCTTGATGGACGACGAGGCGTCGCTGTTGACAGTGGCGACGGGGAGGCCCATGGTGCGAGGAAGCTGAAGGTTGGGGTGGCTGCTGAAGCCGGCGGGCAGCAGGAAGGAGCTGCAGAAGTCAATGTCTGGTGTCTGGTGGTGAGGTGCAAGGGAAGGAGTGGAAGGTGCCGTCACCACTGACCGCTCATGATGTGGATGTTCTTTAACAGGTGCCACGCCCGGACGGCCCAGCTCCAGGGCGGCGTGCACGGCTCTGGGAGGGTCGCGTTGCGGCGCAGTCGACATGGCTGCAGTCATCACGTCCGGATTGTCTGTTTTCCAGTTCCCTCCGCCCGTTGGACGCACAGGCAGGTGTACAGATTAGGGAGTGTATGTACATGTACGGACGCGGCACGCATGGCGGCGCCGATGGATTTGGTTTTAGAGGCCAGCAGGGCATCATGATACGAATACTGTGGGCAAAAGCAGGCCCCGGCAGGTGCAGAAGGAAGGCCTGGCTTCGGCCTCAGAGGGTGGGAGGCCATGTCCAGTCAGTCCAGTCAGTCCAGACAGAGTCA
Source organism: Phyllosticta citrichinensis (assembly GCA_038380885.1). NCBI lineage: Eukaryota > Fungi > Ascomycota > Dothideomycetes > Botryosphaeriales > Phyllostictaceae > Phyllosticta > Phyllosticta citrichinensis. Next base: position 1,191,653 of record JBBWUH010000001.1, on the reverse strand, counting down.
GTCTGCAAGGGCAGGGCAGGGCAGGGCAGGGCAGGGCAGGGCAACACGGGAGTTGACCTGCATGACAGGAGGGCAGCCAAGGAGACTGGCCTCGGGCACTCGACTCTGCGAACAGACCCAGCAGCCAGGGCCACAAAGTGATGGATGGGCATGGAAGGGCGGGGAGGCCTAGATGAATGAAGCGTCTGTGCGTGTCGTCCTCGTCGTCCAGGTCGTGATAACCACCTTATGGCATGGCATGGCATGCCGTGGCTGTTGTTGCATTTGCAGTTGCAGTTGCAGTTGCACGGCCAAAAGCACATGGTTTGGCGCAAGAGACCGACATGTACCTACTACATGTTGTAGTGGCTAAAGGCGGGAACGCATCGAGGAGCGTTTCAACCTTCAGCCCATCGGCCACGCCAAGGTGATGAATGCCATGTCGGTCTGCTCTGCTTGCTCTGCTCCATCGATGCAAGCTCTCTCGGCATGGCTGAAGACAATCCAACGGCAACGGGAGCATGCTCCTCGGCTGCTGTGTCGCCCTCGTCTCGTCCATTCTCCTTGTCGTCTCGTGGGCCATGGATCAAGTCTCAAGCCCGGAAACCTGCTGCAAGCCCGCCGTTGTCCTTTGTTTTTTGCTCCATTCCTTACCGCCACTTGATGTCTCTCTTTTTGTTCCCTTTTTCCCTTTTTCCTTTTTTCGCCTGCCACCTGCGCCTACCCTGCAATCGGCTGCGTCCAGAAATTGGGACAAGAGCCCATCTGATGGGTCGCTGGCGTTTCACGGCCCCTTGGATGAGTGTAACCCTGCTGGAGATCCACGAATGCCGTGTCCAGGCACTTGCTAGGCACCGTAGCTAATTAATAAAAACACCACCATCTTGTCACACGGCCGCCAGAGAGCGTGGGAGCGTTGGCTTGGCAATTTGACCGCTTGAACAAAACGGCCGCCTGTCTTGGGCTTGCCTATCGACCACGACGACTTGAGCAACCCCCTTTTTGCTCTCGCGGTCGCACACGGACGGCCTGGCAGGCGACGGCGATAACTACTACTCGGAGCAGACGTGTCGACGTGAATCGTCACGGAAAACGTCATGACAAGGTTGGTCGTTCCGACGGGCCAGACAAAGGTCCCTGTGATGCTCAAACCGCGGGGATGATCCCATCAGCCGCAACTTGCAATTCCGCTCGCGCGTCCTTTTTTCTATTTTCTCCCTTTGCTCCTTTTTTTCTTCTCTTCCTTTCACGAGGCCTCCGCTGCGGGGAGCCTGAGGTTCCTTGCAACTTCAAGACAAAGACAGGCGACATGACCGTCGCGTCCTCACGTCACAACCGGGTGGCAGCAAGGAAACTTGGCCGCCTCGAGGACGACCGACGCTCAGCTCCACCCGTGCGAGCTTGATGCCACACGAGGTTTTCGTCACAAGGGCGCCCACGTCGACAGATACCGTATGTACACGTTCCGACCGATATAGTGCTACCACGGAAACGTCGTGGCAGGAGGGGGCGAGGGAAACCCATCGGTCGTGTCCGCAGCACCGTTGCCATCGACCTGCCCGCAGCGGTTAAGCAGAGGTGATCCAGAGGATCCAGAGGAGATCCAAAGAAAATCCAGACGAGATCGCGCGGTTGATCAAGGGCGATGCTCGATGGGTTGTGGGAGGTTGATCAACAGAGCAGCTCATCATCTGCCAATGCCGTGCCAGATGGACAGCAGCATCCACAACACTATTGGCAAATCAGCAAAACGCTGCGAGGGACAGAAAAGACATGTTCGCCTTTGCCTTTGCCACTACCGCATCGGCCCCCATATCCTGTGCCGTGCCTGTACTGCTGCTGCTGCTGCTGCTGCTGCTGCACCGTATGTTGCCCAATGCGACCGAACGACCAACTCACAACACCACCACTCCCACCAGCTCCCACAACATGGCTTGCGGCCAAATCTCCGCCTCTTCCTTTGTTTTCCATCATGTCAGTGCAGCGCGCTGCTGCAACCACGGCGGACATGCCCTGAGACATGACATCACCATGATCCCCGGCAGTGGTTTAGGTTGGTCCATCCTCGTCCACTCTGCTCTCGCTTCTCGGTGCGTCCAAACTCGTCGGTGCCTCTGTGGGTCCGCGCCCCTCTCTTCGCTCCCACAACTGTGCGATCGTCCCGATTCGGCAACGGAGCCACCTGGCTACATGCCCAGGAAGGCAGCCGACGTCGTCTTTCGGCCTGTCCGCACACGGGCGGTTCCTCGGTGGACGTGGACGTGGACGTGGAGGAGGTGGTGATGGGTTGTGGTTGGGTCTGCCTGGCTGGCGGGCGTCGGGCGGTTCCTGGGCCGCGCCGCACACCCGCCTACCCACCCACCTCACCCACCGTACCAGTTGCTCGACGGACGGCACAACCCGCTGGACCAACAAGCAAGCAGCATGCATGGAAGCGGGGAAAAACAAACCAGACATCGTCTTGTTGTTGCTCAGCGGCGACGCCAGTCTTCGCTCTCTTTTCTCACACACACCCGCCACCCTTCCTCCACCGTGTGCTCCGTCTCATCTCTCTCGCTTTCTCTCTCGGTCCACTCATATTGCCAGCGAGCGCTGTGCCTTGGCAGAGAAGAACACGACAAAAGCTGGGCAACGCGAGATTGCGCCCATCTGGCCGGTGGGCGCAAACACACGCGCCGGGCCGGGGCGCTTGCTTGCTTTCTTTCTTGCTTGCTTGCTTGCCTGCTTGCATCATCCACTGACATGGATCGAAGGGCAACGGAAGCCTCAAGGAATACCTACCTGAGGGGAGATGAAACTGACGACCGGACAACAGGCAAACATGGATATCCAAGCGAGCGAGCAAGCCACAAGGCTGAGATTTGATTTGATCGTCGGCAGCTAGCATCGACTTTGATTGATTCCGTACCTCTAGATGACGGACTGGCCGAACCGACTGACCGACCTGCCGACCGACCGGCCTGCCCAACTACGTACAGTACCACTACTGAGACGAGACGAAACGAGACGGGCCAGCCGGGAAAAGGCAAAAACTGGAAATTTCTCTCTTCTCTCCCACGCCACGCCATGCGATGCGTCTACCCACCACCATTATCCATATACTTCCGCTGCCGCCCGCCTGCCTCGGCCGGGCTAGGTAGAAGGAATGAGCGGACGGACGCATGGAAGCCATGGCGGAGAGTAAATGCGTGGGTGCGTGGCCGCCGAGCGAGCTGCATGCCGGCGGGGGCTAGTTCAGCCTACCGGGGCTGAGAGCACGGTACATCCATCCCTCCATCCATCTACATACATCCATCCATCTACATACATCCATCCATCTATTCATCCCACCCATCTCGTCGGAAATTCTATGTGGATGTGGCCCGCAGCCGTGCCTGCAGTAGCGGCTGCTTGGCCCACCAAGCCTAGACCGCAAACCTAAGCCTGCCATCTTCTTCATCACCACCATCATCATCATCATCATCATCATCATCATCATCATCAAGCATTGTTGCCGACAGAGCAGTGGCGGCGGCGCCGGCGGCGCAAATAGATACATACCCTGGCGCATGCCATGTGCGCAGCCGCTGCGCAGCGGACGCGGGCGCCGCCTTTCTCGGTTGATGGAGGCGAGCGGGCGAGCGGACAGAGTCCAAACGCAGCCGCAGCGTCAGTATGGTGGTGGTGGCCCCCGCAATGTATAGCGTGGCGGCGGAGGAGGAGGAGGAGGAGGAGGAGGAGGAGGAGGAGGAGGCGGCGGTACAGTACACACATGGGTTGTATTTCTGTCTGTCTGTCTCTCCCATGCCGTTTGGACGGACATGGTGATGGGTACCTATCTATCGACTGACCGACTGACCGACTGACTGGCGTCCTACAGTCCGTCGTGGCCTCACAGCAGTGCTCATCACCACGCCTTCAACTTTAACTCAAGCCACCCGCCAAATCACTCCATCACCGCCCGTTACATGCCAACCGCCGCCCATCGAAATTAAGGTAGCAACCTTATTTCCCGCCGCCGGCAGTACCTTTGCTTTACACCCCTATCCCCTGCCCTACATACTCTACCCTACCCTACCCTACCCTACCCTACCCTACCCTACCCTACCCTACCCTACCCTACCCCCTATCAATGCACCTCTTTCTTTCTTTCCTTCTTTCCTTCTATTATCCACTTAGATTACTTCTAAATAACCACAATTTGCCAGCAACGGTGTGCGTAATTTGGCGACAGGGCTTGGCAAATTGCGGTGCCAAGTGCGCATTGCGGTGATTGTGCGGCGGCGGCGGCGGCGGCGCCAGGCCGGGCCTGTCTGCGGCAAGACGGGCGACGGCGCCGTCGGTAGATAGATGCGTGGATTCTACGTGCGTATGCATGTATGTACGTACGAGCGTTCCTTGCCGGGTTAACATTTATTTGGGGACATGGCTAGGTACTGTCCTTTTTGTGGCGTTAGGGGGGGGAGGTATGTGCAGTATAGCACGGGCGAGCGGGCATGTGGGCGTGACTGCAATGTAAGGTGCGGCGGCTATCCGCGCTGCATGGCAGACAGGCAGACAGATAGGCAAGACGGACAACTTGATGAGAGGGAAAAGTAGAGGAAAGAGTGCGTCTGGCGTGCGGGCAACAAACAGTGTTGATGACTTTCATGGAAAGGAAAAGGAAAATGCGGAGGGAAGTTGGCATTTCGCATCGAATTGATGACGGAGGCTCACCACATGTATACAAGGGACGGACATGCCTCGGTTTCTGCTCCCGCGTGCCATCATGAAAATTTGGCGGTCGTGGCGCGTGAAGGTCGCCATTCTACTGCTCTGCGCTTGCTTGGCGGTTTGGTAAGTGCTGGCTGGCCGTATGCGACGAGTGGCGAGACAAGTAGCCAGGTAGGAATGAAAAAAAGCGAGAGGCGCAGGTACGCTACGCTGGGCTGGGCTGGGCTGGCCATCAGTGGGTCGCCCGTTGCTTGCTTGCCGTCCATGGCATGTTTCGCTGAGTTGCGGTGTGATGTGCTAAGGTATGTGCATGGATGGAAAGGTAGGGATAGAGAGGTATATATATATGTATATGGTGGATGGTTGTGTTAATAGCAAGTGAGACAGCTGGACAGAGAGAAATGGGCAGGCAAGAAGAAGATCGTGGACTGAGCAAGAAAAGCCAGATAGATGCAAGATTAACCATCGCATGCATTGCTAGTGCGCAGTGCAGTGAGTGCAGTGCAGTGCGGGCGCAACGCAGCTGTATATGCAGACAGACAGACAGACCGACCGACAGACACACACATGTATCTACTCTTCCATCATTCCCTCGAGCAAGAAAGAAAGAAAAAAGACGCCTCCAGAATCCCTCAGAATTCCCCCCATCCGTACGTGGTGGACTTGATTGACTCCCACCTGTTTCTATCCCGGTCCTTTATTTCCATAGCATGACACATTAAAAAACAGAGAGATGCAACTACAAACTCAAATCTCTCTCTCTCTCTCTTGCGGGTAGTGAAGTGTTTGCACTGCTGGCAAGGGCGGTCGGTCCGGTCCGATCCAGCCCCCGGCCCCGCAAGCAGTACGTTGCCTGAAAAACTAAGACAGATAGGAAGGTATGTAGCGCAACGCGGGGACGGCAGCGTGTCGCATCGTGTCGTGTACCGGCAGTGGCAGGCAGGCAGGCAGGCAGGCAGGCAGGCAGGCAGGCAGGCAGGCAGATAGGACAGACAGACCGACCGTTGTTTGTTGTCCGGTCGAGTTGCACTTCGGTCGATTCCGTGCTGCCATACGCAAATTTCCCCAGCCCACCCGGCCCCCAATCATGTCGCTCTCGCACAGGTAGGTGGGTAGTACCTGAAAAGGAGTGCGAGTGATGTGTGGGAAAAGAAACAAATTGCAAAAGAACAAGGCGATTGACAAGAAGGGTAGGTTTTTCGAAAGCCATTGAGAAAAGAACACATTTACAAGAAAGAGCAACGGCGGCAGCAGCAGCAGCAGCAAGTGCTCTCTGCTTTGCTAGCGCATACATGCATTCGGTGTGCGCGCGGATGCAGGGAAGCGACTGCAATCATAAAGAAGCGGAAAGGATGGTTGGTCGTGGTGATGCATGCATGCAAGGCGCAGGGGCTCGACGGGTTGATGCACCGTGGTCGTTCTGGTGCAGCACAACGTGCATCCAGGCCGGCAGCCAAGCTGAAATGTTTTTGGGCCGACGGATGCCCACCTTGCTGACTGCTGCTGCTGCTGAACTGCAAATGGTGGCGGTGGTGGTGGTGGTGCTGCTGCCATCTTTCGTCGCCCGTTGGCACGACAGTGGGGGGGGTTTTTTTGTGCGCACAAAAAAAGCTCCTAGTCGACCTGGAAATGTAACTCGGGACTGCGACTGCGCGCGCTCCGGACCAGATTGGGTGCACACACACAGCTCCTTTGCAGCCGCTTACGACCGCGCCGTCGGATTCCAGTTGCTGTAATTGACTAGCTGGCGGGCGTTGCCGTAAATTCCCATGGTTGCATTCAGCACCAGATAGAAGGGGTAGAAGAAGGAAAACATGACAATCATGCGGCGATTGACAAATTCGGACCGAACCGTTGCCGTAATCCACAGAGTCGCAATGAGGCAAAGCACCCTGTAATTGCAATTGTCAATAGACTGTCGTTGGCCCTGCCCGCAAGGGACGGAAGACTTACGTGATGACGAAGAACCAGACGGAGACGGGATACTGGAACCAGATGAGCTTGGCCAGGCCCATTGGGTTCTTGGGCCACTTTGTAACGATGAAGCCGGCGACCATGCACGTGTACTGGGTGACGAGATAGTACGAGACCTCGCGAATGGCCAGCAGCTGCATGAGACCAATGCGGACCTTGATGCGGCGGGGCGTTCCGTCGGGAGACTTGTTGTAGGCAAGCTTGACGTGCTTGACGCTGGCCTGGGTCCAACCTTGAGCCCAGCGCAGACGCTGCTTCCAAAAGGACTTGAAGGTGGTGGGAGCCAGCTCGTACGAGACGACATTCAAGTCGTGGACGGCTTTGGCGCCGCGCGAAATGGAGCGCAGAGCCGAGTCAATGTCTTCAGTGAGCATGTCGCCGTCCATCTTGAGGTCGCGGAGCAGAGAGGCACGCCAGTAGCCGTTGGAGCCGCAAAACAGACCAAAGTCCCACATGAGGGCGCGGCCGGGGTGGGAGACGGCGTAGATCTTGTCGAACTCGACGGCAATCATGCTGGCAAGAACGCACTCGTCAGTGTTGAAGACGACGCAGCGGCCTTGGACAATGTCGACCGTGTTGTCCTGGCAGAAGCGTTCGGCGGCCCAGCGGGGACCGTAGGGGTGAGGGTAGTGGTCACAGTCGTAAATGGCAATGACGTCGGCACCCGTGTCGAATGACAAAAAGTAGTTGAGGTTGTCGGCCTTGCTGGTCGAGTTGGGGACTTTGATGACGCGGCATTGGGGATACTTGTACTGGAGGTCGCGCAGCTGCGTCTCCAAGGGCTCAATGGGCTTGGGGGTGTTGTAGACAAGGTTGATGCGGATCCTGTCGACGGGGTAGACAATCTTGGTGAGGGCATGGAGGGCGCGGTCCATGATGATGTCCTTTTCGTTGGGCAGGTAGGCGACGATGAGAATGTCGATCAGAGGCAGACTGGCGTCCGGGGTGGGAAAGGTCCAATCCTTTTCTTGGACCTTTGTGACGGCCTTGCGAGAGTCCATGACGGGGCCTAGCGAGAGAAAGGCCTCGATGACGGTGGAGGCAGAGATGTAAAAGTTGGTGGCCAGGTAGAAGAACCAGAAGATGCCAATGGCCTTGTGGGTGGCGACCATGTAGATTGAAACGGAAAAGACAAAGTAGGAGAAGACGAGGGCAAAGGGCGTCCATTCGGTGACGAAGGCCGAGAGGCGCTGCAGCAGAGGTTGTTTGGCAGGCGGAGGAGGGGGAGGGGGAGTGGTGGAAGCAGAAGGACTGTACGAGACCTTGGGACGGTCATCGTCAATGTTGACGGAGAAGTCTCTGCTGTCCGAGGGCGACGACATGGTGGAGGGGGTGACGTGAACGACAGAAATGAGCCCAAGAGCTCTGGAGTGGAGGATATAAGACCGTAACGAGCGAGAATGGGGAGGGGAGGGGAGGGGAGGGAATTTTGAAAAGAGCAGAGTAGAGCGGAGAGAGCAACAGGGCCGGCGGACCAGGGTGGGTCGGCTGGAGTACGATGGCCGTGGCCGTGGCCGTGGCCGTGGAGTGGGAGTGGAAGTGGAAGTGGAAGTGGATGGACGTGGACGTGGACCTGGACCTGGACGCGTTCATCATGGGATGGGCCGTGGTCTGTGGCATGCCTGCCTGCCTGCCTCACGCCCCCGGCAGCCATCCATCAGCAGCGCAGGGCAGCGCAGGGCAGCGCAGGGGCACGACGCATGTGCAGTGCAGCAAAGCAAAGCAAAGCAATACCGTCGCAGTAATATCAGAGCCAGCGAGGGATGATCTGCATTGATCGGGACATGGTGTCGAGTCGGTCATGGCTGTCCTGCCGGCCGTGGCTCCGCTGCCCTGGACATGCATGGCACGGCGGCCGTCGCCACAGTCTGGTGTCCATCCATGCTACGTCTCGGAGGCCTTGAAGTGGATGGATCGAGTGATGGTGGTGGTGGTGGTGGTCGTCGTCGTAGTCGTCGTCGTCGTCGTGTTTGTTCCTGCAGTCCATCTTGCCAAGAATCGGCCCGACACCACCTCGTCGTCCGCGGCCGCTGCTGTGGAACCCGCTGCTCGCCCCCTGTCGCCTCCACCCCACCCTCCTCACCTCACCTCACCTCACCTCACCTCCACTCAACCCTCCCTCCCCCTCCCTACCCTACCCTACCCTACCCTACCCTACCCTACCCTACCCTACCCTACCCTACCCTACCCTACCCTACCCTACCGTACCGTACCTGACAAGCCCGCCCGCTGCACCTCCATGCACATGCACATGCAGGGACCGGGGCATGGCAGGGCACCCGCGGCCTGACAAGACAACACGCCCATGCCGCAACGCTACGCTCTTTTTCCATTTGCGACAGCTTTCCATCTCGCCCGCTTTTTGTACTCCAAAGCTCCGGCGAGTCCTCGCCTTCTTCCAGTCTTTCCCCAGTCGCTCGCTTTCTCCCATCATGTTGCTCCCAAAGGAGCTCCCCTCCCTGGCTGGAGCTGCCCTCGTGCTGCTCCTGTCCCTCTCACAACTCTCCGCCGCCCAGTCTGACGACTGCTCTTGCGGCTTCTACGACGATTCCACCGGCAACCTCTTTACCGAGTCCCTGATTCAGTACTTCAACGAGACGTCTGATTTGAGCGAGTTCGTCATCGAGGACTTTGAGCACAAGGTCGAGAAGAGCTGGAACAGCAAGTACCGCCAGGGCGCTGCCGCCGACAATGTCGTCGCCAATGGCACCTCTCTCAACCTCTACTGCGACCCCTCCACCAGCCAGCATCTCGTCAACGGCGCGAGCATCAGGTCCAGACGCCGCGACATTCTCCATGGCACCTTCCGCTCCTCCATGCGCGGCCCTCGGTCGGGCATGGGCGGAAGCTCCATGACCATGCGCGTCCTCTTCAACGAGACCGAGTCTTTCGAAATGAACATGATGAACACCGACTCGTACTCGACCGCCTGGGTGAACACTCTCATGGAGGCAGAATGGCCTGACCGCTCCCTCGGCATCAACTACACCGTCCTCGGCAACAGCTCCGTCACCAATGGCACCGTTTGGCCCTACGACTTCATGGAGTTGCGCATGGATTGGACCGAAAAGGAACTCCGCTGGTGGGTTGCCGGCAACAACAGCCGCAATGCCACCAAGAAGGAAGACGGCAAAGTTCCCCTCACTCCTGCTCCCCTGTACTTTCGCCATTGGTCCACGGGCAACACGTACACCATGGAGGGCCCTCCGTACTTCCGCTCAGTGGCCAATGTCGCCTGGTTCCGCGCCTTTTTCAACAGCTCGGCCATGACCACCGAGCAGCACGAGGAATTCGACCAGCGCTGCACCATTCAAGACGCTTGCTCCGTCGATGACATGAGCCTCCGCCTCGTCTCAAACTACTCGTCCAACTCTACCGTCAAGTACAAGCATCACGAATCCAAGGGAGGTCTTTTGACTGCGCCCATCTACATCTCCGTCATTTGCGTCTGCTTCTCGACCCTTCTCCTCATTCATGCCTTTTTGCTCAGGATCCGTGGCAAGCAAACCTCGGGCCATGGCCATGGAGCAAACCAACCCAAGAGCGACTCTGGCTCCGAGACTGACCGCACCTCGTCGCCAGTACCTCCATACCAGTCGACCGAGGGTAGCTTTGTGGCTTCGAGCGGCGTCACGCCTCACCAGACTAGACCGTCGACGCCCGAGAGGAGAATGGCAGAGGGAATGCCCCCCCGTAGACCCGAACTTACTCCCTACGGATCTTCTGGCCCCTCGACTCCACTGCCACGTTATCAGAGTACAGAGTACATGCCGCGCTACACAAGCACAGAAAATTTTGGAAGGTACGACGAGGATGTCATCAGCCCCGTCTCTTCCACGCACACGTTGCATGGCACCCCTTCGACGCAGACACTACATGGCGCGCCCGAATCTGGGGCCTCGTCCATCAGAAATCCAGTCGTCTACACAAACTCGGCCCTCATGTCCGACTATGCGCTCTCAGGGTCCGCTGCTAGAGACTCGGCACAGACACTCGTCCCAAAGACCCCTCTGAGCCCATTCTCTTCATTGCCCAAGTCGCCAACCGCGCAGCCGTGGTCGCCCAAGAGCAGAGAAAAGGTATTCGGAGAGGCCAAGGTCAGGGAAATTCAAGAAAAGGAGCAAAAGGAGCACCCGCTGCGTACGACGCAGAACGCCATGACGGACACCAAGGTCGACAAGATCCCGACCGCAAAGAAGCAGCGTGTCGACTATCTGGCCGGTCTGGTCGCCCTCTGCTCCCTCTTCGTCACCCTTATCCACTTTCACTTGACCTATGTCCCCGCAGTTGTCATTCCTGGTGCTGCTCAGCACTACAAGAGTGAATTGTGGGCGCAAAAGCTCATTTCTCCATTCATCATGAACCAAATGTGGCTCGGAGTCTTCTTCACCACGTCGACTCGCTTCCTGTCTGCCCGCTACTTCCGCGAGGGCAAACTGGACGTCATTGCGGAACGCGCCGTCAAACGTACGCCTCGTCTCTTGATTCCCGTCACTGCCATGGTGCTGTTTGAGTACTTTTGGATCGACGTGGGCGCCACCAAGTACCTGGAATACGTTCCCTCCATCTCGTGGTCGACTTGGGCCTACGTCTCCAAGTTCCCCGACCCCGGCCACTTTATCAGCGAGATTCTGGAGCTGATTTACCTGATCCCCAACGCCGTCCCCCAAGTCACGTACAACTACTGCACCGGTGTGCTGTGGACCATTGCGGTCCAGCTGCAAGGTTCGTGGGTCGTCTTGCTCGGTGCCATTCTCATTCGCGAGATCAAGACGCCATGGAAGCGCTTTGGCTACTACCTCTTCTGCGTTGTCAACAACTGGTACGCGCGCAACTGGGGCACCTTCTTCTGGCTTGGTCTCATGCTCACGGATCTGGATATTACGTACAAGTGGAGGAAGTTCCTTTACCCCCGTCCGGCCGTTTACTATCCCCTCATCACTTTCTGCGCCATGATGACTTGCGCCGGCTTCCTCATGAACCTGCTGCCGCAGTGGTACAATTGGAACTTTTCGACGCACGAAAACGACATTCATCCCGACCAGGAGACGGGCAAGCCGGTCGGCGAGACGGAGCGCGGTGGATATCCCAACTACTACGAGCCGCGCTTCAACATGTTGCTGTTTGCAGTAGGCATGCAGGCCATCGTGGAGCTCAGCACCGTCGTCCAAAAGCTGCTCTCGTTCAAGCTGCTCGTGTGGGTGTTTCCGCACATCTTCACCATCTACCTGATCCACGGCTTCATCTTCTGGAGCTGGGGCAGCTGGGTGCTGTACGAGCTGGCCAAGCTGTCGCTGCCGTACTGGATCATGATGCTCGTCACGGGCCTGACGTCGTACGCGTGGATCTTCCTCTCGCTCCCCATCATCACGCCCGCCATTGAGATTCTCGGCCGCGACATTACCATCCACGTCTGGGAGGAGGCCGTCGAAAAGCCCCCGCCTCGCCGCGCCACGCTTTTCCCCTTTGCCAAGGACTACCTCGGCGTCGAGGAGTCGGCCGTTGCAGCCGTCACTGGCAACACGACGGCGGCGCCGAGCGAGAAGGATCGCCCGCTGAATGAAAAGGGCGGCTACCTGGATGAGCGCAATGCCATTTGAGTCTGTCAATCTTTCGGCGGGGGGGGGGGGGGGGGGGGGGCGGCAAGGGCACGCATATAGACTGGCTTTGGCGCGGGTAGGCTGGCGTGTCGTCGTTTTATTTTCTCTGTACCGGTATTTGTCTTCTCTCGTCGTGGGCATCGCATCATGCATCAGGATTACCCATTTAGCCTTGCTCTTTTTTCTCGCCCCGTCATTCACGACCTGGCTGCTCGCACGCCTTCGTGTCGGCTGCCCGTCGCATGCATGTATATAAAGCATCTTGACGCAATGGATGCGCTCTTTTTTTTTTTTTTATCTCTCTTTCCATCCGTAATGTATCTCTCAGCATACGATCCGTTGTCTTTTCCCACGTCGTGTTGTCATACATCTGCCAGGCCTCTTGTCTATTTGTTGATACAAGACTTTTGCCCGACGAAAATGTCGCTTGGCCAAAGTGATTGATATTCGTCCATGAATCTACATCCAATCCAATCGCATGCCGTTCTGCTTCTGTTCGTCGAGTCACTCTCTTTTTACCGATATACGTTCCAGTGTCTTTGCATGGGTGCCGCCTACTCCCTCTGATCCAGCGAGCCACCATTTAATGGAAAGATGGACGAAAAGCGTCGACGCATAGTCCCACTTCAGCCACACGTACACTGCACTGCCTCTATGTCGTTGTCTTCTACCATTCATATATGAGTAGCGAGGATTGTCGCTCTCATCTCGAAGAGACAGAAGCTTCTATTGGCGCCTCACAGGTCAAGTCAGGTTGCCTCAGCTGGTACCCATGGGACTGGACTCCTGGCTGTATACGAACGACGGGAAAGAAGCGTTTACGGTATAGTACGCTTCGCCTTTATTTTCAGCATCGCTGCTGCTGCTGCTGCTGCTGTTACCGTATATTGCACCGCCACCGACCCGACCGACAGCAGTCTGCGCGCTTGCATCATTCTCACTAGGCGCAGGCAGTCAACACCACAGTCTTTCTCTCTCCCTCCCTCCCTCCCTCCCTCCCTCTGTCTTCAATCAGGCAGCCAAAGAATGAGTGAGCCAGCGAGTAAGCAAGCTCCACCCTTTTCCTGCACGCATGTATGTACGCATGCGCAACGCGACGCGACGCGACGCGAGGCTTTGCAAATGTACCATGTATGGCATGTATGGCCGTATGTATGTATGCATGCATGCATGCATGCACATCGCCCGCAAACCAGCGCAGCTTCTCGCCCACCTACCTACCTACCCGCTGCAGGCAGGGAGGTTATTCTTGTCTTGACCGCCATCCAAAAAAAAAAAAAAGAAAAAAGAAAAAAAGGTTTCCACACAGCCCAGAGCCCACGGTTTTTGTTGGCAAGGATTTCTGCTTGCTTGCTTGCTTGCTTGCTTGCTGGGTTGCTAGTTTGCTCGCTCCTTGCACGGCCTCAGTCTCGGTCGATCGGTCGTCGACGATCTGAGGTCAGTAAGTGGCTAGGTACGTAGGTCGGAATATATCTGGAGTGGCAAGACAGGGCAAAAAACAGCCGCCTTATCCAGCACAGCAGCGCGCAGCGCGCCTAGCGGCTATGTACCGCACTCCTGAAACTGACTGGCAGACTGAGACAGGCAGACAGACATGGCGACACCTCGTTCCCTCGCTCGCTCGCTCGGCAGTGCTGCAATAATGCATGCCCCAGCAGGCCCGGCATGGCGTGGCATGGCGTGCCACCTAGGCCGTCTGTCGCCGGCCAAACATTTGGGTGGGCGGGCAGGGCAGCAGTTCGAAAATAGATCAGATCAGGTCGGGTGGCCGCGCTGCGTGCTGTCTTGCCTGTCTTGTCCGTCCGTCTTGTCCGTCTGCTTACTGTTGGGGTAGTGGGTAGTAAGAGAGTGTCGATTGTCGATGCGCCTCGCGCGTTGAAGGCGGACGGCGGAAACGGCGTGCAGAGCGGCGGTGCGGTGCGAGTAAGGCCGTCAGTGTGGCGACGCGAGCGAGTCGCGTCGAGTCGCCGCACGGCGCTCGTCTTGGATGGTAGTCGGCGGTGAGGTGAGGTGAGGTGAGGTGGTGGAGGATTGCTGTGTGCGTAGTAAGTTGACGATGGTTGATGGTGGAGATGGATGAGTAGTGAACGGATGGATAAATGGACGAAGTGGGATGATTGGGCGATGCAGCTTTAGGGGCTTGTTCGGCGCTGCTCGTTCGATCGCTGCTGTATATTCTGGGGCATCTGAGCACGTCTGTCGCGATATAGAATTGTCTCCATCGATGCTCGTGACCTACTTTTCCGCCTGCTGGTGTCTTCCATTTCAGACTTTCGGTCAGCCACGTTGCGCCCACCAGTGTGAGTGAGGATGTTTTAGCTAGCTAGTATTGAAGGGATATACTTCAAAGTATCGCGGAACTTTTGTGGTCGATTCGCGGTTTCGCGGACCTGGCTTGCAAGAAATGACCTTTTGGAGTGACATCTTGCGGGGAGCGGTTGCTTGCGCGGCCGAGAGACGGACATGCGTGACAGAATATAGTGAGCTTCCTAGTATGCAATCCCACAGGCAACGATGTCCCTAGAGAATGTGTGGCTCGAGGAATTCGACAGAACCTTTGGACGAAGGTGCCATCAACGACTTGGGTTTTTGGCTTCTGCCTATACGGCAAATAGACACGCACTGAAGATTCCGGCTCGTTGAGAAATGTTGTGGAGGTTGGGATGAGAGATTATTGGCACTCTCCCCTGATAGAGAAGATGCATACGTTCGAAAGACAAAGGGGACAAGGGGTGGTGGACTGGACCGGTGCTCACAACTACATCTGCATGAAGAAGCCGCGGAAGTGCAATCCGGACACACGTCTTGATGGGTGGGAAGCAGAGAGTACGTGGAGCAAAAAGGCAACCATTGTCAAGATGTTGGCTACTGGATGCCTCAGTAAAGCAGATTAAAGACACAACAGGAAGACTTTGTAGAGAATGAAAGAGATCCAAACTCGTGAGGTCCATCCAGTCAACGATTCAGAGGGACGCAACGGCAGAATGAAAAATAGAGATGAATGAGCCGCAAGAGTCGCAAAACCCGAAGATTCAGTACGCTCTTGTGTGCTCGACAGCGGGAAGGCTACAGCGGCCTCATCGCACTCTCCTCTAGTGCAGGATGTCTGTCTTTCTTTGGGCTGTCTAGTGAGACGGAGTGGCTCATCTTTGACAGCTGGATCCAGCCGTCGGTCCCCTCTCAAGGCCGGTCTCGTTGGTGGAACCTGACATAAATACGCGGATTTCGGGGCGTAGACGGCCGCATTTATCAGACCCACGGTAGAGAATGATCTGTAAGCATTTTGAATAGACCGCGTTCTCCCTGGAGAAAGCAGTTGATTTAAAGTCCTTCCTTTCATCGGGATGTTAACCAGCTCTCTTTCACATCTGATGGTTGGTAGTCGGGCTGAATGCTCTCCGCTCGTAGCTTATTCAAGATGTTTTCATTCCATGACTTTTTGCAGTAAGCCTTGGATATGAATTCGAACTGACGAAAGGAGAAGAAGAGAGAAGAAGACAAAAAAACTCAAGCCATGCCTGAATACTCGACAACCGCACAGGAAATTTTGTACGTATCCTGAATCTGCCATCACTGTTCAGGAAGGGGAAACGCCAGCCAAGACTGAGGCAGGTCCCAAGACGTGGGCAAATCTGTAATCGTTGTCGGTACTGAACGTTGAGCTCTATCCTGCAGACCCTGCATGTCCATTGGTGTTTCGTCCAGAGTTGGAGTGCATTCAAGGTTTACCGGAGGGCGGAGGAATCCACTAGCGTTCCAAGCAACATCGACAGCTTGACTACCGCTTACCCGGTTCCACTACCGGTTGGATGAAAGCCAAGTGATGGCGACGGCGTTGAACAAGTCGGGTCCCTTGTTCGCAAAGGACGTCATCGCGTTGGAGGGACTATGAGGCGGCAATGGAGTAGTGAAACTCGCTTGATGACGGAGGCGTTGGGCACAAGCAAAGGACTGACGGGACTTGTTCTGCCAGCGTCAGTGATGGTCAGGAGTGTTGAAGAATGCGGCTCGGTCGGGCGGCGAGCAACGGGCGTGGCCGCGATCAGTTGCCGAGTGGTGGCCGAAAGCGTCCCGGGGCATGCGCTTGGCTGCCCAGCTTTTGCACACCTTCAAACCTGCTATCAATCTCCGCCGCATCAATCAAGCCCGCCTCTCCTCCAGCACCTTTTTACCTCCCGCCCTATATCATCTCAAAATGCTGGCTCGGAGCTCTCACCGGACGGCCCAGGTTAGCCTGCCATTCCGCCGGCCCTGGGCGAATAAAATGCTGACGCGCAGCCTTTCTTCAGACCCTCCTGCGGGGTGCCACGCCGGCCACGCGCACCTTTGCTACCGTTCAGTCCGACATCTTCAAGCCCACCAAGTTCGGCGGCAAGTACACGGTCACCCTGATTCCCGGTGACGGTGTTGGTGCCGAGGTCTCCGAGTCGGTCAAGCAGATCTTCAAGGCCGACAATGTGCCCATTGAGTGGGAGCAGGTCGATGTGAGCGGCATGGACTCTGGCAACAAGCAGACCGAGGAGCTCTTCAGGGAGTCGATTGCCTCGCTGAAGCGCAACAAGCTGGGTCTCAAGGGTATGCGCCCCCACGGGCGAACGGAACAAGCAAACGCTCAGACACTCTGCTCTAGGTATCCTCCACACTCCCGTCGAGCGCTCCGGCCACCAGTCTTTCAACGTCGCCCTGCGCCAGGAGCTCGACATTTACGCCTCGATTGTCCTGATCAAGAACATCCCCGGCTACGAGACCCGCCACAAGAATGTCGACCTTTGCATCATCCGTGAGAACACCGAGGGCGAGTACTCTGGCCTCGAGCACCAGTCTGTCCCCGGCGTCGTCGAGTCCCTCAAGATCATCACCAGGACCAAGTCTGAGCGCATCGCCAAGTTTGCCTTTGCCTTTGCGCTGGCCAACAACAGGAAGAAGGTCACCGTCATTCACAAGGCCAACATCATGAAGCTCGCCGACGGTCTCTTCCGCAACACCTTCAAGAAGGTCGCCGAGGACTACCCCACCCTCGAGACCAACGACATGATTGTCGACAACGCCTCGATGCAGTGCGTTGCCCGCCCGCAACAGTTTGACGTCATGGTCATGCCCAACCTGTACGGCGGTATCCTGTCCAACATTGGCGCCGGTCTCGTCGGAGGCCCCGGTATCGTCCCTGGTTGCAACATGGGCCGCGAGGTTGCCGTCTTCGAGCCCGGCTGCCGTCACGTCGGTCTCGACATCAAGGGCAAGGACCAGGCCAACCCTACCGCCATGATCCTGTCTGGCTCCATGCTCCTGAGGCACCTTGGTCTTGACGACCACGCCAACCGCATCTCGAAGGCCGTTTACGATGTCATTGCCGAGGGGTAGGTTCTCACATCAAGATCACAGAACCCATGCTAATAGCCCGACAGCAAGACGAGGACGCACGACATGGGCGGCAACGCCTCGTCGCAAGAGTACACGCGCGCCATCCTTGCCCAGATGGAGAAGCAATAAGCACGTGCAACTGACCCGATAGACCAACAAAACTAGAAGTTAAGCATGGCGGGCTTTTGGAAAGGTTGTACTTATAGCCGTAAATAGCTTGCTTTCCTTACGTATGATATCAATCCCATTGTTCCTTGACGCCATTCCCAACGCCAATCAATGCACTCGGGTATAGCTCGCACGCCACGAGTAAACAGTCCTCCAGAGCATCCGGTTCTAAAAAGCAGTCTTTCTCCTCCTGCCCGTGTATTTGGATGTTGCCTTGACAACCTTTCCTTTCCGCTCCATCTGGTCCTTTTTCTTCATAATCCAAGCCTTGCTGCCCTTCTTCGACTCTGCCTTCTTTTGTTGCCGCTTTCTCATTTCGACAACATCGACGTTGCTCATGCCCTTGACGACACCAGTAATGTCGCCTTCCAGCTCACCACCACCGACCGTCAGGACAAGGTACACTTTGACGCTCTTGGTGCCGGGGTCGTCCTCGAGCAGACCAGCGCCAAAACCTGCCTTCATGGCGGCCTCGGCAATCATCTTCTTCTGCTGGTCGTTCTTGGGGTAGAACTGGCACACGGCGCGGCCACCTCTGCGCAGACTCGCGTACAAGCCGTTGAAGAATCGGGACAGCCGACCCAGAGCAGTCTCATCGGCGCTCTCCGCGTTACAAAGCCATTGCACCGCACTGATGCTGATTGCCGCGTCAAAAGTACCTGCTCTGAACGGAACGCCCTGGCCTGCGTCTGCGAGGAAGAGGTCGCCCTCGACTTCGCGCTCCAGCGCCACGCCGAGCATGCTGCCCGAAATGTCCATGCCAACCCACGTGTGCGGGCCGCCTTCGTCAGGCTCCACAGCGGAAAGGATTTGTCCAGAGAGGCCGGAGCCGCAGCCAACGTCGAGAATGAGCGATGGGTGCTTGAGGTCTAGCAGCTCGAGGGCGCGGGTCGTCATTTTGGCCTGGATGTTTTGGATACGTGACGACGTTGTGTATTTCTTGGACTCGAGGTCATTGTAGAAGAGGTCTGGCGGGCTTGCAGAGAATCAGAATGGTGTGTCGGAGCGCGCAGCGGAAGTCTTACAGAATATCTTCGGGGCGCGACATGTTTACGGCGGGCGATTCGGGCGGCGGACGAGTGTTTCCACGATACGGCAGAAGAGGCGACTTGATAGCAACAGCGCGACAGGCCTGAGAGTCTGTGAATAGCCCAAGTGCGGAGTGATGGTGGGCCCAAAAGTTTTGGGTGTTGGAATGATTCGCAAAGTCTGGATAAAGATAGTGCACTGACTCGGTGCGGTGGCTTCCGCTTCCTCGCGACGTCAGACTCGCTTCCGACAGTGAAGGCCACCTTTTTCCATCTCTCCCTCCTCCTTTCCAACACGACCTCAGCATCAACCATGTGGATATTACCACTCGTGGGCTACCTCGGGGTAGTCCTGGGCTTCGCATTCCTCACATTGGCCATCGGTACCGCCCCCGGATCCCCCGCAAACCGACCGCGCGCAAGCTAACCTGCGTCGCAGCCTCTGGACTGTACTACCTCTCCGAGCTTGTCGAGGAGCACACCGTCTTCGCAAAGAAGCTCCTCACGCGCATGATATACGCCGTCATCTCAATCCAGCTGCTGCTGTGGCTAGTCGACAAGTTCCCCTTTACGTTGAGCTTGTTGAGCGTGCTGTCGCATGTCATCTACGCCCAGAACCTGAGGCGCTTTCCCATTGTCAAGCTCTCGGATCCGTTATTCATTCTCTCCTGCAGTAAGCGCTTCCCCCACTTGGTCGACGTGCCATCCGTATGATTCAGGCATTGACGCGCGCAAAATAGTACTCGTGATTGTCAATCACTACTTTTGGTTCCGCCACTTCTCCGCCCCTCCTCCCCGCAGCAAGGACTACTACTCGTACTACAACACAATTAGCGACAGCGACATGCCCAGCTTCACCGAAATCGCCTCATACTTTGGACTTTGCGTATGGCTCGTGCCGTTTTCGCTCTTTGTATCCCTGAGCGCCGGCGAGAATGTCCTACCGAGCATGGGCAGCGAATACGCAACAGGGGAAGGGAGCAGCTTTGCTTTGCCAGGGCAGGGTCCCGGCAAGACGAAGGGACCCGCAAACGTGGGAATGGCAAAGGCGCTTGTCGATGGCATCAGGAATTATGTCGAAGAAAGCGGCGAGGCACTGGGGGTGTGGAGGGGAGACAGGTCAAAACGGTTCTAAGGTATGGATTCAAAAAGTCGAGCTCACGCGCAATGTATATTTTGTAATTTGGCTACCGCCTGTTTCTTGGCCCGGCTGTGGAGCTCATGGTAGCGTTTTTGACTAGGATTATGGCTAATGATAGGGTCCAATTGGCAAATTCAGAAGGGTTCAGTACTTGACTGCTCCCTGACTGCATGCGAGTTCCAGACCTGGAGTGGGACCGTGGGACATCTGAGCTTGGCGGCGGGGCGGGACGCTTCCGCTCTCCACACGCATCCCACTTTCGTCATTTACGCTTTTCAACAGCCTCAGGGAAACTCTATGATTTCCGACCCCTCCGTTCCAATTTAACGTGCTTCTCAGAACTTCCTCCTGCGACTCGTCCGCCACGGACGTCGTCTTTCCTTCAACCACCACCATGCGCGCCAGTTTCTTTGCTGCGGCCGTCCCTCTCTTCGCTGCCGTCGTTCCAGCGGCGCAGGTTGCATTTTCAAACACTTTTCAAGTATCCGAGCAGAAGGAGCCAGATCACCTCTTGCCGCTACCTACTCTTCACGAGCTCCTGATTCTCCACCGAGAGCTCATCAAGATCCCTTCCCTGACCTACTACGAGTATGGAGTCGGATGGTGGCTTGTTTCTTATCTTCGCGAAGCCGGATGGAACGTCGAGACTCAGAGGGTCAAGTGCCACAACCCGCGCAACGATCGATTCAACATTCTTGCATGGCCAGGAAAGACCAAGCACACCAGGATCTTGTTAACCACCCACTATGACACTGTAAGTTGGGCCCAGCTTCCCCGCGAGCCGTTCGGTCGTTGAATTTGAGCAGGTCCCGCCGTTCATCCCATACTCCTTCGATACTTCCAACGGTCTCATCTACGGTCGCGGCAGTGTCGATGCCAAGGGCGCTCTCGCCGCACAAATCATTGCAGCCATCGATCTCCTCGGGAAAAAGGACAATCCTATTGACGAGGATGACATCTCGCTTCTGTTCGTCGTTGGCGAAGAGACCGGCGGTGATGGCATGCGTTCATTTTCCGAATCCGACTTGAACCCTGGCAACTACAGTGCTGTGATCTTTGGCGAGCCTACCGAGAACAAGCTTGCGAGCGGACATAAGGGCAGCTTTGGCTTCGAGCTCAAGGTCACCGGCAAGGAGGCACACAGCGGCTACCCGTGGCTGGGAATGTCTGCTAACAACGTGCTCGTGGCTGCACTGGCGAAGCTCATGGCCCTGGAAGCGGGCGAAGTCAAAGGCTTGCACCTCCCGTGGAGCGACAAATACGGAAACACGACGCTCAACATCGGCACCATTCAAGGCGGCGTCGCCAACAACGTTGTCGCAAAGAACGCGACGGCCTTCATTTCAGGCAGGTTGGCCGCAGGAACCCCCGAGGACGTCGAGGCCACCATCACCGCCGCTCTGGCGCCCTTCGTCAATGCGGTCGAGGAGAAGGGCGGCAGGCTCGCAATCGACTTTGGATGCGAAGGCTACGGTCCCGTCGGAGCCAACTGCGGCATCCCAGGCTTCGAGTGCATCCCGGTCAACTACGGTACCGACATTCAGTTCTTGAAGGGCGACCACAAGAGATATCTGTACGGGCCGGGCAGCATTCACGTGGCGCACTCGGATAATGAGTCTGTTAGCGTGTGGGACTTGGAGAAGGCAGTGATTGACTACCAGAAGTTGGTATTGGCGTCGTACTGGCGCGAGGAATGAACCTAGTCATTGACGGGCCAGATTGATGGAGGATCTTTTGCAGGCGTTTGAGTATTTTAAATTGAAGTCAGTTGGGACTTGACCTGGCGTCTGCTGGGGTGACAGGAGGTGGCTTAGTGTTTTACGGGGAGTTTCTAACATCTTTATATCATGCCTTTGGATCGAATAAGTCAAGAATACCACCTAAATGCAGCGCAGTCCAGCATCTCATCCGGAAGGCGTGAAAGCATGACATGAAAACGCGATGGATTTAGCACCGAGTCAAGCTTTGCCCGGCCGCAAAATCGACTGACTCGCGAACCCTGGGTTTTTCCTGCGGCGCCTGCACCTCACCTCTACTCAACATCCCAGATTGAAGCTACATGCAGATCGCGTTCGCCGACAGGCTCTTTCCGACCGAGTTGGCCAGATTCCCGTCCACCGTCTTGCCCTTCGCACTGGGTTGTTGCGCTCCTCGACTGCCCGCCAACCAGCCCGCTCGCAAACCAACTCCGAACGACGCGCTCAACACCGACACCACCAGCACAGCTAGACCGACGCACGACGACATAGAACAGACAATCCGTGCCAGCCGATCTGCCTGCTTGTGCTCCTCCCGTTCAACCGATCAGCTTTCTTCCAAAGGGAAGAAAGGACAGAAGGAAAAATGCCACCATCAAACAAACGGCAGCGCGTGTCGAAGACAGAAGAAATCACCTTCGACGAGGCCGCGCGCGCCGAGTGGCTGACGGGCTTCTCGAAGCGCAAGGCGGCGCGGGCCAAGGCGGCGCAGGAAGCTGCGGCTGCGCGAGACAAGATCGAGAAGAGGGAGGCGAAGGCTGAGGTGCGTTGCCTTTTTTTCTTTCTCTCTAGTCCAGGCCGCCGGAGCTGTTTTCGCCGCAGTCAAAGCACTTATGGTTGTTGACCGTGTACAATGTATGCTAACGTCTACCCCTTTCCTTGCCGGGCCACAGCTGCGCAAACAACGCAAGGAAGACCTCGAGCGGCACATTTCCGAAGTCAAGACGGCCATGCGGCAGATGAACCCCGACCTGGCGACATCCTCTTCCGACGAAGACGAGGACGCAGACGACCAAGAAGGCGAAGACGCCGAGTGGAATGGCATACAAGATGAGCAAGCCGACGCCGTCGTCGATCGCGAGGACGAGTACGTCGACGAGGACAAGTACACAACGGTGACGGTGGAGACGGTCGACGTGGGGCGCGAAGGCTTGACAAAGCGCAAGGCGCCAGACGACGACGAGGAGGAGGAGGCATCAGGCGACGGGGAGAGTGAGGGTGAAGAGGCGGGCGAGGAAGAGCAAAAGGGCGCAGCAGCCGCCAAGACGAAAGACGGCAAGAGAGTGTGGACAAAGGAGAAGCCCAAGACGGACAAGCCCAAGAAGAAGAAGAAAAAGTTTAGGTACGAGTCCAAGTCCGACAGAAAGGTGACGCAGGCAAAGGTCAAGGCGAAGAAGAGGGCTCAGGGCGAAAAGTTCAAGGCGCGGAGAGCGTAGGTATTTCTGTATAATCATAATGGAGCGCATTGAATGGACACCCCCTGATCGGGCGATCAACACCCCCTATGACCTCATTGACAAGAAATCATGTACATCACTGCAGTCAGTGCCCAAGGACAAATAAATCAGGGGGCAGAAAGGGTTGCTATGTCACCGAGGACAACTACCAACAGGAAATGTCAGGGCCAGCACCCCATTCATGGCCCTGTACCGGTACCGCGCACGCCTGCAATGTTCTACCGGAAAGAACAGCACTTTGCCAACCGTTAAAGCCTGGAAGAAAGGGAGAAGGAAACAGCTTTGGAGAGCGCGAGGGCCTAGATGTTGCCAATCTCGTTGACAAAGTCGTCCAGCTCCTTCTTGGTGTCGGCGTACTTCTTGGCCATCTCCTCGTACTTGGCCTCCCACTGGTCCCGCTCGGCCTCGAGGGCCTGCACCTTGCGCTCGTAGTGACCTGCCCGCACGTCGGTCTGGCGGAGCCTGGAGAGGGGACGACTGTCAGCCATGTTTCAAACGAGAGCGGTCGGACAGCGGCGGGCCGTTTCCGAAACGACTCGAAATCGACGCACGGGAAATAGAAACGGTTCATGGGGAGAAAAGTGACATACTTCTCGTTGACCTCGCGCAGGTTCTTATCCGCTTCCTCGGCCTCCTCCTCGAGCAGCTGCAGCCTCCGGGTGAGCGACTCGTTGTGGGTGCCGGCCTGGGTGCTCTCCTCGGCCAGAGACTTGGCGTCCTTGAGGCCCGTTTCGAGCTTCTCCACCTCGGCCTCCAGGAGCTGGTTCTTGTGGGTGAGGGATGTGATTTCTTGCTCCTTGGCCAGGTTCTCCTGCTCCAGGCGCTTCTTGTCGGCGGCGAGCTCCTCAACCTTGGCGGCGGACTCGTCGGCCTCGATGCGGAGGGCGTTCATGCGCTGGAAGAGGGGGGAGATGCATTAGCACGGGGCTGCAGGCGCGGGGTGGAATAGTGGTTGCGGTGGCGTCGAGCAGAGGCGACGTGATGACAGGGACCCTGGAGGGGTAGTTGAGGGGCTCACCTTCTTGATGGCGTCCATGGCGGGCTGTGTGGATCGGGGGTAAGATGCGAAGCTGGAGAGATGGAGGCGGGAGTAGAATTGAGGTTGGGCTGTCGCGTGGAAACAAAAGGTGATGTTGGAGTGTGGGTGTGATGGGAGATGTCGAACGAAAGGCAGCCGTTGGCGGTGACCTGGAGGTGTTGGTGGGCTGGAGCGCGACAGGGGCTGCAGCTGCTGGCCCGTCCGCCAATCCCTGCTCCCGCCGAGACCTGCCCGTCTCCGTCTCCGTCGCAACCGCGCCCGCCCAAGGTAAACAAAACCATCGCTCTCCACCTCATCCATGACGCCGACGCATCACCATCCACCATGTTCGCTGCCCATCAAGATCAGGAAAACCTCGCCGCCGCCCACCACAATGCCGCCGCCGCAAAGCCGCTGAACCAGGGAATCAAGGCCTACGCCGGCGCAAAGACGCCCGCCAACAAGCCTCCGAAAACGCCCTTCAAGGTGCCATTGAATGACGAAAATGGAGCCACGAAAGCTGGCAAGAATCTTCTCAGGACCGGAGCCAAAGGCGGCGAGAACCATCTGGTCCCCACGGGAAAGAAACTGGGTGCTCCAGCCGACAACAGCGCCTTTGTCACACCTGCTGGTTCGTCCGACGGCCCACACGTTGGACTGGATGCTGACCTAGAGTCTAGGTCCTCGGAATCGTGCCCCTCTGGGCATGAAGACGACCAACGCGAGAGCCAAAGCCTTTGTCACTCCCGCCCCCAAGACAGTCGAACCCGGTTCAGCAAAGACTGGAGCTAGAAACAGCGCCCCACGACTTCAGCGCTCCAAGGTCAAGGTCCATCAAGCATCTCCGCAGGCCCACGCTTCCCAGCATGAAGAGCGGGATGTAGAGTACATGCCGGCGCCAGAAGTCCGTATGTTTTCGCATTCCTCGTTGAAGAAATGATGGTGGTGCTAACCAAAAACAGCCCTCCGTGATGACCCCGAGGACTGGCCGTCTGACATGAAGTATCCCATGTTCGAGGGAAAGAACCTGATGCGCGGAGTTTGGGAGACCTACTACGATCCTGTCGATGACAATGGCGTGCATCTTTCGGACAAGCGCGAAGCAGAGCAAAGGGCCAAACAAGATGCACGAGATGAGATTCTCGTGGCCAAGTCGATTGAGAAGACTCTTGGACCCCTGACTCCTCAGGAAAGAGAAGCATTTGGATTTCCTCCCATTTCCGAGGCCGAGGATATCAAGCCCAAGTCTTCTTCCCGTCTTGCAACTGCAACTGGCGGCATCAAAGCAACGGGAGGCGTCCGCACTGCCCCAAGGACCCGTCCACAGAGCGCCCTCGCCAACTCAAAGCCCGCCAATCTCACCTCTCGTAACGCTGTTTCAGCACTGTCCTCGACCGAAAACTCGACTGCCTCGATGCGTGCAGCCAACGCCCGTTCCCGATCTGCACTTTCCAACCTTCCCTCCTCCACAACTCAGAAGAGACCCACCACCTCGTCTTCGTCTTCCACTTCGACCTCCAACCCTCCTGCGCGCCACCAGGCCGCCACTGCCCTCTCTCGCAACACACTCGGCTATGGTAAAGGTCGTGCCCTGGCACCCTCAGTCCGCAAGCCCCTGGGCGTTTCTACCTCGACACACAACCGCGCTGGAAGCCAACCCAGTGCCACGACTTCAGACGTCCGGAGCCGTAGTAACACAACAAGTACAGCACGTGGACGGTCCACAGCTGCACCCGTTGCCCGCTCGCGTTCTGGATACTCGCGCGTCGATTCCAACGCTACACTGGTCGATGAGCCAGGTGTCGACCAGGAAAATAGAGGACTGGAAGACGATGATGACTTGGAAGAGGAGGTCGAGCTTCTGAGTGCCATGCGGCTGCAAGCAGCGAGGCAGGGAGACCGCGAGCTCGAGGAGAGCAACGACTGGTTCAGCCAAGGCCTCCGGGGTGAGGCATTGGGCGACTTGGAGATTGACGACGAGGAAGAGTTTAAGTTTGAAGTTCCGGCTGAGCTGTTTGAGCTTTGATTCACCTTCTTGGGAAGGCAGAGGGGATTATTGACACCGTTCGTTTGTGTCCATTGCTCAGCTGTTGACTTGTTGCAAGCTCCTCCGCTGTCATCATTCCTTCAAACGATTCGACGCCTCTGACGCTTGCTTCTTCATTCATTCTTCCGTTTATCGGGTGTTTCGGTATTACCAATGGCAAGGAAGGAAGCCAAGGGAGGGGAGGGCAAGACTTGAATGTCGCCAGGCGTTTTATTGGAATTGGATGTTTACTCTGCTTGGATTGATTAGCATATCCATGGTCCATGGGGGCCACTGGCCGGCTCGCTGGCGGAGTAGTAAAGAGCGAGGTTTCTTTCTCTATGCGTAAATTTTGATCGTGTGTGTGCATGGAGGTTTGCATGGGACAACATGAAACGGTTGGATGATCTAGATTTATTGGGTTGACTTTCTGTCTGTCTCCCTCACCGGCCATCCTCCACTCCTTCCCATTTCCGCAATTCAACTTCTTTCTCTCTTTCTCTCTCTCTCTTTCTCTCTCTCTCTTCTTTACATGAGCAACAGCAGCAGCTGTAGATTAAAGCACGTGTCAGAAGCAGAAGCAGAAGCAACTAAGCAGCGCGCAAGCAGGCTTCGATGCGCTAGCCTAGACCGGACGGGCCAAGACACACAAGTACAAGCAAGTCCTCTCCAGTTGCGATCCGGCCGGAGCCAGGTAGGCAAGAAGGGGAAAATAAAAGGGACAAGCAGAGCAAGACAGCGCGCACAGCCATAGCGTCAAAGCACAGCAAAGGAAGGCGAGGCAAGCAGGCAAGCAAATCAAAGCACAAGCTTCCGTTCGTATGTTTTTCAGGCAGGGCAGGCAGGCCGTTTGCATTGAACACACGAACAACGAGCACGGGCGAGCAGAGCGCGCGCAAACTGAAGCAAACTCCCTCTCTACCGACCAGCCTTGTTGACTGACTTGATTGACTGACTGACCGACTAGCCGCCGATTAACCAATTGACAAGATGAGACGAGACGAGCGTCTATACACACGCCTATTCTCCAAAGATCTCTCGAAGAAACAAACAAACAAACAAGCAAGCAAGGTCCACAAAGCCAGACCGAGATTACTCTTGTGGCATGGAGCTGCACAAACACCCCAGGGTAGCATGCCAGACGAAGACGAAGACGAAGACGAAGACAAAGGCAAGGAGGAACAAGAATGGGAAGGGAAAACCGAGCAGACCCGCGCGCCCTCAGGGCTGTGAGGCCAGAGGACAGCAGGGCAGAGAGCAAAGGCCACTCCGTGCGTACGTGTGTGCAAGCTGGGCGAAGAATTTTGGTAATAGTTATAAAAAGAAGAAGAGAAGCGCAAAGGAGGGTCGGACAGGCCACTATATAGCAGAGAGGCAAAGGCAAAAGGAAGAAAAAAGAAGGCAGGTCAGAAATCATGTTGATAGATGGATGGACGGGACACAATCCAAGCAATAACGAGACAACAAAACACCGTGGATCCAACCTACCTAGCTGAGAACCCGAAAATAGAAGAAGCAAAGCAAAGCAACTAAACCCCGACCGAGGTCCCGCGTGGTGGTAGAAACAGTAATGTGGCCCAAGAAGATTGTGTAATGTAAGTCCGTGTGTGCATTCTACCTGCCCTCCTTCCGATTCCCCCCAATCCTGCTGACTCGTCAACCAGACAGTTTGACCATCGGAGGTGGTGGGGTCGATCCAACGCAGTATCCAGTGCCTGGTGCTGTACCAGAAAGAGAAAAAGGAAAAAAAAAAAAATTTGGGCAAACTCCTCCAGCGGCCGACTTTGACTTGCTCGCACGCTTTAGGCCAAACCACGAGGCAAGGAAGCAAAGAGCAACGACAAACGTTTGTGAGAGCAAATAAGAGGGAGAAAAAAAGGAAAAACTCCTGACCCGTGCCAATCGCCATGCTTTGAGTATCATAAGGAAAAGGACCAGGTTCCAGACCGGCAGTCGTGGTAATAGGGGTTTTGGTCCAAATGCAGTATATTTTGTTGTCCGGTTTTCGTGTAGTCTTCATGCGGCGGCGGCGTCTGTAAGCGTCCACCTTGGTCAATGGCTCGTATGTAGCGTGGAACTTTTTGGACGAGAATGAAAGCGGCAGTGCATCAAAAGGGGATGAGCGGGCGAGCCGAAGCGGCTTCGGCGGTCCATCACTCGTCAAGTGCGTACAGATTCTGGTTGAGAATCTTGTTCATGGTGAACATGTGCACGCGGTCTTGCTTGAAGACAGCCCGCATCGCGTCGTCGCATCGAATCTGACGCTTGTCGCTAGGGTCCTGCAGATCCCGTGCCTTGACGTAGGCCCAAATCTTCTTTACAGTCTGCGGGCGAGAAAGCTGGGTTTCACCCAAGAGCTCTGACAGGGGCGGCGAGAGGGCCATGGGTTTCTGCTCCCAGTCAGTAGAGGACGTCGAGACAGAAAAGGTGACTTACGTGGAAACCACCAGACCGTTTGACCTCCTTCTTGTCACTTCCGCTGCCAAGCTCGCTGTCGTCATCCGAGTTGACCTTGGTCTTGCTCTTCTTCTTGCGCGTCTCACCCTTCTTCTTGACCGGAGCCTTCTTCCGGGAAGCACCTCCGCCACGCGTCGATCTTGCCCGGCCATTCTCCTCCGCCTGCAACCTGGCTGCAAAGGCCGCATCATCCTCGACGGACATGCTCTTCTTATGCTTCTTCTTGGGCGGCGTCGACGCAGGATCCGAAAGCTCAGACTCATCCTCGCCGTCGGGCGTGGGGTCGCTGCGCTTCTTCCTGGGGCTGGACGAGCCGGACCCGTTGGTCTCGGTGGTCTCGGTCACGCCGTTGGTGTCTGGCGCGGCGGGAGCAGGCGGGTCGTCGGGCTCGACGCCGTTGCGCTCCGAATTCGCCTTGTCGAAGCGCTCCATGATGAGGTTGGTAATGGCATCCTAAGTGAGAGTGCGTCAGTCCGGACCGGGATGGTGTAGAGTTGCGGGTGCGAGGCGCCAAAAGTTACCTTGCGGGGAGTGATGTCGTGGTCAACACGCGCCTGGAGACCCTTGCGAATGCGCTTTGCCGAAACCGTGTTCAGGTCACTGGCGGCCAGAATGTCATCGATGATGACCGAGTAGGTCTTGTGGAGTTCTGGTGAGAGCGGTGCTGCGGCCATGTTAGGATGCGGCCAGGTCAATTGATGCGGCATGTCACCTACAAGACATGGCTGCGGGGAAGAAGCAATAAGGACGGACGGGCCTAGATCGGTGCTTCACCGTGCACCGGGGAGGGACAGGAAAGGAGGGTCGCGAAGCTCCAGCAAAGCTCCGTTCGCAGCAAAGCAAGAGTCGCGGGGCGCCGGGCAGAGAGACACGGGCGGTTGGAGGCGGCGCGGGACGTGTGGGAGGGTTTGGTGGCCGTCGACCCTAGCGGACGGAGTGGGTGGTCGAGCAGGCAGGGCGGCTGCGGTTGCGACGGGCAGCTGGCCACGAGAGAGCGGCAATGTTTGCGGGACGAGACAACAAGGGCACGAGAAGCGACGAGGAGCTTCGGCTGCCGGAGAGAGAAGTGAAGGTGAGGTGAGGTGAGGTCGGGGTCAAGGTCAGGGCCTCTGCGTAAAGTACGGTACAGTAGACTGACTGACTGACTGCCGTGACTTGTCGATCCGGAAGAGGGAAGCTTCGCATCGTGAGGTGACGCCCGCGGGATGCTGCCGATCCGAATGACTAAGCGCCACCTGAGACACCCTCCATGTTCCCGCAGAAACACGACTACAAACGGCCTGACTGTGAATCCTGAGCCCAAACCCAAACGCCCGTCGCTATGCTATCTCCAATTGTTACATGACCAAGCATCCAATTCCGTACATGGCCCTCTCCACGTCCCTCTTGACCGTGAACCAGTCCGCTCGCCGCTCCGCAAACTCGTACACCTCCTCCGTCCTGAAGATGCCGTGGTACCTGTCCCCGTCTGTGATCACCGTGGCAATCTCTTTGGCATCGTCTGCCGATATCAAGTAAATCTGGGACAGCTCCCTCAGCGCCGTAAAGTACTGCGCCAGCGACTTGTTCCTCAAAGTCACAATGTACTGGTGGTACGCGTTCATGTCACTGTCCCTCGAGTCAGCTTTCAAACAGCACACAAAACCATCTCTTCGTACCTGATCAACTTCATCGCGCCCTCGGTGCTGATCCGCTGCCGCTTGATGTGCTTGCAAAGCGCCGTGAAGAGCCTTATTCCCACCTCCTGATTAAACACTTCGAGCATGTTCTTGTCCGTGCTACCAACCAGCATGTTGATGTGCGACGAAACCATGTCGATAATCTGCCTCGCCGTCTGCGTAGGCCCCACATCTGCAATCTGCGATGCCCGGGTCCCAGGAGCGTTCGGCACGCCCGCCGCATGTCCGTCTGGGTTGAAGTCGGACGGTTGCTGCGTCGTTCCGCATATCCATTCGACCTCGTCCATCAACGCGTTGATACCCTTGTTAAGCCCCGCTGCAACGCGCTCATCCAGCATCTGCTCGAACCGCTTCTTCTCCTTGACTGCTGGACTGACAAAGTCGTCGTTGTCAGCGAGCTTGGTCGCAATCAGTTCTTGCGAGTAAAAAACGTCGACCATCTGCTGGATCAAGTCTCCCACATTGACGAGCTCGAGGAAAGTGAGAAGAGGTTGCACGCCCTCCCGCGTGTGCTCGCCAATTTCGCGAGGGTTGTACTTGGAGAGATGTTCAATGGCCTTGTCAAAGCCTACTTTGATGTGACGCTTGCCGAGAATCTCCAGCAGAGAAACAAAAATGGCTTCGCATTGCTCTTTTGCTTCTTCTCCGGAGTGGCCGCCCATGCGGACCAGTAGAGCCGCTCTTTCAATGCTGGCCTTGGCGACGTGGACGAGGTTGAGAGCCACTTCGATGCTAAACAGCGACTTGATACCTTCAAGCCGCGAGTTCATGATTGCCGCCTTTGCAGCCAGCTCTGACGTAGGCGCATCAAGCCGAGGGCTGTTTGAACGATCAGTCGGATTAGGCGTCGACGACCTGGAAGGCGTATCAACACCGAGGTTGTCTCCAGTCGCTGAAGATTTCTCCGTCGGTTTGCTGGCAGCGCCAAACGGAATGACGTTGACGGGCATCATGATGACCTTCTTGAACGACGTCATAAAGTCCTTCTTGGCCGCGGTCCTATTGACGTTGGACATGAAGAACGAGACCGCAGAGGCCTCTTCATCCTGGAGGCGTCTCTCCCAAGCTTCGACCTGGGCTGTCGCAGTGTTTTTAAAGTAGTCCAGCTCGTCTTGAAGATAAAGATCAATGTGCTGCTCGAAGCAGTGAACGATTGTCCGATGTACGTCGTCCTTGAAGGTCGATTCGTTGGCCTTGGGAGACTTGAGCGAGGCGGCGAAGCGCAGGCACTGTTCGAAAAGACCAGTCACGGCTTTGAGATAGGACTCTATGTTTCGCTCATGGGCTTCGTCTAGGATCGGGTTTATGTATTCAGATATTACGTCTTCTCCGATCCTCTCCAGGAATGGCGTCATGACATTAATTGACGGGGGAAAGACCTTGTCAACAAGAGAAGCTTGCTCATTGAGCCCTGCGGCCAGTCTCTTGAAAAACTCTTGCGCCGGCTTGAGGGAAATCTTGTCCGACAGACCACCGTCCAGGCACTGCAACGGGTCCCCGAGCTTCTCCTTGTCCAGCATTAGGGAATGGTTATGGATAAACGTGTCGAGCGCGGCCGCTCCTCCGTTGAGAGTAATCAGCACGTGGGCATATTTCTTCATGCGTCCTTCAATGTCTTGCGAGTGGTATCCTTGCTCGAATTCGCGAAGTGCCGCGTTCTCGAAAATGCCCATCATCGTGTCAAGCTTCTCCTCCCTACCAAAACACCCTTGCGCATAATCACTCTTGGCGAAGGTCTTGAGCTGCGCCAGCATTTTGGCCTGTAGCAGAGGGTCTCGGTATACTCGAAATAATGTGGGGTCCATGTGGCTCCTTGACCTGGCCAAGTCGAAATAGTACGGCGCCAAAGCTCCATATATCCTGCCGTACTCCTGGCGTGCGCGCCCTCGGATAGAGCGAGAGTTCTCGAAGACGGTGAGCGCAACCTGCGGGTCTCTGTAATTTGGAGGCGCGTGCTTGATCTCGCTGAATCCGCTGTTGACTGTTCCGGATCTTGGTCGAGAGGTCGCTTCTTGCGATGCTCGAATCTTTGCCTCCTCGTGACCAGCGTCGAATAGCGTGGCGTTGCCGCCGCCTCCAGCAAGACCGTTGACGCTGCCATTGACCGCGGGCCCCGTGCTTTTCCTGTGCTCTGCCTCGCGTGCGCGCTGGGACTCCAGCTTTCTTCGCATGCTCTCTTCGAACCTTTGTCTTGCCTCGGCATCATTCCAGCAGCCCATGCTCTTGAGTCGCAGTATCCATCGCGTCTCATCATAGACCATTTCCCGCATGCGTCTCGAGGCGCGGGCGAAGCGGAGCAGGTCGGGGACGGGGAGGTAGTCCAAGATCGTGGCGATGAGTTCTACGTTGATTAGGATGTTGCAGACGGCGATTAGTTCTGCGATTCATTTTCGCACCTGCAGGAAGCACCGGCTTCGGGCTGACAATTTGCGTTGAGCGCAATGATGTCAGGACGTCCTGCCGGGAAGCGCCCACGGCGGACTGTCGCTTGAACGAAGACATGATGGCGGGGTTGGTGAGGTTGGTGGGCGGATGTGAAGCTGCTCAGGTCATGGCTTGATGGGGCCAGCTTCGGTGGGAAGCCAAGCTTCGTAGGCGTCGAGCGTGAGGCACTGCGGGCGAGCGAGCGGGGATGGGTTGTAGACGTCGCGGAGGAGCTGACATCTGGAGAGAATGGATGCTGCGGGTGATGCGCCGCTCTCAGCCCCGCTGGGCGCTCCATGCTCCCCACCAATAGGAAACATAAGGGGTCGGGGCCAATCATTCCAGTCCATGTGAAATGCTACATAGCCTGTCCAAAGCTTGGAGGGCTTTTCCGTCGTGTGGGATTCATACTCTCCATTTTTGTACCGCATCCGATCATGTTGTTACAATTCACCATGGAATGTCTAGAAGCCGCTGCACCTTTGC
The DNA here is from genome assembly GCA_038380885.1 of Phyllosticta citrichinensis. Classification (NCBI taxonomy): domain Eukaryota; kingdom Fungi; phylum Ascomycota; class Dothideomycetes; order Botryosphaeriales; family Phyllostictaceae; genus Phyllosticta; species Phyllosticta citrichinensis. The sequence continues at coordinate 1,158,406 of JBBWUH010000001.1, read as the reverse complement.
AGTAAATGAACCCATACGACAAGCATTCTCTGGACTCGAACTAGAGCCCCTTCCCCCGTCAATCGAGCCTGTTGTCCTTCCCGTTGCAGTGAAAGCGTCTGGCCTCTTCGTCACCACAAGACTTCCAGCCCATCGCTTTGCCCCAAATTTTCCCTCTCCAGAGCATACTCGTGCCTTTCATTCAACAGACTTAGTGACTCATGTTCAGCCTCCCCTTGGACTTGCGCCTTGCAATCATCTTGCGGCCCTTCCTGGTGCGTATCCTGCTCAAGAATCCGTGTTTCCGCTTGCGCTTGAGGTTGGAAGGGTTGTACGTGTCTCTGGGACCACAGCGGACCTGGGTCGCGAGCACAGCAGGGTGAGTCGAGAGCTTGGGCATGACGTCTGGCGTCTCTGGTGCCGCAACAGCCGCGGACGTTGGTGTAGGTTGAGGGATGCTGGTGGCAGTTGCGGAGAGAATTTGGGGTCGGCGCAGCGAGATTATGGAGATGGAGCGCGCTCTGGCATACAAATTAGCCTCCATCTCTCTTCCGTCAATCAACAGCCTGTTGTCGGACTCACTGCTGGACCGCCGAAAAGCTGGGTCGTGATGCTGATGCTGCGGAGAGCTGCGCAAGAGCAGGCCGCGCGGGGAAGCGCGCAAGCGCTCCCAAACAACGGAAGCACTGCATGCTTTCAAAGTTCCGAGCCCGAGACTTCGAATTGGCTCGTCAGAAGAGGATGTCGATCGATCGGTAGGATAGCGAGCGTGGTTGGCACGCCGCAGCTCGAAAGCCAACACCAAGGCGGTGGCAGAATTTTTACAGCGCTTGTCGCGTCCGTCTGCGAGAACCACCGCATTCAATTCACGACACCACCAACTCTCGCCGCAACAAGGCCTCGGCATACATCACGAGCCAAAATGGTCCGCCACTCATACCCACCCCAGTTCGTCGTCGCCAACAAGCCCATCTCGGCCGAAGAGGCCCAGCAGGCCATCGCAACCTACCTCCAAGAATCCGAACTCGAGCCTCGAATGCACCCGGACGCCCTACTGAGCACGTCTGGTGTGCAATTCGCCTCGGCCGGCGGCCCGCAGGGCGGCATCGTCTTGCACAACCTGCGGCGCGTCGATGCCGGTCTGCAGGGCGAGGTTCTCAAGCCCGACGTCCCGGAGGACTTCACCATGATGGATATCGACGCTGTCGCGGATACGACTGCGGGAGCGCAGCAGCCGGAGGGCCAGGACAGGGATGAGTGGGAGAGGGAGCAGGACATTGTCGAAGACCAGGGAGTGACGACAACATTTGTCGCCGATGGCACCGAGGTCCCAGAGGTTGCCGTCGAGGGCTCCAGCAAGCTTGATAAGGAGGCGCGCAAGAAGGCTAAGAAGGAGCGCGAACGGCAGCTCAAGCGTGAGAAGGAGCAGAAGAAGAGGCAAGAGGCTGACGCATGATGCGGCTTTTTCATGGACACAAATTTGGAGTTAGGGCGCTGGACTGGAAAACAATTGGTTCACATCCTTGGGGTGACGAATTTGGCGCTACTCGATGGGTCTCGGGTCTACGAGACGAGCCAAGCTTTATATTTCTATCATGCTGGGTAAGCTGTGAGTTTTGGACAATCCCTCATTTGTGGGGGACGAACAACTAATCCATCTGCATAGCTGCTCGTCACGCTGAATCGCTAAAAGAAAAGGATTGGATGGAAGATAGATCCCGAGGTCTATGTACTTTTCCTGGGCCAGCTCAAGGCATCCGGCCGATGCTACCCTCGCCACGCGAATCTACAATTCACGATCAGCAGCCTTCGCCGCCTTTTCTTCGTCCTGGGCCTTCGAGACCTTGCCCTTCTCGCCCTTGTACCCAATGGCCTTCAACCTCTCCGTCAGGATCGGGTGCGAGTAGTGGTAGCTGGAGTACATCCAATCGGCGTCCATGGCAGAGAGGTTCTGGACTTGGAGCTTGATCAGGGAAGCGGCGAGCTCTTGAGAGTAGCCCTGCCTCAGAGCAAAAGCATCTACATTTGATTAGATTTGTACAGCTAGAGGAATTGGAGTGGACTCACCAGCCTCATATTCAAATTTGCGAGTCAGAATGTTCATCAACAACTTGATGATTGAGTCCGTAGGGCCGAGAACCTCGTTGAACAGCATGAAGCCAATCAAGATGGGGCGCTCATTGTGGAAGCCAAAAGACTCGTAGAGGGAGTTGTTGTTGATGAAGACGGAGAAGAGAGCAAAGACGTAGAACAAGTGGAATTGGCTGATGCCGAGGAGCTTGGTCGTGTGACCCATCTTCCAGTGTCCAAGTTCGTGTGCCAAGACGGCGACGACCTCCTCGTTGGTGCTCTTCTCCAGAAGGGTGTCGTAGATGACAATCTTCTTCTTCCAGGGCAGACCGGTGAAGTAGGCGTTGCTGTGCTTGCTGCGCGTGCTGCCGTCCATGACCTGCAGCTCGGTTAGGGGGAATTTGAGCTTGGCGGCGAGAGCTTCGACAGCTTCCTTCAGGGGACCAGGTTGCAGGGGCGACAGCTTGTTGAACAGAGGCACAATCAGGATGGGATAGATGGTGATTGCGGAGATTTGGACAGCGAACATGAACACCCAAAGGTAGTAGAAGAAGTTGGTGCCCGTCTTTTGGATGATGGCCAAGAAGGCGCTCAGGATGGGGACGCCAAAAGCGACGCTCAATGCTTGTCCCTTGAGCATATCCGTGATCCACAGCTTCAGGGTGAGCTTGTTGAAGCCAAACTTCTCCTCAAGCACGAAGTGGTGGTAGTATGAGAAAGGTAGATCGAAGACAGTATCCAGCAGGCTGAAGGCATAGAAGTAGAGCAGCGAGTGGCCGATTTCTCCAGACAGGAAGGACGGGGCGTAGCGGGCGACGAGCGCGCCAGTCACAGCCCATACTTGCGGGTACAGGTTGTACTGGAGCGTAAAGAGGTTCTTGAGTTCACCAAAGACGGACGAGACGAAGCTGTAGCGCGCTTTGGCGCGGCCGTAGGCTTGGCTGTTGTCGAACGTTGCCTGATCCACTTCATATTCCAGAGCCTTGGGACGAATGGTCCGCTGGTATACGCCATATTGCCGGTAGAGGAGCCAGTTTTCGAGGACGAAGCGGCCGAGCGAGAAGCCTATAACGAGTTTCTTCCATGGGAAGAATGGGCGGTCCAAGAAATGCGCCAGGCGCTGCATTTGATTGTTAGCGGGAGAGCGGACGAGACAGCAGCAACAATGCCCACCTGAATTAACGCCTGGATCATTATGGAGGTTGAAGTGGACCGGGAGTTTGGAAGTGGGAGGTCACGTAGGTGAATGTGGACGTAGAACGTCACCAGCTTGAAGAGGACACACCTAACGCTTCTCGGCCGCGCGAACCATGGGTGGATCGGATGGCCGGGCGCGCGCGAGTCAGAGGTGACGCGCTACCACTACAAGGCTGATCTAAATCAGTCATTGCCAGACCCGAGAGAGCTGGAATTCATGGGATAGGAACACGCCCGACTTGGGTACACACATTATGAACAAAGGGTTCCATTTTCATGAAGAGAAAGCACAGATAAAATCCAAAATACACGAGATCCCGCATGCGCAACGACCTTTGCATCGTGGAAGTCTCGTTACAGCTCCATACAACGCAGCGACAAGCGGCCACCTCTTCCCAGCAACACGCCTCCATTCGTCCACCGTCAAAAGGCAAAAACTTGAGTCGAGTGCAAGCTATCGCATCTACCCCTGCGCGAGGACTTTTAGCTTCTTAAACTTTAAAGAGACTTCATCTCAAGGGATGTAGCGATCATTGTGCTCCACTATATCGAGCAACGAGGTGTCGCTAGAAAAGTAGCTAAAGCGAGTAAGGACTTACCGTTGTTTGTAGAGCATGCTAGAAATTGTAGAAGAAATAGGTGAGTCTCTATATGTACCATATGCTTTGCTATAAACCTTCGGAGAAAAAGATTATGCTGTAGTCGTGGTGCGTTGAAGATGAATGAGTGATCAACTAGAACACTCTCATTCCTGCGACTCCAATCCATCTCTAAGATCCACTAACTTTTGCAGATTGTACCACTGCCAACTACACCATCTTTTCAGGCAGAATTTCTAGCAGCTCAAAGGCGTGGCAGATGGCAGAGGGCGTGGCTGTCGACAATCTTCCATGAACTCGGGGCTAGCGTTGTCAGAAAGCCGGCCTTCTTGAAGGGAACCTTCCCGCACATGTCAGATTTGGATCTTTCTCTCAATGGCCAAGCGCAAGCTTTGACGGGGTAGAAACATCTCAATTGACGGTCCCCTTGAGCAGCAGGGCGACGGCTTCCAAACACCGTCCCCACGTCTCGCGACTGCGCTCTATGTCATTTCTTGACATTAGCCTATGGCACTCGTGTGTAAACGCCATGCCCAATCACATTTGGAACAGCATGCGACGAGGTCATCAATGGTGAAACATGGGCCGGCATTGTCGTGTCAGCCAGCCAATCTCTGCCCTTATTACAACACGTCCCGAACCCGGGTTTCATGGCAGCAGGGAGCAGCGCCAGGGAAATGCTTGCGACCTTCACACTCACGACGATGGCGCGGCTCTTTTGGGGGAGTTTCCACTTTCTTTTTCTGGGAACGAAACAAACAAGTCGATGCATTTCAATCTCACGGAATCATACTAGGACAGACGTGTTAAGGAAAGGGAAAAAAAGGACTCATTAAGGAAAAAAGAAACCCAAACGGAGGTGCATGGTTGCCTACATTCGAATGCGCCCAGGGAAGAAAAGAAAAGAATCCTGATCAGCTCTAGAACAACAACAAGAGGCTCGTTACTCCGTGTCGAAAAGCGAAAGACATTATACCTTGCCCGTTCCCCTGACCCAGCTAAAACAAATGTCGCCAAAAAAAGCAATCCTAGGAAAACACTTCAAAAGTTGAAATACGAAAAGAGAAGAACAGGAGTGGACCAAACGAACAGCACCGGAGGAGAAGAGAAAAGTTTGCAATCTTCAGAGCCGATAGGCGGATCAGGATGGGTATAGTTTGAAAAAAGGGACCCTGCGATGATCCTTGAGAAAACGAGAAAGAAGCCGCTCCCGGCATCCTCTGCCAAACAGCACGAGGCGTTGAAGGAACAAGAATCTATGACGGCAACTCTGGGGGAACAAGGAGAAGAAAAGACCTTGTCTAAAAGGACTTTGGAAGACGGCCAAGTCTGAACAAAAGTGCAAATGCTTGATGCCTTTGTAGAAAAACAAAAGAGCAGGCGGCTTTCGACACTCCCTCTATCGCTAAGCTCGCGGTAGCTCCAAAGCTTGTGCATGGACCAGCCTTCGTAAGGAATGCGATGCGTAGGGGAGAACCCCGCACACCAACGTCGCATCTTGAGCAGCCTCAAGCAGACACGCCAGCTTGCGCCCCACTAAGCGACCGGCCTCCGTGCGGCTGTTGCTGTTGCGCAACCACTTCGCGCGCGTAGAATTCGACAAGCATGGTCCCGTACGCTTCCATTTCCTCGAGCGGTACTGCCAGGCGAAAGTCATTGAGAAGGAGGAATTGCAGTTCGAGGTGGTTCAGCTCGACCAAGGGCAATCCACCGACCTGTACATGGGTCAGCTAATTTGCAACGCGCTGCGCTCACCACGGGAATTCTTACCTTTGCGTATCGAGAGTTTGTGTAAAAGATGTCTGAAAAGAATTTGCTTGCGCAAGTGACGCCTGCAATCACCAAACGATGAATGTTGAAACTGTCAACAACAAAGAACTGAGACAGGCTGTACGGATCGCATTCCAGAGGAGGGTCCATGTGTTGTGGAGGCGAGGGGGGTTGGTCCTCCTTCAAAGCAGGGTCGCCAGGCTTAGGCGGCTTGCCCAGAGATCCTGATGGAGGTGGTGTTGCGGCTTGGACCTGATCCGGCCGACTAGGCGACGAGGTGCCGAGATTCGCACCGGACATGGAAACAGAGCTTTTTCGACTGGCATCACTGGAGCCGCCAGAGCGCTCGAGTGATTGCTGGTTGGTCTGACGCATGCTCTGAATAAGGCCAGAGTTGACGCGCTCGGTCATGCGGTCAAAGTAGACGAGCAAGCTAAGAAAGACTTCGTAGGTGGTGGGACAATACTTGTGGATGCGGGTGAGGTAGCTGAGGATGGAGATTGTGGGAACATTCTTGCCGTGGAAGGCGAGGACGCTAGTCGTCTGCTGGCTGAGGCCCGATGTGCCCTCGGGCGGAGGAATCTGGCGGTGCAGGTGCTCATGCTGCCTGTCGTTGGTGGAGGTGATTTTGGTCAACAAGCCTGCCACCATCTCTATTATGTCTGAGACGGGCATTTCGCTAATCTCGTATTGCGGGCCGATGTCATTGGGATTCTGACGGGCGCGCCTGGCCGCACGTGTTTGCGAAAACGGACTCGACTCATCATTGGCAAAACTCTGAATGTGGGAGAGGCTCTTGACTTTTATTCGGTGGGGAGGTGGCAGCGCGGGCCCGGCAATGGACTGGAGGGATTGAGGCGAGGCCTGGACAGAGGAGGAGCTGGAATTGGAGACGGCGGACTTTGCGATGGAGGAGGAGCTGCTGGGACCAGGTTGGATGGGAGTCTTTTCAGAGGATTGAGGTTTGAAGCGCGGACTAGGCGGGGGTTGCGGAGGCGCCTGGGCAGCGCCCGAGCCTTGGGGCGTCAGTCCAGGGCGAGCGGCCGAGGCGCGATGCTGGTGTTGCAAGAGATGGTCGGATGCAGTAGATGGTGCAGGAGCGTGTGGAACGACGTCGGCCATAGGCGTGTCGAAGGGCTGAGAGGCGCGGGGCAAGTCGGATGAGGTGTTTTGGTCGGCGTGGAGAGGGTGTTGTTGCTGGGTTGGTCTGGCAGAGGACGATCTCTGGTGGGCAGCAGATTGAGGAGAGTCGTGTTGCTGGTGCGGGTTTGCGCCGAACATGTTATTGAAGGGCTGAGGGAAGTGGTTGACCACGTCGCTGATCACGATGGATCCCATACCAGCGCGCTCGGGTCGTTGTGGTCTGTGGCGCAGGAAAAGACGAGAGGGACTCGGCCTTGGGACCTGACGGCGAACAAAGTGTCAACAGCGACAATCGAGAACGCTCGGTGGGGATGATGGAGGGTGGTGTGGGAGGAGAGGAGCGGTCAGCGCTCTGGACGACGCAGGGGGGTCGAGTGGATTGCGCGCGCGAGCGAGCGAGCGAGCGAGCGAGGCGAGTGGAGACAACGGAAAGGCCAAAGCGACGGACGGGGCACGCTCACCTCTTGCAAAACCAAGAATGGCGACCGGACACCACTGAAGGACGACGTGGAGGCGGCGGGCGGCGGATGGGCGTGTGTGTCGGTCTTGGTCTTGGTCTTGGTCTTGGTCTTGGTGGAGGCGGAGGAGCCAGAGGGCGGCGACAGAGACTTGACCAAGACAGGAGAACTGGACGAGAAAGAGAGGGCGGCCGAAGGTTTGGGAGCAGTGGGTTCAGCGGAGTGTGGGCGCCGGGCCGTGGGATGGAGGGGAGGGGAGGGATCCAGGGAGGGAGCCGCGTCGCCCGGACGCCTGGCCTAACCGCTAACCGCTAACCTGTATGTATGTATGTATGTGTGTGTGTGTGAATATGCGGTGCGATTGCAAGCAGACAGGCAGCGCCGTCTTCCTCTGATGTAGTTATCCTGTTGACGACGATGATGTGGGCGGCGCCTCTTTTGTTTGAGCCTTGTTGGTCGATTCCCATCTTTCACCTCTGTACCACACACACTGCTACGCGGCAAGCCCAGCCTTGGCTCCGCTCACGCTGATGCTGATGGAGCCTACCTACGTTGTTTCTGACAGCTTGTGATGGCCAACCTTTTTTCCTCGTTGTTGTTGTTGTTGTGACCTCGCTCTACTCTACCTTAGTCTCTAGTCGGTCGGACACTTTCTGTTTATCCCGCATCACCCTCCCCCTCTGCATCCCTCGCCGGTGCATCAAGAGTCAGTCAGCTGCGGCCTCGTCTCCAGCCTGCTCCGGTTTTTCGCGCAACGGCGGCCGCCTTCTCGCCACGCCCGTCTCCCATCTCCCAGGCCCAGTACGCCACAGCCCAGTCCGATGCCAGACCCTGGCCCATGACGCCAGCGCCCCGACCCCCATGCCCTGTCAACCATCATACCTATGCCGTCACTCGCTGTCAAACATGCGCTACCGTGGAATGCTCTGCTGCCCTCCATTGCCCTATTTGCCTCGTCTACATGTCGACGTCTCCATCTCCGCGCCCGCTCGCTCTATGCTTTGTTCGGTCCAGGGCCCTCGTAGTTTTGGTCCGGCAAATACAAATGCCGCACCGCGCCCTTGCCCGTCAGCACCACCATGCGAATCACACCACCAGAGCTTCCATCCCACTTGATGGCTTCCCGCAGCGAGCCCTTGACAAAGGCCACGCCCTCTTCCTCCGTCATGCCCTCCTTCCAGTTCGCGTCGCAGTATCCGTAAATGTACGTCGAGCCTGAGCCTGCAATCGCGTACGCCTGCTTATGCAGCGATCCTCCGAGCGGAATCGAGTACACCTGTCCGCCGTGGCGTTCGTCGTAGCCAGCGACAATGATGCCCGCACTGCGATTTGGTCAGCATCCACTGCCTGCTTTGCTGTGCCAAGGTCCAACCCACCTGAGCATGTCCTTGTTGTCGTAGCAAATCTCCTGGAAAAGCGCGGCGGCCGTCTGCGTCATTGGGCGCTCGTTGTTCATGATCTCGTACATTCCGAGGTAGTATTGGACAATGTCGGCCACGGCCTGCGTGTCGGCCGCCGAGCCTGAGCGGCAGCACCATATTGTGTCGTGCACCTGCGTGAGCTTGTCCGTGACGCGGTTGGCAATGTATGCGCCCGTCGTGGTCCGGCTGTCGGCACCGAGGATGACGCCGTCCTTGAAGTTGATTGCCATGCTGGAGTTTGTGAGCTCATGGGACGGGGGAGCTGCGTGCATGTTACGTACATGGAGGTTCCGAGGCTGGCGGCGTGGTTAGTCGGGGGTTCTCAGTGGATGCAGAGGTGGCTACTCACTTGACCTCGCCTTTCTTGAGGTGGTTCATGTCCAGGTGGATGCCATCTGAGGCCATGTTAGCTTGGGATGGAGCTTGGAGGACAGGCGGAGAGACATGCCTTCGCCCAGCGCGCCCGTCGAGGTGGGAAACATGATTGAGGGGGGAAAGGGTCGTTAGTAGTGGTGGCAAGGAGCAGAGGTCGGGTCGAGGGTGGTGAGGGTTGTGCGGTGATGGGGAGAGATGGATGCTGTTGTGAGGTAGCTACAGGTAGGTGCTGCATTGAGGTAGAGGTAGAGGTAGAGGTAGAGGTGCCGCTCGGACCAGGCAGGACAGGCACCACGCTCGCACGCGTACCTAGAGAACAAGTCTTGGCGCGGCCCCCGGGCAAACGACGACACCGTCGATTCGATTTCCTTTCCCGTTGATCTGCACGGCATTTCCTCAACTCGACCTCCTGAACCTGAAAGTCTCCCACTCATCAGTCTCAGCCCTCACCCTCCGCACCGGGCTCCACCCAACAACACTGTCCACCCATGTCTCTGTCTTAACCTGCCTTCCCGCCCTCCGCTCCGCATTCCTCACGCCCTCTGCAGCAAACCCGCATGTCCGCTCGTCCATATTCATGAAGTTTCCCCGGTCCCTCTTCCACTCGTCGTCGTCGTCGTCCGCGTCTTCGCAGTTGTCCCCGACCTCCAGCTCGCAGTCGACCGCCTGCTCCGATCACATCCAGTCTGACTCGCTCTCCACCTCCACCATGGACTCGTTCATCTCCTACCTGCGCTACCCTGTCCTCGCCTCGACGGGCGTCGCAACGCTGCTCAGTGGCCTTCTGTACTTCAAGCAGAAGTGGGTCCTTTCCGTTCGATGCCCGCTCACGCCATAGTTTCCCATTCACGAGACTCACGTTTCGCCCTGTGCTCACTACACCGAACAATTCCACTGACCACTCCGCCCGTAGCGAAATCATATATCCCCGCAACATCCCCTCAGGCGCCCGGACTGACGTGCCCCGGCCTACCCAGTTTGGCATCACCGACTTCGAAGAGCTCATGATACCGACCCCCGACGGAGAGTCGCTGAGTGCCTTTTTCATCCGTCCTTCAAACAAGCAGTATGCCCGAAACATTACTGTCCTCATGTTTCACGGAAACGCTGGCAACATTGGATACAGATTGCCCATTGCCAAAATCCTCGAGCATGAATTGGGTTGCAACGTCTTGATGCTACAATACCGCGGCTATGGGCTCTCCACCGGCACTCCAAATGAAAAGGGCTTGACAATCGACGCCCAGACAGGTCTGGACTACATTCGAGAGCGCGCCGAGCTGCGCGGAACCAAAATCATTCTCTACGGCCAAAGTCTTGGAGGTGCTGTGAGCATTGGATTGGCTGCCAAAAACCAAAAGGACGGTGACATTGCTGGCATGGTTCTGGAAAACACGTTCCTGAGCATCAGGAAGCTGATTCCAAGGTATACATACATTGTCTCGAAGCCAACACTTGTGAAGCTAACGGCACCAGCGCCTTCCCACCTGCCAAGTTTCTTGCCCCTTTGTGCCATCAAATATGGCCGAGCGAGGATTTGCTCCCGCAAATTCAGAACATTCCCATCCTGTTTCTGAGCGGGCTGAAGGACGAGATTATTCCGTGAGTGACTTGACTGTTTGAACCGGCCCTCTTTGCTGACGTGACCTCTCAGACCATCACACATGTCCAAGTTGTTTGACATTTGCGTGTCCAGAGGCAAGGTGTGGCGCGAGTTCTCCAATGGAAGCCACAATGATACAGTTGCCGAGCCCCTGTACTTTGAGTACATTGAAGAATTCTTGCGCGGTCAAGTCATCAACCGTGATCCGGGCCCGCCCAAGAGCCCGAGTGCCACCGCAAAACAAGACGCTGGAAAGAAGGACAAGCAAAGCTAATTTCTAATACCTCACCATCGACTGCTTTGTTCATATTCCATCACTGGGCGCTGTGTGCACTTTTCAGCAGCACAATCAGATACGCCAAAAAAAAACCACCAAAGGATGCAGATCCGCCGACTTGGCCTCGCTGGCTCCAAGCTGCGCCACGGGACGAATCAGCTGTTCTCCTGATTATGATCTTCAGCGAAGATCTTCTCTTATCAACGTCGATTCCACATGGATCGACCGCACCCACCACGCCTTTTTGGCAAGATACAACAAGGTGCGCGTGGGGGCCGTCGTATCCTACAACATGGAAAACAAACGAAATATCCTCAGAAGTAGAGCTGGACCCCAATTGGGTCAACAAAGTCTGCATGCAGACCCGGGCGGGCGTCGCCGAGCGAGCCTTTTCCTCTTCTCGACTCTGTGCGGGCACGACGAGAAGACGCGGATGGAGCGGTTTGCCCAATGCGAGGGATTCCTTTTATCCAAGTCTCGCAGGCCGCGAGCAGGGGAAAGACAATGGAGCAGATACCCAAAGCGCGAAATTAATCGACCGGGAGGCGAAGGGGGTGTTCAATTCTGGGACTGGCGAAGACGGGCGATTTCCTACATATCTCTTTTTACACGATCACGGGTCTCTTTTCCTTAATCACCCGGCGCGTTGACGGATCAAAAGGCGGTAATTACTTGACTCGAATTTGGGGAGGTTGTTCAGGTCAGTCGGTTACTTGTGGCCAGGCCAGACCAGCTCAGCTGGCTTGCTGGCCATTAATCTATTACTTCTCCTTGTCTTTTTGCGAACTACGCGAACACACTTACCTGTTACTCCTCTCGGTCACCCATTGTCCACCGTGAACCTTCCCTTACTTTCCTGGTACCTTGCCTCACCGAACAAACACACCTCCCAGCCTATCTCCCGCGCCAACAGCGACGCCACATCTCCCCGCCGCGCGCAGCACGCCCGCCACCGCCTCGGACCCAACGCTGTACCCCGTCTTGGCCCAGCGCGCATTCATCCACGCGGCCAGCGCGTCGGCGGAGCCGCAGAAGTCGCGCCCGTCGTACTCGCGTACCAGCAGCTGCTGGATCGGTGGCGGGACGGCTGCCGCGAGGGTTGCAGTGGGAGGAGGAGGAGAAGAAGAGGCAGAGGTAGAGGTTGGGAGAGGAAGAGAGAGAGGAGTGGACGACGCTGAGGGCTTTTGTTGCGTCTTCTTTTGCTTTTGCTTCTTGGTTAGGCGGGTGCTTTCCTTCTTACCTTTGGCCTTACCTTTGGACGATTTGCTCTTGGACTTTGTCTTGGGCGATTTGCCCTTGGTCTGGGCCTTGCTTTGATCGCCAGCCCGTTGTCCCTGCTTCGACGAGGAGTAAGGCTTGCCGTCGGCCGTCGTCACGACGGCGCCTGGAGCCAGGCCCTGTCGGGCCAGCGACATGCTGACGTACATGAATTCGGAGAGGGAGAGGCGACGCGCGGCTGTAGGCTGTGAGCTGGACTGCGCTTGCTGTGGACTTACCATGTTTGCTGCCTTGCTTTTCCAATGACTTCTCGACGTTTTCTGTGGGAGTCAGGGGTTCGTTTTTTACAGTCGATGCGGTGTTGGTCGAGGTTTGGGGTGACGGGTGTTTGGGGGTGATGGACGCACAACTCAGCGGGTGAAGAGGCTCTCGCGCTGCGAGAACGAGCCCAAGTGTGTGTGGTGCGGTCGGGAAAGGGGCTGAGTTGGTTGGACTGCGGACTGGAATGGTGGTGTGGGAAGCCGTGGGGTAGATATACCTGGTAGTGGCTGCAAAGGACAGGCGAGGATGGAAGAACGAGTAGACATTGTTTCCTTGGATAGGGAGGGAAACAATGGGACAGAGACGCTTGTTCCAGAGTTGGCACATGCCGAGTCTCATAGAGACAAAGAAGTGCGGATAGGAGGAGTGAGAGGTTCATGGCAGGATGATGAGCAGACAAAGAGAATGGCAGGTAATGGACGGCGTGCTTGATTGGATGTTTTGGCACACAACGTGAGTAGCTGGCGAAAACAGCAAGAAGCTTTGCCATGATCGATGCAACGGCAACAAGTATCGTGAAATTCCAAAGAAAAAAGATTTGACCACCAACGCCTCGCTGTGCAAAATGTGACCCCTCGACCGGCTATGCCTGGCTTTTGACCATGAAAATCTGCCCCATGTCAGCATATCAGACTCGAAAGTATTGGAGTGATGGCAACTCACCTCTTTGAGTGCCTGCGTATCCATAGATGCCATCTTCTTTTGCCGAATGTACCGTTGGCGGACCGCCAGGCGGTTTCCAGCAAACGCGACTCCCCCAGTCTTTGCAGCTGCAGTAGAGTCCTTCGCTGGCGCATCGGCTTCCGACTCTGACGACGAGCTGCTGTCCGACTCTGCATCCTTCTTGGCCTTATCCTTCTTGCGCTTCTCCTTCTTCAATCTTCTTGCTTCCTTCTTTGCTCGCTTCTCGGCCTTGAGCGCCTTCTTGGCCTCTTTTCTTGCCTTTTTGTCTTCGCTCTCCTTGTCCTTGTCGTTTCTCTCAGTCGCCGACGTGTTTTCGCTCTCGAATGACTGCGCCTTGTCCTTTGATTTTGACTTTTTCGACTTCTTGGACTTGGTCTTATTCTTTGACCCCTCCTCGCTGTCGTCCGGGCTGGAAGTAGCGGAATATTCAGCCTTGAGATCAGACTTTCTGTTCTTCTTCTTCAGCTTGGGGGCCTCCTCGTCGTCACCAGAACGCTTGCGCTTCTTTTCGGGCTTTCCATCTTCGCTTGGGCTGCTGCCGGCTTGCGACTTGGAAGGCTTGTCGGCGCCGACATTATTCTTCAGGTCCTCGATCTTGTCGCCAACCAGGTAGCCGCCAAAGACAAATTGTGTGCCACTGCCCCCGTACAGCCTGGATTCCAGGCTCTTGCGCGCGGCCGACTCGGTCTTGAGCTCTGCGTCGCTCTTCCCGTTCAAGCGCCCCAGGACTCCCTGAAACAAGCTCAGGCCAAAATTGTCATTTTCTGCGCTGCCCTTTTTCCTACCGAGCCCCAAAGTGTCGTCTTTGATCTGGACTCGAATATGCGAAGCGTTGGCAGCTGTGTAGTGCCCAGAGTGATTGGCGTCTTTAGCACCGAGGAATTCTCCTGGAGTCCATCCTTGCTTGGTGAGAATCTTGTGGCCGAAGCGGTCGGTGTTCTTGCTCCAGGTGGTGTTGTTCGGGTCGGCCGAAATCTTGAAGCGGCTTAAATGGGGTTAATCAGGGTCTCATCTGACCAACGATATGGCCACTCACTTCTTTGGTGCTGCCAGACCCATGTCGAACAAGAAGACAGCGCTGCTGCGAGGATGTGGAGTTGGGGTATCAAAAGATGCGGAGAACCAAAATTTTGGCAGCAGCGATGCGCCTGCCCAGAACGGAACGGGATCGGCCTTGCGCTAGCGACGGACTAACTGTAACCCCGCTCCGACAGACCTACGCCCGGCGGACGCGTCTCACCGACTTGCGCGTCGCGCCATCTCACAGCTGCATCGCTCCTCCAGTGTCACGGCTCATTGAGCTTCTGTCCGTTCATCGTCATGTCTCAACGCCGGTCTGTTACCAAGCACGCGCAACAGCGCGGTGTCTCGCCTTCCAGCGCGCGGCCCGAAGCTGGAGCTCGCGCAGACTCGCAGGCCTCAGAGTCGCCAGACATCAGACTTCTCATGGACAAGATGCTCGACGATGTAAGTCCAGTGTTGGACTTGCAATTTCGCTCCTGTCGACGTGTGATTTTGAAACAATGACAAGCCCGCCTCAACCACTAGCACCCACTACACTGGCAACATCGAATGCTCCCGATGAGCTTGCAAAGATGCCTCTTGGTCCGTACTTACCAACGTGAACATAGTCCAAGAAGCGCAAGCAAGCCAAACGCCAGGCGCTGCAGAACGACTATGCCAAGCGTGCTCAGAAAGTCAGCAACGACATCAAGGCCGCCATTGACGAGCACGAAAAGCAAAGGTAAATGAGGCAAAGATGGTGGCTTTGCGCAGGCGGCTAAATCATCTAATCAGCTTGACCAGGCAGGCAGAGCAAAAGCAACAGGTCGCCAGGCTCATTGAGCTTCTCAAGAAGCGGGACGACGTTGAGCGGCGCATCCAGGAAAGCGTCAAAAAGCTGGATACCGAATACTCTGCATGCCTCAATGAACTCCTAACGGTGTTGGATGACAAGGCCGCGGAGCTCAACTGATCAAAAGCAAGCGACGATGACAAATGGAGGGGTCGGGCGCACATGGGCAAGGATCCCCACCGGTGGGCAACACGAATCCTCTGGCCATCAGGCGTTCAAGGAAGCATCCAACCGACGTTTGGGGCAAGGAACTGCAGGGGAGGGAAATATGCAGGCGCCTTGGCATGCCTTTGGCGGATCGACGCCCCACGGCATCCCATCATTTTGCTGATGGATGTTCCCAGGTCCCTGGTCAAGGAGCGACGGGCGGTTACATGTATGCAGGATGGCAAATGTCAAAAGCCAAAGACAGGTCGTTGCAGCGGTGCCGTGAGAAGCGTCTGTGCTTGTAGGAGAGGGGACCGGACGGGAGCTGCGAGGGTGCCACAGTGGCGCATCTCCAGGCTTTTACGAGGCGACGTTTGCAAGAGGCATTGATCGACCGACTCGGTAGGTCGATCTCAACGGCATTTCGTTTGGGCAGCTTTGCATCCATCTGCGAGTCCTAACTGGACATGGAAGGCGGCGGCGGAGCAACCACCGCCGGGCCACCCGTGCTCCAGACCAGAGCATTGAGTCGATTCAAGAGGAAGAAGCGCAGTGTGTCGGTTCGGTGGTGCAGAATGCTTCCTTGTATCCGGACGCACGGAAGCGCGGGTCTGAGAGGTCTGAGAGGTCTGAGAGGGTGTGTGAGGGTTGTGTAGCGGCCGCCCTGGGGGAGGGATGGATGGCTGGAGGAACAGAGGCGGCCCCTGCCCATGCGCTTTCACATGGGATTGTTGACTTTGGCCATGTCTGCAGTGGTCGGTGAGCTGTCCAGTGTCCATGTCGCTGACAAGCAGCAAAAGGTTTTTTCCATCCATTGCGCGCCGCGCCCGGGCCCCGCAACGAGGCCGTCCGTCGGCCCTGCCTCGGGATCCACACTCACTGACCCTGACCGACCCTGACCGACCCGGGCGGAGTGGACGCCACACCACACCGGACCACACCTCACATCTTCACCTCGACCATTCTCTCCAATCTTTGCCCCGGTCGTCGTCGTCGTCGCCGAGCTCCAAACCCAACCAAGCACCGCCAATTCCCATAATTTTATCAATGCCAAAGCTACCTACAGGCTACAGTACGTGCGCCACTCGCAGGCAGCAGGTCAATTGAATCAACAAACAAGGGCCCGTGGCTGGCAGCCATCCAATGTTCTTTTGCCCCCCTCGCCGTTGACTGCAGGTCGTGCAGCCTGCAACCTCGTGCCCGCCCCGCCGGGATACTGCTGCTGCTGTCGTCTAGAACCGCCGCGTTACACGCCTGCCGCCCCGTCATGCCACACGCATGCTGCTAGGTACATCGCTTGCTTGAGTGGTCGGCTGATGTGGCGCTCGAGGGAGCAACCGTTGTTCAACTGTCTCGTCCTGGAAATCCTTGTTGCGAATTTCAAAGAGACTGCGTCAGGGTCTGCCTTGTGCCTCGAAGGGAAACATGTCGTTCGATTGCATACTGTACATGGACAGCCAGGCATATGCTTCCGCTGAGGCTTCAGTCGCTCATCACTTCGTCAGGACATCATTCGAGACAGAACACGCCCATCACAATCGTCTTGCGCAATCCAACGAGGTAGGTCCTCGTCGACCCTAGCTCTTGACAATCGTACAGTGCACAGCCAGCCCCGTGCCGACCATGCCTCGCCTCGGTCAGACCCGACACTCAGCGCATCCACTCGGCGGGGTCCGTTCTGTCGTCCGGGCAGGCAAGCGAGCGAGCTGCGTTCAAGCAAGCAAGCCAGCCCACTCCCACTCCCAGGAAGACAAGAGAAGGCGGCGCGAGGACGCACTGAGCGCATCCAAGCCGGGGAGGCATCAGACCGAGAGCCTAACGAGTAACAAGTGGACCGTTTGGGCCACCGTTCGCCCATGCGCTGCCTGGCATTCTCTTTTGCGAGAGCGAGAAAGTGAGGCGCCACGCCGCCACTTCGTCATGCTCTGACCCCAGGCAGTGCCACTCAAAGCTCGCCCCTCCCGCGGAGTCCACAAAATCAAATTTTCAACAAGTGGTTCTGCTTCGCTTTTCCCTGCTGCCGCCGCTGCTGTGCGTCTTCATACGTGTACACTTTGTATAGTGGCGGTGCCTGTCGAGACCCTTACCCCGAGTAGGCACACTGACCGACTGTTCAAGCCGGTCTCTCCGGTTGCGGCTCTTGTCCGACCATCTGGCTTTTTCGTCGCCCGGGTGGGGGCCCTGAATTTTTGTTGGCCGCCCGCTGACTTCCGTGTCCCATCACTGATTGCGGCCAGCCAATGGGGGGTTGCTGATCTCTCGGGGGGATGGGAAGGGGGGCTTGCTCGTCCGGCATGCCGGAGGTGGCTCAGCAGCAGGAGCAGCATCAGAAGCAGCATCAGAATCTAGAGCGTGGATAACAAGCCCAAAAGAACGGAAAGTATTGGATGGAGCAAAAATAAACTGAAAACGTTGTTGCGTTTGTTGGACCGCCTAGACGCACGTCCAGCTGCGTCTAGACCTTTGAGGAACAACGGACAGGCAGGCACGGTAGGGCCCGTCCTGGGTCACTGGATAGCAGGAACATTGTGCTTCCCCGAGCACGCGGCACTCTCTCATGGGGAACCGACGGGATCAGACGACGACAGCGAATGAAGGAAAATGAAAACAATCGAGATAGAGAACAGACTAGTTACGTACTGACATACGTTACATGGACCAAGGTAGGCGCCAGCGCAAGGCGGACTGCCGGCTCGCTCGCTCGCTTGCTCGTGACCTTTTTGCTTTATGCCCGGTCATCAACGGTAACAACAACCAAGCAGCGTCTGGGACCTGAAGCAAACAAGAGAGACTTACCTCATTCGAGGTATACTGATCGAATCGGGACGAAAATTCCAGCAGGACGAGACTGCGCCAAACACAATGCAGGAAACTGCAAGATTTGAAAAGACAAGGGCTTGCTTCGTCTCAGATGTGAGGGGAGGAGGCGAGCGCTCAAAACGGTCGCACCTGGAGCCCGCCTGTCTGACTGGGCATCTGCATCAGAGGCATAGCGGACGGAGGCCCGACAGTCGCAGGCCCCAATCTATGAAACATTTGCACCAGCCGTTTGCCGACGCTCGTCTCCAGCTCGGTGCCGTCTCGCGCAATCTTGACCTCTCTGTTGGCGTTCCACGGGTTTCGCAGCCCGCGCGTGCGGTAGAAGGGCAGCCGGTTTGTCGAAATCCACTCGACCTTGAAAGGCTTGCCCCAGCTCTGCGCCATCTTGGCCGCGTCGGCGGCAGCAGCTGCCGTGTCCGGGCTGTCGGTCCTGCGTCGTTCCGGCTTCTCAGACTCTTCCTCGTCGTCAGAAATGTCGGCCTCCCAGAATATCGTCCCGCGCGCCGAGTCGTCTATTATGCGTCCCTTAGGCGCCCACTCCGTCGCCGGTGTCATGATGGATTTTGGCGTGTCAACTGCCTCGGGTGCCTGTGCTTCATTCGCCGAGCTGACAAGCTCAACGCCTTCGTCCGTAATCGGTGATGCCATGCGCGCATATCCAAAATATTCCCCCGACTTGTTCGCCGAGAAGATCAAATAGACGTTTTCCGCGGACTGCCAAACGTTAGCGCAACGGAACAAGGAGATCCGCATGGAAAGAAAGAGGATTCACCTCGTACGCCTTGTTTAGAGCCTCTTCGTTGTGCGTTTGGGTCGCCCAAATCCCGTTCCGAACACTTAGCTCCAGGTCCTGCAACGTCAAACTCTTGACAATGAAGAACTTTTCATGCACCTTGGCTGGCTTCTCTTCCGTCGGCGGAGTTTCTTCAGGGACTGAGACGCTTGGCGCTTCTCCTTCTGTTCCTTCTGAGATGGAAGACGGCGGTTGGGGCACCGCTAGCTGAGGCGGCGAGGAGCTCGGAGGACGAGGCTGTGCCATTGCCGAAGGGCCTGTGGGTACCCCTGATGCGGGCGTTGCACTTCTGCGCAGACGACAAACCAGCCGCACTCCATGAAACCGGGAGTCGTGGAATCTGTGCATGGCCGCGGTACACGACGCCTCGGTGCGGTAGTTGACGAACGCGCAGTTGCTCTTCGAAATGAGAAACAAGCTCTCAATGTCCTTGGTGGCATCGCGAGAAAAGTGGTCTTTGAGGTCGGTCACGGTGGTGCCCGGCGGCAGATTTCCAACCCACAGCGCGTGGCCCGATTGTCTCGGTTTTCGAGGTGGTCCGCGAGGGAGAGATCCAAGTCCGGCATCAGAACCGCTTCTGGGAGGACCTGTTCGCTGGTTCAGTTTCTCAAAGGCCCAATGCTCAGCCGTTCTTCTCACCTTGCATGCCGCCCACTGGCATGGAGGCATTTGGCCCATAGTCGCCGCCCATGGCTTGAGCCATCGGATTACCGCCCAAGTTGACAAAATTACCCGCCATCATGCTGGTGTCTCTTCCCGCGGCCCCTGGCCCTGACGCAGTGTGGAAGCTGTCTCTCCTCGAATCGCCATCCATGCGCTGAGAGCCATAAGCTATGGGTGACTGAGTCATGGGAGCTTGGGCTGGGTACGGGGTGGAATAATACATGTACTGCTGGGACTGGAGATAGGGGTTGTACGGCTGCATGTGGCCTGGTCCGATGTTGCGCTGGGGATTGGGAGCGTAAGAGGGATACGGGCCATATTGAGTGGGTGCATATCCAGTGCCATAGGAAGCTTGAGAAGGATAGGCCATAGCTGCATGGCCGGAATAATGAGGCATATGAGGATACTGGTATACGATTGGGGATCCAGAAGGCCCAGCAAATCCGCGCTGAGCTTGATGCTGGGGTTGTAGAGGACCTTGGCCAGTCATACTGGAGTTATAATCCGGGAGAGCTCCACCTACGGCCCCCATGTTGAAGGCCGAGAGGTTCTGCCCATGCATTGGAGGGGCGTGGTAGGCATAAGGGACTGGGTGCTGCGAAGTGCGTTGCGACTCCACGGGGCGGTTTGGAGGCGGCGACGATTCGTACTGGGCCTGCAAAGACGGATTATTTGCTGTTGGGAGGGGATCGGATGGCGTTTCGTTGGTTGGATTTTCCGGTCCGAGTTCGGCAGGTCGATGTGCCTCCTCTTTGGTGGTGTCCTCGGGGGAAGCTGAGGGCGGGATGCCGCTCTCGTTGGATGCATCGCCCATTTGTCTCTCCAGAGTGACCGGCAACGGGAGCCAGTGCTGAGCAAATGCGGAAATGGTGTCAGTGAAGGAAAGAAAATACGGCACTGCCTGCGAACCACGTACCTTTTTTAATTAAGTTGCCGTCTAGTAGAGCCAGTCAAGGAGCGACTTTTAGATTTGTTGGAGGCAAAAGGATAGTATTCCTAGGGTCTATGCCAATCGAAATTGTTGATCAAATGAGTGGATGGGTAAAGATAGAACAGAAAAAAAAAATCGGACGGAGCGGCAGGGGAATGGCGAAGTGGGCAAGATCAACAAAAGAGGCGCAGGCTCAGCGTCACCAGGAAGCAGGGAGCACGAGGGTCGAGAGCTGGGCGGCGGGTCGAAGAAGATCAATAGAGAGAGGGAGGGGGCAGGAGGGTCTAGTAGGCAAAGAAAGGGCAAGTTGCGGTCAAGGAGTGGTGGAAGCGAGCGAGGTGATGGTTCGTCAGTCGTGACCTTTTTTTTTGGGGGGGGGGTTCCCTGACGGTCCCTGAGGCTGGCAAGGCGGATCGAATGCCTTGGCGAGAGGGCAATCCTGTGGGTAAGGTAGGGGAGTAGGGTCAAAGGGACCGGGGGAGAGAGGGGTGGGAAGAGGAGGAAGAGGAGGAGGAGGCGGCGGCGGACGGACGGACTTGTGGACTCGGACTGGGGAACTGGTGGAGGGTCCGCTTATGAGAATAGCTAGACATTCAAAACGTGGGTTTTTGCTTGTGGTGGCAACATGAATGTACGAAGCGGGTGTGGCACGACGACCTACGACGACCCTTGCTCTTGGGCTGCCCAGGTTCTTGTTGAAGCCGAGGAATGGATGACACAGGGTAACTGTATCTCATGCCGGCTGCGTCCGTCGTGCCGTGCATATCGATGGATGGATGGATGGATGGATGGATGGATGGATGGATGTTTCCATGCATCGTCACGGTCAGTCATGAGGTAATGGTCCAAGCCGGCGGGAAGGATGCGAGATGCGGCTACTACGGTTGAGTTGATGCTAGTCGGCGCCGGTCCCAGAAGCCAGCCCAGACCACTGCAGACCGACCGGCCGCCTCGAAAGTCCTCTCGGCCGGGGGTTGGATGGAGAAGAAGAAGGAAAGAAGAAATTGGAGAAGAAGAAAAAAATATTTGGATGGGGGAGTGAAGGGACGATCCTGGCTCTACACAGAAGCTTCGTCTGTCGCCACAGGCCCCCTGCGCGCCGTTGGGCAGGCCCATCTGATCATCAACTCGTCCAGCTTCAGCTTCAGCTTCAGCAGCAGACTGACTTGTGAGAGTCGTCGAGCACCGGCAGTGCGTCCGTCCAGTGTGGCGACGGGGCGGCGCAAGCCAACGCCTAACGACCGACCGTTTCGCTTTGGCCGGGCGTGAGTCCGGCTCTCGCCTCTTGTGGCGTGTAGAGAACCAAGGGCTGGTAATTTTTGGAATTTTTTTCGAAGCTTCTCTTACGTCTCTTGACGTGGCGCGTGCACCGCCACTCGCCTCCTGCTTCCTTTACACTTCCTTACGTACCTATACGAACGCCTTACGTCACCCTCGTCTCGTCTCCTGCCACACATCACCCACATGCAGCCCTGGCTTCTGCCTCCTCTCTGTTGTCTTCGTCGCCTTGTATCTCCATCCCCTCAGATTCCTCTCATCGTCTTGCTGTCCGCCCACCGCATCCATGCCTCCACCCGCCCGGCGCCGACGTTGCATTAGTCCAATGAATGGTCCATCTGCCCAGCCGACATGCACCCGCACACGTGCCCGCCCATCGACAACGTCTACTTCTAGAACAGCCTAGACCATCTCGGCTTCTGCGCCTGCGCTACCCATTAGATTAAGGTCTAGTCCATGTCTTGTCTCACTCCTTCCCACATTTCCGACTCGCCGTCTGGGGAATCTCTCTGAAAAAGCCCAATTTCCACTCTGGATCTATCCCCTCCCCGCTCAACTGCCGACCCGAGCCACGAGCTCCCTCAGCCTCAGCGGCATTGTATGTCCCAGCACCGCGGAAACCATCCGTGTTCCTCATGCTTTCAGTTGCCATGTCCGCCGCCTTTGGCTAGTTTAGCTTTGCGCCGGCTTTGACCTAAAAGCTCCCCTTCAAGGCAATGTCCCGAGCTGTGTTTGCGCAAATTGTCAACCAGGAAGCCGCACAAAACACCGTCACGCGTCTGCCTAGTCACAGCCTTGTCGGCAAGCTTTTGGCATTTAGACACGGAACCGTTTGAGCCCATCAATCTGACGGGCCCCAGTAATGACACTGACTGGTCCTTAGCAACCCAACTTTGTTCAAGTGCCTGATAGAATACCTAGTAATCTGCTGCGAAGCCACGGCATCTGTCTACCCTCAACTTGACAGGGAAAGCGCCTCAGGACCTCGAAGGTACTAATCACGTGTTGACTACGCTGAAAACCCAGAGATGGGACTCCATTTGCACGGGAAAGTAGCTGGATGAGGCGATTTCTCCCTTTCTTGTTCCTGGAATTCTCACATCCATTCTGTGGGTCTATCCTGAAGACCTGTCACCCGGTGTCAAATGAATGGTAGACTCTGCTCATTCGTAAAGATCAACCTCAGCTGCCGTGAGTCCCTACGTAGAAGTGTAGCCAACAGCGACTGCTCCCAAGATGCAAGCATAGCAATGTAAAAAGTACTGCTGCCCGAGTCTGTCGAAAACCCAATTGTTCGAAATCAATTGTAATCCCGTCCCCTCGAGGTGCTCGTCACGTCACGTGATAGCGCGATGAGTTGTTTCGGCGAATCTTCGTATCGGCTTATCGTTGGCGGCAGTCTAGCCTAAATCGGCATGGCTATCCATGGACAAGAGTACCTGCGCCTGCTGCCGGGAGCTCAACTCAACTGCTCAAGTCATGTCCGCGTCTTCCTTCATCCAACACACCTTCTTTACTACCTCAGCCTCATCCTCGCTGTCTGGAAAACCCTCCGGATCCCCACCATGACCATACGCACGGCTGCTCGCCTACAATCCGCGAGCATATCTCACAACAACCAGCTCGACCCGGTCCCCGCCCAAAATGCCCTCGCGGCTCTCTCCAACTTGTTGTCGCCGCCCCAACCCGACGATCGCGCTTCTTCTGGACCTCCTCCCGCCAAACGACGTCGGGTGCATTCTGGTCTGTCCGTTGATGTGCCAGATGCCCAAAATCTAGCCGAAATCGACAATCGCGAGAAGCTGTCTCTGGTCAAAGTAGTACTTGATCTTGTAAGTGTTGCACGTCTAACACTGGCCCAAAATAATCAGAAAAGTACCTTCTCTCGTGTCTTCGTCTCATTCCCCGTATGCCAACTTCCTTCTAATCTGACTTTCAAATTGTAGCCATCGCTCAAGAGCACTTGTCTGCTCGAAAGTCACAACAATTTGCCTGCTCGATTGATGAATGCCGACCTTTCCGGCGATCAGCTGAAGTTGACCCTTCAAAACGAAAATCAATCCCTCAAAGATCAATTTCTGCTCTTCCTGGATCGCGACTCGACCACAGAAACGTTTCTGCCCCACTTGCAGCACATCGCAAAAGCCTCAGGGTGGCAACACTCCCAGAAAAGCAACGCGCCCAACGTCTTGATCCCAAAGGTCGTATTTCACAGCAAAATCTCGAATGGAGAATTTCCCGCTCTTGAGTTAGAGCTTCTCTGGATCACTGGGCCGACGGATGATGAATGGTTCGGCGAAAGGCGCATGTGGCAACGTCTGGAGAACGACATGTTCTACTTCTACTTCTCAGGCGTTCTGAGCCTCGAAGCGGAAAATCCGGATCCGAGAAGTCCACGAGAACGTGGTCAGCGACGGCCGCTACGTCGCCCATGGACCGTCCAAGATTTCTACAACTGTGTGCATGTTCCTCCAAGACATGAACCAGTCTCGCTAGACACTCCGAAAGATATGACGTGCGACTTGTTCCCGTTCCAGAAACGAGCTGTCCAGTGGATGCTTACAAGGGAATCCGCCACGTCCTCTTCCACGTCTCCAGAAGGGGAACCTGAAAACGTACTGCCACCGACCTTTCACCACACCGCGAATCATGAAGGACGGCCTTGCTTCGTTAGTCTCGCCCGCCGTATGGTCTTCACCGATCGCAAAATGTTGGAGAAGGAGAAGTTGGAGTACGGCGGAATACTTTGTGAAGAAATGGGGCTCGGCAAGACCGTGGAGCTTATCACGCTGATATGCCTGCATCGACGAACGATTGACAAGAAAATGGTATTCGATCCTTACACGGATTCTGAGGTCGTAGCGAGCGGCACGACTCTGATAGTGACTCCTGCCGGTATCCTCGAGCAGTGGATGCAAGAACTAGCCAGACATGCACCCCATCTCAAAGTCTGCCATTACAAGGGAATGCCACCCCCGTCCCGGAAGAAGCCAGAGCCTGATTTGGTCCAGGACCTGCTTCAGTATGACGTGGTTCTGACAACCTACTCGGTTCTTTCGCGCGAGATCCATTACACTCACGACGGGACAGTTCGTTCTCTACGAAGAGCAAAGCAGTACGAGCCGCGCCGCAGTCCATTGGTCCAGATTTCGTGGTGGCGATGTTGCATCGACGAGGCCCAAATGATTGAAAGCGGTGTTAGTCAAGCTGCCCAGGTCGCAAGCCGCATCCCCAAAGTCATTGCTTGGGCAATTACCGGAACTCCAGTCAAGAAGAGAATGGAGGATTTGCAGGGTCTCCTATTGTTCTTGCGGTTTTGGCCTTTCTACAAATCAAACATCTGGCCCTCTCTCCTCTCAGAGACGCTGAACGAAATCTTCTCGAGAATCTCGATGCGACACACCAAGGATCAGGTCCGGGAAGAGCTTCGCTTGCCTCCACAGAAACGGATCGTCATGCTGGTACCGTTCACGCCTGTTGAGGAACAAAATTACAACCAGTTGGTTCAGGACATGTGCGAGGACTGTGCACTCAATGCGGAAGGGATGCCACTCGATGACGATGAATTTGACAATGCCTTAAGAATAGAGAAGATGCGAACATGGCTGACCAGACTTCGCCAAACCTGCCTCCATCCCCAGGTTGGAGGACGCAACCGCCGAGCTCTGGGCAGACGCGCAGGGCCATTGCGGACTGTCGAGGAGGTCTTGAATGTCATGATCGAGCAGAATGACGTCCAGGTGCGATCCGAGGAGCGAGACCACATTCTTGCTCAACTTGTCCGGGGGCATATTTACGGCTTCGCCAAGAACGACTCCCGTCGCAGTGAAAAAGCACTAACGATCTACCGATCTGCACTGCAACAGGCGGAGACGTTTGTCGAAGAAAGTCGCCGGGACATCGCAGAAGAACAGAAGAGATTGGAAAGAGAGAAAGGCAGCGCTGCATTGGAAATTGCAGATGCTGATGCGGAGGACGAAGGAAACGAAGGCCGGGAGGCAAGCCACTTCAACTATCTCCGAAAGGCTCTCCGGGCAGCCATCGAAGTGCAACATGTGTGTACCTTTTTCGTGGCTACGGCTTATTTCAACATCAAGTCCAACGAGGACATCACCAAGCCCGACAGCGATGACTTCAAGCGGCTGGAAGAGCTTGAAGCCCAGTGGTACAACAAAGCCCAGTCAATCCGAAAGGAATTACTCCAGGAGAGCTACGCGAGCGCCCGCCGGGAAATGGCCAAGCTCGGAAATACGGCTGATTCTTACACGTCTCCAATACCGCCCGCGGAAGATCTCGGAGGCATCGAAAATGGCAGAATCTTGGATAAACTGGACATGGTCATTGAATGTCTGAATGAGCAGGGCAAGAAATTGAACGAATGGCGTAAAAAGGTGGTCGACATTCTCTCGTCGCCCTTGGTCGATGCCGAAGACGAAGACACCACGGGAGAGGAGTATGAGGCAAGCGCCAAGGCACAGGATGAGCTGCAGGTACGTCTTGCACAGCCAACATCCAAAGACACGTGCTGACTAAATGCATAGGTGTACATAACATTCCTGCGCTCCGTGATTGCGGACAGACGGCGCTTTCTGACAGGCCACGACGGTGCATTGGCAGCAGTGGAACAAAGGCACGCCGAGGAACACGCTAGAGACGGCAAAGGAGCTGCGCCAGAGTTGGTTCTGCAGCTGGCACTTGAGCGCGAGCAGTCCAAATCGGCGACGCAAGACGTCTCTTTGCAGCAAGTGATTGCGGAGGTCAGAGGTCTGATTACGAATTTCCTTGGCGGACAAGGCCAACGAGCAGCTGGAGAATTTGCAATTGCCCAAAAGCAGTTGCAAAAAGTGGTTCATATCCAATCACAAGAGCAGAAGAAGGTGGTGGAACTGGAGAACGGGTTCACGACGTACACGAACTGTACAAACTTGCGGGTCGAATTCTACCGCCAACTTCAGCATCTGTCGGACCAACTGAAGCCATACAAAGAGGAGCTGGACGATGAGCTCGACACGCCGGCTCTCCGGGCACAAGAAGCCAGGGAGAAAAAGATGGCTGACCGACTGGTTGATTTGAAGAAGAAGAGAAGGTTTCTGCAGCATCTCAAAAGCGAGTCGCAAGAGGAAGACAGCCCACGGCTCTGCGTCATCTGCCAGGAGCAGTTTGAGCTCGGAGTGCTGACAGTGTGCGGACACCAGTATTGCAAGCCCTGTTTTCGGACATGGTTCCGGCAGCACCACAACTGTCCTCTATGCAAGCGGAAACTGCACAATCGCGATTATCAGGACATTACCTACAAGCCGCAGGAGCTGAGGGCGCATGAGGAAGAGCAGTCTCCAGAGTCTGCGGGGTCGAGTGACGACGCTGATTCCCGACAGTCGATTTACGCCGAAATGAGCGAGGAAACCATGAGAGCCATCAAGTCGATTGACATCAACGGGTCATTTGGCACCAAGATTGACACGGTGGCAAGGCATTTGTTGTGGCTACGAGAGAATGACCCGGGGTCCAAGAGTGTCATCTTCTCGCAATACGGCGACTTTCTCGAGGTGCTTGGAGACGCGCTGAGGCAGTTCCGGATTGGCTTCTCCAAAATCAGCGACAAGGGTGGCGTCGAAAAGTTTAAGAAGGATGCAGGCATTGAATGCTTCTTGCTGGATGCCAAGTCGGACGCGTCGGGGCTCAACCTTGTCAACGCGAGCCACGTATTCCTCATGGAGCCATTGATCCACGGGGCCATTGAACTGCAGGCCATTGCGCGGGTGCACCGGATCGGACAGAGACGGGCTACTACAGTATATCTGTATCTTGTGGGAGACACGGTGGAGCAGAACATCTACGAAATCAGCGTGCAAAGGCGGCTCGAGCACATGGCAGGAAGGGAGAAGCAGGAGATGAAAGGCGCGTCTTCTGAGGAGACGTTGCAAGACTCGATGCTGGAGGCGGCCAACTCGCTGGAGATGGAGCAGGCGCCAATTTCCAAAATGCTGGTGGCAAAGAAGGGGGGTGGAGAGGTGGTCGGTAAGGGGGACTTGTGGAGTTGTTTGTTCGGCGTGCCTGGGCGCGGGCGGCGGTCAACGGCGGGCACGGGGCAGGCGGAGAGAGAGAGGGAACGGCAGGTGCATCGGTATGCCAGGGCCGAGGCGGCAGAGAGCAGAATGAGGGATGGCATGTAGGGGTTACATTAAGGAAGATGAATGAATTCCTCCGGGGCGTGAAGAAAGAAAAGACGTTGAAGAATGGCTTAGGTAAGGAGCGCTTGGGTGTGGACGGGCCTTCTCCTGCTGCCGTGTACCGAATCGGGACTTGTGGAACGGCAATGCGCGACCCGCGCGATCGGCCCTCTTGGCAAAGCTTGTGTCAGCGTCTCGGTTGCTGTCGTCGCTGTCGTCGCTGTCGTCGCTGTCGCTGCTATCGTCCTCCGCATCGCACCGCATCGAGCGCGAGCCCTCCACTGCACCCATTGCGCTGTCCAAGCCCCGAGTCCATCAACGCCCATCCATCCGTCGCAACTCTCTCACACTCTCTCTCTCTATCTCTCTTCTCTCTTTTCCGTCTTCCATCGTCTCCCTCTCTCTCTCTCTCTCCTCTCTCCAGCCTCTCCCCTCCCTCGGTCCCTCTCCGCCTCGCCCTCCGTCGCCCGGCCCGACGCGCCCCACGACGACCCTCGACCAGCCCCTGCGCTGCTCCACCATCCCATCTCGGCTGCCAAGTCCAAACTTTCTCTCCACAGTGCTGTGCGTGCGCTTCTCCCCCCTCTGCACTGCCCGCGTTCCCCTCGTTCTTCGTGCTCTGCCTCTCATTCGCATGCGGGCTGACCTGTCGACGCGAGACAGCCTGACTGCTGCTCCTGCTCCTGCTCCTGCTCCCTCCTGCGACCCGCTCCCCGCCCGCCGTCTCTCACGCTCTCGAGACCGTCTCAAACGTCTGCGCAACGCTTACGCCACGTCCTCGCTGCGCCGCCCGTTCCGCATAAGACGCCCGAACAGCGCGACCGACCATCCGTCCGTCCGTCGCATCCGGCTTGGTCCTGGCGCCTCCACGCCGTGCTCTCCTCCGTCTCCTCCTGCCGCATGATGAGAGTGCTTGGACTTGAGCATGCCTACCAGTACGGCTCAATCTCCTCCAAGCTCATTGCAGACTCCTGCCCCGGGCAAGTCGCTGCTGTCCCGAATAAAGTCCCCCTTTGCCTCCAAGGCTCGTTACATTGCCGAGTACTACATCAAGCCCGAAGACCCTCACCGCCAATACTCGCCCGGAGACGCTGTCAAGGGCAGCGTCTTCCTCAAGGTCCTCAAGGCCATCCGCGTCACCCACATCGTCGTCTCTCTCCATGGATACGTTCAGGTCTACAAGAACCCAAACGCCGCCGGAGAAGGTTATCGCGCGCATTACTCGTCAGTCGCGTCGGGCAAAGGCAGCCGCCTCGGCGGCTACTTTGGCAATGGTTTTGCGACACTTTTTGAGGATGAGGTCGTCCTCTGCGGTGAGGGTCGACTCGGGGAAGGCACATATCAATTCAATTTTGAATTGGAGTTTCCTAGCAAAGGGCTGCCGAGCAGCATCGATGTAAGTCATGGAGCTACCTGGCCGAGACGTGGTTGTACTGATCAATTGGCCAGTTCGAGAGAGGTACTGTTTCGTACATGCTGACCTCGACCATGACGCGACCAACTACAATTATGCC
Organism: Phyllosticta citrichinensis; assembly: GCA_038380885.1. Lineage (NCBI taxonomy): Eukaryota > Fungi > Ascomycota > Dothideomycetes > Botryosphaeriales > Phyllostictaceae > Phyllosticta > Phyllosticta citrichinensis. The sequence continues at coordinate 1,129,120 of JBBWUH010000001.1, read as the reverse complement.
CACCGCAACGTGTGACCGAAAAGTTTACCTGATAGAAGCCATTGACATCGCGCCACTTCTTCAACCAAAGCCTCGGGTCGTTACCTTGGAAATAGTTTCGCGCCGTTCAAAAACAAAAGCCAAGTCCAAAAAGGGACAATCGTCCAGCGGAGATCAATCCACACCACAGACGACCGAACAGTCGAGAAGTAGCCGGGTCTCAGAGCTGAGCAGCCCCGCCGATGAAATCGAGACACCAGGTAGCCCTGCGCCGAGCGACACTAGTTTTGACAGTCACTTTAGCAGCAGCAATGGGGGCTCTTCGAATGCCTCCGGTCCACTTTCAACTAGAGCCGACACCGCAAAAACGGCCTCGTCTAGCAAAGCCGCCTTGCATGAGCCAAGCCCCATCACTGCGACGATTGAGCTTTTAAAGGCCGGCTTTCTCCGAGGAGACAGCATCCCATTGAAAATATCGGTCAACCACACCAGACATGTCTCGAGCCTTCGGGGCATCATTGTCACGCTTTACCGCCAGGCGAGGGTGGATATGCATCCCGCAATCCCAGTTGTGATGAATGGCAAAGGGGAGAATGTGTCGAGCGAGGATTACTACCCCAAATCAAAGACGGGACTCGCAGGTCTCTCCTTGTCCTCGGCCGGATCCAGTCATGTGTTTCGAAAAGATCTTTCCCAGTCCTTTGCGCCTCTCATTGTCGACCCTCGTACGAGGACTGCCGAAGTCAAGGCTTCTGTGCGCGTTCCGGATGAGGCTTTTCCCACCATCTCCTGTGTTCCTGGGGCCATGATTAGTTTCCGGTACTATGTCGAAGTCGTTGTTGACCTCCAGGGAAAACTTACCGGTCTCGACAAATACTTTTCTAATTCGGGCATGATGATTACGCTGCCCACTGCCTACGGTCCCACTCCAGGGCCCAATGGTGGTCCAGACGGGACAGGTGTTTTCTCTGCCTGGGGTGGTCATTTCCTCGACACAGAGCCTTTGCGCCGCGACAAGGGCGTTGTATCTTGCATCTTTGAGGTCATCGTTGGCACCAAGGATAGCGACAGGAGGAAAGGAAAGGGAAGGGCCGTCTTCGAAACGGACGTTGAGCCCAATTTGCAAACGTGTGGGAGCCCACACGGCCAAATCGGGCTTGAGCGAGAACAACAATTTCTCGCAGAATCTGGTTCCGGGCACGACCTGCGCGACTATGCATACCAATCCATGGAAGCACCGGAGTATCTAGAAGCCCCACATCCTTATGCTCATCCATTGTTCCCCGTACCGGACATGGTCGATGAGGACAACCTTCCGGAGAAGGAGCGACTTCGTCGCGCAGAGGAACGTTTGATGCCCAGCGCGCCGCCGCCGCCGCCACCACCACCCGCGGATGCCAGGACCTCGGCACCGTTCGGTCCTTCGGCACCAATTCTGCCAGAGGAAGTACGACCTGGTCTTGCAATTCGCCTTGGCACTCGTGCAGGTTCTTTTACTTCCGGTGTCTCCCCTAGTATGCCTTCGGCTCCTCCGCTTGACGACCTGGGACCTCCTTCCGCTCCTCCCGAAACGTATGAGCCTGGCGTTCCCAACTACGAGGTCGCCTCTCGCTCATCTGCAAATGGCCACCAACCTTCGCCAACTGACGATAAGCATGAACTACGGCGCCGACGCCTCGAACAAGAGCGCAGTGCACCTGAAGCTTCTGATGAGGGAGCATCGCCAACAGGACCTCTGCCTACCGACGTCCGTACCACGGCCATCTTTGCGCCGTCGGCGCCGGTACTGTCAGAAGAGGAGTATGTTTTTGACACGGCACATTCAGCGGATTTGCCACGCTATGAAAGATGAACAAAGTTTCAAGGCGTTCGGGTGTTTTTCTCATCGCACGCCATTCATTACACGACACGACACGACACAGCGTTGTTGCAGGAGTTTTTAGCGAATCTGATTGAACGGATTCGGATACGCCGCATTGGGCATGAACTTTGTTGTGGGCATACCTCGAGTCACATCGCTGCCACTGCATGTCATTATGGTGGATGCTGTTTTATCTTGTCTGCCCACATTGGCTGCGATCTTTCTTCATTTTCTTTTCCTCTCTGGTAGGAGTTGGCGTGTTATACCCTGGTGCGAACGAAGAGTGACGGGTTGGATACTGCTCGGACTTGTATTAGCAAGCGATTGAATAAGCGAATAAGCGGGCGAGATTTATTTACCTACTCGGTAAATGTACAAACAAGCAAAATTTCTCAAAGGAGTCTCTAACACGGTGTCAACTTTTCCGGTTTAGTTGTGAAGTGCTCGTCCATTTTCGAATACCCGCCTCTTGCGTGCCCCCACGGCCAACAACCTACAGGTACATGCTCGCCAACGACCTCACAGGTCCATCAATCCATGTCCCTACTCGAGGTGGTCATCGAAGCGCTTGCCCCACACCCAGTCAGCCGGCGTCCGTCGTTCCAATGCGCAAGCGCTTGGAAGAGGCATGCGGTCCGAAACGTCCCTACGGAGCGGAGCGGCAACAGACGCTCGTGGATATGTGGAAGAATGCAATCATGTCCTCTCTCTCTCCGTCTCCGTAACTAACTACAGTACGCGCCGGCTCAATTAGACACGCATGCAACCAATGTACCACAGCGCATGGGCACCCACCGCGGCATGGCGAGATGGGGCGGCAACAGACAGTGAATGTACGTAGATGCAGTGGAGGACAGAGCTTGTGCGTTTTTCAGTCGGCCTTTTGCTCGTCTTGCCCGATTTAGCCGCGATTGTGTTGTTGCGTCTTTTGTTATTGTCTCTCCCGCAGTCTGTCTTGGGGGATGGGGCCGCTTTAGTTGCCTGCCTGGGGAGGGAGGGTGAAGAGGATTAGGAAGGTCCAAGGCTGTGAAGATGGAGGCTATTCCCAGCTTTGGCGGAGGCTGTTCTCAGCTTTGGCTGGCGGAGAAGCAGCGCCTGTGTGATTTTTTGATTTTTTCATATATTTTTTCACGCTCTTACTGAGTGCTGACAGTCTGCCGCCCCTACTTTACCCGAAACCCAACGGCGACGCTTTGAAAAAATGGAGTGGCTGAATGATGTTTTGGGCACTTCCTACTGCCGGTTAACTTGGTTTCGAGCTTCGGCTCCGCAGAAGCGCCAACCCCTGGCTGGGATGCATCCAAGACGGCGGCGCTTTGAAGCGCTTCTGCCGTGGTCTCGTCGAGGGTCTTGTTGACGATGCTGGCGGACGAGGGAGTCAACCGCCGGCGGCTTCCTTCTCCAGACCAGGCAGCCGTCGCATTCGAGCGCCCTTCTTCCATAGGTATGAGCCTTGCATGCACCCACCCGTCCATGCCAGGGCCCATGGCCTGCGCGGAGCGACCATCCAGTCGCGGCGATTGCTGCAGCACGTCTGGCAGCGCGTTCTAGGGTTGTGGTTGGACCGCTGACTTACCCACCTCAGGCACTTTGAGCACCTCTAAGCGCCTGGTGGTCCGTGCGGCGTAGGTTGCGGGCCTGCCCTTTGCCAATGTCACCGTCTGATTCGCGGCCAACGGGGTTCCTGGACGACGTGACGAGATGTGGTTGCAGCGCCTAAATGCTTGATCTTCACAGGCGCAACGGGGCTTTGAGCTTGTGGTTTTTGCCATTGGTTGGCGCCGATGCCGTCGTACGGGAAGGTTGCAGATCTTTAGCACAGGGGTACCCCCGTTGGTAGAGAACCATGAATTGCTGGGAAGCGGTCCCGTTTAAGGAATGCTGGACTCCACGTGCTTGCTCCGAGATGATGAACAGATGGCCGAACAAGAGACCAAAACAAAACGGTTGAAGGGCCAGCGCCGCCATGAACACAGTCATTCGCGATTAAAAGTGTATTGACCCAAAAGACCTCGCAACCAAACACGCTTTATATCCAAATAAACAAACGCCTTCAATTGCCCATTCTTATGCCATAGGCATGACCTGATGCTTGTACCAAACCCGAGATGGAAAACCAAACACCGCTTCTTGCACGTCTTGAAGAGCTGAGACCTCGTGACTATTACTCATCCTTGCTGAAACATAGCATAGGGAGCGGTTAGAAATGACAGGCTGGCAAACCCCCGACTGCGTAGGCACATGAATCCGTCGCAAAAGTCCATGACATGGAAGAGAGCCACGGCCGATTGCAACAGCGGTCGAGTCGTAGGAGTCACTGGGACACTGATCCGCCTAGATTTTCCAGCGCGTAGTCCACCAATCCGTCACGGTTGCGTCCCTCAGCACAGGCAAGAGGCAGCGACGAGTAACGTGGTCGTAGATCGTCGAGTAAGGACAAATGTACGGATTCCTGACTTCAGCCGGCCGGCCGGGGCGTTGGCGCTTGTCTTCTGCAATCCGAGACAGCTCGAGACTTTGAAAGACTCAAGTTTGGCTCTATTTGATCCGCCTCTTTTTGCCTTTGGGTGCTGGATCCAGGGTCGCAACGTTTCGTTCTTCAGTCGGTGTGCGCGAATACGTCACTGTCCTTGTGACGACCTGTCTGACGCTCACAGCACGGTTCGTAGAGCCATCGTTCCCTCTACTCGTCATGGTCAAGCCACTTGGGCTCAGCGCAACGGCGTACGGAGAATGGAGTGATCTTGCGCTCATTGGCGATCGCACGCTTGCTGAAAGCGGGCTTGGAGGAATACGAAGACGTGGAGCGCGCGCGGACATTGGCCGTACAAACGGAGACGGCGGGGGGATCGTGACTCGCATCTCTCCCTTGGCCTTTGTCGTTGCAGATGACAGGGCCGTTTCCTTGACGGAGTTGCTCTTGTCTGCAGTGCAGGCAAAATCCGAGGCGTAAGTCGACTTTTGCGGATTTTCACTGGTTTCTGAGGGCGCCGACGTAGGTTGTGTCGAAGTGGAAGAGGCCGAAGTTGTCCTCGACGTTGTCGGCCTGTCGTCGAAATTGAACCTTGAGCTGGTGGTCGAAGAGACGGGGCTCATGAGGACGGGAGAGAAGGTCTTGAGGAAGTCGACATAGGCGGCGGGCGGTGTGATGGGAGTCTTTTCTCCTTCTCCGTGCTTGAGGAGGGTGGGAGTGAGAACGGCAGGACTGCTGATCTCCGAGGGGTAGGTGGCGGAGACGGGCGTCTTCAAGGCCAGGGTGGGCTTGGTGGTGGTCGTGGCGGCCATGACGGAGGGTGGGGTGGGGGGTGGGGAGAAGGACGAGGCCCGGACAGGCTGAGAGATATGTATTGTTGGTTGTTGGTGGTAAGGAAGCAGAGCGGGGTTGGTCCGTGCGAGCTGACACCGGCCAGCGCTTATGCAGTTGCTGATGAGGGTGAAGCTCCCTGGGCTCTGCGTACCGTCGAGGCCAATGACCGTGTCCATGCCCACCGTGGCTGACGCGCCCACTACGCGCGCGCCCCCTCTGCGACCAATTGTCACTCGTCCGCTCCACGACACACTGGGCGCACCGCATCGCCGACCTTGACCGTGGCATACTGGGCCTGCCTTGATCGCGAGTCGCCCGGACGCACATGGCATGCGTGCTGCCCGAAAAAGACCTTGCCATTGAAGCGCCGTGTCTTTGCCAGCGTCACAAACGGCTCCTCGTCCTTGACTGCCGTCTGCTGATCGATGCAAACCATCTGACACCGGCGGCACCGGCCCAGAAGCTCGAAGAGCTGCTCTCCAATCTTGACGTACTGCCACCCGTCTTCAGCGTATGGTTTTTCGCGCCCGGGCACGCTCTGCAGGCTCTCGGCTATCACCACATTCGCCCTAAACACCTCTGCCTCTGCAGCCTTGCCGCCGCTGGACTTGATTTGCTCGTTCAATCGGTTCAGACTGGACCTCGAAATGACGAGGATGGGGCTCTCATTTGATAGGAGTATCGGTCTCGAGACTCCCTTTTGCGACAACCCTTGAAGATGCACTTTCGAGTGCCTGCTGGACGCACCTGTCCTGCTGGCGACCGGAAATCGTGCTAGTTGGCATTCAACGCCAAGGACACTGCTGAAGAAGTCGGACATACTTTTCGATGAATACCTTTGCGCTGGAATCGTATCTCCACACACCTTCGTCGTGCTTGACTTTGGAAACTCGCTCACAAAGTACGAGGGATCTGCAGATAAAGGGACACTGATCTCGGGAGGCTCGAATGGCTGTGGCATTTCGCCGCAGTATCGCACTCGCAGGCAACCTCGTTCAACGTCGATAGTGGGTAGAATTAGAGCCATCTTCGGATATCGCTTTTGGCTGAGGGCGACTCCAGTACCTTGATGAACCAAGCACCATTCGCGATCCCAAACTAGTCCCTCCTTTCGGATTTCCCACTCCTGTCCAGGCGGTACCTTCCAACCAGCACAACTCTTGATGGGATAGATGGTTAAACTCTCCACCGCGAACGCCCCGTGCTCCGAAGCATGCGAGTGGGGAGGACCGGGTAGCCCAAGGGATTGCGGCGTTTCGTCCACGAAGAATTCTTTCACAAAGTTGACGAAGCGTTCCACGTCCAACTTCGTGCTCGAAGCTCCAAGACTGACGCGTATCATCCCCGTAGGTTTTCCGCCAAATATGTCATCTTCGCCCCCGCATCTTTGACCTGCCGAGAAGTTATCCTTCATCTCCCAGGGCGAGAGGCCCAGGTGTGACGCGATTCCGCCAGGATTGCAAAGACCCCCCCTTCGCAATTGAATATTCTTGATGGAAGCCAATCTCTCGATTTCAAAGTTGCTGACCCAGGCGTCTTGGCTATTGCGGATGTTGAAAGCAACGATTGGACCTTGGGCGTGAGGGCTTTCATAACTGTCAGGCGAGGAGTACATCTGACAGACTCGCATCTGGTTGGCGTGCCTAAGAGAAAACAATCCATCATGCAAGGACTTGGCCAAGAACATCGTGTGTCTAGATACCATGTCCAAGCCACCAAAAAGATCATGGTGGATGTCCAAGGCAGCGTGAAGGGCCATGATGTTGTGCAAGGGCAACGTGCCGTCTTCGAGTTGGTCGTGCAACGAATCAGTTTTCCTAGCATGCCATTGCTCTTTCAAGGTGAGGACCATGTCAACTGTTCCGCCTCCGAAATACCGTCGATTTTGAAAAACGTGACCTGCAGCCTTGCGGATGATGAGGGCTCCAAGGTCAGGGAACCCAAAGATTTTGTACAAGCTTAGCACCGTGAAATCCGGGGCGGTTTCAGCGTCACTGAAGTCCAGTGGAGTTGTGGAAACGAACGCAGCTGCATCAAGCAGAGTATATGTTGCTTCATGGGGGGTCCTCCTGGTGGAACGGGCCCGTGAGCACCATTCAAGCGGCAGACGACGACCGTTCATATTGGATTGCGCGGGGTACGCAAAGAGCTCGGGGACTTGGGCAGCTTGAACTTTCTTCATCGGTCTGTCCACCAGCCACTCGTCAACCTCAGTGTCAGACGCGAAGCAGTGGTGTTGGTTGGCGCACTCTCGAACGCCAACCAAGCTCGTATGGGAATCTGCATGGTAAAAGTATGAAAAGCCTTGGGGAAAATCTCGGAATGCCTCCAGAACAAGTTTGATGCCAGATGTCGCGTTGGCAACAAAGACGACGTCAAAGTCGTCGGAGCTGGCATGGAACAACTGCAAGAGGCGCAAACGAGCCTCATCAATCCGATTGGTTGATCTTTGAGACGAACTGGACGCTGAGTGAGGGTTCCCATACAGATTGGACACCATGTCGGCAGCAAAGCGCTCTATTAGTGATTTTGGGTACAGCGCAGTTCCGGCATGGTCGAGGTAGACTGTGTCTGGACATCGGACGAATTAGTGTTTCTGAGGAAGCCTGTCAGTATTTGATGGCTTACCATGCAGCATGGGGAATTCTCTCTCGCGGAGATCTTCCACTCGCGGGTTGTACATGTCGGTAATATCAGCCACGCTGGAGCACCGTCCCGATGTTGGAGAACCAGAAAAGTATGGAAAGTCCAAATCACCCGTTCACCCACAATCGTCAAGGAAATTCGGAGGTCTGCAGATGAAGACGTCCATTTGTGTGAAGCGAAAAAGGAGGAATGCACGCGTTGAGACGTAGAGATGCGGCGAGCATCGGTCGGGACCGAGCACCAGGAGTGGCAGTCAAAGGAAGAGGATCGCCACCGGAACGGGCACAGACGTTCGGAGGGCCGCGCGACTCATCTGGGACAGGACCGAGTTCAGAAGTGGTGGATGGGTGGAAAATACGATGGAGGCCTGTCAAGAGTGGGGTGGTTGGTCGAAGCTCTTAGTAAGCGCCTTGATTCCGCTGAGGTAAGTGGTCGTGCACGCTTCCGTCGGATGTGGGCCGCGCCTCGACGCGCACCAGCACGATAAGCCTCTTGAAGACCAGATTCCCATTTCCATTTGGTTCATGTCTACATACTACCCGCTTTCGAGCTTTGAGAGCAGAGTAAGGCTGCTCGAGCCATTCCCTCGAAGCATTCCCCATGAGCCCAGAGGGCTGCAGCTCGCTCGATTCCCTTTTTTCTCGCCATCGGCGACCTCCGCTTTTGATGTACTCGTGTGCCGCATCACATTCCTTTCAGCTCAAGCCATTGATATGCAATGAGCAAAAGGCCTGAGATGTTTGTCTGGGCTGTGAAGTTTTTTTTGGTTTTTTTCATCTGTTCTTTTCGGTTTTGTTTTTAAGTGGTTTTCCATTTTCGGCTGTCTTTTTTCTCTTTTATGGTCTTGGGATGTGGGTGAGGGTGGTGGTTGGTGGTTGTGTATTTGAAAGGAAGAGGATGGTGGAAGGAGTCAGTGTATGTTCATTTTGCACTCCACAGTTCCATTCTCTGATGCCATCAAATCCATGTCTCTTCATGGGTTGTCCCTGAACCTTCCCCTGTAGATTCTGGTTCCAAGCAGATCTTCTTCATCGGGGTAACGGTCGAGGTTGAGACTGGCTTGCAAGTCCTCAGTGTGCTGATTGCGGTTGAACCTCGCGGGCATGCCGGACGGGCCACGGTGAGAGAAGGTGCAGCTGGGTCCATTGCGGCAGTAGCCCTGTTCCCAGTAGCGGCATGGGATGGTGGTACTTTGTTGGTATGGTCAGCATCGCGTACCCTACATTCTCAAGGTAATGATGCACTCACGGCTGTGGGGTGGTCGTGGCCCAGCTAGGAGCATGGTCCTCGGTAAGCGATTCCACAGTGCCAGATTTGTCGACGGCCTCGCCTTGGAGCACAGTACTGACTTGGTCTGCAATGGTCGTTATTGTAAGTCTGTTGAGGCTGTGGGGTCTCCAAGTTGTCTTCATTTACAATTCCGCGTACAGAATACAGCTCGGTCTTCACCATCCAATGTTCCGCCTCTTACGAGGGCATCAGTCAGGAGGCCTCCTACCTTTGGTCATGGTGCGGACGACACGAGCTGAGATTGGCCATCCGAAAAGACACTCGCGGTCAATCCAGATGGCAATGCGGCCGGCCTCTTGCTCGTTCTCTGCTTCCACAAGCGCGTAGCTGGGGCGAGAGCCTTGGAAGCTGTAGACGGTGATGTCCTCACTGCGAGTCATGAAATCAGCAATGGATACTCTAGCCTGGGCGGGCCACACACAGAGAAACCTTCGCGCTGGCCTGGCTGACGAGCATATCGCGAACATCGGTTTTGCTGGTGCCTGGAGGAACGTTGGCAAGGCAGACTCGACGGCCAGAGTCATCGGAAAAGCGTGCAAGGCCTTCTTCGCCGTTGCTAACCACCGCCTTCTGCTCTGCGCCACCAGCAGGAGGGGCAAGGTCGTCGGTCTTCGAAGAGACAATCGGACTGTTTTCCTTTTCCTTGTCCTTCAGCTTCACACCAGACGGCTCAGGCCTACCATGAAGGTCCGCATTCTGCTTCTGAGGCTCAGAGCGAACCATCTTGACCGCTGGGACCGTGGCAAACTTTTCCTTGGAAGGAGCCTGGTAAGACTGACCAAGAAGGGATTTGCCAGCGTGGTTGTCTTGGGTGGGCTTCGTGACGGAGAAGGGATGGGCAGCAGGTTCGCTCTGGGTCTTGGGGCCGTTCGTGACTTCACCTTGGTTGCCCATTCCCGGGCTGGCGCGGACCATAGTCACTGCTGGCAGCTTGGCGAACTTCTCGTTGGAGGGCGGCTTGTAGGACTGCCCGAGGAGAGATTGGCTAGCCGGGGGCTTGCCGCTGCCGGTCGGCGCATAGAACGAAGCGACTGGAGGAGCCATGGGTATGGATGTGTGCTTGGATCCTCGGCGACGAGTGTCCTCTTCACTGACGTGGTTGGAGGAGAAGTGCTACGCAGTCCAGAAGTTAGCTTGATCATGCGCCGTGCGCCAGAGATGATTGATTTACCTGTGAGAAGCTGGGCGATGCAGCAGGGCAGCGCTTTGGAGGTGGATTGGTGGTCGGGTGGGTTGAGAGGTGCGGGCTGTGGGAAAGTGCGCCCACGTTGTGTTCTGGGGAATCGCAGAATGTGTCTTTAGCGAGGCGACTACTCGATGAGGATCGATGGTGTAGCAACGCACCTGAGGTTTGGTTGCGAGAGGTTCCGGAACCTGCAGGAACCCGGGGCCTGTTTCCGTGAGGAATTCGAGGCCTCGGCATTGTGCCCTCCTCACGGATCTGACGGCGATGTCAGATCGTGGGTATGGTAGTGGGGTGGGTTGCCGAGACGATGGAGATGGAGGCAGGGCAGGGCAGGGCAGGGCAGGGCAGGCAGTGAATGGCTGGCGGTGCGGTGCCTGTAGCCAAATGGGGGAGGGAGCATTTAAGGCAGGAACGATTCGGTTCTTGATGCCTTTCTTAGCACTCAACTTCTGCCAGCTTGGAAAAACCGCGGCGTGAGCTAGGCTTCTCTTTTCAGCTTCTAGGAGTCTCACGACTCAGTTACAAGCATTCTCGAAACTATGGAACTCACTATCAATCTTGTGATTAGCAAATGAGCTATTACTTGGAGTCAATCCAACTCTGAACCGATCTTGAGCAGAAGCCAGGGTAGAGATTATAGATCTCAGCTCCCTTTTAATCAAGTGTCCATATTGCTAGAGATAGATAAGACCGCTTACAGGGCGTCTCGTGCTCTCCTGCTCCTGTGACTTTTCCAGAGAATACGTACTCATGAGCCGCGAGCTCTGCCCATGTCCCATCCAGACTAGGCAATGGGGTTGCTCACTTTCGTCTCATCACGACCGAGATCGGGAAGAGCGTTGATTAATTGTCGAGTTAAATGAGAGCAGGGCCGGGGGTCGCCCGTCAGATAAATCTCAAGAGGGCTTTCAGTTCGACGTCAATGCGCAAACAATAATTTGGAAGGTCCACGTTTCTCTGCCGCACCCTATGCAAAGCAAGACCGGTTCATCAAATAACCTAGAACGTGCCTTAATCGCGGCGGGATATCTCTACCGAAGGAAAGCATCTGGCTTACTGCACGATTCGCCGCGCTCTCGACCCACCCCAGGTGTTGGTCGTTGAAAGACTTGGCACAGCATACTCATTGCCTTTTCTTGGACTCTTTGCCCTTCTTTTTCTCTTCGGCTGCTCTGTCCATCTCCGCGATTTCAGCGTCCTCTTTCCGTTGCGCATACCACTGTCCAGCTTGCAGGACAAGCACGCCCACGAGTACCAGCGCCAGGATCGTGTTGCTGGCGGCGAGGACTCGCAAACTGTCCTCCCTGCCAACGTACTCTACATCCTCCGATCCAGCCCCATCGCTCTCGGTCGAACCACCTGGGCCGTACGTCCCCGCAGTGACAATCCTTAGTCCCTTGACGATATTGGTGATGTACACAATGACACCGCACATGTACAGGACAAGACTTGCGCCGTCGAACAGCATATTTGCCTCGGACGGTTTGTACAGTTTGGTGACAAACCCGAGCAATCCGGTACCAATGACAATGTGGAGGATGCGACTGATTATAGGCGGCGATGCGTGCAGGAACTTGAGGTGGTTTTCGAGCAGGCTGAAGTAGACCTCGCGCGAGTCCGGAGGCTGGGGGACGTGCCAAAGGACATTGTAGTCGTAAGGGAAAGAAGAGAAGAGGATGCCGAGGAAGAAGCAAGTGGCTGCGCAGAATGGACCTGTCAGTAGGTGGACACAAGACTTGGGTGACCAATACTTACGGCAGACGATGAGGAACGTCGCGAACGAATTTGATTTTGCGCCCATGATGAGCGCGATGGGCGTGAGATTGGAGCACTACTGGACCACTCACTACTGGAGCGGGATTGGCCGTAAGGTGGACGGATTTGACGCAGTGTCCTGCGAACACGTGCGGTAGGCAAGCGCAAAAGCGATCTCTGCCTTGGATTGCGCTGAGCACTGCGTGATGGTAAGGCTGGGTTAGGGCGAAGATATGGATGAGGTCGGAATAAGCTGCGGGGACGTGCGTCACATGTGCACTAGCCGTAAAATCCCTACCTACTATTTATTTAGTTTAATATCCCTTAAAAGTTAAATACTATAGAGATAAGGGTTTTAAGGCCCTAAATATCTAGTAGCTATATAAACTATAGGTCTTCTATCCTCTTTAGAAAGAAAGAAAGAGACCTATACCTTAATAGTAGTAAGAGATCTATACCTTAATAGTAGTTCCTTCCTAGTAGAGAATTTAATAGTTATTATTGCGCGCATATAAAGTACTAGTTATATTTAATAGTATTTAGTTTTCCTTAGTCATATATATACTAGCCCTATTTAGACTAGCTAAGAGGAGAAGTAAGCTTTAGGTTAATCTATACTAGCTATATACTAACTCTTCCTACTCCCTACCTATTAATTATTAGTAGTTAGTAAGACTTACTCTACCTAGTACTATAATACTATTAATAGGTCTCTTATTACTTATTTATCTATTTAGTCTAATATCCCTCTTAAGTTAAAGACTATAAGAGATAAGGGTTTTAAGGCCCTAAGTATCTAGTAGCTATATAAAATATAGGTCTTCTAGCTTCTTTAAAAGGAAAGAAAGAGATCTATACCTTAATAATAGTTCCTTCTTGGTAGAGAATTTAATAATTATAATAGAATATTTTTAGCCTAGCCCTTATAGGTAAAATATAGAGAGATTATAATTAGTAATATTATAAAAAAATAAATAAAGAAGAGGTATAAAAAGGATAATTTAAAGGGGTTTTCTATAGGTCTCTTTAAACTACTAGTATACTATTTAGTATATTAAGTATATAAAGGACTAGAATAGGGCTAGAGGGTATTTATAATATAAAATAAATAATAAGGAGAATAGAGAATAATTTCTTTTAAGGAAAAGAGTAGAAAAAAGAAGATATTTTTAAAGAAATGTTTTTTAGTAGGTTTTAAGCTAGTAGAATAGTAATGGTAAAGTACCTCTATCCTTAAATATAGGCTAGCTATAAATAGACTATTTTTAATAGCCTTTTTAACTATAGATTTAATAGAAAAACTAAGAGAAATAGAAGAAAATATTATAGGGTTATACAGCCCTTACCTATATATAGGGTCATTATGTGTAATATAGGGTTATTATATATGATGCGCTATAGGTACTTACTTATACTGTAGGTACTTGCTTAGCTATATAAGCCCTTACTAAGAAGACTTAACTAAGAGTCTTATTTATATAAAACTCTAAATTATATAGACCTTAGCTATCTACTATAAGGTTAGATACTAAGAGTAGGTCTAGGAAAAGGGGCTAAAGAAAGTTAGTATAAGAGGGTTATATAAGGGACTAAAGGATATTTTCTTCTTTAGAGATTTCTTCTAAATTTAATCTTTACTTTACTATTTCTTAGCACCTTAGGGTCAGCCCCTAATAAGTAACCCTAAATTATTTATAATTACCTACTACTATCTAGGGGGTAAGGGTAGTAGGGGTATTATTATCTAGGTTTATAGAGTCTTTTTCTTTTAAAAAATCCCTTAAAATAAGGGGTTCCTTTAAAATATATACCCCCTAATTTAGTTTATAGCTAGGGGGTATTCTAGGGGGTTAAATTTAATTAGTAGGGATTATAGAGAGGAGTTCTAGTTTCTTTATAAAAGAAATAAAAACCTACTTCCTAGAGAGAATAAGGCTATTTTTAGCCCTATTATCTAGGGGTTTTTCTTAGCTTTTTAAAAATAAAGGATATATCCTATTCCTCTAAATTTTTTAGCTCCTAAAATTAGAGAATTACCTAGTAGATAGTCTAAGGGAAATATTTTTTATTTAAGGGTTTTTTCTTTTAAATTATTTTAGCTTCTAGGGGGTAATTCTTAGTATACTAAGACTATAGTCTTATAGAATTAGCTTAGGTAGTTTAAATAGTATATATTTTATTTAAATATCTAGTATTAAGATATTTATAAGTAAAGTAGTACTCCCTTTAGATTTTATTTAGGTTCTAGGTAGCTTAGAGTAGTTTAGAAAAACTATAGGAAGTCTAGAGGGGTATTTAGGACTTACTTAATTTTTACTAAAGTAATCCTAGGTCTTAGTAGGTAGGAAAGGTTTTTTTAAAGATAAAGGGGTAGGGAAAAACTACCTTTTACCCTCTTACTAGGTAGTAATATATACTAGTAGTAATATAAGAGTATAGAGTAGTACTTTTAGACCTATTAAGAAAGATGTTATAGAAAGTTTTATAATTAGATAAGGATTAGTAGTATAATCTTAGTAGAAAGATTTTAAGGTTAAGAGGTATATAGTATCTATATCTAGTATATTTAAAGTACTAGTATTTTAGACCTAATACTATATAGGGTATAATAAGATAAGATAAGCTTAGTAGTAAGGAGTAGAGTAAATTAATACCCTCTTATAAGTAATAAGAGACCTACTAATAGTATTATAGTACTAGGTAGAGTAAGTCTTACTAACTACTAATAATTAATAGGTAGGGAGTAGGAGTAGTTAGTATATAGCTAGTATAGATTGACCTAAAACTATTAGGGGTGACCCCTAAGGGACTATAAATAGTTAAAAAGAATAGTTAAATTTAGGAGGAATCTCTATCCTCTCTTCCTAAGTAAATCCTCCCCTTCTTATAGTTATATAAGGCCCCCTAGGGCTAAGTCCTTCTATATTACTAAGGGTTATTTATCTTATATATTACTTATTACTTACTACCTTATATTAGTTATTTATATTAAGCACTATTACCAGGTCTTAGTATTATATATAGGTACTAGCTATTATTATATAGTTATATATAGGTACTAGTTATACTAGTACTAAATAACCCTATAATAATACCCCCCTCCTCTATTTTATATAAAATATAACCTCTCTATACCCTATAAAGATGGCTAATCATATACTCCTCCCCTTTATTCTACTAGATAGTCCCTTTATTATTCCTATAGTATTATACTTCTACCTCTTAGTACCTATTAATAGTTATCTAAATATATATATATTAATAACTAAGAGTATACCTAGTACTATTTAATAGATTTTAGTAATATATATCTTTATACTATATACTATTACCTATAAGTAGGTAAGTAGCCCTCTTATATAACCTATATTAAAGCTAATATAGTATAAAAAGAGGAATAATATTATACTTATTATAAGTTTCTTATCTAGGTCTCCTAAGGGTAGCTAGTTATTAGTATAAATTAAGTATACTCCTATCTAAATACTAATCTTTATATAAAGGCTTATTAACTCCTTAGGTATATACTACCTATTAGTTATATATTAATGGCCTTTTAATTATATCCTATAGTAATATCTTTCTAGCTAGCTATCCTTCTAGCCTACTTAGTAACTTTAGTAGAGTAGTATATCTACCTAGTTTCTTTAGTAGTACCTATATTTTATATAGATAGAAATTATATAGGTCTTATTATCTATTTATACTAGCTGAGCTATACTGCGTGCGCCTATAAGTAGCTGTACCTAAGGTAACTATCTAAGATTTAGAGTAAGGGGGGGGAGGGAGGGGAGGGGGAACTCTAGAGTTTATATAAATTAATTACTAGGGGCCTACTAGGGCTACCCTTATTATACCCTTATTTAGGTATCTATTCTTATTCTAGTATAGTAATATCTTTTTAAGCTAAATATCTAGGGCTATAGTATTTTCTATAGCTAATCTTAATTCCTATATTATATAAGTATATCCCTTCTAGGAGACTTTATACTAGACTTACTAACTATACCCTTTATATATATAAGCTTTATCTATAATTTCCTTAACTACCTACTCCTCTTATCTATTAATAAGGACTAGGGGTAGTTAGGTATTATCTATTCTCTATAAAGGAAAAGGGTTATTTACTATAGATTATATATAGTCTATATAAAAGACTTTATAAATACTTCCTAGAATATTAAGTTTAATAGTATATATCCCTATAACCTTTATAACCTAATATTTAGTATTCTTCTAGTCTAACTTCTTATAAGGCCTTATTATATAAATATTTTATAAGTTAAGCTAGATATAGTACTATAGTACTAGTTTACCTAGTGCTCTACTTCCTATTATACATATACTATAGAGTAATAAGCCTAATTTAATATATTTTAAATTATTTATATAATTACTTTACCTTATTAAATAGGGCTTTAGATAATAGGAGGGTCCTTATCTAGTAGGTTAAGAGGTTTAAGAGGGGAGAACTTAAAACTATAGCTTAAAAAGAATAGGCTCATACTAGTTATACTTATTATATAAGAGTTAATAGCTAGTTCTACTAGTAGGAGTAGCTTTACCTAGTTACTTTAATTATAATAGATATAAGTATAGAGGTAAGCTTCTACTATACTATTTATCTATTTAGTTATACTATCTATCTAGGGGTAGAAAACTATTAAGAGTTACTACTAAATTTATATAAGCTAGTATATATATATCTATATTTTATTAATAAACTAGGTCCTATAGTCTAAGGTAATAGCTTATAGAAACCTATATTACTATACTAGTAATTATATAATTATCTAGGTAGTTACTTCTATAGTAAGGTCCTTTACTACTTTAAAGATAACTCCCTTAGTTAAGTAGTTAGTAGTTATAAAGATAGTTATATAACCTTTACTTTTTAGAAGATCTATAATAAAATCTATAGAAACCTTATACTATAGCTAGTCTAGAATAGATAGGGGTTTAAGGAGCCCTTTCTTCTACTCTTAATTAGCTTTTATTTACTAATAAATATTATAGTTTTATATAAATCTCTATATATTTATAGCTATTCCTAGCTAGAAGAAATAGGTATATATCTTCCTATAAGTAAATTCTTAACTAGGGTAGCTAACTAAGAGGGAGTTATAGGTTTATTATAGAAGTATTATATAAAGGGTTTTATAGTTTAGTACCTAGATCCTTTAATAGAAGTATAGTATATCTTCTATATTATATAAATATTCTAAAATAGAGACCTTTAACCCTAACTATAAGGGGAATTTATAAAGCCCATCTTATATATACTATCTAGCTATTTAATATACCTTATCTTAGTTAATACCTATAGTCTATAGAGTATCTAGCTAGGTTTAGTCTTATAGTTCTCTAACTAGTAGGATATATAAAAGTAGTATAGTAATAACTAGTTACTAAAGAAGTTAAATTATATAACTTTAGGTTTAAGGGTCCTTATATTTTAGTATATCCTACTCCCTATAGGTAAGAGTATTTATTATACTATTTCCTTTCCTATCTCTATAATTAAATATAAAGTTAATCCTATTTAGAAAGATAGACTATTATATATACTATTTAGTTAACTTTTATAGTTTAAAGAAGTATTCTAAGTTCTTATAGTTAGTAATTACTATAAATTCTTTTATAGAATAGAGTTCTATATCCTACTACTATAGGTATTATATAATAGTAAGGAGTTCTTTATTATAGATTTTATAATTATACTTAGCTAGAGTATTCTTTTTTAAGAATAAGGTATAGGGGTAGAGGTTACTATAACTATCTATTTAGAAAAGTACTCCTCTAGTATTATAACTAGAGGAGTTATACTTTACTACTATTATATAATCTAGGTTAGAGCTTAAAGGGATAGGGCTAGTTATAAATATATCTTTAAGTTTCTAGAAGGTATTATTATTCTATATTAACTAGTAGAATATTTTATCCTTATATATTAGACTAGTAAGAGGTTATATAATAGAGGAAAAGTTTTAAATAAACTATTATTAGAAATTAGTATATTAAAGGAAGCCCCTAATAGATTTAATATTAGTAGGTATTTCCTATTCCTTAACTACTTAACCCTTTTTAGGGTCTATCTAGATCCCTTCTTCTATTTATATAATAAAGCTAAGGTACTTAGTTTCCTTTTATTTAAATTTATATTTTTTAATATCTAGATAGAGTCTAACTTCTTTAAGCTTTACTAGTACTTTTTTACCTTTATATAATAGTTATTAAAGGAGCTACTAGAGTATATTAAGATATTATTAATATATATTAAGTAGAAGTTATCTAGGTACTTATATAGGGCCTAGCTAATATATTTCTAAAAGGTACTTAGAGTATTAACTAAGCTAGAGGGAGTTACTACTTAAATAGCCTATACCCTATATAAAAGGCTATTATCTTCTCTTATCCTTTAGTAATCCTAACTTTATAGAATAATAAGGAGATATTAAATTTTATAAACTATTTAACCTTCTTAATTTAGGCTAGTATCTTAGTAATAAGGGGAAGTAGGTAATAGTCCTTTTTAATAATAGTATTAAGGGCTTTATAATCTATATAAAATCTAAGTCTACCTCCTAGTTTTTATATAAAGAGAACTAGTACTACTACTAAGAAGTAGCTTATATAGATAAACTACTTATCTAAGAGTTCTATAAGTATTTTATATAGGACTATAAGCTCTTCCCTTAATATATTATATAAAGGGCCCTAAGGGACTTTAGGTTCCTTTCTATCTTATTATATAAGTTCTATACTATAGTTAATTTCCTTATTATAATAGGGGGGGAGCTTACTAGTATTTTCTAGTTTAAATAAGCTAAGAAATTTATAGTATTTAATAGAAAGTTTTATATAAGGGTTAACCTTCTCTTTCTCTATAAGCACCTTTTATTAGGGGTTAACCCTAAGGTACTAATAATAGTAAGGTAAAGATTAAATTTAGAAGAAATCTCTAAAGGAGAGAGTATCCTCTAGCCCTTTATATAACCCCTTTATACTACTCCCCCTTAGCCCCTTTTCCTAGACCTACTCTTAGTATTCTACCTTATAATAAGTAGCTAAGGTCTAGTATAAATAGCTAAGGTCTACTATAAATAGAGTTTTATATAAATAAGACTCTTAATTAAGTCTTCTCTTAATAAGGGCTTATATAGCTAAGTAAGCACCCATAGTACCTTACATATAATAACCCTATATTACATATAACTACCCTATATATCTACATAACCCTATAATACCTTTTAGATATCTACTCATAAAGCTATAAGGATCTCTATACTTTTTATATAAATAATAGTCTTTAATATAGCTATAGAGACTTTAATAATTTAGAGAGATTTTACTAGCCTTATTAGCTAATTAGAGAGGTAACTCTAAGTTATATAAAGGTAAAGTTAGTTATACTTTATTTCTATTACTATATTATAATAATCTATCTAGGGTAGCCTAAGGATAATATTATAGCCTAGATTATCTAGTAATATATAGAAAAGTATACTATCCTTAGAGTAGGAATTAATATCTAGCTATACTTAAATACTATTTTATAGCTAGCTAGTTCTAAACCCTTCTAAGTACCTTCCTAGAATTTAAAAATGTATAATAGTTTAAAAAAAATTATTTTAATAAACTAACCACTATACCATACTAGGTTAGTATAGCCTAGTCTAGGAATCTAAATTTTTTAAAAGAATTTACCCTAGTAACTAAGAAATCTAAGAATATATAAAATAAAGCTATAGATATAAGGTCTACTACTAATCTATAATAAGATTAATACCTTTAATGGTTTAAATACTATAGGATTATAATATTAACTACTACTAAGTAATTTAATGCTGATTTCCTATTAGCTAATAAAGCTATATAGAATTATCTCCTACTAATTTAAAAAGCATCTAAGGATAAATCCTAGTATAAAGTAGTAGTATATAGTATCCCTATTAAGTAATTCAATACTAAAGAAGTCTACTACTTATCTATAATAAAATTAAGACTTTAATAGGTTAAATGCTATAGGATTTTAGCTTATTTCTAAAGCTAAAAGGGAAAATTAACTATATGGCTTAATAGTAATCTCCTTTACTAATAAAATTAACTTTAAAAAAGCCTTATCTATCTAGCTAAATATAGCTAGACTAGGCCTATATACTAAAAAGCTTATTCTTACTCCTAAGACCTATAGGTATAAGAACTACTAATAGTTTAGATACCTAGAAAATAGGTATAAAAGACATAATTTATAGAGTCTATATAGATACCTATACTACTTCCTAGTACTTTTATAGGACTAGTAGATGCCTAAAAGGGTAAGTCTATAAGTATATAGAACCTAAATACATAAACTATAGTAAAAATTACTAATCTAGCTATAAAAGGCAATCCCTACTAACTTATACTAAATAAATTAAGCCCTAAACTTCTTACTAAGACTAGTCCTATTTTAAAGAGTATAATTAATATACCTAAGGCTCTAATTTTTAGCTTCCTAAATATATATACTATTATATAGGAAGGGATAGAAAGTTATAAGAATAGGGGTTTAACTTTATACCCTTTATATATTAGGGGTTAACCCTAAGGTACTAATAATAGTAAGGTAAAGATTAAATTTAGAAGAAATCTCTAAAGGAGAAAGTATCCTTTAGCCCCTTATATAACCCCTTTATACTACTCCCCCTTAGCCCCTTTTCCTAGACCTACTCTTAGTATTCTACCTTATAGTAGGTAGCTAAGGTCTAGTATAAATAGCTAAGGTCTACTACTATAAATAGAGTTTTATATAAATAAGACTCTTAGTTAAGTCTTCTCTTAGTAAGGGCTTATATAGCTAAGCAAGTGCCTATAGTGCCTTATATATAATAACCCTATATTGCACGTAACTACCCCATATATCCGCACAACCCTATAATACTATATCTCTATAAAACCTTATTATAGGGTTATTTAGAGCTAGTATAACTAGTACCTATATGTAACTATATAATAATAGCTAGTACCTATATATAATACTAAGGCTTGGCACCTATATATTATGCTAAGACCTAGTAATAGTGCTTAATATAAATAACTAATATTAGGTAGTAAGTAATAAGTAATATATAAGATAAATGACCCTTAGTAAGATAGAAGGACTTAGCCCTAGGGGGCCTTATATAACTATAAGAAGGGGAGGATTTACTTAGGTAGAGAGGGTAGAGATTCCTCCTAAATCTAACTATTCTTTTTAACTATTTATAGTCCCTTAGGGGTTACCCTTAATATAATTTACTCTACTCCTTAAAACTAAGCTTATCTTATCTTATCACGCCCTATATAGTATTAGGTTAAAATACTAGTACTTTAGATATACTAGAATAGCTAGGTATTATTATTTTAGTAGTCTAGGCCTAAGAGTAGGCCTATAGGTAAGATTCTAAGTCTATAAGACTCCTACTATAATAAAAGTACATCCTCTTATTACTAAATATAGTTAGTTATCTATATAATAGCTAATAATAGATAAGCTGCTAATAGCCTACTACTATTAGCTATACTATATTTAACTAGAGTAAACCTATTACTAGCTACTACTAGCTAGTCTTCTAGATAACTACCTATTATTACTACTAGCAATAGTAGTAATAATAATAGGCCTAGTAATAAGACTAGCCTAATAACTTATAAGCTCTAGCTATAGCTTATAAACCTTATATAAGTCCTTATAGACTGTTATGGGCTAGCTAGAAACCCATAATTATATTAAACGCCACTTAGTATTAAGCGCCAGGTATACCTGTACTATAACTACTAGCTATAATAATAAGCTATAAATACTAAAGTTACCTAACTCCTAGAAAAGCTACTTAGCTATTTTAGGTAATTTAACTATAGTACCTATATATATAATACTAATATAATAATAGAAATAAGAATAGTACCTCCTATACCTATAAATAGGACTTAACTAAGTAGTTAGTTTTAAGAAGTATATTATTATTATTAAGCTAGTAATCTACTATATAATATAGGGTTAAGATAAGGTCTTATTCTTTTATAATACCTACCTTCCTTCTCTTATAATTCCTAAGGTAAATTAGGTAATAGAATATAAAAGGATCTTATTATATAGATACTATAAATAGCTATCTTTATTTTCTTATAATTAATACTCTTAAGTAGACTTAATACTAGTTTAACTTCTACCTTATTATATACCCTCTTTACTTAGCCTTATCTCCTATACTTATATACCCTAGTACTAGGTAAATAGTTACTTAGAACTAGTCTACTAATTAGGTAACCTATTAGCTTATAATAGAAAAATTAAGATTATTAAATTATTATATCTTTCTTTATATTAACTCTCCTAATACCTAAGAAGGTCTAAAATATCCCCTACTAAAAATACTAGATATATATTCTAGGAATAAATACCTATATTAATTAGGTTAAGTACTACTTTAAGTCTTATTATATAAGTATTAGTAGCTACCCCTATAAGCCTAGAGGACCCCTAGGTATATAGCTAGAGCTACTTTATATAAGAAGTAGAGATTAGTATATAAAGAGAATATAGGTAGTCTCCTACTCTAAAACCCCTATAAATAATAAGGTTATATTATATAGACTAAGACTAAGTTAAGAACTAGTTAATATAGCTAATCTAGGATCTAGCTATAAAGGTAGAATAATAAGGTTAACTTCTATAGCTCTTTAAATCCCTTCTATATAAATAGAAGAAAACCCTAATAACTCTCCTTTAAAATTAGAGGAGGACCCTATTCTTCTACTTTAAGTTTATAAAATTAGCTTATCTAGTTTAAAGCTTCTTAAGGCTATAATTAAATAAGGACTATATAAAGAATTTATCCCTAAACTATTTAGTAAGTTCCTAGAACCTAAAGTAGCTATTAAGAATTAATATAATAAGACTTATAAGGTTAATATTATTAAAATACTCCTTAATAAAAAATATTAATTAGCTATTATAGAAGAAGTAATCTCTTTCTATAAGTAGTTTATAGATTACTACTAGAATAAGATCTTAGTAATTTAACCTATCTATATAATAGATAAGATTATAAAAGAATAAACTACTTAGAAATAGGTATCTTAAGAAGCTACTATAATTTTCCTTAATTTAAACTATATAATTATAAGCTAGCTTATCTAAAAGTACTATATTAAGATCCCTAATCTACCCCTCTTTATAAATAGAAAAATATCTAAGTATTAGGTCTAGCTTTACTAAATTAAAAATAAAATCTAGACTAATTATAATTAATTTATTTTAGATAACCTAGTAGATACTAAAGCTATAATTATAATATAGATTATTTTTAGAATTAATAGTAAAGTAGTAGACTATCTTCTCCTATTCCTTAATATAAAAGAGAAGGAAGAATTACTTATTATAGATACTAATATCTATATCTTTTTAAGGGATAAGTTTAATAACCCCTTTAAGAGAAAGGAGACTAAAGATAGCCTTTAATACCTTTATTTCTAGATAACTTATAAATTTTAATTATATATAGCTAGATTTACTACTCTAGCTCTTAATATAGACCTTCCCTAGTTCTAATAAAAGGAGGAGTTCTATACCTCTTTAAACCCTTAATTAAAGATATATATAATATTTTATAAGGATAATAATTATATTAAATTCTAGGATTATATTAATAAGGTATCTATTATTATATATAACCTAAAAGACTATTAAGCCTTATATATATAAGTAAATAAGTCTAAAGCTAAATAGTAATAAGGGGAATATTCTAAGAAAAAAGTTACTATTAGTTTAGCTACCTCTAAGAAACTTAAATATACTAATAACTCTTTATATACTATTAAGCCTAAAGGAGTTAAGAAACCTATAGTTAATAGTAGAAAAGATACCTATTATAACTATAAAAAGGAAAGATATTAGATATATAATTATATAGTCCCTATTAAGGAGATTAATATATAATCTAAGGAAGAAGAACCTAAGCTAGAGCCTAAAGAATCCTTTAAAAATAGTAATTTAAAAAACTCCCTTCTCTAGGCCCTAGGCCTACTTTAAAGATAATAATTAGGACCCTCTAGTTTAAAGGTACTAATATTAGAATTAATAACTTTATAGGAGGCTAAGCCTTTACTATCCTTATTAAGATCTATAAGAATAGGAAGGCTCTCTATATTAAAGTACTAGTTAATACTAGTACTCTTAGGACCTATTTTATCTATCTTTAATTTATATAGTATCTTAATACTCTTAGTATATATAAATATAAGATTACTAGTAGTATCCTTAAAGCCTTAGGATTTAATAGATAAGTAGCTATTAAACTAAAATATACCTATTTCCTTACTATTACTCTTAACTAAAAAATATATAAAATATAGGCCTTTATTATAATAATTAGCTATAATAATCTTATACTTAGAAAATATTTCTTTACCTAAAATAACCTCTTATTAGACTATAAAAAATATAAGCTTCTTAGCTAAAATAATAAAGCCCTATTTATATATAAAAAAATACTTCCCCTAGTCTACTTACTAGTATATTAATAGGGGAAAATCTTAGAAATATACTAAAAAGATCTAGAAAGAAGAGAAAAAGTATAAAAAGATATAAAAAAGAAAGTAATTAATTAATAGACTAACTCTTTATTTATTTCTTTAAATTCTCTTTTTATAAAAAATAAAAATACTAAAGTCTAAGTTATTACCTTTTAAGAAATTAATATAAGAATTTAAGAATTTACCTTATTTTAAGAGGATAAAGAAACTATATAACTCCTTAATAAGTACCTCTCTCCTTAGTATAAGAATATTAGGATATCTTCTCTAAATAATAGTCTAATACCCTACCTCTATATTAACTAGGTATTAACTATAAAATTATAATTAATAGGAATAAACCTTTCTTTCTCCCTCCTAGTCCTTTATATAGAATAATAATTAAATAGCTATAAGCTATTAAGAAGTATATCCTTAAGAACCTTAAAAAGGGCTTTATAGTTAAAAGTACTATACTATATATATTACTAATTCTTATAGTTTAAAAGGGAAGTAGTAACTAGAGATTCTATATTAACTACTAATAATTAAATATATATACTAAGAAGTACCTATATCCTTTACCCCTTATCTAAGAAATTCTCTAAAGAATTACTAAAGGGAAAGTATATACTAAATTAGATATCTAGTAGGTATTTTATTAAATTCTTATAGATCTAGAATCTTAGGACCTAATAACCTTTTATATATAATATAGATATTTTAAATATACTATACTCCCCTTTAGGCTATATAATAACCCTACCTTATTCTAGTAATTTATTAATAAAGAACTTATACTATACCTAGATAACTTTATTATTACTTTTATAGATAACCTACTTATTATCTTTAAAGATCCTTAAAAATATAAATAATAAGTTAAGAAGTTACTTAAATAACTATACTAAGTAAATATATAGGTAGATATTAAGAAATCTAAATTTTCTATTACTTATATAAAGTTTTTAGGATAATTATTTCTATTAATAAAATTTCTATAGATCTAGATAAAATATCTATTATATATAAATAGAACCTATTAATAACTCTTAAAGAGCTTTAAGCCTTCCTTAGGTTTTATAATTTCTATTAGAATTTTATCCTTAAATATAGTAGGGTAGCTTAGCTACTAGAGAAATTCTACTTAAAGTAGAAGTTCTATACCCTTAATAATTTTAAAATCTAGATATTTTAATAATTAAAGAAGATAATAACTAGCTCTTTAATAATAGTATACTATAACCTAAAGGTACTTACCTATATAAAAATAGATATAAGTAATAGAGTAGTAGCTAGAGTCCTAGTATAATATTAAGAAACTAGAAAATAGAGACTTATAACCTTCTACTCTAAATTAATATTAGGTATAGAACTCTAGTATAAAATCTATAATAAGGAGTTTCTTATAATTATATATAGATTTAAAGAATAGAGAAGTATATTTCTAGGTCTATACTAGCCCTTTATAGCTATTATTAATTACTAGGCCCTAGAATACTTCTTTACTAAATACTAATTTAATACTTATTAGGCCTAATAGTTAGAGAGACTTACTAAGTACTATATATAATTTATATACTAGCCTAGGAAAGATAATATTATTACTAATACCTTTATTTAGAAATAGAAAGAATTATAAACTTAAAAGAATAAGAGTATTACTAGGTATATAATATAATTTATAGCTAAAGAATAGATCCTTAACCTAAATACCCTTAATACTACTCTTAGTAGCTTATTCCTAATTCTTAAGTAAGTACTAGAAGTAAATAAGATATCTAGGATATAAGAAGAGTAGTATATATAAGCCTAAAAATCTAATAAAAAGGATTAGACCCTTTATAATAATTATCTCTTCTATAAGGAGTACCTTATAGTTCCTAAGTAGGATACCCTATATATAGAGCTTATAAATAAAATTTACTTATTACTACTTCTTACCTATACTAGGTAAAATAAGATATAAGAAGTAGTTAGAAAGTACTACTATTAGCTAGATATTATCTAATAGATTAATAATATTATAAAGGCTTATTATATATATTAAAGAAATATAAATTTCTATAATAAGAAACTAGAACTATTCTAATCTCTCTCTATTCTAGACTAAGTCTAGTAATATATTACTATAGATTTTAAGGAGATACCTAAAGATAAATCTAGGTATAATACTATTCTAGTATTTATAGACTAGCTAAGTAAGTAAATATTTAGTCTCCTATATTATAAGTTAATTAATACTAAAGGTATTATATAACTATACTACTAGTATATCTAGAGGATATATAGTATACCTAAATTAGTAATTTCTAATTAAGGACCCTAATTTATCTCTAACTTTTAGAATAAACTATATATAATTACTAGTATTAAATAGAAGCTCACCTTAGTCTACTACTCCTAGATTAATAATACTACTAAAATTATTAACTAGGTTATTAACCTATATTTATAACTATATATTTATTTCTAAGATAACTAGATAGAAAGGCTCCTAGTACTAGACTTTATATAAATAGTCCTCCTATATAAATCTATAGGTATATCCCCTTATAAATTAATCTTTAGCTACTATCCTAGCTTCCTATTTAATTAGGAAAAATATATAGTCTATTTAGAACCTACTAAGAAACTATTCTATACTACTATATAGATATTTACTAAGTATATATAGGAAATTATACTATAGACTAAATAATAGCTAAGCCTTACCTAAGAATAAATAGTATAAGTTATAAACTAATTCTACTAAGAACCTAATTTTAAGGAAGGTTATAAGATATATATCTTAGTATAAGGTATAAGTACTAATAGGCTAAGTACTAAGCTTAATACTTAGAACTAAGGTCCCTATTATATTATTAGGAAAAGGGGACACTCCTATAAGCTAGAACTTCTAGTATATATAAAAGTTATAAATCTATTCTATATAAATTACCTATAGAAGGCTTATCCTCTTCTATTAAGCTAGGCCCCTATTCCTAAACCTCTAATAATCTATAAGAACTAGGAGGAGTATAAGGTTAACTATATATATAATAATAAGGTAGAATAGGGGACCCTAAAATACTAAGTATAGTAGAAGGGATATAATTAAGATAATACCTAGTATAAGGCCTTAAATATAATTAGTATCCTAGATTAAATTAAGGAATACTATACTAAGTTCCCTAAGATACTAGGACTACTAAAGTACTTATAAGACTAGAAGGATATAATAATATATAACCTAGATTATAAAAATATTATAAAGGATAATAAGCCTACTCCCTAAATAGCTAACTAAAATTAAACCCTTTAATACTACTATAAAAAGTAGGAAGCCCCTCCCTTAAGACCTATTATATACTAAGAATAAAAGAAACCCTTAAGGCTCCCTACCCTATAAACCCTTAGATATAGACTAATAGGTAAGGGCCTTAGCCTAAAGTTAATTACCTAAACTATATAGAGGTAGAGATATACCCTAGTAATTAGTATTAGTATTATTACTATATCTATCTACTAGGGAACTATAGATTTATATATAGGTATAGATAGGTACTATAGGAGTAGATAATAGTAATAAGGATAAAAAAGATAGCTTAGAACTAAAAACTACTAATAGAGTAGTAGTAGAACTAGAAATAGGTAAAGGAGCTATATATACTAGAATAATAGGACTAGTACTATTACTATTAGATTTATTAGATAAAGAGGAACTAGCCTCCTTAGATAAGGAAGACTCTAATAAAGAAAAACTAGGCTTACTAGATATAGGTAAGGATAAAGAAGAGTAGGCTACTAGAGGGACTATTAGAATAATATAAATAAGGGATCTAAAAGGTATATATAGAATAATTACCTCCTATTCTAAAAAGGTACTATTACCTAGTAAAGAAGTAATAAATATAGAACTAGCTATAATAGTACCTAGTATATAGGTAGGTAAAGGTATATCTTTAAAAGGATTAGTAGGACTAGCCTTAGTCTCCTTAAATAAAGAAGTACTAATATTTAGTATAGGCTTATCCTTTAAAGATAAATTACTAAGGCTAGCTATAAAGTTATCTAAATAATCTAGAATCTTATCTAAGGGATTATATAGGCTATTAGGTATATAATCCTCTAGATCCTATATACTATAGAAGGAAATACTATTATCCTACTTATAATTACTATAGCTACCCTTAAAAAAGCTAGGAACCTAGTAATAGCTAATAAATAGATAATAGATACTATTAGATAGTATAGTATATATATAGTACTTATAGCTAGGGCCTTATAGGATACTAGTAAATTAGATAGCTATAATAGAGGCCTAAGAATAATAATACTATAAGTTATCTATTAAAACTAAAGGGACTATAAAAATACTAGTATAGCTATAAGATAAGGATAAGAGCTCCTTATATATACTATAAATAGCTATACTACTAGTAGACTATAATACTATTAGTATAAGAGCTAGAAATCTAGGAAAAGCTAAAACTACTTACTCTATTTAGGGTAATCTAAACCTTATCTAAATATAAAATATATATACTACCTTTATTAAGTCCCTAGGGCCTAGATAAAGGTAATCTTAGAGAATTCTTATTAAAATCTTTAAAATCTAGCTCTTCCTTTTTTTTTTCTCTTCCTTTTTTTTCTTCTCTTTCTCTTCCTCTTTCTCTTATATAAATAAAGGATAATAGTAAAGGTAGGTAATTAGAAGGGCTAATAACTAGGCTAGTAGAGTTATATCTATATAAATAGTAAGAAGGGCTAATACTAGAACTAGAATATTTAGGTTAATAGGCCTAAAGATAATAATAAATAATAGAAGAGGTACTACTAGAAGGAGGGATACTATTATATAATATAATATATATAGATATAGTAATAGAGTAAGTAAGAGTATATATAGAACTAATAATATAAAAATAATAATTAGGAATAGGTATTAATAGATATAAAGGTATAAACTCTAAGGAGCTACTAGAAGACTCCTTACTACTAGCTATATAAGTATTAGTATTATACCCTCTACTAATCCTAAGGGATAAACTTTACTTATCTTATAAACTACTATCTATACTACTAGATAAACTAGAACTACTAGGACCTATAGGATAATTAATAGGAGTAAAGCTAGTTATAATAAAAGCCTTAAATAATAGATTAATTAAGGCTATACTATAGGTAAAGGGTAGGCTTACTAGAGAGGATAAGATATAAGGTATAATAGGTATAGTAATAAAGGTTAGAGCTAGAGATAGGGGTAGAAAGCCTTTATACTAGGTTTATACCTACTAGTATAACTATAGGTATACCTACTAGAGTACCTACTCTAGTATTCTAGGTATATAGAAGCTTTAAAATAACTAACTCCCTATATAAAGCTAAATACTTAAGCCTAATCTATACCTATCTAGGTACTAGGGTATAACTACTAGATAATAAAACTACCTAGGCTTATAGGTATACCTTAGGCTAGACCTAGGGGGGGTAATATTATAGGCTAGCTAGAAACCTATAATTATATTAAATACTACTTAGTATTAAGTACTAGGTATACCTATACTATAACTACCTACTATAATAATAAGCTATATATATTAAAGTTACCTAACTCCTAGAAAAACTATTTAGCTATTTTAGGTAATTTAACTATAGTACCTATATATATAATACTAATATAATTATAGAAATAAGAATAGTACCTCCTATACCTATAACTAGGACTTAACTAAGTAATTAGTTTTAAGAAGTATATTACTACTATTAAGCTAGTAATCTACTATATAATATAGGGTTAAGATAAGGTCTTATTCTTTTATAGTACCTACCTTCCTTCTCTTATAATTCCTAAGGTAAGTTAGGTAATAGAATATAAAAGGATCTTATTATATAGATACTATAAATAGCTATCTTTATTTTCTTTTAATTAATACTCCTAAGTAGACTTAGTACTAGTCTAACTTCTAACTTATTATATACCCTCTTTACTTAGCTTTATCTCCTATACTCATATGCCCTAGTACTAGGCAAATAGTCACTCAGAACTAGTCTACTAATCAGGTAACCTATTAGCTTATAACATAGACCATAGTAGGATACTAGGCTATAAGGCCTACTATTAGTTAGCTAACCCTAAGTATTAGACTAGTAATAGCTTACTAGAGGCTTAATGTATTTAGTATAGTAGTATTAAAGATTAGTTATTATTTAATAATAACTAGTACCCTAATAACTTATCTTAAGTTAAATATATTTACTCCTATCTCTTAGGAGCTATAGCTTAAGCTATTATTAGTAGTAGTAATCCTAAAGAGATAGCTCTAGATAATATATAGGAGCTATTAAATAGCCTATATAGTATAGCTAATATATATTGTCACGCGCTCTTATAGCTCTTATAGATAAGTATAATTACTAGTACTGGAGCTATATTTAAAGTAAACCTCTATTTATTCTAGACTTTTATATATTAGGCTAGTTAGGATAGTATAATATCTAAGAACTAACTACTAAGTAAGCTTATAGGGTCTATATAAACTATTAGGCTAGCCTAGATTAGGGCTAGCTACTCCTAAATACTTCTACTACTAGGCTAAGTTACTAATATATATAGGCTAGCTAAGATAACCTTACCTATATTAGCTCCTTAGTATTAAACTATAGCTTAGTATAACCTATATATTATAGTGATAGGTAGAGCAAGTCTTACTAACTACTAATAATTAATAGGTAGGGATATTAGGGGTGACCCTAAGGGACTATAAATAGTTAAAAAGAATGGTTAGATTTAGGAGGAATCTCTACCCTCTCTACCTAAGTAAATCCTCCCCTTCTTATAGTTATATAAGGCCCCCTAGGGCTGAGTCCTTCTATCTTACTAAGGGTTATTTATCTTATATATTACTTATTACTTACTACCTAATATTAGTTATTTATATTAAGCACTATTACTAGGTCTCAGCATCAAATATAGGTGCTAAGCCTTAGTATTATATATAGGTACCAGCTATTATTATATGGTCGCGCGCGGGTGCTAGTTACACCAGCATTAAATAACCCTATAATATATAAGGCCCCCTAGGGCTGAGTCCTTCTATCTTACTAAGGGTTATTCATCTTATATATTACTTATTACTTGCTACCTAATATTAGTTATTCATATTAAGTACTGTTACTAGGTCTTAGCATTATATGCAGATGCTAAGCCTTGGTATTGTACATAGGTGCCAGCTATTATTATATGGTCGCGCGCGGGTGCCAGTTGCACCAGCACTAAATATCATGAGCTAATAGATTACCTGCTTAGTAGAGGCTGCTTAGTAAGAGGTAGAAGGATTACTAGGAAGTTATATAGAGTATATAATATATAATAAAGGGTATAAAGTTAACTTATAGGATTAAGTAGCTAAAGTTAAGAGTATATTCTATATAGGAGTATTAATAGTAAGAAAATAAAGATATCCTTTAAAACCTTATCTATATAGGTATTATATACTTATACTATCTAATAATTATCCTACTAAGGAGAGGTATAGAAGAGAGGAAAAGCAAAAGAAAGTAAAATAAAATATCTTATCTACCTCTTATATACTTATTATATATTTTTACTCTTATAGTTTAGTATTAACCCTATCCTAAAACTTAACTACTATTTCCTAGCTATAGGGTATATTCCTTTTAGTAGTTTTATAGGGTTAATATTATATTAGAAATATATAAGTACATTATAATATTTAGCCCTAGTTATAGAAGGTTATATTATCTACTATTATAGCTAGAGTTAGTAATGCCCCTGCTTTATATAGTTTAGGCTTTAATACTATACTACATATTTATTATATCCTAAGGTAGACTATAATATTACCCCCCCTAGTATTAAGGCTAAATCACACCTAAAGAGGCTTTCTACATAACTATTTAGTACCTTAGAGGTATAATTTAGCCTAAGGCTAGTTAAAAGTTAGTTTAATTTAGAGTTTTACTCACCTAGCTGCTAAGAGCAGGTGCTTATACTTAGCTACTAAGAGTAGGTACTTATATAGAGTATAAGAGCTTTCTACTCCTACCTACTCCTCTATCTCTCTTTATCCTACTTTATCTTATATATAGAATACACTTCTTAGTAAGCCTTATTTTCCAGGCCTGATTAGGCCTTGCTAATATTACTAATGGAACTACTATACTAGATCCAGCTTTACCCCTATTAACTACTTACCTGCTGCTTATATATTTATGACCTACTTAGTAAAAGGTTACTAATATTATATAGAGGATAGAGAGTTATCTATTAGGCTAGTATACCATTCTTATTATTTTACTACACGCGCGTTACTATATGCTATCACCCATTATTATTTATCCTTATTACTATTATCTCCCTCTATATATATCTCTACCTTATTATTATTATTATTATATATGCGGTCTATTCCTGTGCCTAGGCCTATTATACTATTATATAAGGCTGGTCCTATTATATTACCTGCTATAGTAGTTATAATATTAGCTATAGTAGTATCTATTTATTCTCTACTATTACTAATACTAGCCAGTCTTTATTATCTATTAAGTATATAAGAGGATAAGGTATAGGAGGAATATTTTACTAGGTCTAACTACTAATCTCTATATATACCACCTTTATTATCCTTATTAGTATCCTTACTACCTATCTACTAAATAGTATTAGTGTCACGGTCCACCTTAGGATGTGATAGACATGGGGTATAGTATTGAAGCCTAAACTATATAAAGCAGGGGCATTACTAAACTCTAGCTATAATACTGTATCTAGTACTAGCTATAATGCTGCATCTAGTACCAGCTATAATAGTAGATAATATAACCTTCTATAACTAGGGCTAAAATATTATGATATACTTATACATTTTTAATATAATATTAACCCTATAAACTACTAAAAGGAACGCACCCTATAGCTAGGAAATAGTAGTTAAGCTTTAGGATAGGGTTAGTATTAAACTATAAGAGTAAAAATATATAATAAATATATAAGAGGTAGATAAGATATCTTACTTTACCTTCTTTCCCTTTTCTTCTCCTTTATACCTCTCCTTAGGAGGATAATTATTAGATGGTATAAGTATATAGTACCTATATAGATAAGGTTTTAGAGGATATCTTTATTTTCTTATTATTAATATTCCTATATAGAATATACTCTTACCTTTAGCTACTTAATCCTATAAGTTAACTTTATACCCTTTATTATATATTATATACCCTATATAACTTCCTAGTAATCCTTCTACCTCTCACTAAGTAGCCTCTACTAAGCAGGTGATCTATTAGCTTATAATAAAAAACAAAGATTATTAAGTTACTATATATTATATATTAACTCTCCTATTACCTATAAAGGTCTAAAATATCCCCTACTAAGAATACTAGGTACTATCCTCTATATATTATCTATACTAGTTAGCCCCCTACCTCTCCTAAGTCTTATTATATAAGTACTAGTAGTATTCTTTATAAGTCTAAAGGACCCCTAGGTATATAGCCAGAGCTAGTCTATATAAGGGCTAGAGATTAGCATATAAAAAGATATAGGTAGTCTCCTACTCTAAAACCTTAATAGGTAATAAGGTTATACTAGTTGAGTAAAAACTAGTTTAAGTCTAGTTATATAAAAATAGTAGATCTAGGATCTAGCTATAAAGAAGGAGTAGTATATTAGCCCTCTTTAGCTCCCTTAAACCTATCTATATAAATAGAAAACCCCCTTAATAACCTAGTCCCTAAAAAAAGGGATACCTTTTAAGAACTACTTAAACTCTAATTAGTTCTTCTAAACTAATTTAAGTCCCTTTAAAGACTTCTAAATATATAAATACCTAAAGAAGCTCTAAGTAAAGTCTTTTATATAATAATAGAGAATCCTACTTAGACCTCTACTTAACTTAACTAAATAAATAAACTAGAAATTATTAAATACCTTATTTCTTAAGAAATAAGGAACTAAGCCCTAAAAGCTACTCTCTTAGTATATACTTATGTAGTAGATATATATAAATTTATTATCCTTAACCCTCTAGTATATTCCCTCTCCTATAAGAGCTTAGTAAGAAACTTAAGAGAAGGTACTATTATAACTACTATTTCTAATTATATAAGTAGAGGTAGGACCTTAAGAAAGAACTATATTAAACTTTCTAATCCTCTACTCTTTATAAATAGTAAGGATCCTAAGTACTAAGTCTAGCTATACTAAATTAAAAATAAAATCTAGATAAATTATAGTTAATTCCTTATTAATAACCCTAAGGATACTAAAACTATAATTACCTCTTATATTATATCTTATATAAATAGAGAAGTAGTAGATTACCTACTCCCCTTCCTAGATATAAAAGATAAGGAGAATATCCTAGTTATAAATATTAATATATATAAATTCTTAAATATTAAATTTAATAACCCATATAGAAAAAGAAAAGTTAAGGATATACTCTAATATCTCTACTTCTAGGTTACTAATAACTTCTAATTATATATAACTAAATTTACCTATTTATTACTAGATATAGATCTTCTTATAGCCTAATAAAAGGAGGAATTCTACATCTTATTTAACCTATAGCTAGAGATATATATAATACTATATAAGGATAACTATAGATTAAGCTTCTAGTTATATATTAATAAGGCCTCTATAATTATAAGGAACTTAAAAGACTACTATTTAGCTTATACCTAAACTAATAAGTTAAAAGCTAAGTAGTAATAAGAAGAATACTCTAAAAAGAAAAACTATATAAGTACCCCCTCTACTTATAAGAGATCTAACTATATAATAATAATAATAAACCTCCCCCTAAAAATAGAAGAGCCTAAGAAATCCTCTACCTCTATAAATAAAAATATATATTATAATTATAGAAAGGGAGGATACTAGGTATATAACTATATTACTATTATTATAAAAGAAATAGATATCTAGCCTAAAAAGGAACTAGAAACTAAGTTATATAAATTATCTAAGAGTAGTAATTTAGAAAACTTAACTCTCTAGGGCTAGGCCCTATCCTAGAGACTAAAGTTAGGGCCCAATAAATTATAGGTACTAATATTAATATCTATAACCTTATTAGAGGTAAAGCCTTTACTATATATACTAAAATTTATAAGAATAGGTGAGCCCTTAGTATAGATATACTTATTAATACTAGTACCCTAGGGACTTATTTTATTTATCCCTATATAATATAATACTTAGAAAAGATAGCCATATAATACTATAAGATTATAGGTAGAATCCTTAAAGCTATAGGTTTTAATAACTAGATTATTATATAGCTCTACTATATTTATTTCCTTACTCTAAAACTCTATAAAAAAAACCTATAAAATATAGTCCTTTATTAGTAATATTAGATAATATAATCTTATTCTTAGAAAGTACTTTTTTATATAAAATAATATCTTAATAAACTACTTTATAAATAATCTTATTTATATTAATAATACTATTCCTCTATTCTATAAGAAGTACCTCCCCTTTATTAAATCTATTATATAATAGTAAAAGAAAGTTTCTAAAAAATATTAAAAAGATATAGAAAGAAGAGAAAAATTATAATTAATTAATTAATTATTTCTTTCTTTAAAATCTCTTATAATATAAGAAGAACCTTTAAAGATATAAGTTATTTCCTTTAATAACCTAGAAATAAGAATCCTAGTACTCTCTTTAATAGAAGAAGATAAAGAAATAATTAAACTACTCTAGAAATATCTTCCCTCTCTATATATTAGCTACTAAGATATATTATTAAAATAATAGTTAGATACCCTCTTAATATATTAGAAAGAGGTTAATTATAAAATTACTATTAATAGAGATAAACCCTTTTTACTTCCTATAAGCCTACTATATGGTATAATAATTAAATAACTCTAGGCTACTAAGAAGTATATTATAGAAAATCTAGAGAAAAGATTTATTATTAAGAGTAATTTCCTATATACTTCTTTAATCCTTATAGTAAAGAAACTAAATAATAGATAGAGATTCTATATAGACTATAAAATAGTTAATACCCATACTAGGAAAGATCTATACCCTCTTTTATTAATCTAAGAAATACTCTAGTAAATTACTAAAGGAAAAATCTTTACTAAACTAGATATCTAATAAGCTTTCTATTAAATTTATATAAAACTAGGTTTAGAAGACCTAATAACCTTTTATATAAGGTATAGATACTTTAAATATATAGTCCTACCCTATAGGTTATATGATAGACCTACCTCTTTCTAATAGTTTATTAATAAGGAACTTATACCTTTTTTAGATAACTTTATTATTACCTTTGTAGATAGATAACCTCCTTATTATCTTAGAGGATCCTAAAGAGTATAAAGAGTATATATATAGGGTACTTAACTAATTATACTAAGTAGGACTTTAAGCTAATATTAAGAAATCTAAATTCTCTATTACTTATATAAAGTTCCTAGGCTATATTATTTTAACTAATAATATCTTAATAGATCTAGATAAGATAGAAGCTATATAATAATAGAACCCTCCTACTACCTTAAAAGGACTTTAAGCCTTCCTTAGGTTCTATAACTTCTACTAGAACTTTATCCCTAAGTATAGATATACTACTAGACCCTTAAAAAACTCTATTTAAAGTAGAAGTTCTATATACTTAATAATCTTAAGGCTTAATTATTCTACTAACTAAGAGAGATAATAATAAGTTTACTAGAAATAGCCTACTATAATCCTACTATACTAACTTATACTAAGATAGATACTTATAATAAAGTTATAGTAGAAGTCCTATTATAATACTAAGAAATAGGAGAATAGTAGCTAGTAGCCTTCTACTCTAAGTTATTAGCTAATATAGAACTCTACTATAAGATTTATAATAAGGAATTCCTAGCTATTATATAAGGCCTTAAAGAATGGAGGAGTATACTACTAGGACTCTACTACCCTTTTATTACTATTACTAATTACTAGGCCCTTAAATATTTCTTAATAAAAAAGTAACTAAATACTTAATAGGCTTACTAGTTAGAAAAGATTATAGAGTTTAATATATAATTTACCTATTAACTAGGTAAAGATAATATTATTACTAATATACTTACCTAGAAGTAAGAAGAACTATAGACTTAAAAGAATAAGACCCTAGCTAGGTATATAATATAGATAATTATAGATAAGTAAGTCTTAAACCTTAACTCCCTTAACCTTATCTTTAGTAACTTATTCCCTATACTTAACTATATACTTACTATAAACTAGATAGATAAGTCTACCTAAGAGTAGAGAAACCAAGTAAAGAGATTAAATAATAAAGATTAGAAAGAATAAGATAGACTACTTATATATAAAGAACTACTAGTTATCCCTAACTAAGATATACTATATACTAAACTAATTAATAAAATCTACTACTCCCTACTACTAGTACATGCTAGCTAGAATAAAACCAAGGAAGTTATATAAAAGTAGTACTACTAGCCTAGTATTAGATAATAGATTAATAATATTATTAAGGCCTATTATATATACTACCATAATACTAATTTCTAAGATAAAAGGCCTAGTCTTCTCTATCTACTCCCTATCCTACATTAGTACTAGTAGTATATTACTATAGACTTTAAGGAAATACCTCTAGATAAGGATTTATATAATATAATTCTAGTATTTATAGACTATCTATAGACCTTCTACCTACTATATTATAAGTTAATTAATACTAAGGATATAGCTAATCTATATTTTAAATATATTTAATAAATACATAGTACTCTAGAGTTAATAGTATCTAATAGAGGCACCTAG
Source organism: Phyllosticta citrichinensis (assembly GCA_038380885.1). Taxonomy (NCBI): domain Eukaryota; kingdom Fungi; phylum Ascomycota; class Dothideomycetes; order Botryosphaeriales; family Phyllostictaceae; genus Phyllosticta; species Phyllosticta citrichinensis. The sequence goes on along the minus strand of JBBWUH010000001.1, from coordinate 1,090,740 downwards.
TTTATATCTACCTTCTAGAATAAACTATATAAAATTATAGATATAAAGTAGAAGCTAGCCTCTTCCTACTACTTCTAGACTAATAGAGCTACTAAGATTATTAATTAAATTATTAACCTTAGACTTAGACTATATATTAATTATTTCTAAAATAATTAGGTAGAATAACTCCTAGCTTTAGACTTTACCTAGATAATCCTATTATATAAGTCTCTTAGTATCTTACCATATAAATTAATTTTTAGCTATACCCTAAACTTTCCCTTTAATTAATAAGATTATACCTAAAAGCTATAGCCTATAGAAAAGCTCTTCTAGACTACTACTTAGGACTTTACCTACTATACTTATAAAGTTATATACTGGGTAAAATAATAAATAGATAAGGCCTAAGACTATATAATAAGCTAAGCTTACTAATTCTAGTATAAACTAGACTTTAATGTTAGAGATAAAGTATATATATTAGCTTAAGAAATAAGTATAGATTAACTAAATATTAAACTAGATATTTAGAACTAAGGACTATACTATATTACTAAAATAATAGGATACTTATATAAGCTAGACCTACTACTATATACTAAGGTAATAAACAATTTCTATATAGACTAGCTGTATAAGGCACACCTCCTCCTACTAGGATAAGTACCTATCCTAGAGCCCCTAACTATCTATAAGAATTAAGAAGAATATAAGATTAAGTTTATATAGAATAGTAAGATAGAAAGGGGTATACTAAAATATTAAGTATAGTAGAAGGGGTATAATTAAGATAATAACTAGTATAAAGCTTAAGATATAATTAGTATACTAGACTAGATTAAAGAGTACTATTATAAGTTCCTATAAGTACTAGGACTACTAAAGTACTGATAAGTATAGAAAGAAGCTATTATATAAGGATTTAATTATAAAAGAATAGAAAAAGATAATAAACCTATATAGAGTATTACTAACTAAACTAGAAACCTTAGATACTACTAAAAAAAAAGTAGGAATCTTCTATATAGCTAATTTATAGTACTATAAATTCCTTGAGCTATTTTAACTAGGTAATACTAATAAGCTCCCTCCCTACTATAGTAAAGGAGTAGACTATAAGATTAAGTTTATATAAATAGATAGGAAAGACCTAGAGATACCCTAGAGTCCTTTATATAATATAATAAAGGAAGAACTTATTATTCTATAAAAAATAATTACTAATCTCCTATTAAAGAAATTTATCTATATTAGCTACTTACTAGCTACTATACCTATTCTCTTTATATAAAAACTAGGAGGGGGCCTCTAATTCTATATTAACTACTAGGCCCTTAATACTATTATAAAAAAGGATTAGTACCTACTACCCCTTATTTAGGTAACCCTTATATAGATTAATAAGCTAAAATAGTTTACTAAGCTTAATATATTAGTAGTCTCTTATAAGATTAAGATTATACTAGGATAAGAATAGATAACTACCTTTTATATAAGGTACAGCCTTTATAAATAGTAGGTTATACCCTTTAGTCTAGCTAATACCCTAAGGACCTTTTAGAAGTATATTAATTAGGCCCTCTAAAAATACCTAGATAACTTTTATTTAGCCTATATTAATAATATCCTTATTTTCTCTAGTAGTTCCCTTAAAAACTATTATATAAAGGTATAATAGGTATTATAAAAGTTATATAAAGTAGGGCTCTATCTAGATATTTCTAAGTATAAGTTTAAATATTAAGAGACTAAATACCTAGGCTTTATTATATAAGCTAGAGAAAGAGTTAAGATAAATCTAAAAAGGTAAAAGCTATTAAGGACTAGAAGACTCCTACTAATATTTAATCTATATAAGGCTTACTTAGGTTTATAAACTTCTACTATAGATTTATTTAAGGCTACTTAGTAATTATATAGCTACTTACTAACCTTACCTATAGGGATAAGAGTTTTAAATAGACCCCTAAATATAAATAGGTATCTATATAACTTAAGAAAATATTTATTACTAGTCCTATTCTATCTAGTTTTAACCCTAATTATATAACTATTATTAAAAGTAACTCTTTAAGGTATAATACTAGTAGTATACTTTTCTAAATAGATAAGGAGGGTAATCTATATCCTTATACCTTTTTTTCTAAGAAGAATAACCCTATAGAGTATAACTATAAAATTTATAATAAGGAACTCCTTACTACTATATAATATCTTAAAGAATAGGATATAGAGCTATAATTAATTCTAAGTTTTATAGTTATTACTAATTATAAGAACTTAGAATACTTTTTTAAGCCTTAGAAACTTATAGAATATTATGTATAATAGTCTATCTTCTTTAGCTACTTTAACCTCTCTTTTAAGTACTAGTAAGGGAAAGATAATAGGGTAGCTAATACCCTATCCTAGTATAACTAGGATATAATAAAAGAATAAGACCTAAGAATAGCTAGTTATATAATTTAGTTACTCTATTAATTAATTATAGCTATACTCCTCCTTACCCCTCTCTAGCTACTTAAGTTACTAGGTACTCCCTAAGATAAGGCTATCTAGGAGTAGGTAATTAAGGCTAATAAGGATTATTAAGATATACTTTATTATATATAAAAGGGCTAATAATATTTCCCCTTATACCTAGGTCTTAAGGGATCTATATCTAAATACTCTACTTAGAATAGATATTTACTCCTTAGAAACTAGTATTATAAGTAGGCGCGCGCTAGGATTTAAACCCTGGGCTGTACTTACTAGGAATTAAACCCTAGGTTAGGTGTTTTCTATATTTTCTAGAGTTTAGTACAGGTGTTGCCGCTTATGTGTATACTAGCCTCTTTTAGCTAGTCTAGGAGTAGATAGTTATCCTATACTAGCTGCTTAATAACTACTCCTACTCCTTACCTATTAATTATTAGTAGTTAGTATTGATTTACTCTACTAGATACTATAACACTATTAATAGGTCTCTTATAACTTATAGAGGGCATGATTTATTATCTGCTTCTTATTAGTGGGTTAATTTTTATTAATCGCGCCCTATAAGGTATTAGGATAAAACACCATATCTTTAGATATACTAGAAGCCCTAGCTATTATCATTTTTATAATCTATAGCCTTATAAGAGGCTAGAGAGTAAGATTATAAGCTAATATAGCTTAGAGTAAGGTAAGTAGCTATCTACTTATTAAGTTATATAGTTATAGTCCTATATAATGGCTAAGAGTAGCTAGTTAACCTCTAGTAGCAGCTAGCAATTAGACACCCCTTAAAGGATACTAGGAGGTAGCTAGTTATTATCTAGGGCTAGTCTATCTCCTAGCTAATAGGCTGCCCTTAAGGAGGGTAATAATAACCTACCTAGCCCTAGAGGCGCTAGGCTAATAACCTAAGAGCTATAGTAGTAGCTTAACTACCTTATAGGCCTCCTTACTAGCTAAGGTAAGACTCTATAGAGCTAACTAGCTAACCCTAAGTAGTGGGCTAGGAATGGCTTACCTAATAACTACTATACTTAGTATAGTAGCATCTAGGATAAGCTATTACTTAATAGAGGTTAATACCTAAGTAAAGTAGCTTAGGCTACTTATATCTATTCCTACCTCTCTAGAGCAGCTGCTCGCGCTATTATTAGTAGTAGGGATAAGAGCACTAAAGATACTATCTAGGTATTATTAAATTATCTATATAGTATTATAGACCCCTAGAGCTATACCCTTACCTAGCTATAATAGTAAATATTTATTTCTAGCTCTAGTACTATCTTTAAGTAGGAGCTCTAGAGCTACTAAATCCTTACTTATTAGGCTAGTTAGGATAATATTATAGCTAAGGACTAGCTACTTTAGAGGCTCTAGGGCCTACTCTATAATATTGTGCTTATATATATTACTATAGGTTATAATAGGATCCTTTTAGCCCTAGAATAGGCTTCTAATATTACTCTACTAGCTATAGAACCACCCCTACTAGTACTAAGGCCTGTTAGCTATTATTAAGGCTCTACTTATACCTTACTAGCCCTAGGTCCCTCTTATTAGGTAATGCCCGCTATTATTAGTACTGCTAATACTATATATGGTATTAAATAAGAGTATAAGAGCTTAATAGACCTATATAGCTATTAGTATTATAGGAGCCTTAACTACTAGTTCTAAGGCTACCTATAGGTATACTAGTAGTAGATCCGCCTGCGCGCTGCTACTAGTATAGAGGAGGTTATAGAGGACTTTAATAATATTAGTAAAGTAGAGGAGGTTACTAGTATTAAATTAGATAAGGAGGATAAGATAGGTTTAGAGTTAGGAAATAGTTAGCCTCCTATAAAAATACTATAGGAGGCCTTATCTATATAATAGTAAGTATTAGCTAGTCCTTACTATTAGGGAATAGAGTTACTAATCCTTCTTACTACTCTTATACTATATATATCTATATCTAGCCTAGAGACCTACCAAGGCTAGTTTATATCCTTATTAACTTAGGCTATATAGGAGGGTTATATATAAGTTAGTTACTAGAATAAGAGCTTATTATAACTAGTAGTAAGAAGTAATAACTATACTACCCTTAGATAATTAGTAATTATACCTATAGCTAGACCTAATACCTTACCTATAAGTTTATTACTAGGCTATTATTTAGATTACTAGACTAAAAAAAAGCTGCCTTATATAACCCTATTATAACTCTAATAATTATATAGATTAGTCTATTATATAATCTATTTATTAGCCTAGATTATATATATAATTTTAGCTTTATCCTAGATCTAGGGTAGATGGTATTATAGATTAAAGGTAATAAGATAAGGTAGCTAGTAAAGAAGAAAGTAGTAGCTAAACCCTAGGATGCTCTTAAGCTAATTAATAACTTACTACCCTCTTAGACTTTAGCTGCTCTACTAGCTTTATTACCTAATAACCTTACCACTGCTACTAAACCTACCTCCCCTACTATAATAACCTTATTTAGACTACTATAATATAGTGAGTTACTTAATAATAATCTAGCTAACTATCCTATACCTCCTGGCTCTAGTTAGGCTAGCTAACCTTACTAAACTTACTACCTTACCCTAAGGTGCTTAGGATGTATACAGTCCTACTACCTACTATACTATTATTAGCTAGGGTCTATTATAGCTGTAAGTAATAATACCTAGCTAGATAAGTTTATTATAGAAGTAAAGGATAAGACCTAGAGCTTAGATAGCTAGAGCTACTTATAGTCTAGCCTATCTACTAATATTATACCTCTTAGTACTTATAATACTATCTATTATAAGCTAATAGATCACCTAATTAGTAGACTAGTTCTGAGTAACTATTTACCTAGCACTAGGGTGTATGAGTATAGGAGATAAAGCTAAGTAAAGAGGGTATATAATAAGTTAGAAGTTAGACTAGTACTAAGTCTACTTAGGAGTATTAATTAAAAGAAAATAAAGATAGCTATTTATAGTATCTATATAATAAGATCCTTTTATATTCTATTACCTAACTTACCTTAGGAATTATAAGAGAAGGAAGGTAGGTACTATAAAAGAATAAGACCTTATCTTAACCCTATATTATATAGTAGATTACTAGCTTAATAGTAGTAATATACTTCTTAAAACTAATTACTTAGTTAAGTCCTAGTTATAGGTATAGGAGGTACTATTCTTATTTCTATAATTATATTAGTATTATATATATAGGTACTATAGTTAAATTACCTAAAATAGCTAAATAGTTTTTCTAGGAGTTAGGTAACTTTAATATATATAGCTTATTATTATAGTAGGTAGTTATAGTATAGGTATACCTAGTACTTAATACTAAGTAGTATTTAATATAATTATAGGTTTCTAGCTAGCCTATAATATTACCCCCCCTAGGTCTAGCCTAAGGTATACCTATAAGCCTAGGTAGTTTTATTATCTAGTAGTTATACCCTAGTACCTAGATAGGTATAGATTAGGCTTAAGTATTTAGCTCTATATAGGGAGTTAGTTATTTTAAAGCTTCTATATACCTAGAATACTAGAGTAGGTACTCTAGTAGGTATACCTATAGTTATACTAGTAGGTATAAACCTAGTATAAAGGCTTTTTACCCCTATCTCTAGCTCTAACCTTTATTACTATACCTATTATACCTTATATCTTATCCTCTCTAGTAAGCCTACCCTTTACCTATAGTATAGCCTTAATTAATCTATTATTTAAGGCTTTTATTATAACTAGCTTTACTCCTATTAATTATCCTATAGGTCCTAGTAGTTCTAGTTTATCTAGTAGTATAGATAGTAGTTTATAAGGTAAGTAAAGTTTATCCCTTAGGATTAGTAGAGGGTATAATACTAATACTTATATAGCTAGTAGTAAGGAGTCTTCTAGTAGCTCCTTAGAGTTTATACCTTTATATCTATTAATACCTATTCCTAATTATTATTTTTATATTATTAGTTCTATATATACTCTTACTTACTCTATTACTATATCTATATATATTATATTATATAATAGTATCCCTCCTTCTAGTAGTACCTCTTCTATTATTTATTATTATCTTTAGGCCTATTAGCCTAAATATTCTAGTCCTAGTATTAGCCCTTCTTACTATTTATATAGATATAACTCTACTAGCCTAGTTATTAGCCCTTCTAATTACCTACCTTTACTATTATCCTTTACTTATATAAGAGAAAGAGGAAGAGAAAGAGAAGAAAAAAAAGGAAGAGAAAAAAAAAAGGAAGAGCTAGATTTTAAAGATTTTAATAAGAATTCTCTAAGATTACCTTTATCTAGGCCCTAGGGACTTAATAAAGGTAGTATATATATTTTATATTTAGATAAGGTTTAGATTACCCTAAATAGAGTAAGTAGTTTTAGCTTTTCCTAGATTTCTAGCTCTTATACTAATAGTATTATAGTCTACTAGTAGTATAGCTATTTATAGTATATATAAGGAGCTCTTATCCTTATCTTATAGCTATACTAGTATTTTTATAGTCCCTTTAATTTTAATAGATAACTTATAGTATTATTATTCTTAGGCCTCTATTATAGCTATCTAATTTACTAGTATCCTATAAGGCCCTAGCTATAAGTACTATATATATACTATACTATCTAATAGTATCTATTATCTATTTATTAGCTATTACTAGGTTCCTAGCTTTTTTAAGGGTAGCTATAGTAATTATAAGTAGGATAATAGTATTTCCTTCTATAGTATATAGGATCTAGAGGATTATATACCTAATAGCCTATATAATCCCTTAGATAAGATTCTAGATTATTTAGATAACTTTATAGCTAGCCTTAGTAATTTATCTTTAAAGGATAAGCCTATACTAAATATTAGTACTTCTTTATTTAAGGAGACTAAGGCTAGTCCTACTAATCCTTTTAAAGATATACCTTTACCTACCTATATACTAGGTACTATTATAGCTAGTTCTATATTTATTACTTCTTTACTAGGTAATAGTACCTTTTTAGAATAGGAGGTAATTATTCTATATATACCTTTTAGATCCCTTATTTATATTATTCTAATAGTCCCTCTAGTAGCCTACTCTTCTTTATCCTTACCTATATCTAGTAAGCCTAGTTTTTCTTTATTAGAGTCTTCCTTATCTAAGGAGGCTAGTTCCTCTTTATCTAATAAATCTAATAGTAATAGTACTAGTCCTATTATTCTAGTATATATAGCTCCTTTACCTATTTCTAGTTCTACTACTACTCTATTAGTAGTTTTTAGTTCTAAGCTATCTTTTTTATCCTTATTACTATTATCTACTCCTATAGTACCTATCTATACCTATATATAAATCTATAGTTCCCTAGTAGATAGATATAGTAATAATACTAATACTAATTACTAGGGTATATCTCTACCTCTATATAGTTTAGGTAATTAACTTTAGGCTAAGGCCCTTACCTATTAGTCTATATCTAAGGGTTTATAGGGTAGGGAGCCTTAAGGGTTTCTTTTATTCTTAGTATATAATAGGTCTTAAGGGAGGGGCTTCCTACTTTTTATAGTAGTATTAAAGGGTTTAATTTTAGTTAGCTATTTAGGGAGTAGGCTTATTATCCTTTATAATATTTTTATAATCTAGGTTATATATTATTATATCCTTCTAGTCTTATAAGTACTTTAGTAGTCCTAGTATCTTAGGGAACTTAGTATAGTATTCCTTAATTTAATCTAGGATACTAATTATATTTAAGGCCTTATACTAGGTATTATCTTAATTATATCCCTTCTACTATACTTAGTATTTTAGGGTCCCCTATTCTACCTTATTATTATATATATAGTTAACCTTATACTCCTCCTAGTTCTTATAGATTATTAGAGGTTTAGGAATAGGGGCCTAGCTTAATAGAAGAGGATAAGCCTTCTATAGGTAATTTATATAGAATAGATTTATAACTTTTATATATACTAGAAGTTCTAGCTTATAGGAGTGTCCCCTTTTCCTAATAATATAATAGGGACCTTAGTTCTAAGTATTAAGCTTAGTACTTAGCCTATTAGTACTTATACCTTATACTAAGATATATATCTTATAACCTTCCTTAAAATTAGGTTCTTAGTAGAATTAGTTTATAACTTATACTATTTATTCTTAGGTAAGGCTTAGCTATTATTTAGTCTATAGTATAATTTCCTATATATACTTAGTAAATATCTATATAGTAGTATAGAATAGTTTCTTAGTAGGTTCTAAATAGACTATATATTTTTCCTAATTAAATAGGAAGCTAGGATAGTAGCTAAAGATTAATTTATAAGGGGATATACCTATAGATTTATATAGGAGGACTATTTATATAAAGTCTAGTACTAGGAGCCTTTCTATCTAGTTATCTTAGAAATAAATATATAGTTATAAATATAGGTTAATAACCTAGTTAATAATTTTAGTAGTATTATTAATCTAGGAGTAGTAGACTAAGGTGAGCTTCTATTTAATACTAGTAATTATATATAGTTTATTCTAAAAGTTAGAGATAAATTAGGGTCCTTAATTAGAAATTACTAATTTAGGTATACTATATATCCTCTAGATATACTAGTAGTATAGTTATATAATACCTTTAGTATTAATTAACTTATAATATAGGAGACTAAATATTTACTTACTTAGCTAGTCTATAAATACTAGAATAGTATTATACCTAGATTTATCTTTAGGTATCTCCTTAAAATCTATAGTAATATATTACTAGACTTAGTCTAGAATAGAGAGAGATTAGAATAGTTCTAGTTTCTTATTATAGAAATTTATATTTCTTTAATATATATAATAAGCCTTTATAATATTATTAATCTATTAGATAATATCTAGCTAATAGTAGTACTTTCTAACTACTTCTTATATCTTATTTTACCTAGTATAGGTAAGAAGTAGTAATAAGTAAATTTTATTTATAAGCTCTATATATAGGGTATCCTACTTAGGAACTATAAGGTACTCCTTATAGAAGAGATAATTATTATAAAGGGTCTAATCCTTTTTATTAGATTTTTAGGCTTATATATACTACTCTTCTTATATCCTAGATATCTTATTTACTTCTAGTACTTACTTAAGAATTAGGAATAAGCTACTAAGAGTAGTATTAAGGGTATTTAGGTTAAGGATCTATTCTTTAGCTATAAATTATATTATATACCTAGTAATACTCTTATTCTTTTAAGTTTATAATTCTTTCTATTTCTAAATAAAGGTATTAGTAATAATATTATCTTTCCTAGGCTAGTATATAAATTATATATAGTACTTAGTAAGTCTCTCTAACTATTAGGCCTAATAAGTATTAAATTAGTATTTAGTAAAGAAGTATTCTAGGGCCTAGTAATTAATAATAGCTATAAAGGGCTAGTATAGACCTAGAAATATACTTCTCTATTCTTTAAATCTATATATAATTATAAGAAACTCCTTATTATAGATTTTATACTAGAGTTCTATACCTAATATTAATTTAGAGTAGAAGGTTATAAGTCTCTATTTTCTAGTTTCTTAATATTATACTAGGACTCTAGCTACTACTCTATTACTTATATCTATTTTTATATAGGTAAGTACCTTTAGGTTATAGTATACTATTATTAAAGAGCTAGTTATTATCTTCTTTAATTATTAAAATATCTAGATTTTAAAATTATTAAGGGTATAGAACTTCTACTTTAAGTAGAATTTCTCTAGTAGCTAAGCTACCCTACTATATTTAAGGATAAAATTCTAATAGAAATTATAAAACCTAAGGAAGGCTTAAAGCTCTTTAAGAGTTATTAATAGGTTCTATTTATATATAATAGATATTTTATCTAGATCTATAGAAATTTTATTAATAGAAATAATTATCCTAAAAACTTTATATAAGTAATAGAAAATTTAGATTTCTTAATATCTACCTATATATTTACTTAGTATAGTTATTTAAGTAACTTCTTAACTTATTATTTATATTTTTAAGGATCTTTAAAGATAATAAGTAGGTTATCTATAAAAGTAATAATAAAGTTATCTAGGTATAGTATAAGTTCTTTATTAATAAATTACTAGAATAAGGTAGGGTTATTATATAGCCTAAAGGGGAGTATAGTATATTTAAAATATCTATATTATATATAAAAGGTTATTAGGTCCTAAGATTCTAGATCTATAAGAATTTAATAAAATACCTACTAGATATCTAATTTAGTATATACTTTCCCTTTAGTAATTCTTTAGAGAATTTCTTAGATAAGGGGTAAAGGATATAGGTACTTCTTAGTATATATATTTAATTATTAGTAGTTAATATAGAATCTCTAGTTACTACTTCCCTTTTAAACTATAAGAATTAGTAATATATATAGTATAGTACTTTTAACTATAAAGCCCTTTTTAAGGTTCTTAAGGATATACTTCTTAATAGCTTATAGCTATTTAATTATTATTCTATATAAAGGACTAGGAGGGAGAAAGAAAGGTTTATTCCTATTAATTATAATTTTATAGTTAATACCTAGTTAATATAGAGGTAGGGTATTAGACTATTATTTAGAGAAGATATCCTAATATTCTTATACTAAGGAGAGAGGTACTTATTAAGGAGTTATATAGTTTCTTTATCCTCTTAAAATAAGGTAAATTCTTAAATTCTTATATTAATTTCTTAAAAGGTAATAACTTAGACTTTAGTATTTTTATTTTTTATAAAAAGAGAATTTAAAGAAATAAATAAAGAGTTAATCTATTAATTAATTACTTTCTTTTCTATATCTTTTTATACTTTTTCTCTTCTTTCTAGATCTTTTTAGTATATTTCTAAGATTTTCCCCTATTAATATACTAGTAAGTAGACTAGGGGAAGTATTTTTTTATATATAAATAGGGCTTTATTATTTTAGCTAAGAAGCTTATATTTTTTATAGTCTAATAAGAGGTTATTTTAGGTAAAGAAATATTTTCTAAGTATAAGATTATTATAGCTAATTATTATAATAAAGGCCTATATTTTATATATTTTTTAGTTAAGAGTAATAGTAAGGAAATAGGTATATTTTAGTTTAATAGCTACTTATCTATTAAATCCTAAGGCTTTAAGGATACTACTAGTAATCTTATATTTATATATACTAAGAGTATTAAGATACTATATAAATTAAGGATAGATAAAATAGATCCTAAGAGTACTAGTATTAACTAGTACTTTAGTATAGAGAGCCTTCCTATTCTTATAGATCTTAATAAGGATAGTAAAGGCTTAGCCTCCTATAAAGTTATTAATTCTAATATTAGTACCTTTAAACTAGAGGGTCCTAATTATTATCTTTAAAGTAGGGCTAGGGCCTAGAGAAGGGAGTTTTTTAAGTTACTATTTTTAAAGGATTCTTTAGGCTCTAGCTTAGGTTCTTCTTCTTTAGGTTATATATTAATCTCCTTAATAGGGACTATATAATTATATATCTAATATCTTTCCTTTTTATAGTTATAATAGGTATCTTTTCTACTATTAACTATAGGTTTCTTAACTCCTTTAGGCTTAATAGTATATAAAGAGTTATTAGTATATTTAAGTTTCTTAGAGGTAGCTAAACTAATAGTAACTTTTTTCTTAGAATATTCCCCTTATTACTATTTAGCTTTAGACTTATTTACTTATATATATAAGGCTTAATAGTCTTTTAGGTTATATATAATAATAGATACCTTATTAATATAATCCTAGAATTTAATATAATTATTATCCTTATAAAATATTATATATATCTTTAATTAAGGGTTTAAAGAGGTATAGAACTCCTCCTTTTATTAGAACTAGGGAAGGTCTATATTAAGAGCTAGAGTAGTAAATCTAGCTATATATAATTAAAATTTATAAGTTATCTAGAAATAAAGGTATTAAAGGCTATCTTTAGTCTCCTTTCTCTTAAAGGGGTTATTAAACTTATCCCTTAAAAAGATATAGATATTAGTATCTATAATAAGTAATTCTTCCTTCTCTTTTATATTAAGGAATAGGAGAAGATAGTCTACTACTTTACTATTAATTCTAAAAATAATCTATATTATAATTATAGCTTTAGTATCTACTAGGTTATCTAAAATAAATTAATTATAATTAGTCTAGATTTTATTTTTAATTTAGTAAAGCTAGACCTAATACTTAGATATTTTTCTATTTATAAAGAGGGGTAGATTAGGGATCTTAATATAGTACTTTTAGATAAGCTAGCTTATAATTATATAGTTTAAATTAAGGAAAATTATAGTAGCTTCTTAAGATACCTATTTCTAAGTAGTTTATTCTTTTATAATCTTATCTATTATATAGATAGGTTAAATTACTAAGATCTTATTCTAGTAGTAATCTATAAACTACTTATAGAAAGAGATTACTTCTTCTATAATAGCTAATTAATATTTTTTATTAAGGAGTATTTTAATAATATTAACCTTATAAGTCTTATTATATTAATTCTTAATAGCTACTTTAGGTTCTAGGAACTTACTAAATAGTTTAGGGATAAATTCTTTATATAGTCCTTATTTAATTATAGCCTTAAGAAGCTTTAAACTAGATAAGCTAATTTTATAAACTTAAAGTAGAAGAATAGGGTCCTCCTCTAATTTTAAAGGAGAGTTATTAGGGTTTTCTTCTATTTATATAGAAGGGATTTAAAGAGCTATAGAAGTTAACCTTATTATTCTACCTTTATAGCTAGATCCTAGATTAGCTATATTAACTAGTTCTTAACTTAGTCTTAGTCTATATAATATAACCTTATTATTTATAGGGGTTTTAGAGTAGGAGACTACCTATATTCTCTTTATATACTAATCTCTACTTCTTATATAAAGTAGCTCTAGCTATATACCTAGGGGTCCTCTAGGCTTATAGGGGTAGCTACTAATACTTATATAATAAGACTTAAAGTAGTATTTAACCTAATTAATATAGGTATTTATTCCTAGAATATATACCTAGTATTTTTAGTAGGGGATATTTTAGACCTTTTTAGGTATTAGGAGAGTTAATATAAAGAAAGATATAATAATTTAATAATCTTAATTTTTCTATTATAAGCTAATAGGTTACCTAATTAGTAGACTAGTTCTAAGTAACTATTTACCTAGTACTAGGGTATATAAGTATAGGAGATAAGGCTAAGTAAAGAGGGTATATAATAAGGTAGAAGTTAAACTAGTATTAAGTCTACTTAAGAGTATTAATTATAAGAAAATAAAGATAGCTATTTATAGTATCTATATAATAAGATCCTTTTATATTCTATTACCTAATTTACCTTAGGAATTATAAGAGAAGGAAGGTAGGTATTATAAAAGAATAAGACCTTATTTTAACCCTATATTATATAGTAGATTACTAGCTTAATAGTAATAATATACTTCTTAAAACTAACTACTTAGTTAAGTCCTATTTATAGGTATAGGAGGTACTATTCTTATTTCTATTATTATATTAGTATTATATATATAGGTACTATAGTTAAATTACCTAAAATAGCTAAGTAGCTTTTCTAGGAGTTAGGTAACTTTAGTATTTATAGCTTATTATTATGGCTAGTAGTTATAGTGCAGGTATACCTGGCGCTTAATACTAAGTGGCGTTTAATATAATTATGGGTTTCTAGCTAGCCCATAACAGTCTATAAGGACTTATATAAGGTTTATAAGCTATAGCTAGAGCTTATAAGTTATTAGGCTAGTCTTATTACTAGGCCTATTATTATTACTACTATTGCTAGTAGTAATAATAGGTAGTTATCTAGAAGACTAGCTAGTAGTAGCTAGTAATAGGTTTACTCTAGTTAAATATAGTATAGCTAATAGTAGTAGGCTATTAGCAGCTCATCTATTATTAGCTATTATATAGATAACTAACTATATTTAGTAATAAGAGGATGTACTTTTATTATAGTAGGAGTCTTATAGACTTAGAATCTTACCTATAGGCCTACTCTTAGGCCTAGACTACTAAAATAATAATACCTAGCTATTCTAGTATATCTAAAGTACTAGTATTTTAACCTAATACTATATAGGGCGTGATAAGATAAGATAAGCTTAGTTTTAAGGAGTAGAGTAAATTATATTAAGGGTAACCCCTAAGGGACTATAAATAGTTAAAAAGAATAATTAGATTTAGGAGGAATCTCTACCCTCTCTACCTAAGTAAATCCTCCCCTTCTTATAGTTATATAAGGCCCCCTAGGGCTAAGTCCTTCTATCTTACTAAGGGTTATTTATCTTATATATTACTTATTACTTACTACCTAATATTAGTTATTTATATTAAGCACTATTACTAGGTCTTAGCATAATATATAGGTGCCAAGCCTTAGTATTATATATAGGTACTAAGTTATATATAGGTACTAGCTATTATTATATAGTTATATATAGGTGCTAGTTATACTAGCTCTAAATAACCCTATAATAAGGTTTTATAGAGATATAGTATTATAGGGTTGTGCGGATATATAGGGTAGTTACGTGCAATATAGGGTTATTATGTATAAGGCACTATAGGCACTTGCTTAGCTATATAAGCCCTTACTAAGAGAAGACTTAACTAAGAGTCTTATTTATATAAAACTCTATTTATAGTAGTAGACCTTAGCTATTTATACTAGACCTTAGCTACCTACTATAAGGTAGAATACTAAGAGTAGGTCTAGGAAAAGGGGCTAAGGGGGAGTAGTATAAAGGGGTTATATAAGGGGCTAAAGGATACTTTCTCCTTTAGAGATTTCTTCTAAATTTAATCTTTACCTTACTATTATTAGTACCTTAGGGTTAACCCCTAATATATAAAGGGTATAAAGTTAAACCCCTATTCTTATAACTTTCTATCCCTTCCTATATAATAGTATATATATTTAGGAAGCTAAAAATTAGAGCCTTAGGTATATTAATTATACTCTTTAAAATAGGACTAGTCTTAGTAAGAAGTTTAGGGCTTAATTTATTTAGTATAAGTTAGTAGGGATTGCCTTTTATAGCTAGATTAGTAATTTTTACTATAGTTTATATATTTAGGTTCTATATACTTATAGACTTACCCTTTTAGGCATCTACTAGTCCTATAAAAGTACTAGGAAGTAGTATAGGTATCTATATAGACTCTATAAATTATGTCTTTTATACCTATTTTCTAGGTATCTAAACTATTAGTAGTTCTTATACCTATAGGTCTTAGGAGTAAGAATAAGCTTTTTAGTATATAGGCCTAGTCTAGCTATATTTAGCTAGATAGATAAGGCTTTTTTAAAGTTAATTTTATTAGTAAAGGAGATTACTATTAAGCCATATAGTTAATTTTCCCTTTTAGCTTTAGAAATAAGCTAAAATCCTATAGCATTTAACCTATTAAAGTCTTAATTTTATTATAGATAAGTAGTAGACTTCTTTAGTATTGAATTACTTAATAGGGATACTATATACTACTACTTTATACTAGGATTTATCCTTAGATGCTTTTTAAATTAGCAGGAGATAATTCTATATAGCTTTATTAGCTAATAGGAAATCAGCATTAAATTACTTAGTAGTAGTTAATATTATAATCCTATAGTATTTAAACTATTAAAGGTATTAATCTTATTATAGATTAGTAGTAGACCTTATATCTATAGCTTTATTTTATATATTCTTAGATTTCTTAGTTACTAGGGTAAATTCTTTTAAAAAATTTAGATTCCTAGACTAGGCTATACTAACCTAGTATGGTATAGTAGTTAGTTTATTAAAATAATTTTTTTTTAAACTATTATACATTTTTAAATTCTAGGAAGGTACTTAGAAGGGTTTAGAACTAGCTAGCTACAAAATAGTATTTTATATATTTTACTTAGGGAATTAACCTTATTCCTAAGAGTTTTAACCACTCTTTTAATATCTATAGTACTTCTAGATACTATAGAGCTTACTATCTTTATACTACTAGTCTTAAGAATTCCTCTAAATAGTCCTATAAAATCTAGGGCCTTTGATTAGTTAGAATAGGTAGGAGTAAGATCTACTACTTTAATAAGTAGGTATCTAGCTAAATTAATTACCTTATAGAAGGTTAGGGTATTAGGTCTAACCCTATTTATGTAGTTAGTAATTAATTCCTAGCTAGGCCATTTCTAGCTAGTAATAGGGGGACTAAAATTAAAGGTCTTAGATATATTTAGGATAAATCTAGGGGTAGTTTTAAGTTTAGGGAAGGTAATAGGAATAGTATCTACTATCTCTATATTATCTAGCTTAATTCTAGGGTTAGAGGGTCGTCCTAGTAGCCTAGGAGGGGGTAAAGAGGTATTTTCTATATTCTATCTATAAAAATTAAATTAACTAATAGAGAAATAACTAAAATAAAAATTACTAGCTTTTATTTTACATAAACTAAGCTATAAATAGACTCTAGTATTATTTAGTAGGAGCAAGTTACTTAGAGAACTAGTAAAGCAGGCATTATTAGGTAGTTTTTTATTATTATTATTATTTTTAGGGCGGTTTTTAGGGGGAAGGTAGTAGAATAGGGTTATTCTAAGGTTACTACTAGAATTATCTTACTAAGATAATTAAAATAGTACCCTTATTTTTCTAATCTAGCCTAGTCTTACTCTAGTTATATAACCTAAGGTTGATTCTAGGTACAGCTCTAAAGTGTCACGAGCCAACAGATCACCTACTTAGTAGAAGCTACTTAGTAAGAGGCAGAAGGATCGCTAGGAAGTTACATAGAGCACGCAAAATATAATAAAGGGTATAAAGTTAACTTATAGGATTAAGTAGCTAAAGGTAAGAGTATATTCTATTTAGGAGTATTAATAGTAAGAAAATAAAGATATCCTCTAAGACCTTATCTATATAGGTACTATATACTTATACCATCTAATAATCATCCTGCTAAGGGGAGGTATAGTAGAGAGGAAAAGGGAGAGAAGGTAAAGTGAGATATCTTATCTACCCCTTAAGACTTATTATATATTCTTACTCCTATAGTTTAATACTAGTCCTATCCTAAAACTTAAGTACTATTTCCTAGCTATAGGGTATATTCCTTTTAGTAGTTTTATAGGGTTAATATTATATAAGAAATATATAAGTGCATTATAATATTTTAGCCCTAGTTATAGAAGGTTATATTATCTGCTATTATAGCTGGTACTAGATGCAGCATTATGGCTGGTATTAGATATAGTATTATAGCTAGAGTTTAGTGATGCCTATCACGGGCTGGCTAGAAACCCATAATTATATTAAATGCTACTTAGTATTAAGTACCAGGTATACCTGCACTATAACCACCCACTATAATAATAAGCTACATATACTAAAGTTACCTAACTCCTAGAAAATCTACTTAGCTATTTTAGGTAATTTAACTATAGTACCTATATATATAATACTAATATAATAATAGAAATAAGAATAGTACCTCCTATACCTATAACTAGGACTTAACTAAGCAGTTAGTTTTAGGAAGTATATCACTACTATTAAGCTAGTAATCTACTATATAATATAGGGTTAAGATAAGGTCTTATTCTTTTATAGTACCTACCTTCCTTCTCTTATAATTCCTAAGGTAAGTTAGGTAATAGAATATAAAAGGATCTTATTATATAGATACTATAAATAGCTATCTTTATTTTCTTTTAATTAATACTCCTAAGTAGACTTAATACCAGTTTAACTTCTACCTTATTATATACCCTCTTTACTTAGCCTTATCTCCTGTGCTCGTACGCCCTAGTGCTAGGTGAATAGTCACTTAGAACTAGTCCACTAATCAGGTGATCTATTGGCTTGTGATAATGCTCCTGCTTTATATGGTTTAGGCTTTAATACTACACCACATGTCTATCACGTCCTAAGGTGGACCGTGACATAAGGTAAGGTATGGCTCCTAGCTAAAGTATTTACTAAAGGCTAGGGGAAGTATAAAAATTTAAAATTAACCTCCTATCCTTATTCCTAAATACGTTTTAGTAATATAAGTAGTAGGTATTATAGAACTAAGTATAGGCCTTTAATTAATATACTTTTCATCCTAATTCGATAAGATTTTATAAAGATATAGGGGGTATAAAGTTATAACCCTATTCTTATAACTTTTCTACCCCTTCCTATATGATAGCGCGTACTATTAGGAAGCTAAAAGTTAGAGCCTTAGGTATATTAACTATGCTCTTTTAAATAGTATTAGACTTAGTGAGAAATTTAGGAGTTAATTTATTTAGTGATATAAGGATGCTATAGTTTTATATTTAAGTACTTATATACTTAAATATAAAAGAAACTACTACCTAGGACTAGTAAGCTATTATAGATAAGGCTAAGGCTAAATCTAATAATAGATCCTTCTACTATAGTACTTTTATAGCTAAGTCTAGCTATAAGCTTAAGGTGCCTATAGGAATACTAAGACCTATAGCCTTAGCTTTTTACTAGCCTAAAATAGGATATAGCTACTTTAAATCCTACTTATTATGTATAAAATAGTCTCCTACTAGTATATATAGGTATAGTTATCCTAAAGAAACTCCTTTATACCTCCTACTATCTTATAGGGAGTATAAAGAATAAAGAAAATCACTTAGAGAGGATATCCCCTCCCTAAGTATTACAAACCTATTTAAAAACTTAGAAACTATAAAGGCTACCTATTATAGGGTTATTTAGTGCTGGTGTAACTGGCGCCCGCGCGCGACCATATGATGATAGCTGGCGCCTGTACATAATACTAAGGCTTGGCACCTATATATAATACTAAGGCTTAGTACCTATATATAATACTAAGACCTGGTAATAGTGCTTAATATAAATAACTAATATAAGGTAGTAAGTAATAAGTAATATATAAGATAAACAACCCTTAATAAGATAGAAGGACTTAGCCCTAGGGGGCCTTATATAACTATAAGAAGGGGAGGATTTATTTAGAAAGAGAGGGTAGAGATTCCTCCTATATTTAACTATTCTTTTTAACTATTTATAGTCCCTTAGGAGTTACCCCTAATATTAAGAATCTCTCTCTCCTTTTAAAAATAGGTTAAGGTATCTTTAACCTATTTCCCCCCCCATTATTATATAATAGAGAATAAATCCTAGTAAATAGCCTTTATAGAGGAATAATTAGTAGTAGAACTATAATACCTTAACTAATAAAATATAGAACTTAAGAATGCCCTTAAATTAATTAATTAATAAATAGAATAAATAAGTACCTTAATATAAAGCACTCCCCCTTCTTCCTAGGAACTACTTTAAGATCCTCCCTAGTAGCTAGCTTATTTTATATAAGTTAGAGCTATGTATCCTAAAGTACTAACCTTCTTTAGGGAGATATTAAAGAACTATTAGCCCTTCTATATAAATCTTTATATAAAGTTCTCCTTAGATGAACCTATCTTCTCTATAAAATATAAATAGGTTCTATATACCTATTTATACCTTATTAATAAGGCTATATAATACCTCCTCCTATAGATATATACTAAGGAAGAAACCTATAGTATACTTCTTATTAATAACTTTTATAATTAAATAAGTCCTTTGAAGATCCCTATAAGAAAGAAAAAGCCCTTATATAAGTTAATATTATAAAGTAAGGAAAGAAAGAGCTAAGTGATTTCCTAGGAGAATTTAACTCTATACTAATAAAGGTAAGAGGTATTATTTAGGATAATATATCTAAAAAGGTAAGGCTATAAATAGCCTTAAGTATAGACCTACTAACCTATACTATTAGAATAGGAAGAGCTTTATTATATAAGGACTATTATAATTAGCTATACTAGGTAGATAATAAAATTAAATAGGTATTATACCTATATAATTATAACTATAATTATATAAATATTACTCCTGTAGCTACTAGAGATGCTAATAGTATAGACTAGGAGGCTACTATAAATACCCTCTAAGTAGAGATTACTAGACTTTATATAACTAGGGAGAAATATACTAGGGTAAAATAGATCTCTATAGAAATTTTAGAGAAATAGAAGAAAGAAGGGAAGTATATATACTATAGTAAAGTAGGGTACTTTATTAGTAAATACTAATAGTCTTCTATAAAAAACCCTACTCTAATTAAAATGCTTAAAGCTAAGGACTAGGGAAAAGCCTACCCCTTATATAAAGTTATAAATACGGGTACTTAGTAAGAAAATTAAAGATTTTATCTAATTAGAGAAGCTTTAAAATAATATATATAAATATAACCCCCTTTATTATCTATATAATTATTAATTATGTAACTAATATAAAGGTACTAGTTAATAGTGGTTATCTTACCTATAGTATTATTAGTAAATTATTTATATAATAATATTAGCTAGCTAAGATCCCTATCCTACTGAAACTAGTCTAAAGAGTAACTAGTAAACTAACTATAATTATAAATATTATATAAGTATAGCTAGATATTAATTCCTACTCTAAGGATAGTATACTTTTCTATATATTACTAGATAATCTAGGCTATAATATTATCCTTAGGCTACCCTAGATAGATTATTATAATATAGTAATAGAAATAAAGTATAACTAACTTTACCTTTATATAACTTAGAGTTACCTCTCTAATTAGCTAATAAGGCTAGTAAAATCTCTCTAAATTATTAAAGTCTCTATAGCTATATTAAAGACTATTATTTATATAAAAAGTATAGAGATCCTTATAGCTTTATAAGTAGATATCTAAAAGGTATTATAGGGTTATATAGATATATAGGGTAGTTATGTGTAATATAGGGTTATTATATGTAAGGTACTATAGGCGCTTACTTAGCTATATAAGCCCTTACTAAGAGAAGACTTAACTAAGAGTCTTATTTATATAAAACTCTATTTATAGTAGACCTTAGCTATTTATACTAGACCTTAGCTACCTATTATAAGGTAGAATACTAAGAGTAGGTCTAGGAAAAGGGGCTAAGGGGGAGTAGTATAAAGGGGTTATATAAAGGGCTAGAGGATACTTTCTCCTTTAGAGATTTCTTCTAAATTTAATCTTTACCTTATTATTATTAGCACCTTAGGGTTAACCCCTAATAAAAGGTGCTTATAGAGAAAGAGAAGGTTAACCCTTATATAAAACTTTCTACTAAATACTATAAATTTCTTAGCTTATTTAAACTAGAAAATACTAGTAAGCTCCCCCCCTACTATAATAAGGAAATTAACTATAGTATAGAACTTATATAATAAGATAGAAAGGAACCTAAAGTCCCTTAGGGCCCTTTATATAATATATTAAGGGAAGAGTTTATAGTCCTATATAAAATACTTATAGAACTCCTAGATAAGTAGTTTATCTATATAAGCTATTTCTTAGTAGTAGTACTAGTTCTCTTTATATAAAAACCAGGAGGTAGACTTAGATTCTATATAGACTATAGGGCCCTTAATACTATTACTAAAAAGAACTATTACCTACTTCCCCTTATTACTAAGATACTAGCCTAAATTAGGAAGGCTAAATAGTTTATAAAATTTAATATCTCCTTATTATTCTATAAAGTTAGGATTACTAAAGGATAAGAGAAGATAATAGCCTTTTATATAGGGTATAGGCTATTTAAGTAGTAACTCCCTCTAGCTTAGTTAATACTCTAAGTACCTTTTAGAAATATATTAGCTAGGCCCTATATAAGTACCTAGATAACTTCTATTTAATATATATTAATAATATCTTAATATACTCTAGTAGCTCCTTTAATAACTATTATATAAAGGTAAAAAAGTATTAGTAAAGCTTAAAGAAGCTAGACTCTATCTAGATATTAAAAAATATAAATTTAAATAAAAGGAAACTAAGTACCTTAGCTTTATTATATAAGTAGGAGAAGGGATCTAGATAGACCCTAAAAAGGGTTAAGTAGTTAAGGAATAGGAAATACCTACTAATATTAAATCTATTAGGGGCTTCCTTTAATATACTAATTTCTAATAATAATTTATTTAAAACTTTTCCTCTATTATATAACCTCTTACTAGTCTAATATATAAGGATAAAATATTCTACTAGTTAATATAGAATAATAATACCTTCTAGAAACTTAAAGATATATTTATAACTAGCCCTATCCCTTTAAGCTCTAACCTAGATTATATAATAATAGTAAAGTATAACTCCTCTAGTTATAATACTAGAGGAGTACTTTTCTAAATAGATAGTTATAGTAACCTCTACCCCTATACCTTATTCTTAAAAAAGAATACTCTAGCTAAATATAACTATAAAATCTATAATAAAGAACTCCTTACTATTATATAATACCTATAGTAGTAGGATATAGAACTCTATTCTATAAAAGAATTTATAGTAATTACTAACTATAAGAACTTAGAATACTTCTTTAAACTATAAAAGTTAACTAAATAGTATATATAATAGTCTATCTTTCTAAATAGGATTAACTTTATATTTAATTATAGAGATAGGAAAGGAAATAGTATAATAAATACTCTTACCTATAGGGAGTAGGATATACTAAAATATAAGGACCCTTAAACCTAAAGTTATATAATTTAACTTCTTTAGTAACTAGTTATTACTATACTACTTTTATATATCCTACTAGTTAGAGAACTATAAGACTAAACCTAGCTAGATACTCTATAGACTATAGGTATTAACTAAGATAAGGTATATTAAATAGCTAGATAGTATATATAAGATGGGCTTTATAAATTCCCCTTATAGTTAGGGTTAAAGGTCTCTATTTTAGAATATTTATATAATATAGAAGATATACTATACTTCTATTAAAGGATCTAGGTACTAAACTATAAAACCCTTTATATAATACTTCTATAATAAACCTATAACTCCCTCTTAGTTAGCTACCCTAGTTAAGAATTTACTTATAGGAAGATATATACCTATTTCTTCTAGCTAGGAATAGCTATAAATATATAGAGATTTATATAAAACTATAATATTTATTAGTAAATAAAAGCTAATTAAGAGTAGAAGAAAGGGCTCCTTAAACCCCTATCTATTCTAGACTAGCTATAGTATAAGGTTTCTATAGATTTTATTATAGATCTTCTAAAAAGTAAAGGTTATATAACTATCTTTATAACTACTAACTACTTAACTAAGGGAGTTATCTTTAAAGTAGTAAAGGACCTTACTATAGAAGTAACTACCTAGATAATTATATAATTACTAGTATAGTAATATAGGTTTCTATAAGCTATTACCTTAGACTATAGGACCTAGTTTATTAATAAAATATAGATATATATATACTAGCTTATATAAATTTAGTAGTAACTCTTAATAGTTTTCTACCCCTAGATAGATAGTATAACTAAATAGATAAATAGTATAGTAGAAGCTTACCTCTATACTTATATCTATTATAATTAAAGTAACTAGGTAAAGCTACTCCTACTAGTAGAACTAGCTATTAACTCTTATATAATAAGTATAACTAGTATGAGCCTATTCTTTTTAAGCTATAGTTTTAAGTTCTCCCCTCTTAAACCTCTTAACCTACTAGATAAGGACCCTCCTATTATCTAAAGCCCTATTTAATAAGGTAAAGTAATTATATAAATAATTTAAAATATATTAAATTAGGCTTATTACTCTATAGTATATGTATAATAGGAAGTAGAGCACTAGGTAAACTAGTACTATAGTACTATATCTAGCTTAACTTATAAAATATTTATATAATAAGGCCTTATAAGAAGTTAGACTAGAAGAATACTAAATATTAGGTTATAAAGGTTATAGGGATATATACTATTAAACTTAATATTCTAGGAAGTATTTATAAAGTCTTTTATATAGACTATATATAATCTATAGTAAATAACCCTTTTCCTTTATAGAGAATAGATAATACCTAACTACCCCTAGTCCTTATTAATAGATAAGAGGAGTAGGTAGTTAAGGAAATTATAGATAAAGCTTATATATATAAAGGGTATAGTTAGTAAGTCTAGTATAAAGTCTCCTAGAAGGGATATACTTATATAATATAGGAATTAAGATTAGCTATAGAAAATACTATAGCCCTAGATATTTAGCTTAAAAAGATATTACTATACTAGAATAAGAATAGATACCTAAATAAGGGTATAATAAGGGTAGCCCTAGTAGGCCCCTAGTAATTAATTTATATAAACTCTAGAGTTCCCCCTCCCCTCCCTCCCCCCCCTTACTCTAAATCTTAGATAGTTACCTTAGGTACAGCTACTTATAGGCGCACGCAGTATAGCTCAGCTAGTATAAATAGATAATAAGACCTATATAATTTCTATCTATATAAAATATAGGTACTACTAAAGAAACTAGGTAGATATACTACTCTACTAAAGTTACTAAGTAGGCTAGAAGGATAGCTAGCTAGAAAGATATTACTATAGGATATAATTAAAAGGCCATTAATATATAACTAATAGGTAGTATATACCTAAGGAGTTAATAAGCCTTTATATAAAGATTAGTATTTAGATAGGAGTATACTTAATTTATACTAATAACTAGCTACCCTTAGGAGACCTAGATAAGAAACTTATAATAAGTATAATATTATTCCTCTTTTTATACTATATTAGCTTTAATATAGGTTATATAAGAGGGCTACTTACCTACTCTTAGGTATAGTATATAGTATAAAGATATATATTACTAAAATCTATTAAATAGTACTAGGTATACTCTTAGTTATTAATATATATATTTAGATAACTATCAATAGGTACTAAAAGGTAGTAGTATAATACTATAGGAATAATAAGGGGACTATCTAGTAGAATAAAGGGGAGGAGTATATTATTAGCTATTCTTATAAGGTATAGAAAGGTAGCATTTTATATAAAATAGAGGAGGGGGGTATTATTACAGGGTTATTGAGTACTAGTATAACTAGTACCTATATATAACTATATAATAATAGCTAGTGCCTATATATAATACTAAGGCTTAGTACCTATATATAATGCTAAGGCTTAGTACCTATATATAACACTAAGGCTTAGTACCTATATATAATACTAAGACCTGGTAATAGTACTTAATATAAATAACTAATATTAGGTAGTAAGTAATAAATAATATATAAGATAAATAACCCTTAGTAAGATAGAAGGACTTAGCCCTAGGGGGCCTTATATAACTATAAGAAGGGGAGGATTTACTTAGGTAGAGAGGGTAGAGATTCCTCCTAAATTTAACCATTCTTTTTAACTATTTATATTCCCTTAGGGGTTACCCCTAATAATTTATCTTATATATTACTTATTACTTGCTACCTAATATTAGTTATTTATATTAAGCACTATTACTAGGTCTTAGCATTATATGTAGGTACTAAGCCTTAGTATCACATATAGGTGCCAAGCCTTAGTATCATGTATAGGTGCCAGCTATTATTATGTGGTCGCGCGCGGGCACTAGTTACACCAGCACTAAACAACCCTATAATACCCTTCTCTTATAGGATTACTTCTCTTAATAAAGAGGAAGCCTATTAGGAGCACCTAGACCTTAATAACCAAAGGAAGAGCCTAAATACTACTTATATCTATACTAATATCTCTAGTCTTACTAGGGGAAAAGGTATAGGTGTAGGCTTAGTAGTATTACCTAATAACCTATTATATAGTAGGTTAGAAACCCTAAATATAGGATATTCTAATCTAGTATATAATAGGGAATTAGAAGGTATTACCAAGGCATTTAAATATGCTAGTGGGATTATAGAAAATAGACATATATACTATATATATATAGATAACTAAGCTGCTATATATAGGATTATTAATCTATCTAATAATCTAGGCCAGTCCTAGCAAATTAGGGCACTAGAAGCAGCTAAACTAGCTAATTCTAGAGGTGCTTCTATAGTACTAGAATAGGTGCTAAGCTATATAGATATATATAGAAATGAGTTAGCTGATTCCTTAGCTAAGGAAGCACCTAATAAAGAGCTAGAAAATTACCCTAAAGCCTTAGCACTACTAGGCTTAGATATAAAGGATACTATTACTAAGGATTAGCAGGATATTATAGATAAGGTAAAAGCTAAATCTACTAATAACTCCTCCTATTATAGTACTTATATAACTAAGCCTAGCTATAAGCCTAAGGTGCCTATAGGAATGCTAAGAACTATAGCCTTAGCTTTTTATTAGCTAAAAATAGGATATAGCTACTTTAAACCCTACCTATTATGTATAAAATGGTCTCCAACTAGTATATATAGGTATAGTAGTCCTAAAGAAACCCCCTTACACCTCCTACTATCCTCTAGGGAGTATAAGGACTAGAGAAAACTACTTAGAGAAGATATCCCCTCTCTAAGTATAAAAAACCTATTTAAAAATTTAGAAACTATAAAGGCTATACTAGCTTTTATTAAAAATACTAAAATAGCTACTAAACAGTGGTATATTAAAAGAGAACCTACTATATAGTAGGGTAAAGGAGTTATAAGGATATATATATATATATCTTTATATATTATACTCCCCTACCTATAAAACCTAACTATTTCCTTTATAACTTTATACTTATTTAGTTTTTACTTATTTCTACTAATATTACTAATTTAGTAATTTTCCTATAAGGGCTTAGCCTAAAATGTCCAATAACTACTAAAAACCACCTAAGAAGGAACAGCTATATATATATATATATATATAGATGCTTAATATAGTTTTAACCTACTAGGCTATATACTATATTAGCTATTTAGATACTACTAGGATAGCTATCCTTGTCTCTTATAGTCTTAGACTTAAGAGGGACGTTAAACTAAATAAATAAATAAACCTAACTACTTCCTTTTTTAATTTATACTCTTTTAGGATAGCTATCCTTATCCCTTATAGTATTAGACTTAGGAGGGGCATTAAACTAAATAAATAAATAAACTCCTTAGTAATTACTTATACTATAGCACGTGATATAGCACGTGACTGCGCAAATGTGAAGCTGTCTGTTCGCGATGGGCGCATATCGTGACACTTTTCATAAAGTATTGAGAGATAGTATTTAGGATATAAGAGTATATTTATTATTCTCTATATGTATTATAGAATAGGATACTATAAGTGTGCTATGTACAACTAGATTTTCTACTAACAAAACATCTACATTGCGCCCGCTCCGCATAGCGAGGTAGTTACCAGTCCAAGGCTCTCCAGCCGAGCCCCGCGTCGAGATTAACCCATGCGCCCTGAATAACTGCCTGTTCCCAGCCCATCATGACGGCCAGCAAGCGACAAGCCATGGAACTCAAGGTGCAGAGCACGGCGTCGGAGTGGGCCAGGACGGAAACATCGAGAAGGTAGGCTCTGCCGACGAGCTCTCGCATACGAATGCCCTGCTGAGCCGCCTGCGAGTCCGCTTTGCCCTTTTCCGCCGCTCCAGGCTTCGAGGGTAAGCCCAAGCTCCAGAAGACGTCGCGGAAAAAGCCGCCCTCCCAGCCTGAAATCTCGTCGATGTACCTGTTTGTCTTTTTGGCACCTGAAGCCTCGAGGGTCTTTTTGCTGGCCAGAACAATGCGGTCCTGGGCGCGTACAGTAGTGGCCATTTCGGGGGAGCTGTAAATGTCCGGGTCATCGGATGCCAACACTGCCTGGGAGGACACGGCACTGAAGAATTCGGCGTCAGATGGCGTTCGCGGGGCATTAACGTTTGCGTCGGTCTCGGTTGCGGTTAGCTGATGCCCAGTGTGTTCGGCGAGCAGGTCTCTTGCGGCCAGCATGAAGCGGTCCAAGGGAATATAGTCCTTGGAATACTGAAACTCGAATGGATGGCGGTCGCCGCGCCGGACGTGCATTCCAACCGTAAATCCACCATTTTGGTGGACAGAATCTTGTAGAGAGCGGGTTCGCTCAGTGACGTAATCTGCATCGTCAGGGCGAAGGCGGAAAAGAGCCTCATAGCCTTCTCGAGCCAAGGCGAAAATGCGCAGCTGGCGCATGACACCGGTCTTTTTAAGGTCGCCGTATTCTTCGGCGAAGGCGTCGCCAAAGGTCCAGGGTATTGTTGCCGCAGAAACAATGAGGTGATTGGCGTTGTGAGGGCAGGGTAGGGCCTGGCTCGTCACCGGGGGTAGGCAGTCTGGGGCTGGTGGTGGCGCAAAGTAGTCCGTGTAGTTTCCGTAAGGCCTTCAGAAGTCAGTACCATGCGCAAATCGCGAACGCGCGCACATTTTCGACCTACCACCGAGTGTCATCGATGAAGAAGGCCCTTCCCTCCTTCTTAGCCAGACCGTAAGCAAGCCACAGCGCCATCAGCGAGCTTCCCATTCCGGCGTCGGACGTCTCCATGACGAACGTGAGGCTTCTTTCGCAAACGGTCATTTTTTGGCCCTTGTAGACATTGTTCGATTGCATCGCGGTGTCATCGAAGCCCACGGGAGATATCATGCCGACATTGGCATTGGCAGGTGGTAGCAGTCCCTCATCCAATGCCTGGTCCACGTCGACAAAATGCGGGTCTGCGTAATAGTACGCCCTCGACCGGCGCTTGCCCAGCACACGACCGTTTTCTCCAATGTTTTGGGAAATTTCGGAGGCTTGTTCGCAAAGCTCCTGGTACTGCGCGGGAGCCAAGGGGAATGCGTAGCTGGGAGGTATCGAGATGGTCCACCTGGCTCTGCCCCTGTGGTCTAACACAGCGACTACCGATGGCTCATCCGGCAGCGAAAGACCACCAACCATTTCATACTGGTCCTTGTTGTCTTGAACATACGGAGCGGACAGCCTGTGGAAATTGGTGTACCATTGGCGGACGGCTAGCCAGCCTAAGACTGTGACGCCACAGAAGACGACCAGAATCTTTTTGAGCAACCGCGGATAAGGAGTCGACGAGCGCCTCTCATGGCGCAGTATCGAAGGAGGTAAGCCAGGTGACGCGGGCAGCGAGCGGTCGGAGAGAAAATGGTCTTTGGCGGCGGCGGCAGAGCGAGGTGTGCGCGGAGTGAGTACAGTCGGCGGGGGGAGGGCCGAAGTCGAGGGCGAGCTTATAGAGAGGTGGTTGTTGCGTCTGGCGTGCATGGTGGACAGCGAGTCGGCATGACTCCAGCGCGTGAGGTGAGAGGTCGAGGACTCGCGGCGGGCGGAAAGAGGGCAACATTAAAGTTGCGCTAGGGGCGCATTGGGAAACGGAGGACGAGGACGGGCTGGGGGTCAGCGGGAAGTAGCTGGAGGGACGGGGAGGGTTTAGAGGCGGAGTCGTAGAGGCATGATGCGAGGTTGCGTTGTCTGTGTGGACAGAGAGGAGAGGACGAAGGGAGGGAGGAATGCAATGCAACGTGACGGAGGAGGATAAGGCAAGGAAGAAAAACAGTGGAGGCCAGCGGAGCACACGCAGGACTGGACAGGGAAAAACAACACAAAACAGCACACCCAGCGAACAGAACCACCACCCGAAGCGCTAACAAGTCGACGACGCAAGCAACGGACGACATGCACCTCCGCCCGATGCGGCAAGACGCTGGGGCCAGTCGCTTCGGCGCAATGTGAAACACGTCAAAGCCCATCTGTGACGCTGCGGTGCGGGTGCCCCTGCCCTGCTTCAGCTGAAAGAAAGAGACCCAACTCCCATGCCGTCTATTATTATTCGTATCTTCCTGTTTCTTCCCGGTCGCGTCTTGTCTTGGTTGTAAGGCAGTTAAGTTAGTTGGCTTGAGAACCGGGTATCAGTAGCACGCAAGACTCCAACCCTTCCATCATCCCGACCATCCCATCTACGTAGAGATACACCGCGCCGACAACTCCCGTCCCTGCAAACACACTTCACTTCGCGTCAACCGGCGACACCTTCTTCTCCACCCGCTCGGTTATCATGCCGTTCAGCGTCCGAGTCGCGTCCTCGACGTTGCGCATTCGCTTCTCCGACCCTGGCGACAACGTGTAAGCCGGGCTCATCGCTGCTGCTGACGGTCGTGTGTACACTGAGCTGCTCGTGCTTCCCGCGCTCCGCCGCGCCTGTGCTCGGGTCCGCTCAACAGACGTATCAACCTTGAGGTCTGCTATGTCTCGCTTCCGTGCTGCCGACCGCAGTGCGTTGAGCATCCTGTCTTTGTCGTCTAGCCGTGCCCGCAGCTCGGCAATCTCTTCGTCCTTCTCCTTCAGCACCGCCTCAACCCCGCCTTCCCCGTCGTCGCTCCCGCCGTTTGCCATCAGAATCGATGCTCGCGGCTGGCTAGACCGACGCGCCTGTAGCAGTCGCTTCTCCAACGTGATAATGTACCGGTTCTTGTCGGCCAGATCTGCGTGCAATGCTCGGATTTGAGCCGACGCGCTGGCCGTACCGTCGCCATTCTCGCCTAGCGAGTCGTTGTCCTCTGATCCATGCTCCCCAACAAGGCCGTTGCTGTGGCTGGACAGGGAAAGAGATAGCGCCGACCCTCCCGAAGACGTGCGGTTGAGGTGAGGAGGAACCTCGAGCGTCAATTCGCTGGCCCGCGAAGACCGCACCGATACCGCATACCCTTCATTGGTGCTGACAACGGAATTACGATAGTGAGATCCCATTCCCGAAAACGATCTGCTCGGATTGTTGACGCCGAATGATTTGGAACTCAAAATCAAACGGTTGAGGTGTTCGATTCGCTCTTTGAGGGCGGTTCGTGCCAACTGGAGTTCCAGCATCTGCTCTTCGTGACGAGCCTTCTCTTCCGCCTCGCGCGCCTTCTCTTCTTCCGCATCCTTGGCAGAGGCCTCTTCCTTCGTCTTGGCTTCCAATTGCTTCCGCAGCTCCTGGATCTCGTTGCGGTACCGGTCTAGCAAAGCACGGCTGCCCGCATCGCCGCCTGCGTTTGCCTCTTCGGCTTTCTTGGCGTGGCTAACGATGCTATTCTTGGCTCTAGAGGCGAATTTGAGCGTGTTGAGCGTCTCGTTGATGTGTGTCGAGACGTTTGCTGCGCTCCCCGTGGACCCTATCGAAATGGTACAGAGGATGCTGACAAGGGAGTTTCCAGAAAGCGCCGGTTGCAACAGTCGAGTCAGTTTGCTGTCACGGTACGGCAGATGTTTGTCCCTTTCGGCACCTTCTTTGCCCTTGCTCTCAGACAAACGAGCAATGACGGTACCTAGCGTCAGCAAGCTTTTGTTGATGTGGGCGCCCTCGGTCCGCCTCTCTTTGCTGTCCGCGGCCCTCTCCGAGCCTGCCAGGTCGATCAAGCTCAAAGTCGACACCAGGACGCCCCCGGGAACTATCGTCGCAGCGCGTTTATTCTCCTGCAGCGAGGATCCTCCGGGCACACGCTCTCGACTCTCGACTACAATCTGGACAACAGCGTGGCTGCGAGAACTCCGGGCGTTGAATTGGGTACCAGCAACCCGTCTAGAATTGTCGCCTCTGGCAATGACCCTCAGGAGCTGGTTGGGACTTTGGACAATCTCCTCTTTTAAAGGCGTGGCGTAGACGCCCCTTTTGCTGTCCTCCCTCAGCTTGATCTCCTCCTGTGGAACGGCTTGCATGCCTGGGCCAGTCGGAGGCGGTGGCGACAACAAGTCATTAATCTTTTCATTGTAAATTTCCAGGTAGCTCACGCGAAGCAAGAACTCGCGCTGTGGGGTCTCTCGGATGAAGGAAAAGATGTCCGTAATGGCCAGAGGAATCACACCGGGTGAGGAGGCCGTGCCCTGCATGGAGAAGGTCTTTCCCGTTCCTGTCATACCATAGGCGAATACGGTACCGTGATAGCCCTCCATAACTCTGCGAACCAAGCGCTTGGCCGCAGAGTCGTACACCTTGGCATTGTTGTCGTTGGCCGTGAAAACATTGTCTTGAGCTAATTAGCGTGCTTGTCCCGACAGTTCAGAAGCGACTCATACCAGAAACGAACTGGCCCCCTTCTTTGCCACTATAGGTGATGGCGCCTCGCCGGCCATCCAACTCCCAATCTCCGTGGTTAACGTCGTCGGCAGTCCCAGCCTGCGGTCGCACTCTGACACTGACGACGACGTTTCCCTTGGTCTCGCTGGAACTCTTATCGGCCGAGTCTTGCCCTGCATCGTGGGCGCCGCTTCCATCGTTGGTGGGAGTGTCGACGGACTGCGATTGGGAGCCCTGGGCAGAGGGTGTCCTGGTCTCGGGAGTGGACATGGCGTGAGGAGACCTGAGCAGCGACTGACGCGACTTTGCGCTCGCAGAACGGGTCCGCATGGTTGTGTCGCCGTTGGGCACGCTCAGGGAGGTGGAGGAGCTGCGCCTGTTGGTTGGCAGGCCATCGGGCAGTGAGGCGACCGAGGCGGCGGCGGCCGACGAGGGACTGGGGCCGTTGCTGTTGGTGCGACTTGGACCCTTGGGCGGCTGAGGGAAAGCACCAACGCTGGTTGTCTTGCGCAGGGTCTTGGACTGCTGGGGCGGCGCGGGCATGTGGTGTTTCTTGGGCGGCCCTTTCCCTGCTCCTGGACGGACGCAGGTCGTGGACGGCTGCTTGAGGGAGAGGGAGGGTTTGGTGTTGGCGATGGGTCTGGGTGGTCTGGAGGGCAGGGCCGACGAATCCGGTCGTGCGGTCTGCGTCTGTGGGGTCATGGGAAGCGAGGGCAACGCCCCGGGCGGAGGTGGATTGATCGAACGCCCGGTAAAGGTGGTTGTGGCCATGACGAGCTGAAAGTCGAGTCCGGCCCCGTCGTCCAGCGAGGAACTGACTGGTCTTGTTCAAGATGGCATGCGTGCCACGCGCCGGCGGCGACAAACAGGACTCCCGTCGGTCTGGTCGGTCGGTCGGTCGGTACGGTACCTTGGAGTCGCGAGAGGTGGAGCGGAGCGGAGGATACTGTACGGTACTGTACTGCAGAAAGCACGACCACAATGGAAGCACAAGCCCAAGCACACACAATAAATAATAGGGAGCAACAAAAGAAGGTAGGGTGCTGTGCAATCGAAGTTAACAACGCGCGCACGGCTTCGAGGCAAAAGGAGAGAGAAATAACAGTCTGACTTTAGTTTGCCTTTCTTTCTATTGCGCCGAGGCCCTTTTTGATTTGACTGAATGACAGCCTGTCCACCCTCCCCCTCCCCAAGACCACACCCCCCTCTCTCAGCCATGGTTCGCCCCGGCCGCACCAGTCAACAAGCCCAAGATGTAGGAATGCTCTGCTTCGCCTTGGGCCCGTCATCTTCTGCCTTATCTCTCGACAGCAGTCTTCCGCATCCTTTGACTACGGTGCGGGTAGCTGCAGCACATGCAAGGAACGCTTCAGGGTCCCATCCATGCCGGGGAATGAGATGCCAAACCGCAGACGAATCATCGCCTGCTGTGTCCGCTGGCGTCAACCGTAAATATATATTTAACCAAGTGTCGCTTGGCTCAGTTTTTAAACTGCGGCCACCCATTCCACCGTTGTCCCGCTCCACGTGCTAATCTCCAATGCGAACCTCCCCTTCTTTTTCAACCTCGTCTCGCAATCGTGTCTGCCAGTCCAATCGCCTTTGCCCGTCCTTGACCTATCGGTTTCGACCTCAAACGCTCACCACCTCGTCCATTTCCCTCAGAGTGTAGTCCAGCAAGTAGCTCTCATCCAATAGCTCGTCCATCCGTTTGAAGTGCCTCTCCGTGTACGCCCGCAGCGCCTCCATGACCCCCTTTACGCTGCCCTTTGCGTGGAAACCACCCGCCAGCTGAAGCCCCGACAGTCTTGACGCCGGATACAGCCGCATCAATGCCCAGAGCAGCTTCTGAGCGACCTGCGCGGTCTTGGCATTGGTGTTCCAGTCGCGGATCCTCAGCAGCAATGTGAAAATCTGCTCGTCAGCCAGGCTTCCAAGCACCTCATCCACCGCTAGGAGCCCCGTCAGACTCTGCTCTTCCTGCTCTTCGGCTTCCACGACATTCTTGAAGAGCTTGAACAATCTTGCCGGCTGATTGAGCTGCAGAGCCAGTCCGATGGCCTCGCGGTAGTTGCCGACATGCTCGAGATTCTGCAGTCTTTGCTCTTGTTCCACTCGCTCGGATTCCTGATGCGCAGCTGCTTCCATCGTCGCGCTTGTCGTGTCTTCCCAGAACGTGACGACGCCGTCACCACCTCCCGAAACTAGGCCCTTCGTAACCGGGTTGACCGTCAATGCCCACACGCGATCGGTGTGATTGTCAAGCGTCGTCGCCAGTTCTCCGCTGCTTATGTCCCAGACCTTGACAAGCCCATCACCTGCTGCCGACGCAACTTCCGGGCCGCGCTTATCCCGAGCATCATCCTCCGTCGAGTATGGCAGCCAAGCCAGCTTGAGCACGCTGTTGGTGTGGCCCTCCAATGTCAGCAAGCAGCTGTAATCTGTCAAGCTCCAAATCTTGACCGTCTTGTCGCCCGAGCCTGTCGCGATAAGCCCACGGCTCCCGCTTCCGTTTATTGACGGCGTCTCCTTGGGTGCAAACTTGACCGTCCAAACACCTCGGCGATGGCCCCGCAGAACGCCGACGGTCTCGCCCTCATCCGCTGCCCAGATCTTCACCGTCTTGTCTTGCGAAGCCGATGCAAACAGGGTCGCGTTGTGGTTGACGTCAATGGCATTGATGTCCTTGTCGTGGGCCTTGCGGGTCCATGCGGCCCGTGATGCCTTTTGCGTGTCTTGCTTGACATTGGAATTGTTCCATCGCTTTATCGTCTTGTCCTGCGAGCCCGTGATCACAAAAGCGGGAGGATGCTCCAAGGGATTCGAGTGGGCCGCCGAACCAACCTGAGGCTTGTTCTTGGGCAACCCAATAGCACCGAGGGATTCGGCGTGGCCAGTGTAGATTGCAAAGCAGGTGTACGAGTTGTTTTCGGGGTCCAATCGCCACAACCTAGCAGTGTTGTCCTTGGCTCCCGTTGCGAGCCAGTGCCCAGACCAGTCCGTGTCCATGCATATGATGATGTCTTCGTGCCCTTTGAGAAGCGCCTTGTCTGCTCCAAAGTAGTTACCGCCTATCTGCTCATCGGCGTCACTTTCCTGCGTAGAGGCAAGGGAGACTATCCGAATGTCCTCAAGGTTGGTCGCAAGAGCAAGGTATGAATAGTCCGATCCAACGTGGGCCAGATCGATGACCTCGTCGTGGGTTCCGGAGATGCGGCGCAGAATCGGCAATGGCTCAATCGTGCTCTCCTCGTCGCGATTTTCCAGTGGGTGTATAGAGTGGAGCGCCAGAGTTTGATCAGCGTGTATCGTCAGGATGTAGGGCAGCTCCTTGTGATGGATGATCTGAACAATGGACTCTGTCTCGACGCCAGGAGGCTGGTCTTTGGTGATTTCCTTCCCGTTGGAAATGGTCCACAGCCGGAGAGTTCCGTTTTCGCCGCCAGTAAAAATGACGGATCCGTCCTTCAAGAATCCAATGTCCTCGACGCTCTCCAGCACGGGTATTGTGCTTCTGATTTTCCATGTTCGCGCATCCCAAATCATCACAGTCTTGTCCCGGCTTCCGGTTGCCAGGGCATTCTCTTCCTCGGAGAAGCATATGCTCCGTACGACAGAGACATGCGAATCCAGGGTCGCCACGCTCTTTCGCTTGTTGAGGTCCCACACTCGGACTTTGCCATCTTCTCCACCAGATGCTAGCCTGAAGCTTACGGTCGCACTGCCGTCGGCGTCGTTATTTTGCGACTTCTTGCCCTTTTTCCCGCTCGGCTTCTCGGTGGTGATGTGCGCCTCGAAAAAGTGCAGAGCAGCAATGACTCCACTGTGACCGTGGAAACTGTGTGTCGTGTACCCGCCTTGTATGTCCCAGACCTTGACGATGCCATCTGCACCACCGGTTGCGAGCAGAGTTCCGGTGCGGTCGGTTGTGCACACCACGACTGGCGACGAATGTGGCTTCAAAGACCTTGTGAGCTCGGCATCCATAATGACATCCTCGGAAGCAGACGTTTTGAGGGCGTAGATGCGCATCGAAAGAGAACGGGAGCATAACGCGAGATGGGAGCCCGAGGGCGTCACTATACTCGGTCAGCAAGGGAAGCGGAAGCTTGTCAATTGGCCGTGAGATACTTACGGGCCATGGAAGTGATCACGTCTCCATCCTGTTCTATATGTCAATGTCAGATAAAGACAAATCTTTCTGGCGAGTATGTACACACCCCTTCGATGCGTCCCAGTTCAGTGCCTGTGGCTAGGTCGGTCAAAAGGGCGTCTTCGCCCAAACAGGTCGCGAGAATGCGCCCATTTCTGCTCAAAGCCACGGCGCCGCCAACGTAGATGGGTGCGATGGTCTTGCTGACCTCGAAAGTCGTTTTGGAGCCGACCTTTTGCGCCATGGCCGAAGCAGTGATTTTGGTTGCAGAGAGACGGCGACTGGAGTTTCTTGAACTTCAAATCCAATTTTCCTTATCGATATCGCGGATCGACGCAGGGTTTCCGCGACTAGCGGCGGACCTTCACGCGCGCATCATTCACGCTGCCGTCGCGCAACGCCAACATCCCGTTCGAAGACCACTCCATTCCGAGACGCGACCACCACTGATTAAGAATACCCAAGCACTCACCCTATCCAACCGATTTTGACAACACGCAACTCACAGGCCATGCGAATCGACATGTCTCTCTGAGGACAGCCGCGCCTTTACCACTCTTGCGCGCAACACATCTTCCGAGTTGCTTTGACGCTCTTGAACTGTCGTCATGGGGAGAGATGCGTTTTTGACCAGACTCGTGCTGGTGAGTACTACGCATGCCATGTACCATCTCCTTTGCTCGTTTTGCTTCCTGAAACCTGGGGCTTCTTATCTGCTCGCTGATGCTAATTGTGCTCCAGGGTCGCTCAGCGTATGGGCCCCCTGAGCGTTTCCCCGAGGGCAGCATCGTAGTTGGACCAGAGACTAGGGTATCTCAAGTGCCACACGAAAGAGTCCAGATGTACGACGAACATGGCCATCCAGTAAACCCAGACGCACGTGCCCTAGGTCGCGCTCTCCGGGATGCCCAAAATGATGTCCTCGCTGCAATTGGAGTTGTGGAGCGCAAACGAGTTCACCTTTCGACTGGTGCCTCTCTTCCTGCCCAAAAAGATCCAAGCATTGTCAGCAGAGTCGAGGCAGAGAACCTCAGTGGCACAGTGATTGCAATTGTTGGAACACTCGCTCGCTACACTTGCATGTGGTGGGCAAGCGCACTTCAAGACCGTATTTTAGTACGCTCCCCCCTGTTTGCCATACAAAGCTGAAGTGCTAACTGAAACCTTGGTAGACCTTCGACTATGACCCTGATTTGCCTTTTGTCCAGCTCGTCGGCAACCAGTATCACATTTCTGGATTTTTCACTGCTGGTCTGCCCGCTCAGCTCATGTCCATGATCACAAATGACGGCGATTTATGGGCGTCTCTTGCCATATCGGCTGTAGACGAAACAGTACTGCGCTCGGACTTGTCGAGGAAAGAGCGGCTGCGTATTCAGAGATGGAAGCCCTTGGTCCAGGGGATGTGAGTCTTCCCTTTTCCCAAAGATGTGGTGACCCAAGCGGTGGCTGACCAGATCAACGACAGATTATCCATTGCAATTGAATTGGCATTTTCGCCAATCATTCTCCATGCAGCCTACCAAAGACTTCTACTTGTCCCCGCATCCCAATACCTACCGACTCGTCAAGCATTCAACCCCTGTACGCCTGTTTTGCGCCAGCAGCTGTCTTTCCTGGTTAATGATCTCTCGGTCACGAATCTCGTGGGACTATTCGGAGGGCTCGCCACCTCGCCAGCCGTAATGATTGTTGCGTGGCGCCACTCCATCATGCGTATACAGCGTCTGATGTACGAGTCAGTGGAGAAAGGGGTGCTGGTCCCCGATAACCCCGACATGTACACGACGGGCGAGGTTTTTGAGCGGCGGAGGTATCAAGATGTGGATTTCATCCAGTGGAAGGGGACACAAGAGCACAGTTGGGTCAACAGGCTTTTTTCCTTCCTCAATTGGACCTGGACTGTAGATGCCCCTGGTGGATCATCTAGCATCCAGCCTCCAAGCAACGATGCGCCCGACTCCGGTGGAGCTGAACCACAAGCAACCGTTGGCGAGACTGCACCTCCGAGGGATATTGTCGACACCGAAGGTCGCTCAGGAGCCGAATCTCCCGCCGATACGGCCGCGCAACAACAAGGCAACGCCACCGTGAGGATAGCCTCGAGAGACGAAAACACCGGGGTTGTAAGCATCGAAATTGCGCTCCCCGAAGTTGTCGAAGAAGTTGCACAGCACGAAATTGACACTGGAAATCAGTTGGGCAATGAGCACGAGCGAGAGTCGGGAAGAGGTCCACACAACGAAAACAGGAGCAACCAGCGGAGAAGGCATCGGGTTACACAGCTCGCGGAGGAGCCAGCCGAGATGCTGGGATCGTGGATCAACTTTACGCTCTCAGACTGGGTGCTCCTCCCAGCCAAAGCCATAGGCCTGCGGATGATGGCACGCGGTCTACTGCAAGCGCTGGCGCCCGAAAGCCGGGCGACATCACGCGTTTTCCCATGCTGGCCGTCGCGATCCGACTTTACAGGCGACGGGCTTCACAGGCTGGGCGTCTACGCCGGCAGAATCGGGGTGTGCTGCGCCATAGAAGTCGTCTTGGGGCTTGGCTTATGGGGATGCGAATGCCTTGCCGTGACGACGATTGGGCGCAGGTATTTCCAGTGGGGACGGTCACGCTAGGTAGCGAAAAAAACATCACTCGGTACGGAAATGTGTCCCATCAATCGACACCCCCAACCCATCGCCGTCAATTAAGACGACCCACGGGGAGGGGGCTTCCTATCCAGGAGGCATTCATCTCCAGAGCCACATCACACAAGGTGACTGGCAACACTCCCGCCGTGGAGAAGTCAGGGCGGTGGTCGTGGCTGGCTCTGTTCTTTTTTGATCGAAGAAGAAAAAAGAGGTTGTAGGAAGGACCCCGCCAGCTTTTTATTGTCGCCCGCGTCCGCGGTCCGTGCAGGGGAGGAACGATGTTCCGGCGCCAAGCTATTCTGGGCCGATAGGTACATGGGCCCTTTCTGATGCTGCATGTACGACGCTTTCTTTCAGCTCGCAAATTGACCAGAACGGGACTTTTGTCAATTTGGTGCGCCCGAGATTGATTTCGTCTGTCATCACGGCTCTCGTTACGAGCTCTTGCTTTTCTTGTGACACCCATTCGCCCAACCTCCCATGCCACACAACATCTCGGTCGACGTTTATTGCACCGAGAGCAAATGTTGTTGCCGCGTCTGATGCTCCAGCTTCAGCATGCCTGAATCTTCCTCATGGCCGCTTTGATTGACTCTTCAGAATCGGTTTCGAAAATTCGTGACCAGGCTTTCAACCCTTGACGAACGAGTTGGGACTGTATCTTTAGAACCTGAGTGTGCATGCAAGCGATGCTAAGATGGATGCTCGGTGAATTCAACCGTCCCGGGGGCTTTGGACCAAGGGCTTGAAATCTAACCTGCCGTCGGGGCTGAACATGGGTCACGTCTGCATATCCACCAAGCGTCGTATATCAAAGGCTAAAGACTGCTGCAATCCAAGTAGCAACAGACCAGGAACTTTGCACCTACGCTGGATGTTCCTTAGACACATGCACTCTTCTGCTCGGGCTGTGGAGCTGGCTGCTCTGCAACAAACCTCACATGGACTCGAGGCTCTCATCTGCTTCTATTGTTCAGATTGCATTGGTAGGCACGTTGGGAACGCCGTTGATGCCCGTCATCTTCATTATCATAGTTTGACCGCACCCCAACCCCTGGACCGCTTTAGGCGGGCTTGACATTCGCCTCGTCGTTGAACTCCACTTCCTGTATGCCTTCTTTCGAAATGACCTTCACCGCGAGACCCTTGAAGTCGATGGGCAACCTCCTCTTGAGCTCATCAGAGCACATGCGCAGGATCTTCATGCCTTGGTCGAACGAGATGTCGGGGTGGTGGTGCTTGTCGAGGATCGAGAGACAGTAGTACCTGTTGATTCGTTGTCAATTCATATCCAAACGCAGCGTTCGTTGGCCTGGGGTCAGGACGTACTGTGCGTAGCCATGTGCCGCGTACGGGAGCGGAGCTAGCGACGCCAGGTAATCACACCAGTAGAGCGTGGGCTTGTCTGTGATGGGATCCAAGCCTCCAAGCAGCAAGTTGACCGTGTATGGCCTCCGCGACCTCAAGGCATTGGCGAGTTCGGTTCGCACGAAGCTGGCAACCGCCGACGGGCTGAGGTCGCTTTCGTTGCGCATGGTGTAGAGTTGGATGTTGGCTTGGATGTATTCGGCGAACTGGACTACGGCACAGATAGTCCCGTCAACATCAAAATCATCTGCAAAGGGTCGTCATAGGACATACCCGTGTCTCCTGCCTCGCCAGAGAATGCCATCAAGGTGTGCTTGTTCAGGGTTCGGGTCTTGTCGTCGGTGGCCTTGAGGATGCTCGCGCCGCGCATGGCAGCCTTCGAGGAGGCGATGATGGTGAAGTCCTTGCCCGTGATTCCGAGTAAAACCTCCCTTTCCCATAGGTCAGCAACGTACCGAGATGAAGAGGAGCAGTGAACTCTTACATGATTGCTGGTCGGTTGCTCTAGAGTGTCGAGGTCAAGGTCAGAGATGGGAGAGGTCAAATATGTAGGCTTGAGAGCGAACTAAAGAGGCCAGGCAAGGATGACGCGTGGAAAAGGCAGAACAGAGGTGATGTGGACGGCGGGTTGATGGCGGGCGAGCTGTGATGTTGACGGAAGCTGGAGCTGCCTGCCGTTCGCTGGGCTGGAGCTTCGTCGGCGACACGGAGCTTGGACTCGCCGACGGAGAAGTTCTTGGCGCGAATTCTCGAAATTATTTCGCAACCATCCACCGACGACCACTGCTCGAGAAGCTTGACCACGCCAGCCTTTGCAGAGCTGCACCCGACAATCTCTCGCCATGTCCTCGTTCTTCACTGCTCCAGCATCCCAGAAGAAGAGGAAGAGGACTGGCACCGCCGCCACAGCACCCGAAAAACGAAGCAGGAAGCGCAGAGAAGATTCAATCTCGAGCGGCGAGTCTGACGACGACGACAATCGCGCTCAGGCTGAAGAATACGAGAGCGATGGATCCTCAGAGGAAGAAGAGAACGAGACAGCGGCCGAGCGCCGTCTGCGTCTGGCCGAGCGGTATCTCGAAAACATCAAGGAGGAGGTGGACGAGGCCGGCTTCGACGCCGCAGAGATTGACCGCGACCTCATAGCAGAGAGGCTCAAGGAAGATGTCGCCGAAGGCAAAGGAAAGGTCTATCGCCGCATCGCAACCACTCTCGATTTTAATTCCGCGACAAAAAATCTGTTTCGATCCGACAACTTAGCCACCACCGCCGTTGCGACTTGCGCCCCTTATGCCTACACTACTACGAAGGACATGTGCCTCATAAAATGGCAAATACAAAGTCCATCTGACCCCAAAGCCGATCGACCCTCGAACATTACGCCTCGTCGGCGTCCGACGCAGCTCGCCTACACCAGAGGAAACAAGAGCCACGGAAGCGATCACAAATACCTACATCATACCGCTCCGATCCTGTGCGTCGCCGCCTCCGCTGATGGACAATTTGTTGCCACTGGTGGAGCAGACAGGAGACTTATCGTCTGGAACGCCACGGACCTCACGCCCTTGAAGGTCTTCACACACCACCGCGATGCTGTCAATGCGCTGGCATTTCGGAGGAATACGAATCAGCTGTTCAGCGCCAGCAGCGATCGCACAATCAAGGTGTGGAGTCTGGACGAGCTCGCATACGTCGACACGTTGTTTGGGCACCAGGATTCGGTGGTGGATATTGGGGCGCTGGCCCAGGAGCGCTGTGTCAGCGTAGGCTCGCGAGACCGGACAGCAAGATTGTGGAAGGTGGTGGAGGAAAGTCAATTGGTCTTCCGCGGTGGCGGTAGCAGCGAGAAACGACTTGCCAAAGGACCATCGGGGGCTCATGCTGAGGGGAGCATTGACAAGATTGCCATGGTGGACGAGGACACTTTTGTGACGGGAAGTGACAACGGCTCGATATCGCTTTGGTCTGTCCACAAGAAGAAGCCCGTCTTTACACTGCCGTTGGCACACGGATTGGACCCGCCTATGAAGCCAGAAGAGGTCCATGCAGACGCAGATACCAACGAGGCCTGGATTCCGCCACAGACACCAAGGTGGATCACGGCGTTGGCAACGATACCCTACACAGACGTTGTTCTGAGTGGAAGCTGGGATGGTTGGGTCAGAGCCTGGAAGGTCAGCGATGACGGAAAAAGACTCGAGGCAATCGGCACGATTGGCGCGACGAAGAGTGCCGGAGAAACCTCGAAGGAGATTGAGGGAGATCAAACGGCCAAGGAAAACGTGCGCGGAGTCATCAACGACTTATCCATTTTCGAGAGAGGTGACAGGGGCAAAGACGGTTTGTGCGTGGTTGTGGCAGTCGGCAAGGAGATGAAGTTTGGCCGTTGGAGAAAATACCCTGGCAAGAACGCCGCTGTTGTTTTCGAGGTAAGCAAAAAGGCTGTAGATGGAGTCAATGGCGACCAAGAGGGCGCAGAGGAGGCGGATTAGGGCACTGAAAGAGGGCCCTGAGGTCACTTTTCTTTCCAATTGCATTCCC
This sequence comes from Phyllosticta citrichinensis, assembly GCA_038380885.1. Lineage (NCBI taxonomy): Eukaryota > Fungi > Ascomycota > Dothideomycetes > Botryosphaeriales > Phyllostictaceae > Phyllosticta > Phyllosticta citrichinensis. Next base: position 1,047,718 of record JBBWUH010000001.1, on the reverse strand, counting down.
AGCGTTCACGGCGAGCTAGCCGCCGCAACTGGTTTCTCTATTGACTGGGTTGGTTTTGCTCCCCGTGATTTTTTGCCGCCACGGAAGAGACTCGAGGAACTTGCAGGCGTCTTCGCTGATGCACGCCATGGCGTTGATTGGCTTCACATCTGGATCACGAAGCAAGGCTAAAGATGCTAGACCGAGGTAGGAATGGTAAATGTCAGGCGGGTCCCCAGGCAGCTTACCAAAGCCACCAACCAGGTGCTGTGTTTTTTCCAGGAGATAACGGCGCATGGCGCCTTCAGATGTGAGGTGTAATTTGTCCAGCATCTGCAAACTATTAGCCTTTTGGTTGCGGAGTCGACGAGGCTGAAGCTGATCGTACCGCTAATGAGGCTCCTACCCACCAGGAGTAGCAGGTGTCAGCAATCTTGTTACATCGGCCATTGAAGCCGGCCCATGGCAGCTCAAGGTGGGAGGAGAGGTTTTCAAGCTCCTTGCTGCTAGGATAGCTCTGGAGCTTGACGGAGGAGGGAGCAACCGGTCCATCCTCGCCATCGAACGAGTCGTCTTCGTCGACCCTGGCCGTCTGCCGTGCCACAAGCCAGCGGACAGTCAACTCGGGATCGGCAAGAGTCTGGGTCGGGAGGTGGCCGAGGAAAGCTAGTGCGCCGATTGCACAGTACGTGAAGCCGGCTGAGACATGTACGTTAGCTTAGACAGTCAACAATGTAGGGGAAACAGAGCGTACCATGAGCCTCGTGGAAAGGGGCCTCGGATATGCCTCCATCGTATGTCTGCAGAGCCACGGTGAGCTTTCAAGGAGGCCGAAGCTGCGTTCGAACGGAACTTACTTCGGACTGCCGTATGCAGCGCACAAGCCCTTGGACATCGATGTCGCGCACGCCCTCAACTGCGCCTTCGGCGTCGCCGCGCAGTATCCACCGCACGCCGGCCGCACAGTAGCCGAATCGCGGGTCTTGACCACCTTCTATATGCCCACCCTCGCCCATGGTTTCTCCAAAGCTGCCGTCGGCCCTCTGCATCTTGGGAAGCCACTCGAGGCACTGGCGCCGCTTGACACGCTCTAGGTCGTCGCCCAGAATGACCAGGGCCGACAGAGCAAAGAAGGTTGCGGGCACATTTGCGGGATCCCAGCATTCGTTGTCCGCATTCCTGCCAGAGCCTAAGTCGGTGGCAGGCGAGCCGCGGAATCCACCATCTGGGTGCTGGTTGTGATATAGCCAGTTGATGTAGCCGGCGCGTTCTGCGGGCGTCATGAAGTCGTCGAGGACGCGCAGCAGGTCGAGAGCGGAGATGATGAAAAAGGCCAGGGTCATGCGATTGCAGTCATTGGAGGTGTAGAAGTGCGGGAGGAAGGTCTTGAGACAGCGCTTCCAGTAGGTCAAATGCTTGGGGACGTTGAGGCTGGCATCGGAGGGGGGGTCGGAGTCGGGTAACATGGCGAGGGCGGCGGCGAAGGCGTAAGTCGGAGGTGGACAATGATAGGTTCAGGAAGAGGAGAAGACGGTCGTCCAGCTTTGGAGGTGGGTATGGCCTGTGGCAGCGGAGTGGTGGCCGTGGCTGTGGGGAGATGGTATTCTGCGCACATCTCTATGGAACCGCGTCTGAGCGGAGAGAACGGGCGCGGGCGCCAGCCACAGTGTGCCTGACATGGCTCGTAAAGTTCCCGCAGGCGTAGGTAGCGTAGCGTCGTCCAGAGCCAGAGCCAGTCGAGAGGGATTCGGTCCCTTGTTTCTTCTGCCCGCTGCAACACAACCCCTAACTTAAACATCCATACCTTGTACTCTGCTGCTGCTGCTTCTCCTCCTCGACCTCCCTCTCGTCGCTCGCCCGTCCGCCCTCCTCACCACCACCTTCTCCTCCTCCTCCGACCCCGACTCCGACTCCACTGCTCTCGGATCCTTTCTCCTTTGCTCGATCCCTGCACCCTCTCCGCAGCGGCCGCCAGCCCTCCATGTCTGGCTTCGCAAACTCCTTCTGGTCTGGCGACTATGCCGGAGGTGCGTCGCGCTCCTCGTCTGTTTCACCACGCCTCTTCGCACTCTAACAAAATTTCCAGGCCTGGGCGTCCTCTTCGGCAAGCTCCAGCAGGGGGTCCAAGAGAATGAGCAGGTCCTCACCATAGCTCGCATGCGCGCCGACGCCGAGGAAACATACGCTGGCAAGCTCGCAGAAATCGGCCCCGTCACCGACCGCTTCCAAGGAGGCTTTCCTCGCGATGACGGCGCCAGTGTGCGCAAGGTCTGAAGCTTCCACTCGGTCCACCTCGAGCCTCGTATTTCTCGGCGCTAACTCCTTTGCAGGCATACGAAGGTGTGCGCAGTGAAATGGACCAGGCTTCCCAGAGTCACAGGAAAATTGCATCCAACATTCGGGAGCTGGTCATAAATCCATTCGGGCGTTGGTGCGAGGCGCATGCTGGACGCGTCCAAAACTCTCAAGACGACCTCCAGTCGCGCATCAAGCTCCACGACAAGCAGGCCGAGGCTGTGAGGAAGTTCCGGTCGCAGTACTACAACAAATGCCGCCTGGTGGAAGATTTGGAGGAGGAGGACAAGCTCGCATTTCAAGATCCCCGGAGCGAGACGGTTCAGAGTCCCAAGAAGATTCCCACCCTCAAGCTCTCGGAGCCAGAGGAGGAGGACGATGAACCGGTCGAGATCGGCGATGAGGTCTACCAGCCCGATCAGGTGAAAAAGATACTCACCCACATGCTCGAGAACATCAAGCTTGGCGAACACAAGCTTCCCATCATCGGAACATACCAAAATGTCGCTTCGGGCTCTGACATTACCGAATATTTCCAGAAGCACATGGGCGCTTCCAGCGTGAGCTACGCCGAGAGGATCGGCCAGGATCTGATCAACAACGGATTTTTGAGGCACATTGGCGCCGTCGGCAACACATTTGCCAACAGCTCTAAGATGCAGTACCAATTCCGCCCTAGGGTCTTCAAGTTGACCGGCGTGCCGGAGAAGAAGAAGGAACTGGAAAGGGTCTCCTCCGTCATGTCCAACGACAGCGGCAACTTGGCCGCCGATTCTCCCACGAGCGCCATGGGCGAGTACCTTGCCGGGTGGAACCCTCTCAACAATCAAAGGCCCAACGAGACTCCTTCGGAAAAGCTTCGCCGCGAAGCACGCGAGGCTGACGACCGCTACAAGGCTGCGGTTAAGAAATTGGACTTCTTGCGCTGCAACTTGGAAGAGGCCATCATGGAGCATCTCAAGTTCATGGAGCGCTGCGAGCTGGACCGCCTCAAGGCTATCAAGGCTGTCATTCTGGATCTCTCTGGTGCCATCAGCAATGTCATCCCCGCGCTCCAAAGCACCGTGGACAACATGATGTTATTCCAGGAGACCATTCAGCCCCTGGGAGATCTGCGCTATCTCTTGGAGAATTACCGTACTGGTCATTTTGTGCCCAAGGTAATTACGTACGAAAACTACTATAACAACGTGGACGGTAAGACAACAAAGATCTTACAAATTTCTTTTGCTGATTGGTGACTAGAACAAACGTTTGGCGTTGACATTGAGGCGCGGGCGAGATCAGACAGGAAACGCGTGCCCATTGTCGTGACCACCATCCTCACTTTCCTCGATAACCGTAAGGAGCCATCAAACAAAGACGTGGTTGAAGACCAGTTGCTAATATTTGCAGACTATCCGGATCTCGAGGGAGATGAAGCGCGTCGTGGTATCTGGCTTGTTGATGTTCCACTTGCAGCCACCCACAAGCTTCGTGCCGAAATCAACACCGGCAAGCCCATTCCCCATGAAGTCCTCGAGCAGTATGAGATACCCATTGTCGCCAGCGTTTTGAAATTGTACCTTCTAGAGCTACCTGGTAGGCCGGCCTTGAAATTCGTGAGACGTTCACTGGACTAATGTTTACTAGATTCGCTCGTCTCCTCCCACGTTTACGAAATTGTCAAGACCATTTACAGCACGACTGCGCCAGCAACGAGCGAGGATGCTCGTATTTCCGTCATTCAATCGACTTTGGGCCAATTGCGCCTGGCAAACATCGCTACGCTCGATGCTATCGTCACCCACTTTGTTCGTCTCATTGAGCTCACCTCGGCAGATGAGCCCTACGTCGCCACTCTTGCCAACACGTTGGCTCCATGCGTTTTGCGCCCGCGCCAGGAGAATTCGCTCACCATGAACGAGCGCTACAACTATCGCCTTATCCGCGACCTCTTGGCCCACAAGGATGCCATCTTCGGGGAACTGAAGCGTGCGTCGGCTCTGGCACACAGCAACTCCGGAGCCTCGAGACCGCGGGCGATTAGCACCGATGAGAGCAACCGCCGTCTGGCTATGGAGGAGCGGGCTCGGGCCATTGCCAACCGCAGCCGCGCTTCCAGCCCTGCCCCAAGTCCGAGAGCACATCATCGGCGTGATCGAAGTTCAGCAGCAGAAACGCGATTCCCAATCGCTCCCAGCCAAGCCAGTCCGACTGAGCGTCGTCGGACCCAAACGAGAGAGTCTCTTGACGTCCCAGGCAGCGCCGAGAGTTCGCCCGTTCTCAATGACGGCGTCGCTCCAAAGCCGCAGCCAGCGGCAATCGCAACAACGGACGGCACCCCCACGTCCACTGCCAGTTCCAATTCGAATCGCGACAGCACGTCCACCACAGTCTCCATCCCCAACCGCGACTCGATCACCTCGGACGCCTCTTCCACGCCTACCAGTGCGACTGTCGAGAAGCGTAACTCCTTCGGCCGCTCTTCCATCGCCTCCGCTAGCAGATTTCCCCGAGGAAAGACTGGAGCCCTGGCAAGACAAAGCCTGATCAGCAACAAGCGCGACAGCGTGGGCAGCTTGCGCGGCGACGATGCGGAGGCGTCCACGCCTGTGGAGGAGAAGCCTCGGGGTGTCGAGTTGGTTGACAAGCCTATGGATGATTGAGAAGTAGGAGCGGACCTGTGAGCTAATGAGCGTCTTTCGCAGTGCATGAGAATACCAAATTCGTTGTTTCGTTGGTTAGGTAGGTCGGCTGGCACATACATGCAGTGACGAGCGGAGGAAAATGATACGGTGTGTAGTTTTTGCAATGCGGTACTACGGACGCATGGACAGGGAGACGGATCGAATAGACGGATTCGCCTATGACAACAGCGATGACTAGATGACCAGTACAGGACAGACAGATTTCGCGTCTGGTCGGTGGTCGGGCAGGCATCTTTTTTTCCCTCACTACTTTCTCACTACTTTCTCCTTCTCTTTTTCCCCTTACCATTCTTCAGTCACCGAGCCACCCTCACGAGCGGATGGACGGCATTTCGTGTGTACAATTGATTCATTACATTTCCCTCCCCCGATCTCTCACCTTTCCCACGCTTGTCATTTTGTGCCAAGTCGGCGCAGAGGAACGAATGGATGAACAATCTACTTTGACTTTACGGGAGCCAGGAAGAAGAAATGCTTGGCTATAGCTGTCATCTATTAACCCCAAGTAGACCGATAGGAGCTCTTTTCAAAGTCTTGCTTCCCTTCAGAAGTTGCGGCTGACAAGGGCAGCAAGGCCATGAACGATGTGCTCATAATCTAGTAGACTTTTGCTCTTTCAACTCCGACAGACTGCTTTATGCACAACTTTCGCGCATACAATGGCGGCCACTGTGGGGAAAGGACGCGCCCAACCAGATCTAGGGGATAGTCGCTAGGGAATCTCTCGTCCCACGAAGCCAAAACAAAGCGTCCAGGTGGGATAAACATGGGGAGCCTTCAACCAATTTGAGTGGAGAGAAGAAGCATTCGAGGTTCGGTGTTGAAGTGACAGTGAGTACTCTACCGCCCATCAAGAGACAAGGATAGGAAATGTTAACCTGTCAACTTTTATGTGATGCAGTAGCACTTGGGCTTTGCATCACATCCACATGCAGAGCTCCATGTCAAAATCAAAGTAAAGCGTACACGAACCTCCACAAATCAAGACACAGGCTGGAACAGATGTGGGGAGCGGAGTTTGATTTGTAGCTACCACGGATTTCCCGACTGTCCTTGTGGACGAATTTCCTGAACTGGAGTACTATTCGCCACGCCACGCCACACCACACGAACTGCCGTTGCTTCATCCATGATGGAAGAAACACAAAGGAAAGCAGACCGAATATCCTCCCGAGTTGTAGAAAAGAAGAGCAGAGGTGACTCGAAGTCGACCGACCATGACCGAATGGAGGAAAGTAAGCCGCAAACCCCATCAGTTGCAAAGGAAAAGAGCAAATGTGAATGGAAAATAACCGACCATGTCCGAGTCAGAAGGTGAAAAGGACGGTTCTGAGCAGTCGTCGTGAACCTTCGAATGCGCCTTTCGATCAGTCACCCCTTTTAGTTCTCCTTCTCGTCTTCCTGGACCTGGTTCTGGACCTGGACCTGATGCTCGACATCGTCGTCGCCAGCTCCGCCGTCGTGATTCTTGTCGGCGCCGGAGCGCTCTCCCTTCTGGCCGTTGAGCTCGCCCAGGACGCCCGTGTCAACCTCTTCGGGGTGAGGATCGCCGATGGAGACTTCCTTCAGACGCTGCGTAAACTTAGAATCGGCACGCGTCTTCTTCTTCTTGTCGCCAGCATCCTCTTCATCGGTGAGGTAGTAAATGCCATCAGGGTCGTCGTCAGGGTACTTGCGAGTCGGGGCGGGACGACGCTCGAGGATGACGCCCGGGTTCATCGGGTCCATGTCTATGTTGGAAGGCGGCGTAGACAAGGACGAGTCCGTAGTGTCCCAATCCGAAGGACCAGCGGATGTGCCCGCTGTGTAATTTCCGCCGTGGCCGTCCATGTTGTCCGTAAACACGTCGTCGGGATTGTTGCTGTTCTCGTTGGCGTCGTCGTTGTTGACGCTCGGGGACAGCTGGGCCTCGGAGGGCTGCTCAGAGGTGTTGGAAGAGTTGTCGCCGGTAGGTCCGGTGGAGGCTTCGTTCTTTGGGTTGACTGGAGAGTTGTTCCACTGTGATGAAGATTATCTTAGTATCTGTTCGAAGCAGAGAAGGCCATGGGGATTCAGCCGCACAGATTGACAAGAAAGGGTGAGTTGTAAGGTGACAGTGGAGAGTGTGAAAGAGGGTAGAAAATAAGACACGGCGGCAGAACTTACCATAGCACCCAACGTCTTCTGCTGGTCACGGAATTCCAGGTCCTGGACCGACTCGCGATGCTCGCGGACTGTGTGCGGTAGCATATCAGCCTCAGGCATCCAAAACACGCCGAAGACATCCTTGGTCTTCATCTGTCCTGTCGAGTCCTCAACCTTGCACTTACAGAATGCGAACATGAGCTGCTGAACAGCCTTTCCCTTTCCCTTGGACACGGGGCCGGGCTTCTTCACGCCGGCAGCGAATTTCACCTTCTTCTTCTCGACACTGCCTGTCTTTGTGGATCTCAGCGCCGACTTGATAGGGCTAATAGCATTGCGGATCGCAACGCGGCGGTCGCGTGCCCGCTTGTCACGGGCACTCAACACAGGGGTGACTGGGGTCGCAGGTCTGGCTACTTTCTTCTTCCTGGGGGGAGGGGTGCTCACAGGACGTCCAACAAGCGCGCGCAGACCCGGACGGCCACGTCCACGGGTCACCGGCCCAGAGCTCGAGGCAGCCTCAGGGCTCGAGGTAGCCTCAGGGCTGGCGGGTTCAGGGCTGGCGGGTTCAGGGCTGGCGGGCTCAGCGGGAGTGGCTTCGATGTCCTCATCCTTCTTGCCTGGACATATGTCAGTCACTTGATGGGATTGTACCTCTCTGAAGAGTGTAAGAGCAAAGGTGCTGACTCACTAGGTCTTCCCCTCTTCCTGACAGCCGGAGAGCTACCAGAAGCGGCACCACGGGTGTTCGCCTTCAGACGAGCGGGGGAATCTGTAGCGAGGTTGATTGAGCGTCACGAAAGCCACGAAAGAGCAAGGAATTCGAAGGGCATGGCTCACCATCGCGCTTGCGACGAGTCGTGCCAACTGCGAGAGGAATCAGCAAGCTGAAAGCTTCATGGCCGAGGCAGAAGAAGCGCGAAGAGTGAAGGAGCAAAGGAGCTGACTTACCAGGTCTGCCTCTCTTCCTCACAGCCGGAAAGCTGCGAGTGACACGGCTGCGAGTGACACGACCGCGAACGCTCGCCTCGGGAGCATCAGGGGAATCTGCAATGTGAGGTCAATCAGCGACAAAGACACGAAAGAGCTAGGGAATCGAAGGATGTGGCTTACCGCTGCGCTTGCGATTGGTCCTGGTGACTGTCAGGGAAGTCAGCAAGGAAGCTGATTGCTTCGCGGTCGAGGTTGAAGAGGCCCGACAGAGCAAAGAGTGAAGGAGGACGACTTACCCTTGTAGTTGACGGGATCGAGGCGGCGGAGCCCTGCTTTCCTGTCAGCCCAATGCGTCTTCTCGCCATCAAATCGCAGCGTACTCATGGTTGCTCAGTGGGTTGCCTGTTGATCCTGAAGGGTGGTGAAGATGGAGGTTCGTGGTTTGGTTGTGGTTGCGAGGAGTACGGGGCTGGGGTTTTGAGTCGTGAGGTCGTGACGCGAGCGAGTGAGGGCGCCGCGATGCCCCAGCTTCTCGATGCCTCGCAGCCCCGAGTCCAGATACACAGCCGCACGAAAGCGTGGACCGGCTTGCGCCTTTGTGTGGATTAGCCCCGTTTTCTTCCCTCCAAGCAAACGGGGCAGGCACAAGACAGAAACTCAAAGAACAACTGCTTCTAGGTGGTGAGAGCATGCACCCAGGAACAAGAAAAGCTTAGCAGTCTTGCATTTGGACCAACAGGAGAACACCACTGAGTCCCGAGCTCTTTTCTGCACTGCTTCATTCAGGGATGCGCGGATGCCGACTGACCACGGAGGCAGACCAACTGGACTCATACCTTTCAAGCACCCCAGCTGCGCCTCTCGTTCATGGCCACCAAGGAAAGCAAAGGGGACGAGAAACCTTTGGAGGACGGACAGGCAACGACAGACGGCTACGACAAGAACACGGGTTATTTAAAGGACGCCTACCACTCAAAAGACGCACGAGCGCGACTTGACAGTTAGAGTACGGCGCGGGCCAAGAGGAAACCTCTATCAGAGACCTCTACAAGATACAAGACGGACAGAGAAGCTAGAACATTCAATGGCTACGTCAGACTAAGGAGTGCTTCCTCGAGGGGCAGGTGCCCTTGCGGGAACCGATACCAAGGGGCGCTCGCTCTTCACGGAAGAGGCAATGTTGGATTGGAAAGAGCGCGAACATTATAGGGCCTTGCCATGGATCAGCACAGTGGAAGCAAAGTACACAAGAACAACGAAAGTCGACTTACGTCTTCGAGGAGGATTATCAAGCCGACGATGGCTATTGGGAGCGGAAGATTGTCAGAGCTCTCCTACGTTGGCAGTGCGGACAGGAAAACACCAAGGGGCCTTCATAAAGGATCGAAATACTTAGAATAAGAATCACATAGACCGGCTTGCTCACGGGCTTCTATGAATTTAGCGCCGCAGATGGGAATATTAGCCAGAAACCCTTGCAATGACGGCCTCGAAAGGAATTCGATTTTTCCATTTCTCACTAGCCCCAGCCTTCGAAGCCATATTCTATTCTCCCGATGAACCTGTTTTAGGATGCCGAATCGACATGTTTTTGTCGTCTTCTCCAAAGCCACACGACACACGATGCAAGTCAAGCCCCACGATCCCACATTCTCAATTGAGCTTCGCGCTCAAGACACCATCCAGGGAGTCGTGCGCGCCATTGATGGCAATGTCTAGCACGCGATCAGCCAGGCCCTGCCATTCATCACCGAGCTTCTCTGCCAGAAGCGCGCCCGTGTTACCACTGGAAAAGCGTGTGGCAAGATCGTCGTGTGCGCCGTCGCTGAGCCTATTCTTCCAGTCGAATGCTCTTTGTCTTACTTGTCCGAAGATGTCTTGCGCGACAGTCTTCAGGGGCGAGAGCTCCTTGACTGGGATGTTGCGTTGCCAGGGCTGATGCTTGAGCTTTTGCAGACGGGTAGCCGTGTCGCAGAGGCGTGATGTTGCCTGCAGCAGCTCTATTGTGAGGAAGAGGGGTTGAATGTGATTGATAAAAGGAAGGAAGCCTTTGGGCTTGTCCTTGATTGACACGTCTTGGAGGGTCGAAACAAGGGCTTGCTCCGACAGCCAGGATTTGAGAACCTCAATATCCGCCGGGGTCGATTCGAGGTCTTTACCGAAGAGAACTTTGCTGGCAAGAGTACGCAGCTTTTCCCAGCCGGGAATGAGCGAACGCTCGGCTGGTGTGAGTTGCGCGAGGTCTTCTTCGCTCGGGCTGTTAACAAGGCGCTCAAGCTTTTCGGTCTTCAGGCGCTGGTTCTCAGGGGCCGAGATGACGGCGCAAGTCTCGTCAATAAGGAGGTGTAGTGCGAGCCAGTACTTGCCGGGAAGAGGTCCAGCGGCAAGATACTCTTCGAAGCCGGGTGACTGGGAGTGCTCATAGCTCCACATGCGCTTAGTGTCACGGTTGTCTTCCAAAGACTCGAGGTCATCATCTAAGAGGCACAGCGTTAGCATGCTATTTGTCCAGTGAAGACAATAAGACTCACCGAGCAGCTCCGTAAACGAATCCGAAACGTGCTCGCCTCGGATCCTTTCAATCCTCCGGCGCTCGAGGACCCAGATCTTGTTGTTCAAGCTCTTCGTCAACGCCTTCTTGAGCTCTGCGATCTCCAGTAGTCTGTCATACTGCAGAGTGTCCATGTCTGCGCCAATGAAGGCTTGCAATGTATTGGTGATTTTCTGACTTGTCTGCAGAATCCTGTCAAGTAACGCGTTGGGGTCCAGCCAGCTTCCGACTCCAGTCTTTGATCGATAATGGAAGGGGTGGATTATTGAGATTCTTGTGAACATGAGGTGTGCGAGGGTCTCCATTAGAATTTCCTTGATCTTGAGACCCTCCCACGTACTCGTACCTTCGCAGAAGTTGCCAACATAGGAGAGAAGGCGCGTGTGAAAGAGCTGCGCCTTGCGACTGTCCCCAAGCGCATGCAAAAGCTTCGAAGTGACTGCCAGAGCCTGAAGGAGATAGATCTGTGAAGCCTCAAGGTGGTAGAGACGGACGAGCACCATTGCCGCCAGGGCACACGCGTCTTCGAAGGCGAAGTCTTCTTTGGCGGCAGCCTGTGCCTGGAGATCGACAGCAGCCCTGAGTACTGCTTCCAGACTTTCCTTGGAAGGAGCATTGCCTTTGGAAACACGAAGAAAATAGTCGGCCTTGATCGCGTTCGCCTTGGTCCGCAGTTTGCGAGCTTCAGCCTTGCGATCTGTGCTGTCTCCTAGCTGTGACTGCTCAGTTGTAAATTGATGGCAGAAGTCGAGGAACTTGGTTTGATGATCTTCATTCAGATCCTCAACGTATGGGCTTATGTCCTCAAAGCATATTTGCTCCTTGGCAAAAACGGACCAATACGTGCAGATATTCTCGAATTTTTCGGCCTGGCTTTGGGCGCTCACACCAACCTTGGGCAAAAGCCGAACTCGGAGAGTCACCTCGTCATGCTGGTCATGTATAGAATCGACCATGTTTGTCAAGGACTGCTTGGCCGTAGCATCCGACGCACTGGAAATCGTTAAATCTCTTCGCTTTCTACCGACCAAAATAGCGGTACATACCTCTTGAGCAGTTCTCGATAAGCCAGATGGAGCCCCCTCCAAAGCGAGTAGTCGTGAAGCCAGAGAGAATAGGAAGTCTTGGCCGCCTCGTCGGGTTTGTGCGTTTGCTTTAAAGATCCTGAGCAAAAGTCCCAAAGTTCTTGCCACATTCCAGCAGCCTCCAGAACCTTGAGTTTGATTCTCACAAAACCTAGATCACAGACCACCAGGGGCGAGAAAATTCCCACCTTGGGGTGATCGAGAATCTCCAGGACTTCCTTGTACAGCTTTTGCTTTGCGTAAACCTGCAGCAGGAGGCGAAGCTCTCGGCGCGTCGTAACAGCGTCCGCTGACTTGTCTCCAGCCATTGACTTGTCAATCGCCATCTTGAGGGTCCTCCTGGCGAGCATGCTCATGAGAGTGGCTGTCTTGGGGTCTTTGGGCTGCAGCGTCTCGGCAGCGAGCTGCTGGACTGCTGGGACCGCGAAACAGTACCACTCATTTTTGGGATTCTTATTCTTCAAAGTGACAATTGCCTGAAGTGAGGACGTCAGCTTGCTGCAAACAGCATGCCAACAGGGGATACGTACAAGTTGTGCGTCGTCCCAAGCGTCGACGGCCGCGGCCGACTCAAACCACGTGATGAGAATGTCATCAGATCCTGTGGCCTTGAATGCATTCTGCCACAGCTTGTTTCTTCGTGGCCCTGTGCCCGGCTTCTCACACAGCCGCAAGTGGATGGCACGCAACAGTTCGACATCGATGATGGCGGGCTGCGAGTCACACAGCGCCTCTAGTTGTTGAAAAGCCTCGTCATCACGGCCAAACTTGAGGTAGACGGCAGCCTTCCAGAAGAGCAGATACGGGTCCTTGGGCTTCTTTTGCAGCTTCTTTTCGCATTCTTTGAGGGCCTGCTTGATATTTGATCCGGAGTAGAGGACCTTTTCGTTGATGGCGTGCACGCTCAAAGAGGCCATGGCGGAATCGCGAGCGTGACGGCGAGCGGCACCAGCCGAGGACAAGGAGGTCTGCGCGATCGACTCAAGGGACCAGCAACAAGGAGGCGCAGGAGGGCGAAGAGTGGATATGGCTGGAATGGACTCCAGGGCAGATGCGCAGCCAGGGCTAGCTCGGGATGAGGTTGGGTACTAGGAACCAACAGATTCAAGCTGCGGTGCGGTAGCGAAGAAATCCCGAGGCTGTGGGTCATCACCTACAGTACACGACGCCTACATCACCTACTGTACAGCATAGCATCCACGCGCGCCATTGCCGTCTTTGCTGCTTGCATGCAAAAGGCCTTATCTGATGCACTTGTCGCCTTGTCCAACCCCACGAACACCGGGATTTGGGTAGGGATGCGCGTCGGGCAAGCCTGCGCCACGCTGTGCCGTCCATGTTGGCCTCCAGATGATCTGCCCAGGTGCTGCTGCTGATCATCCAGCTGTCACCCACATGGCGGTTGGACCCCTCCCATTGGCACATGCAAGAATATCTCTCCTACATGTAGATAAATGAAGAACCGTTTGCTGGGCATGCGCGCTTCCAAACCCTCGTGTACATGTTTTCCCCCATCATTTTTAAACGCCGACCAATCATTTTTTCAATCGTCAAACTACCAAGAACAAGGCGTCTATCCCGACTTGGATTTTTTCCGTGCCTCCATCTGTGTGTGGGAAATGCTTTAGCCCGAGTGCCGCTATCCGGGGAGCTATCCGCGCGATAGTCATTGTCGCCGGGAGAGATCACGTACCCATTGCTTTTTGCAATCGCGGTAGGCCCTAGAGTTCAGAGCGCTGTCAGTACTGAATCATGGCGCGCGGTATGCGATTGACGCTGCTAGGCGAAGATTGGGAATCCAGGGCGACGTACTGGAAGTAGTCGGAGCAGAGGTCGCGATCACCGCCGTTGCGATGGAGACACCTGATACTGCGCGTCGCAGCCTCCTGGCACGGGTCGTAGTATTCGCTGAGAGATTTGCTGGGGTTGAGGCGGCGGCGTCAGTACGGTAGGGTAGGGTAGGGTAGGTGATGCGTAGTCGCGCGCAGTAGGGCCGGGAAGGGAGAGGATGGCGTACTTGTTGAACTTGGCGGCCGTCTTGTCGGTCCAAGGGTTCTCGTTGTCTTGGTCGCCAGCCATGATGGACGTCGGTGGAGGAGGCAATGCAATTCCGGTGTTGATGTCAGAGAGGCGCATGGGAGTTGGGCGGGAGGGCGGTGGACGGCGGCAGTAATGGCGGGTATGGCCCGTGCAGATTGACTAAGCGCCCAACCTGAGGCTGGCTGGCTTCTGTTCTCCCGCTCCTCTCGCATCCGTCACTCAGGTCGCCCTACCTAGTCTCTCGCCTGCGCTGCGACGTGAGTGGACCAAACCCCGTCATGATCCGCCACTTTGCCTTGTCTACCGAATCCAGCTTCGAGGGGTAAGCCTGCTCGCGGCCGCCTTGTGGTCAGCCATTTGTTTCCAGACTCACACCCACCGGTCATTGTCAAGCTCTTCTTCGCTGTCATGGCACGCGACTAGACTGATAAGCCTCTTTCGAGAAGTCGAGGGATGGATGCAATCGCAAAAGCCCGCGCTCTCTGGCTGGCTGCCCGACCGGCTGCAAAGCCGACGGTGACCACTGCCGGATCAAGTGCTCCGTCGCGGGGAACCCAAACGCTTCGTCTGGCAGCTTTCTGCTCGAGCCGCAGCCGGGCACACTACACGCCATCAATCACCATCGAGATGGTGGCAACGACAGCGTCCTTCTTCGACGGCGTCTACTGTATACCGACTTCGCAAGGATTGCGGCCGTGGCTGGCAGGGGCTTGCTCTGGCACCGGTCCAATCTCAGCTCCATCATCATCAGGGCCTCTTCCCGATTTGGATAACATTTCCATGTCTAGTCCACGACTGCTTTTGCAACGCTCCGTCATGCCCTCGCGGTCCTAGCCCTCCACACTCGCCGTCGCCAGCCTCCACTTTTTCGCTGTCGATGAGACTCGCGGCTGCTGGGATTCGTCCTTTTCCTTGACTAACGCCTTGCCCTCTGGTATGCTTGTTCGAGGCCCTCGGTGCTGCTGCTTGACGTGGGCCGTCGTCGGCCTTCCTGGAATAGAAGTCAATTCCCTCGCAGGGACATGGCGTCTTGGTGCTGCCCGGGGCCACGCCTTCGGTTCCATGGCAGCAGGGAAATCCACTCCCAGCCCGTTATCCTGCCCCGGCCCATGCCTCCATCCACACCGTCGATGCTTCGCGATAACGTATCCATGATAGCGCACATGCCAATTGCGCCCCGTGTTACCACCGCGACACGATGGGAAGCTCTGCGAATTCGCTTCATCATTTGGCGACCCATGATAGTGCTCCATCCATTGAGGTCGATCTCTCGTAGCAATCGCCGTTGGCAAGGGGGGATCCTAAGTCGCGCCTGGGTTCTCGCCGCCTGGGCCAGCACATGCCTGTCGTTTTCTTCCTGGCTGTGTTCCATCGTCTTGATGAAGCTTTGATGGATATAAAGTCGCTTCGCATCGTCCACCTGCTACCATCAGCATCCCATCTTGCTTTGATCAAGAACAAGAGTCCTTGAACTCGTGTGACCCTCATCATCACCGTCCCAGACGCTGTCCACCTTGTGTTGCAACCCCTCGAGCCCTTGGACATACTCCCTTGGTGTTGAGCCCGCCACCCTATCCGACCTCAGCTCTTGCGCAATTGACAAAACCAGGTAGGTGTTGACCCGGCAAATCCTTGCTAGCCTCAGTATGGGCATGCGGCTGTGTCCGCTCCATGCTCTTGCTTTGACGGATTCCCCCCCACCCCCCTGACTCGACTCGTAGTGGCGGTGTTGTTGACGTGGATCTTGCAGAAATAAAAATGGCCGCCGTAGCAACGCAGTCCATCTCTCTCCCTCCCCGTCCCAATTTCAAGCCCATCATCCAGAATGTAGCTGCCGAGAAGGCCCCCAAGCAAAAGACCATGGGCTCAGATTTCCAGCCGGAAAAGCACTTGGCGTACAAGGAAAAGGCCGAGGTCATCATGATGAAGGACATTGGATACCCCGAAGACCGCGGCGTGTCCCCGGTCGCAGTGTCCAAGCCATTCCCGCTCTTCTCCCAGGAAGCCATCCACGAAATGAGAGGCGAAATCTTCCAAAAGGAAGTCATGGAGAACTACAGCATTAGCAGTAACATTGCAGCCTGCCAGCTCAGGGGCTACGTCCCGAAGTGAGTACTATCTCGACATGTTTGTGTCAACTTCTGACGAAAATTTTTCAGGTACGCCCCCTTTACATATGACGCTTGGACTCACCCCGAGACCCTCAAAATCATCTCTGATGTTGCTGGAGTTGAGCTCGAGCCCGTCATGGATCTCGAGATTGCCCACATCAACTTCTCGGTCAAGTCAGAAGAGCAAACCACGAAGGAGCTCGATGTCATCAACAAGCAGAAGCGTTTCTACGCCGACGACGAGGGTATTGCTGGCTGCCCCTGGGAAGACAACAAGCCAATTGTTGGCTGGCACACCGACAGCTACCCCTTCGTCTGCGTCCTCATGCTCAGCGACTGCACCAACATGGTTGGAGGCGAGACGGCTCTGCGGACCGCTACCGGCGATGTGATGAAGGTCCGCGGACCGACCATGGTGAATCGCTTCAGCTCCACGAATGACGCAACGAGCTAACAATTCTGTCAGGGCAGTGCTGCCATTCTCCAGGGCCGCTACATCACCCACCAGGCCCTCCGAGCGCTCGGTGCGCAGGAGCGCATCACGGCCGTCACATCTTTCCGTCCTCGGAATCCTTTCCAGCGTGATGACAGCGTTCTGAGCACGGTCCGCCCGATCTCAGACCTCTCTGTCCTCTACCGGGGATTCGCAGAGTACCGGCTGGCAATGGTCGAGGAGCGGGTCCGAGCACAACTCAAGGAGGTCCGCGAGAGGCACCGGACAGCCAAGAAGTTTGACACCAAGACCTTCAAGAAGTTCCTGGGCGAACAGATTGCCTTCCTCCAGCACATGCAAAACGAGATTGTGCAGGACGAGGAAGTCCAGTTCGGCTTCGTCGAGGAGATTGACTACCCAGACGTCAAGGTCGGCGCGGATGAGGAGGATCCAGCCAGCAAGCGGCTCCGTACCGAGTAGGTGCGCGGGTGGTAGCTGGAACTCAGCTGCTAGCCAGAGCCATTTTTGCATCTTCTAGACACGCAGCTTGTAATTTTTTGATGAGTCACGCAGCGTTTCGGTTTTTTGCGGCATTCGAGATTGCAGATTTTGTGAGGAGATTCCGGCCGGTCAATTTGTCGCGCCTGGCATGAATTGCATCGGGCTCGAGAGAAGGTTTTTGTTGCGCTGGCGCTTCCTTCGCTCTGTTGCTTTTGGCGCTGCTTTGGCGTTTGGTCGCTTTTGGGGACTTTTTCTTGCATCCTCCACAAGCAGAACACTCTTAGATAGCATGGTAATCACCAAATGAATCAAAGTTCTGACTGTAGAAGACTGATCTCGAGAGGAAATTGGTGGCACCAGAGTTGATTCTTGAGACCACTGCGTACTCGGCTCGAACAAGCTGCAATTGCACACTTCTCTCCACGCTCCAACACCCTAGCTCTTTCCAAGTCCAGTGGCAAATGATTTCGAATAAAAGAAGAAAATGAAAGATTGGCAAGCAAGCCGGGCCCTGGAAGGTGTGAGTTGGAACGTACGTGTTCTGGCAAACGCCATGGTGCATCGAAAGGCGGGGCGAACGAGCGCAGGTCATGTTTGAAAGTGGGCGAGAGCGTCAACGGAGGCAGCTTGTTTGTCGGCAGAGTCCGACAGGCTGGCGCGGCTATGCAGCATGATGATTCGAACAACGTGGTTTGATGGAAACGCAACGAGAGCGATCGGTAGCAGCTTCAAGGTGATGGAGAGGTTGAGGAGGCCATGGTGGAGCGCGAGGTGGATGACGGCGAGGATTCAAGGGCAGATGGACGAGTGGAGCGGAGGGAGGGGGGGGGAAGGGGAGCGGCGGATAGAAAAGAGGGCGAGAGAGAGGTGAGGGGACATCACTGGTTGGCTGGGGTGCTGGTCGAGTGGTTGGCGCATCAGTCAGCAGACGTCTTGTGCTTGCATCCATGTCCATGTCCATGTCCATGTCCATGCAAACCACCCACCTACAGACAGTACACCACCGACTTAGACCTTACCTTACCTTACCTTACCTTACCGATACCTTGTGCATGCCTGCAGCCGCAGCCGCACCCAAGCCAAGCTCCACGGCCGTCGCTCACCTCACTCCCGTCGCTGTTTGCACACACCGGGAGCCTCTCTGCGTTTCCAGCGCGCGCTCACCCCAAACGTCAAGCGTCCTTGCCTCTGGCGGCTTCATGCTCTCCGCCAGGCACAGGTAGCTCCAGCTCCAGCTCCAGCACCCGCGACTCCCTTGACGCCCGAATGGACCTGCCCCCGGGCTTCTCGAGACCCACCCGCCAGAAAACTCCCACCTCCTCGTCCAACGCCCCCGCTACCTCGTCCTCATCTCTGCCAAACTCTCGAGACATGGCTCCTCACCGGCAACCATCGGTCCCGGCCGCCAAAGCCTCCAGGGCTTCTCGCTCCTTGGCCCACGACAAAACTCTGCACCCGTCAAGCAAGGACAGCCTCAAGTCAACCTCCGGCAAAAAGCTCGAAGAAGCACCCAAGGTAGACAAGAATGAAGAGGTGATGCTGCGGCAAGCCCGCCTCACCACGTCTCGCGCTAACCTCGAGCAACCTGCAGATGTTGAAATCCCTCAAATCCGACTTTGACAGCCTGCGCTCTCTCATCACCTGCAAAATCTGTGACCGGCTGCTCTACGAGCCCTACGTCATCTCATGCGGCCACACCTACTGCTACAGCGTCTGTGAATCTCAGACCCTTGCCAACACGCGCGCTGACTTGTTCATAGTGTCTCTGCACCTGGTTCGTCAGCAACAGAAATCGCAAAACATGCCCCGACTGCAGAAGCGTCGTGGCTCATCCACCAGCGCCTGCCTACCTCATCCGCGAAATGACCTCTGTATTCATCAATCGGACGGAGCTGCTCCCCACCGGCGAGACAGAGGACCAGCATAAGCAGTGGCAAAAGGAAGAGGCGGACATTGTGCAAGCAGACAAGAGCAACAATGATGCCCAATCCGGCGGCCTCTTCAAGGGATGCTTCAAAGTTCGCCCCGACGCCGGTCTGCGCGTGGTTCGCGATCAGATGGACGGTGTTGACCGATGCCCAATGTGCGCATGGGAACTTGTCGACCGGGAATGTTCACAGTGCGGCCTCCAGTTTGACGAGACTGGTGCCCTTACTTGGGACAACAGCTTCACGGGCTTCAGCGACATGGATGAGACATCTGAGCACGATACATTTTCCGAACACCTGAGCGACGACATTGACGCCGGATCCGAGGACTCGGCCATGGGCCTGGGAGAAGACGATGACATGGACGACATGCCCAACGAATACGAAGACGAAGACGAGAACGGCTTTGCCGACAACTATAACCTGCAGCGATGGATGCTGGCTCATGAGATGGCACGCCCACAGGTGTTCGGCTTTGGCGCACCGCGCCGCCGAGCTACTCACAGTGCTGCTGGCAGCACCAGAAGGTCATACAGCGCTAGCGTTGCCTCCGACATGGTTTCGGAAGACACTGAAATGGGCACGCTTGAGGAGGAAGACGAGGACGAGGACGACGGTTCTTCGATGCACAGTTTCATCGATGATGGAGAGCCAGAGTTGCCTAGCTCGTCTCGAGCATCTGCATCCATTGCAAGCCAAACGCCAACTCCGCCTTCTAATCGACATGCAGAACGCAGACGACGCGTGGTTGCGTCCGAGTCATCGTCCAATGCGTCTAACTCGGTTGAAGAACTCGACGAGGATGACGATGAAGTCGACGACGAAGGACCCATTACACATGGTAGAAGGCGAGCAATGTTCCAGGGGCGAAATATGTTCCAGGTGGTCCAGCCACGCAGGGCTCGGGCGCGCGTCGCGCCGTCCACTTCTTCCGTTGGCGGCGACTCGATTGACGAAGAATACGACGAAGAAGCCACGCAACATCTTCTCCGAGAAGCTGGATGGTCCCCGCTTGAGCCCGAGGATCAAGACGATGAGATGGAGGAGGATGATGACGATAGCGATGGTGGAAGAACGACTGTTGGGTGGGCGCCGATTGCGAATTCTGTTGAACGATCACGGGCCGGAGGTTCTCTAACACCTACTGCAGATAGACCGAACGTGGCGATTCGACCGCCATCTCGCGCTGGCAACCCTCGATTTCTTGATGGCTCCAGGGGCCTACGTCGACGGAGCTCGGTTCTCTCAGGAGCCTCGGGAGCCAACTACGAAGATGGTGAAGCTGATGACGATGATTCCGATATCGACAGGGAAGGCGACGGCAGCATGAGGTCTCCAGTCGTGAGAAATCGAAGTTCCCGTGTGCGCCTGCGGGGTGGAGGAGCTGCGAGCAATGCTCGCCCTCCGAGTAGTGCTTTTTCTGGCAATGCTGTTGACCAAGAAAGCGAGGGAGATTCAGATGAGACAGCTGGTCCAGGTGCCCGCAGTCGGCGCTTTCGTGGCCATCGACAAGAATACGACCCACGGATCAGTTATTTCTTCGCACAACACATGGCTGAGCTCCGTGATATCGATATGGAGCGCCAAGACGCAGTGCTAGGTCATCTCAATGAGCTGCGTGCTACGACTCCCGTCGCACGCCCTCGGACAGTCACCAGGAACCGGAACTCTGCATATGCATCTCAACATCAAGCTCTATCCAATAGCGCTTTGCCACCCTTGTCACCCCCAGCGAATGTTCCTGCTAGACTTCGTACGCCATCAAATCATAATTCGTCTGGTGGCTCGTCTGCTGCAATGTCGCCGCGGCCGGGACGTAGTAATGGTCCTTCGAGCCAGGCGACCTTTGCTCCTGCAGAGTCTAGCATCTACGGCCAGCGCCGGAATCCCACGCCATCCTCAGCGGCCACTGGTGCAACAGCAGCCGACGCCCCTGCTCAAGTGCAAAGCTTCATAGACGGTTCACACACCTGGTCCAACAGTAATTCGACAGATGCAAGTGACCGCCCGCTCAGTAGGACAAGCACATCCAGCAGCCGACGCAGCTCTGGATCATACCAGGGACCGATATCACCAGGTCTCAATTTCGCGGCGCGCTTGGCGCAAACGCGGAATCCCTTCAATCCGTACATGACTCTAGGCCCGCGACCTCGTCAATCGAACCAGCGCCTCCGTGAACAGTCTTCTACAGCTACTCTCCGTCCCCGTCAGTCTCAGCGCGGCCTTCGCCAACAACCATCCCATGCCAATGTCCGAGATGCGAATGCGCCGGTCCAGCATGTCCGCCAGCAATCCTCGCGTGTGAATTTAAGATCGCAGCCCTCCCAGCATCGTCTCTCATCCCAGCCGTCCTCCCGCGCCCTCCGAAATGCGAATATCAGCAGCATGCACCAATCCAACGGCTCAACCACGAGCATCGGCTCAAACGGCTCAACATCGGGACGCTCGAGACTGACAGAAGAAGAACGACTCAGCCGCGCCCGAGAGCTCGTCCTTAGCCGCCAGCAGGCCCTTAGCACTGGCACCAACCCGTTCACTGCCGGTCGCGGTCGTGGCAGGCCACCTACCCAGGACGCGACGAGTAGCACAGCAACATCCAGCTCTTCAAGTCAGTACAGCGTTGAAACTGTACCTTCGCGAGCTGCCGCGATACCCAGGCCTGTGTATGCGTCTGGATTAGGGGCAGCGCCGGCGCAGACGTTGACGCCACAGCAACAAGGTTTGGCTTCGACTGCTGGCTACCGACCAACGTCGGCGCGGCGCGTGATGCAAAGGAATGCCGAGCCGGCCACGACTGGACACCCAGGAGGCGGAGGCGCGATTGGCTCTGGCAGTGGAATCAATTCTGCCGCACCTGGCTCTGTGCGGACGCGAGGCCAGCCAGTATCAGGGGTAGGAGCGCAAACTTACAGCTTTGACAACGGTCAGGGACATGCGGGTGGCTCCGCAAGGGCAGGTTCCGTTGCGTCCTCGTCAGTGTCAAGTGCTATTACGGCCGGTGGCGAAGCGGGGAGGTATTGAGGGGGTGGCCGTTGTAGCTGCCGTGCATTGTGCGGTTGGTTGAAGCTAGCGTGGCCGTTTCTCATGTTTTCCTCATTCGTCTCTACCGTCTTTTACTTTCCTTTTCTGCATTGCTCTTTCATCATCTTCTTTTGGGGCTGCAATTTAAATTGCGCTCAAGTCGTTAGCTTAGGAGGCTGAGCTGCTTCTGTTACGGAATCACGAATGGGATTGGGTCATGACAGCAAGGGACTGGGGCATGGATGGCACAATGGTTTTGGGACAGGTACGCTTGCCCTAGCAAACTCACGGATCATGAAAAAGATGACGGATGGCTCCACGAAGAAACAAGATTACGGAGCAAAACATGGCGTTGAAGACCCAACCGACCGGTTGGCGTTGGTGGATCTGATTGAGAAGGAGCAAATGGAAGAACCAAGACAAGTGATGAGCGGACGAAGAGTGCGTGTCCAGGGCACAGACAATTAGAAAGACGTAGTAGATGCATCAAATGACAAACCGGTCAAGTCGTCCTCTCCGCTCTCTGCGAACAGCCACCTACACACTTTCGTTGCACGCGGTCACACGGAACTAACTCATGGCGCCCGTGATGAAGTCGAACCTTGAAAATTTGCCGTTCTACACGTCGTGCCTTCTAGTTGGACACATGCTTGTTGTGGAGTATACGCACGCCTCCAAACTTGGGCACCTGCCTACTCTTTCTAGAGCGGATGCGTCGAATGGCGCCAGGGGCCAGCTAACTACCGTACCTGGACTGACCAACTGAGACGATAACAGTTTTTGTTGTGTTCCTGTCCACGAAATACCTACCAAGTTAGTTGGCTTGTCCGGTATGATATGGCAGTCCTCGATCCAAGGCGCTGCTCGGCAGAAATACAAACGCGCCCAGCATTCTCATGACAATGGCCTGACACCCATCTACCCATCTACCTACCTACTATACGAAGCTCGCTCACTTTGTATCTATTTACTTCTATTAGCTCAGGTCGGGGTAAGATAGGAATCCGCCCGTCCGCGCGGACGTCGCAGCCGCCGGTGGGACAATACAGTTAGTTAGTCTATTCTGTGCTTACTGCGGGCGTAGGCAGGCATGTGAGTACCTGACCTGTCAGTGTTTGGATGAGTTGGTCAGGATGCTCTAGTCCTCGGGTCTTTGCGAGTTGAACAGATAGATAGAAGTACAGTCGTGTGAATATTGCTAGTGACACATGTATGCTAAGGGAGTCTCAATCATCGCCGTCCCGTTGTCCCATCCCAACAGTATCAATACAAAACCATACAACTGACCATGCCATGACCAGTAACGCCCAATGACACACCCAAAGCTTCTGCCCTCACTTGCTCTGGTCTTGCTTCTTTCCGCCTCCAAAGACTCCTCCAACTAATCCGCCAACACCTCGGCCCACGCCGCCCAGCGTGCTTCCCACGCCCCCGACGACATCTCCTTTACCCAACTTGCCCACTCCTTCGCCCAAGCCTCCCGTCACGCCGCCCACGCAGTCACCCACTCCTTTTCCTACGCCTCCTACGACGCCTCCAACGGGTCCTCCCACCGTGCGCCCCACGCCCCCTACTGCACCTTCAACCGTATCCCCTAGCCCGCGTCCAACACCACCAACCGTATCTCCTACACCACCTGTGGCGCCGCCTACGACACCGCCAACGTCGGCGCGGCCCAGCGCGTCTGTCGTGCCCGTGACTGTACGTCCCACGCCGCCGACGGCCGCATTTGCTGTAGAATTGACACCGCTGGTCGTGCCCGTTACCGTCTCTCCTGCGCCGCGACTGATGTGCGCGACGGGCTGTCCGACGCCGGCTGGCCCATGCGACGCAGCGCTCGCGAGCCCAGATGTCACGCCGTGGACGGCGCTGTTGGTTGCGCCAATGGCGGTGCCGGTCGTCGTGTTGACGGCCGACGTGGCGCCAGTGACGGTCTTGTTAACGGCACCAGTCGTCCCCGCTGCAGCCGTCTTGATGGCCGAGGGCTTGCTGTTGGCGGTGCTTTTGAGTTTGCGGGGAGCTCTTTTGGTGGTCGGCGGGGATGTGCTGATGTCCGTAGTAGTCGCAGCAGGCGTCTTGTTCGTTGGCGCAGTTGAGACGGCGGGGACTTTGGACGCCGACGAAGCAATGGCCATTTTCTCGGAGGCAGATGAGGGTGACTTGGGGGTAGAGGTGATGGCGATGGCGTTTTGCTTGACCGATGCGGTTGAGGCGGGTGACTTTGGAGGCGGGGATGGTATCTTTTTTGGACCCGCCTTCTGCTGTGTGGACACTGAAGGAGCCGTCGACTTCTTTGCCACGCTCGGGCTGATGGGACTAGACTTTGTTGAATCGACTGGGGAGGACAGGTCCGTGGCTGACGCGGAAGCTTTGTCGGCGGTCGTGCTGGGCGGGGATTTGGTGCGGATCATGGGCACAGGCTTCCGGCTTCCAATTGGCGAGTGCGTTGAAAGTTTCTTGGGAGAGGATGTAGGAGAAAGCGGTGTGGGGGATATGGACTTGATGTCGGAAGCCGAGGCTCTTGAGGAAGTCGTCTTTTGCGTGGCCGTCGTCGGCGCAGACTTGACGGCAGTTGAAGGAATGGCTTTGGTCGGGGAGATGGGAGACTTTGGTTTGCTGGCAGATGAAGAGACGCCAGTCCTCGGTATCGTGGACTTCTTTGTGCCCTCTGCTGCTTTCAATGCGCCTGATAGGAAATCCCATGTCAGCAGTGGTCAATTGTCGCCGTTGCAGAGCCTCGCTCACCCTTTGGGGCGTCGTTTTGATTCTTCAATTCGACCATTGGCGCCATGATGAAATTCGTCGACTTTGAAAAAACAGATGGAAAGCTGCGGAGGAGCGGCTGATTGATCAAGACAATATAAAGGAGAGCATGCGCGCATAAGGGCGCGGGTAGTGTTCCTTCGACGCATGTGTAGTCCCGGATTGACGTCATCGCTTGGAGCGAGAACTTGTTCGGTGCGTAAGCCCAGATGCAACTCTCCAGGGATGCTCCCAGTCTCAGGCCCCCCGGGGAACATGAAGCCTTCTGGACCATGATCCACCCGTTGATCTCCATCGCGTGGTGAATGACGTCCTAGTGGACTCTCCATGCAAGCGCCTATCATCGGTGTCTTGCACACCCTGAATATCCTGATGTGTGGGTTACTGTAACCGTCCATGATTGATGCGTTCATTCAAGGATCCGCCCGATGGTGGAATGATCCCATAGCGGAACCCTGGATCCACCGAGCCAAACGCTCAGGGTCTTTTCTCCACCACCAGACCATCGCGACCCCTTTGTGCCTGGCTCCCTTGCTTCCCAGTTCTTGAAAAGATCGACCGGTGATCATGTAGAAATTGACTTTTTTCTGCGCGTGATGGCTAGAGGAACATGGAACCCGACAGTTACGACCAATGATTCGCTCGCGAGGGACAGCCTTGAAACGGTTGACGAGGGCTTATTTTGAAGCTTTTTTTCCGTCAACTCAGTCAGGTCCTGCTGTCGAATGTGATTGGATAGCCACACGTCATATCGAGTAGCTGTCGAATCATACGAAGAACATGGGTGTGTGGGTGAGTTTGTGGAGTTTTCGCGCACAGGCGCCTTTGTCAGTCCATGTCTAAATTGACGTCAACGCTAGACATTATTGTCAGCAACAACACCTAAAGCGAACAACATCAGTCAAATCGCCATGCGCTTGGAACAGTAGGAGCGGGCTCGTTCGTTGGATATTGGAGCACGTTGGAATTACTCCAGGTCCTCATGGCATTACCCGTACCTGTTGAACGCCAACTCTACCATCTGATTCGACTCCTTCTAGATCGCATATCCACCCGAGTTCTTTTGTCTTGGCTCGCCCGCCGCCTCGAATGTGCCGTTGCCCAGCCTCCTGATGGCCTGCGCAGAGCTCTGGCCCTCTGCCACCCACGTGACGTTGTGTCCCCTCTCCTTCATGTACGCTGTGGTTGTGTTGTCGTATGAGTACTCGAAGCTCACTATGTTTGGGACAAGCTGGTCGTGAAGACGTGGCTTCTTAAGCGCTTCTAGTGCGGTCAAGTCCTCGTCGAGCATGTGGAACACATTCTGGATTGTCGCTGTAATGATGCGAGATCCGCCAGCAGCACCAACGCTAATGTAGAATGTACCGTTGCGGTTGTCGATGATGATTGGGGTGATGGACGAAAGCGGGCGCTTGCCGGGACGAATGTAGTTGGCTTCGCTAGGAATGTAACCGAAAGAGTTGCTTGCGTTGGGGATGGAAAAGTCGTTCATTTCGTTGTTCATGATGATCCCCGTCTCCGGGACCAAGACGCGAGAGCCAAAGTAGAGATTGATCGTGGTGGTCAATGATATGGCAAGTCCGGACTTGTCGGCAGTCACGACATGGGACGTGCCGGGGGTGTCCAGGCTCTCAATTCCATCGGGATCATAATAGGCCACAGGGTGAGTTGTCGAGTCGGTAATCTTGCTCCGGATCAGTGAAGTGACATTTTCACTGATCATTTGCTCTTGATACTCCTTCATGCCGGATACAAAGTCAGGATCACCAAGCTCGGTCCTCTAAATTTTCGATTAGCAGGTGAGTCAAGCAACCAGACACCTCTAGAGATTGAGGGTCACTTACCTCGGCATAAGCAAAGCGAATGGCTTCGTCAAGACGGTGAGTTGTCAGGTTGACATCATCGCCGAAATCCTCGTAGCCCTCGACAATTTTGAGAGCGCTGAGAGCAACCGCACCACTGCACGGAGCACCTCCAGTGGTCACCTTGTAGCCTCTGTAGTTGATTGACAGCGGGTCCGGAGTGCTGACAGTGTAGTTTGCCAGATCCTCGAGGGTCATGATACCGCCAGCATCTTTGACGGCAGTGATTGTTGCGTTGGCAATGGCTCCAGTGTAGAAGGCATCGACGCCCTCGGCCGCAATGACTTCGAGCGTGTCGGCATAACGTTTGCGAGTGATGGTGTCGTTGACTCCCAGCCGAGTACCATTGGGCGCAAAGTCAATGGCCCAGTTGGGATCGGTGACGAAGAAGTCCTCTTTGCCCGAAGTAGACGAAACCATTGCTTTATGCAGGTCCTCGTTCAGCCGGAATCCATTCCTCGCAAGCTCCACCGCAGGAGTGACCACATCCTTCCACGCGAGCGAGCCGTAGCCCTTGTGGAGGCGCTCAAGACCGCGCAGCTCGCCGGGGACGCCACTGTCATGTAATCAGATATTGTAGAGGGTCTTTGTTAGTGGGCTTTAATACCTGGCCAAGCCACCATACTCTGAAAGCTCGGTGTTGTTGTTGTACATGTCCTGAGTCGCAGCTGCCGGGGCCGTCTCGCGGAAGTCGATGAATTCGTATGATCCATTTGGAGCGCGCACCGTCATGAAACCGCCGCCGGCAATGCCTAACAAGGAAATCAGTGGCAGTAGTTACGGCGGGGGGAGCAGGGACATACCGCTGTGAAACATGCCAATAACACCAACACAGAAGACCGAACCGACGAGAGCATCGGCGGCATTACCTCCAGCCTTGAGGAGGTCGATACCGACGGTACTGCACTCCCGCGACTCGGTGGCGACAGCGCCAGTGCTGGCGTCCTCGATGGTGAACTGAAGGGGAACTCCAAGAGCTACTTGGGACGAGAAAAGGCTCGTCAAGAGCCCGGCGAGGGCTGGCATCCGCAGAAGCTTCATGGTCGCGTGTCAGTGAAGGGAGCGCGACACTGGAAGAGGGCAGTCTTGCCAGGAACGTACGTTTCAATCAAGGGCGGAGCGAATATATACAGGAATTGACTGACAGGCACCACCTCGGGCGGCGCTGGGCAGCACAGACACGGAGCCGTCAGTCAGTCAGGAACGCGGCGAAAGCATGGCGAGATTGTTTGCAACGAGATTGAATTGTCGTCGGCAGGTTTGTCGACGAGGAAGTCAGAGCCGTGAGGATTGAGGACGAGCGTGACCAGGGCCGGGGCCAGGCGAGCAGACAAGGCAGGCCAGAGACCGCCGGCCAGGGCAAAGGCGTGATATGGATGAGTAACGGCATGGCGGTTGCGAATGATATCGGGGCGTCCGAGTAATTGTGAGATAGATAGATGGACGGGGCACCGCAGATAGCCGACGGTTGTGCTAAGCATCAACCCGAGTCAGCGTCTGCAGCCGCCTCGGCGCGATCCGTCCGCTTCCTCACTACACGCGCACACCCCCGCAGCACAACATGTCTACTCCACAAGTCGACATCACCACCACCTCTCTGCTTGCGCGTCTCTCGCTTCGCCTCGGCCCCAACCTCCTCGCGACTCCACAGCCGCTATCCCACTCTTCGGCTCTCCCTCTCTAGCGTCAATAGCGCCCTCTGAGATCACGGCTTCGTTTGCTGCATCACTCCCGTCTTGCGCCTCGATTATACACGCCCGCGACGAATCGAAGCCGAGTTCACGCATAAACCTCTGCATAGGCCCAATCACTGCCAGTTACACAAAACCATAATTTTTCTAGACGTTCAAAGTTGGACCTCTAGCGTGGGGACCTGCCTTTGATGCGGCGCCATAACACCCCTTCAGTCCGGATCCGGCATGGGACGAACAACATGAAGTGGGATGCAACCAACTGACGGACACCCCTCTTAACTAGTTACCGCAGACCTGCGCATGGTGCGGGACGGCCGGCGATTCCTCTTTGGGCAGCTCCATCCCACCGCATCCTCCTCTTCCTTTGCTAGCACCAGGGCGGGCCAGCATGAAAAAGAAAAAAACACCAGGATCCGGACACCATGTCGCGCTCTCATTTCCGCTCCCGGCCCATTCTCGCCGTCCTGCTCGCTGACTGGACCGCGCCTGATCCCTCTGGCTTGCTACGTTCAATCTTGTCTCCATCTTTCCACGGTGACCCTGCTTCTCCCGCGATGCTGGCTTGGCCTCGTGCCCGTACTCCGCATCCCGCATCCCGCATCATTGTCAACGTTACGCGCGGGTTACACAAAATTCCAATTGTTAGCGACGTTCGACGCTGGACTTAGCGTCCACCCGTCGACAAAGGGGCTTGTTGGCGTGAAATCAAAATGGGACTGAATGCTCCTTGATTGACATCACGGCAACTTGTCGAAGCAGGGCTCAGGGCATTGTCCGGGGGAATCCTTGGCCATGCCATTCCTAGCCTTCTCTCCATCCTGCACAAGGAAAGCCATGGCCATTCCCACCGCACGGTTGACTGAGGGGAACTCACCCAACAATGGGCACTGGCACAGGTCCGGCCCTGGCAGCGTCGCCAGCCTCCTACCAAGATCTCTCCACCCTAGCACCCAGATCCCGGTCGATCAGAAGTCCAATGGTTGACTTAGTGCTGACGCCTCTCTCCGCCTCTTTGTCTTTTCTGTACTTCTTGTTTTCTGTCACGTGAGGCACGCTACCGCTGTCCTGGTCTAGCCCACTATTTGTGGCGCTTTCCTAACGGCCAAAGTTACGAGCCCCTGTAAGTAGGATGTGGAGGAAGCGTACTTCGACGCAACCGCTAGACGAAGGGTAATTGCAAAGCTCAATCAAGCGGGGGATGAACTCTACAGCAGACCTACTCCTACGCTAAAACGAGACTGCCAAGAGACGAACCTGAATGAGGTGCACAGTGCGGAGGAACGACAGCCTTGCCGCTTGTGTCTAGCTCAGACTTCGGCAGCTACTCCACGGCGATCTGGCGCCGCACCGGCCAGAGATCATGGTGATCAGACGTTTGAGCGTCAAGTTAGGGCGGCCCCATGCAGCCGTTGGAAGAAGAGCCGCCATGCACGATGCACTAGTCCGCCGGCTCCCTCCAAGGCTCGGTAACAAAAGTCGTGGCACACACGACAAGAGTAGGGAATCAGTCTCGTCCACCAGGGAGCATTCATACCCCAGATTGACGACCAACAGGGAGCATTCAAGTGTTTGTGAGTTGGCGATTCGGAGGTTGTGTGTGCCACGACCTTTGCTACCAAGCCTCGCTCCCTGACGCCGCGGAAGTGCCTGTTCTTTCGTGCGCATGGTTGCTGTCATGGACTCAAAGCAACCGTGGACTGACATTGAGTCTGCAATATGACGGACAGATGCCCAACACGGCGGGTCCCATGTCTCAGACATGCCCAGAGCAGCTACACCATTCCTTATACTCAAGAGCAGCAGATTATGGTTGCGCATATACGAAGCGCGTGCGATTCCAAAGTCAAAGGGCACAGTCACAGGAAAATCTAGAAGACACGCCGTTGGTAGCCGGGCCACTTCATTCAGTGCCGCGCCACGGTCGCCATGGACGAGGGATCAGAAACAAGGCACGCAAGCTTTGATCCAGGTACCGGGCCAGGGGTCTGCCGACGGCCGTCCCGTTGACAAAGACCCAAGCCGAGACCCAATATACAAAGCCTCCCGGAATACAACACCCCCGCCGTAAACCTACAACATTCTCAGCCGCTTATCAGCCCAGCCTCAGCCTTGTTACGAGGAACTCCCGCAGTAAAGTCACAAGCGCTGGTCATCTAAACCCGTAAGTGGCTTTTGACTTTAGGGGCTACCTACCTGTAAAGGTGTATAGTATCCAGGTATTTCTACTTCCGGAAACCCAGCTACTTTTCCCTTCCTACTTCAATCACTCTACCCGCAGGGATACAAGTAGAGGAAATACTTGGCCGCCCAGAACGACGCCCCCAGAGTGCTTGATCTCACACTTGACTGTCCAAGGTTTCCCCACGATTCTACTTTCTTTAATTGAGTCGTTCTTATTCTTGGCTCTATTCTCACAGCGCTTGGCCCAAGAAAATCGGAGTTCTCCACACACACCATTCCGCCTCATTGTCTTCCATCAACATCCGCTCATCGACTAGACGATTCAGTCAGTGGGAGCAAGGTGATCGGGCAGTCGACCACCCCGCCTTTGCTGAGTCTTGGTTGGGCTGTCCAAAATTTTACAGCAGGAATGTCTTTCTCTTTCTGGCCTCGTTGACCCTCAATCACCTCATTGAAGGCCGTCGGAAATTATCGTTACAAGAGCGTACCTTGCTCCGTCAACTGGTCGCCGCAGCGCGAGAAGAAAGTTAGGTGCTGTTGCTGTTGCTGCTGACACCACCACGCAAAAGGAGGAAAAAATTGAATTTGCGACTCTGTCGTTTAATCCTTGTGTGATGTGCATGCACATCAAGACCGAGAGAGGGAAGAAGAGCCGCAAGCCAACCACACGCGCCTCGACCCCTCGGCGTCCTCTCAGTCATCGTCGCTGCCGTCTTTTGCCGTACCTTAGAGCATCGCCGTCGTATTCGTTCTCGCAACACCACATCCAGTCACGCCCCAAGCATTCGCGCCGTCTCAGAGCTCCACCGCCACGCCGCATCCCCCTCCTCCTCTCTGCATTCCTGACAGTCTCGCTATCTTGCAGGAAAACACATGCGAGCCGCGCCGCGTCCTGTATGCGAAGCAGTTGATTACCTCGTCGTTCATGGCCCGCTTCCCCGTCTCTTTTCTCGACGATCACGCTTCCGAGTTCGCGATGCTGGCAACCGACGCTTCCTATTCAACGCTTTCCAGACAGGCCTCCTCGATTGGCGCCCGCGATAGTCGAGGGTGCCAATGTAGCTCCGCGCCTACGCATTCGAATTGAGGTAGAAGCGACGCGGCTGGCCTACCTGCTGGCAGAGGGACGAGGCGAGACGAGCTGGGAGGAGACGAAACTTGTTCCCTCGTCTCTGTGTGGGAAATGACATGGGCTGGTTGACTGCGTTGGTCCTTTCGTGGATCGATATGTTCAGGGGAGGTGGGAGATGGGACGACAACACGGCGGCGGGTTGTGCTTTACCTCTGCATCTCGCTTTGTTGATCGGCATTCTAGCTGTTGGTTGCTTGTCGCAGGTGGGTGCCGCATTGGCAGCTCCTCAAGAGCAATGTTGGTAGCAGACGACAGCTCCCTACGCGCAACCGTGGTGGTAGATGAATGCTTCCTCGATGCAGCCGGATGCCAGAGACATCACTTCTTTCGCCCGAAGCGAGTGCTAGGTAGAGTAGAGGTGGCCATCGGCCGTATGCGTGCTGTGTGCTCAGGACGGCCGGTACCTGTGTTTGAAGGGCTGTACGCCGCTGCTGTCGCTGGTGGAGGGTCAGTGAAGGCGTTTGGTGCGAGGCTGTCTCGATTCTGGAGAAGGGTGGCTGTGGGAGTGGTCGATGGACTATAGATGGCGGAATTGTGTTTGGGATGGTTGCGGTCTTGGAGGATCACGCTGTAGGCAGGGAAACGAATGGCATGCGGCGTCAGAGTGTCGCTTCGACGCAATTTTGCTTGTATTCAAGACTTCGGTATCTTCGCAGGCTACGGACGCCCTCTCTATGCCCTCGCCTTGGCTTTGCCCTTTCGCGGCTCCCTTCTCTTTTCCCACACCTGCACGTAGCTCTCCTTGGTGAACAGCGTCTCGGCGCGCGCCTTCTCGACAAACAAGTCCTGCACCTCGTACCACTCCTCGCGGCTTTTGTCGCGCAGCTGCACGCGCCACACCTTGCGCTCGCTCTCGCCCTCGACGCTGTCGTCGCGCGTGCGCACCGCCTCGTGCGTGATGTTGGCCACCAGGTCGTACCAGATGGGCTCGCCGGGCGGGTGCACGGCCGGGTTGGGCTCAATGTAGGGGCTCATGTCGAGCGAGCGCGTCGGAAACGTCACGATGGTCGGGTTGCGCTCGCTGACAAACTTGTTCTTGGAGAAGCGCTTGATGTGGAAGAGCAGGTACGGCGGCAGCGGGTGCAGCAGCCGGTACCGCTTGCGGTAGTTGAGATGCTCCTGCGCCGACACGCCGTCGTATTTGGACAGGATGCGCGTCAGGGGCACTTGGGGGATGATGTTCTTCTCGAGCTCGTCCTGGAAGACGGGCCGCGGTGGCAGGTCGAGGGTGAGGATCATAAAGTGCGACTTTTCCGACTGAATGTCCGAGTCTTCGAAGCGCAGCCGGTCCGAGGCGTCGGCCCGTGCCGTGATGAGCTGCGATTCGATCTTGAGGCTGCCTTGAAACACTTGTTGGACGATGCTGGACTTGGGTTTGGATTTACTGCCTCCCAGTGACAGATGCAAGTTGTTGAGGAACCATTGCAGGAAATCCACAGGGTCCGATTGTTCAGTCAAGGTGAAGCGCTTGGTGGAGTGCAGGGCCACTTCTTGGAGAAGCTCGTGTGGTGAGACGTGTGCTTTGAAGGCTCGAGGGTTCCATATCTTGCGGACTAGCGTGCTGAAGCGCTGCGCCAGTTGTGGGCGCGACGAGAGATCTTCGAGCATGAAGAAGTTGCGCAGGGGGGTGACGTGGGCCAGCGCATGAATGGCCGCGTTGAAGTAGTCATTGGCTTTGATGTTGTTCAAGCCGACAAAGCCTGGAATATACTTGCGTCCCACGAGATCCCATGCTGCCTTTTGCTCCCGGTCAAGCTTCATGACCTCTTCTTTTGATAATCTTGGGTCCACCACGAACTTGATGTCTTCTAGGGCCTTGCTCTTGACCTCGTATCCTTCGGGAAGCACGTAGACCTTTTTGGTTTCCAGGTTTATGTAGACGTGGTGGCTTTCGTCGAGAGCGTGGAAATATGCTTGGGATTTGGGTCCTCGTCCTTGGAAGTACTTTCCGCACACTAGGCAAGCGTAGACGTTGATATTGGATAGAGTGACGGAGCAAAGCTTTTCAAAGTCAAAGTCGAGCACCTTGCGGTCTATAGTGTCCAGGTAAAGGTCATTGTATCCTTCCGTCGGCGCGGCCTGGCGCGTGGTAGTTGTAATGGCAGGCTCGTCTTCATCGTCCAAGGCGCCCGCCTTCTCCAGTTCCTCGTGGATTTCTTCCGCCGCGCCGACAATGTCTCTTGTTTCCTCCTGCTTTCCATTCTGGCGAATTGGAAGGCCATTTTCCGGGGGCGAGTCGGCTTCCTCGCCCACGTCGTCGACGCGGGCTCGTTTTGAGGCTGGCGAGTCGGCAGCAATGGCATCGTCAAGCGTTTCGGCGTGGCGTTTGGACATGTCGACGGCGGTTGGTCGAGGAGCGATCTAGACGGCGCGGCAAGCTGTAGACCTGGGAGGGTAAGAGGTGTAGGAGTAAGAGCTCCAAAGCGGCGCAACGGTCCCAAGTCGACAGCCAGCGGACCAGGGCAGCGCCGCGGATCGTCCAAGCTCTACACGGCTGAAATTCGGGCCAAATGGACGTGGGTTCACGATGCTACCCCTGTCGATGGGTTATCTGCTGGAGTTGCGCTTTTGCCATTCCCCTAGAGCAAGTGAAGGTATCGCGTGGACACATTTCCAGCATCAGCAGAACATCATTGTCGTGGTTTCCATCCAGGAGGCAAGTTGCGGCACCTGTAGCGGAGCTGTGCTGTGCGCCCCGCGCCAAGACTGACAGCCCGACATTTTCACGTCAACCAGAACGCGTCCGCCTCCCGCTCGACTCCTCAGAAGCGTGCAAGGCCAAGCCACCCTTTTCCACGCGCATTCCATCCTCACAACTTCTTGCACCATGGTATGCCGCTCCACCAAGCTTCAAGGCCTGTGCTAACCCCCATCAGTCTTCTCAAAATCCGACACAGATCTTCGCAGAGGACACACAGGAGGACAGGGGTGAGAATGCCCGTCTCTCGGCCTTTGTTGGTGCCATCGCAGTTGGCGATTTGGTCAAGAGCACCCTCGGCCCCAAGGGCATGGACAAGATATTACAATCAGCGTGCGTACGACACCTCGTGCAGCTTCAGGAGCTTGGGCTAACCCGCCAACCCCCTCAGATCCACCGGAGAGGTCATGGTTACAAACGACGGCGCCACCATTCTCAAGTCTATCGCTCTTGACAATGCCGCTGCCAAGGTCCTCGTCAACATTTCCAAAGTACAAGACGACGAAGTGGGCGATGGCACTACCTCGGTGTCGGTGCTGGCCGCAGAGCTCTTGCGCGAGGCCGAATTCCTCGTCAACCGGAAGATCCACCCGCAGACCATCATCGAGGGGTACAGAATAGCCAGCCGCGCGGCGCTGGAGGCGTTGGAGAAGACGGCCGTGGACAACAGCAAAGACCCCCAGGCGTTCCGGAGAGACCTCATCGCCATTGCCAAGACGACCCTGAGCTCCAAGGTTCTCAGCCAGGACCGTGAACACTTTGCAGAGCTGGCCGTCGACGCTGTTCTCAGGCTACAGGGCTCTAGCGACCTTACGCACATCCAGATCATCAAGAAGGCCGGTGGCAAGCTCAAGGACTCATACCTGGAGGAGGGATTCATCCTGGACAAGAAGTTTGGTGTCAACCAGCCCAAGCGCATCGAGAATGCAAAGATTCTCATCTCCAACACGTCCATGGACACGGACAAGATTAAGATTTTTGGCGCCAGGGTCAAGGTCGACAGCACCGGCAAGCTTGCCGAACTGGAGAAGGCGGAGAGGGAGAAGATGAAGGCCAAGGTGGACAAGATCAAGGCTCACGGCATCAACTGCTTCGTCAACAGGCAGCTCATCTACAACTGGCCCGAGCAGCTTTTTGCCGACGCCGGCATCTCGTCCATCGAGCACGCCGACTTTGACGGCGTGGAGAGACTGGCGCTCGTCACTGGTGGTGAGATTACGTCCACGTTTGACCACCCCGAGACCGTCAAACTCGGCCACTGCGATTTGATTGAGGAGGTCATTATTGGAGAGGACGCGCTCATCCGATTTGCTGGTGTTGCCGCGGGCAAGGCGTGTACGATTGTGCTCCGCGGCGCAACCGAGCAGCTCCTGGATGAGGCTGAGCGCTCGCTGCACGACGCCCTTGCAGTTCTCTCGCAGACTGTCAAGGAGCCAAGGACGACGCTTGGTGGTGGCTGTGCGGAAATGGTCATGGCAAAGGCTGTGGAGACGGCGTCTCAGAACATTGCGGGCAAGAAGGCCATTGCCGTCGACTCGTTCGCCAAGGCCCTGCGCCAGCTTCCTACCATCCTCGCCGACAACGCTGGCTACGACTCTAGCGACCTCGTTGCCAGATTAAGGACAGCCGTATACTCTGGCATGACGAGCGCAGGTCTGGATCTCATGACACCAGGTGGCGGCATTGCCGACATGCGGGAGCTTGGCGTGATTGAGGCTTACAAGCTCAAGCGCGCGGTGGTGTCATCGGCGAGCGAGGCGGCCGAGGTAAGCTGTCTTTGTGTGTTGAGGTTGATCAAAGAACATGGCTAACGACATTCTACAGATGTTGCTGAGGGTAGACAACATTATCCGCAGCGCACCCAGGAAGAGGGAACGCATGTAAAGGTAGCGTTGCGTAAGGCAAGCATGAAGAGAGGCTTGAGACAGCGCACGCAAGAACAAGCAGGAGGGAGGTCTGGCGAATGTTTGCAAGCACGAAACAGCAAGACACGTCGGAGCAGCATCGGGGCATCCCTGAGCGGGTGAGAGATCGCGTGCCGTTCGGGACGCGCATGTCCGGACAGTGCGCAGGCAGAAAATAGAATAAATCGAACGCCACGGCAAATGTACACGCAAGTTTGCCAACTGACGAAGGTTTTGTTTGGATGTAACAAAAGGGGGTGTTGGTTGGGTTGGTGTGCAACGTAGGCTGTGAAGCCAGGGGGCAGGCAACGCGAGAACCAAGGACCCTCGACGTTTTTCCTTTTGCCACGCACACACAGCTCGTGTCAATCCGAGGGCATCGGCGGTCCAACAACGAGACACGGCTAAGGTGGTAGCGTCTTTGCTTGCCAGCCGGTGGAGGAGCACGTTGTCGACCATGGTGGACGGAAGCTCTTCGACGACCTGAAACGGCATGGACAAGGAAAGGGAGGGAGGGCGAGGGCGAGGGCGAGGGCGGCGACGACGACGACGCGATGAGATGCAGGGCGGCAGCGAGGGATGCTTGCGCCAGCCTCCCGTCTACACTACAGTTGTCAGACGGGGCCGCCGAGGAGTGTGTCAGTTGCAACGAGCGAACCGTGGCCCTGGACTGACTGGAAGACGATGAGGTTATTCGTGATGGTCCCAGCTTAAGAAGCTCACGTCGTCCAGTCCAAGTCTCCTCCTCCGCTGTGCTTCGTTGGGCGCCGTGACGGACTTGGCCTGCCCTGCCCTGACTACAGGTAGCTACACTGCACGCACCGCCCGCCGTCTCACCCTCCGCTCTGGCCCGCTCGGCTCCCTCCGCTCTCTTTCACCCACGGCACCACCCCATCCCATCACCACACGCTCGTCCTCGATCGACCTTCGCCCACATTCTTCTCTCCCGCCCTCCGCACTCTCGCCCCCCCCGATTTCATCTACTGGCACACCCTCTCCATCTCCGTCTCTCTGATGCCTGACGCCTGCCCCAACAGAGGCCTCCACCAGGCTTTGTCC
The DNA here is from genome assembly GCA_038380885.1 of Phyllosticta citrichinensis. NCBI lineage: Eukaryota > Fungi > Ascomycota > Dothideomycetes > Botryosphaeriales > Phyllostictaceae > Phyllosticta > Phyllosticta citrichinensis. Next base: position 1,010,734 of record JBBWUH010000001.1, on the reverse strand, counting down.
GCTCTCGCTTTCGAATAAATCAACACCGCTTCATGCCGCGACGCCGCCCGCCCGCTTCGAGCTCCGGGGCCTTGGGCTCGACTCTGCTCGCCCTCTTGCTCCTTGTTCCTTTCGTGACCTCTGTTCAGCAGCAGCAGCAAGGCCGCAATGCAGCTTTCCGCAACTCCCCGCGCGAGGACCCGCTACGGTCCTCGTCCGCACACCTCGACGCCCTCTCCGACTCGACCACCATAATCAGAGACGCCCTCCACAAACAAAACACCCCCTACATCTCCAAGAACGAGCGCGCCATTGCGACTCTAGCTCCAGCAGGCACCGAGTTTGCTGTACGAGCTCCTCCTGCCAGGTCTGCTGCCGGTCCATCCGCTGGTATCTCCTCTCGACCACGTGCGCGGTCCCTGCAGGATTGGGAAGTCGAGGACTTTGTCCTTTTGGCGACCGTTGACGGCAAAGTCTATGCCCGTGACAGAAACACTGGGGAGGAGCGATGGACGCTCTTCGCCGACCGCCCCATGGTGGACATGATATACCACCAGAGGAACAAGTCTGGTGAAGGAGAAGGAGGAGAAGTTTTGGACGACGGCTTCGAATGGATTGTCGAGCCGAACCAAGACGGCAGCCTCTACGTCGCTACTCCAGCTCCAAATGTTGGCGTTCAAAAATTGGGACTCACCATCAGGCAACTAGCCGAGGATCTGTCCCCCTACGCAAGCGAGGACCCGCCAGTGGTTTACACGGCAGAAAAGAAGACGACGCTTTACACAATCGACGCAGCCACCGGCAATATTCTGAAACAATTCAGCTCTGGCGGAGCGTCCGTCATTGACGAAGGCAGTTGCCGCCGGATCAGCGGACTCCGCGGAGTCGACGAGGAAGAGTGCGAATCCATCGGCATTCTGGTCCTTGGAAGAACCGAGTACAAGATTGGAATCGCAAACCGAGATACGGGTGCCCCAATATGCACCATCAAGTATTTTGAATGGGCACCAAACAACCGTGACCGGGATCTCCACAGCCAGTACTCGTCGACGATGGACAACAAGTACGTTTACAGCAAGCACGACGGCTACGTTTACGCATTGGACCACACCAAGGACAAGGAACGACGAGTCTACCGTGGAAAATTTGATTCTCCTGTGGTTCGCGTTTTCGATGTGGTCAGACCATTCCACGCTGACTCGCGCGACACCTCGCTCGTTCTCCTGCCCCAGCCACCGGGCCCCGCGGTACTGCAAGATCTTCACCAAGACGTCTTTGTCAACTGCACCGAAAATGGCAGCTGGTATGCCATGTCCGAGAGCAGTTACCCTGCGGTCACAGACGGGGCTGCTCGAGCGCAATGCTACTCTATGAATTGGAACGACATTGGAGTCAATTGGGCCAACCAGTCACCATCTATGAAGCCCCTGCTCGTTGGTGTTCACTCTCTTTCTGAGCAGCCAGCGAGTCCGTCGCATTTTGCAACCATTGGAGGCACCGAAGACATCTTGCCCATTGATGCTCCTGGTGGTATGCAGACTGTTCAGCCGACGTCTATCCCCAATCCGAGGGCTCCTGTCGGCTCGACCCAAGTCTTGCCCCTTCACTGGACCGTCTTTGTCGTTATTTTGGTCTTCATTTTGGGAGCTCTGACTGGAAATGGCCACCACAAGAAATTGCTTCCTCCTTTCCAGAATCTCAACTTCAAAACCCCATTCACGGCCCCTGCTCAACCGAAATTGTCCAAGGCTCCGCAAATGGACGTCACAGAAACTCAGGATGAGAGTGAGCCCGTGATGCCCGTCGAGGAGCGCAAAGTTCGATTCCAGATGGCTGAAGACGAGTTCGCCGTGCCTGAAGACGATGGAGGTCTTACGGAGACCGAAAAAGAGTCAAACATGCTCAATGGCAATTCTGGAGTCCCTGCTGCCAACGGTGCCGAAGGGGATGGGCAAGAAACGCCAAAGAAACGAAAGGCACACCGCGGTCAGCGTGGAGGAAGGAGGAGAAATAAGAACAAGAAGAACGCTGAGCAAGCCGAGGGCGACGAGGGCGACAAGGTCATTGGGAACGTCAAGAAGTTTGGCGAGGAGATGGTGGACGGCATGGTCAACGATGAAGACCTTGCTTTGTCGTCGACAAAACAGTAAGTTCTCCTTGCATGCACCAAGAAACGACAATCTAACGAAAATCAGGATCCACAATCTCACGATCACGGACAATGTGCTGGGCAGTGGAAGTGGCGGCACGTTTGTGTTTGAAGGCAAATTCGAGGTAAGATTCATCAATGTCTAGAAGCACTGGCGCTGACTTGGGACAGGGACGCGACGTCGCGGTCAAGCGAATGCTACCTCAATTTTACGAACTCGCAGATCAAGAAGTCAGTCTCTTGACCCAGAGCGACGATCATCCGAACGTGATTCGGTACTTTTGCAAGCAAAAAGACGAAAATTTTCTCTACATTGCAGTTGAGCTCTGCCAGGCTAGCCTCTGGGATCTTTACAGGGACGGTAGGAACGACGACGGCTGGACCGAGCAACAGACCAAGCTCGTCAACGAGATCAACATTGACGTGCCTCGGGCCCTTTACCAACTGGCGGCTGGCCTGAACCACCTGCACAGCCTGCGCATCATCCACCGAGACATCAAGCCGCAAAACATTCTCATCGCCTACCCCAAGAAGAACCAGACCAACGGCCCTCGTTTTGTGATTTCAGACTTTGGTCTTTGTAAGACACTTCCGGAAAATGTCAGCACTTTGGTCGGCACCACCAACAATGCTGGCACAGTGGGATGGAAAGCCCCAGAACTCATTTCCAAGCCAAAGGAGTCAGAGGGTCGCATGAGTACTTCCAGTCAACGCGATTCATCAACATCCAACGATCCTGTCGCTTCAGGAGTTAAGCGCTCTTCTGATATTTTTTCCTTGGGTTGCGTATTCTTTTACGTCCTCACCAATGGCTCCCATCCTTTTGACGACGAAGAAGGGTGGATGCAGATTCGGGAGCTTAACATCAAGAAGAACAAGTACAACTTTAGCAAGCTCGAGTATCTGGGCGACGACTCGGAAGAGCCGATGCACCTTATTTCGCGCATGCTCTCCAACAACCCCGTCGACCGGCCGACGGCGGCTCAAGTCATGCAGCACCCGTTCTTTTGGTCCGCCGAAAAACGCCTCAGCTTCCTCTGCCAGGTCTCGGACCGTTTCGAGTTTGAGCCTCGAGACCCGCCCTCGTCGGCATTACTCAAGCTCGAGGCACACAACGTCGAAGTCATGTGCCAAGCGCCCAAGTCGACGACGTCCAACTCTGCGCACCACCAGCAATTCAACAAATTCCCCGACTTTTTGTCCAAGCTCGACCGCAAGTTCATCGACACGCTGGGCAAGCAGCGCAAGTACAACGGCGACCGCATGCTCGACCTGCTGCGCGCGCTGCGCAACAAGAAGAACCACTACTACGACATGCCGGCCGACGTGCAGGGCAAGGTCGGCCCGCTGCCCGAGGGCTACCTGCGCTACTGGACCACCCGCTTCCCCCGCCTGCTCATGGCTTGCTACGAGGCTATCCTCGAGGCTGGCTTTGACGGCGAACCAGGCTTCCGGCCGTATTTTGAAGGCGCGGGGTCGCACAAGTGAGGGGAGAAAAGTCGTTTTTCGCAACGGGCATTGTAGTCGTTGTAGAATTGCTATCGAATAGGTGTACGTTTGTATGTGTATTGCACGGCGTTGGGATTGTGACGGACGGATGGATGGACGGACGGACGAATGGACCAGGCTTTCCCTAAAGCCACAAAACACGAGTGAGACGAATTGTTTGGCGGATTACTATCTTTCTGGGGATTCACAAAAAAACTGGATAGCAGCGCACATGATCGTATGTGTGCGCTTGTATTGATATTGCTACGGGATGGGATGGGATGGAATGGGCACGGCGTGGCTACGATGACATTTTTGCGCTCGCTACAAAATGACTACTACTATTGTACGAACGACGATCGATGGGGTTGTGTACTAGGTATCCATACGGCGGAGTGGGCGGGCGGACGGTCGGGTTTGGGGTTTGTCTGGGATGACAAGGAATGGCTGGACAAATGGATGGCTTGCTGGCGTTCGTGGGACAGAAACGGGGAAGGTAAAAGCTATGATATTGTATTTGTTGATATGATGATCATTCGATTATTTGGTCATTCATTCATTCATCGCAGTGTAATCTCGGGCTTTGCTTGCTTTGGGAAATCGTGGAGTTGATTTCCTGTCTCGTGCTGTTGACAGGTAGGTAGGTAGGTAGGTAGGTAGGTAGGTAGGTAGGTAGGTGTGTATTATCATCGCATGATTGTGACATGGATGGATCGACCGATCAACCGCATGAATGGAGAGTGTGAAGGAACAAGGTAAGTAAGTACGGCGCGTCTCTTATTGTTTGCTGTCGAAGCAGCAAGTCGATAACCACCGGAATGCCCATTCCTCGTCTCATTCAACTACTCCATCCGTGAAGTTGACAAGTTCACCAAAGAACTCTTCGGTCACTGCAACCAAATCCAAGAGCTACACTACGCCCGTCAATTCCGACTCTGTCGTATACGTAGTAGGTAGTCTATTAGATACAATTACTCAGCAGGTCAAGCAGGCAAGCAGGCAAGCAGGCAAGCAGATTACTGGCTAGCTACCTACTCCTCCTATCTATCTACCATGATGTGATCACCTACCTGAATGAATCGGGCAGCCAACAAATGGTCAGTCCCTCGATCATTGGTGTATCCGCCGCTCGTGATCCACCACCACCTCCTCATCTTCCATTCGCTTGAGGATTAACGTGCCGTGCGTCCCTCGCCAACCTTGCGCCTCCCGTTCAATCACCTCCCATCGCAGCGAACCAAAAAAGGGGAGAGAGGAGCCATTACACCGACCGATGAACGGTCCCCATTCCTTCTCCGTAGGTATGTACCTTGACGAAAAAGCAGGGGGGAGGAAAAGAAAAGGGGGGAAAAGAAGAAGCGAAGGAAAGTGACAAACCGAACAGCGTCCGAGACCAGACAGAGCAGTCGTCTAGGCTCGAATGGAGCCATCTGTCTATTGGCGCTCAAATGGGGGACGACGAAAGAGTTTGGTGGACACAGATAATGGGGAATTGAGGACATGTACAATCCTCTGAGGGAAAGGGGGGAGAAAATTCAGGGTGCAGAAGCTTTTGATTGCGCCATCCGCTCGAGGCGGACGGCGTGGGTGTGGGTGGCTTGTCATAATAGAGGGAGCCGACGAGACTTTTCTTGAAGCAGATGGCACCGGCGGCGGGTGCAGACTTGAGAGAGGAAACAAGAGGGGGGCTGTGCAGAGGTTCGGGAATATCGAGGCGCGTTCTATGACAGGAGCCATCACGCGTTGTGTTTTGTGTCTTTGACCATGATCAATGTGATCTGAATCCATGACGGGAGAAGGTGAGATCCATTATCGCAGGGCCTACAATGAGTTAGTGTCGGTTCTTTTCGATCAGGAAAGGGAACGTACAGCGTATGCAGCATTGTAGCCAAATTTGCCAAAGACGCCCGAAACCTCGATGCCCGTAACGCCGTTTGCTTTGGCTACATCCGAGGGGTGCGGCTGGCCAGATGCAGGATGAATCGAGATCGGACTAGACCACATTAGCCAGAGTCAGAGCTAGATTTTGTTGAAGCCATACCCATTGATTTCGCGATCCAGCGTCAGAACCTCCCTCGCGGCTTCTTTGCCGCCGCGCTCAAGCAGATGCAGCATGTAGTCGTGGACCAGGTCGCGGACAGCCTCTTGCGACAGGGTACTCTTCTGGCGGACAAGATTGTGGACCTGTTTGATGCGCTCCAGCTGCTGCGACTCCGTTTCCTCTGTTGTCGGTTGCTGAATCTCGAATGCCAGGTAGCTGGACCAGAATTGAGCGACATCAAGGTAGGTTTGAATGTTGTCCTTGAAGATTTTCCGCGCGCCGTCGACGGATTTCTTGACCTTCCACACCAGCTTGGCTACCTCGGCGCAAAACGTGCCCTTGGCGTCATTGTCGCACTCGGGAGACTCAATCTGGTCCTGGTACACCTTGATAGCGGCTTCAACTCCGTCATGACGTTTTGCGAGATTGGCCCATGACGTGACAGTCTCTACATTGCCGGGAAGACTGAAGAGTATGGCCTCGTGGATGGCGTGGGCAATGTCGACATGACCAGTCATCTCTTCAAACAGAGCATACTGGAGGCGGACCGTCGGGCGTGCAATCGGAGCATAGAAGCAGCTGGCGCGCTGGTAAATGTTGCGCACCTCTTCCTCGTGGTTTGGCTGAGCCAGCATCCAACGAGCGTAGCGAAGCCAAAACTCGTCGTAATACGCACAAGTCACAAGGCATCGCTCGTAAAGGAACGAGGACCGCTCAAAGCTACCCTCTGACTCTTCAAAGTCTAGATACTTTCTCCAGTTTGCCAGCTGTGGCTCGTCGAGATCGGTCACGTGGAAATAAGGACGCTTAATCTCTTGCTCGTAGGTCCACCTCTTGGTAGTCTCGGTCTGCGTCTTGTAAAAGACTTCCTGGTGGTGCTGGTCGATGCGCGCGCGCAGATCACGGTCCAGCTCATGTTCCGTCTTGGAGGCAGCAAGCGGGTCCGCCTGGAGTTCGGTGCGGAACTGGTTCAAGAGCTCTTCGGGAACCAGCTCAGCCACAGGTCGAGTCTGCGCAAGATGGCGGAAGCGCTCAAAGTAACGCGCGTACTGGTGCATCGGAATCGTGATGATGCGCTGCAGAATAGCAAAGATGCGCTCGACCGACTCAAGGCGCTCTTCAAACTCTAGGTACTTATCCCAGAAGGGGTGAGCAAGGAAATCGAGGCCAACGCAGGCGGCGCCCCTCTCGAACAGCCTACAGCAGCGGGTTAGCTTGTTTTGCGCACGCGAGCACGGGTAGAGGAGGGGGTGGGTAGGGCGCAAACAGATTCTAGGTGCATTCTCAAGGTCGGTTTTGTGGCATTGAAAGAGTGGTCCCCAAAAACTTTGAGTGCGACATCGGTGGTGGAGGATGGAAGAAGGGGGTTCAGTTCAGCTGCCCAGCGCGGCATTCCATAAAAGTAGTACAGCTCAGACAAGGAAAGCGTCTGAAAACATCGCGTGAGAGGTTGCGGTACGGTCTCGGGTGGCTCTGAGGTCTCACCAAGCTCCAAGCTACTCCCAGCCGGCAGGACGGACCTGTTTGCGGCGCAAAAGTCGCGGCGGTGTTTTCGTGCTGAAGTTGAGAGTTGTTACGGGGGAAGGAAAGCTGCTCCGCTGATACTTACTCTCGAATCACGTCCGAGTCGTGGTTGGTCTCGACCTTGAAGGCGCAGTAGTTGGCCCACAAGTCGACGGAGCTGGCAATGCTCGCGACGCCACGCTCATAGACCATCTCGGCCGCCTCGGTGCCCGCAATGGAAAATTCCAGGTCGGCATACTTTTTCCAGTAGCCAAAGACCAGCGGGAACTTGGCGAGGAACCTGTCGTAGGACGCGCGGGTTGCGGCAATGGATTGTGGGCTCGAGTTGCGGTTGAGGCCGCCCTCGAGGCTTTCGGCGGCGCGAACGAGCTTTTCCCAAGCCTCAAATTCGTCGGGGTTCTCGGCCTGGTTTCGCAAGGTGAGTGAGCACCTGTCTCGGAAGTGTGCAGAGAGAGGGCACCCACCACTTCCTGGTTGAGCTTCTTAAGCTCAGCATAGTCCTCGTCACTTCCAAGGAACGATAGGTCGGCCATTTTGTCGGAAGCTGGAGACGGGGCTCTGAGGAGCGCTAAGTGGGTGTGCAGTGCGTTGGTGTAGCCGTCGCGGGGCTTGGAGGGCAGAGGAGGACAGACAGGATGCCAGAGGTGGCAGCAGATGTCAACGAGGGATGATTGAATGAGGTGCCGTGGTAGAGGAAAGTAGTGGCGGGACGGGATGGGAGAGCCGGACGTTGAGGTGCGAAGGTTGCAGTGGTTGGCGGCCGACCTGCCCTGCCCTGCCTGCCCTAGGCTCCGCTGCGAGGCGCTCAGGGGGGTCCGTGCATACCACGAGCCGGTGCAGCGCAGGGCTGGCCACGAAGAAAGTAGCGTAGGTATTGCACAAACGAATGGCTGCGTCTATTTCCATTGACAAGCAAGAATCAACTATCTTCCAAAGAATGGCATGGTATATCTAGCGCCCTTTCCCCAACGCCTCCTGTATGTACAACCCGCGTCCCAATTCCATTCCGCTCTCTTCTTCGCCTCAGGATGCTGTTTCTGTCTTTTGCGAGTACTTGAGCGTGTCGCTGGCTGCAAAGGAAAACGGGCTCTTGGTCATGTCCGGACTGCGCGGACTTATGGGCATTGCAAACAAGTCGTCCTCCTTTTCGTCGTCTGTTTTACTGGACGAGGCCATCGGCGCAAACCCACCAGTGAATGCGTCCAGCGAAGCCATTCCAGACATTTGCTGCTGGGCGATTGCGGCCGGCGGCGGAATGGCTGCTGCTACCCGCCGCGGTACCTGTGATTGTGACTGTGTCGTCGTTGGCCGTGTCTGCGTGGATTCTACTGCGCCCAGGGCTGCCGGAGCCTCGCCCTTGAAGGCTGAAAAAGACGAGACGGCAACGTCAGAGCTTTCGGGAGACAGAGGGTTTGTCGATGCCGTTGCTGCTGCCGCTGCCGCCGCCAACTCCTGCTCGCTCGTCCCTATCTTGAGCCCCTTGAGCTTTTCCATCAGCCGGCCTCCTCCGGGGGACCGCGGACTGCCCGGGCTCAGGGTGGCGAGGTTGTCGGTCTTGATCTCGCTGACGCTAGGCCGCGACGTCACGCCAAAGTTTTGCTCGATCCATTCCTTCTCTTGCATGGCCATGGCGAACCCGATGCCCTCGACATTGTTCTGAGACTCGGTGTCAATCTCCTTTTGCAGGGCTTGCAACCGGCGCTTCGCCCAGATTGTGTGCAACACGCCCTTTTTGCCAGCCTGCCGTGCCGATGCTCCCAGTTCAGGCGGGAAGATGGCGGGCAGCGAGTTTGTTTGCCAGGTGACGACGGGTTTCGAAGCATCCGCGGGGCGATGGGTCAAGCGCACCGCCGGCGGCACGGCGACGCCCGGGGGCAGGAGAAAGTAGAGGCGGTTGACCTCGCTCGAGGTCTGGTCGTCAGCGGGGAGAACGGTCGATTTGCCTTCCCAGGAAATGTGCCAGTCTCCGCGGACGTTGCGGGTGCTGTCGTCGTCGTCCTCCCACTCGACCATGAGGATCTTGGTGCCTTCCTGGCCATGGCCGGCCTCGAACTCGAACCGGGCGATGGCGTTGGAATTGGACAGGCTCGGCGACTCGACTTCGTCCTTGGTTCCATGCCGGCCGTCGGTGGCGGACGTGGTGTCGACCGGGTCAAAGGGTCGCATGGTCGTCGTCGACATGATGCGGGAGAATGCAGCACGCGCAAATGCAGGCCAGCGGTATGCGGGAGCTTCAACTTGGGACTATATAGCGGTCGCAGCTGGGGAAGCCAATTCGAGAGGTTCTTGTCAGGCGACGGCAGTGCCTCGACAGGCGTACGGGGCTGTAAGCAGGGCGAATCACAGATGCCATGGTCTCCTATGTGAGCTTGTCGGCCGGCGGTCCGCTCGACGTCTTGGGCTGTCGATCTAAATTTGGAACCAGTCTGACGCTTGGCACGCAGCCCGCACACAACCAAGACTGAGCTGATTTGCTTGCTTTCCATTGCTCCCGACCGCCATGCCATCTGGCCTATTGGGCCGCGTCGTCGTCGTCTTCTCTCTCTGCTATACACGATGCGAGCGAAATTGCCCCCATTTCTCCCGGTCCACCAGCTGCCCTGCCATCGTATCCCACTGCAAAGGGGGCCCAATCGGCGACCTGCCTCTGCTCCAGAAAATCCCATCCGTGCCGTCAACGTCATGCATGATAAATCATTCGAGAAGGAAGCTCGGTGCATGATCGACGCGGTTTTCGCTCTCTCATGTCCATAATGTCTCCAAGTGGTCCCTGTAGGGACATGTGCCATCTAGAACGCCAGAAAGAAGGTAAAGAACAAGAATGATGGGGAGACGAGAAATTACAAACGTGGGTATATAGCATGTCCGATTATGTGCAAAGGAAAAGGAAACAAGCGGTGCCGTCATCCAGGTATCAGGGGGTTTCGGCCGTCTCGTCGTCGAAGCTTTGACACCAGTCTTCCGCGGAGGAGTGACTTGAGAGACCAGGATGACAGGAGAAGAGGAGGGCTTCTAGATCAACAAGAAGTCCCAGCCCTTTTGCTGCATCACGTCCCGCCAGTGGACGTTCTCTTCGTCACCCTCCGCGAGATTGGCGTCGTTGATGGTCCAAACGTCCTTGAGGAGCTCCTTCATCCGGCCAAATGAGCCGTACTCTGCTTCCTCGCCCATGAGCCCAGCACGTTCGGCAAACATGGCCCGGAAGCCTGACCCCTCGAGCGAATGCGAGCCCGCAATGAGGAGCGGCCAAACCAGGGACTTGTCGAGGCCGTCGGCACCAGCAGGAATGAAGCTCATGACCGTCGTCAGCTCCTCGACCAGATTGATCACCATGGGCTGCCGCCTGTTGAAGCCGGGAACCATGCTGCAGAGCATGATTCGCGCAGCAATGCGGAACATGGCCGTGATGTTGTGACGCAACTGTTTTGGTTTGAGGGCACCGGAGGAGGAGTAGCAGCTCCCGATGGGCCCAGCGTTTTGCTCAGTCAACGTGATTTGCTTTCCAACCAAGGTGATGTGCGAGCACAGCGTGCTGTCATCCATGCCCGACTTGATGGACTCGAGACAGGCAATCTCCGAAATCAGGTACAGGATTTGGTCTTCGCATCCCATGAGCTCGGCAAGGCCGGTTGAAGCACCCGCCAACATCTTTTGGCGGTAGGCATCTGCAAGCACTGGCGACCTCCCGAGCATTGTCGCACCGAGAATGTCAACCCACGCAGCGAGGGTGATGTTGATTGGGATCTGTGCACTGGGGTTGCCGTTCAACGCAACAAGCGAGTTGGCCAGGTCTAGGCGAGCAATCACATCCGTCGCGCCCTCAAAGTGGTGGTGCCAGGGAATGGGGTCATGCAGCCCGTCGTTCGGCAGGCCCACGGAACATTGGAAGAGGATCATTCCCAGTTGCGAATCGAGAATCTGAGAGGGCTCCGTGCCCGTCACCATGGCATCGCACAGCTCTTTGATGGTCTTCATGCGGTGGTCCAAGGCGGAGTCAATGATCTTTTGCTCTTCGTCAACGTCCTGGGCACACCGAGTGGACACCATGTGCTGCGCTGCGAGACTCAGACAGCAGTGAAGAAATGACTTGTTCGACTCGAGAGCGGGGAAAATCAACTCTGCCCGAGCCGAGCCGTACTGGGTCACCTCAAGGACGGGGAAGATTTGCGGCACTACTCTGTCAATGAAGTGGTTCAGCAGAGGCTGGTCAGCCTCGTCGACTTGGATGATGGCCTGGTACGAGGGCACTGCAGAGCCATGCGGAAGTTCCAAGAAATTAAAGTCCAGAGGCTCCTCGAAGAATTCTTCTTGTTGCTCAAAGAAATCTTGGTGGACCCAGCTCTCTGGCGCCAACGATCCACCAACAGATGGTGGCTGGAAAGCACTGAAGCTGGAAATGGTCGAGTCGCGCCTCGTTGGAATGTCGTTGATGAAAGTCTGGCATTCCGTCTTGATGTCGACTTCATAGGGGGCAAAACCAGGGTAGGGTGGGCAAGAAGGCTCATAAGGCGGCAGCGGCATGTTCATGCCATACATCTGAGGTGGCGACATGTTGAATTCGGAGAGCTGGGAGTCGACAGAGGCGGCTCGCGTCTTGGACACGGAGTCGGAGAATCCATCCGAGGTCGGGACCGAGTTGCACAAGCTAGGAGGGCTGTTTGCGTTGATGGGCACAGCATTGTACGTCTTTTCGGTGAGCTTGGTCCGCTTGATGATGTTTTTGATCTTCTCCTTCTGAGAAAGACGTTCTCCTTGGTCGCTCCACCACATGGGCCTCTTGTACTGGCACTGAAGACCGAGATTCTTGCAAGCTTTGCAGCCAGGCTTGACCTCGTCACATTTTTTTCTCCTCAGACGGCAAGTGAAGCATCCTGGGGGGGCAAGGGTCAGTGACTGCAGGGGCAAAGAGTCACGTGGGGGGTGGAGTGCTCACCAGTCCTCGACCTCTTGTGGGATCTGTTGGAAGATTTCTTGGCCACGGCTTGCGCCGAGGTTGCTGGTGTTGACGAGGTCGATGTGGTTGCTCCGGCCATGGTTGTGGCGGGCTTGGAGGAAGACCGAGCGGCGGTGACAGAAGACATGGGGGGAGGGGGCCGGAAGTACTGAGGAGGTGTTTATATCAAGGCGATAAACAACGCGAGCGACGATGCGCAAATACGCTAATGCACAGCGGGAGGGGATCCGTAAGGGACAGTATGGGGGGATTCTATTAAATTAAGGATGGTGAAGCCAAAGTCTGACCCGCGGACTTTGGGAGAGGATAAACGAGCAGAGAAAGAGGGCAAATTAATCGCAGTCTGGCTGTCCAAGGTTTCCAGAGGGGGAGTGGACTCGTAGCTTATATGGCCAAAAGGCTGCTAATAGCGACAAATCTATTCTTAGCGGCAGGCCTGGGGTGGAGGTGATGGAGGGCGAGTGGTGGCAGCAATTGGCCGTGGGGCCTGTGGATGGTTGCTCATCACAGCGAGCTGGGATGGGACAGGATAGGATGGATGCATGGATGCATGCAGGCAGCGAGAGAGGGCACGCTTTTGCCCGGCCAGCCAATACCTGGCCCCCGCTGGGTGTTATCGACAGGCGATCTCCTCCCCGGGGCAGATCCGGCCTGGTAGGGAGAGGCAGGGGGCGGAAGAGCAGCGAAATGCGGCGTAGTCGAGCCGTGAAGCTGCCTGTTTGGGAGGCCATGCTGTGACGGTCATGCTACCCGGTTGGCCGATGGCGGACGCATGAGGGCTGATGGGAGTCACGGCATGACCATCACGGCTCTAGCAGGAAGGCGTGTTTTTCTTCAGTACGACGTCGGAGGGAGGCCTGAGAGACGTGAGCCAGAGGTTGGAGGAGCACAGAGTGAGTGAGTGTAACCTTGCAGAGAGATCGGCCGTGGAGGAGGATGCGGCAAGATGAGGCGAGCTGGACTGGAGTTGGAGAGGAGAAGGACGAGGGTGAGGACGAGGGTGAGGACGAGGGTGAGGGAGACGAGGAGGCTGGAGGCAGCGGGGCCTGACGACCAGCCCAGCCCAGAGCAGTGGTAATGGTGTTGTCCAATTGATGTCGTCGAACGGCCCAGTCGAGATGGTGGTGAGAACCCCTGCACCCACCAATGGCGCAAGACGACGGCGACCATCCAACGGCGCCAGCTGCGGGACGGTGAGCCCTTAATTAGGTCCGACCAAAATAGCCCAAGTTGGACTCCAGGCCACAAATCCATCTCTGCTCTCTGATTGGCTCCGGCGCAAATTCCCCTGCGTGGCCGGCTGACCTCTCGTCGTCGACGACGGGTCCAAACACCCATCTCACGTCTCCACCTCGATTCAATTTTCTTCCCTCCCACCACCCAGGCACATTGTTTCCGTGCCGTCTTCGGTACTCCACGGCTGTTGGTGCCGACCTGACCATGAGTTATTCCAACTTCCCCCTCGGCCTCGGAGCCCATGCGTCCCGGCCTGCCTGCCTGCCTGCGTCATGCTGGCAGGCAGTTGAGTGATTCACCAACGTGGGTCCAGAGAGACAAGTCAATCTCCGCTGCAGCTACCCCGAACCATTGCTTTTTTGCCAACGCCAACACCAACCCCTCCATCCTGCCTGCTGCCGTGGCATGATGCCATGTTCGAGCCAAGCATGCGCACCACACGAGAGAACTGACTGACTGGACTCACCTCCACGTCGACCATACTCTGTGCCAGGGAGCACCGCAGCTGTGCCAGACCTCCCGAACAATGCTCGCCGCGTCGCACCAGAGCCCTCCGCATCGCGCCCTCGGTCATGTGAGGAGAGACGAACGGAGGTGGCCTGCTCGAGGCCGCCCGGCTTGAAGCGCAGACCTGTGTCCGTACACCGCAGCAAAAGAGCGGTCTGCTCGGCATCGACCCGGCGGCTTGGCCGTCCTGCAAGAACCCGCTCGTGGGGAGCAAAAAAGGAGGCCGAGTCGTCACTGCGGGAATTGCTGCAATGACACGAGGAGCGAGATTCGACAACGTCGAGGTTGCTGTGGCTTGCGGGACCGAATCTGTATTGCTTTTGGCCTCCGCGTCGGGGACTCGGTTGCGCATGGGTGTATGCATTGGGGAATTAGACCTTGCTGCGCTATTGTACGCCATTTCCGCTTTGCTACAGGTACGGATGGGGACCTTTGCTCGTCACTCAACCCGCAACGCGATTCTCGCCTGCCCCTGTGCCTCAGTCTTGCTTTTGCCCCGGTTCTTGGGAGCGAGTGGAGGTGATTGCTGCTCTCGCTCGCTTGCGCGATGATCACGACTCGAGCATTGACGGCACAGAGGCCGGAGATGCTCATCATTGACGGCGGGAGGCGGGAGAGATCACCGTCCGAGCTTGGGTGGGCGTAACTGTCGCTGGGCTATTGTCGACATCATTCCATTGTCACTGCATTCCATTGAGCGATTCAGCAGGCACAGGACCCAGCCAGCCTTCACACCGACTAGTGCGCGCGGCCCACGTTGTCTTCAATTGCCTCCTGGGCCCGTCCGTGCCTGAGGGCGACCTCAGTCAGTGCTTGGTCGGGTGATACGACGACGACAGAGCGCACACTGCATGTATCTGTACCTCAGTCCCCGTCGGCACCGTGACACGAGGGGCGCAAATGGCACAAAACGGCAAAGCCGTGGCTTGTCGGGCTGCACGTTGGTCGAGTTTGTGGTGCCGAAGCGAGCTTATCTCGCGCAGTTATGGCGGCTTGCAGCAACTCGACGGCGAATGAGGCACGCCGCCCGGGATGTTTGAATGGCTGCCCTATGTAAGCGCCGGCGAGACGGGCCAAACGCACGCGTGCAGGCCAGGTAGTCGTGCGGATTGGGCTGCGAGCTGTTCTCGACAGATGCTACCGCGACGACTCTGTTACCAATTCATGCTGGTGCTGGCGGCCATCGCACACCGCGTCCCGTCTGCCACCTCCCCTTTCGTTTCGTTTTCGTATGCTAAAAGACGCGCCTCGCGCTGCTCGCCCGGGGCGCCGGTATTTGCTTCGTCTCCCCTCCTGTCCTGCTCTTCCAGGCCCATGTAGATCGGCGCTGACGACTGTGCCTCTTTGAAAATTCCTGTCCTGAGCCTCCCATCTTGACGCCTGCGCCGTGGCGCCCCATCCTTCATGTTGACTGGCCGTGGTAAGTCACGGGCATTTTCCCTCTGCACCCGTGCCTCCCCCTGACCTGAGCATAATGCAGGAGGTACAAACACCCATAACGCCGCTGGAGCCTGGCGTTGAAATGTTCCAACGCGGAAAGCTGCAACCCGTTTTCGCCATGCGTTCAGACAAACCACGACCAGTCTCGGAAGCGACCGAGATTTTTGACACGGACTTTGAGGATGACTCGAGCGAGTTTGAAGAGGAGTCGCAGAAACATGGATACGAATCGGTAGGCTCCTTACTGCAGTGCTTCAATTACACAAGACTGACCCCAAGCAGAGCGAAAGCAGAAAAAGCCAAACCACGATATCGACATATGATGAAGTGCCCACGCCGCACTCGCATCGACAGGCGTACTTTGAACTGTCTCAACAAGATGGCAAGACGGTAGAAGGCCCAAGGGGACCCCATCTTTTCCGCTCGTCATTATCTTCGGCAGAGTTCAACTACGAATATGCCCTCCAAATGTCCCCATTATTGCCGAGGAGTTCGATGCCTACTAGGGCCGAGACTGCTTTTCGCACTGTTCCAGCCCAGCAACCCTCCTTCTCTTCCTCTTGCGATCCTTGGGCGGCAGAAGACCCCGAGGAAGAAGACCCCAACGACGTGCGTTTCTGGAGCGCGCAGCAGGTTGTATCTTGGATGTACACCCTAGGGTTTGAGGAGTCCATTGTCGAAAAGTTTGAAAAGCACGACATTACAGGCGCGGTTCTGCTTGACATGCAATTCGAAGACTTGAAGGAGCTCGAAATCTCATCGTTTGGAAAGAGACATCAGCTGTGGAACCACATTGACGCGCTTCGCGGCAACGAGGGCCGCATCAGCCCTGTTCCCACGCCCTTCCAAGATGCCGACCGCCCTTGCACTCGCCTCACCAGGTCCCGAAGTACCAGAGAACGGTCGAGTAATCTTGAAAGGTCAAGGTCATGCGCCCATCGCAATGATTGCGACGACAATGACGGCGGCATGACACCAGTCTCCCCAGGCGGCCAGAAGAGACGCAGAGGCCGAAAGCATCGACAAGCCAGCGACGATGTCATTACTCCTGCAGAGTCCGTCTCGATTGTCGCAATAGAGCAACTCCTCCCCAAGCCGCACAAGTGTGCCAAAGGAGAACGATGTCACAAGTGGCGCAAGCAGCAGAGGTTGTTTCAACGCATCCAAGAGGAGCACGGCTTCCCCATCTCCCCCGAAAAAGGAGGCCAAATCTTCATCGCTGGTGACCCTGGCAATGCTGGGACCGCAGGCAAGGTGGTAGAAAATGTCTACCGCCCGCAGTCCGATGCTCTTCCTTCAGTCGTAGCATCCTCTGATCTCATGGGCCCAGGTCAACTGCCCGACATTTCCTACCCCCTCGAAGAAGCAGCACTGCGCGGTGTGCAGTCTCGCGACCCACAGGAGAACGTCAAGCAGTTTCTCAACTTCCAGCACGTCGACCCTCCACACATGCAGCAGTTCTCTGAGGGGCAGCCCACAACTCCTCCATACGAAATGTTCCCAGCCCTTCATTTTCCTGAGCAGTCGGCTGGCCCACACGCCAACTTGAAGAACCTCCCCAGACTGAACATTCCCCGCTCCGCATCTGCTCAGCCGTATGCGCAACCCCAACAGATTCACCCAGCCGAATACATTACCACCATGTCTCCGTGCCGCATGGCCACCAACGCCTCGCCTGGCATTTACAGGTTTGGCACGCCAGCGTCGGAGATGGACGTGCCCGTGACTGCCGTCCAGGTTGGACCGATCCCGCGAGACGTGAGCCAATCGGTGCCGCCGAGCATGCAGTTCCGCGACCCCGTGCAGCGCTCAGCATCGCGGCCGGTCGACTGGCGGAGGCCGTCGTACACGCTGCCCGTGGTGACCGAAGGCGAAGTGCTGAGTCCCAAGTCCGAAGACTCGGTCACGCTGCATGACAGCGCGTCGGGACGGACAGCCGTGGCGAGCAACCACAAGCCGTCGATGGATTCGTCGGCCGATTCGATCAAGGACTTCAAGACCCACCTGTTGGCTCAGGCGCAACAGAGCCATGGCAACAGTCTTCCTGGCGTCAACCACGCGGGGTGGATGAAGAAGCGCCGCACCAAGCTCCTGCGGCACGAGTGGCAAGAGCACCACTTCCGGCTCACTGGCACGCGGTTGGCCATGCACGCCAACGAGATGCCAGATACACGGGCGCTCGACACGATCGACGTCGACGAGTACGCCGTGGGGTGTTCCAGCCTGGCGTCCAACAAGCTGGCGGCCAAGCTCAAGGGCCTCAAGCTGGCGTCGTCATCGTCCAAGAACGGCGACGGTTCGTCGACGGCGCCCAACAACGCCGCCTTCACCTTCCAGCTGGTCCCGACGGGCCCCAGTGGCGAGGGTGAGCGCAGCGTCATGCGCAAGGCCGTGGCCGGCGGCAAGACGCACCACTTTGCCGTCAAGACGCGGGACGAGCGGATCGATTGGATGAGGGAGCTCATGCTCGCAAAGGCGCTCAAGGCCAAGGGCGAGGGGTACGAGGTCGAGGTCAATGGCAACGCCATCTGAGCTAAGCGCCGCTGCTCCGTCTGTCTGGGAACGGTCAGTTCTACGCCTCACGATCATCGTCACCGATAGTCGTTGTAACCGCCCAGAAACTCCTTCAAGTTTCGAATTCCTCTCACCCCGGTCGACTCCTGATACCGATACGTCTTTCCTCGTCTCTTTTTCACGCTCCCCACTCTTCACATTACGATCGCGCCTCCAATACGTCCACACTGCCCAAATCGTCCATCGAATCTCTTTGCTTTCCTGTTTCTGCAAGCAGACTCACGCGTCTGCCGGGACGGCTGCTCTATACCCTCTTAGTTAGCATGAGACTTTCCTTGTCTTCATTTCCTTTGCATTCCGGTTCTATCACATTACGAATTGACGACAAATTCGACACACACCACCCACCCCCACATTGCCACCACCACCACCACCACCAATACGACGACAGCAACGACCTCGATATACTACATACAACTATTATCTCCTCTCTCTGTTTTCTTTGCTCAACGGCCACGCCAAATCAATGATGCGTTCTCCCACCTCGTTTGTCTTCTTCTTCTTCTTCAGCGCCAGAACAGGCAGTAATTGGCATCATATCATGGGGCAAGGGGGCCGAGCCGGGGGCACAACGGAAGACCAAAAATGGGCATTCATCCCCTCGCAGCCGCCGCCGGGGGGCGTCCCTCATCCGGACGGACGGACGGACGGCGCGTCGTCATTGTTTCGGTGTCCTGCGATTCTAACTATTTCCCTTTCGACCTGCCCGCTCTTTTCTTACTAAGTTGTTCGTACCTGAGAGGGAAAGAGGGAAGAGGCGGTAGAGATTTGGGAAAATGATGCGCGTGGGAGTGGCGCTGGCCGTTCGTCGTTCCGTGGTTAGATGCAGAAAGTTTGCTTTGGGCGGTAGCTAGCAGGGAATGAGAAATGAGAAATCAATCGATGACAAAAACGACGCTGCCTTGTTCTCGCCTTTTGCTCGTCTATCTCTCTGCCACGTTTAGATGATTCGTCCTTCACGGCGTGTACTGTACCCACCTGTCGTTTTCCCTGTGCTCGGCGCAGCCATACGGTTCCACTTGATTGACTCGCCACGCAGCCAACTGACCGATCAGACAGGACCAACGCCCGCTCGATACCAACTGGGTGACATGTAGCGAGGCGAGGCGAGGCGAGGCGCGTCATGCCATGTCGGCAATGGAACGGCAGTTTCGCAAGCAAGCTCGGTCAGACTGGGAGGAGTCATGCAACGGAGTGGCAATCCGGCGGCTAACGGTACTCTTGGTTTCTCCCCGGCGCCAGCCTCGAACACAGGCAGACACCTAGTCAGGTACATACACGGTACACACTAGTCAGGTACCCGACCTAGGTAGGTAGGGATGCGAGATGCGGGCGTGACCGACAATAATGTTTCGCGGACGGTGATTGACCGCCGTTTGGCTGCCCGCGGCACATCAGAGAGGTGAGCAGGATTTGAACGGGAAGGGAAAGAAAGGAAAGGAAAGGAAAGCAGAGGGTCAGTGTCAAAGATCACAGGGGTCAGATGCGAGAAAGGACTGGCCAGCAAGCACCGCACCTGAAAGCTCCCAACAGTCTGGGCTGAACAATTGCATGCTTCGCCACGGCGAAATTTTCTTGCGTCCGGCTGTTTTGGGCAAGCAGTGTTGGATTGGGCACCATCGTGACGACTTGTCTGCGCGCGTGAGGTGGTGGGTCCACACCGTCTGGGGCCCTCAGGCTGGGGTTCGGCAAAGGTCGCGGAGATGACGACTTGATTTGGCTGGCAGGCTCAAGATTGACAGCAGCCGTGACGATGAGCGGTGGACAAGAGCAGACAAGGGACACGGTTCCACCTTCGAGGTCCTTGGACGACGTGGGGTGCCGGGGCACGGGACTGATGAGGCAGGGGTACGAGATGGATGTGCTGCGATGGCTCTTCTGTGCGATGATCGGGCGAGGACAGCAAATGCTTCGTTTTCAGTTAATTTGGCCGGTTGGTGAGGCGTGGGCGCGTAGCCAACGAATTTGGTTGGACTCGACCTGAGCGACGGGCGGTGTGGTGGTGGTGGTGGTGGTGGTGGTGGTCTGTGCGCGGCGGGTGCCAAGAGCGGAACGGAAGCACTTTACGCGCCTGACGTGCCTGAGGCGTCCGAGGCTGGACGCGACGCGACGCGACGCGACGCGTTGTGTTGGCGCCAGCCAGCTCTTAGTTTCCTCGCGCTCCTCCACTCCTTCCGCTTCTCACACCCCACCAACACCACATCCACCACTTCCCAATCCGCCACCTCCACCCTGTAGCTACTGCTTCTAGACGCTACGCACCATGGTATCCTCCGTTCTGGGGAAGCGCACCCGCTCCTCGCCTCGTTCAGCAGGTAAGCTTTCTCGCAGCTCCGGGTCTTTTCTCGAGTAAACACGCGTCGCGACTGACACATTGAGCAGCTCAGAAGGAAGCCAACGCACAACAACCCACTGTGCGCACTACTCGGCGCTCGCAATTCGTCATTTTCGACACCAGCGAAAAGGAGAACCCTTTCGTCACCCCCAAAAAGCAAAACTCCATCGCTCGCCAGGTCGCAGAAGCAAAATGTGGAAACGAAGACGCGAAGCCGGCAAAGCGAACCCGCTCGACCACCACAACGCCCGCCAAACATGGCGCCCCAGAGACGAGGGTTGCTCTGTCTCCGGCGAAAATCAACGCCCACTTTAAGGAGTCCAAGTCGAGGTCTGCCAGCACGGACGCCAAAAAGCAGATCACAACCCCCTCGACGCCTCGCCATCGCGATGCGCTGGCCAACAAGGTCGCCGTCACTCCCCGACACCGCGTGCTTGTGGCTGGGAAGCCATTGACACCGCGCACGCCGCGCACACCCACCACGCCCAAATCCTCAGCGCCAACAGTGTACAACGAAGCCCGCCAGCTCTTTATTCGCGGATCCCAGACGGGTCGACTGATTGGACGCGATGAGGAGAGGAGCGAGCTCCTTGATTTCGTCTCTACGCGCGTCTCATCCAAGTCTTCTGGCTGTATGTACATTTCTGGGCCCCCTGGAACCGGCAAAAGCGCCCTCGTAAACGAAATCGGCCAGGAGTTGGAGGTGGACGGGGACACCAAGCGCGCTTATGTCAACTGCATGAGCGTAAAAAGCGCCAACGATCTGTATCTCAAGCTCCTGGAAGAAATTGGTGAGGATGACGAGGTCCTCGAGGGCGCGGAGAAGGACACGCTGCAGGAGATCTTGTTCCGCCGCGACACCTCGTTCGTGTTTACTCTGGACGAAGTCGACTACCTCCTGGAGCTGGATCTGGAGCTTCTGTACAACGTCTTTGAGTGGTCGATGGAGCCAAAGTCGAGTCTCGTGCTACTGGGCATCGCCAACGCTTTGGATTTCACCGACCGCTTTCTCCCCCGTCTCAAGTCTCGAGGTCTCAAGCCGCGTCTCCTTCCATTCATGCCGTATACCGCTCCTCAAATCGGCTCGGTGATTACGTCGAAGCTCAAGAGTCTTATGCCCTCGGTCACGACAGCAACGGCTGATTACGTGCCATTCGTGCACCCTACGGCCATTTTGTTCCTCGCCAAAAAGGTGGCAGCACAGACGGGCGACTTGCGCAAAGCCTTTGACATTTGCCGGCGCGTCATTGACATGATCGAAGGCGAAACCCGCGACAAGCACGCCAGATTCGCTGCCAACGACATTGCTTCAGAGACAGCCAGCCCGTCCAAGACACCGCTCATCGAAAACATCAACCTCTCGTCGCCGCCGAACCGCTCGCCGGCAAGAGCGCTCCACCAAGCCAACACGTCACTCTCCGCCCTGACGCCAGAGACGGCGCCGCGCGCCACCATTGCACACATGGCGCGCGTGACGGCCGCCGTCTTCAGCAACGGCACCAACCAACGCCTCAAGGCGCTCAACCTGCAACAGAAGGCGGTGCTGTGCGCGCTGGCGGCGCTCGAGACATCACTGCGCGACAAGGCCGCCTCAGCGTCAACCGGCGACGCCGCCTCTACACCGTCCAAGCACGCAACGGCCGTCGCGCCCACGGTCAAGCGCGTCTACGCCGCCTACGCCGCGCTCTGCCGGCACGACAACCTCCTCGCGCCCCTCACATCGACCGAATTCGCCGACGTCCTGGGCAGCCTGGAAACGCTCTCCCTCGTCACGCCCGTCGAGGCGTCGGGCAAATCGTCGTCCGCCAACAGCGGCAGCAGCTCCTTCAGCTTCGCGGCGCCGGGCACGCCCAGCCGCCGGGGCAGGGGCGGCAGGGGCGGCGGCGGCTTCAGCGTCGGGACTGTCGTCGAGGAGCGGCGCGTCGCTGGCTGCGTTGCGCCGAGGGAGTTGAGGGAGACGTTGGCGGCGGGTGGGCCTGGTGCGGGCGTTTTGATGCGCTTGCTTGAGGGCGAGGCGTTGGTGTAGACCACGGTGTATCAAGGTCGAGTCGAGTCTGCGGTCTTTCTCACGTACATATTGTACAGCACCGCACTTTCTTTCCTCCTCTCTCTTTTATTCCCCTCCGCTGTTTTGGCGTAGCATCTGCATTCGATTCGATTAGATGGGTGGATAGACCATCTCGCTCTGCCCCTGTTGTACTTTTTCCACTTTTTCTCCCAGTTTTCTCACTTTCTCTCCTTTTTCATCCAGCATTGAGCGCGGCGGCAATAGTGTAGCATCCAGGCTGGCATGGCACACACTCTGTAAGTTTGTCTCCTTCCTTTAGAACAGCATAGCGTGGCATAGCGTAGCGTAGCATGGCGGCGACGCAAGAAAAATGATTTGATTTTCACGTCGATGTGTTGTGCATGGTGCGGTGTGAGGTCATGGCTGATTGCCCAAGAAGTGGATTGATATTGCTCTCTATGCTCTCTTTTTGTCTCCTGGCACACTGCCAAGCGGCCACATATTCGGCCTACCTCATGCCATCTCTTTCCACCGACCTTGTCGTATTTTACAGAGATGGAAAGGTGCGTCGGCGCAACATTTCTTACAACCCTGGACCGTCTGCCTGCCCAGTCGACTCGCACCGCCGCTCCTTAAAACCTGCGCTGCTGCTGCTGATTTTGTTGACTGGTGGTCTGGAACCACGTTTGATCCGCCTGGCCCGTGACAATCTTCGGCGCAATTTCATAGACGGCATTCCAGTCGACATGATCCCACCACTGCGCCAAGTACTTTGCCTTGCCGGTGATGCCATGCGTCGGCAACCAGGCGTGCTCCCACGTGCTGACGCACAAGACGGGCGTGACGTCGGCGCCGCCGGGCGCGCGCGTGGCCTGCTTCTTGCCCTCGAAGCTGTACCTGCCCATGGCGCCCACCTCGTTCTGCACCGTCGCGTGCTGCTGGCCGCCGGGAACCTGGTTCGCCTTTGCCTCTTGCCCTGCGGCCTGCACGTCGGCGGCGCTGTCAATGTTCTCGGTCGTCATGTTGACCGACTGCCGGCGCCAGTGCGCGTCCGAAAGGGGCGAGCCCGCCAGGTATGTTGCCAGTATTTTCCACTCGGGCGGGCGGCCGTTGCTCGGGCGGTGCCAGACTAGCCAGACGTATCCGGGACCGAACATGTGGAAGGCCGTGGCCAGCATTTCTCGCCGCAGGCCGTCGACGCTGCCAAAGGATGCCGTGATGGTTTTGGTGAGCTCTTCGGGGATTTCGACTTTTGCGGTGGGGCTCTGCCGAGGGGAGTAGGTCAGTCTGGCGTTTGTCTCCCACTGTACATGCCGACCCGGCTGTCTCGGGGGCTTGGACGTACAAGCTTCTTGAAGAAGAAGTGGTTGTTGAACATGGCCGAGGCGAAGTTGAAGACGGCCGCGTCGGCCGGGTTGCGCGCGGCCAGGACGGCGATGGCCTGCGCTTCCTTGTTGTCGAATTGTGCCTTGCCTTGTGCGATTGATCGTTACTATCCACGCTCTGCCAACCTCCGGTATTGCATCATTCGCGCGTACCTGTTATCAACTTGTTGAGCCGGCCCGCCATGTGTTGCATGTTCTCCGTGTAGGCAGTCTGGAATCCCTTGGCCGACATGAATATCCCATCCTCCCCAACGCCGTTCGCGACGAATTGATCGTGGGTATTGGTGAGCTTGGCCACCTCGACCTTGTGGCGGCGCTGCGAGACCTGCGAGATGCGCTGCTGGTGGTGGGTTAGCGAACAGACTGGGGAGTCAATTGGACGGCAGGGGAGGCTGACGGAGCATCGCGCAGCAGCGCGCAGCGGCGGCTGTTGACGTGCGAGTCGGGCGAGCATCATGGCTGGAGTGATGGGTATGGGCTGGAGCTGGAGCCGAAATCTTGAGCGGAATGATGCACCTAGCGGAGGGTCCGTGCGCCTGTCGTCGGCGACGGGACGGAGACCTCCAGCTGTACGGGACGCGCTCGTCCAACCGACAAGACGACCCTCTTCCTCCAGTTTCACACGCATGTCCCAGCGCCAAAGCAGAGCCACCCGCCGTCAAAGACTCTCATGGTCTGTCTCGCCTGCGGCTGATGGCTGCTGGCCTCATGATGCGCCTCGCACGTCTCGCGCTGAGACTCTCTCGCCCGTTGACGCCTGCTGTCTTGCCCCATGAGGCTGCCAGCATGCGCTCCCCACGTTCATGACGCAGTCAATGGTTTGTTGCTTTCTTTATAATGACTCTGATGATCCTGTTGCTTGGTTGCCGTTGTACCCCCACGTCATTTGACCATCTAGATTCTTTTTACATTGTACCCACTGCTTTGCTGCACTTAAGCGCCCATCACGTGGCGTCAACTCACTTACCTACCGCTGCCTCGACGACTACCTCTGCCTACCTCTCGTACAAATTTTCAAGCGTTAATTCGATTCTATCCTCTTGTGTTGTCCTCTCCTCGAGTCCTACCATCCCTTACCGCAGACGACCAACCATCGCATGGCGCCCTCCCCCAGTCTCCAGAAGCTATCGCTAGTCTGCCTGGCCACTGCAACCGTCCCAGCGGCTAACGCCCTCACCGTGGCCATTGATGCCGCGTATCAAGTCGGCTTGCTACGAAGAGCAGACACCGAGACGTGCGGTGGAGACAGTTCGCTCTCGCAGTGCGGGAGCAAATTCCCTGACAGCTTTTGCTGCCCGGCAAAGACACACTGTTTGGGATTCCAGGGTGACGAAGGCTCTAAGGGGACCTCGACGACGGTGATATGTTGCCCGGAAGGACAAGATTGCAATCTCATCCGCCCCATCACTTGCGACATTTCGCAACAGAACGCCTCTCTTCACCCTTCCAATGCGGTCCACACAACCAACCTCACGGCTACTCTGACGGAGTGTGGCTCCAAATGCTGTCCGTTTGGCTACGAGTGCAACAACAACCAACTGTGCGCCATTGCAGACACTAGCTCGAGTTCATCAGGCCATACCAGCTCAGCGTCCGCCTCTGCAACCGCGACGGCCACTTTGTCCGTACCAAATGCCAGTGGTACCGCAAGTCCAGTATCATCCGTGGCAGCATCTGCAACAGCATCCGCGGCAGCATCTACTTCAGCTGTGCCGGCACCTTCATCTTCAGGAAAGGGAGAGAAACACTCAAACACGGGTGCCATTGCTGGTGGTGTGGTTGGTGGCGTTGCGGCTTTGGTTCTGTTGGTGCTTTTTGCCATGTGGTGTGCCAAAAGAAGGGGAACGCCCAAGAAGCCACGATACAGCGGGGACTTTGGACCGGTCTCGCGCACAGTCAGCGACCCCATCTATCACCCGCAGATGAGCTCCAGGACCGAGTTTCTACGCCGCGATGCTGGCAGCTCCGGCAATGCGAGCATCGACCAGACGCTGTTTGGATCTCCCTTCTCGCCAAAGAGCAAGAGTCCCCTAGACCGCAATAATACTGTCACTTCCAACACATCTTACGCATATGGCTACACTCGGCCCAATCCCTCGCCCAAGAAATCTTACGGCAGTCTTCTCCGTGGACCGGGTGGCGGAATGGCGGCATCAAATCCAGGCCGAGCAGCTCAAGCGCGTCATTACGCCCCCAGCGACATGCAAACGACGACTACCAGCAACCCATTCACCATTGGCCAGGCCACCGACGACAGTTCCTCCGTATACACGCCGACACCGCTGCCTCGAAGCATGCGGGTAAGCACCAAAGGCAAAGAGCCAGCGCGGGCCAACACGACGACAGTCGGGCGCAAGCCGCTCAACCCAACACGGATCCTGAACCCGACTGACGGGCAGCCCGGAAACGACCCATCGTACTACTCTGGCCATCCAAAGGCGGGTTCCACGGAGACGATTGACGTGCTCATGCCGGGGAACGGCCACCTTGCGCCGCCTCCACGGCTTGGAGGTCGGTCTGGGGCGGGAGGTGATGGGCGGACCATGACGTTCAACACAACGTTTTCGGGCTTGATGGCGAACGCTGGGTTTGGGCGAAACTCGCAGGAAAACGTACGCTCGGCCAGTCGAGAAGACGAGAGAGCGTGGGGAAAGGGCCAGCCGGGGAGCTCCTTTTTGTGAGCGCGATGGCCAGTCTCGGAAAATGATCTTTACAGTCCTTTCTGAAGTATTTTTAGCCAGGAGTTGGGGACATGAGCCTGTGTGGGCGTGGACGATCGTTTGTTGGCCTCTCTATTGTCTGGTACGATAGTTTGGAGGCTCTCTAGAGCTTCATCTTCTTCTAGTCTTTGTAAATTCTTTAGCATGATATATGAATTGATGCCCGAAGCAATATGCTGGCGATTACGATGCCGATTATGTTTTCCCCATGCAGGTCTCCCCGTCTAGTGCTATGACTCGCCCTTTACAATCGACCAAACTCCATGTCCCCATTCACTCTTTATGTGTCTATCTCCTTGCTTGCGTGGGGCGGACCCAGGAGTTTTGCGACCCTCTGCTCAAAC
The DNA here is from genome assembly GCA_038380885.1 of Phyllosticta citrichinensis. Taxonomy (NCBI): domain Eukaryota; kingdom Fungi; phylum Ascomycota; class Dothideomycetes; order Botryosphaeriales; family Phyllostictaceae; genus Phyllosticta; species Phyllosticta citrichinensis. The sequence goes on along the minus strand of JBBWUH010000001.1, from coordinate 984,050 downwards.
GCCTCAATCATTTTGCCCGCCACTTTGGGCGTCACAGCTGCGCTCATTGCACTGTACAGCGGGTTGGCAAACGCAAACTCGATCGAGAGGGTGACCTTGGTCTGATTGCTCGCGGCCTGTCTTTGCGCGGGCTCTGCACCCTCCAGCGCTTCCGCCAAAGGCGTGACGGTCCAGCGAGTATTCAACGACGTCAACAGGCGAGCCTCGTCCCCGTCCGCTCCCTTGCCCTCAAGCGGCGGCTCAGCCTCCCTAGCCACAAGGTGATGGCGAATCAGATCCTTGTCGAGGGTGGTCTGTGAGTTGCCGCTGACGGCCTCGACGATGCGCTCGGGGACGCAGTAGACGCGGCTGTGGAAGCTCTCGCTGATGCCCTGCCAGCCAACGACGAGCGTGGCCTGGTGCGGCCACTGCTTGCGCAGCGCGGCGTCGGGCGCGGACCATTGCGTCACGGTGCTGGCGCTGCAGAAGGGCAGGAACGAGCTGTAGGACGACACGTCGGAGATGATGGCGTAGATGGGGCCCGGCGCGTAGGGCAGCGTGCGCGTTGCGCTGTAGGTCTGCGGTGTGGTGGAGGACGAGGATGCGCCGAAGGGGTTGAGGTCTGGGAGGAAGGTCCGCCGTGCTTGTGGCCGTCTTGCGGTTTGGAGGTGTGGCACAATTGTGCGAGCGTTGAGGTGGTGGGCGAGGGTTGGACGCAGCGCTGATTGCAGCAGCGGAGTTGACTTTTGGAGGACCTTCATGGCTGGACAGATGCCGTCCTTGGGGTTCCGTGGGAGATGCCAATTGAGCGGTGGGAAAAGAGGGAAAGCGTCGTCAGCTATTCTTCATGTTGGTTTCGCAGTTGTTGAGAGAGGGTGCAGCATCGCAACTGAGGGAATGGAAGTGGTTTTGATGATGCACACGACAACCTAACGTCGTGTTCGTACCGCGCCTCGTGCAAGCGGTAAGGGCTGGAGATTTTCCAACTTCCCCAGACCCTGTTGATTATTTTCTACATCACTTTTCCACATCTAACCCAATCCACCCTCAAACATGTCTGACGCCTCGGAGCAAGCCCAAGACTCGCAGGGCAAGACGCCCCGCAACCAGCTCTCCAAGGGCATGGAGCACATCCGCTACGCCGTCACCGTGGACCCAGCAACCCAACAGCCCTCGACATACGGCGTCCCCGGCTCGATCCAGCCCGTCCGCAAGCCGGCATCCGCACGCTCGCACGACCCGACCAACAACGAAAAGCGCAGCGACCCGTTCCAATTCGGGTCGCGGTACCTGGAGGAAGGCGACGACATCTTCGAGTTCAACGCGTGGGACCACGTCGAGACGGACGACACGTACAAGGAGTTTGCGTCGCTGCAGTACGCAAACCAGCGCGAGCACCCCGTGTCCGACTTCGACAAGACGCGCTTCAACAAGGACCCGGCCAAGTGGTGGAACCTCTTCTACAAGAACAACACCAACAACTTCTTCAAGAACCGCAAGTGGCTGTTCCAGGAGTTTCCCGTCCTCAAGGCCCTGACGACCGCCGACGCGAAGCCCGCACTCGTCTTGGAGGTCGGCGCTGGCGCTGGCAACACGGCGTTCCCCGTCCTGCAGCTCAACGAAAACCCCAACTTCAAGATCCACGCGTGCGATTTTTCGAAAAAGGCCGTCGAGGTCATTCGCAGCAACGAGGCATACGACAACGGCAAGACCATCCAGGCCGACGTGTGGGACGTTGCAGGCGAGGGCGAGCAGAGCCTGCCGCCGGGCATCGAAGAGGGCAGCGTAGACCTGGTCATGATGATCTTCATCTTTTCCGCGCTGGCGCCGTCGCAGTGGGCGCAGGCCGTCCGAAACATTCACCGCGTGCTGAAGCCCGGCGGCAAAGTGTGTTTCCGCGACTACGGCCGCGGCGACTTGGCCCAGGTGCGGTTCAAAAAGGGGCGGTACCTGGAAGAGAACTTTTACGTCCGAGGCGACGGCACGCGCGTGTACTTTTTCGAAAAGGAGGAGCTGGAGAGGATATGGGGCGGTGGCCTCACCACCACGGCGGCAGCAGCAGCAGCAGCAGCAGCAACACCAGAGGGCCACTCCAACGACGTCGAGGAAAAGGCAGACGACCAAGCAACCACGCCGGAAGACGTCGCCGCCAAGTTGGACGCAGTCGACCTCGACGAGACCGATACTTGCAAGACAGACTACACACAAGAGGCCACGGCAGACGTGCCCACCTTTGAGATCGAGTCCATCGGCGTCGACCGCCGCATGCTGGTCAATCGCCAGCGCCGCCTGAAAATGTACCGTTGCTGGATGCAGGCTGTTTTCCGCAAGGCAGGCGGAGACCGCTCGGGAGAGGAGGGGCCGCAGGCAGAAACACAAGCCGAGTCGGCAATCCAAGCAGAGGAGCAGAAGGCAACTTCGTGATGGTCGTCGTGGAGAAAAGGTCATGCTCGTTTGCCAGTTTTTGGTGCACAATTAGACAGAGGATGTCGGGTTTTGGCATTGCATCGCATTGTGCGTCTTGATATACCCTGTTTTTGGAAACTCGATGCATTGCATTAAGAGATGTGTGGCCTGGGACGCGTTGGGATAGACGGCGAGGAAGGCCAGAGTTTGCAAAGCCTTGGGGGACTCGAAGCAGAGCCGGATTCTCCACCGAGACATCTTTCGTGGCCGTCTCACAAGGCGTGGTCGAGCTCGCTGATGTTGGTCAAAGACTCGAACGACCATAGATTTAAGTCCCTTTCGGGCATGTGCTTTCTCAGTGAGATCGGAGAAGGACACGAGCACGCTTTGATTCTGCACCATTTGGACCCGATTAAGAGGGATAGGCTGAAGTGTCCATATGGCTGGACTTTGGTTCTATAGATCTAGAACTTTTGAAAGGCGGATGATCGGTGCAGGATGGAAGGCCTGTGCATGATTTCAGACCCTCAGAATTTGCAGGGGTTGAGTGCCTGATATCCTCTAGGGAGGTTCTCGTGCTTTTTGCTCTTTGCTTGCATGCCCTAACTGCGATTCGATTTAATTCATTGCTCCCTATCTGTCGACTGACGTACCATTATCCTGAACTCATTCAGTCAATCCTTGTCATGCCATCAAAACCCCTATCCATAAAGTACGCTCATCACGCCAGTCCACCGCAGCCTTACACCTCAGCCTTCGCCCTCGTCTTAATCGGCAACACGACCCACACAGCGCCAGCGACAACCCACAACGCCGCCGCAATCCAAACGGGAACCACACTCGCCGCCGTCGTAAACGCCGCCACAATCGCAGCAACGAGGCCAAACAGACGAAACGCACACCCGGCAACCCCCAACGCGGTGCCCCTGACGGGCGCGGCAAACGCCTCGGCCGTATATGCGAAGAGCAAGCTGACAGCGGCGTTCTGGAAGAAGGCGGCGATGCAGCTGAACGCGATGACGCCCGCGAGCGAGCGCGCAGCGCCGGCGTAGGCGAATAGGAAGACGGCAGCGCCGACGCAGGACAGCGCAGCGACGCGGCGGCGGCCGAGCTGCGGTGCATCAATGGCGAGGCCGGCGGCCAGCGGGCCCGGCAGCGCGGCCAGCGCGCGGAACATGTAGATCTTGTAGGTCCAGGGGTTGGCGGCGGCGTAGTCCTGGGCGACGACGAGGGCGCGCGCGGCCGAGAGGTGGCGCGGGATGAAGGCGTCGAAGAGGGGGAGGGAGAGGCCGAGGGCGGCCCAGATGATGACGAGGAGGGCCGTGGTGCGGCGGGCTGCGTGCGTGGGCGAGAGCAGCGATTTGATCCAGGTGGGCGTGAAGGCGTGCAGGGACTGCTGGAGCGCGACGAAGCCGCCCGTCTCGGGCACCTCGGGCGCGCTGTCTTCGAGGTCTTCTTCGATCTAGCGGAGGTGCGTCGTGCTGAGCCATGTGCGCTTGCTGCTGTAGACGGCGAGGCTGCGGACCGTCTTGACGACCTCGGCGTCTCGCCCCTGTGCGAGCAGGTACTTGGGCGTTTCGTGGAGGTGGAAGCAGAAGCGGAGGAGGCAGAGGAACAGCGTTATGGTGCCGAGTGTCCACCATGAGTATCGCCAGCCCATGTTCATCACGTAGTGGCAGCTGCGCTCAGTGGCGTCGACAGGGCATGCAAACTGCGACATGAGCGGCCTGTGAGGTTAGCAGTCTACCAGGGTTAACATTGAGAGAGCTTACAGGGCAAAGGCAGCGGCAAGGAGCTTTCCAAGAGCCGAAAAGATGCCTTGAATGGTGAGCAGGTACTGGTGGGATGAGGGAAGAATCTCGACGAGAATGGCTGCCCCTATCGACTGGTTTCCGCCAGCTGCAATGCCCATGAAGAACGACACAGCGCAAAGACCAGAGAAGGCCGGCATGCCAGCGCAGACAAGCCCAGCAAAGCCCATGATGACTAGCGTGAGGTTGAAGAGGTTCTTTCTCCCAATAAAGTCGGTCATCATCGGTAGGACGAGCGAGCTCATGGTGAGGCCGACGTACTGGCTGACGGCCAGGTATGTGTTGTGCTCAGCGTAGAATGTGGCCTCGTGTTTGATTGCTGGTTGGATAAATTCAAAGGACGACATCCAGAACTGTCTGGCATTCAGCAACCGAAGACGATTTGACCAAAAGGGGTTGGCATACGCTGTCGAAGAACCATCCCAGGCCGGTGACGAGAGCGAGGCACCATTGGTACCTGCCCATTCCAATGTCAAGGAAGGCTTCATTGAGGAGCTGGGCTTTGGCGTTGTAGACGGCGTTTCCGCCAGGCAGGGCGGTTCCCGTCTCTATTGCCGAGCCGTAAATGTTTCTGTACTGCTCATTCGGCCTCTCCACGCTGGATGTCTCGACGTGAGTGTCGGTCAAAACACTCGGCGGCCGTCCATATTCTTCTATTTCTGGAGCGGGATCCTCTCTCGGTCGAGGGGTTTCTTTCTCGGACATGGCGGAGTTTGAAATGGGTGTCTGGTGATCCTGGGGAGCAGCACGGGGAGGCGCCGCTTACTCCTGCGATGAATTCGAGAGAACTGAAGAGGTTCTGAGCAAGCGTCTGATCTCTTATAGCTACTCTTATCTGTCTCTCTGCATCGCGCCAGGAAATGTTTTCCACGACTTGCGCGTATACTGATGTCCGAGCTGCGGCGGAGGGTAAACCCGAGATCTCCGCTCTCATGCCATACTCTTTTCTGAATGTTGCCCCGTTGATGGTACACTTCTTCTCTGCAGTGTTTTGTCAAAGTACTGTGCGTCCTCTTCTCTTTCGGTCGAATTTGGTTCTGCGCCCGAGCCATGTCGTGCGGCCAGTTCAACTCAAAGATCTGATTGGGGATAGTTGGACGACCGCCGGGCATCTCCGCGGAAATGTGGACTTGATTGCATTCAAGCTGCACATATCGGTGTCTTGTGAACATGTGGACTGTTGGGTAAAGTTCCCCTCACACCGGAATCGGAGACGCTTTTGAGAGGGGAGAATCCATGAAAGTGGGAGAGCACATTCAACTTCTCTTTCTTCTGTGAGCCTACTTTCTACACATGTTCAAATTTCTCGTTCTAGGTCTCGGATGCCCGTTTAAAGATTTTCGACGGCGGGGAGCCTCTGCTCTTGGACGCAAACATGTCGCTCGACCTGGACACTCTGGCTGTTGACGCTACAGTTTGGGAACGATGAATTCGATCAAACGATCACAGAACAATGCTGGAAGCCGCCCGAGCTCGTGTGGGAATATGCCATGAGGGATGCGGATTTCGTTTGTTCAGGTCAAGTTGAGGCTGTGGTGTTGTGAGGTGCGCCAATCAAGAAATTGGAGTTGTCATTACTCATCAATAGTCCGTGCGTCAAGGCCCGTGCCCTCCCGAATCCTTTCCAAACGCATAGACCAGACCCATGGCCGCCAGCGCCGCCGAACTCCCCACAATCACCATTTCGATGCCGCCTTTTGTGGCGCTCCACTTGCTTCTCCAGCCCGATGAGCCGTGGACTACTACCGTCTTGCCATATCCAAATACGAACAACGCGAACGCCATGATGCCTACAGACCAGTAGAGCCCCAGCCGGACAGCATGCTCGGGCACGAAAAAGTAAGGAATCAGAGGAATGAAACCGCCAATGAAGTATCCTAGCGCAATGGTGATGGCGCAGGTGAATGCTCGGCTTGCTGGAGGCTCTGGCAGAGAGTGTTCGAATTGCATCAAAAAATCGACCAGCTTTGGCGACGTCGAAAGGTGCGCGATGACTGGATCCGCGACCGACTCTGGAAGGTCAAACGACGACAGGATTGTTGAAAGCTTGCCATTGACCTCCTGTGCACTCTGGACGACTTCCAGCTGGACTTGGGCTTTTGTCGCCCGATAAGACTCCCTGCCGACTATTCAACATCCGAGGCTCCAATTGTAGAGAATGCACTTACGACTCGCTTTTGGCACCAAGATATCCACCAAGGCCCATTGATATGGCTCCAGCTGTCAATTCGGCCAGACCGCCATATATCACCACGTCGGTCTTTCCAAGGGCCGAAAGGCCAGCCGTGAGGGCAAACGGCACCGTCAGCCCGTCGGAGAGGCCGATGATGGCATCCGAAAGGACTCGGGCGTCGACGCGGAAGCGACTTTGCCGATCGTCTTTCTCTCCATTTTGTGACAAGGGTTCGAGCTGCTTCTCGAGGTCTTCAGGCTCGATGCAGGGTGCTCTTGATGAATCTTTGTCTGACGACCGTTAGCAATGCCGCCAGCAAACATCCTTCAGACTCACAGGATTGCTGGTATGCTGGTGGGCTTGATACTGGACTTTCGACATCCACTGGCATGTAATCTGGCGTCCTGTCCGAAGACGTGCGGAACAATTTGTTTTTCAAGAACGAGGCCATGTTGTGAGTTGCAAAAGATCAAGAACAATTTGAACAGAGCAAAGGTTGTGGCCGTCGAGTCTCAACCAACAGATCCATTTCTTTTAACACGCACGCCCTCATTGACCTGGACTGACCCAACGTCAGGAGCACGAGATACGCAATGCTCGGTTGCGACGGCCACCAATGGCGGCGCAGGCAATCAATGTCATCCTATCGATTGCGCATGCCCACGCCCCCACCGTGCACCGTGGGCGACGGACTGCAGAAGCACTTGTGCTCCACTGCACGTACCTGCATCCATGGCGGGGTTGAGTGCTTCTCATGGCTAGACATCAAGCAATTTTCCCTTTTCGCCTCTCCCGTCCTCGGCAAAGCTTAGCAAGCTCCGGCGATCCACCTTGCGGACTTTCTTTCAACCTTGACCCAGCCACCGTCTCCCACTTTCTCCAACCACATTTTTCTATCCTCACACGTGGGAATCGGCATCATGCTATCTCTGATGCTACGGAACCCGCCTGACTGTGGAGCTATGCAGCCAAGAGGCCAAACAGCTGCGTGCCTGTATCGCAAAAGCCCTCCACGTGCTCTGGTACTGGTGCTTCTAGCCTCTCCTGAGCACCGACACGCGACACCAAGTTGCCTTTTTGGATGGCAGCTTCGTAATGGAGGCTTTTCAACAGGCCCTTGATTCCGCTCTATCCGCCGTCACCTTCCTCTCGTAGTCTACCGCCATGTTGCCCAACGGAGACTTGTCTCTGTTTGTTTTCAAGTCTCCGAGGGTGGATTCTCATGACTTGTAAAATTTGTCTCTTGCAGAAGTGGCATTGAATGCTCCACAAGACGCGTACTGTCGTCTTTTGGATCAAGTCGCGAGGACTTTTCATGGGTAGTATAAAAGTGAACATGCCCAGGGTATTTCAAGCAGCATTGTCGTCTTCTTGCCTCTTCAATTTACCAACATGAGGACTGCATTCGCAAACTTCCTGGCCTCTGGCCTTGCTCTTGTTTGCTTGTCTTCAGCTGCTCCCGTTGTGATTCATGGCTCATCAAACTCGCGTAGCGTTTGGCAATCGCTCAATGGCAAGGTATGATTGCCCTCGGCAGCACCCAAATCACCTTCTAATTATGTTCTAGATCAAGCACGTGGTTTATCTCATGATGGAGAATCATTCGTTCGACAACATTGCAGGATACTGGGATTTTCATCCAGACATCGACAACCTGAGGGTAAGCAACCGAATCATTCATGCAATCAAACTCTAACAACCCTCAGAACATCAGCTACTGCAACAATTATACCAATCCAAACTGGACCGTCTGGAATGAACCCATTTCCATTTGTGCTGGTCCTTATGAAAAGGAAGTGCCTCTTAAGGACCCCGACCACAACTTTGCGGGCGTCTCTTATGAGATTTACCAAAAGTGGGAGCCGACCAATCAAGACGAGCCAAACATGCTTGGCTTCATCGACCGGCAGTCCGAAAAGTACAGTGCTACGCCTGGAGACAGCGCCTTTGTCATCAAAGCGTACAGCGAAAAGAAGAGCAAGACGCTGGCAACTCTTGCTCAAAATTTTGCCTTTTTCGACGCCTATCACGCCGAGCATCCTGGACCGACGAACCCGAATCGTCAATTCGCCACCAGCGGCTCGACTTGCGGCATGGTCGACAACACGGACCAAGCGGCAGGCTGGTACGCCAACGTGACTGGAACGACATGCGCCAAATCCATATTCGAGGCTCTCGGCGAAAAGAACATATCGTGGAAAAACTACTACGAGACCGACATTGTGGATGCCTTCATGTACGAATGGGTCCAGGAGAATGCCATGGAGCGCCTTGTCCACTCGGACGAGTTTTACTCTGACATCGCCAACGGAACGCTCCCGGCCTTTTCCTACTACAACCCCGAATGCTGCACCATCGACTCGATGCACCCAACCAGCAACATGGCGGCCGGGGAGCAGCTCATCAAGCACCTCTACGATGCGATCCGCAACTCGCAGTACTGGGACAACACGCTCTTCATCATCAACTTTGACGAGCACGGAGGCTTCGCCGACCACGTCCCGCCGCCGTACAACATTCCCGCACCCGAGGACGCCATTACCTTTAGCGGCAAGTCCGACGGTCACAATGTCACTTATGACTTTACGCGCCTGGGAGTGCGCGTCCCCGCGTTTCTCATTTCGCCGTGGATCGCGCCCAATACGCTGATCCACAGTGAAGGCACTAGCTATGCCGACAACAGCGCCTACACGCACACGTCCATGCTGCACTTTTTGCAGGAACTGTGGGGACTGGAGGGCCTAAACAACCGGGTCCAGTGGGCCAAGACCTTTGAGCACATCTTTCAAGACACGAAGAGGGAGGATGCGATTGACAGGTTGCCAGTTCCTGAGTGGATTGGAGGGAGCGAGGAGTCGCAGCCAGATGCATTCTACAAGCTCAACCAGCCGTACAGTTATTATGAGAGCTTGGAATAGGGATGGAGGAGTGGATGAGTTATGGATGTAGATATGAAGAGATTTTCCAATTTCCGTTGAACTCTTGATACTTCCCGTCCTTACCAGTCGTGTTGAATCGGTCGCCATGTTGCTACAGCCTTTAATGCAGATGACGACATCGGGAAATATCTGGGCCTTGAGGATCTTGTGAAGAATGTAGAGACCCCTTTTCGCATTATTCTCGTGTATGTGTCGCTTGGCAGCATGCTCCGTATCATGGTCTTCGATCTGGCTCACGTGCTGCAATCTGTTGATTGAATAGGTATCAATATATCCTTGTTGAAGAGGAACAGACTGAAGACCCCGGGCTGCAAAGGATGATCTTCTGGAAACGCCGATCAGGCGGCGCCGTTGTGGACCCTTCCCCACGGGGTGGCAGAAGCAGGGCTCAGCCTTGCCCAAATGCGGCTAGCTCCCGCACCTGCCAAAACACCGCACTAGCGATGGGCACTGAACGCTTCATTCCCCATCTCTCTCAAAACCCCCACAACCACCACGCTCTTTGAAACGGACAGTCGCTCTTTTCAGATCATCACCGGCCAGCATGTTTCTCAAAGTCGTCCTCTTTGCTCTCTGCGCGATCCTCGGATTCGCCCAGATTGCCAATGCCGCCACTCCCGCCTGCGTGCTCGCCGTCGTCGGGCAGACCAAAAACCCAGCCAACCTGACAGACATTTGCAACGACAGAAACATGCAGGGCATGCTGAAGGACAAGTGCAAGGAGCAAGACCAGGTCAAGGCGGGCTTGGACACGTTCTCGTCCGTCTGTTTGAGCGCTGGCATCACTGTCCGTGAGTAGAAACTGTGCAGGCCCAATGTTTCCCGCTCGCGTCATTGTATTGCTTATTGCCACGTAGCTATTAACGAGGAGACGTCGTCGTCATCATCGACTTCAGCCTTCGAAACAGCAACCTCCAAGATTGCTTCCACCTCCAAACCTGCTTCTACTTCCGAAACTGCTTCTCCCTCCGAAATTGCTTCCACTTCTTCAAAGATTGATTCCACTTCAAAGATTGCTTCTACCTCCAAGATTGATTCAACCGCAAAGGTTTCTTCCAAGACTGCTAATGCCAGCTCTTCCTCTTCAGCCTCCCAATCCGAAACCGCCACCTCCAAAACTGCTTCCAGAACCGCCAATGCCACCGCTTCCGCCAGCGAGTCGGCTTCCGAGACGGCATCTAGGACGGGACCAGCCGCTACCGGCACCGAGAGTCCCGGCGCTACGTCGACCTCGACGCCGTCGGCTGGCCGCGAACCGTACTATGGCACTGTCAATGCCGTCCAGACTATCCTCTTGTCTATGGCTATCGCCATGACGCTCCTTCTCGCCTGGTAGGCGGCGCCTCCGTGCTGCTGCACTCAAAATGCCGTGTCCTCCCGAAAGTCACGGCCAGTACGATTCGAATTACGTCTCATTTTTTCTCGCCATGGGACGACATCCTCGGTTTTAGCGCGTCAAAACCCAAGTCCAGGCCGCGGATGTCACAATCGTTGTTCCTCTTGTCTTCTGGACCAAGGCCAAGACCATGTTTCCGACGTATAAGGTCATTTCCCAGGACACAGTAGACAACAAAACCAGGAGCCTGAGTCAGACTTCGTCTTGTGCGGCGGCAACCACCGGCTTTCCTTCTTTGTCAGGCACATCGGTAGTGGATTGCGGCATTACGCAGGCAGCATGCGACTCCTGTTTACAGCGTCTCTCCTTTGGGTCATTTTTCGAATTCGGCGGAGGCAGGGCTGTGCCATTCTCTTGGGGGCTTGGACATGTAATTACTGATACCCCAAATCCCAACACGGCTCATCGCAGTCGTCTATTGTCATTCTTGTTGGAGTGTTCGTCTCGAGGAAAATCTCAGCCAGGACGCTGTTGTCCTAAGGTTATGTCCCGATTCTTGTGATAGCCGTCCTGTGTTGCCGCTCAGGGAACACTCTTCCTGTCCTAGTGGGTCAGAGAGGTTCGTAATGTGAGGCCTTACTTGACAGCCTTGTGGCGATGCCTCTTTCTCTCAGATGAAACACAAAAGCAAGCCAACTCCATAATGCCCATGCCGTGCAAACGCCACCCATGCTCCCCTCTTCTTTTCCCTCTCACTTCCCTACTACCCCACTAATTTATTCCCTGTTGACGTCCCGACTGCTTCAAATCAACCTCCCCAACGCCCTCGCGTCGCCAATGCCAAAGTCTTCCATATTCTTCTCTCCCCGCCGCGCACCACCTGCAACCTTGACGCCAGCACGCTTAGGCGTTCGCGGGGGTTTCTTCGCGCCACCGCTGGCACTGGCCGCCGCTGTCAACGCCGGTCTGCTCTCCATATCCTCCTCCTTCTTCCTCCTCTCGCGCTCGCGCTCCCTCTCCTCTTCAAGCCGCACCTCAACATCGCCCATCGTGACCTCGACCTCCAACTCTTCCCCTGCATTTCTCTCTGCCTGTGCCTCCGCACCGTCATCTTCCTCCCGTTCTTCCTCCTCCTTCTCTCCCCCGCCCCTCTCCCCAACCAACCCCTCGATAACCTTGAGCTTCGCCTGCGCCCGCCTAAGCCGATCATCAAAATCCGCAACGCCATCCTCCGTATTCCGCGTCTCGAGCGACGCCGCCTCGGCCAGCGCATGCAGCGCATGCACATGCGTCCGCAGCCGGACCCGCGACGGGAGACCACCCAGCCTCTGCCTCTTTCCCCCCTCCTCCGTTATCGCTTTACTCGCCGCCGGCGGCTCTTCGTCCTCGCCCAGCCGCGGCCCCCACACGCCCGCCCTCCCCGCCAACGCGCCCATCGCGAAGAACTTGTCGAACCCCTTCTCGAGTCCAAACACGCGGCCCTCGATGCGGCCGGCGCGCGCGCCGTCGGCGCGGCCGAGCGCGAAGCCTTCGTCGTAGTAGGTTGATTCGAGGTTTTGGGGGTGCGAGAAGGGGTCGGCGTCGATGTCGATGTCGTTGTCGGCAGCGGCGGCGGCGGCGGTTGCGCTGGTAGATGAGGCGGTGGTGTGGGGGGAGGGGATTGGTATCGGAGTGGGAGTGGGAGGAGCCATGGTGGGTGGGTTGTTTGTTCGTGAGCGAGGCGAGGGCGCGTCTGCGGTTGTGGCACGCACAGTGGGGCGCTTGTTTTGCGATTGTGCAGTAGACAGTCCCGACAGACGAGCGGGCGGAAGAAGGATTGACGTCGTCGTCTTTGTAGGGCTTGCGAGGCGCGGGCTGTGGTGTTTTCGTGGATGCCGACGGCGGCGGCGGCGGCGGGAAAGTTTTGGGCGGGCCGCCGTTAGCGGGATGGATTGTGGATGGATGGGATGGATCGACGACCGGGATCGCGTCATTGGCTGGCGTGCACTTGTAGGGGTCCAGACATCCATCAAGCACGACGGAGCCTCACTCTGACTTCCTTTGCAGACGACGCCGGTTCGGTACGTAGAAATCTCGAAAGCCGATAGCCGCAGCCGTTGACAACACGCACAGCAGCCACCGTGGATTCTCCCCAAGCGCCCGCATCAAGCGAACAGCTCAATGAAAAAAAAAAGGAGAAAAAAAAAAAAAGAGTGACGGTCGCGTCAGCCCCCGGGAGTGCTACGGGAGCGACACAGTGACAAGCAGCGCATGGGCAAGCCCAGAGGCGCACCCGTCAGCGTGCAAAAAGTTGGTTAACCAGAAGAAGAGCCCGTAGGCTCAGTTCAGTGGTCAAACTAAACAGAACAGACTGTGTTGGGTGTCAGCTTTGGCGCAGCAAGCAAGTGAGAGGGGAGAGCGGGGAGAGAGGGCGCGTACTACTACACTTGATCTTAGCCAAAAGGCAAAGAGGAGCTGGAGAAAAGGAAAAAAAGGTGGTGGAGGGCGGGCAGTGGGCGGGTTTTTATACTGCTGGCTCGCGTGTTGCGCCCGCGGCCACGGCCGTTGGGTTTGCGCCTGCGCTAACGGCTTTGGGAGCTGTGAAGCGCCTGCGGAAGCGCCCGCGCTGGCTGGCGGATGGGAGGTGGCAGTGGAGGGCAGGCAGGCAGGTCATGGATGCGGTGGAGTGATTCCGTGTCATTTTGATTTTGTGTTGTGCTGTCAGACGCGCTCATCCTGGACTACCACATGAAGCGCTGCACGTTGCCGGGCTCCTGTGGCCACTCAAAGCCCCAGTTCAGAAACACGTAGCCCGTCGCCAGGTTGACGAGCAAAAACCACGCCGTCTCTGCCCACAGCCACATCTCATGGCCTGGCGCTTTTGCTCCCTCGCCAGCTGACCCTTCCTCTCTCTTTTCCTTGACTTGAACAGCGCTATCCGTCTCGCCAATTGGACAATGCAGCCTCCACATGATCCACGGGACGATGAAGTAGCGCGGCTCTACCAGCGGCGCGGTGATGAGATTGAGCGTTGTGGTTGCAAGCCACACGAGCACGAATGAGACCTGGCAGCCCTCCTCGACCAGGTCTTCCTTCTTGACGTCTTTGGGAACCGCGACTTCTTTGCGGCCCCCCGAGTCGGCCGATTGCTTCTTTTCTTCTGCTGCCGGCGTGATGGCGAGACGTGGCGGCGAGCCCAGTGCTTGAATGACCAACCATCCGCCTAGAACGTACAAGGGTGCTGCGAGGTACTTGAGAAGCGGGTACGCGCGCAGGATGCGGAACACGTAGAACACGTAGTGCCGGTTGTCGGCGAGCGTGAAGGGATGGATTATGGTGTTGAAGTAGACCACGAATGCGGCAACGAGCGTCCATGCGGCGAGTACGGTGACACGGGGCAGCAAGTCCTTTTGGCCTGGAGTGCTCCACGACCGGAGGCGTGCAGGTAGAGCGGTTGCGGGGACCAAGGAGAGGAGGGCGGAGATGACGGAAGGGGCGAGGATTGGAAAGGAGAAGAAGAAGATGTAGGGCCAGATGTAGAGCATTTGCGGGAGGTGGAGCGTGGCAATGTGGTTGGACTTGTCGCCTGGGATTGTCAGTCGGATCCAGGGGCTGATGTCGAGTGCTTACCCAGAACCACGCCGCCGTTCCACACGACAAACGATCCGAACAGAAAGATGAGAATGGCATAAGGCGCAGCTGCAGCAATCACGGCGACTGGATACCGGAGAGCTGCAATACCAAGAGAAAGCGTCGTCTTGACATAGTCTACTCTGTGTCAGTGTTGCATCGACGGCATGAGAGGATGCAACGAACCATCTACCGAGGCAAAGCGCACAGGCTTGTCGTAGACGCTCATATTCATTGCACTGATGCGTAGCACATCGAAAATCGAATCCTCCTTTGCTCCCTCAGGGGGTGGATGAGCAGACTTCTTGAGCGACTGAACGACTGCCAGCCCAGCAGGAAAGACGGCAACCCAAAAGATGTTGGTCTGCCGAAAGAACAAGGCAGCAACGCCAATCAAGACGGTCACGACAGCAGAAGACGTCTTGCCAGCCTTCTTTTGCTGAGTTTTCAGTGCGTGGTGGTAGCTCAACAGGACGAAGAAAGTCGAGGGCACATCGGTATAGTACAGTCCCAGGAAAAAGAACAAGGGCGGGAAGAGACAGATATTGACGGCGGTGTGGACGGCGCTTGTGAAGAGCGTGACGTCTCTCTTGTTGTACGCAAAATTCGTCGGCGATGCGTTTGTCGTCTTGAGGAGCCCGTAGAGCCTGGTGAGGATGGAAAATGAAATTTGCGCAAGGAACAGGGCCAGAGAGCAATTCAAAGCGCGCAGCATAAAGACGTCACAGCGGCCCGTGACTCTGAATACAACATAGGACAACAGATACCTTGAAGAATCAGCAAGAGGGGTTTTGACAGCATGTTTGGTCGACGTACAAGCCGGGAGGCGTAGTAATTTTGGGATCCCATTTGCCAAACTCGCCAGCGCAATACACTTGGGCTTGACCGACGTGAAAGACCTCATCCTGAAATTTGCATTAGTAGATATTTCTGCCTGCTAATCCACCAACTCACGAGATACGGCTCCGGCACCCTGTCCGAGACTTTGGACAGCCATTCCCACGACGGAATCAGCAGCAGCGTGAAGCCCAGCGCCAGGACCTTGAAAACGGCAGGAGGGTCCATGGCGACACAAATCGGACCCTTCAATTGACTCGCCCAAGAGACAGAAACGCAAAGGCCGTTGCGAGAAAAGGTCGATCAGCGAGACAAACACCACGAAATCCGCCTCGGCAAAAGGCCGGCGGACGGACCACTGGCGCGTCGACCATCGACTCGTCGCGTCTTCCCACATCTACACGCGCAACCATCTTCCCTCTCACCATGGCGTTACCGCTGCCTCCTGGGCTGACGCCGCCCGAGGTAGCCTTTTTGTGCGAAATGGAGCTTGTCACCGTGGTCCCGCGGCAGAAGCTGGAGAGCCTCGAACTGCTAGGAGTGAGTTGACCCCAGGAACCATCACCAGCAAAGTCTGCACCGTACGTTTTCGCCCATAACACACGCTCAGAAGACTAACAAGCTCATGAATTGCTGCAGGGCGCAACGCCAGTCCTGACCCCGCCGCACCGCGCCAACATCCCGCTCTGGCTGGCCCTGGTGCTGAAGCGCCAACGCCGCGCCAACATCATGCCGCCGCCGTGGCTGCACCCCGTCGCGCTGACGGCGATTCTCGAATTCGAAACCGAGCACAGCAAGGAGGCCTTCTCGCCGCCACCCAAGCCGCCCGCCAACGCGGCCGACACGACGTCGCCGCCGTTCCTGCCGTCGTCGACCGCCGACGCCCCCGCCGACGCCCTGCCCTACCACTGGCTCGAGCTGGGCGAGATACTGCTCGAGGCGGCCGCCGATGACTTCGACGACGCCAATGCCGTTCGCCGCCTCATGCGCGACTTGCGCGAGGTCCGCATGGCCAAGCTGCGCGCCGGCGTCGACGTGCTGGATGCCGCCGCCGGAATCAAGATGACTGGCGTCGGCGGCATGGAGGTGGCCGAGGGCCGCAGCTTCATTGGGGGCGTGGTCGATGGGCTGAGGAAGATTGGCGCGTCGAGAGAACAGGCGAGGCGGGAGCGCGAGAACGAGGAGAGGGAGAATGGGTATGCGGGGAGGGGAGCACACGACGACGATGATGATGAGGAGATGGACATGTGAGAGAGGGCAAACAAAACTGGAGTCTGGCATGGTTTGGCGTACTATTGGATCTTGAGAGAAAACTTGGAGGCTCCGTCGATACACACTTTTGAGATACCTCGGACGAAGCCAATTGTTCATAATTGATCTTCTCCTGGCCCGTTTGCTGAGCTACAGGCACACCTGAGGAGAAGCAACTTTTCAGAAACCGACCCGAACCTGCGCCAAAACAAAGGAAGCAGACGCCGTTCAACGTCGATGAGCACAGGGGATCAATTCCACCAAAGCAACATCCATGTTGCTCGGATCAAGTACATGTAGGGTGCGAAAGGGCAACATGGGTAGTAATACAAGCTTCTTGCAAAAATCGCGCGCCTGCGTCCAGTCAAGAAAGACCCTTCAATCCAGTCCAGCCCAGTAGCCCAGTCTCGAATCATAGCTAGCAGCCACGCGGCCTCGTCTCTTCCCATTTTCCCGCTCTTGAGTACAATCTGCGCACTGCGTGCCATCTACACAGCATCGTGATCCTACACACCAGCCGGAGGCGATCATGCGTCTGCAAACAGCACAATCTCACCCCTATCGTTCTTCCGCAGCCTCAACGCCTTCCACAGCTCCTTTTCCTCCTCCGCCCGCGACAATGCGCCCTCCTTCTCCTTGAAGTAGCGCTTCAGCGCCTTGTTCAGACTGACGCCACGCTCGCTGTCCGGGCCCTTGGTGACAAGCCCAAAGAAGAGATCGGCGCGGGCATTGCCGGTGCTCGCACCGTTCTTGTCGTACTTGACAACGGCGCCCGCCGCGTCGTCCTGAGGGTGGTACTCAATGGCCTTGGCAGCCTTGCGAGCCGCGTGTTCGGGCGACGACGAACTGGCGCGGCGGCGGCGCACGCGTACGATTTCGCGGCCGCGGCGCTGCGTCGTCGTGTCGGCGGAGGCGTCGTGGTGTTTGGACTTTTTGCTCTTCTTGGCGTCCTTGTCCTTGTCCTTGCGGCCTTCCTTGGTCGACGAGGCGTTGCTGCTGTGCTTCTTGCGCTTGATGGGGGACGAGGCGGACGGGAAGGGTGCGTCGTTGGAATCGTCGGCGGCGTCACCGGACGAGTCGGGCGAGGGAAAGGCGGCGCCGTCGCCAGGCGCTGAAAGCATCTTGTTGAGCCCGCCCGTCAGCCCCGTGTGCAGCATGGGCGGCGCGTCAACCATGGTCGTGTCTTCGGCGTGGGCATCTTCGAGGTGCTGCCGCTTGCGCTTCTTGTCCGATTTGCTGCTCTTGGCCGTCGTCTGCTCCTGCGGCTCCCTACGATGGTGGTCCCATTTGTTAGCCGGTGTATATGGCGCCCCGTATCTGGGTGGTGGTTCAAGGTCCCAAGTGTCGAAGCGATCCAATCCGGGACTGACGGGGGCGTGGCTGTAAAGGTAGCCGTCTTCCTCATACCTGCGATCCAGCTCGGAGCCACTCGGTCCAGGAGTGTTTTGCGTCGTTGTCGTCGTGTTGGTCGTGGTCAATCCCTGTCCGTCCTCAATCATTCGAGTCTCGTCAGCGATTGGCCCCGTGGATATTCTTGGTGCAGTGGGGGTGTCGTCGGTGACCAGAAAGTCGAATACATTTACAGCTGGCGGCGGGCTGGGAGCAGCGGGCGGGACGTCCAGGACGGCGGGTACCTCTTCAATGGGAGCCTTGGTGGGCACGAGAGCTTGCGAGTTGTTGGCATTATTTTGTCTTGGCTGGGGACCCTTTTTCTTCTCCTTGTACAGCTTGCCCTGGTACTTTTGGGCCTCGCTCATGCACGACTTTTTTTCAAAAAAGGTCAGCATCTTGACTTGTTGTAGGGTGCAGACAATGGGTCGCGACATGGTCGAGACGGAGGAGCTAGAGCGGCGGGGCAGACTTGACAACAGTTGTCTCTGAGGCAGCAAGGGGGCGGAGGGGCGGACGGACGGTATGCGCTTTGTAGGACGTGCCTTGGAAATGCTTCATACAGTCGATGCAAGTGTACGAGGCATTCCAGCACTGGTTGCGGTGGCCGTCGAGCTTCTTTTTGGTGAGGACGTCTCCGCAGCCCTGTCCACGCAATCAACGTCAGTCAGCCAGCGCGAGACGGCATTGCGCTTCGTATGTAGGTAGCAGGCGGTACCTCGCAGGAAAACGAGACCATGGCGCAAACTGTCGCGACGAGGCGTAAACAAAGCGGACGATGGTGGGGATCGCTTGCGGGGATCTGGATCGGACGGCGGGAATGGGTCGCGCGGAGGCACTGGCAGCGAGGGTCGACGCGGCCGACGGCAACAAGAAGCGCGGAAGAGGGTATGGAGGAGAGGAATGCGAGAGAGGGAAAAGTGTCTGGCGCAGCCAGAGTTTGAAGATTGAGCTTTGAATCTTTTAGCGCCACACGCCCGGACAGGTCCTATGCCCGTGGGCCCACCAACGACGCCGCCGCCGCCGCCGCCGCCGCCGCCATCATGCCATGCCATCTGAAATCACACGCGCCTCCATCCGATGGACGTCCCCTCCTCTCACCTGCGCACGTCCGCATGCTTGATTGGGAACTTTAATCTGGCTGTCTGCCCTGCACCTCTTCCGACTTGCTTTTTGCAAATGGCCCATCCAAGATACGAGACGCGCGACTCGGTTGGCTACATTTCGCAGCACCCTGCAGAGCATGACCTTGGCTCCTGATGGCCATTTCCAAACCCCAACGCCGTGCGCCGCACCTGTACCACCGCTTCAAGGTGTATACCCTGCGCTTCTGAACCCCTCCATCAGCCAGGCAGGTCCACGTGCGGCATTAGCCATCACAAGCTCAAGACGGAACACACCATCACATACAGAAGGCTCTATCCGGCTTGAATCGTTGCTTGGTTTACGAGTAGGACGTTCAATTCGCTTCTCAATTTGCCACGTCCAAGATCCCTCCAATAGAGCTTTCTTCGTCAAAATGTCTCCCTGTCCTGAGTATATTATACTCTACTCTAAATCGCTTCCATGTCGATCTATGCTCGAGTTGGAGTTGAGAGGCCAGAACTCTAAATACAAACAAGTCTCAAGCGACTACTTAGTGTCCTCGAATCCCTGAAACAGCTCAGGGAGAAAAGAGCCCAAGTCTGTTTTGCGACACAAACAAATCAGTCATCCGGGCGAAAAAATAGACACATGTCTTCTCCAAATCAACGCGAGCTTACGAGTCATCTCAGTGTTGCAGTGCACCGCGAGATCGTGGCCGAGCTGGGCGGTGCCGTGGTTGTCGGAGGCGACGAAAAAGCGGGAGCGGAGCTCGCGGCAGCCGTTGGGCATGCGGCGGACTTGGTGCATCAAGTAGGACACATTGTCGAACTCTTGAACAGAGTGGTCTGAAGCCGCGTAATAGAGTTAGCAAATGATCGGGGAGCCGGGCATGGGTAAAGTAATGTGGCTCTTGGAGACAGTATCAAACCTACCTCCAATGTAAAGCTGAGCAACTACAATGGTTTCGATTCCAAGCTCAGGCCACGCGGTGGTGTCGAAGCCGAGCGACGAAGGCTCAATGAACGAAATGCTCAATTTGGCAGCGTCGTTGCCGACACACTCGTCAACGTAGGACGTGGAGCCTATGTAGCGCTCGGCGTACGTGAGGTTGGCCCAGTCGACGACGTCCGGAGTGCGCCAGCTGTACTGGTGGGCGACGGGGTTCCAAAGCTTGTAGCGAGCGGTCTCGACGGAATGCCATCCGAACCACCAGTCGTACTGCTCGCCAGTCACTGCATAGATATTAGCGATGAGAAAGAGGTGATTGGAGGGTCAAGGTCACCATTGGGGATCTCGCTGCGGACAGCGATCATCAGTGTACCGTTGTCACTGATCGCCCAACCGTTTTCCATGTTGAGATAACCAGGTTGCTCGAGATACTTGGGGGCATCCTGTGCGGAGAAGGCTTTTGAACGCGTCAATAACCTGTTTGAAAAGGGATTTCCCTCAGGGATGGTAGCTCACTAAATGCACTCGGCCAAGGGCTTGATGTCAAGCCATTGACGAGATCATCCGTGAGTGGTGCAACAACCGGATTGTAATACCTAGAGGACACGATTGTCAATTTGAATTCTTTGCTCCTGCTTGTTTGTGCAAGTCAAAAGGTCTGGCGGAGGAAGGATGTACTAGGCAATATCTTACTTCACATAGGGCTTCTCGAAGTCGGCCTCGCGGAATCCCAAGTAGTATTCCTCGGTGTTAGAGTCCAATGGACTGGTAATTCGTGGAAACGGTGTCTTCGCCGCCAGTCAAATTGGCCGGAACAGAGGAGGATACCGGCGCAGCGGGGGCCAGTTGGCGCCGGTGAACCACGTTGCCGTTCACAACAGCAAGAAGACTGAGAAGGACTACAGTCAACATTTTAGCGTTTCAAGGGAATGTCCAGCGAGTGTGCTCTGAGGAGTCTTTGGAAGAACTTGGTGATTGTCTTGGAGAGGACTGTTCGAGGTGTCTTATACTCATGTTGTCCCCGAGCTCCGCGTGAGCCAGAGAGACGTAGCCAGGCTCGAAATGGAGGACTCCGCTCATCGGCCTCTTGATCGAAGACGAGTTCCAGCCAGCGAGTCCGTCGTGGTCTTCCTGATTTTGCGGAAATCTCTCGGGCGACCGTTCAAGCCGCGAGAAGGCATCGGGAGTCCTGTCTGTGTCCATGTCGACGTAGTAGTTGCTTAATCCGATGGACGCCGAGTTGTGGGGCAATCGGATTAAACAGCTACTACTCCATGCTCTGCTGGTTAAGCCACAGGCTTCCGTAAACCAATGGGAATAGATTTGCCCGCTAAGTCCGAGTCTGATCAGCGTCCGGTTTCTTGGAAGTGCTTGACTGACTCTCGTAGGAAGTCTGTACTATCCCGCGAGAGGAGAGAGAAAGATGCTTGCAGGTGTGTAAACCGACACTCTCTGTAGTTAAGCAATTCCTCTATTTTGAAATGAAAAAGTTCACCAGTGCAGTCCATTCAAAAATTCAGATGTACTTCCCATCGCCACATGCGCGTCAGATGGAAGCATCGTTTAGGACCAAGACAAAGTCCTTGTGTGAATTACTGGAAAAGAGGTCAATATGTCTGGAAGCATGGGTCGGACTGTGAGGCGCAACATCTAGGTAGTTCGGTCGTGTCATTGACGTTCAGCGTCTTGGGCGTATTTTCCTTGAAGCCGAGGGAGTTGTCAACGCTCGAGGTGCCACAGCAGGTATCAAAAGAAGCATTTTGACTATTCCGACACCCCAACGCCGTGCGCCGTTTGTATCACCACTGTACATCGTGTACATTGCGCTTCTTAACCCCCTCTAGTCGGCCTGCAGTCCACGTGCAGCGTTAGCCATCTCAAGTTTTAGACACCACCGGGGGGCAACTCACCCCTCCTTTTCCAGTTCCAGCGGTTTTTCGCCGCTCATGATGCCTTCAACATCCAAATCTCTCCCATTGTCTCCGCTAATCTTCTCCACCCGATCCGCCGGCATGTCTGGTTTTTTGACGCCCTTGTTCTTTTTCTTGGCGGCGGCCTCCTCCGGGGTTTTCGCGCATCCGCAGTCGTAAAAGTCGCCAATATTCGAGCAGTCAAACAGGGGCTTTTGGAGACGCTTGTTGACTTGGTTGTGGACGTGACAGCCCCAGGCGGCCGCTGCCGAGCGCGATGAGACTTGGGGAGGGTACTTTTCGAGGATGGTCGCGAAGTGTGACGCGCACTCGCCGCTGTCGAATCGCTTCTTGTCAATAGCTGTCGCACCACTCTGACGGAGATGGGCGTCTTACCATGGGTAAAGTCGCTGAAACAGGTGGATGTAGTTTTTGAGCGCGACTTTTTCATCATCGCTGGGCTTGTCGGGGAAGCGCGCAAAGGTTGTGTGGAGGAGTTTCCACGCTGCTCGTCCCAACTCGGCTTTGATGGTTTCGTTGCCCAGCTTGGGCGCAATTGCGGGCCCGTTCAAGGTGGTGTCATCCAAGGATGCCAGTGGAGGCGCACTGCCGGCGAGGACATTTGGGTGTCGAGTGCCTTGAGGCTGGTTGCGGAACGAGGCGATGAAGAAGACGGAGATCAAGCCAGCTCCGAGAATCAGGAGCAGGACGAAACGACGGCTAGCACCGTGAGGCATGGCGACGTTTGTACACGAGGAAAGATGATGGAGGTTGTAAGCTCGGTAGAGAGGTAGTAAGAGACGCGCCAAGGTGGCGTCATGGCCGAAACGTCGAGGACTAGGTGTTCAAGGTGAAGCGCTCGGGCCGGAGAGGCTGCCACAGCAAGGAACCCCTCGCCCACCACCTTTGGAAACACCATGATGCCTTTACGAATTGTGTACGAACTCTTCTCATTCGAAGCAGCCAACCGGCCAGGCTCGCAGCAGCGCCATGCACGTTGAGTAATGGGCTTGGCCTGAACAAGACCCTCTCGTGTTTTTATGCCACGCACCCCCACACCTCACCCTCCCGCCAGGTCCCGCCGCCGATCCCGCCAGGAACCCGACTCTGAGATCATGACTCCGCCTGTTGTTCCCCATCTCTCACCGCACCTCCTCTCCCCTCCACACCGCCATCGCACCAACTATCTCGGCTCCAATGGCTTCCCAATTCCCTCCTCCTCCCACCAAATCTATCGGTACAGCTCCATCCACGTCATGCCACCTCATCTGTCGCGCGACCACTGACTCGGCTTTTCCCAGACTGGAGCAATGTCGGATTCAAAGTCCGTGAGGGTATGAGCTATCCTCTCCGAAACCTGGCGTCGCTCTAATCTCGAGCCAGTCAACGGCCACATTGAATGCCACTACAGCAGGCAGTCGGGACAATGGTCAGAGCCCGAGTTCGTCCAGGACCCTTTTATGCGAATCCACGGCATGGCTCCAGGCCTCAACTACGGTCAGTGACATGTGGAAGCGAGTGGCGCACGTCTGACAGTCAGCAGGCCAGCAGTGCTATGAGGGCATGAAGGCTTTCCGAGCGCCTGGAGACAAGGAAATTTTTGTTTTCCGCCCCGCCATGAATGCCGAACGCATGCAGCACTCTGCGTCGTACATTTCCATTCCAGACGTCCCCAAAGACCTCTTCCTCAAGGCATGCCGCCTCGCCGTGGCGCTCAACGCAGACTTTGTTCCGCCGCATGAGACGGGTGCTGCCATGTACATCCGCCCTCTGCTTTTCGGATCAAGCGCCCAGTTGGGACTCTCCCCCCCGGAGGAATACACCTTTTGCGTCTATGTCATGCCCACTGGCGTCTACCACGGTGTACACCCAGTGGATTGCCTCATCCTCGAGGACTTTGATCGCGCCGCTCCAGAGGGCACTGGGTCGGCCAAGATTGGTGGAAACTATGCTCCTGTGCTGAGACACAGCGACAAGGCTCGCTCCGAAGGATTTGGCATCACGCTCCATCTCGACAGTAAGACTCGCAGTGAGATTGACGAGTTTTCAACGTCGGGATTCATCGGCATCAAGAAGAATGGCGACGATGTGACGGTGGTTGTGCCCGACAGCAAGAACGTAATCAAGAGTGTCACATCTGACAGCGCCTGCATGCTCGCCAAGTCATTTGGCTGGAACGTCGAGTGTCGACCGGTGAGAAGATGCTGTCAACCCCCTCGTCCAGCCCTCGCTGACAAGGCAACCCCTAGATACCGTACGATGAACTGTCGACGTTTTCCGAAGTGGTTGCTGCAGGCACTGCGGCGGCGCTCGTCCCAATCAAGTCCATTACCATGCGGTCCAAGGGCGACAAGTTTGAATACATTGAGGGTGATGACATTGAGGGTGATGAGCCTGGACCGGCATGCACCAGGCTGCTTACGTCGCTGCAAGGTATCCAGCGCGGCAAGCTCGACGATGCTTTTGGTTGGCGGGACACGATCCAGGAGGCCAAGGGGTACAGGATGAAGGGGCTCGACTCGTCCAACGGCAAAGCCGACAGCATCGACAAGCTGCCCTGAATTTCGGAGACGGAGTTCGAGACGGACGAAGGGCGGGTGTCGACGAGGCAAGGTGGAAAACGTGCTCGCCGTGTTTGCAAAATAGAAAGAATCTAGCCTGTTGCGGGGCAGCCATTCCTTTCACCAGGCAACTGTTTATCCCGACCAGGAAAGGTACCACTGCAGGCTGCAACAAAGTGTGGTAGGCCAGCCGGACGGCGGGGCCTATCTATAGGTCCAAATTGCAGCCCAGATGACGCAAAGCGGGAATTGACGGTGGGCGTGAGGCCATGATGTGAGTGGAGGCCGTCAGGATGGCGGCGTGTCAATCCTCATGAAGGAGCCTTTGGGGAGGGTTGATGAGAGTTGCAAAGGTGGGAGGGCCTCGAGGGAGACATGGAGGCGGCTGACGTGGGCTCCTCAGCCCTATTGCCGCGACATGAGATATGGCACATGTCAGACCAACGCGAAAGCGAAGCGAATCAATCGGCGAGTGCCAGCCAAAAGTCGCGTCGATCTTCCAAGCATGCTCATGCAGCCGGACGAGATGTTATGTAGAGGCACGTGGAGTTGGAGCAGTGTCGCGATACAACACCGGCATCATGTTGCGTGCGTGCTGCAGAGTCAATCTGGTCCGCGTCGTTTGGTCCGCGGCCGATGCGTAGCGGGACGAGGCGTTGCCGCTGCTCGTGTTGGGATTTCCCTTTGACCCCTTTGACGCCTTTGACTCAATCGTTTATTTTGTTGCTGCCATTGACGCGCCCAACCAATCGTGACGGCTCTTGATTCATTCCAGGCGGGTGGATGCTTCGGTCTCTGCTTGTCCTGAGCTACACCAGCTGGCGGCTCTCGCAAGCATGCCTTGAACCACACCACACCACGGCCACGGACGGCATCAAGGATCCAGCTCAGCTCGCGCCTGCCGCACTCCGTCCCCCAAGCCAAGGCTTCCTCCCGCTGGCGCTCCAATCAACAACACACACCCATTATGATTCATTTTGACACGGTGCGAAAATCGTCCGGCCCTGCGTCCGGCCTTTGGCTCTCTGACAAGCCATTGCTCATCCCGGCCGCTAGATATCTCCATGTGCCACTGTTTGCACCTTTATGGCAATTCACCACTCCCACTATATAGACGGCCATTGTCGCCGCCGTCGTGACAAGGCCAGAGAAAAATAGGTCCATTGTCGGTTCCAGACCTCGCCCACTCATCCCTTGGTTCCCTTCCGTTATCAGCCTTGACCTGTCAAGTCTGGTCCCTTGTGAACCCTTGGGCCGCCCCCTTCTCACCATTCCTCCTCTACTCTCCTCCACAATGGCAACCGACAAGAATGTCGAAGTAGGAAGCACCTTGCAGGTGCCCACTGCACAAGATCATGGCTCTGCCAAAACCTCCCACACCAGTCTTGCCGACGACAAGTCCAGCCGGAGAGGTAGCACCGATGAGAAGGCCATTAAGTCCAAGGATGTCGAGGCCTACATCACCGACGAGGGAGCAAAGCTTGAGCCCGTCGTGAGTTCAGAGTATCCAAGTGGTCTCAAGCTGGCCATCATTGTCATTGCCGTCATCCTGACCATTTTCTTGGTAAGTCCCTCCACACGGGTGAAGAGGCGCCTCGTCTAACTTTTGATAGGTCGCCCTGGACATGACCATCGTTGCCACTGCCATTCCCAAAATTACAGACGACTTCAAGAGCTTGGATCAGGTTGGCTGGTACGGCAGTGCTTTCTTCCTCACTGTCGCCGCCTTTCAATCGACGTGGGGCAAGGCGTACAGGTATTTTCCGCTCAAGACTGTCTTCCTCATCTGCATCTTCATTTTTGAGGTCGGCAGTTTGATTTGCGGTAAGTCAATCAATCACTCCGCTGAACTCCATGTTGCCACGAACTTTTGTCTGATTATCTACAGGTGTCGCTCAAGACAGTACCACGCTCATCGTCGGCCGTGCCATTGCCGGCATGGGTGGTGCAGGAATTGCCGCTGGTTGCTACACCATCATTGCCTTTACTGCGCCGCCCCAGCAGGTTCCCGCCTACACTGGTATCCTCGGCGCGACCTACGCCGTTGCCTCGGTCATTGGCCCTTTGATCGGTGGTGCCTTTGCAAGCGAAGTCTCCTGGCGCTGGTGCTTTTACATCAACTTGCCCGTCGGCGGTCTGAGTGCCGCCATCATCATGATCTGGTTCACCACGCCCAAGGCCGCCAAACCCGTGCAAGAGACGCTCAAGGAGAAAATCTACCAGATGGATCTCCTTGGCACCGCCCTCCTCCTGTGTGCCTTTACCTGCCTCATCCTTGCCCTGCAATGGGGCGGTACGACCAAGTCTTGGGGCAGCACCGACGTGATTGGTGTCCTTGTTGGTTTCGGCACCATCATCGCGCTCTTTCTTGTTGTCGAGTGGTGGTTGGAAGATCGCGCTCTCATGGTGCCGCGTCTTCTCAAGCAAAAGACGCTCTGTCTGCTTTGTCTGTTTCAGTTTTTCAACTCGGCCGTCTTTACGCTGCTGTTGTACTACCTGCCCATCTACTTCCAGGCCGTTTCTGGCGTCTCGGCTGCACAGTCGGGAATCCGTAACTTGCCCTTCATTCTCGGCATCGGTAAGTCTTTTCTTCTCCCTGTGTACGACCGACTTACTGACATCTGTAGGTCTCTTCACCATTGTCAGCGGCGTGGCCATTACTGTAAGTGGCCACTACCTCCCGCTCATGGTCATCGGCGCGGTCCTCGCTTGCATCGGCTCCGGCCTGCTCTACACTTTCGACCTGCACACGCCCAGCTCCGAATGGATCGGCTACCAAGCGCTGACGGGCATCGGGTCCGGTTTGGGCATCCAAATTCCTGTCATTGTCGGACAAGCCATCGTCCCTGCCTCCGACGTCTCGTCCATGACAGCCATTCTCATCTTCTGGCAGACGGTCGCCGGCGCCATCTTCGTCTCGGTCGGCCAGAGCCTCTTTTCCAATCGCCTCGTCCAGGAGGTGGGCAAGAATATTGCTGGCGTCGACCCCAAGCTCGTCGTTGCGACTGGTGCGACGGAGTTGAGGGGTGTCTTTGAGGGTGCCCAACTGCAGGGCATTTTGGACGCGTATATGGCGGGTCTGAAGGACGCCTATGCCCTTGCCATCGCGCTCGGTGGTGTGGCGACTGTCATTGCCATTGTCATGGTGGTGTGGGACCGCAGAAAGCTGGAGAAGGGCCAGGGCGACGCGGGCGCGGCGTAGTGTGTTTACTCACCTACGTGCCTTGCCTGCTTGCAGCGTTTTTCTTCTTGCTTCTTCTCCACTCTCCACTTTCTTCTCCTTTCTCTTTCTCTTTTCCTCTTACCTTTGCCCTCGGCGGCAATCAATCACTTGATGCATGCATGCATCTTCTTCTTCTTCCGCGAAAGACGGAGGCATCGTTTTCAGCGCAGCAGCACACCGCAGCAGCGCATTTGATGGGACGACAACGACGGACGACAGTACGACGAATAGATACCAAACTGACGTAGTGGTGGTGGCAACTCGGCGTTTTGATGGGTATGGGGACACTGCTCTGCCATGATGGGTATGGGTGTGGGTACGGGTGCGCTTGAAGAAAAGATGGGCGCCAGCGATGGATGGTGGATGATGGCTGGCTGGCATATCTGAGTAATGTTTTAGGGGCGTGTATGATAGGATAGGGGTATGGATGGGGATGGAAGGATGGGGATATGGATAGGGATATGGATATGGATATGGATACCCTCTCTCATGCTGTTCACTACGCCGTTTTTGGATCGATGAGTAATCGTATGCTTTGACGCGTCTTGTTCTGGTGTGACCTTGGACATCTTCCGCGCCCCGATGTGAAATCGGACGAGGTCCACGTCCACATCCGGCTCTCAGTCCCAGTCACAGTCCTCGCGTGGAGACGAGCCAGATTTCCAACGCCACTTCAAAGTCAACACCCTTCTCGACGACCTGCCGGCCGAATTGACAGTGAAGCGAGCGAGTTGTCTTCAGGCGTCTGATATGTCGGTACCCCAGAAACTGGGTTCCGGTACCACACAATCCAGACACGCCCGTACCCAAGAACCTCGGTACCGCAGTATATCCACAGACGTTCGACGTTGCATAGAGAGCTTAATTTGCCGTTCTTGTCCATCCAGCCGAAAGGGGCAACGCCGGGTCTTCTGCGCAAGATTGGACGTCTGAAGATTGGCTGGAAAGCTGAAAGAGGTAACTGACGTATAAATAAATATATATAAGGTCGAACGTCTGGAGATGGGCTGGAAAGCTGGAAGGGGGAGTTCTGGATGTGGTGTGAGATTGAACGTCTGAAGATGGGCCGTCAAGCTGAAAGAGGACGTCTGAAGAACTGCTGGCAAGTGGATAGCTAGCGACTAGAAGAGGCAATTTCGCTTATCTGTTGAGATTGAACGTCTGAAGATCGGCTAGAAAGCTGGAAAGAGGAATTCTGTGTATGTGTCGTAAGATTGAATGTCTGAAGATGGGCTGTCAAGCCGAAAGAGGACGTCTAAACATATGCTGGCAATTGGACAGCTAGCGGCCATAAGAAGCAATTCTGTCGACCTGTCAAGATTGAACGTCTGAAGATGGGCTGTCAAGCAGTATCTGTAGGAATTTGCGGTACAGAGTTTGGCGTGCCTGTTCGTTGCTTCAAACCAGTCCAAAAAGCATACCAAGCACCACACCAGCAGCGCACAACACTCAATTCCAAATCCAACCCCAAACCCACACCCCGACTCCACCATCCCCACAATCCACACAATCCTCACACACTCTTCCAACAATCACAAGCCACCCAAGCGGAGCCTTCACTCCTCCAGACGTTCCAAGTTCTATCACCTCATGACCTGTGGCGTAGGTGGCCTTCCAACGCCCCTATCGGAAAAACCTACCTCTTCAGACCATGCTCAGCCGAAAAGGGCAATCGTTGTCCTAATTTTGAACGTTTATCCCGTATGCCGGTTCGCAAGGGCGGCGAATCTGCGTTTTTTCGGTCCGTGATGTGCGTGGGTGCTGCGCGGGTAGAGAGCCAATCCGAATCCGAATCCGAGGTGATGGGCCACAGATTAGGTAGGTAGGTACTGTAAGTAGGTAGGTACCGGCTGGAATAGTGATTGGATTGTGACGGGATGTCATTACTTTACAGATATATTTGAAGGCCATGAAACCGCCGGTGGCGATGCTCGCCAGGCGTGTGGAGTAGTAACGGTATACGTCCTAATCGGATAACTCAAAGAATTTCAAACGTCGCAAAACTGTTCCTGACAGCTCCTGGCACGCTCACACAGAAGTTGACTTTGCGACAGGGTAAGATTCCCGGCCGACGCATGCATTTTCGGAAATATGCTCTCAGACGTTTGAAGTTACGATCGTTTGCCCAAAAAGGCAGGCAGCTGAGCAGTTCTGGCGGCTTGCGACGTTTGAAGTTGCGTTTACTGGCTCGAAGAGGAATCTCCCAGTTCCGCTTGTTGGACCTTCCGTGATATTAGAGTTCTAGGAAGCAGACTGAAAAAGGCAGTGGCTCAATTTGTGGTCTAGGAGAGACGAAAACGACATGACACTTACACGCCTGTTCCTACTTCAGTCTCTCAATCCCAATCCAATCTTCCGCCCTCGCAGACCCAAAAGACAGACGCTCGCTGAACCAAAAACACACCCCTTGCCCCACCGCACCCCACAGCGTTCACGAACTCCCCCTTCCCCACCCTTCCCCACTCTCTCCCCAGAGTCCTCCCACAACTCACACAACCCCCACCCCCACCGCCCTCCTCGCCACCCTCACATCGACCCCCTGGCCCTGGCCCTCCCCCGCCCTTCGATACTGCATAATATACGCCAACGCAATGCCCGCAAACTCGCCCTCCCCACTCTTCTGCCTCCTCTTGCGCTGCTTCTCCATCTCGCTCTCACTGCCCTCCTGCTCGCCCTCCCCCGTCTTCCCCTTCTGCCTACTGCGCCGCGAGCGTCCACTCGCCCGCGACAGGATGGTCGAGAGCCTGTTCGCTTTGGACGAAGTCGATTTGTGCGACGAGGCGGAGGTCGTCGTGGAGAGGGATGATGTCGCCGTTTGCGTTGTGCTGAGGACCGGGCGCTGGGGTGCGCGGTGCGGGCCGATGCTGATGTCGTCGCTGGCTGTGGTGTTGGGTGGCGCAGGAGGAGGAAGAGGGAGGGAGGGTGTGGTGTCGCATTCGCAGGCGATGGCGTCCGTGTGCGAGCTCGTTGGCGTCTGAGGCTGGGAATCCTTCTTTGCAGCAGATGACGATGAGGATGAGGCCGGTTTGATGCTGCTGCTGGCGCTGCTGTCCATGTCGATGTTGTTGATAATGTCTTTGGTCATGGTGCAGACAAGCTGGACTGAGTTCGGGTCCGGATGATAGTGTTTGAATTGATGACGTAGACGGTCTTGTTTTCTGAAGTGGTACTGGGACTGCCAGTGTTGGTGTTGATCTTTTGATTTTCTCCGGTTGCTCTGATCGGAATCTATCCCATTTGGACAAACGCAGTCACCACTTTATGTCTCCCACCCTCCCAACCAGTCCGTCACAGCCCCAATGATGACAGCAATCAGATAAGGCGCTAAGAACAGACGACATGTTCTTGGGAGCCCCAAGCCGCCGCCCAGCCGGCGCACACGTCGTATCCGGAACAAGACGTTGCCGGGCAGCCGACGGCGCGACGACGGACGCGTGCGCGCCTTTCCAGCCCTACAAAGACTGACAACCTGACACTGCGGTTTGGCGTGGCAGGAAAAAAGCCGAAACAAAGGAATCCAAGAGGTTGGGAAACACTGCCATCCATGCTCGTCCGTAGCGCCATGCCCGAGGTGCTCTGGGCAAGACCTTGGCGGGAGTCGTTATAAATCTACGACACCCGCAAGACTTGAATGCAAATTCGTCCGTTCATGGACGGAAAGGTGGACGGCCGGCCTCTTCGTCCTTCTCCATTCGGATTACAAACGCTAGACAAGGCAGACGTTTGATGTTGGATGAGGTGTGTTGCCTTTTTTGATCGGCTGCAGCGTGTTGCGCAGGTGGCTGACTGGTCTGCTGCGTGGATCACCACTTCGTAGACAGTTGGAGGGTGTCTCTCTGTCGTATTCGGCAATCAGGATTTGTACGAAAGGGGGGACCGAAAAATCTGTGGCGAGTCGTCCTGGCCGTCGTCCGGAGAGAGTTTGCCCACCGTAGGAGCTGGATTCAGTCGGAGGCGGATGGGACGAGATGGTGTTCGATTCTGCGTGCTGTGGTTCAGTCTTCTTCGATCATACTCGGGTCCTGCGACGATGATTCATAGAATTCAGCTTTGGATCGCTTGGACGAACACAGTCCAAGTTCCTTTGTCACTCCCCCAGGAAGAGGCGAGTAATTGTCTGCCTGCTTTGGAAGCAACCAGACTTTGGTATGCGAATCTTCGATAAGCACTGAAATCATAGCAGGCGTCGAAAGAAATGAGGCTCCCAGGTCTGGCTGTCGCAACAAACCACAACGCCCTAAGCGCGTCTGTGAAAGCGAACAACTGCTCCTTAGGCATCACCGTATAACAATAGATGAATGCTCCCTAGGCGCAGCTACGGCAGTGAACGACGTCTCATTTCTGCCACTCACTGTGACGTGGTCCATATGCACAAAGCTGAAAAGAGCAATCATCCCCAACACTCCCAACCTTCAGACGTCTATGTAGACGTGCATGAGCCAAAGGCCGAGCCCCGAATGCGAAAGCGGAAGCACTTTGTGCTGATCATACAGCAAATAGGCGTTGTGGTGTTGCTCTTCGTCCGTTGCCCGTCGAGCGGGACCGACCTTTTCTGCTCGCATATTTGGTGTCGACAGGGCTTTTGCTGCTAATTGGATCTGGTTGTCTGATTGGCTGACTGATAGTCGAAAAACGAAGAGCAAGCAAGGGATTGGCAGCTCCACTGCTAGCCCAAGTGCAACTTCAAACGTCTATGGAGACTTTTTCGTCCGAGAACCGAAGCCCGAGCCTCCACCTCGAATAGTCATCCTTTGTTCGCAGGTGCCGACGCGGGACTTGTGCATATTTATTTGGCGACTGCAGACTTATTCCCGACAACAGCGTGACCTTTGTCTTGTCCGATTCTTTTTGTCCGAAGTATAAAAGTTGAGCGCAGGGCATCAAGTCTTGTCGTGAGGGCAAGCAAATCTTGGTGTGCGGGTGACGGAACGGCACGGGACGGGAGGACGGCCCTCCGTCTTTCACTCCGCAAACACTCGGATAGCTGCGGTAAAAGTCCGAAACCATGGATTGGTAATGCCGTTCTCATTGCCATGGCATGAAATGTACGAGACTGAGGGGGAAGTCGAAGTCAACTTCGTCCCCGCAAAGCGCTTAACAAGTGGTTGCATCAAGAGGCCATTTCCCGAGCGGACGCAGTCTCGGACAAATGATGCAGGTGTCATCGATGAATCCAACGGACGCAGTGGACCACTTTCGCGCGGTATCGTTGCTGGAAGAGAATTGAACACGTTCCGAGCACATTTCAACGCCTTGCCCAGACGGATCGGCGGATGGAGAGCCTGACGACATGGATCGTGACTTGGTGCTTTCCGGAAGCAACCTCGGACGACTTCCGGAAGACCCGTGACACGTGTCGGTTAATGCAGGCTGCTGATGGTTATATAGGAAAAGGGACATCTGTTGCGTCAATTCGTGTCAGGTTCTACTCGCCTCGTCGCAGCGAAGTACGAAGAACAAATGAAGACAAGGGGACGAGTTACCATGAAAAGGTTCAATTTTGATTTGGAGATGGAGGTGGAAATTTAATGGTGGACTCCAGTGTTTCTGGCCCGAATGTAGGCTGATCAAAAGGTAGGTAAAGCATTCGAGTCCCGCACTTGAAGGACGTCGAAATAAGTGAGATGTCCTGGCATTTCTTTCGACACCACTGAGGTGGATTGAAGCAGGTAAGCACGCCATCGGCCATGACGTAGATCGCCCCAAGGATGTATGGGGAAATGGACCAAGTGTGGGGAATTCGGTAGGGCAGAGGATGACTTTAATGCATGCTGTAGGGCTTAGCCTCCCTTGTCAGAGCATCTGCAAAACATTCTGCGTGGAGATGGCGACGGCAACGAGTCGGCCAAGCTGGCCAGCTGTGTGACTAGCTCATGTGCCGAGTGCCGGATACGGCAAGTTGTTTGTGGTACGGCACGGTCTCCAAGGAAACACTATTTCTGAACAAGGGGTCGACAGTCGGTAGCTAGCGCCAATGTGTGTCAATGGCGGACCCGGGCTCGGCATCCGAGTTTGCCTCCCCCTGGAAGAGAGGAGTGGTTTATGGCCGGTGGTTGGAGACGCGTGCCGCTCGGCAGAAAGGCGGCCAGTGCCTGCCCGTTGAGACTATCCGCGAGGAGCAAGAAGGCCTAGATGGGCGCACAGAGGCTGGGGCGTGCGCATTGCATCCAGTGCTTTTTTCCATTGCCTTCTCCCGGCCGGCCCGTTGAATTGACCGCCAGGAAGGTCGCTCATTTGGCAAACAAGTGGTCTGCAGGCGCTATTGATTGGGACAGGGCGCAAACGGTCGCATCAACGCCAAACGCATCGACCCACGGCGACGGCATGACGGCTGCATTTCGGACGCAACCTCGATCTAGGCTGAGACAGTCAGAGGAAGAGTTTGAGCAGCGAGGGGGCGACCCACCGTGTGCGCTGTAAGGGAGACGACGCGTCTTGCGAGGATGGGATGGATTCCTGGTGCAAACGGCGACAGTTAGTCGAGCCGAGCCGAGCCGCGCAGGCAGTCGGCGGCGACTCGTGGTGGCAGCGTCTGGATGGCAAAAGGCACTGGCCAAGAGTCTGTCTGACACTGGCACTGCACTGCACTGCGCGGCACGGCACGACCTCAGCGCCAGCGGAGGCTTCCCTATCTCGCGCCGTGCCCGGTGCACCACCCTAGCTCCTTCTGGACTACGATGCTGCCTCTTCGCCCGAAACTCATTTTATTAACTGCTGCCCTGCCCCGTCCCCCATCTCCTCTCGCCCTCGTTCCGTCCTCTCCATCCAGACGCTGCCTAGTTCCCTGCAATCTTTAATCCCTCCTCTCGCCTGCTCTGTCGCTTCAATCGCTCTTCACGATGCGCGTCTCCACCGTCTTCGCCGCCGTGTCGGCCTTTGGCCTCGCCCTCGCTCAGAGCAGCACCGGCGCCACCTGTCAGCCCTCATCTACCGTTGAGCCCTCTTCGGTCGACTCGACCCAGAGGAACACTTGGTGCCGCGCCCAGCAGCAGTCTTGCCCCACTCTTTGCGGCGGCAGCACCGCCAACAACACCTGCGACATTGTAAGCTGCCCTCCCGCGACTGTGCCGCAATCGCTTGCTAACGCCTCGTCAACAGGAAACCCTTACCTACAACTGCACCTGCAGCCCGGCCATTTCCAACCTCAACATTTCCGACTTCTCCCAGACTCTGCCTTCGCTCGAGTGCCAGTACGCCGTTGGTCAATGCACCCAGGCCCACCCCGACGACGCGACTTGCCAGTCCGTCTGCCAGTCGGTCGTCTGCGGTAGCAAGAATGTCACCTCCCAGGCCGAGACTTCGTCCAGCAGCGCCGTCGCGTCGGCCACGGGCACCCCGACCTCTTCCGGTACTGCGTCCACTGCTTCCACGACTGCCGCTGCGTCCAGCTCTGCCGCCGCGGCCGCAGTTGCGTTTGGCTCAAACTTTGGCTCTGCCTCGCTCATTGCCGGCCTTCTCGCGCTCTTTAGCCTTGCCCTGTAATACGGAACAAGCGTGCGGTTCTAGGTGGGATGAGGGTGCTGAACATGGTCCACGGGCTGGACTTTTTTTTTTTTTTCTCATCACGAGAGTTGTTACACGTAGCTAATGAGTGACGGGCAAATGGGGGTGTTTCAAGCGATTCAATCAATTGTTGGTTTCTGGGGTCGATTCGTCGTCTACTTTTCTTTTTTTGTGCAATGCGACACTGTACCCGCGGCACGCCAACGCGGCATGGAGTGCTCGGCCCAAAGTATCGGCCGATGAAGGTTCTGGTCGGAGATCGCAACCCAAGTAGATGTGCGCATCGCGACACCCCACAGATCCCCCAACGGGATTGGCCGCCGACGGGCAGTCCCCTGCAGCACTTTTCAGCCAAGACATGGAGCTCCAGCTGGGGAGCTTCCACTCTCTCGCCCTTCACGTGCTCGCCTCGGCCCGGGGAAACCCTCTAATCGATAAGCAAGCTGGCTGACATCGATTCGTACGTCACTCGTTCAACCGATTCCGCTTCTTGCTCGCCCTTCAACACTTTTGGCTCGGCACAGGCACACGACACCACATCTCCACGTTGATGCTTGCGACTCTGCGCCTGTCCAGCCGCCTCCTGTCCTCACAGACCCCTCGCTCGACCTGCCTCCGCCCTCACCAGCTGCGCCCTTTTTTTTCTCTCTCGCCCGTTTCGCCCAACGCTCGACCAACCATGGCGACCCTCAGCGCCGCGTCCAAGAAGCACAAGGTGACGATTGTGGGCTCAGGCAACTGGTAACCCTCCGGCGACGGCAATTGAGCGTGGCAACTTCTGACGTGGGCAAATTTTCACAGGGGCACCACCATGGCCAAGATTGTGGCCGAAAATGTCAAGTCGCACCCCTCGCTGTTTGAGGAGACGGTCCAGATGTGGGTGTACGAGGAAGAAGTGACGATTGACCCCAAGAGCCGTCACTACGATTCCATCAGCCCCTTGTGCCAGGGTCCGCAGAAGCTGTCGCAGTTGGTCAACAAGCTGCACGAGAACATCAAGTACCTGCCCAACATTGCGCTGCCGCACAATGTCGTCGGAAACCCGAGTCTGGAGGATGCCGTCCAGGACAGCTCGCTGCTCGTCTTTGTCATTCCGCACCAGTTCATCGGCCGCATCTGTGACCGGCTCAAGGGCAAGATTATGCCCTATGCGCGCGGCATCTCGTGCATCAAGGGCGTCGACGTCTCGGACAAGGGCATTCGTCTCTTTTGCGAGGCCATTGGCCACCAGCTCGGCATCTACTGCGGCGCGCTCTCGGGTGCCAACATTGCGACTGAAATCGCACAGGGCAAGTACTCGGAGACGACTGTCGCCTACGACCCGCCGCCCATTGACTCTCGCGGTCCTTCGCCCACCGAGTCGCCCAGGGAGTCTCAGGTCGACCTGATTAGCCCCTCCAAGGAGCCCGGCCGCCGCAGCGCAAAGCTTTCTGCCCTGCCAATCGACTATCCGCCGCTTAGCCACGAAAACGTCAAGAAGCTCTTCCACCGCCCCTACTTTCACGTGCGCATGGTCTCGGACGTGGCAGGCGTGTCGCTGGGCGGTGCTCTCAAGAACGTCGTCGCGCTGGCAGCAGGTTTCATGGACGGCCTGGGCTGGGGCGACAATGCCAAGGCGGCCGTGATGCGGGTGGGTCTCCTCGAAATGGTCAAGTTTGGCAGATGCTTCTTTGGCGGCACCGCCAAGCCCGAGACGTTTACCGAGGAGAGCTGCGGCATGGCCGATGTCGTGACGAGTTGCATGGGTGGTCGCAACTTTCGCTGCGCAAAAATGGCCATTGAGCGCGGTCAGAGCGTGTACGAGGTGGAGCAGGCCGAGCTGAATGGCCAAAAGCTGCAAGGCACTAGCACGGCGTACGAAGTGCACTCGTTCCTTGAGAATGAAGGCATGGTCGACGAGTTCCCGCTCTTTACGGCGGTTTACGGTACGTTTTCCGGGATTTCCTTGCTCTTGATGACGCCGCTGACCTTTTAGACATTCTCGAGGGCAAGGCGAAGCCCGAACAGATTCCCGACCTCATTGAGCCCCGCGACTAGACGATTTGTGTGGAAAGAATCTGACGACGCTTTCCGAATTGACGGCCGAGTTGTATACCTATCTGTTTCGCCTGGACCGCGGACGAGCAGGCGACGAAAACTTCAAAATATATCTAGTCCCATGTGGACAAGGGGACAAAGAGAGGGACAAAGAGATGAGAGCAACATGAGCAGAGGTACAACGATGTTTCGATGTTTCGGATGGGGAAATATGAATATCCAGGGCATTTGATGGGGATTTCTTTCGTCTTGCCACATCAGCGCAGCATACCTACCGATATATGCATTCCATTTGCTTCGCGTACGCGCGACATGGAGACGGCTGACAGTGTCTTCTTTCCTTCCTTGTGGTCGTGTGTAGATCCGGTAGTTGAGAAGACAAGACACGCTTCCAACCATTCATTCCAATTTGTTGAACCAGTTTTTCTAGCAGAAGACAAGCGCTGCCCGGATTGAGCGGTGGCTGCTAAGCTGAGCGGATTGCTGAGCGGCCGGGCGGACGGGTGTGCGGAAGGACGGCAAGGAAGGTTGTGGGCGATGGATCAACAGCTTGGAGATGAAATAAAGACAGAGAGATGCGAAGAGACGGTGAGTGTGAGTGAGATGACACTGAGTAAATACATGGGCAAATAATCCAGCTGTACATGTAGTGAGAGAATCAGCTGAGATGCCGTGGGCCAGGATGCACGTCCGCGCCGCGGGTTCCACGGGTTCCGCGTCGTCGGTTTCGTTTCACTGGCCTCTGCTCCAATTCCAAACAACCCAGCCGGAGCGCAGCCAGCGGGTTGCATCGAAAAAGGTTTGAAAATGCTTCTCTGCGCCGGCCGCTTTCCTCTGTCGAATCTTTCTCCTCTTGCGTCTCACTTCTCACCTCGTTGTCGTTGCTGTCGCCTACCCGCTTTTGAATGCCAACCTCTTCTCCTTCTGCTCAGTCTTCCAATCATCTCGTTTCATTCCAAACGGCTTCAAGCATCGGTGATCAAAAGAGATAAGCAGAGGGAAAGAACAGCTCCAATGGCTCTGCCGACACAGTACGCACGCGCTTCTCGCATGACGTCTCGCTGTAGAGCCGACCAGCCGACCGACGTCTCTACATCGCACTCCATCTCTCGACAAACCAAGACGACAACAGCTATCAGCTGCATGTCTGTGACGAGCGACGCGTCAATGACTTCAGAACCGCTGGACGACGCGCCAGTCGACTTTTCTCGATAGCGGAACCGGGCCCTCCATGCCAGCATGCAGCAGCTTAACTCCAGCGTCAGTCGGTTGGCCGGCAAGCCGGCTCGATAACTACTTGACAGGGTCAGGGAATGTGTCCTGTGTGAGGGCTGCTGTGGGCGTTGAGGTGGGTAACAGGGTAAGTAAGGTTCTACCCCGCTCCCGCCGCGGCTGTCCCAGTCTTTTCTTTGTGGGTCGCAGTGCTGAGGTTGGGTGTCAACTCTACTTCATCGGATTCAAAACCAATGTACCACGGTTTGCGTCTGGTAGATGCGAGTAGTGGTTGATGGGACGGTGTTTATTCCTCGTGACCAACGTTCGCTTCCTTCTCGTCAAAGGCGCCACGGAGACTGCAAAAGAATGGACAAACAGGCAAACTGTTCACGTTACCCCGCGCCACCCCCAGACGACGCCTCAGCACCCTATTCATCCGCCTCTACGGAGAAGAAACGCCAACAATGACTCGCGCCGCCAACCTAAGCACATCTCAAGCATCAAAGCCGACAGGCTTGCTTTGTTCGCGCCCGCCCCGCCCAGTGCTCGGCGTGGGAGCCTCCTCAAAAGAGGCCAAGCAATATGTCAGACGCCGCGTGAGAGGAGGTGGTGATGAAGGGCTCGAACATGGGCACTTCGAAGCGTGGCGTTTCGGCCGCTGGTCACAACGGCGCGCGCGACAAGGCGGGCTTGCCTTGGCCGCTGTTCCGGACCTTGGTTGTGAATCATTTGTCAAAGAGGTGTGGATTAGGCGCGGTAGGTTAATTTGTGATGCTGCTAAAATTATGACGGTGATGATGCTGCGGGGAACATCCGCTAGGTGCATGATTGGATATCTACACCCCACGACTGGCGAATTGAATCGGCTGCTCTATTCTTTGGTCCTGTGGTCACTTTTTTATTGCTCGTTCCCCCATTACTTTACTTCTCTCTCCGCCTTCCTTCGTCTCATTCCCGTCTCCTAGCTCCCGGGCTCGTCCTTGCTGACTGTGTCGCGACCGCTCCCACGTCCTTGACGTCAGCCACCCGCTCGTCCGCCGCGCCGCGCCAGGTCAGAACCTCGCTCGCACGTGCTGGAATTTTGCTTCTCCCCTTGGGCGTCTTTGCTTCAAAGTCAAGCTCTTGTTGCTGTCAAGCTTGGCCAGTGAGGCTCTGCGCTACTGTACACGACATGTCGGTGCCGCGCGAAGGGTCCAAGGTGTCGCAAGACTATGCGCCGCCTTCGGACGATGAAAAGGCCGCCGTCAGGCCTGGTACTACGCTCGAATCTGCCAGCCAGGATGGAACTTCTGCGCTCGATGATCCGGATGCGGGATTGAGTGCAGAGGAACGCGCTGCCATTGTGAGTGATTTGTAGAGCGTATCAGTGTCGTTGGCTGACTTTGTCGTGCAGGACCGCAAGCTGCTGTGGAAATTGGACCTGAAACTGATTCCTTGGGTGAGATTCCAATTGCAATCAAGACGAGAGAAACACTGACGAGATTCTCAGCTATGTTTCCTCTACCTCATTTCGTTCCTTGACCGGACCAACATTGGTACGCAAATTGATATCCATTACTTCCAAGTCTAACACCTTACAGGCAACGCCAAAATCGACGGCCTGGTAGACGATCTCAACATGACGGCCGGCCAGTACAACGCGTCGCTGTCCATCTTCTTCGTATCGTACGCGCTCTTCGAGCCACTGACCAACATCCTGCTTAAACGACTGCGCCCGTCCGTCTTCATCCCCATCATCATGATCCTCTGGGGCATCTGCATGACGACCATGGGCCTGGTGCACGACTTTCAGGGGCTCATGGCCTCGCGCTTCTTCCTGGGTTTGTGCGAGGCCGGCCTGTTTCCTGGCGTCAACTACTACCTCTCGTGCTGGTACAAGCGCGCCGAGTTTGGCATTCGTGCTGCCATCTTCTTTAGTGCTGCTGCTCTGGCTGGCAGCTTTGGTGGTCTGCTTGCTGCTGCGATTGCGAAGATGAGGGGCATCGGTGGGAAGCCGGGGTACGTCCATTCACTGTCGCGATTGTCCGTGGCTGACCATTGACTGCAGATGGGCGTGGATCTTTATTCTCGAAGGGTAAGCACGCACGTCTCTCCCCAACAGCCCCTACTCACATATCCAGTCTCGCAACCATCTTCGTCGGCATCGCCAGCTACTGGCTCGTCCACGACTTCCCAGACGAAGCCAAATTCCTGTCGCCCATCGACCGGGCACGCGTGATCCAGCGGCTCAAAGCCGACAAGCAGTCGTCGGCCGAGCACGAAGCGTTCCAGATGCGCTACTTCTGGGCGTCGGTGCGCGACTGGAAGACCTGGCTCTTCGCCGTCATCTACATGGGGGCCGACGGCGCGTTGTACGCCTTCTCACTCTTCCTACCAACCATCATCAACGAGCTGGGCTACACGAGCACCAAGGCGAACCTGCTGAGCGTGCCGCCGTACGCGGCGGCGGCCATCATGACCGTCGCCGTGGGCTGGCTGGCCGACCGCACGCGCCAGCGCGGCTTCTGCAACATGGGCGTCTCGCTCATCGGCATCACGGGCTTCTGCATGCTGCTCGGGTCGGAGAAGCCGGGCGTCAAGTACGCCGGCACCTTCCTGGGCGCCCTCGGCATCTACCCGACCATCCCCAACACGATTTCGTGGGCCAGCAATAACGTCGAGGGCGTCTACAAGCGCGGCGTCACGCTCGGCTTCGTCATTGGCTGGGGCAACCTCAACGGCGTCGTCAGCAGCAACATCTATCAGCAGCACGATAAGCCGCGCTACCTCACAGGGCATGGCGTCGTGTTGGCGTATCTGGTGCTGTGGTTGCTCGGCGGCAGTATCGTGACGCATCTCGCGCTGCGATGGGAGAATGAGAAGAGGAGGAGTGGCAAGAGGGATCATTGGGCGCAGGGGAAGACGGAGAAGGAGGTTGAGATGTTGGGCGATACTAGGTATGTTGTTTTCTATTCCCTCCAAATCCCCCTTTTTTTTTTCTCGACGAGACTGACGCATCGCAGACCGGATTTCATGTACACGCTGTAAATTGCCTCGCCGTCGAGGCTACATCGCAGTTTCGTCTCATAGACACATTCTCCGCGGACAAACGCTGTCAATAACCATCTTTCTCGCTTCTTACTTTGCGTCCAATTGTCCTCACATGTGCTGCTGCATCTGATTTGCCGGGTAGCGTCTCGTGACTGCGCTCCGATGCCGCTTGCTTGCGGTGGGTATAAAGCAGCCCCTTTTCCTGCCTCGACTTTGCCGGACAAGCGAGTCGCCAAAGCCATCGCGCACCAGTTGCGGTCTGGTCTCACACTGTGGAATCACCATACTATCTCAGCACTCCACTTGCGTCGTCCCCGGATGCGTGGGGGACATGCACTCCAAATCGGCCACTGAGCCCATCGGTAAGCCACCTTGTCCACCATACCCATACATCGACGCGTTCGTTCCACGCCTAGAAACAACGACTTTCACTACTTGGGTATGCTGATGACGCAGAGGCGCAAGCGAGAAAGCAGAGACAAACAGAAACAGAGAAAAGTATGGCTTTTGGAAGCTCGTGTGAGGCGTTGCCTCCTCCGCTTCTGCGCTGAAGGCGAGCAGAAGTGTGCGCCTTGCCCGGCGTATATACCCACCCATCCACCCACCTGTCCAACACGCAGCACATGCAATGGCCAACGCCTCATCCATGTGATCACTCACGCTCTTCAAGCCATCCATTCCGCTGCGGCCGTGGTATGAAACGCGCCCTCCCTCGCTCTGCGTCAACAACCGTCCAGGTCGTCAACACCTCTCGCCTCCCCTACGTTGGCTGCCTCAGCTCACTTGCGGCAGTTGCATCACGACACCCCTCTACTCTGTTTGGTCGCGGCGTCTTCTCTCGTGTCAATAAGGGGCCGACAGGGGTAAAGCGGATTGGTGGTGGTGGTGGTGAGTTACTTTGTTTTGCTGTGGTGTTCAAGTGCATGTATGGGATACTACAATGATATGCAGCGCTTGCAGATGCTGACGCATTGCTGTAGAGGAAGCGCAGGGGGGTGGAGACAAGCAGAAAGAGAGGAGTTGCAAGGAAACAGAGACAAAAGACAGACAGCACAGTGCTGTTCCACCATGGTTTCTGACAGAGATTGGTAGGCTCTGCATCTGGCTCTGTGCCGACAGTTGAGGAACGCGGGAGTCGGGCAGCTTTATTCACTCGTCCAGCTCGCGGCACATGCGCTAGCCAGCTCCTCTGTCCTCGTGATTGCTGCCACTGCTCGTGTTGGCCAGGCAGCGGCGGGCGGGCGTGGTATAAAATCACCCCTTTCTCTCGTTCTTTCGAGGTCAACGCGATTTGAGCTGCCTGCTTGCACTCCTATGAGAACTACAAGGCATACACTGGATCATCCAAGACTGTCGTTTGTGTCTTGCTTGCTGGACTTGGCGAGTAGACTGCGTGGTAGACAGTCCAGCGCAGGGAGCAATGGAGCGACGGGTGATGAGCAACTCCATCGCACTGCAATGGTGGGGTGTACGCAGGAAGCGCAAAAGATGGAGAATTGCATACACAGTCGGTGATAACGGCCGTGACGACAAGAAAGGAGAATGCTACAGAAAAACAGGAGCAGAGGAGTAGACAGGTCAATGTATCCTTTCCTTTCGTCGGCAGACAATTCGGCGTTGAACGACAGCTCTGCACTGATCGTGAGAAGAAAGAGAGAACGAGGGGCTTTTATGCCTGACGGACAAGCAGGCTGGCTGATACATGGGAAACCCACGCCTTTGTCCTTGTGATCGACTGCGCTGCCGATGTCGGGTTCTTGGGAGCCGGGGCCGTGGTACAAAATGACTTCCGGCAGACGCTTTTTTCGCACTCATCGCTCGTTCATCCTCGATCCTCAACCAGCATCAATCATGCGATGCGGCCAATGCACTTGTCGCCTGTGTGGCGGGACGGCATCAATTTGTATGACTTTTCTTGCGCGCGGAGGACTCGTCGAAGGAACGATACTCAGACAGACGAGGAGCAGCTGCCGTCCGCTTCATTGCATCGAAGTGTTGCCGCCACGCAATCACCACAGCGACTCGCATCATTACAAGACAACGAAAGCATCACAGACAGAGAGAAGCAAGGAAAGAAAAAGAAGGCCAGTCAAGGAGCTGTCGAGGCGAGAGCTGAGAACAGACACAACAGTGCTGTCTCGTTCCGACAGCCTTTCTTTCCCCGAACAGCAGAGTAGCACATCTGCGCCGACACCGATCGACAAGGGGAAAACCAGAAGGATTTTATACCCGCCAGCAAGGCGCACGTACCGCGCGCTAAGCCTCTTCGCCTGCGGCCAAC
Organism: Phyllosticta citrichinensis; assembly: GCA_038380885.1. Taxonomy (NCBI): domain Eukaryota; kingdom Fungi; phylum Ascomycota; class Dothideomycetes; order Botryosphaeriales; family Phyllostictaceae; genus Phyllosticta; species Phyllosticta citrichinensis. The sequence goes on along the minus strand of JBBWUH010000001.1, from coordinate 940,526 downwards.
GTGACCGGGCTTGGGTGCTGCAAGGTAAAAATCGCCCGCGCGCCACCGCCGCTGTTTCCTGCTGCATCACTCTTCCTCACAGCTGCGTGGAGGGCAGGGAATACAAAGCAGCCAAGTTTGCACTTGGATGAACCAAGATCGCATTGACTGATTGACTGGGGTGGCTGCGGCGGTCGCCCTGTCAGTCTGTGAGTTTCCACGCATTCGTTAAAAGGGCTGCGAGATTGCTGATGGAGGGGTCGATCGAAATGGAGTAGTGTTGATGGCCTTCACTTGCAGATGATGGTGGAGTGGGAAAAAGGAGAAGAGACACCCCACAGCACAGCCCAAGTAGCAAAGAGTGAGCGAAAGCATTCAAGCCAGCAGAGTGGGCCATAGCCGGCTCGTCGATTGCCCCAGTGGTGCGCCGAGCGCTTGCAGAAAGAGAGAGATGCGGGAAGAAAGGCGGCGCTTATATACTTATGGAAGCGTGCAGACATGTCGACGACAGTTATGCGCAGGCTATGAATTCTCCTTGCGCAGTCACGCACAGGCAATGAATGCTCCTTACGTAGTTATGCGCAGGTGAAGAATGCTCTTCACGCGGAGCGACGCACAGAAAACCCCTCTCACCTATAAAACGGGCAGCATATCGCGTCGAAGTCCTACCCACCAACCTTTCTACCGCCACTATCCTCCGTAGCGCAGATCAAAAATGCGCACTGCAAACCCTGTTACAGATACAACTCACTTGGTTGCGGAGGCGCTGTTTTGTCTCCTTGTCTCTGTATAGTCAGGAGTCTGTTTTCTGCGCATACCACTGGCGGAAAATGGTGATTGAGGCCGAGATGAGGTGGTGAGAGAGGGTATGAGTTGTCATGGTGCGTGGAAACGTTGTTTGCGAATGCTGCGTGTGATGTGGAAAGAGGGAGGGAGAAGTGTTGCGGGAAGCTGGGGAGATGAGGCGGCGCAAGAGGAGAGGAGAAGAGAAAAAGTCCGCCGCGAGAGACGCCAGGAGTGTATATCAGTGCCATGAGCAGCAAATTTTGCAAAGACGACAGCGCCGACAGATGAGGAACGGGAGACGCAGGCAAACGGAGGCAATTTTATACTCACCGAAGAGCCACAACCTCTCCAGAATAGCACATACAACGACCCCATCCATTGACAGAGTCGTCGCATCGGCCAGCGCACACGCGCCGTGGCCCGCAGTCATATGGACAGGACCAGCAGAGGCGAGTGCGTATAAAAGCCGCCCATTCTTCCGCCAGATTCAGCGTTCATCGACCATCCAGCAGCGCTGGAAGAGCCCAATAGATTTGGACTACACTGCTCTGTCGTCAAGCTATACATGAATCAGACTTTTGTCCATCGTGCGGCAGAAGTACGAGTCCGGACTGCAGCGGCAGAAGGAATTTTGATTGTCAGGGATACCGGAGAGCGATGGGACGAGAAGATGAAGGTGCACAGCAGCATCGAACTGTATCAGTCATTAGCATCAAGAATCGACGCAGCTTTTGACACGCAAACGCCTCTGCGAAAATAGACGCCGGCCGAAAGAGAGCCACGAGCAAAGTGCAGTGACCTGGAAAGCTTCGTCTCTGTGTTTGACTCCCAGCGCCCAAATGCAAGAACGTCGTCAGCGCTCTTCTCTTCCTGTCGCCAAACGCCAAACGCAGGGAAGCAGAAAGCTTTGATACACCCTCCCCTGACCCACAAGAGACATCTGGTGTCGACGATGCACTGCGTCTGTTCTGCGGTGGGTGACCGATCCCTCTCTTTCTACTGCTTTGCCTTGTTCGGCCGCTCCTCAGGGCAAAGTACTCGTCAAGTCCGCGAGACAGCAAGCACCATCACGTCTTGCCGCCGCATCCGCATGCGCATTCCAACACCTGCACAGCGCGTAGAGCAACAGCGTCGGCCTGCCACATCAAGCAGCAGTCAATGACGTCGCCATGCCAGATCCGCCAACAAGAATAGATACCACTTGCCACACAGCCACAGCCGTAGGCGTACGTCAAACGCGCGGACAGAACGACAGCGCGACTGGAGAAGAAAGTGGAGTAGGTAGGTAGACAGGGCAGACAAGACAGGACCGCGCAGCGTCAGTGGCGTCAGTGACGTCCCTCATCACCCACCTCTTTCTCTGGCGTGCGCGCGCGCGCACCCACACACGCGCGTGGCGCAACAAAGCCGCCTAACCTAGCCCGAACCATCGACCGTCCACCACCACGCCATCCCCAAACCATGCCCAACCCAGCTAGCACCCACTACCTGGCTGACGCGGTCCGCGTACGTCACGTCAGGCAGGCAACGCGGCTGCGTGTATTCTTTCACCCGCTGGCAGGTTGGCGTTCGGCTTACCCTTGGCGCGCCGCCCGCCGCTCCTTAGCGCTGCCGCCGTCAGATGTGTCCGTCTGTCTGTCCGTCGGCGGCCGTCGTCGGCCGTCGGCCGAGAACCCTTCTTTGTGTCTGTGTTTGAGCGTCTGCGTGGAGGCGAGAGGGAGACAAGACGACGCGGCCGAAGGTGAGGGACGATGGACGATGGATGAGCGCCACGCCACACGCAGAGTGACAGAAATGCCGCGGCGTGTAGGATATTGGAGAGGAAAGAGAGACTTCGGAGAGAGAGACTTCGGATAAGGGAGAAAGCCGACTGACTGGCTGACTGAGGAAAGGAAAGGAAGCGAAGGAAAGAAGAGAGAGAGAGAGAGAAAGGAAGACGGATGGACGGATAGGCCATGGCACTGCACTCATCAATTGCCGCGCGCATGTTTCGCGCATGTTTATAGCCTTCCCGTGCAATTATCTAGACACAGATGGACAAACAGACAGACAGACAGGCAGGCAGGCAGGCAGGCAGGCAGGCATGAGAGCAGAGTTGATGCAGGGGCTTGTCGCACGCACGCGCTGCAGCAGCGGGACCTTGTGGGTAGGTAGCTCCTCACGCACAGCCTAGCCTGAGCTCATAGTCAGAAAACTTTGAGGAAAAAGTAGACAAGGGGAATGGATGCAGTATGGCATTGGTTGCAGCTGTCTATTCGACAAGCAACGAGCAATGAAGAGGACGCAAAGAAAAGTGATGGTAGCGATGTGATGATTCGCCAGAAGCAAAACGAGACCGACGCCAAAAGAAGCAAAAAGCCCCGCCCTCGAGTCTTTTCTGGTATCATTGAGTGCAGTGATGCAAAGGGAATCCAATGCAGGAAAGCAACGCAAAGAAGCAAATGTCCAACCAGGCCGCAGGCAGCGAGGCCGCCTGTCCATTTTTGTATAAACTCGAGAAAAGAACGCCATGAGAAGCCCGCGCACTGTCGATGGCAGTGCGGTTTTAGAGCCCATTGCAATGCTGGAGTCAGGCCGGATGACTGGGGGGATATAGAAAAGAAAAGCACCCTTCCCGTTGAGCAGACCAATGCGCCATTTTCCTTCGACCAATGCAGAGCGGTAAAAGTCAAAAGCAGTGAGGAAAGGTGAAGAAAGCAAACCTGCCAACACCATCTGAAACCACAACCAAGATGCAAGTTTTGGTGGCCATCGCGCCCCCACGTGGATTCGCGAGGTGTTGATCGTCCAGCGGTGGCGTGGTGTGGTTGTTGTGGTGTGACGGGCCGAGTCCAGAGCGGGCTGTCTGCAGGCAAGGGTGGTGGCGCCCGCCTAGTTGCGCCTTTGGTGAGCCTCCGAATGCATCCGTAAGAGAGAAGTTGCCGAACCATCTTGAGAAACGCCGAAAGAAATCCTGGACAAGCGAAAGAGAATGCAAAAGTTGGTGGTGTGACGGCGCGTACTTGGTGACGGCGCGTAACTGGTGCCGGCGCGTGACTGGTGCCAGCGCGTCATTGACCAACGCTATCAGTTGCAGCGCTCTGTACCGACAATGAAACTAGAGGTCTGTTGAGATGATGAGCAGCGTCTCTAGGCAATCTGGCTCTGTGTCTTGAGGGGGCTACTGGCAGCAGAGCGAGGCTCGTCGTCCGGAACAAAGCCCTGGGCGCGAGCGAGCCACAGGATGGAGCGCTCGTCAAAACCGTCGATGAACTTTTCGTCCATCTCGCGGGCCTTGGGGTCGGCGTAGGTGTGATAGGTATCCTTTGCTTCCTTCAACGGCTTCGCGAGGACCTTGTCGAGACAGGCGACGACACAGCCAGTGCGGTGCTGCAGGGAATTAGCTTTGTCAAGGGACACAAACATGGGAGACGTACCTTGCCCTTGTTGCAATGGATGAGCAACGGGTAGTGAGCCTTGTTGAGGACGACTCCCAAGGCTTGGACCATGAGGTCCTGGGTCATGCAGACTTTGCCCTTGTTGGCGGGCAGGTGGACGCGAAAGTGCTCAATCTTGTTGTCTGCCATGAAGCGCTCGAATGGCTCCGGAATGTCTTCTTTGACCAGGGTCCTGGAAATGATCAGCGCGAGTCTTGGCATGCATCGTCATGGCTCGACTTACAGGATGCTCTTCAACTTGAGGCTCTTCAAGAAGCCAAAGTTTTCTGGCTGAGGGTACGAGCTGCGGTACAGCTGGCCATCCAGGACAGTGCCATAGTTGGATGGCGGACACATGGACATGAGTCGCTCTGGGCATCTCGCCTCGTAAGAGGAGCGTCGAGAAGACTCGGCCGTGGTGCTGACGGCGCTTGTAGCTGTGCATATATTAGAAGGGGCGTCTTGAGGATGCGCACTAGAAAACTCACAGGAATCCTCGTCGCACGCCACCTGGGTCACGGTGACGGCGTTGGTGGTGTCGGCGCCAGGGTCTTTGATATTTTCCTTTTCGCCAGAATCACTTGGCCTCATCACGCCACGCGGACGCGACCGCCACGGATGCTGCAAGCCTTGGGCCATGTCGTCTGCAAGGAAGGAGTCGACGCGTGCGCCTTGCTTGGTGGGCTCCTGAGGAGGGGAGGACATGGACATTTGCAGAGGGTAGTTTGAATTGGGCGGTACCTGCAAAGGAAGAGAAGGTAGAGGGAGAGATTTCCTCGGAGGGTCGAGGGCCAATTTGAAGGGCGTCGAGCAATCTGGCGGCGTGCTGTCTCGAGCTGTCGGCGCAGATTGGGGTTCTGACTGTTGAGGGGCGACGCAACGGTCACGGCAGAGCCGTTGACATGGCGGGGGAGCAGGTCATGGTTTCGAGATCCATGGTTGGTGGTACTCGAGAGGGTGGGTGGATGACGATGGATTGTTGGTGTTGAGGTGTCGGCGGACTAGCAGAGCGGAAGCGGAGACGAATGATGGAGACAGACAATGGGCGGGCTTTTGTGGTGTGGGTGATCCAGGGTTCGAGTTCGAGATGCGTGGAGAGGGAGGAGGGAAAAATGGGCGGCGGTACCAAGGCTTGCCTGGCCTGCCCTGCGCTGCCCTGCCCTGCCCTGCCGTGGAAGCGACGAGGCGGCGCCTGCCTGGAGAGTGTTTGCTGTGGTGACTGTACTGTACTGTGACTGCGAGTGAACACGTACGTCGACCGAACATGAACCTGTTCCCACCTCCAGCAACCAAGCAAGCAGCGAAATGAGGCTGGGGCATCTAGGCCTGGACAGGCATCGTGTGTCTGATGGCCGTGGTCGCAGACGTGGCCGAGTTTTGGCCTCGAGGGCCTTGCAGTAGGCTGGAGTAGCTACGCTGCGGCACAGGACTGACGAAACACCAGAGGCACGCAGCACGAAAACAAGTCGGTTCCCTGAATGAAATCCAACGCCTCGCCCGAGCAACGAGCTGCGCTCCAACTAATGCAAGCTCAACTCACATGCCGCCTCGAGCCTCAAGCCTCAAGCCTCAAGCCTCAAGCCTCTTGCTGGTCCCGGCCTCCTCCGCACCGCACTAATCCGCTCCGGGGGCGCCCGTCTGCACACCACGTCGAGCTAAACACGCTCCCCGCCACGCTCCACGCCCATTGAAATTGACCGAAGCTGCTCCCATCTATCCCATCTGATCTGTACCACCTGCAACTCCTCCGACCTCCCTCCCCACATCACCCCCACCGACAGACACCATGGCCTTTTCCGCCGTTGACCCTCCTCGCTCCGCCTCGCGCACCCCCACCAGCCCTTCTCGCCGCTCCTTCCCAAACCTCCATCACCTGTCGCTGGCTCCTCTGAGCGACAACTTTAGCAACCAAGCCCTCACACCCCACGACACCACCACCATGGACCCAGTCACCACCTCCTACATCCAGCCCAAGACGGCTCCCAGCACTCCCGGAATCCTCAGTCGAAGCCCTAGCCGCCATCGCTCCCACCTCAATGTGCGCTACGTCGACGCTACCTCGTACTTTCCAGACAACGCCCGCCCCACCAACACGGCCATGACCAAGGCCAAGTCCGACGTCACGCTGGACACCAACCTGCCACAGTCAGGACGCCATCATTCCCGCAGCAAGAGCAGCACCTTTGCCCTCTCGACCCGCAAGCCGCCCACCCCCAAGCACCACCAACACCGCGAAGCCTCGGACGACGGCTGGCTGTACCGCGCCGGCCTCGCCATTGCCTCCGAGACTCGCGAGTCCAAGGGCCAGTCGTGGCTGTCCCGCCGCGAGAGCAGCACGTCGCTGGTGCGGCAAGCCGAAGCGTCCGACTCGGACGACGACAACGCCGCCATGGGGCCCTGCAGCGGCCTCCACAGTCGCACCCAGAGCGCCATGTTTGCCGACGATGAGTTTTCCCCCGTGACGCCGCGCTTTGGCAGCAGACAGCACAGCCGCCGCGGCAGCCGCGTCGCTGGCATGAGCATGACGCCCCGGGGCTCGCGCACCCCCATCGGCGCCCTCTCGCGCCGCAGCAGCGCCGACTACCTGGACGACGCCGACGACGCAGTGCCCATGGAGCCGGACTTTGTCGACGACGAGGGCTCCTCCATCGCCGAAGACGACGAAGAGGTGGCGCGGCTGGCGCGCGAGCGCGGCTTCGGCCTCGGCGGCTGGATGGACAAGCTCATGGGCTGGACGCTGTTCAGCGTCGACGAGGACGGCGAGGAGACGACCGACGACGACGACGACGACGACAACGAATCCGACGACCTGACGGGCGGCGACGACACGCAGCGCCGTCGCGAGATGGAGGTTAAGCGCCGCCGCGACGAGTGGGCGCGCATCGAGGCCGCCAGCCGCGCGGCGAAGGAGAAGAAGCTCGAGGAGCTGCCTGAGCCGCGTGACAGCGAGGGCGGCTGGCAGGATGCGGCGTGGCTGTTGAGTGTGGCGTCCAAGGTGCTGTTGTAGTCGTCGACGGGACTGAGTTAGCCGACTGAGCTCATTGACCAACCAGAATGCGAGAAGAAAAAGAAGAAAAAGAAGAAAGAAAAAGAAAAAAAGACCAAGACTGCAAAAGCGATTTGATTTGGCGCAGCCGGCCGGGGAAGGGAAGGGCAGGGGAACAAGCATCTATCTGTACATATACCGTCATCTTAGCAGCAGCAGCAGCAGCATCATCATCATTATCATCCTCATCATATTTATTCGCGTCATCTACATAGACACATTGACAACGCAAGCAAACCGCACTTTCAAAATCTTCCTCCATAGGTCTTACTCAACATGCTCAAGAAGGGGTGTCGACTGTTTTCGCGTCCCTGTGTTCTACGGTTCTCTACCGTATCGAAGTTCTGCTGTCAGTGTGAGTGATGTGGCCGCACCGCCCTTCTGCTCTCTGCTCTCTGCTCTCTGCTCTCTGCTCTCTGCTCTCTGCTCTCTGCTCTCTGCTCTCTGCTCAAGCTCTCTGCTCACTGCTCTCTGCTCGCTCGCTTGCTCTCCACTCTTATGGTACATGTAGCCTCCACATGGCACTCAACAATTACTCGTACTTCCTGCGGTACCGGTATCGGAACCAACGTTCGTACCAACACGCCTGACGTATGTATGTATGTGTGTATGTATGAGTGCACCCAACCGCTCAACCACAGCGGCAACAGTAAGGCAAAGGTAAGCCAACGAACAGCAGCAACGCAAGCGAGCGATGGATGCGTGAGTGTGCGAAGGATCAGATTCTGTTCTTTTGCTGCACACGTTTTTCCTTTTCTCTGCTCGTTCGGTGCGCTCTGGTTGCTTTCCCGTGTCCAATACATGCGTCAGATGCACGCGTCTGACAGGTTCTACATGTACTTATACATATACATCCCGTCCCATCACACAACAAGCTACCACTGCCCCGCCAGCATCTCCCACAGCTCTCGCCCCGCATCTCTCCCAACTTGCATCCTCTCTCCCATCATCTCGTCCAGCTCAAGAACCCTCACACCTTCACACTCCCCCTCGTCCCCCTCCTCCCCCGCCGTCGTCCAAACACCACACCACGACGTCGCCCTGCCGCCGCCAGTCATCGTGCCAGTGGCTATTGAACCCGCGCCAACACTGCTCGTACCGGCTCTCGCTCAGCACGCGGCTTAGTTCGTCTTCCAGCTGCGCGAAGAAGACGAGGTGCGCGGGCCAGGGCCGTCCGGTTGGCTCGTTCTCCACCTCTTTTGCCGCTGCCTTGGCCTCGGCTTGCGCCTCGGCCTCTGCGTCTCTTGCGACGGTGGACAAGGACTGCATGTTGAGCTCCAGCCAGCGCGCAGGCCCGTCCTCGAGGTAAAAGCGGTCGGCCTCGTCGCGGTAGGCGGCGCGCTCGGCGAGCGGCACGTCGAGCGGCGGCTCGCAGGCCAGGGCCCAGGCAGCGATGGACGGGTAGACGAGGTGCGAGCGCCAGGGCGTCGAGTGGCAGGGCATGAGGAAGGCGACGGACGACGCGTTGGCGGGCTGAGAGGGTAGGTTGGGGTTCGCGGCTTGGTGGCGCGCGCGCAGGTGGTGGAGCACGTCGATGACGCCACGCTGGTGGACTTGGGAGCTGTAGACGGCGAGGAGGAGATTGAAGGAGAGGAGGAGGGTTAGGAGGGTGCGTTTGGAGAGGGAGAGGGGCGGGCGGAAGAAGGTGGAGAGGGGTGAGGCGGCGAGGACGTGCAGGTTGGGGAGGAGTGGGTAGATGAAGCGGACTTCTTTGTGGGAGATGCAGGAGAGGGCGAGAACCATGGTAAGCGCGGTCAGGGAGAGGATGGAGAGCATGCGGTCTCGTGGTTTGCTGCCGTCTCCATGCAACGAAGCATACATGCCCCAGAGGGTAAAGGGAAGCGCCGTCGTCAGGAGCAGCGGCAGTCCCTCGGTCAGGTAGTAGTCGCCTCTGTTGGTGCCGTAAAAGACGGCCAGGGACCTGGCAATGTTGAAGTAGACGAATAGAAGCGGCGGCAACGTCCACACGCCGTAATAGATGCGGTCGGCCAGGGCAGAAAGTGCCAAAACACCACCCCTAAGGTAACGTCAGCTGTTGATCGCCGCCGAACGGCATGCCATGTCTCAGTCTGAGATTGCGCCGTGTTTCAAACGCAGAGGGTCTGGTGGCACAATTACCCGTAAAGCATGGCGCTTTGGACTAATGCATGGCGTTCACGCGCAGATGCCTGCCAAAGCGTTGTTAGGGAAATGCAAATCCATACGAGCAGGTTGGTCGGCCGCAAGACGCAGGCAGAGGCAGCGGCAACGAGTGAGAGGCCCAGGCTGCGTCGGTCAGCACGGCCAAAAGGGGCAACGCATGATGCTGGCTTACTGAGGTCTGTCGCTGAAAGTAGTGGGGCTCCCACGTTGTGCAACCCACCGCCATGGCCACCACACCAGGGCGGCCGACGTCAGCGTCGTCTCCAGGCAGTTTGACAGAGAGCGCGTGGAGCAGAACCACTGCCAGGGACTGCAGATGGTCAGGGCCAGCTGCGGGGGGGTCGTCGGTCAGGGTCGGTTTAGGGACTCGGCCTCGGGGCACTACTCACGCTCGCCCACGCTGCTCTGCTTCCTCGCCCGTAGGCCTGCTCGGCCAGCCGCCAAGAAAAGTAATCGGTCGAGGCGGCAAAGACGGCCTGCGTGATTTTGGGCGCGGCGACGAGAATGTCGGCCTTGGTCGACGGAGAAGAGCTGCAAGCATCCGCCAGCACCGACGACAGGGCCAGCACGCCGGCAAAGAGGGCAGGGTGCAGCGACGAGCGCAGCTGGCTCTTCCACTCCTGAGCATACGGATTAGCCATGTTTGATGCTGACTGCCGCTGATTTCTGCAGGGTGATGTAGTAATACCCAGGTGATCCAGGCACCGCTGGCCTCGCCAAAGGCCATCTGCCACGCGGGCTCCAGGGCCTGGAAGTACTCATCGGGCTGGAAAAAGGTTCGCGTCGTCAAGGCATTGAGGATGCGCAAGGCCAGCAGCAACAAAAAGACGTGCGAGCCGTGGCCGGCGGGGCTTGGCTGGGGACGGTCGTGGTCGACATGGGTGGCGGCGGAGCGAGGCATAGGGCGATGTGTGGTGGATGGAGGAGGTCGAGTGCTGGTTGTGTCTGACCAACAACAGAAGGGCGGCCAGGATGGCACGGTCTCACGATCAAACCCCGTCCCCAACGCACTGCAGCGCCCAGGCACCATGGACGGGCTCGAATTGCAGCACCGCCGGCGAGCTATCGTCGAGTGCCTATTCGGGAATGGTCCGAGGCGTCGCCGTCAAGCTGGCCAGACCTTTTCCCCAACCCCGCCCGCGGAGAGGACGAGGGTGAGGTGAGGGCGCGGGCGCAAGCTCGATGCGGGAGGGCGCCGCAAAGTGACAGCTCGCAATGGATGAAGAACAGGTCGTCGCACGGATCTTCTTCGTCTTCTCCATGATTCTGACCCCGCGCAGGCAAGTCTCGATCGCCACTTTTCCCTGTCGCGAGCCAATGACGCGAAAAAATTGGCCAAAATCTGGGGAAAGGAGCGGCACGCAGAGTCAGCGGGCTTGGGACATGCCGGCTCGAGGGCGCTGTCGGCGGCTGATGGAAATTAATTTTTAGTCTGTCCCTAACCCTAATAACAACACCACCACGGCGGGCACAACCACGGCGTGGCGACCAAGAAAGTGCGAGAGGCATTTTCCGGCCCTGTCAATTGTTTGCCTCGACTGTGACAGGTAGCTTGGGGTGAGCTGGGTCTGGGCGCGTGGAGGAGGACAAGCAGGCGAGTGGGCGAGTGGGCGAGTGGGCGAGTGGGCGACGTGGGCTGTAGCTGGATACATGAGGCCTCTGTTCCCGATGATAGACTTTCCTCCCTGCAGCTCCGCTTGCGGCTCTCGAGGGCAGCATTTGTTTTTCTTATTTTCGCAGCATCTCCTTGGTGCCGGTGGATTGAGTTTGGGCTGGCTCGTCTTGGTTGTCGTCTCTGCTAGCGGGCCCTCTGTCTCCACTGGAGCTTGCCGAAAAGCACCGATCCGCGCCGGCCTCAAGTGTTCCTCTTCCATTCCACCCTCCAGTCTTCGACCCATCCCGCTGACGTCGAGTCTATCTCCATCCACTCCCGACCTGACGTTGGGCTTGCCGCTGCTTTGGGCCCTGTCAACCGCTCCCGCACTCGACTCGCCCTCGTCAAAAAAATTTACGCCCACCGAGCCTGTCCACCAAACCCGCCCACCACCAGACCAAACCCAGATCAACTCCACCACACCACCGCGACGTGCTCCACCACCTCGCCGCGCCGCCCACCCGCTCCACTCCTGCCGCCCACGACGACCCTCTGACCGCGTCGCCGCCCTCAAATATCCTCGAGACCGTCTCGTCCTGCACGCTGCCGCCCGACGACAGCCTGCCTCTCGGTCGCTCCGGTGCAGGATGATACGGCCCCCCCAGGACTTGACCCAATACTGAACCACACGCCCTGCTCCCACGACTCTCAGATGCCGTCTGCTCGCCTTTGAGCCCCTTTGCGCCCACGAGAGACGAGTTGAGCACAATCAGCGGGACGCGGCATGGCGGCATCGGAGGAAGGCCCGGCTGCCTCTGACGGCGGACGAGATAACACCGTCGCCAGCAACAGCGCGCTGAAGCCATCACCAAGCCCACGCCCCGCCGCCCACCATGCCTCCGTCTGCGCACCTGCGCTCCCCGGAGCTCAGCTCGAGCACTCGCACTCCGGAATCGCCCCTGCAGACGACTCGCTGCCGTCGGACCAGACCATGTCGACCCATTACTCGTCCGACCTGCCGTATCATTCGCCGCGCCCGGTGAGATATCACACGTCCTACCTCCCAACAAACTCTCCGCCCGTGGAAACCTCGCCCTCGCCCTTCAACACTCGGGTGCACGTCCGTGGCGCGGGCGATGGCGAGGCCAGCGGGGTACCAGATCCGCATGGGCATCCGCAGGACATGCACGAGCGGCCGGGCCTGCGGCGAGAGCACGTCTCGACCGCGTCGACCGTCAGTAACGCCACGGTCAGGGCCGATCCGGCGCTGCAGATGCTGAGGGCCTCCTACCCCCGCTACCCTAACCAGGCCTACTCTGCCTTGCAAAATCAGATTGACTATCCGAGATTTCCAAACCCTCCGCTACAGGCCCATCAGCAACATCCTCCTGGGCCTCATGTGCTCCGAGCACGGAGCTCTCACCCTTCTCAGTACTCGTCCTTCTCCTCCTCCCACGTTCCCTCGCTGCATCCAGCCCAGCACCTGGCGTCCGAAAGCCTTGGCCACGAGCAAGGTTCCCGAACCGCCGGAAACTCTCCCGCCGGAAGCCCTGGACTCTTTGACGTGAATCCGCCCCAAATCAGACCCGTACTCGCGCCATCCGAAGAGACCGGCTACTACTCGAGTCCTTACCTCCACTTTACCCATCGTCAAGTCCCCAAAGAGACGCACGTGGCCGATGTCGACGTCGATCCCATTTCAGGCCGCAAAATCATCAACCAGTACGAAATCATCGACGAACTCGGTCGTGGCGTCCATGGAAAAGTCAAGCTGGGCCGCAGCTTGGAAACGGGTCAGTACGTCGCGATAAAGATTGTGGAACGTTATTCCAAGAGGCGCCGCTTGGGTAAGAATACAAGTCACGAGGACAAGATTCGACGCGAGATTGCCATTTTGAAAAAGGCTCGCCATCCAAACATTGTGGGACTGCTGGAGGTGATTGACGACCCGTCCCGCAAAAAGGTTTACATTGTTCTGGAGCATGTCGAAATGGGAGAAGTCCGATGGCGGACCGAGGGTGCCAAGGAAATCGTGCTCGTCGAATATCGACGATATGAACGCGAGGCAAGAGGCATATTCGACAATGAGTCTGCCGCCCTCGAAGATCAAAGAATCGTTTTGGAAGCGCAGCGCCGGCGAGAAAGAGCCGAGCGTAGGCGGATGAAGAAACGGCACCGCAAGAGGCTCGAGGACTCGGACAGTCCCAAGCCGTGGAGTTTTGAATATGGCGGAGAGACTGAGGATGAAGAGACTGACAGCGAGATTTCTCGGACTTCGACAGCTACAGACGACCGTTCAAAACACCACCGCAGCAAGCCTTCTACGCCAGTTGAATTCGACGCCGATCAGACCCCGCACGCGCCGCTCAACGAAAGCATGGAGCAACTTGCAGCATCGAAACATTCGACGACTTCGCTTCCAGCCATGGGCAACGAACAGATGGAAAAGGAGACTCGCTCATCATCCGTGACTGGCCTCGAAGGAACAATGTGGGGCCCGTACGATTCCCCGCCACCTCGAGGTAGAAACCCGAGCATCGCTGGGAGCTTGACCTCGACCAAACCGGACTTGCCCGACGACCTTCCCGTTCCAGAACACTTTCGCTACGTTCCGCTAATGACCCTCCACGACGCTCGCAAAGCGTTTCGCGATACTGTTTCCGGACTGGAATATCTCCACTACCAAGGAGTCATCCATCGAGACATTAAGCCCGCAAATCTGCTGCAAGCAAGAGACGGGCACATTAAAATTTCGGATTTTGGAGTCTCGTATCTGGGCCGCCGTTCTGGGACGTCATATGGCAACGGTGACGATCAATCAGAATCGGACGCGCAGGATGTCGACGAGGCGATTGAGCTGGCCAAGACGGTGGGCACGCCCGCCTTTTATGCGCCAGAGCTCTGCCAGACCGATGCCGACAACGACCCCTTGCCCGTGACCCTCCAGATTGACGTGTGGGCTCTTGGAGTTACGCTGTACTGCTTGGTGTTTGGCCGCGTTCCATTTCATGACTTGAACACGTTTGTTGTCATGAGACTCATCGCAGAAGAAGAAGTTTACATTCCCCGCTTTCGGCTGAGGGCGGTTGACGATCGAACAACCTCCCGTCCCAATTCTCACAGCCGGTTGTGGAGCAGTATGGCGAGAGACAGGCGAGCCCACCACGAACTCGTCTACGAAGAGGTCGACGAGGAGCTTTATGATCTTTTGCGAAGGCTCCTTGTCAAAGACCCGCGACGACGCATCACTTTGCCCGAGGTGAAGCATCATCCATGGGTGCTGCGCGATCTTGAGCACCCGCTCGTGTGGCTTGAGCAATCCGACCCTGCACGCGTCCCCGACTACAAGAAGATTGAAGTTTCCAGAGAGGATGTCGACGATGCCGTCGTTCAACTCAATCTGTTGGAGCGCGTCAAGTCAGGCATGCGGAAGCTCGGCGGGGCGCTCGGTATTGGGCCCAAGACGCCGACGCCTGGGAGAAAGCGGGGGAAGAGCGGCACTGGAGAAGGGCTATCAGCAACGTCGTCGAGCAGCACCATCAGCCAGGATCTTCGGAGATCCAGCATCAGGCCGGACGAAATTAGCGCTCTATTGAAAGCCTCCAGGGAAGGTGAACACCCACTGTCCAAAAGTGTCACCGCCAGCCCTGAGCTCAGAGAACGCCCACAGTTTTTCATAGGTCCGTATTCAAGGCCAGCAACCCCCGAAGGCGCCGAATATGACGATCCGGACGCGTCTCCGAGGGCCAACAGCAGCGATAAGCACCACAAGTTGAGTTTTGCCTCGCGAGCCGAGTCGAGCATGAACACGGGTGGCTCCATTCGGACAATTAAGCAGTCAGACTTTGAATATGTCTCGCAACGTCGAGGCGTATCGCCAACCATGCCACAGGGCGTTCCGAGCACGCCACTCACGCTGGATCCCCCAGGTGCATCCAACCTTGGTGGATTGTTTGGTGGAGCTGGCCGCCGCATTCTGCGTTCTGTGAGGAGCAAAGAAAGACGCGCGGATAACACCAGGCCTCGCAGCCGCAATCCCTCGGTCGATCGCCTGGCGGCTGGAGATGACGATGCCCACGGTGAACCGAGCATTGCGTTGAGCGAAGCTTGTGCAGCAGGTCAAGTCGATCAGCCTCCTCTATTGAAGGAGAGTTCCGTTGCAGATAGCTCTGCTGCAAGCCCTGGTTCGCCTGCGTCGCGGTCCAATACCGAGTCCGACATTCACCAAAGCCGAGAGGGGACTCCGTCGCGTCAGTCCTCCATTTCCTCGGCGTCGTCACATCGCCCGCCCACAAAGGGTCGTGGCGGCGAAGACATTTTGTACAACTCGCCCGCCTTTCAAGATTATTTGACGGACAATTTCAATCGAGCCAAGGAAGAGAATCGTCGCCGTCACGTGCTGCAAGACTTTCAAAGTCACTCCAGACCCAGCTCTTCATCGGGTAGCCGACCACTCAGCAGCTACACCCAGGATCCATGTCCGCTCAGCCCAGACGACATTTCCTTTTATGAACGACGTCGTCAAAGAGAAATCGACGACGCTCCAGACCACTCGGACGCCACGCTCAAAGGGTTTCCTCAATCGCTCACAACGAGCTCTTCTGAAGACCAGTTCTCGGGCATGTCACAGTCCACATCCAACCCATCGATCCCGTCGGTTGTATCGGCCAACTCCTCCGTCATGCAGGACGACTCCTTTGGTCCTGAGCAAAAGAGCCACGCGCTCCACTCGGCCATGGAGATTTCGCCCAACTCGACGTTTTCGGGCGGAGGCGAGCACGAACAACCTGGGTACGAGGGTGACCACGCAATTGAAAGCGACGAAGATTCGAGCGAAGATTCAGGAGATGATTTTATAGAGATAACGTCTCGCAAAAGACCATTGCCAAAAAGGCCGTCCAGGAGCGAAAGCATATCGTACGCGGAGCTGTCTCGGAACAAGGGAAGGCCAGAGTTTGACAGTGGACGAAAATCATCACGCAGCGGAAGCAACGGCACGGTGAAAAAGGTCCGCAGCCATAGCGACTCGGATGGTGAGGTCATGAGGCCACACCAGAGCGCATAAAAAACAAACACGCCCAAACCACTACCACGTCTTTCTTTCCCGGGGGTCCTCGAGTTTCGCACAAGACCCTAGAGCAACAACTTGGTCCAGTCTTTCTCCAATGTGGGTTCAGCGATGGCGCACTCGGCGTCGGTGAGCAAAATTTGGTTCCGGGAATTTCCAAAAGCGGCGGACAAGAAGGGCGGGCTACAGGACGCGCCACGGACTTGCAATATTTCGTCTTTTACTGGCACTAGAGCAGGTTGCCGGGACGTACATAATCCACACAGTTTGCTCGGCCGCGATTGCAAGTTGAGACCTGTCTTTTTTCTTTTCTGTACATTTTCCTTGTCTCGGTTAAAAGGGAACCGTGCTTTGACGACGTCTTGTTTTATTTTGACGACGATACGGTCTGGCGCCTGGGATATAGACTCGACTCCTCTCAGCTTGTATTGATCGCTTTGGAGGGCGGCAGCAAATGGTTCGTGTTGAAGCGCAGCTGACTGGCTGGCGGAGGCGGAATAAGATTTTGTTTTGGGCTGTATCATGAGCAGAGTGTTGAATGCAACTGTTGAGAGAGACTGGCGGACGTATATCTGCGACTGGAGCTCGTATGTGGTGTTGAGTGGCGAGATGATGGGCGGTCAGGCCTGCACGCAGGCTCGGCCGCAGCGAGGGAGTCCCTGTCATGGGAATCGAAAGCCGGAGGAGGGAACAGAGGAGACAGGGTCAGATTTGCCGGGCTTGACTGGTTTTGTAGCAAGCAGTCGAGGTTTGCGTCTCACGTAGAGCGGCGATTCGTTGGTGTGGCGGGTGGTTTGCGGGGAGGCAGTGCCATTGGCGGAGAAATTGTCGAGCGAAGGCATGCTATCATGGCCAGAAGGCAGAGCAGCGACCAACATCCGCCCACCGCCCATTGGTCTCAGAGCCATTATCCGCGTCCACCTCGTCCACCTCCGCGTATCTTCTATATGGCCATGCACATCTAAGACGCTCCCTCTGTCTCTTACTGTATCCCCAGCCCAGCTCCGTCGGCCGCCTTGCCTCTGGCCGCGACTCTATTTCTTCTGGACATGACTTCCTGTCCTGCCGCCCACATCCTCTTGTTGCTGCTGTGCTCGATGCAAACCCTCGACGACACTTGTCCCGCCCGCCGCATTCTTGTCGAACTCCAGCTGCGCATCAACGGCTTCAACGTGTATGGCTAGTGCTCCCGGCCTGGCCAACTCGTCCCACCTCCCCAGCCGCATGCGCATCGCCGAAATCCTGCAGCCCGCCATGGCCTCGACGAGAACCCACACCGACGTCAACAAGAACCTGGCCGTCGTCCATGTCGAGTCCCTGGTCGAGCCTGGCAGGCCGTCGTTGCTGGTCGTCCACGGCCCGGGCGAGCAGGACATGTTGCAGCTCATAGCAAGCGTCCTGGGTCAAGGCCATGTCTTTGCGCGGTCAATGGCAGACGTGGCCGCCACCAAGCCCGCGACTGTCGTGGGCCTCTTGAACGACGTCGATGCCGCGGCGTTGGCGCATCGCCGCGACACCAGGATCCTCTTGAACGTCCATTGCGTGGACGAGTCGGCGCCGGATGAACGCCTGTCCGAGGTCTGCGACTACGAGTACCTCTACACCCGCTCCCCGTATCTCCGGCGTGACCTGACGCGCTTCTTGGCCTTTGTCCTCGGTCAGATTGCGCCGCACAAGGACCTGTTGAAGAAGAACCGGACGACGCTCATTTCGACGACGTTTCCCGACGTCCACGCCGCGCTCCCTAATCTTGACATTCTCTCAGTTGGCGCCGATGCTGTCGAGTTGCGTGTGGACCTACTCAAGGAGCCGCTCGACGACGGCACCCATGCTCCGTTGCCGAGTCTCAGGTACGTGGGCAAGCAGCTCATGACGTTGCGCCAGCGCACCGAGCTGCCCATCATCTACACGACGAGATGCACGCGCGAGAATGGAAGGTTCCCCATGGACGACCCGGCCCTCTTTTACAAGTACCTGTACCGGGCCAAGCAGTGGGGGGTCGAGTACCTGGACGTCGAGTTGTGGTTGCCGGAAGAGGTTCGCCGGCAGCTGGCGCAGAAGAAGGGAAACAGTAAGATAATATCGGCCTTTCACGACTTTTCTGGCCAGTTCAAGTGGACTTCGCCGCAGGCCAAGGAGCTGTTCAAGAAGGGGGCCGTGTATGGTGACGTGGTGAAGATGATTGCGCTGGTCCACCAAATGCAGGACAATTATGAACTCGAGTACTTTCGCTCGCTCATCACAGCCGAGCACCCCCATGGCCCGCCATTCTCCGGGCTAAACATGAGCCCTGCAGGCCAGCTGTCTCGCATGCTCAACAAGGTCTTTACGCCCATCACGCACCCGCTGCTGCCAATGATTGCGGCGCCCGGCCAGCTAAGCGCCGCTGAAATCAACACGGCGTTGCACAGCATGGGCCACATGCCCAAGCAGGACATTTACGGCATCGGCAGTTACAAGTTGGCGACACAGGCCTTGTTTTTTGAAAAGTGTTTCAACGAGCTCAGCCTGCCGCACAACTTTCTGTTTGTAGACAAGGCAGCACCGCCGTCCAGGGGCTCGTCATCTCTCTCGGATCAAGTCGAGGCCATTGTTCGACGCGAAGGCTTTGGCGGCGCTTTCATCAACCCGCCCCTGCCGCCACCCACCCCCTTCCTGCCCGCCCTCTCCGACGCCGCCAAAGCCATCCGCCTCGTCGACACCATCGTCGTGCGCAACACCAACGGGCCCGACAGCGCGGCGACGCTGGTCGGCGAAAACGCCACCTGGAAGGGCATCCGCGCGACGCTGACGCGCGACTTTGTGCCGTCGGCGTACAGCGGGCGGGCGGCGCTCGTGCTGGCCAACTCGGAGACGGACGCGGCGCCCGTCATCTTTGCGCTCAAGAGCCTCGACATTGGGCCCATTTATTCGATTGGCTTCCACTCGCGCGTGCCGGGCCCGCTGGCCGCCGCCGTCGAGCCGTTTCGCTCCGTCGAGGACGTCAAGAAGCTCGCGCAGCCGGGCCCGTTTGTCATTGTGTCGGCGCTGCCGGGCGAGAAAAGCGCCCTCGTCGGCCCGCTGCTCAAGCACTACAGCAGCTGCAAGCTCCAAAACCAAAATCAATCTCCCTCCCCATCCCCATCACAACCTCAATCTCTAGATCGGTGCCAGGGCCGCAGCGGCGGTGGCGGTGTGAATGTGGCGCCGCCGCCGGGCAAGGTGTTTTTGGATCTAGCCAACGGGCCGCGCAAGGTCGACGTCATGGCGCTGGCGCAAGAGGCCGGCTGGACCGCATACGGCGTGGCGGACGTGAGTGCGTGGACGACGGTCGAGACGCTGCGGTTGCTGGTGGGCCAGAACGTGCCCTGCGATTTCGTCCGCTTGGCGTCCGGGCGGAGTTTGTTTTGAATGTCTTGTTTTTGTTCCCTCCTGATGATGATGGTGGGGGTGGTGGGGTGGTGTTGGTGGTTGTTGTCCTTTTTGGGTACGCTTCCCGTAATTTCTCCCTCCTCCTCTATCTTGATTTTGTGGATTGCTCGCTTTTTTCGTATGTGGTCGAGGCGAGACTAGATTGTGATTGTCATGCCGTCTTTTTCGTATTCTCTTTTTCTCCCTTTCCCCGTCTCCATCTCTCGATCGCATACAGCTTGTTTGTGAACAGAACAGGCACGATGCTTTTGAATCCTACAAACTAACCCCACCCCCCCCCCCCCCCCCCCCCCCCCCCTTGCCCTCCCTACGCAACCTACACGTACTCAACATGCAGGTACCGATCTACCCACCCTGCTGCTGGGCCGCGTGTCGTCAATCTCTCACGATGATGCTGCGCCGTCTGCCCCAGCCGAGCTGTGTGTGTCGTTCGGTCTGGCTGGTGGGTGTGGTGGTTCTGGCGTTTGCTGCTGCTGTATATGTATCTACCTGATTTGCTGGATGGCTGGCTGGCTCGTCGTTGGTTCTATACCCATACCTACACAGCACAGTGGTCACGCACGACACTCGCCGCATCCCACGCACCAATACCCACGCACCTACCTCTGCCTGGCATGCAAGGAGACGTGCGGCGAAGGCCGTCTTCATTGTCTCTGCAGTGCTCTGCGCTGGTGTGGCCGTTTGCTGTCATGTCTTACCCTCCCTCTGCTTTCAGCACCTTGACTCCCTCCTCCTCATCATCAATTCGCCTCCGACTCTCCCTTGTCGACGATGAACCTGCACATTCTTTCTCTCTTGCTGACCTTGCCCCGAAGTCCCCAAGACGCGGCAGCGCTCGCTCGAAGGCGTGGATGTGATGTATGTACGTATGTGTGTACGGCAACAAGGCCGCGCCGGGGCGAGGGAGGAGAGACTGAGATAGAGCAGGCAGGCAGGCACGCACGCACGCACGCACGCACGCAAGTAGAGGAGAAAAAGACGAGGCTGCGTCATTGCACAAGCACGTCCGGCTTCTTTCTCGTCTCGCCATGACTTTGCTGTCAGCAATTTCCTATGTGTGTATATACGTCCACAATTGGAGAAACACGCGGTGAGACGAGAGAGTGGTGACGGCGCTTGACTGAGGTGGACGATGAGAGTGTGACTTGAATAATGGGTTTGTTGGCTGGCTGGCTCGCTGGCTAAGCACGAAGAGAGACCGCTATTTTAGAAGAAATAAGAGTTGGAGGGATGGATTGCGCCGCTCCACTGCCTACGCACCTACAGCAGTCATCCTGTATCGTGGCACAACAAGGTCTACCTTCGCCTTTTTCATTGACCCTTCCCTTCCCTTCCCTTCCCTTCCCTTCCCTTCGTTGAGTAAACATGATCTCCCGCGCCGTCAACGCCCGCAGTCACCCCGTCAACATCCGCCGCAGAAGATAGAATGCAAATCTGTGGCATAGCACAAGCCAGCAACACACTAGCTGCAACAACGCTCTTCGAATTCCCCCTCGACCCTCCGAAGAAATAGAGGTGCCCGGATCCCCTGCTCTCTAGAGGCACCGTGCAATGCAGTGCCCGCTCCAGCAATGTCCGTGTCCGCGAGAGCTGGCACTGGTGCATTTGCTATAGTCGTTCACCTACCATACCTTGCTGCGTCTCTACCTCACTGCGTCTCTACCTCACTGCGTCTCTACCTCACTGCGTCTCTACCTCACTGCGTCCTTACCTCACTGCGTCCTTACCTCACTGCGCTCAGCCCAATCGATTCCCGCGGAAAAGACCGACAGCAAGCAAGCGATCAGTCATGGAAGCTGTAGAACATCACATCATCTACATGAGAAGGCAAGCGGGAGTCTGCCCGCCCCTTCGATTCATTCCATCCCATGCACATGCACACGCACATGTACGCATTGCATGCATGCAGGCAGGCTGCATACACACATAGACTCACACATCCATCGCGAGCAAGAAAGCAAGCGTGGCGTGGGTTCGGCTTGCTGGCTTGCTTCGCGTCGTCTGCTCTTCTTCTGCACGCATGCTGCTGGACACAAGGCTGGCTGGCAGGCGGGCGGGCGGCGGCGGGAGAGGCCGGGCCGCAGATTGCCTTGGCTCATCGCGCTGCTGTTCCTGCGGACAGGTGTTCGAGGTTGATGAAGGGCTCGCTTTGTGGTTGGGCGGACGTGGTCGTGGGCGGATGCTCGAGAGGCTTCTGGCGCCTGCGGATGATTGCGCTGGGCGTCAAGATGGCTCTTTTTGGCCCCATGTCGTCAGTTGTCTCCCAAGATTGCTTCGTTCGGGATAGGGAAAGATCAGGGAGAAACGATGATGGTGTCTTGTCCTAGTCATCGCAATCTAGTGCGGGCCAGAACCAGCAGTGGGCTTCGATCTGGCATTTATTTTGCTCCCTTTGCGTTTGACGCCGAACAGGTGTGTAGGACACGGGTAGAGCAGGCTTGTCGGTTGTGTTCTCCGATGGGTGGTGATATGGAGATTGGATCGCATCCAAGTCGTCGGGTTGCAACGCAGGCAAAGTAAAGTTCAAGGCGAAATAAAAGCAAGTAGCCGTAATTGCCCAGCTGCAGTCGTCGGGTCGGCTTGGCGTGCGCGTCTTTGGGAAGGCGGATATGTGCGTCATGTTCTCTTCCAATGCTCCCGAGCAATATACAAGTGAGAATTCACCGGTCGGCCGGGCTCACGTCAAGAAGCGCGTAAGCAGCCGTTGGTCGCGTTCCTGCGCCTGTCCGCCCTGCCACGCGCGAGACGGGGCCCAGCCTTGCTGTCGTGGTCCAAGAGTGCTTGATGGGCCCGGTAGCACGAGCAGCCGAGTCGAGTAGCGAAGCCGTTGCCGTTGCAAGTTTGAGACACGCGGGCAGAAAAAGCGACGAGTGACGACAGGGCTTGGTTTGACATGGTCGCACGCAGCCGCCGAGGAAAACACGTTCGAATAAGCCTCACCCGGAACGACGCGCCGTCGATACAGTCGATTTACCTTGTGGAAAGCTGGGCCGTGATTTGCTCGACAAGGCTCGCCGCGTGTCCGAGCTGCAAGCAAGGCGGGGTGCAGCGGGGGAGCGGCCACACGGTTGACCCTGTGTACCTTTTTTTTTTTTTTTTTTTCATTTAGCAGCAACGGCGGCAGGTCAGTGGTTCGGTGGCGGCGGCAACGCGGGGGATGGTTTGGGGAGGCGCTGTTGTGGCGTGGGTGCGTGCGTGGGTGGAGTGGGCCGACGAGATGCAGCGGACGGCAGACTTGGCCATGGCCGTGGAGAACGGGCGGCTGTTGCTTGGTATGGAGTTGAGCGAGGCAGAGGGGCTTTTTCCCGACCAGGCGCTGTGTTGTTTCGGCGGGGAGGTGATTGCTTCGTGTCGCGCCGAAGAGCCATGCGGAGTGACGATGTACAGTGTAGAGGGCGAGCGTCTGCAGCAGGCTGTAAAGGTATAGGACAGCTGGTACGGCCGGTAGATGTAGGTGTTGATGTTGTTGCGATAGAGTTGTCGGGGTCAGGGAGCCAAGGAGAGGGAGGAGAGGCGGGCAACGGAAGCGGACAGCTGGTGCAACCACAGCACCACCAACATCGTCGTCGTCTGTCAGAATCAGATGGCCGTCATGTGGTGCACCCGAGGCCAGCAAGGCTAAACCCATGCGGGCAGCCAAGCTCCGGCGACAACATGGGCCTGGATGGGTGGAGGGCTTCCTTCGGTTCGTCTGCGCGCGGGGTGGGGAAGTCCAGTATCCAAAGCAATCCTGAGTCGAGTCCCTCACCTCCATAAGGCGGCTGTTCTCGTCGTCATGCTCCTCCTCCTCCTCTCGACATCGCTCTCTTGACTTTGACTTCCTCTCGGCCCTTTGCTGCCTCCTCGACCTCTCCTCTCCAATCCCACCTTGGCTGCCCCCATCCCGTCTGACGTCGCCTGGCCATGGATGCGCCGCCCTCCAGTACCACCCTCTTGCCACCCTCCGAATCTCACCGCGCCCTTTGAACGTCGTCCGCAATGGCCACCAGACCCCAGGTCGGCATCGATCGTCTGCCCCAGCGCCGCGTGAGCAACGAGCCCAGAGAGGCCATGAATTGCAAGAGCTGCCGCAAGAGAAAGGTACTTCAAGTCTCTTTCCTTCGAGCTCGACTCATTGAACGCGTTTGGTACAGATCAAATGCAATCGCCTGAAGCCCACGTGCGAGGCTTGTCAGGTCTTTGCTTGCCCGTGCATCTACGGTGTGTACCCTTTGTTACATTTAGCCTGATTGCAGAATTGGTGGCTGATGACATGTTGCAGACGCCGTGCCCAAGAAGCGCGGGCCAAAGACCGACGTTCTCGAAGGTTGGACCATTCAGCCCAAGCCAAGAAAGACTATTTCTGACCTCGAACAGCATTGCTCAAACGCGTAGACGGTCTTGAAAAACGTCTCCACGAAGAAAACAAGGAAAAGCCAGTCGAAGCCGAACCCGACGAGATCCAATCGTCAATCGAAACTTTGAATGAGCCAGAGCCTGCCAAACCTGCGAGCGCGCCTCCAGCCGCTCAGCGACTACGAGCTGCAAATTCAAATTCAAATCCAAACATCACCATCCCGCCTGCGGTCATCTCTCCTCCGCAACCAATGTGCGATGCCTTTGCCGATTGTAACTTCTCCGCTAACATTTCGCAGCCAGCAAACTCCAGTCCATGCTCCCACCGATGTTTTGGTTGATGCCTATTTTGCAAGGCTGCATGGAAAGCCATATTACATTTTGGACGAATTGACGACCAGACAACGACTCCAGCATCAACAACTGCCAAGCCATTTGGCACATGCGATCTATGCCGTCAGCGCTCGGTAGGTCGTCATCTCCTGGAACTTTTCTATGACTGACCCATCAATGGGCTCGAATTTTCCTTATATCAGTGAATACCCCAACGAGACGAATTTCATTCCCGGGCTAGATTGGGTGCAGAAGCCTGGAAAATGCGGCAACCCTGTGGACTGACTCTTGCAGATATGTACCGCATGGCCATGTTGGAGGCTACAGTGCCGCCGTCCGCGCATCTGATGAATATGCCGCCCGATCTCGCGTGGAGCTCGATTCCGACGAGCCCTGCATTGAGAGTCTCCAGACGTTGTTGTTGCTCGCCCAAGCCAATTACCAAGCTGGTCGGGGGGAAAAGGCGTACATGCTGCTCAGTAAGCGCCTTGATATTCAGAAGAAGCGCAACTGACTTGTTTAGCAACGGCAATAAGCATGGCTTTTGCTCTCGAGCTACATCGGGAGCTTCCCAAGATGATCAACATTCCTCCATCTGAGCGCGAGGGCCGTCGACGACTATTTTGGGCGTGTTATCTCATGGACCGCTTCGCCGCCTGTGGATCCAAACGACCATCGCTGATATCTGACGAATCCATTTTCCTGAGGCTGCCATCATCAGTTTCCAACCCCGGCTCCATGATGATGGAAGGCGACTTTTTCCGAAATGGCTCCAACATGCCATATGTGGCTGGCCCTACCAGACAGAACCAAAGTAGCTCTGTGATGCTGATTGGGATCTCGAGGATTCTGGGCGTCACGAATCGATATCTCGCAGCCGGCGGAGTCAAGGGCGACTCGCACTTTCCATGGCACTCGCTTTCGAATCTTTCCAAAATCCGCCACGAACTTGACATGTGGGCGGCCGAAACCCAAGACACCTTTAGCTCGCTCAAAAACCTCTTTGGTCACCAACAAAGCACTCTTTTGGTCTTGAGCAAGCTAATCCATCACATAATTCACTGCTTGATTTACCGCACCTTTCTCCCCATGGACCTTGCCGAGCTCTCCATTACCGGACAACACCAGTCATGGCAAATTGAGGCGACCAATCTTTGCTTTTTACACGCAAACGCAGTGGCCGAGCTCGTCGAAATTGGCCGCACGTCATCCATAATCGACTGGCCGGCGTTTGTCGGATACTGCGTCGGGACAGCTGGAACAATTCATGTACACGGAGCACACTATCGAGGCCGAGACGGCGAAGTCTATTCGACGAGTGCCGAGCTGTTGGCTAGGGAGATGCAGCAATTGGCAGAATTGCGCTTCATTTGGGCGGGCGTGCAGCACCAAAGGGATACACTCCAGTGGATCTACGGCTGTCACTCTGAGTTGGTCAAGAACATGGCTGGAAACGCCATGAGGTTTAGTCCGACGATGGATTTGGAGGACTTTTTCGACCGTTATCCTGGCCACGTCATTGATGGAGCACACATCACCTTTCAAGACTTGTCACTGGACACGGTCCACGACAGGTAAGCACCACATACTCTTGAATGTCTTTTGCTCACACTAGCAGTATCTCCCTGTACACTCAATCGCCGCAGAGCGCTTTTGTAGGCTCTGCCTCGTTGCCTTTTAAAATCCAGCCGCCCGTTCTTCCCTCACAACCACAGTCGACAAGTCCTGTCGAGCGCCGTCGTAAGCGTCGCTGCACGACCGGAGTGAATCAGTCCAGCGCCAAAATCACCACTTCCACCGCCAAGTCCGAAAGCAGCACATCCATCATCGACCAATCCACCAAAAACGACGCAACAGAAGACCCGACACAACGCCGGGACATGAACGTAACGACCACCCTCCCATCCTTCCACCAACAAATCATAACGCCCTTCTCGCCCAACTTCACCTTCACGCCCGACCCCGCGCCGCCATCCTCCAAACACAGCCGCGGCAACAGCGACAGCAGCAACAAAAACAACAGCGCCACAACAGCGTCGTCCACCGATATCCACACCACCGCCACCCCCGCTCCCTCCAACTCGTCCACCGTCGTCCCGCCCAGCGCAGCCAACAACGCCGCCACCACGCCCTCCTTCGACGCCATCTTCTCCATCCCCACCCCGCACTACGCCGAGCAGCCGTCGCCGCCGGCCCAGGCTGCGGCCGCGGACACCAATGCCAGCACCAGCAAAACCGCAACCGCCGCTGACGCCTCTGCGTACGCGTACGCGCCGCCATCCGCCAACAACCAGCCGCCCACGCCCGGCGCGGCGAGCGCGGCTGGCTCGACGCAGAGCGAGGAGGATCCTTTTTTGGTGTTTTTGCAGCAGTTGACGGATAATGAGGCGAGTAGGGGTGGGCCGAGCGATTTGGATTTCTTTTTGAGTTGAGTTGAGATGGGACGGGAAAGGAAGGAAAGTGAAGGAAGAGAAGGGGAGGGAGTACTGTATGATAGGATGATGTTTGAGGGGTGGAGTTGGTTGATACCTATTTGCCTGATTGCATTTCTGCACGATGAGTAGATCGAGATATGCTTGGATCTAGCTGACCTGCCTTGCATGGGCTGGTGAGAGGCGGGTGTGCTGTTTTGGCCTTGTCTACTTTGCCTGTCTGCCATTTCTTTCCGTGTGACATGTTTTTACCCTTCTGATTGACGTGGTGATTGAATCCTTGTTTTATCTTTTGTCCTCGTAAGTAAGCATCCGTATCAACGCCCCCTAGCTAAATCATGTAGCATGCAGCAAAGTAAGTAGCATCATCGTCAACCCACCCATCCGCTCAGCAAGCAATCCTTCACGCATAGATCTAACCCTCAACCGCACAAATCCCCCATGCTGCGAATCGTATCAGCCAGGAAGCGCTCCTGCCGGCGCTTCAATGCCTTCTCCGCCTCTAGCATCTCGTCGACACGGCCGTCGAACTCGTCTGCCGCTTCGATGACCTCTCGCTTCAGCCGCTCCACCACGGCGGCGTCAACGGCGGGGCTCTTCTCCCTTTTCTTCGTTGCCTCCGTGCCGTTGGCGTCGTCGTATGTCATGCTCTGCAGGATGCTCGTCGCGAGACTGTCAATCTCCGCCTGCACGCCGTCCCACTCTTCCTCGAGCCCAGCGAGCGTCTTCTCTTCTGCCGCGACGAGGCGGCGGAACGCTTCCATTGAGTCGCCGATGCGCTTCTTCGCGGGGGCTGGGCTGTGCTCTGGTTCGGCTTTGTAGAATACTTCTTCGTTGGCGAGCGGGACTTTGAGATCGACGACTTCGAGGTTGTGAGCGTAGCAGAGCTCCGCGAGGGTGGGTGTGCTGTCCTCGTTTCCGTTGACGTCGGCGTCCTCGATTTCGTCGTCAACCTCGTTGGATGCGGGGCTCGCAGCGAGGAAGGGCCTCGGAGCTGTGCGCTTGACGGGTTTGCTGGGCGCCCTTGGGCCGTCGTTGATTTCGTCGAGGCGTGTGAGCATAGTCGCGCACGCTGAGTGGAGCAGCGTTTCGGCGTCCGAGACGACCGTCTTGCGGTAAGCATTGGAGGCCTCTGCAGCTTGTGAGAAGCGAGTGTGCGAGTGAGAGAAGAAGTAACTAACCATTGAACTCGAGCGACAGCGGATTATGCAGCTTGCGCTGGGCGACGTCACTCTTGGGCTGCACCCGGCGCTTGCGGACGCCTTGAGGCTTGCTCGTCGTGTCATGTTTGCTGGGCGAGAAGGACGTGAAGGTCGTGGCAGTGGAGAGTTTGGAAAGCTTTGGCTGGAAATTCCGTGTTCTGGCCGTGGCAGAGACCTTGGAAGTCTTTGGCTGAAAGTTCCTTGATCGAAAGAGAGCGGCAGTGGATGTGGTGTGCTTGTACTTCTTCTTGCTTCTGATGGGACAACGAACAAATGGGGCTCCGCTGGCCTCCATGGTGTACATTAAAACTGGGCGGGGAGCTGTGTGAAGGAGGATGACGAGGGAAGGTGAGGTGAGGTAGAGAAGAGTGGAAAAGGTGCGGCAAGCACGCGATACTTATACAAGGCAGCCGCGTTTTTTGGAGTCGCCCAGCTTCAAACAATTAACTGTACAGAGGTATGAAGAATAAAAAAAGGCCCAGGCAAAGTCTTCATCAGCTTGAGCTACTGGGGTTTCTGGTCGTTCTCTTCTACCGGCTCCTCCGCCACCAGCACACCCTTCTTCTCCAGCATCTCCGACAGGGAACCGTCTTGGTGCATCGACATCAAAATGTCGCAGCCACCAATAAACTCCTTGTCCACGTACAGCTGGGGGATGGTTGGCCACTCGGAGTATTCCTTGATTCCTGCGCCATTGTCAGAACGAGCCCTATGCAACCCAATCGCCAACGCGACACGACTGTATATCTCACCTTGCCTCAGGTCGGCATCTTCCAGCACGTTGAATGCAATGAATTTGCTTGGATCCACACCCTGCATTCCGAGAATCTGGATGCTCGCTCTCGAGTAACCGCACTGCGGCATCTCCGGGGTGCCCTTCATGAACAACACAACAGGAGCTGCCGACACAGCTCGTTCTATGGCTGCGCGAGTGTCATCGGAGAGGAAGCGGGCTTGGAGAGGAGCAAAGCGTGCATGCTGCAGTGGGTTGACAATTTGGCGCGAAGGTCGCACGGCGGCGCGAAAGACCTGTAATTAATCAGCCTCGATTGGATCCAGAGTTTGCTGTGCGCGAATCTTACGCTCGAAAACGCGGTCCTGGAAAACATTTTGGGCGTTGTGGGCGATGTCGTGGAGCTGGACAGACGGCGGAGATGGACGAAAGTTCGCCGCATCGACATGACGCTGCCATCGCGGCGCCGCTGACATATCCAAAAACGCCGACTCGCAGCTTCTCTCACCACCCACCATCCCAGCCAAAAGGCCCAAATCCTCGAAATGGACCCTTGCGAAGCTTACGACTGAGCTCTAAGCATCCCTCCCACATGTCTTTGGCAGAATCCTCGCGCAGCAAAGCTCTCAGTGGCCCGCCGCTCAACGCGGCCGCTCTGCGCAATGACAACAAGGCGCATCTCCTGCTCGCGGCCTCGGGCTCAGTCGCGACAATCAAGATTCCATTAATTATCGACGCGCTGTCCAAAAACCCCAATCTGTCCATCCGCCTTGTCCTGACGTCTTCCGCCGCCGCATTCCTCGCTGGCCAGTCTACCGAACAGCCCAGTCTCGAAACCGTCGCGTCCATGCCCAACGTTGACGGCATCTACCTAGACGAGGACGAATGGAAAGAGCCTTGGGTGCGCGGGAACAATATTTTGCACATAGAACTGCGGCGATGGGCGGATTTGCTGGTCGTCGCGCCGCTGAGTGCGAACAGCCTGGCAAAGATGGTCAACGGCCTTTGCGACAATCTTTTGCTGTCCACCATTCGCGCCTGGGATACCACGGGTACTGTCGATCCTGTGTCTGATGGGGTCGATGCCGAGGATCAGACGGTCTTGCGACCGCGGAAGAAGACCATCATCGTCGCACCGGCGATGAATACTGCCATGTGGAATCATCCCATCACAACGACGCAGATTGCCTTGTTGGAAGGCGAGTGGAACGTGAGAAACGACGGCTGGGTGGAAGTTCTGCGGCCAGTTGAAAAACGAATCGCATGTGGGGATACGGGAAGTGGTGGCATGAAGGAGTGGAAGGAGATTGTGGTTGTCATTGAGGAAAGGCTGGAGCTCCGGTCTGGCTGAACAACTTCCCCGCGTTGAGCCTACTCGCCATTCACATCTGGTTTGCAAGGGATGATGCAGCCATACCTAACCTAGGAGTCTCGAAAGGTACTTTCAATATTTGAAGTTGACAACAGACAACAGGCACTAATGATGATGTAGGAATGAGACATGCAGATCAATCGACCAATAGATTTGCTTCAAAACCACCGCTGCTGAATTTCCCGCCTCGTTCTTGAATTGAAACAATAAGCCCTTTCTGACGCCTGAAGCTTTGGATGTGTTTTCATTCAATCAGCATCAATCGACATTCGTGGAGTATGGAGTGAGCATGTTATATTCAGCCAAGAGCAGCAACCTGTATTAGGAAATACTCTCGACACTCTTCATGTCTTACAAGGACGGCATGGAGGTCAGCGGTGGACACTCTTCCGCAGACCGGCAGCAAACTTTGTTTCCGCCAAGCAAACCACGACTGTGAAATGTCCAAACCAAAGAGATGCTCTCGAGTCTTGCCATGTTAAGCATTGCAGTGGTGTGAGATGATGCAGTGGCGTTGCGTTCAGGGATTATCTCGCCCACCGTTTCACTACGACGCGCCATAAGAGCCACAATAGCACATGTTCACCACCTCCTTCGCCGACGTCGGCACATTGCAACCACAAAAGAACCTGCAAATATTCCTTGGGCCTCATGAATATTCGAAGATACTCGACGGGGGTCACAATCACCAATCCTCTTGTCCTTTACCGCGCTTTGTTGGCAACGAAGCGGATTCGACCCGATCCAGCCCAGCATCGCCTCGGTACGTCATTGCATGCCTC
This sequence comes from Phyllosticta citrichinensis, assembly GCA_038380885.1. Classification (NCBI taxonomy): domain Eukaryota; kingdom Fungi; phylum Ascomycota; class Dothideomycetes; order Botryosphaeriales; family Phyllostictaceae; genus Phyllosticta; species Phyllosticta citrichinensis. The sequence goes on along the minus strand of JBBWUH010000001.1, from coordinate 909,895 downwards.
CAGCTTATCTGGTGATGCTATCAGATCCTGGGGTTGACCACGAACAGCGATACACTTGCAAAAGCTCTATGACCGCTTGAAAGATTACGAGCCGACCGTCGAATACAGCCAACGCCTTCATCAGATCAGTCGGGCAATCAACGCCGGCCAGCCCCAACCCCCTCTCGCGCAGGATGCGGGCACCTCGGGTTCGTCATGGCTCTGGTCAACGCTGCTACCCCAGAAAGAGAAGAAGGACAGTCGAGCCTTGACAAGAGTCATTACCAGCCATGAAGCAGCCATGGAGCTCGACTCGCCCAGGGGCTTGATGCTGCACGGCGAAGTCGGCACGGGGAAGAGCATGCTTATCGACCTCTTTGCGGACTGTCTGCCGAACCAGAAAAAGAGGCGATTCCATTTCAACACGTTCATGCTCGAAACCTTTGCCAAGCTCGAACTTCTCCGCAAACAGCGCGGCTCTGGGTTGATCAACGAAGACGACCACTCCCTCCTGATGCTGGCACGTGACATGATTCAGGCCTCCCCGATTCTGTTTCTCGACGAGTTCCAACTACCGGATCGAGCTGCTTCCAAAATCATGTCGACGCTTTTGACGAGTTTCTTTCATTTGGGAGGCGTCTTGATTGCTACCAGCAACCGCATGCCCGAGGAGCTGGCCAAAGCGGCAGGAATGGAATTTACGCCACCACCAACCCGAATGGATTCGCTTCGATGGCGATTCGGGATGCCTGAGCGAAGAGAGGGAAGCGAAAACATGTTTTCTGGGAGGGGAGATTTTGCTCCTTTTCTGGAAGTGCTCAAGGCACGGTGTGAGGTGTGGGAAATGGACAGCGGCAAGGACTACAGGAGAAGCGAGTCTGAAGCAGCCCTGGAGGGAAAATCGATTGGCTCGCAGATTGCTGAGGGTCTATCAGGGTTCTCGAACTCGGGAGGTTTCGCCGAGGATAACGTGTCCAAGGGCATGATTCTCCCCAAGTACTACTTTGTCAAACCGTCCGTCGACGGGTCCGAGACAAACGAGTCCTGGTCGAGGAGCTTTGTGGAAGCCGAGCAAGAGGCGGCAGGGCAGAGTTCGACTTGGTCACCCAGCACAATGCACGTCTATGGCCGCAAAGTATCGATCCCGCGGCAAAACAATGGCGTGGCATCATGGACGTTTACCGAGCTCTGCGGCAGTCAGCTTGGGCCTGCAGACTACATCACACTCGCCTCCCATTTTCATACCGTTGTCCTGACGGACGTGCCGGTCCTCTCGTTGCTGCAAAAGAATGAGGCAAGGCGCTTCATCACCCTCCTCGACGCTCTCTACGAAGCCCGCTGCAAGCTGCTCATTTCTGCTTCGGCCGGGCCAGACGACATTTTCTTCCCCGAAGCTCGAAAACCTGCTTCCAATGTTGTCAACGATAACCAAGTCGACTCGGACGCTGTCTACTCGGAGACCTTTTCCGACATTTACCAAGACGTGACGGCGCCTTTCCGTCCAAACATTTCGAGCTACGACCCTTCCAACCCAGACCCGTCATACCCTGAGCCCGAGCCCGAGCCAGAACCCGACTACACCCACGCCCGATATCAAGGAGTCCTGGCCGAAGACGCACTCGAAGACGATCCACCCAATCGCGTGCGGCGCGGTCGGGGGCCCGGATTCGCCGGGACGTTCAGCGACGAGCGGCCGACGGAAATGCCAAAGATGAGGCGGCGCACGGCATCTCCCGACTTCGCCAAGACGGTCGCGTTCACCGGCGAGGACGAGAAGTTTGCGTACAAGCGCGCGCGCAGCCGGCTGTGGGAGATGTGCGGCGCCAAGTGGTGGGCGCGCACCGAGGAAGGCTGGTGGCGGCCGCTGCCGCGTGAGGTGCGGCGATGGGAGGTGCCCGTGTCAGAGCGCGAGGCTTCTGGTGCGTCGGAAGCGCGCGAGGCCAGTGACGTCGTCATGGGCGAGTCTAGAGATATCGATGTAGATAAAGATGAGGTTTTGTTTCGGCATGGCGCTAGTCCTTTTAGAACGGCGCAGGAGCCACCCCCGAAGATTAATTGGACGCATATTTGGGGAACCATGAGATGGGGCAAGAGGGCTGGCGCGTGGGGTCAGGGGCCGGATGGGTTAGAGGAGAGGAAAAAGGACAAGAGCTGCTCTCCAGAGGGATGTGGATGTAAGAGCAAGGCATGATGGACGTTTGTTTCTTTGAGTCGTGCACTCGTTTTGATTGGGCGGATTTGTTGGTTTCTAAATGCTTAAAAGATTTCTTGACTTCGCCTGTCCAACTCCTGTGCGGCTTTGGAAGAATCGTGGGAATCCGAGACAGTTGCGCGTTGAAACAGAAAGCGGTCGCCTCCCATATTCCATGCCTATCGAGTCTTATTTCAGTAGATGACCGGTCTTCTCATACGCATTGGATTCATTCAATCAGATTTGCTCCAGTGGGCTTTTGCTTCTCTATCAGCTTTGCTTTCCACCTCCTGAAATGGAACTCGGGCCTTGAGCGTCTGCAACGAAACGTCAAGGCGACAGAGTGGCCTCGAATGACCACCACTCCGGCACCGCAGAGGCACCGCAAATGCAATGACTGAGTTGGAACACACTGAAGATCAACTATTTCAATTGAGTTTAGCGTACATCTATTGGAATTGGCAACGTATTCGCTTTCATGGTCATTGGGAAACAGAAATCTCCATCTTCCAATTCACATGCTGTGGACCCAGACTACACAATTTCAACTGTTACAAACTAATTGCGACGAAAGTGTAGTCGGAGGGGTTTTCAGACCCTTCTGTGCACGTACCACACTTTGGACCAGGGAATCACTTGTTAGGGACCAGTGGCAGGTGGGTGTCGGTGGTACGCGAGTGTTTTCCCTGGTTCCGTTGTGCTGGTTGGCTTTCAGTACCAGAGAATTTGTACTGCACGAGCCCCTGAGCCACTCGTGCGCAAAGTCCCTCCAGTCCCGTGGACCAACTAGACTTTCTGGGACTCTGTTCTGCTTCTGATTTTCTGTGCGAAGCGGGCCGATGTGTCCTATATTTGCAACGCCCCTGAGAAGATTGTGGTCAGTGACGTGCGGACGGACGACATGGTGGGAACTGAGGAGTCGACCAGTGTCGAACGGTACACTCAAGCGACAGCTACGAGGGATTGCACGGAAGTAGGTATCTCAGAGACTCTAGCATGCTCAATGGAAAGATCTGATACTGCTGTCTCTTGCGTGCATTTGCGGGCAGTTTCTTGTTCGTCTCGTCCAGTGATGCGCGAGATGGTTGTCAGAGACGCATGTAGAAGCAACAAGGTGAAGCTCCGCCACCTCGAAGACGGCGGTGCCATAGCAACCCGATGTTTTCTATGACATGTCGAAATCAGGGACTTGCGTTGAGTACCAAAGAAGCCACACTCCACCCACATGCTCACCCGCTGCCCCTGAAAGTAATGGATCCAGAAAGTATGGCATGCGCACATTTTGAGACCCTGGAAGAAGCTGCCAATTATTCAGAGCAAGGGTTACGTTCTTGCACTGTTGGTTGCTGATGCGGTTGAGAAACTCGGAAGTGTCGGTCGCCATGAGGCCATCGCATCTCACTCAACTGCGACCGTGGATCGGTCAACCAAGAAATATTCTTGCCTGATTGTGATTCTGAGACTTTTTATACAAGTTCCCAATGGGTGAAATCCGTCAAATGATGCTTGAGCGTTGGTGGTGGTCAAAATAAGTGTTTTTGAATAACATGTGAAGGGTCCAGTCAGGGTCCCGCCACAATGACCACAAGTACTTTCCTTTGATATCCTGCACATGAAAGACCACCTGTCCTGGTTTCCGAGCGTAGATCTGTTCAAAGGGCTTCACATGCTTGGAGTCAGGATGAAGAAAGTGCTTCCGTCTCCACTGGCGCAGCTGCGGTCGTCTTCGCCATGCCGTGGTGCACAAAGCCAATCAGCGACCCGACGCTGTCCGTCATCTTTGGTCCAATCCCTCGACACCCATCCAAACATCCAAGGGTCCCCCGTCCCATGGAATATCTGACGATTTCCCTTGGACCCGTATCAACCGAAGTTCCATCAGGGCACATCTTCAGCACAATCGTGGTACGTATTGTCGGACCATGGAACGTGGATTCGAATAGCTGAATCTCTGCTTCAGCCATTGCTCCAACGGAGAACGATGTGATAATGCCAGCATCTCGAGGCCGCGAGAGGCTTAAGAAGCCGTTTGCCCCTCGCGCTGATCCTCTTCCTTTCTCCTCCACACTTCGAGACCAAATTGAGACCATCACTCACAATGCCTGTCTCTTCTGGCTCGAAGTATCCCAACTCGCGACTTCGTCGCACGAACCCTCCCGGAGCTGCGCCTGTCTCTCAGCGCAGTTCCCCATCACTCTCTACATCTTCCTCGTCCTCATCACTTTCCTCCTCTTCTTCCTCCTCATCACTTTCCTCTTCTTCTTCCTCCCACACTTCCTCCTCTTCTTCTTTCCCCGCTACTTCTCCTTCCCCCGCTACTTCTCCTTCTTCCTCCCCACCTCCTACCCAAGTCTCTTGGCGGCTTTCTCATCCACAAGCCGCCCCACACCCTTCCAAGACTGCGGACTCCTGGAGAGCACGCGGTCCTCTGCCGCCATCCGGGGCTCCCCAACCCACCGACAAAAAGGCCTCGTGGGCCAAGAAGGGGGCCATCGGTTTCCTGCCCATGTTCTCGGAAGGTGACCACAGAGACTCGTGCCTCGTCCGAAAAATCCAGGAGACCCACAGCTTCACGGTCCAAGGGTTTTTCGGCCATCCTGTCTTGATCTTGTCGGACCCTGACGACAAGGGGATGGTCAAAATCTTTCCGCTGACCTCTTGGGGCGACAAGACCATCGAGAAAAAGTGGAAAGACATGGAGGACTCGAAGAAGGCTGAGAAGTTGAGTCACTTCTGCCAGATCGAACACCCAGGTGTCGAGGCCACGCTTCCCGAGTTGTTTCTGATGGATGGCGGCCGCCTCCAGAAGCGCTCGTACGTCAACATGCAGACGTGCTGGGAGGTCGAGGAGAGCATCCTCAACAAGTACCGAGGCAACAAAGGCGATTCGGTTCTCTTACTCACCGCAAGATCTTTCAAGATCGTCGAGGACTACGCCAACAGTCGGTATATGTTGTAACTCTCGCGCTCTCCTCGACCCCTCGAAGCTTGCCAGGGTGGGTGATCTCCTCTCTCGCGGTCTCTGCCTGACAACCGGTCATCTGCTGCGTACCAACAGTCATCGCGGACGCACGCAACAATGGCAGGGGTCGCAATCAAAGAAGTGCGCTCTTCTCCGAGGGAAGGACGCCAAAAAGGACGAAGAAGTCTCTCCCGGGAATCGCGAAAACACCCATTCCCCTCTCACTCTCCCGGCCCGACACACCGGACGACATCTTTCTCGGCGAGGGACCGAAAAACAACCCTCTTCTCCTCACTCTCCTGGCCAGACACACCGGACGACATTTTCTCGGCGAGGGACCGAAAAACAACCCTCTTCCCTTCCCTCTCCCGGCCAGACACACCGGACACCTCGGGCGTGGGATCGCGACAAAAACCCAATCATCTCAATCCCTTTCCTCCTCCTCTCCTCTCGGCGTGGGATCGCCACAAAAACCCTCGTCACCACTCTCAATGGACGACCTCCGGCGACACGACACTCGTCGACCGACCTCTTCAGTACCTTGGCTCTGGACCGCCGGGAACACCACACCCTTTTGAGTTTTTCGATGTTTTGCATACTTGTATTCTGTTTTGTTTTGTTTTGTTTCGTTTGGCTTGGACGTTTTGCGTGTTTTTCGCGGATTTATGTTGGGTTCAACCCCCCGCTTGTTTGCCGCCAATTCAAATCGACTTCAACTCTTTGCGTGTTTTTTGCGGATTCATATTGGCTTCCCCTTGGGGTGTTTTTTGTGAATTCAGATTGACTTCAACTCTCGGCTTGTTTTTCGCAAATTCAGATTGACTTCGACTCTTTGCGTTTTTCTTGCGGACTTAGATTGGCTTCGACCCTTCGCGTTTCTTTCACGGGTTCAGTTTGGCTTCGACCCTTCGCTTGTTTCTCGCGGACTCAAATTGGCTTTGACTCTCCGCATGTTCTTCGCAGACTCAGATTGATATCAACACTCCGGGTGGTTTTTGCGGAATCAGATTGGCTCGAGTCTTCGCTTGTTTGTCGCGGATCTAGATTGGCTTCCACCGCTACAAACGTTCTGCTGTTTCAGTTGTTGTGTATTGCTTCAGATGTCTCTTCGTATGGGTGCGAAATCGCCTTTTGTTCGCCATCAATACAATGTTTCAACGCTCAATTACTTTCCTCGTGATGAATGTAGTGACATGTAGCCTTGTTTTCGTGTTTTGTTTGCCTCCTCGTGGGTGATTCGGAGACCGCGCTGGTCAGGCCGATTCTAGGTTTGTCGAATGTCGGGTTTCCAGAGCAGTGAGGGTTCTTTTCGATGTCGCAAAATACGCTTGAAGAGACGGAGCGAGCCTGTATCGCTGCAGTATCCTTCGCTTGGCCCGAGTCTGGATGCTGTGGATGAAAACAAGTCGTAGAACGAACAAGTCGCAGAGATTGGCTGACGCCGCGTCTTGAGTCCATCAAACTCTTCACGCAGAGCTGTCAAAGTATTCCAAAGGAGAGAGGTTGATCTGTCGTGTCGTAATGTGACGTGTTCGTTACGATTCCGGCATCTGCAAGGCGGCAGCGGGAGCCCACCCCAGACCTCCTTCTGCGATCGAAGTCTTCGCCAACACCACACGCCCAACCTTGAGCGCAGTCCTGGCTTGTTTGAGACCGCAGCCATCCGCCAAGGTCTTCTGAAAGGTCTCATCCTCAATTCACTCCTCTGGAACAATGGTGCTGACTTGTGCAGGGATCGCAGTGTTCGCAGCCTTCTTCCTTCGTCGATGGCCTCCGTTCCGCACCTTGGATCTTGAACACACACGCCCCCCACAACTTCAGGACAACGCGGGTATTGCTTTCAAGACACTTGCTTGCGAGTTCATCTCGCCTCTCGCCATCCAGTTCCAGGGACTTTGAGGCACAGACCACTGGGGTCAACTTTCATGACGCTTGTGAGCACACAACCAGCGGAGACGCGCGGATCCCCAACGTTTTTTCGACCTCGCTCGCACAAGAGACGAAGAGACATACTCCAGTAGCAAGAGGGTCTGCTCGCTTGCTGCCGCATTGCATGACTTGTCGAGAGTGGCAACCATGAAGGACGACCGAAGGCCATCGAGCAGCAGGCCCAGATCAACCTTGAGCGTTTTCAAAGCTGTTTCCAATCGCCCCGGCTCCTGGGTTGCTGCGCAAACTTGGAGTTAAACAGACAGTTCCAGCCAACTCCTCGGCCGTGGCGATTCTGCAGCTCCAATGGGAAGCCAGGCCGCCCTTTTCCGCTCAGCGGCCATTGTTCAAGACCGGATTCAACGAGCGTGAAACACTGGAGCAAACAACAGACAGACGACATCATCGAGCGCAACATCTATTCGCTGAACTTGTCGGAATCCTGGACTCTGGCCACGCATATTCAGGGTGGATGTCGAAATTGCTCAGCAGCATCGGCTTCTGCCACATCCTGTCTCAGCTCATACTCTTGTTTCGAAGGAATGCGGCTCTTTGACGTGTCAATACAACTAAATTGTCTGTGTTCAACTCCCGTGATGTCAACGCCCGAGGTCGAATCCGTATGGCGCTCCCAATCTACAGCCTTTCGTCGCGAAGCTTCCAATCGGACAAAGAAGAATCCCCCAGCTCCTGGGACACACTCTTTGCTTCTCTTGGCGACTTTGTAGGAGCTCATTCTCGTCAAGTCCATTCCGGGTACGAAGAGCACCATGGAATTTTGCCGGCCTCGATTGTAGAGTTCCCTCTCGCTCCGTCTCGACGACAGGTTGAATATCAGCACCTTTGCTTGCATGGATGCCATGGAGCGTCTATACCAGCGTTTCGGGTATGTTTGTTGATTTCATGGCCATCTTCAACCTTTTCGACAAGCCATTGAGGTCGAAATCGTATCTGGGACGTCGAAAATCGACAGTTTGCCCAGATTCTGACTTCAAATTGTTCCACAAGAGACGTTTACGACCGAAGGTGTTGCTTTCCTGCTTGTAGAACGGAAGTCAGCAAGTTTCTCGCAGTCTTTGATGTCTGAAGGCGCCAACATGCCTTGGGCAATGTTCAATCGCAAACTTCCAATGCACTTGGAGGTGATTGCGCCCGGTCGGACGTCGAACGATGTCAGTCAAGCCTGTCGCAGAGGGTGAGCTTGACGGCCAGCACAAGATATCAAAAGCATCCAGAGGAGATGGAAGAGCTGCTGGATAGAATACTGGTCGTCAGCGTCCGGCAGTCCCAAGCAAACGACAAGTGAATTGGCACATTGCCGAAGATGTAACGCAGGCGCTCGTTGCTAGGCAAAATGTCCAAAGTACCGCCTGCAAATCACCTACGCGTTATCCACACCAGACGCGTCAATGCCGCCCGGATTAATTCGATACTGCCAGACGCGTGCTTTCCTCCGGCCTGGTTGTTTCCACCACCCGCTGGCACAACACAAAATTCCATCTTTGCCCTCTGCCTCTCCTCTCCCCTCCACCCCAACACCTTGCTCCCCCCTCCCATCTTTCACGTCGCCTCGCCGTTTTTGGGGAGGTTTTTTCGTCTCGCTCGCCGCGTTTTCTCTACGAAAGTAGAGCATCATGAACCCTGTAAGCTTTCTTGACCTGAACTCTCTTACGATCTTTCAAACAGAGACTGATCCCTCCAAGCACAACAACCAGTACCGAGACGGTCACTGGCGCGGCACTCAGCCTCCGCTGGGTGCCGATGCCCAGAGACCGTCGACGTCTGGCTCTCGCCCGCCGCCGCCGCCACCTCTCCTCCTGGCCGCCAACGGCCAACAAGTCCAGGTGCCTCGGCCCTGGCACCGGTGTCCGCCGCCTCTCCCCCTGGCGCGCCCGGCTGGTCTGCCAGCGGGCCAATCTTTCCCTGCCTTTGGTGCGTCTCCGGCGTCGCTGATCTCTGAACAAAGCCATCTAACACCAGACAGGTGGACGGCCGCACCAGGGGCTCCAGGGCTACGGCCATGGGTACCATGGTGGGAACTACGGTTCTCACCATGGCTACTCTGCCGGAGGCCTGGTCCCCCCGCCGCCTCCCCCACCGCCGCCGGAGTCTGCTGCTCTCCCGCCGGCGCCATCCCCGTACCTCCGGGGGAACCCACGTCGCTCCGAGGAGCATGACCGCCGTGGCCTCAGGGAGGTCAACATTCCTGCGTTCCCTGCCGTTGGCAACAACGGCTCTTACTACCACCAACCCGTGCGCTTGCATAGCAGCGCCCAGGCTGTATCCACCCCTGGTGGACAAGGTGTTGGCCGTGACCAAGGCCGGGTTGGTGGTAGTGGCCGCGGTGGTCGTGACTTCGGTGGTGACCGTGGTCAACCCCCTGCCCCTCGTGGCAGGAAGCGAGGTTACAAGGAGATGGCGGCCGAGCCGCAACAACAACAGCAACAGCAACACACGCCGCGTGGGCCGCGCCAACAGCTCACGCCATACGCGCCGCGCCGCGACAGGGCAGTCGTCGTTCCGCCGTTTTCGGGCGTGCTTGAGAATCGTGCCAAGTTCACCCTCCCCAGGCGCAAGAGTGACGAGATCCAACCCGGCCGCATTTTGTTTCTCAAACATCAATCGAGCATTCACCAGTTCACCTGCCTCATCTACCAGATGGGTGACAACAACAAGCCGGGAGGATTCACGCGGTACGACTACGACAAAGTCAACCGCTTCTTCAACCACCCAATCATCGTCGTCGAAGCTCCCAATGATAAAGGCCTCGTCAAAGTTGTCACCCTCACCAGCCTTGGTGGCCTCACGCCCGAGCAGAAGTATGCCGCCGACAACTTCAACTCTGAGAAGCATGGATCGCACCGAGCAGAACTATTCCGATCTGACTACCTCGAAGTTCATCATCCTGGTGTGAGCGATGCTGCACCATACCCCGGCAGCCAAAGACAACTTCACCTCTGCAACGACAAAAAGCTCATGGACCGCTCCTACGTCAACCTCGATGGCGGCAAAACCTACATGGTGGAGGGCCAATACCTCGTCCCCTACCAAGACTTTGGCGAAAAGAACCCCGACTACCGCCTGGAGGATGACTCTCTGGACTTTCTCATCGAACATCGCGCCAAGCTCGAGGCAGAGAGAGAGGAACGCGACCGCGCCAAATGGCCTACGGGCAAGGCACCGAATGAACGTTGGTGAAGGGTGACGGTTGGCTGGGTTTTCTTTGTGGTGGTGTCGTTTGGGGTTTGTCGACACGTGTGGTGGAACTTTCTTTCTGGGGGTTCTGTGCGTCTCTACGCCCTGATGGGGTTTCTCATGGTCGCGCGTCTCTGCGCCGTGGTGGATTCTCTTTGTGGTTTGCGCTTTTCTGCGCCGTGGTGGATTTCCTTTGTGGTTTTGCGCGTTTCTGCGCCGTGGTGGATTTCCTTTACCGGTTGGGGCGTTTCTGCGCCAGTGGTGGATTTTCTTTGTGATTCTGCGCTTCTCTGCGCCCGTGGTGGATTTCTTTCTGGTTCTGGGTTTGTGTCTCGGCGCTGAAGGGCTCGAGTTCGTTGATGGACGCCTGCAGTGGAAGTCTTGCGTCTGCATCCACATTTGGCGTTGAACCATGTCAGGTTGCGTCCAGCGGCATTACAGATTACTCCATCACCCATTTTCTCAGTGGTGGTTTAGTCAGAATATCAAGATCCTTTTGAATCCTTTACTCTAGTGTTTGAGCTTTCTGATGTGCGCCTGCAGTGGATTCTCTTTGTGTTGTGATTAGATTTGGTGTTTGCTTAGTTTGCGCTCAGCGGTACGATGCGTTACACCGCCCTTTCTCGCTCCTGAATGTGGGGGAAAAAAAGAAAACGACTTGGTAGTATCGCTGGAATTGCTACAAGGCTTCTGCATTGTCTGCGGATGCCTCGTATGAATGCTTTACATGCCAGCGGACCGGTCCCGAATGCCCCTGGCTAGTCTCTCGTGGCGACGCTTGTCTCTAGCACATGGATCCCGAGCGCTTCAAGGAATGTTTCGATCAAGATTTCTCGTACAGCGGGGAATCCGTCAAATGCTCCAGCGCAGCTTGTCGCAGCTTTCAAGCAACGCTCCCCCGTTTGCGGTATCGCCGTTTGACGGCCCCATCGGTTTGAAAAGCATTTCAAGGTTCATTAGCAAACTCCCCCCTTCCTATTTGACCGTCTGGCTCCAATCACCATGTGTCGCACGACAGCTTCCCGGATGCAGAACTGCCTCTTCGGGAAGGACGCTAGGACAGCCCCTGCAGCTGAGGAACTCCAACGTTTCTGATTGGCTAGTCGTGCACTATCGGCGCTTCGCCAAACTTTATCCCAACGACCAACGATCGAGAGAACTGCTACGATGAGCTTTGATGGTCTTTTGCGCTGTGATCTGTTTGTGAATGTTCTTTGTATTGGTGGTTTCCTTCCTTTTCCCGAATTCCTGAAACTCGCCCCTGAATCGAATAGAACACCATGGCCCCCTGTCCACGCCAGGTGTAGACGCACAACTGCCGACAAGATGTCCAGAATCGTCAGAAGATGTCGCTATCGATGCATCATCGACATATTTGAATGTTCAATCCCGTGTGATCTGTCGGCGATAGCTGGCCGCCGGATATGACGGCGTTGGCAGTACTGGCACTTTTCTCCACAGCCCGAAACCACCATGGATTCTTCCACCACAACTCCATCATCACCCTGGCTGGATCTTCTACGCAACCATGGCTGGCTTTCGTGTCCATCGTGAGTCTATTACACATCTCGATGTCCCCTTGCTGACGTTGAGGCTCCAGGTGATGAAGCAGTCTCGCGAGGCTTTGTTCCTGGCAGACGCCACCGTGCAAACGGCCGAAATGCACGACAGCGCCATCAATACGATGTCCGCTCGCAAGGCCCCGTCGGACGACTTCATGACGAGAATGTGGCGCCTTTGAGGGCAAGGCCGGGTAGCGCCTTCGGCAATGGCTCGACCTCTGGTTTCGGACCGACAGGGGTTCAGCAAGGCACAGCAAGCGAGGATCAGGGTAAGCTCTTCCACGGTGCTTCTTGTCGTAAAAAAAGAAGCAGCCAGGCCTGGTCTCATTCATACTGACGCGGCGCAGAGAACTTTCCGCCGAACAACTCGAGCCACGCTGGACACGGCAACCATTCTGTTGGCCCTCTCGAAGGACGTTGCGATCAGAGCGGCCATGCCCATTCCATCCAAAGCCAAGTCTATCATGGATATCTGCATGGAGTTAGCCAAATGCCTGCAAGAATGGGCGAGTCATCGGCGTGGGCGCAAGGATTGGGTCAAGACGGACGCGGTCGCAAGAGGGAGCCTTACCCAACTCCCGGCATGGTCTGCTACCTCCACAAGGACATTGCCAGCCACGTCTTGAAGAAGCAGGTCAGCAAACTGGACTACATGGAAATCCTGGGACACCCGGTAGTGATATTGGCGCCCTCCCCGCGATCTGGCCAAGTCGTGTTTGCGAAGATCACGACCTTTGGCGGAAAGTCCTTGGACGAGAGATGCGGCCAGGGCGATGCCGGCACAAAGTTGAGAAACCAGTACCTCCCAATCAGAGATGGCGACAAGGAATACAGCGGCGACGTCCCAGTCCTGGAGGTCAAAGGCGGACGCAGATTCGATCGCCAGTCGTTTGTCAATGTCGCGAGGAAGAATGTTCTGTCGATCGAAGCGTTTCACTTGCCGCCTTTCCGGAAGAAGACGTCGGTCGGCGTGGAGTTTGAGGTGACGCGCGACTCGCTGAAGGCCATCGTGGAGCATTACGAGGGCATGACTGAGAAGGAGGTGTTTCTTTGGCCGTCCATTTGAGCTGGCCACTCAAGGTTGTGTGCACATGTTTTCTGGTCAGCTTCAAGTGCTGCCTAGAGTTTTGTATGGTGTAGTTGAAAGAGGAGGTATATTTTGTGAATTCGGTATAGTCGGCGCAGTTTGTTTGGAGGTGGTCTGCGCCGTTGGGTCGGTGTGGTTTCTGGGCAGTGACGTCCATCTCCTGGTACAGCAACAACGGAACGACCCAAACAGGAGCAACGTCCCACCCAAAAGGGAGCAACGACCCTCTCCTCGTCGCAAGGAGCGACAAGCGCGTCAACCTTTGCGACGCTCTTGTCCCCTCTTGTCCCCTCTTCCACCGGCGCATCCCAAAGCCCAAAGCCGCCGACGATGCATCAAACGGGAGCTTCAAGCAGCAACTGGAGACTCGGTAAGTCGTGATTCCTTTGACGACGCGATTTCTGTTGAGGGCTGACATGGCTTCTGATGTAGGTGCTTCTCCGGAGAACGCGTCAGCAGCGTCTCGACCACCGCCCGTGTCTCGTCGGAGCTTCCCAGGAGCTGAGCGGGCTGGTTGGCAGTTGAAAAACTGGCGCGACGGTGAGTGACATCAGCCTTGATAGAGGAGAACGTTCTAACGCAATCATCCCAGCTCCCAAACCACAGCGCGCATATACGTGGAGCGGCCCGGGAGCTGCCAAGGGGTCTCGTTGGAAGGAAGACGATGACTGGCGAAGCCATGGTGAGTTGGGATGCCTACAACCCGCGTGGAGAACAACTTGCTGACCTCCAACGCAGCGTCCCCCTCGCAACAGCACGACAATCCGGAAGAGGCCTCGAACATCGCCGAGACCTGCGAGCAGCCTCGACCTCATCTAGTCCCCGGAAAAATCTGCTTCATCAACGAGGGTATAAACAGCGACGCTTTGCATCAGCAAGTAGTGGCCGAACGGGAAAAAGACATTCTCGGCCACCCGGTGGTGATCCTCCCGTTCCCAGCAAAAAGACCAGGCTGCAGAGTAATAGCCACGGTCACCTCGTTCTTGAGCACACCTATCGACGAGAAGTTCTCCAAGCCCGGGCAGGAGAGCTTGAAGGCTCGATATCTTCCGATTGCCCACGGAGAAGAGGACCACGGGAACGGGCAAATGCTGCGCCTGGAGGACGACCGGAAGCTTTCCAAGAGGTCTTATGTCAACGTCTATCCGCGAGACCTCTTGGAGATTGAGACGTGCTTCCTTCCAGCTTTCCAGAGGGGTAGTGTCGAGTTCGATCTCACAGAGGCGTCCATGGATGCCCTGGAGCGCCACATCGAAGGACTTCTGGAAAGGTTGTATGAGGAAGAGAGGTTCCGGTTCGGAGACAGGCGTTGCAAGCTCTCGGGCGGCTCTGGTCTCGCAGGAAAAGAGTGTATAAAGCATGTCAATAGCAAAAGTTAATCTCTGCTCCCCAGTCAGACTCATCAAATCCTGTGATATCGCACTTGACTACGAAGATGACTTGCGACTGTGACTTCTTTTCGGTCTTTGCAGGGCCTGGGAGTGAGCATGTCAAAGATGAGGATCAGCAAAATCGACAAGTATTGAAAGGAAAGATTGAAAAGCGATGCTTTGCCGGCGGCAACCAACCAATTGAGATGGAGCAAAACGCGTCATAGCCTCTGGTGTTGGCTACGTCGTTGTACAATCACGGCCTTCTCCGGTCGTTTCGGTAAGGTTTCGGGGCCTTTCACTTCTCAAGGACGTTGTCAACCAAACGCAAAGTCGGCGATTCAAAGCGTGGTGCTCAGCTTCCATGTCGAGCAATGGCTTTGAAATGACTAGAGGCCGCGGATGCAGAGCGACGGTGGCTGTCTTTGCAAATAGACTTTACAAGAGGAAGATTGGCGCCAATGCTCTTCAGCGGCAACATTTCGCCATGCGTAGTAAGCGAGCCGACACGGGCTGTTCTAGGGAATCCATCGGCGGTGTCCCACCTGAATGAACTACGTCAAGGCAAAGAGGTAACTCGCATGTGTTTCCCGCCAGGCGAGTCTTATTCCATCGGAATCGACGTGGACTGTCAAGCCTTGCGTAAAGTGGGCTCAGACAACGTGCTGGAGACCGAGCTACATTATCTTCCAGCGTTTTGCAGGAGAAAGACGGGAGAGGCTGGATTGAGGACCGCGAGTGACGGGACTGGCTGGAAACTTATGGATATTTGTGGTGCAAAGCAAAAGATGGCGCACGCCGACCCATCTGGGGAGGAGACAGAGCTGGGAACACACGTCGATAGTCTTCAATAAAGTTCCCTGTTTCAAACACTGAGCTGAATACTCTGGGACAATGTCACGAGTCGCTTTGAATGATGGCTTGCTTTGAAACGGAGGTCTGCGATGGCCACCTTGGTCCGAGGAACAGAATCTCTTGAGGCACATAAAGGACTTGCAGTCTAACTCTGCTTCAACAGGGTAAACTCGCCTTGTCTGAGTATTGAGCGAATGATGTTTCGGCGACGTGCCATGAGGTTGGTTGGTCTATCTCTACTTGGCTTTTGTCGAAGGAGGCCGCCCCTGCGCATATGAGGGGAATGATTGATTCCATTCGGTCCAACATGGGCAGAGTTGATGGCGTGGATGTGGGAACGTTGACCAGGGCACTACGTTGATGGCAGTACTCCAGAGCTGTTAAACATGACCAGGACCAAAAAAACATGCAAGTCCCGTGTCCTCGAGCAAGCCCGGAGAGCTGGATCGCTGGGCTGCGGGTCCAGTGAACAATCACCTGGCGAGTGCCTTGCCCTCTTCACAAGAGCACAACAAGCACCTCGATCACCCATGCTCGAAGCTCACTCTGCACTCATCAAGCACGAAACATGTCCAGGCCAGGTGTACAGGACGATGGCCTTCCAGAGGGTAAGTCGCTCATGTCTCTAGACATCTTGACTGGAGTATGCTCAAATCGCAACAGATATCGATCAAGATGCCCCACAGAATTCCAGTGTTGATCAAGCGTTCACCATGCAACAAGGCTCGAGTTGGGGACCTCGGCATGACTTGCCCATGTACGACGCGGGACGGGGCTGGGGCACGACGGGACATTCAAACATGTCAGGGTTGCACCAGGCCAGAAACTTCGACGGTAAGTGACATCTCTAGTCCAGTTCCTAGCACGCGTTGATGGAAAAGTCTTCCGAGAGCACCCGTCAGCGATCGGGTATCCGCAGCCGTCTAGATGGGTCTTCGATCCACAGCGACACATTTTCCAGGAAGTTGGGCCAAGTTGGGAATGGAGATATCCAGCGCCATATCCGCATGGCGGTTTGTACAACACATGTGGTCAAGTCTCGCTCCCGCAAGTCCCGTTGCTCCATGTCCAGCCGAATCATCTGGAGGGCCTGGCTCGTGGATTGTGGTATCAAGACCCGTGCTGTCCACACGGAGCCGTTCCCAGATGGTTTCCAACTCCCGATGTTGTTTGGCCACCATCCAACGAAAATGGTTATCCGTCGCGACAAGTCCACCGCCTTGTGTACGCTACGGGAGCTCAATCCGATGGAAACGTTCGCCCGGGAGGATGGATCGAGAACGGTGGCTTGCGACAGGAGAGGACTCAACCAGCCACGCGGCCAACAGCGCGGGTCCCACTTGGATCCATCTGTCCAAATCAGCAGGTTCGTCGAGGTCGCAAGGCCGAGCCGCATCCTGTTCCTGGCATGATTTGTTATCTCCACAAGGACATCGAAAGCCAGTCTCTGCGAGAGCAGGTCAGGAATGGCGGGGATTACGCCGAGATCTTGGGTCATCCTGTCGTAGTCCTCGCCATCCCGGCAGCACGCTCTGACGAAGTCTTCTTCGCCAAGGTGACGACATTTGGCGGAAAGACGGCGGCGGAGAAATTTGGTAGCTCCGACAAGACGTCGAGGAGGTTTCAACGAGAGTACCTCCCCATCTCACATGGTGGACCGGCACAAGAAGAAGGATTCGAGCTGCAGGTGGAGAAAGGCCGGAGGATGGGCGCCAGATCATGGGTGAATATTGGACCCAAAAACGTCCTTCGCATCGAGACCCGACATCTTCCACCTTTTCGGAGAACCACCAAGCAGGGTGTCGAGTATGCTCTTACAGCCGATTCGCTTCAGAAGCTGATGGAGCATTACTGGAAGCTTGTACGAGAGGACCAGGAAGGAAGACGGCGGACATGAGGGTGAGAGGCGAGGCCGCCAGTTTGGAGGCAGCTTGGCACCATGTTCCGGCAGGTTGTATTGGAGACAGTTACGCGTAGTTGTTGTAAAGTCGAATGTGAAAGATTCTTCTGGGTGTTTTCCTTTGGAGTGATTGCGGATTGTTCAAGAATGGACCATTGTCGCCGCTCAAAATGGCGAAGTCCAAAAATAGGCTTTGGGCGTCCTTTGTCCATTGTAACGCACTGTTGTTTTCGTGACAATGCGATCCTTTCAGATGATCGGAAACGCCACTCGTCCTGTCGAGTATAACAAGAGCTTTCCCAGAACCCTCTTGACGAGAATTGAGCAGTCAAACTCGCAGACTCCATGGATTACCAAAGACCCTTCGTTCCGCAGGTCGGAACGCCTAAGCATTGTGACGGTCGCCAGCAAATAAGCCGTGCTTCTACCATGGCGCGACCCGGTGTCGGAACGCCAATGCAAGGTTTGCAACCCAAGCTGACATCTTCGCAGGCGTCGATCAGTCAAACACTGGGTCCAAGTGCGCCACTTCGCTTTGGCTGTTGTACCAAGAACACAGCGACAAACAAGAGCCCGCAACAGGAAAAGACTCAAGGTAAGCCTGCCCTGCATCGTCTGAGGGCCAACAGCACACCGAGCCCAGCCTTCCAAATGGGGAATTTCAGACACCAAAAGCGGGACTTTGCTGCAACCCATTCGCCAGGCGGTGCCCATGATGAGGCTGAAGAGCGTTACTGGAGACGCCGAGGGGCCATCAGAAGTACGCCAACGGGCGGGTCCCCTCTGAACAGCCCAATAGAGAAGCCAAGACTGAACTACGACACTTGGATCCTCCCGTCACGCATCGCGTTCCTCCCGAGGGTGCGCAAATGGTCGCTTCTGGCCGGCCAAGTTCGTGAAAAGTTTCACGCACAGGTCGCCGGGCACCCAGTCATCATCATGAGCGCTCCAAACTCGAGGGGCGTGGTGGCAATCGCCCTCCTCACAAGTCTGGGTGGCCAAACAGTCCAGGAAAAGTATTCCAAGGTGTATGCTGGCAATCCAGACCGAGCCCGCGAGTTTGGTGGCGACTTTCTGCTAATAAAGCACGGAGACACGCAACCGCACGACGATACGCCTTTGCTGAGGTTGAAAGACGGTAAGGAAATGGGGCGCAGGTCTTATGTGAATGTTGCTTATGGAAACTTTTACGTCCAGGTCGAAGATCTTGCTCTGTACCGCAAAAATGGATCCGGGAAAGACAGCGAAGTCTTCCTAGACGAAGCATCGTTTCAGGAACTGGTAAGGTATAGGGACGGCAGGCTGATGAACCAGGCGTATATCGACCAGGTCAAATGGCCTGCAGGATGGAGAAGACCGTCGGAGAGCCAACTTGGAACCAACGCTATGGCGAGGTTACCGTTTGCTGCTTTGGCCTGATCTAGCACGTTGTAGGAATCGTAATGAAGACATTTGCGAGAATTGGCGCGCGGTGACACATTCGAAGCGTGTATTCAGGATTAATTGCTAGGTTGATCCAACTCTTCGTTTCATCGAAGCGATCCGAAAGAGCAGGGCCAGGAATAGGGTTAACAAAGGATCCCATCCGGTCTACCAGTGCCGCAGATTTCGGTTCCAAGCTCTTTGTCATGTAAACGAGGCCATGGCGGTATCCAGATTCCTGGGCGATGACAAGGCGAAACGGCGAGGTAGATTGCGGTGAGGTGGGACCAAGCGGTGACATATGCAGAATTGACGAGAGAATCAAGCGTTCTGTTGAATGCGAAAATGCATGCAGATGTCGCATTGCAAGCGGCTCATGGCGAACTTTTGAAAAAGAGACGCAAAAGCGAAGTCCTGTCAAGGCAGTAAGGCAGATTCGCACCGACAAAAAGATCTTAAGCTGGTGAAGAATTGGAATTTGCTGAACCCCGGCAGTGAGATGTATGAACAATGAATTGAGAGGGAAAGCTGTACCGGGACGAAGCAGGTGGAGTTGAAGCTGGTCGGCCGAGGGTTAACATTTCCCCAGGTAATTCGCAAGGCGGCAAACGGCGGCAGAACGACAGCTAGCCGTGGCAGCTCGAGCAAGAGGCCAACCATACTGACATACGCAACACCAAGGATCCACGAACCCACCAACGCTGCAGCTCGCCCGACCCCGTTCCACGACCGCTTGCTCGCAAACAGCCACCGCGCGCCAGGAATCTCGCCCCGACCAACGAAGACACCGGCGACAAAGCACAAAGATGGTAAGCGGACCTCAACAACCACCCCCGCCGATATGGCGAGCTAATGGCTGTGGCCTACAGACAGCGCTCTTCAATTTCCAGTCGCTCCTCCTCGTCATCCTGCTCCTCGTGTGTACGAGCACGTATCTGCATGCCGTGGCGCCCGGTCTGCTAGATCGCAACAAAGATGGGTACGCAACCCGCCCCGAATCTCCCACACCACCTTAGACGGTAGAAGACCGAGCCATCCATCTTTCCCATCGACCTTGGGGGATTTGGACACAATTCGCCCGTCGGACACGCGATGGTGGCCCGCGGGCATCGTGGAGACGACGGCCGGTCAACAGAGCAAGCAAGCAAGCAAGCAAGCGCTAACAGGCGACAGCGTGTTTGGCATCTTTTGGAAATTCGCACGCGTGGGCGAGCGACTGAGCCCGTACGTCAGCCTCTGCTGCGTCGTCATGGCCGTAAGTTCCGTTGTCCCCATCTTTCCAAGACTGCAGCCTAACGCGACGCGCAAAAGGGCTCGCTCTTCATGGGCGCGTAAAGCACCATTTCCCTCGATACCAGGGCGTTGAATTGTTGTGAGCATCGATATGGCGCGAGGCGTTTGGCAGGACACGAACGATGGCGTTTCAGATTTGGGTTGTGTGTATGGACGGACGGACGAGATGTGTTTTTGGTGAGGACAACTCTGATCGGGCCTGGCAGCTCGTTTCTTATCATGAATGGAGACTGACGTGGAGCAGTGAATCTAGAATACTTCTGAGATTGATGATCGCAGGCGGGGATCTAACGACGGAGATGATGCTCGAAACCTCAAGCTGACGGCTACCCATGGCCACGAAATCTCCCCTGCGCCGTATCCGCTACGCCAGACGAAGAACAGCCCAAACCAATCCACTCTGCCGAATCTTCCCTTCCCTCTCAATCCCCCTCCTCACCCGCACGCCTACTCTGTCCGTCCCCTCAGCGTGCGCAAAAGCCGCACCTCTCAACCCTCCACATCCATCCCACATCCCGCCCTCCACACTCACCAATCACCAACCACACAAACACAGGCAAGCAATCCCCTCCCTTTAAAAAAACGGCAAAGCTTTTCCTTAAAACAATGGCTATGAGTCACAGCAACAGTAGCAACAATAGATAACGTAGCAGTAGCAGTCTCAAGAATGATTTGTAAGTAATGCACAGAGAACGAATACCGCGTCCATCCCATCCCGTCCCATTCCGTCTCCGGCTAAAGGGAGCAGTAGGAGGACGAGAAGAGAGGAGAGAGGAGAAAGGAGAAAAGTACAATGATGAGGGAAAAAGTATGGCGATGTGGTGATGTGGTACTTGTTGAAAAGAAGACGCAGAAGCAGCAAAGAAAAGGAAAAAAGCAGGCGTGCATCTCCCATCCATCCATTCCACCCAAAAGCCGTCATCCGTTGCGTCGTTCATCGCTGCTTCTGCCGTTGATATATTGCGTTGTGTTGATAGTTGAGATTGAGATTGGGATTGCTCGCAAAAGTCTTCTTTCATCATCATCATCATCTTCTTCTTCTTCTCTCGTTCGTCTCCGTCTTGTCTTGAATAATGAATTGCAAGTATACTGCTGCTGCCGCTGCCGCCGCCGCCGCAGGTCTTCCCTCCTTCCTGCCCTTCCCGCCCCAAACAAAAAGAAAACCCTCGCTGTTCAAAAAACATACGTGTACAAAGTAAAAAAGTCATCCGCTCATCCGCGTCCTCTCGTGAGTGCGGCGACATTACTTGGTGCTCCCACCCACACCCGCCGCACCCTTGGCATCGCACAGCGCATCGCCGTCGACGCTGCTCTTGCGCCGCGCATCGCGCTCGACGTCGCTAGCGTCCTCGACGACGACGTCATCGACGCCGAAGTCGGTCACGTCGCGCATGGCCACGCTGCCGTTGTCGTCTTCCTCGTCGTCGTCGTCCTCTTCGTGGTCCGTGACGAGACCCGGCGCCGAGTCGAGCGTGTGCGGCGACATTTCCATCGTCGGCGACTCGAGCACGCCGCCGCGTTCCGAACTGGCCGACGACGAGGATGTGGAGGTCGTGTTGGAGGATCTGTGCATAGAGCTGTTGCCGCCGCGCAGAGTTCCTGCAGGAGGAGTCGGGTTCCGGTTTGGAGCTAGGGATGCTGGTGCCATGCCTCCTCGTGCAGGTTGCCGGCTCAGTGGTACCCCTCGTTGCAGTTGAGCATCGCCTTTTTGATTCGGCTTGGGAGTGTTTTGAACCGAAAGCGTCGGTTCCGTCTCGTCGTCATCCTCTGTATCATCAGGCAGCTCGACCTTGGTTCTGGCAAAGTCGACGAGCTGGTTGAGATCAACCGAAGCCCCAGACTTTTGAAGCAGAGCAGAAAGATTTGGAGTTTGAGGAGACGGGACAAATGAAGAGTCCCTGCGAACAGGGTTGGGGGTGGTGTGTTCCTTTTTCAACGGGCGAGGGGGAAGAGGCTTGGATTTTGGTGGGTTGGACTTGATGAGCGGGTGGACAAAGGGGCCGTTTGTATGGGAGGCAGCAGCAGCAGGAGTCTGAGGAGTGGATTCATTCGGTACCACAACACCAAGCTCATTGACATCGACGAGGACGCCGCACTCGACGGCGGCCTGGTCATGGCTCTCAAACTTTTGATTGTGCTTGATGCGGCAGTGGTTGAGGAAGCCCTGGGTGTTTGAAAAGTTGCTATGCCTGCAGTCGGGATGATGGCAAAACAAACGAACCCATTTGCCATCTGTTGAGCGCCTGTGCAGTAAGGGGTCAATCCTGGGCGCAGAAGGGTCGCCAAGGGCTTGGAGCTTGGAGCCTGCAGAAGCACGTGACGAGCGTGATTTGGAGGCCGGCGGCAGCTCGGCTTGACTTGCCCTGGTCGCGCGGCCCTCGGCAACAGCAGCGCCAGTCCGGCTGCCGGCGCTCAAGCTTGCCGCAGGAACAGAGTCGAACTTGGGATCCGGGATAAGCCACTTGGCGTAGTGGCGAGTATACGGGCCGTCCGCAACGCCCCATGGAGCTGGCTGTTCTGGCGTGGTGAAGCCCTGTCGCGGCTGGAGGGCCGGGCCCACTCCTTGGCTCAGCTGTGTGGATAGCGCGTCCGTTCCTGGGTAGGGAATCAGTCGGCATCGGCGGATCTGCTCGAGCGCTATTTGGCACTTGGCAAGTTCCTGGTCGATAAGGCGCAGCTCGTTGTGCTTGAGCAGGATTTCGTGGTCAAAGTGCGTCTCGATGATTTGCTGCAGCGGCGAATAAGTTGTTGGGTCGGCCATGTCGCACGGCGTGTTTTGCATGCTGGGTTGCTGCGGCGCAGACTCTGGCACAGGTTCCGTGTTTGCGCCAGCGTCCAACTCGGGCCTGCGCGACAGGGCGTCGCTGCCATTGGTGGTCTTGACATGTGGCACAAGTGAGGGAGCGACCAGGTGCGCAGGCGGCGTCGGATTCGTAGGCGCATCCACGACGGGGCATTCTGGCCTTCCAATCTCGACGACGGGGCGCACCTCCGAGTACTTCCACTTCTTTGCAAAAGGGGATCCGGGGCTGGGCTCCGGGCTGTTGGTGCGCTTGCGCTTGAGTTTGCTCAGCAGGGGAATGTCGACGACGGGGCGCTGCTTTGAGAACTGAGCCTTGTCCATGACGGGGTTCTCGGAGCTCCATGGCGTAAAACGAAACATGGACTGCATGACGTGAGAAGAGGCCGCGACGCAGCGGTCATCTGAAGTCGTGGTGGTGGTGGTTTGGCGCGGTTGCGTTGCTGCGATGATGGTCTGCGCGACGCGACGTTTGGGCGCGAGCTGGCAATGTCTCGGCAACGGGCGGATTGCGACAAGGCGTGGACGAGGGGGCGGATGATCAATAGGGGAGCTCAGATATTAAAGGTGGGAGGCGGGTGGTGATCGGCCAGCGAGCGGAGAGAAGAATAGGGCCGGTTGATGAGCGCTGGGAAGGGGTGAAGCCAACACGGTATGCAGGTGGACGAGATGCGGACGGCAACACCAAATGGATGCGGCGAGGATGGCAGGAGAGCGGTTGTGGGAGTGGTTGTCGAAGTGTTGTTTGGCAGAGGTGGCGAAAATTGTCGGGTGGACGTAAAAAGGATGTGGAAGTGAAGAGAAGCAAGAGAAGCTCGTCGCAAGTGCTGGGTGAGAGTGATGAGCGAGTGAGTGAGCGATGGGCGGGCTGCTGAGACGGAGGGAGCTGACGGTCGGCGGGCGCCTTTCTGGGCTGGTTGGCTGCAGCGCTGCTGTTTGGGCCGGCCGGGGATGCTAGCGGGCGTCCTGACGCAACTCAATGCGCCGTGGTCAGAAACGCGCATTCTTGGCCGCTGACATGCCGAATGAGGTCGCTCTATTCCGGATGGAGCGTGGAATTGCGTTTCCAGTGTGTTGTCTCGTGTGTTATCTATGACTACATGTCGCTGAGTCATTGGTTTACAGATTGCGCTACGGCCTGCCATTCGCTGTTTCAGGGGCCTGCCATCGCAACACCAGTATATGTCTCTCGACATAGCCTGCCTGCCTGCCTGCCTGGACGCATCGTTCGCCCTCTTCCGTCCGCCTGTCTCACTCTTCCGCGTCGTCATCTCTCGTTGCTGTTGCGCGCATGCCATTCTTCACAACCCACCCACCCACCTCAGTTCCAGCGCTTCCGATCAACCCCGCCCCGCAACCGAATCGAACCAAGCGCCGCCATGTCATAATTGTGGAGAGCATCCGATGTCGACATGGACACCATCACGAAACCCAAATCCACCCACGCGCGACCCGTCTCGTCGCACTTGGTGAAGCTGCTGCTGCTGCTGCCGCCGCCCGTCGTCTATATATATTAACCTTCTATTCGCCTCCCGCCGTGCATCTCGTCTTGTCTTGTCCTGTCTCGTCGCGTTTGTTTTCTGGCCGCCCCGCCGATCGCTCCCTGTCCACCACCATTTTCCACTTCCACCCGCGCACGCCCTCTCCGTCTTCCGGTCGCGATCCTCGCCCCTCCAGCCTGCCTGCGTCAGTCGCCCACCCACCGCCTGTTGGTGTTGTGCTGTCCCCGCATGATAAAGTATAACCACCTTCACAAGCCCGCGGAGACCACCCCGCCGCATGTCCACTGCAAACATTCAACACGCCGTTTGCCTTTTTCGCAGCACCGAGTTTCCACCTTGTTGTCACGACAAGCAAGGCCCGTCTCCCCCCCCCCCCCCCCCCCCCCCCCGAGCGATACCAAATGTACCAACTCTGCAACTACTCGCGCCATCCATGTCATGGGCTTACCCCCCCGTCCTCCTTGCTGGGAGATCGCCCCGACGTGCATTTCTGGCCGCCCGCGCCATCTTGTCCCGCTGTATGTCGTGTCGCACTGCCGAACCTCTCCTGCAGGCCCGCCCTGCACAAGCCGCCGTTCTCTGCTGCTGCCGTGTCGCACAGTCTCAGGGCCCACGCCAACAACCGCTCTTTTGTTTATTTGTCGCCCGCCCTTTTTTTCTTCTTCTTCTTCTTCTTCTTCTTCTTCTTCTGCTGCTGAGCGTCGAGAATGCGCTGCGGCGCGGCGCGGCGCGGCGCGGCACGGCGTGGCGTGGCGTGGCGTGGCGTGGCGTGGCGTGGCGTGGCGTCAACCACCACCCATGGACCTGATGATGACGACTATTTATTTGCTTCTCCTTGCCCCCATACTGTCGCCTGCCTACCTATCGCGATACCCAATCGTTTTGCTGCTCTGTTCGTGCCTTGCTTGCGCGCGTCCGTGCTCTGCGGGGGTGACTTTACAAAGAACCGTAGCGACTCTATGTGCGATGCTCCAGTCTGGACGCCACTCGACCGTCTCACCACTCGTCTACACCACACCAGTCCTCCATCGCCATCATCTTCACCATCTCTCGCCTTTCCCAACCTCACGCAAACAAATCCAATCATGGCACGCAGCCCGTCCTTGCCACACCTCGCCTCGCCTCACCTCTGCCCCTTCTCAAGCCGCCTAGGCATCCCACCCATCCTGACCCTCGATGAAACAAATATTTTAGGGTTGCGCGGCCCGGCGCCAAGGAGCCCAGCCCAGCCCAGCCCAGCCCAGCCCAGCCCAGCCCAGCCCAGCCACCGCGCGGCAGCACTCGCTCTCACACAGGGCGAAAAGGATCGCGCCGGGTGCGAAACGCCGATGTGCCGGTGCCGTGGGGAGCTGAGACGACCTATGAAGAAGACGACCCATGCAGAAGACGATGATGATGATGATGATGATGATGATGATGATGATGATGAGGAGGAGGAGGGAGATGGAGATGGTGTTGAGGTCGTGCATGAGTGCTGGAGTCATGGCCTACCCAACTCGACCTCGCCAGACCTTCTCTGTTATTCCTACCTCCTACCTCCTACCTCCTACCCATGTCCCCCTCCCCCCGTGGTGGCCCTTCACACTGTAAGGTATTTCCCCCCAAATCCAAGCCAAGCGCACGCACGAAACCATCGATCCCAGCAGCCGTCCCCGGCCCGACCATGTGCCATTTTTAGGTTATGTGTAGGTTAGGTTAGGTCCGGTAGGGTAGGGCAAGGTAAGGCAGGGCAAGCTGCGGCGCGGCGCGGGACGGAGGCAGCCCTGGGCGGCGAGGAGGATGGCTTGGGTCGGTAGGCAAAGGTGGGCAGAGGTGTCGTTGCTGGTGCTGGTGATGCTGTAGGTGGGTGATGAGAGGGCGTCGATGACTTGTCCTCGTTGATAGATGGGTATTTGATTTGCGCGCTGCTCGACTTCGATACACGGAATTAATTGTATATGGACATGTCACCCAACCTCCGGCTACCCATCATCACCCTGAGCCGCAGCAGCACGTCGCCAACGTCTGTACGCGTGCACGAACCCCTCACCTGCCTCAGCACCTCCTCTGCCCTCCCCTCCCGCACTCCCCAACCCCAACCCCACGCCCACGCCCTCCCCGCCGCTCAACTCAACAAGCGGCACCATGCTCGGCCGCCCATGCGCGCACTGGAACGGGAAGACGCACCCAGCGAGGCGACAGACGAGATCTTCGCACTCGGCGCGCGAGAGGGCGTCGTTGAACATGACGGCGCTGCGGCAGGCGCGCGAGTTGAGCAGCGAGAGGATGCCGGGCGGGCAGGTGGAGGTGCGCATGAGCCAGAGGGGAGAAGCAGTGTGGTGCGGAGGAGCGTGGGCTTGTTCTTCTTGGGGGATGTGCGGTGTGTTGACGGCGGCGTCGGGCTGCTGTGGTTGTGTCCGCTGCTGTTTTGCTTCGACGTCGTTACCGCTAGCGCCCTTCGCACGACCGCCCCCGTCGGCGACCCTCCATACCTCTTCCCGCAGTACCTCTAGAAGCAATTCTGGCCGCTCGGCGCAGCGCTCGCGTATTCCTGGCGGCAGCTTATCCACGCGCAAAACGTCGCGGCCTTCGCGTCCGCCCTTGCCCACGGCATACGCAACGCCCCAGCCAGCGAAGCAGGGCGCCAAGTCCTCGAGCAGCGACGCCTCACGCGGATGCCGGAGTTCGAAGAAGAGCGGCGAGGAGAGGGGAGGTGGCGACGTTGACTCGGGCTCGCAGAGTTGCGTCAGGAGCGATTCGAGGTGCACGCGCTCCGAAGCGGCGTGTTGGTCTATCAAGACGACGAGAGGCTTGCGAGTTGGGTCTGGATTCCCCGTGTCGCTGCCGTCCATGATGGCGAGGATGAATTTGCGGTCGACCTGCGACACTACGCGCGCGCTCTTGAGTGCCTTTTTGGAGAGCTTGTTTTGGCCTACTGCGGCTTCTTTGAATGCGGCCTTGATTGCTTCGTGCGAGCAGTGTTCGCCCAATCCGCCGTGCAGCAGGTTGGCAGATTCGCTTGAGAGGTTGGGGCTGGAGAAGATAGCGCGGGGGATGGACTCTGACGTCGAGGGTTGCGGACGAAAGACGGGGTTTGAGTGAGTGGAGAGGAAAGTGGTGAGCCAAGAATCCTTGCTCGTGTCTGACGTTGCGGAAGGTTTGTCGAGACGCAGCGATTTGCGAAACGAAGTGGATATGCTTGCGGGCGTTTTGTTCGTGGTATTTGGGCGCTCGCTTTGCTGAATGACGGTTCCTGTTCGCGAGTTGATTGTAAAGGCCTTTTTGCTGTTAGGATCCGTCCAGTTTGTGGTGCCATCTTTTGATCCGTCTTGTGCCTCTGCTTCACCATGGGGTGTGTGTATTGACCTCGGACCAAGAGCACCAGGTAGGAGTAACTCCGTTTCAAAAAAGGTCGTGTTTTCTCTGCTCGGCGCAGAATTCTGACCCGCTGGCTTCTCCGAGTTCCAAAGAGCATCGTAGAATGACGGTTCCCCGCTCCTGATTTTGCTCAAACCGGTAAAGTGGGATGTATCTGCTCCAGCCTTCCCGTCGGATGACTCCGTAGGAGGCACCTGGGGCTGCTCGCTATGGTTCTGTCCGACAGATGGACCTTGTCTCGGAGCTGGAGAGTTGGAGGTACTGCTCGACGCTGATGTGGGCTTACTCTCAGTCCGCCTCTTTCGTTTGGTAGGTCGAAATTGATGAGCCGAGAGCCATTCGGTAATCATGGCCCTCAAGACACCCAAAATGGATTGCAATTTGGCTTCCGACTCTAGAACATCTTCTCTGGTCCTCTCAGCCAAACTGATTCGTAGGCAAAACATGGGCCATCTGTCAATGCCCTTTTTACCTCCTTGCAACTGCCTACGGGTTGGACCATCCTTTTTATATCTCTTGTCATTCAACCGCCGTTCTTTTTCCCTCTCGTCAAGTTCGGGCTCGTCTTCGTTGACTCCAAAGCTAGAATGGTTGAAAAGGCGATTGATTTCGTCATAGAACTCGTTATGGCCATCTTCGACATGAATTGGGTGAATTCCCAGAGATATGAACTGTACAGATTTACTCGGGGCGGGTTCGAGGGATATTGCACCCTTGACAGAAATGGACTTGGTTGCTGCGGACGCCGGCACCCATGAACTCCATTCGTCTGGCGTTATGTATAGCGTTTGTGAAAGTATCGACAAGAGCGGACGAAGTTGAGCATGTACTTTTGAATTAGTAACGTCATTTTCGCGATGGGCATTGATGCGCAAGCTTTTTGCATCGTCTCGGATGACGAGGGTTATGGGTTGTTGCCAGGCGAGCAGCAGAGCCGTGATGGACCTTTTCAAGCCCTCCCACTGCCTTTCGTTTTCTGCGCGGTCTTCGAGCATGGCACGCTGCTTTACTCGCACCGGCATGTTGCCAAACAAGTCCCTCATTGTCACTCGCGTCCCGTGGTCACCGAGGCCATGCTGGGCAGGCGTCTGTCTGGAAATGACCTGGGATCGATGTAGGGTGATGGAATTGTACGACCTATGGAGGCAATGGCGCGATGTGATGGTGAGGAGAGATAGGGCCCCGACGGACGCGACAAAGGTTCCGTACCGACCGTGGACGGGAAAAGGACAGTCGTGTTTCGAAGTATCTGCGACAAGTCAGCAGCATTCGAAAGACCAGGCGAGACTTGCAGTAGGGTTTCCCAAGGCTTCCATCTAGGGCAAACTCTGCAGGAGCAATTCCTGATCCGTCGTCTTGAACGGTGCATCCGCCTCGTCGAGCATCGACCGAGACTTCAATCTTGGTGGCTCCGGCATCGAGCGAGTTTTGGACCAATCCCGAGACGACGTGGGTGAGAGAGGTAACGGTCGTCGACGACTTGATTTGCGCGACGACATCTGGCGGGAGGGGCTTGATGGCTCTCACATTGTCGGCGAGATTCATAGATGCAACGGGAGTGTAGGTTGTGGCGTCGGCCGTGGCCTTCACATGCATGCAAGCTTCGCACGGAGCATCTGATGGAGCTGCTCAGCGATCAGACTTGAGACCCCCGGGCTTCTGCATGCGGGCGATCCACCGGGCGCTACCCAACACCACAAGTGCCATCGCCAGTCGACATCTCCTCTGCCCCTCAACCGCCATCCCATTCTTTGACCTGTCCGCCGCCACGACACCTGGCCGCCAAGCAATGGCTACCGCCGAGCCAGCCCCCAGCCCGCAAGGTAAGCCCTAAGTCGGGCTCAACGGTTTGCTCTGCGCAGCCTACGCCTCCTCTTTAATGCTCTGCCTCGCCGTCGTCTGCGCTCGCTGACCCGTCATGAAAGACCGTCACTCCCGTCGCCGTCCCTTTGCGGCATGGATCAAAAAGGTCGCCAACCTCAAGAGCTCCGCGCACGCCCCAGCCCTCTCCAAGCCCAAGAAGGCCTCCCACGTCAAAAACAACCCTTACCCTCAATCCGGCCATTTCCACCGACCTGCTCCCGCCGCCAGCGCAAATGGCCACCTCTCCTTCTCCGAGCCCGTCTCCTATCGCGAGGGCTACGACTCGGACGTGACGACCGACGACGCCCGCGACCGTCCCGCAAAGTCGGCCGCGCCCACGGTTGCGACCAACAACGACACCGTCTACTCCGAGGCCGGACAAAGCAAGGCAGAGACGAGCAACACTCGAGGCGGCGCCCTCAGCTCCCATGACGGCGGAGGAAATAGCACCTTCTCCTCGCCCAACCATTCCGAGCGCTCCCTGACAACCACCCTCACCACCATCCAATCCACGACGCCCTCGGGCCTGTTGAACAGCCAACAGGTCACGGCCAACAACCAAAACCTCCACCCCCAAGTGCAATTCTCCCACCAGTACCCTGTCTCGCCCGCCTCGGCCGTCCCTGCCCACCTCCAGCCGCACCCCAACACCTACCAGGCCGCGACCGCCGGCAACATTCTCTCCGACAATGCCTCCATCATGACGCTCGCCTCGTCGTCCAAGCGCCGCCGCCGCAACTCGCTCGACACCAACGCCTCTGTGCGCGCGCTCGCCCCCTCGTCTGTCTGGGGCGGCAGCCGAGAGTCGCTCCCGCTCAGCGTCCTCAGCGGCAACGTCGACACCGCCTCGACCACGGCCGCCACCGCCAGCGGCATCTACCAGTCGCAGAACCGCCCCGGCGTCGGCGGCGTCGCGAGCGCCGAGCGCGCGAGCGTCTACTCGTCCTCGGGCGTCACGGCTCCCGCCCTCCCCTCGGAGCGCAACAGCTACTATGCCGCCAAGCACGGCGCAGACACGGGCAGCGTGCGCAGCGGCCTGCTCGGACACGGCCGGACGGACAGCCTGTCTGGCGCCGCCAACAATGCCACCGGCAGCCCCTTGGCCAGTCCGGTCCACACCGCCACTCCCGTCCCTCCTGGCCTCCTCGGAAGCAGACGCAGCAGCAACCGCAGAGACGATGACATCAAGGACGACCCCGAGGAGCGCGACGAGGCCGACCCGGACTGTGCGCGCGATGATGTCAAGCACGGCGCTATGGGCAACGGCGAAGAGGCCAAGCCCGACGGCGCCTCCAGCCCCGATGCCACTCCCGCGGCCACCGACTCGCCCGACAGCGACGAGCAAAGGCCGCGCGACAAGGAGGTCTGGAGCGCAATATAATGACGGACGAGACCACAACTGGCGCGGGCTTTTTCTTGCTTCCCTTTTCTTGCACACCTTTTTCCCTTGTTTGGTAACGTTTCCTAAATTGGACCCAATCTGCGTTTGGGCGGTTTCTTTTCTCACAAATTGGGCCGGAGCGAATGGGTACAGGAGAGTTTGTCGCTAATGGCTGTTCAGCTAGCCAGCCAACGAGCCGTCCGTGCCGCAGCGGCCAGCCGGTGTTGGTGGTGGTGCTCATATCAGCGTGCGGCAGACATCCCACTCTTCTTTTACTTTTGTCTTGTTGTTTCTTTTTGGCGGGCGCAGCTGAGCTCAGCTGAGGCGGCGCGCGTGGACTGCGGTAGTCTTTCTGAGAGTCCGCGCGGTAGTGCTGTCTTGAGCAAATGAATGGCGGCGGCGTGGGCGGCGGGAGGGGAGCCAGCGCCCTAATCGACGGATACCTACCTTACTTACCTTATACCCACGAACTTATTCCTTCTCTATCGCATTTTGGACTTGGGCAATACCATATGCTTCGGCTTCTCTTGTGTTTCTTTTCTTGCTGTTGTCTCTTGTGGGTCGTTGTGTTTGATGGTCCGGCCCTGGGTGAAGGTTGTGGGGTCTGGGGTCTGGGGTCGGAAAGACAGATTTCGTCCGCTTGCATGCGTGTTGGGAGTGTTCAACACCACGGTTTGTAGGAAAGAGGCGGCAATGAGGAGCATCCAGGCGGAACGCAGTGCTTTTATCATGCCGTCGGGTTTCACAGGATCACGGCTTGGGCATCACGATGCAACGATCACAAATGGGGCAGAGTACATTCATTGGAAGTTTGAGTATTGCACGTCTTCTGGACGCTCTTCTTCATTGGTCTACTCTGAATCTTCTGCTGATTCTCTCCTAGGAATGTGATATCCTTCTGGAAATGTATGAAAGGGCAAGATGCGGCTCTGCGTGTGAGCTTCTTGACACGTAAATGGCAGTTGGGGAGGCAAGCTTCTACCTTGCTGCTGTGCGTGCTTCTTGATCATGTACGTCGAGTTGAGTAAGCAAACTTCTGTTGCGAGTGACCTGCTTTGTCACGTCAATGGGGTTGGGTGAGCAGACTTCTGTTGCCGCTGGTGTTCTGTTCAGGTAAGTCAAGATGGGCAAGCAAACTACTGTTGCGGCTGAGTTCCTCCTCAGGTATGTCCACTGCAAAGGTTAGCTAGTCGTCCAGGTCTTCGGTCTTTACCTTGACATCTGCTTCCTCGACCTTGATCTTGACGTCTTCTTCTTCTTTCTTGATATATTCCTCGTCCTCCTTCTTAATGGACGGCTGCTGATCATTCCACGATCTTTGGTAGTGTCGCGGCCGGTAGCGATCGTTCAGCGCCTGAGGGAAGTTGCGCGGCTCATGATAACTCCGCGGTTGATGGTAGCCCTGCTGTTGATAGCTCCGCGGCTGGATGCTACGCCGCTGCTGGTGTCGGCTGTTGCGCGTCTGCTGGGCGTTCTGGGGCTCTGGACGAGGAGGGGCGTTCGTGTTGGACAACAGCTGCCGAGCCCTTGAAAATACGTTGGCCGTCTCGTTGACGAACTCGTAGCCGGCCGAGGGACCTCCGAGTCCCGTATTGTCGTTCATTGAGGCCCCGGGCTCCGTGTTGTATGCGGAGGCTGCTGGGGAAGTGGACCTTGCGGGCGTGGTAGTCCTTCCAGTGGCTACATCTGAATAGCTCCGCGTCTGGTCGGGGGCCGTTCTGGGCCCCTTCAAGAATGTCGCCTGCGCTGCTTTGCTTCTGAGGTGAGGCGGCAGACGGACGTGTGCGTGGCGCACGTAAAAGGCCAAGCTTGGTGGATGGCGGCAAAATTCGCCCACGTGGTTAAAAGTGTGGCAGAATTGGCATCTGCGGGCACACTTGTTCCAAGCACAGTGTTTTGCTTCGCGGCAGCGAACGCACCGCGTGGCGTAAAACTTCCTGGATTGTAACCTGTCAGAGCGCACACCTAACACATCAAGAGAGAGAGGGACGTAGTCACTTACTGACGCCTGCCACTCTTGTAGTGGCTTTTGTTGTTGTTGGGCTTGTCGGGCGGCTTGCCGCCGCCACCAGATGCCATAGCTGCAGTCATGGTGATGTTGCAGTCTGGTGTGTCGATTGTGGTGGAGAGGAAGAGAGAGGGTGAGGAAAGTTTTGGAGTTGGAGTGCGACGAGCTCGGGGCAAGCGGGCGCCGCGCCGGGCAGGAGCAAGAGCGAACGCACTTTTGACTCATGGATCTGTCACCAGCGCACAAGAACATCACAGGACAAAGGCGACAAGTCTTAAGAGAGGGAAATTCATGACCTTTGCTATCGGTAAGCCTGGATGCATTCATCATCTATCATGAGGCACGGTCGAGGGGTATTCGACTGCTGAACACCTCTACCACATACGAGCCATGGAAAGAACTTCATTTGAGCTAACTACTTCTCCATTTTGTTGCCGCACCCGAAATCCGTGCCTTCGAATCATTCGCGCCGCGTATTGAGGCTGTTGTGCATCATCGAAAACGCATCCAACGGCAGGATTGCCATTGAGGCTATTCAAGCTTCGTGGGATGAGCGGCAAGAAGCATGTCGTGGGCTTCTTACCAGGCATACTGGTACCTCTCCGCCTCAGAACCAGTGTCGGTACCTCCAATGTGAGGACCCTCCAACTCGACCAATGCCATCGACATCAGCTCTGAGACAACATCTCCTCCCTCCTCCTCGCCTTCGTCCTCGCCTTCTCTCAACTCGTCGCTGTCGTAGCCCTGACTGCTGTTTTCATAATCTCTATCCCAGTCCTCGCTGGCGGACTCGTCGCATCCCCAGACGCTGAAGGCCTTGAGGTTGGGAGGCTCCTGCTCGTCCTTACCTTTTTCAATTTCATCGTCCTCATCCATGCTGACGTCGGCGTCGTCCTTCTCTTCGGTATCTTCGTTCATTTTGCTGTTGGCATCGTCCGTGTCGCTGTCGGAGCCCACTTTCTCCACATCTTCTTCATCCTCATCAATGCCACCGGAGGAGTCGTTCGCAATCGCATGCGCCCAACACTCAGCATGTTCGTCGCCCAAGTGCTCATGTTTGCGCTCACAATACACCTTCTTCTCATGCTTGACAAGTTGAGCAAAGAAGGGGCCATCTCGAAAAACACCTTCCTTGCACTCGCCCCTGATAGGAACTCCCCAATATTGCTCGAGCTCAGTTGCACAGTTTTCCTCGCGGGTGGATTGGATCGCGTTCGGCATCTCATAGTAGAACAACCACGCGAAGAAGTTGACCATCTTGTCTTTGCGAGGCAGTGCTGACATGGCGCGGTAGCACACCAGGAGTGAAGGCATGAGGCTGCCAGTGGGATCGCCCTCCTTGCCAACCTTGCGCCAGTTCACGACCTCGTAGAGGCAGTCGAAGTTATCGTTGCGAAATTCGCGGATGTGGTAACGGCGGCCGAAAATGTACGCTTCAAGGAACTTCGCCTCGGGCTGGCGATAGTAAAATGACGCGTTGGACTCAGATTCATCAGTGTCCGCGGGAGCTGGCGTGTCCAAGAGCGACTTGGTATCGGGCAACTTTCCCGAGTATGCCCAGTCGAGGAATATGGCAAACGTCTGCGGCTGTACATCGCGCAACGTAATTGTTGTCAGGGAAAATTGGGTTGGTTGGGCGGCGTTGCCGGTGTCCTGTTGGCTCCCCTGCTGCGACGCTTCACCGTTGTCGATGAGGCTGCGCAGCTCTGACGACCAGAAGCGCAAGATGTCGGCGTGGCACATGATGGTCTTGTTGGCGTGACGCGGAAAGACGACGGCGACGAGCTCGTTGGCTCTCAAGAGGCCATTGCTGGCACGTGTCAACGCTTGGGTTTGAGAGTGTGAGAAGTTGAGCGGTTACCTGAAGGATGGAGCATTCTGACGCGACGTCTTGAGACTCTCTCGGTCGAAGCACTCTTCGCCGAAGCCGCGGACAGAAGCGCTCATGATTGGGCGTTGCGGCGCCATGGTGAGAGATGTGGTTGGTGTTTGGTTGTGGCTCTGTCCGTTGCGCGGCGCGGCAGGAAATGTTGGTGGGAGGGTAGAGGGTAGAGAAGCGAAGGCGATAGCACAGGCTACAGCTTTGGGGAAAGCTCTCGGGCGCTGTGGGCGTTTGACGAGCTGCCGGACCTTTCTACGCCATTCACTTCGCAGTTCCCGGCGCGACAAATGGTATGCGGCAACCAAACGCGCCCAGTCCTGATTCAAGAGCCTACAGCACAGAGCAGTACGTTCCAGGACCCCATGAAGGGCAATTGACACTAACACAAAGCCCAGGAGCCGCATGATTGGGGGGTCCACGTTCAAAACTTCCAGATTATTCAACCAAAACGCTTTACGACAACACTTGGTTCCTCCCGCCAACGAACGAGACAGGTACAGCCATGGGCCATTGATGATCTTTCTGAAGAACTTCATTTGAGCTAGTTACCGCTCTACTTTTCTACCGCACTCGAAACCCGTTTTCCTCAAGCCGCGGGACGGACCTAAAACATATCTCTGATCTATCATCAGGAGTAGAAAAAAGAATCTGATTTATCATCAGGAGTGGAGAAAAAGACTCTGATCTGTCATCAGAAGTAGAGAATAGACTGATCTATCATCAAGAGTGGGAAAAAGACTCTGATCTCTCATCAGGAGTAGAAGAAGCACTCCGACCTCTCATCGGGAGTTGAAAAGGGAGCAAACAGCGTGACATCAAGCGGTCAGACAAGGTCACCATGTGGTTGAGCTGTCATTAGAGGTCAACAAAGGTCGTTTGAGCTGTCATCAGAGGTGAAGAACGTACCTTCTACTGGTCGAATTCCGACACGAGATTGGCAATGTCATCTGCGGTGTCCACGTCGTGGTCTTGGGCCTAGGCCTGGGCCGCCTCGTTGCCTTGGTCCTGGTTGACTGGAGGAGCAGGACGTTGATCTTTTTGGTCGCCGCCCCGTTGCTGTTGCGAGCCGCCTCTGCCTTGGGAGCCTCCGCGTCCGCCACGCGAGGCACCTCTGCCTCCACCTCCATGCGAGACACCTCCACGTCCGCCTCCACGCGAGCTACTTCCACGAGAACTGCGGCTGCGTGAGCGACCACCCTGTTGCTGGATGGGAGCCGCAGTTCGACTCGCCAGGGACTGGGCCGGAGTCTCTTGCTGACGTCCCTGAGTCTGAGCGGGAGTCGCTGGCAGACCTCCCGAAGACCGAGCCAGCACCACTTGGCCAATTGTAGAAGACAAAGCCTGGAAAGCGGCCTGCGCAAACGTTGTTTCAAGATTCGTAACGAAAAGGTTGGCAAACGAGTCAGTGTCGAATGGGGCGACTGGGACGAATGGGGCGACTGGGACGACTGGGGCGGCTTAGGAAGCTTGGACGACTTGTTCGTTGTTCGAATTGCGGGTGGCCTTCCTAGTGCTGTCACCTGGAGGAATTTTGCCGCCGTAGCGTTGAAAAAAGTTGATCGACTTTTGTGGGCATGGTTTGCCCTAATGGTCCCGCAGGCCGCAGTGGTAACAACGCTCGTTACTATCCCACCAGGAGCAGCCGTGCCTGGGCTCGCCACAGCGGGCGCAGCGTTGTTTCCAGCCGCTGTTGAAACGCGGTCATGTCAGAATTCTGAGCAGCTCGTGAAAGGTGCGTGTACTTACATCTCGCGCTCGCCGTAGTGCTCCTTATTAGGAGGCTTGTTGTAAGGTTTTTCGGGCGGTTTTCCACCGCCTCCGATGGTCTGGGCCTTTGGCATCGCGTAGGCAAAGGTCGAGATGTTTGCTGTTGAGGAGAGGAGGAGGAGGAGGGAGAGGAAAGGCCGTAATTTGGAAAGTGTCCAACGCCGGCGGGCTCAGGCGAGCGGAGCCGAAGACAACACCAGCCTCAGGCAAATGGCGTTTACTTGGGTGGGTGCCGTTGCATTTGGCATGGCAGTCGCAGAAGCTGTGCTGGCCGCTTTTCCTTTCTCGGTGCGACAAATGTTATGCAGCAACCAAGCACGCGCAATCCGGAATTGAGAAGCTTCTTGTGCTTCCAAAAGGTGCCAGAGTTCCAGGGTCTCAATCACAAAGTAGTAAATTCCAGAAGCCCACAATGGGCTATTTACACTAACGAGAAACCTAGGAACGGGCGCAATTGCAGCATCCTCATTCGAAACCTCTAGATCATTCAACCAAACAACTATCCGACAACATCCGATGCCCATCAGCCACGGCCAATGCGCCTAGTCTCGGTGAACTCCCTCCTACACGATGACCAGTACGAAGACCTCCGCCGAGGGCTACCGCAGCCGTCCATTGAACAGGGAAAGAAGGGTCCAACCATGTCCGGCCAGTCGAAACAATCGTCGAAATCATGCCATGGCGACTCTGGCCAAGACAAACTTCCAAAGTCATGGTCAAATCTGTCGCAACAATGCTCGGGTCGCGAATCCAGCCTGTCTGCAACCCTCTGGCACAAAGACTCAAGGCGTTCCATTGTGTCCAGCAGTCGGCTCTGGGGGACTTCGGCAGGGCCGTCCCTATTTGGTTCTTCTGGAGCTGGGCGTCCTTCTGGGTTTACGCGAGCTACCGTGCCTGGATCCGGTTGTTCAGGTTGAGCTTCGCCTCCGGATTGACGGGGCCTCGTGTCTCTGTTCTCTTCGGGAGGCGTCTGGTCGTTACCGGGCACCGGCGGAAGATCTCTTCTTGAA
Organism: Phyllosticta citrichinensis; assembly: GCA_038380885.1. NCBI lineage: Eukaryota > Fungi > Ascomycota > Dothideomycetes > Botryosphaeriales > Phyllostictaceae > Phyllosticta > Phyllosticta citrichinensis. The sequence continues at coordinate 872,580 of JBBWUH010000001.1, read as the reverse complement.
TCTTCTCGATGTCGGGAAGTGCGGCGAGCGCATTTGCGGTGGCAGCAGGTATCATCCCGGCTGGATCGATGGCGATAAAAATGCTCGCTGACGTGTTCACTGTTTCCTCCAACTCTGGACAGGTCTCAGCCACTGGAAATTATCGACGCTTTTAACTGACCGCTTATGGAATGTACGTGAGTACATGTCCTGATAAGTTCCTCCGCGACAGGGGCACCGATGACCTTCGCCCGGCGGTGGGGCTGGAGGAGAAGGCATGATTTCAGCGAAGGGAGATATCTGAGCACATGCAAAGTTCTCAACAGAAGTTCAGTCTCAAGCGCTGCCTTTTGAGGTAACAAAGGGACCAAGATGGCGGCAAGAAGCTGACCGAGTTTCGAGGTCAGTCGAATCGAAAGAAGTCGCTTGCCGCCCGTTCATCACAGCCAATGGATTCAAGTCGTTGTACTGGCCAACTCCACACAACACAACACAGCATGATACAAGGGCGGCACAAAGGTTTGGGGAAGACAACGGTTCGAGGAGAAGACGCGGTGCATACGGGGACAAAGACCAGAGGGAATAGCAGCATTTGTTCGCTTCTCCTGGTACTAAATCAGGAGATTCCGTCACTGTTGGTCATACGATAGGGGTCTGTTGGTCGATGCCAACCCCCAACATACTCTTCGAGGAAGCTCCAACGGGAAGCGAGATTGGCGCGCAGTCGGTCATCCCTGGTCATTTGGGAATCCAAAGAAGTATCCGGCTTCCGCGCGTTGACAATATGAAAAAGCAAAAGCCGAAACGTGAAATTGGGAGCGAAACTGGACAGACTGCAATTGAACAAGCAGGGAGCATTCATCCTTCACGGAAACAGACCACTGACATCAATTTTTTGAATCCGCGCCCTATTGCACTAGTTTGTTTCCTCCCCAGATAACGGACCCAGCCAGTAGCTGACTATGCCAAGCAGTTAACGGCCAACGAGTCACCTGGAGAGATGCCAACGTGAACATGGTAGTCGCAAGCGTTGGCTACCAAAGATCCAGGGCCTTTAATGTGATCCCTGGCTGGAGAATCGCTCTTGACCAAGTCCTGGAACACTTTGGGATACAGGGCCCATATGGTCTCAAACACTTCGGTTGATGCTTCCTTGCATCTAACCTCTGCTCGAATATACACATGGACGACGAATTTGAAGATCGGGTTCCCGGCTCTGGGCCGCTTGCAGGCTTCACTGACCAACATTGACGCGGGAATGTTTGAACAGTCCTCGTACAATTTACACAGGCGTGTCATCAGGAGGTTGCAAAAAACCGGGGCACCGAGTTTCCAGCCGAGAAGATATGAGTTGATGGCGTCAGAGGTATTTGCGAAGACGGGGAGTCGGAAATCCTCCATCCAGTCCGAGAGGATCTTGAAAGATGCCACCGAGTACTCTCCCAAATCGTACGCCGGGCTGGGATGTTCGGGGGGCGCCTGAGGAATCAAGAACAGTCTATGCAAGCTGAAGCACCAGTATCTCATGAGTTCTTCGTCGCAACTCTGTCTCACGCCGTTTTGGAGTCTCACCGAAATCAGTGACTTCCCTTCCCTGATGGAAATTAGCAAGAATGCTTTGAGGGGGGGCATACACCGATGTCAGTACCTGTGGGTTGGGGCATTTCGCTTCATCAGTGTTGAAAACTCCTGGGGTCGTCCGATTTGGGTGGCACAACGCTCGTCGCGCGTATCGCAGGGGGGAGTCTCCCGTTCTTGAGTGGACACCTTGTTTTGGCGATGAGAAAATCCACAGGAAGAGGGTTTTGACAGATGCCATGGGAATTTACTCCAAAGGCTTTGGGTGGCACAACGCTCGTCGCGCGTATCGCAGGGGGGAGTCTCCCGTTCTTGAGTGGACACCTTGTTTTGGCGATGAGAAAATCCACAGGAAGAGGGTTTTGACAGATGCCATGGGAATTTACTCCAAAGGCTTTGGGTGGCACAACGCTCGTCGCGCGTATCGCAGGGGGGAGTCTCCCGTTCTTGAGTGGACACCTTGTTTTGGCGATGAGAAAATCCACAGGAAGAGGGTTTTGACAGATGCCATGGGAATTTACTCCAAAGGCTCTTATACTCCGGGCATGTTGGCTCCGAAACCCACGAGAGACCGAGGACACCGATTCTGTTCACACAGCGGGTTTCAAACAGCGCGGCTAGAAGTGGAAGGAAGCTGAGTCTCAAGGTGATTCACTGGGATCCAGTGAGATTTCCATCTGGCTGTTGGAAGGTGGAGCGGCGAATGTAGGCCACTTGCGTGATCACCTACCCAGGCTCGTGGAGTGCTTTCGGCGCAATCAAGGGGAGAGATGTCACAGATCAGGTTTCAATAGCCTTGATGAGCAAAGGAGGTCAAAACCTTCCACATCATCTTGTCACAGCGTGAAAATATCTACAACAGCTGCAGTGATATAACGATGGGATGGATTGAAAGCTTTTTGATGCAGACAGCGGCTGGACTGTCTCTACCCACAAAGTCCGCCCTCCAGGCGTTGCTGATACCGATTCCAGTTCCTCCTGATGTCATTGCCCTTCAGAAAGTGTGTGTGATACCGACAGATGTCCCGAGTGAAAGAGTCAGGCACTGGAAAGTCGTCGACGTTATGCAGGCGCATGACGATCCTCTGCATGTACGCTCCTTTAAAGACTGTACCGTCAAAAAGTACGCGCAACCTTTCCATTTCTTGCGCGTGGTCCGATTGTGGCATTCGATACCACGACTGTATCAGGAACTTGCACATCGGGTTCCTGAAGTGGAGGAAGTTGAACGCTTGATAAAACGCACAAAATGGAGGGGGAAGAACGTTGGGCGGGTCGTAGATTTCCGCGATGTGGCTCATCAGTTGGTTCGTGAAAACGACCGCTCCGAGACGCCAGCCCAGACTGTATGCTTCAAACAAAGCGACCTCGTCGTGCATGTTGGTCGCAACTATGTCCGGAGACCACCTGTCTTGACAGTGCTTGATAAACGGTAGTCGGAAATCCAGTACCCAATGGTGGAAAATTCTGAAGGCCGAGAATGAAAACTCTCGCAGGTCGAGGCTGAATCCGTCGGCGCCTTGATGGTCCAGAACAATTCGGTCGCGATGGAGATGTGCTCCGCCAACGTTCAAACACCAATATTCGAATGCCTTACGCTATATGACACCTTGCTCGCCATTGGACAGGTTGATTCGTACTTGCAAAGAGTCGAACTTGTAGTCGCTGCCGTGACAATGTTAATTAGATCCCATGTGACTGATTCCAGGAGATTGAAATACCTTCCGGCCTTGGGAGGATCTTTCAGCATGCGGGCATTGCAATCATCCTCGTCACCTTTCTTGAGACAACATCTACTGTGTGTGTAGTGATAAGGCGGTTCCCCTGTAAGAGGAGGCATAACGGCTTGCCAAGGTTGCTGAAGATTTCCGCAGCAGTAATGATTTGATGGTAGAGTTGATCTGTCGAGAAAGGTATGCCTTGAGCGGACAGATGATAGGGTACCGCCAGCTTCCTGCCGTAAATCATCCAGCTTTGAGTCGAGTGTGGGAAGGACGGAGCCTCGTACACGTCGGGAAGATCGAGGAGGCGCCACCCAGCATTCGGAAAGATCGAACAGGATGAGAAATAAGCGATGAGCTTATTCAAAACTGACCAGTGACGCGTGCCAACATCGTCATAATGCTCTGCGAGGCGGTGCTCATGGTTCGGTCCAAGTTCCGGAGCCCCCGAACTGAACGAGCCCCCGACAAACTGCGGTCAGTGACTTTGGAACCACGCCACTCGGTGACAGGATTGCGACTTCCACTTTTCAATGCTGTTTGAGTGCTGATATCTCATGAAGAGGCGGCGGACTGGAACACACGTCGCAAGGGAGGCTCTGATCGGAGTCGCTGACAACAGTTCAAAAGATGGGGGCAAAGCGAAGCAGCAAGTGAGATCAACTCCTTGTCTTTGATGCATAGGTGCTTCATCATTCGACTTGATATGGTAGGATTTGGAGTGCTTGTCTCGCTCGTATTGGTTGTGCCATTTCGGTGGTTGGTGAGGGGTAATCGGTTGGTTGGCCGTGGCGGACCCCAACAGCTTTCAGATCCAGCCACTGCAAGAAGTCGAGTCGCTAACCTAGAGCGAATGTTAACCAATTTGATGCATCATTTTTCAGACTCAACCGCTCTGCAGGTGCAAGGGCCGTGTGAGTTTCTCGAGTGTCAAAAGAAACGGGAGCGCCTGGGTCCAGCTGCAGACGTGAACTTCAATTCCCTAAGCATAACCGTGTTAGCAGATGAATGCTCCCTAGTCGCAAAAATTACGGTGAACAAATGCTCCCTACATGGGCACAGTAACGCCAGGTGGTTTCATTTCTTTAGACAGCCACTGTACCCCTGAAAGCCACTTGAACGACTAGCGGCCAGCAATCAGACGAGAGCAATTGTTTTCGAAGGAGAAAGCTGCCGCATCGAGACTCAGCACAAATATCCAAACTGCCAAATCCAGACTGCCAAAGATCCGCAGCAGATCAATAATCCGTTCATGGTGAAAGCCCCCATGGCTTGTTCGCCTCCGCAGGACGGAATCCCAAATTCGCCCCATCAATCATCTGCATCCCCTGGTCTTGAGGAGGCTTCGTCTCTTCTTCGTTGCCCTGATCTACCAGCATGCAGTTCGTGTAATGAAAAAGTCTCCACGGCACACAGTCGTGTTTTTCCAGCCAGAACGAGACCGGATCCATGGACGCAAACAAATCGATGACCTCGTGGATGATTTCTGGGCTGGCCGAGAGATGCTGGATTGCTTTCAAGACAAACGGTGGGTTTGGCCGGAAGTTTTCGAGTTCCACGTACATGTCGAAGATTCTGTGGAAAATGTCTTTGACGAAGGTGTGGGCCCTCAGCAAGCGACCGCAGACGTAGGCTTCAAACACTGTGGCTTCAGAGTCCATGCTGTAATAACCGCGCCATTTGAACAGCGGCAGTCTGTTTTCATAGTACCAGAACCGCAATATTTGCAGTCAATAGAAGGAAAGTGGGAGGTCCATTGTCCCAAGTCTGTGAGTTACTCTCACTCTTCCCAACAACTCAGGGCATGAATGTTCGAAGAAAGACTTGTGTAAGTACAACAGAAAGCAACTTTAGTCATTCAAAATTCGTATTTGAATGATTTCATACTGACTTAAATCGCGGCTGAACTCATGTCAGTGTAACTTATCATGGCAAATGAAGCAGTCTTGGTTACCTTTCATCCCAATGGGCAACTTTGACGTACGTTGCATTTCCAATGGGACGAATTGATCGATGTTACCACTTCTCGTTGACGGGAACGCGGCCGTTCTGGACCGTTTTCCATCTCTCTACATTATGCTGGATACTCGGATACTCCATGGAGAATCGGGTTGAGTTGCTGATGAAGGATGAAGGCTGAAGGACAAAGAAAGAAGATAAGGAAGAGAAGATCGGGGTCGAGAGAAGAAAACGTGCCGCGCATTTGTACTTGAAAACGATCAAACACAAGGCAGATGCGAAAAGCCGAGCCACGCCAACATCTGCCACTTGTGACTCACGATGCCTTATCGATGAAGTGTTGGTTGGCTATAGACCTTTGCTCAGCGCCTAGGAATGGCGCGCGCTTGCTGTGCCACACGGTTGTGTGCGCCCCCACGACAGACAGTGGCGAAGTCGAAATTGAACCTGAATCTTTTGCCGCTTCTCGTATGCTGCATGTTTGGCCGACCTTCCGCTGGCATTCGCAATGAATCGTCGCGGAGAGATGAGCTGTCTGTTTCACTTGAGCTCGTCTTCGCGGGAGGGATATCTTTTCTTTCCCTGCTTCTCGGCGTCTAATATTGCTATTCGTTTGCTTTAGGCTCGGGCCCTGTTTCTTGAGCATCCCGCGAGCTCACCCGCTCTGCTGGTTCAGTGAGTGATTTTGGAGGCTATGTTATTCTGACCAGACGAGCCTCGTCAAATGGGTTGGTTTGCGTTTCCCATGCTGGAAAATGAGAGTGTAGATCCCACCCGAGGGAAAACGAGTCAGTGGCATCAGTGATATGCATTACGGAGTCAGTTGCGCGAGAAATCAATCGTTGTTCATTCATGCTATTCGGCTGGAGGGAAAAGGCCCAGCCCCATCATCCCTCCACTTTCTCATCCACCGCAATAGCACCATCCTCTTCATCCTTATCTTCTTCCTTGAGGATACCAGTGGCATTCTCACTGGTCTGATCAGCTGCATCGACACCATCTAAAGCCCATTTGAGCCTCTTGGTAGAGACTGACATCGGGTAGGACAAGAGCGAGGACGATCCTCCAGAGGTAGGCTTTGCCGCGGCATCGTCCTTTGCAGCTGTCTGCTCTTCAGCAGCGCCGTCCTCTGCAGCTGTGTGCTGTTTAGCAGCGCCATCCTTCAAAGCAATCTGCTCCTCAGCAGCGCTATCTTTTGCAGCAGTCTGCTCTTCAGCAGCGCCATCCTTTGCAGCGGTCTGCTCTTCAGCAGCGCCGTCCGAATCCGGATCTCTCGGGAGCAAGTCGAAGGCATTTTTGCTCTCTTCCGACACATCTGTACGGTGCTGTGTTCATTGCATGGGAGACTTCTTGGCAGCAGCAGCTTCCTACCGCTCTTTCAAGCGGCACATTGAGTCGCGGACCGCCTTGTCCGCCCGCATCTGCGCAACAAAAATGAAGTTTGTTGTCTTCCAAATGTCAAGCTGGTCATCTGGAACATCATGTGGAAGCCCACATTCCTCTTCGGGATATGGACAATGGTAGGGTGGAAAGTTGTGGCTCGCACACACCGGCATGCATGGATTACCCATGAAAAATGTTTGCGCAATGCCATTGGTGTCCAGAGTCTGCGTAGTGACACTGCGTCCCTCACAAGCGGTAGCGTAGTCACTAGACGGTCCAAGCATTGGCGGTTCGGGCTTAGAGGGTGGAAGTAGACATGGAGCGGCGTTGGAATCGCTCGAAGAGGAATAGAGGGTCGCCTTGTGCTTCTTCCTTGGACCACCCGAATCGGCAAGATTCTCCACGTAACCTGTCGAGGCTTCTGTAGCCGATATAGCTGACTCCTGCTAGATGCTTTCAAGCCCGGTATTAGCTATCGAACACTTGTTCATGTCAGCACTCGAAGTAGCTACATCGCTCGCCGCTGCGTCTTTTCGGCTCAGTCCAGCACCACAACCTTGCTGATTGCCTTGATATCTGGCGTTGCCGCGGCCCTGTTCTGCAGAGTGGTAGTCCAGAGGTACGCACTTGGCTTTGCCTTCTCCCTGTGCTTCAACAGTGGCATTTGGCTTGACTTGTCCCTGTGCTTCAACAGGGACGTCGTTTGGCTTGCCTTGCTCCAGTGATGCACTGGGCTTTGCTTGAGGCTTGTAGGCCTGTGCAGTCGGCGGTGGAGCGGTCTCGAATTCCTCAATAGGGGGCTTCCCGATGCTTGGAGTTAGGTATGGGAAGGCGGACTCGCCCGGTGGAGGCCGCTTGGGTGTCTGAGCCTGAGCTTGGGCGGACTGGCTCGAGGAACCAGATGGCCGCTTGATGGCCGGGGCCTGGGGGACCGGGGCTGTCGTCGTGGGCGGCGTCGGCTTGGGGGACGACTGTCCAGCTTCACGCTCTTGTTCCCTCAGGAGCATGACTATACGCGATCTTTCATCGCGTATCCGCTTCCACGCAGCGAGCTGAGCCGGGTCATCCTGGAGTGGGAATAGCGTGGGAAGCAAGGGCAAGTCTACCCCCTTCCCTCTCGCGTAGCAATTCATGCCGTCGTGGGCGACCTCTAGAAGATCAAACGTATTAGACAGTGCTTCGATTGTCAAAGTCAAGAGATGGGATACTTACGACGCTCCTGGGTGGTGGTCATGCGAGGCTGCGAAGCAGCCGGCGCAGCAGCAGGCGCACCGGGGTTTTGTTCTGCTTCGCGACATGAGAAGATATTCCCAAAGGACGTGGGCTGTTCTTACTTTGAGGTTGGCCAGGGCTCGAGGTGCCAGAGGGCGCCTGGGGGACCGTTGAGTTGAGGAAATTTGGATGGGCTTTCCCCTGCTCCGACTGCTTGGGGACTTTCGGATGGGCTTGACCCTGCTCCAACTGCCTACGGGCTTCTAGTGCACGAAAGTGTTCCCTACAGGCATCCACGATTCGCAACCTCTCCCTCTTTATCCTCCGCTAATTCTCCAACGCAACCGATTCCGTTGGCATGTGGGGATCCAGTATGGGCAAGTGCTTCCCAAACTGGCTCACGAATCAGTCTTGGCGGTCGAAGAATAGCCGCTGTAAAACCAAACATGTAGAGGAATGGGATGCTTACTGAGATCCTCAGGGGTAGGGAGCTTTCCAGGCGGCTTCTTCGCGTCAGCTGGAGAGGGCTGTGCACCAACGGGCGCGGCAGCAGGTGGACCATCAAGCGCACCAGGGTTTTGTTCTGCTTTGCGGCATGAGCAGATGATTCAAAAGGACGTAGAGTGAACTTACGTTGAGGTTGGCCAGGCCTCGTGGTGTCTTGGATCATGTTAGTTGAGCTCAACACCAAGCGATGCGACGCGACCCAAACGTGAGAAACTCACTGGCCGCTGGACTCGATTTGACTTCTTGTCGAGATGGTGAGTGCGGTGGCATCTGTGCATTCGTAAGTAAATGATCGCGTGAATTGGTCTGTGGTTGCGTAACCTTGACGATGTTGGCAAGACGGTGGAGGGCGTAGAACAGGAATGGCGGACAAAACTAGCGGCGCATAGAACCGAGTGACGCTAAGCTGATCATGGAAGACGGCGAGGAGCTCAGCCCAGTAATGGTTGACCTCTCGTAAACACCAAAAATCCACAACAACAACCCTCCCTTGAACTCTACCGCAATCTCCAGCAAGACCACTACATCTCAGAACAATACTAAAGCCCAGCCAACAGTCCCCAAGGCGCCAGCTTTAGATCATGCTCAAGCCCAGCCCGCAGTCTCCGAGGCGCCGACTCCTCAGGCTGAAAATCAAGCCAGGTCGAGGTCGCCAAAGCAGTTGGACCAGGGTAGAACTCCTCCAACGGGCCTCAAGTCAACGGCCTCCCAGGCACCAGAAGCCGAGGTGCCATCTGGTACCTCGAGCCAGGTGATGTATCCGACATCATCGAACACCATCGGCAAGCAGGACGCTGCCACCCAGACGATGCCTGAGGGCGCCCATTTGCAGGAGGGACCGGAGATACAGAGGGAGAAGAGAAAGCATGAGGAAGAGGAGGACGGCATTTCTAGCACAGTGTCGAAGAAGGCGAAGGAATGATGGGGGCTACTGCCCAGGACATTCGCGTGGCTTCACGCCCACTACCGCGTAGCTCAATGACCATTTGAGCGCAACCGTTTGCTCCCCATATGACTCCGTCGTGACTTTGATGTACCATATTGCGGCCCTGGACGATGTTTTTTTGGTTGCAATCCCTATTTATGAAAAAGACTGCGTCCAAGCCGTTTGCCGTGGAGTTTGCAAGGCGTCTATTTGTCGTCGACTGTCGAAATAACCTCAGCGGCAGCCGCTGCCCTCTTGGCCCCAATTTCTTGTAAATACTGCTATAGGAAGGATTGAAGCCCTGAGTGGTGAGACTTTTGCCGTCTTCGACGCTGGCGGTTGGGCAAGTATATCGGGCGGTATATGCCTGAAATAATGGCATCTCTTGTGGCCAAATGGGCATGAATGCTCCCTGTCGTTTCCCATCTTCTGAGATTGATACAAATGTGGAGTCTGTGTTACTTTATCCTGGTCGGCAGTGGAAGAGGAGGGTGCGCCAGCGGCGAGGAGCGGGTGTAAGAGCGCCGTCCACCCACCGCCCGCCAACTCCAAACACCAACATATAGGCACAGCCTTTTCGCGAACGACCAAATGCGTAAGAATAGCACCCTCTCATGACACCAGCAACCATCTGCTTACAATTCTGGAAATACAGGCAAGTCCCGCGATGCTCTTGAAGATCTTGCGAAGGCGTTGGGATACGGGATGCCCGCGCTCGTCAACCTGCACCCGCCTCCCGGCTACTGCGGATGGTACACCCGGACAAAGAGCGTCATCGACCGTGAGCGTGCACATTCGATGGCCAAGGTCGAGGTCTGGTATGAAAAGGAGCGTGCGTGTCAGATGGCTAAGGTCGAGGCCTGGTATCAAGAGGAGCTCAGGAACATCGCAGCTGCAGAGGCCGCCGGCCAGACCAACGCTGAGGGAAGGGCCACGGCCCACGGCAGGGCTCCAACATTGCCACGAGCGTTGGTGAACGGAAAGAGGAAGCGGGTGGAGGAGGACAGCAGCGCTAATGGCTCCGTTGCGGTTTCAAAGACAAAGGCCACCAAGATCATGGCAAAGAAGTGATTGCAGAGGCTGCCGACGAGAAATGGGCTGCGGTTGGACGTCCAAAATATACCAGGTAGCTCAATGAACCTTTTTCTGAGCGCCAACATCTGCTCTTCATGATGACGTCGTGCTGTTGATGTACCAGGCGGCAGTTGACAATGAAAGCTCCCTAGGCCCAGTCGTGTCGGGAAACGAATGCTCCATATGTGCAACCGTGGTAACGAAAGACAGCTCTCCAGATGTAGTGGTGTTGAGAAAAAAGTGCTCCGTGTGCCCAGCTGCGGTCCGCCAGGGCATACCGCGAGTGGCCATCGCTTGAGAAATCCGTCGTGCAGCCAGGCCATCGTGGCGCGTGGATGAGGTACCAATCCGCTGGCATGAGGGCCGGGAGCCCACACCGACAAAACAAACAACCTTCCTCCTCTTCCTCTCAAAGTCCAAAAAGATGTTCCATCGCCGAGAATCGAACTCGGGCCTCCAGACATGCTGCAGATACTAAGACCAACCATAAGCTCCCAAAGCTTCCAATGGGGCTCCCTCCCGCCACACCTTAGCCGGTCAGAGCAGTTTGCGGTCCGGCGGGCTAGCACTGCGCCACGACGGATTGTTTCGATGCTGAGTAGGCTGGGTTTTGCGATGTATAAAGTAGACTGCGGGCGCGGTTGCGCTTGTTTGTGGGAATTGGGAGTTTGGTGACTGCACTTTGCTTGCTTGCTACCGAATGCTTCGTTGTCATCGCCGCCTCTTGTCCGTAAACTTCACTGCTGGACGCTCCTTATACGCGTACGCTCAGGCGTGTCCAGCCGGCCGGTGACATGTGTGGAATACTTCTTCGTCGCCACCACCTCTTGTCCGTAAGCCTCGCTGCTGGATGCTCCTCTTGCGCGTACCCTCAGGTGAACGCCGCAGACCTTGATCATCCGCGACGCGGTTGTGGTGAAGCCGAGGCAAGGTAGTACTGTTCCCTCCACTCTGCGTCCGCTCAACCATCAACCAAAAAGAGAGCAAAGCCCAAAAAGATATTCCATCGCCGAGAGTCAACCTCGGGTCTCCAGGCAGGCAATGCCGCACCACGCAACGCGCCTCGTCAGCTTAACAGACATGGCGGCATTCCCGTAGGACATGCGGCGTGCGTACTATTTGGCCAGGCGGGCTACCACTGCACCACAACAGACGATTGATGCAGACGAGAGCGGCGAATGTGGTATACAAAGCCCGAGGCCGGAGCAGAGAAAGAGCCGTTGCGGTGTTGAAAAGGCTCGAGCATTTCCTCTGCTCCTCTCATGTCCATGTCCGCCCGACGCACCCTTGTCGTTCGCCACCACCGACATCCCAGCTCCTGTGCAGAATAAGCTCAAGCTTAAAAATAAGCTTACTTATATCCGCACGCCGAACACAAGGACAGAAAAAACGGAACGGTTAGCAGGCGCGCCTGTCAGAAGAAAGAGTCGCGCCTCGCAGATGAAGATGGACTGACAATTCTTGCGGCGATGCAAGAGGGCAGGAAAGAGACGAGGATAAGATCATGAAGGATGGGAAGATGGGTGGGTGCTGTGCTGTACATCAACATACATACATACAAGAGATGATCAAGATGCCCACGGAATATGCCATGTATCCATGTTATGCAATGCGATGCAATGCGATGCAAAGCCAAAAAAAAAAAAGGTCGCGCCAGACGACAAACATCACCGCGCGACCAGCGGGGATTAAGAATACAAAGAGCGCGCGCGCTCGCTCAGCAACAACAACGACAAAGAAGAAGGAAAAGGGTTTTACAAAAAGATCCAGCCGAGTGTTTGTACCGCCGACTTTTCGAGCGTCAGAAGAGATGTGGATGATTTTTGTACAGTAAAGAGGGGGCCACCCGACAGGCGGGGCCCAAGAAGTGAAGAGAGCAAAGCAAAACAACGAAAAAGACCAGTATCCACTCCACCAGCTACCCTTGGGCGTCATAACAGGCGTCTGCGTTCAATATTCAACAGGAAAGATTTAGAGCTTCCTAGCGCCGAAGCCGCTGGGGGCGGCGACACCCTTTTGGAGGGTGCGGAAGCCGGCGCTGGGGAAGGGGGCGGGGGCGCCCTCGCTGGATGGGACGGGGTAGTAGGGGCTGAAGTTGGCCTGGATGGGGGTGTGGGTGGCCGAGACCTCGGCGGCGGAGACGGGGCAGACGGTCGTGTAGACGTCAACGGTGGCCGTGACGACCTGTTCGGTGCCCGACTCGGTGATGGTCGACAAGGTCGTCTTGTAGACGGTGCTCGTCGTCATGATGGTGGTTGGGGCCGCGGAGCTGACGTCGGCGACCTGGACGGACGAGCCAGAGGGGACAACAGTCTGAATGCGTTAGAAGTGAATGCTCAACATGGAAAAGAAACGTACCACAGTGACAGTCTCGGCCGGGGCAGTGACGGTGACAGTCTTGCCAACGCAGCTCGAGCCAGAAGTGGCCGCCTCGGCGGCAACGGCGCCACTGGACGCGACGGAGCCAGGGGTCGTGGTCGGGCGGACGGTAATGTACTTGGTAATAGTAGAAGTCGACGAAATGGTCGTGGTAGGGCTGGAGGCGGCGCCGGCAGGGCTAGAAACCTCGGCGGCAACGATGCTGGCCGGCTTGGAGGCGTACACAGTCTCGACAATGGTCTCAACACTGGTGGTTTGGATCGTAGTGGTGACGACAGTCTTGGAAGCCGTGCCGAGAGTGTAGGTCAAGGTCCTGTCGATCGTCTTGGTAACGAGGGTAGTGCCGGGGGCTACGGGGCTGGCATCCGGGGCGCTGGGGCTAGGAGATGAGCCAGTGCCGAGAGGGACCGATGGGGCCTCGAGAGCAGCGACATCGCTGGCGGTAGAGGCAGGAGTTGCAGAAGCAGAGGCCTCGGCGGCGGTGACGGGGCAAACGGTGGTGTAAACGTCGACGGTGGCCGTGACGACCTTTTCAGTGCCAGATTCGGTGATTGTCGAGAGAAGGGTGCTGTAGACGGTCGAAGTGGTGTACGAGGTGACGTCCAGAGCAGCAACGCTCGAGTTGGAGTACTGACGAGGCAGGACCTTGAAGTGCCTGGGCTCAGAGGCGGCAGCGAGGACGGCCAGCGAGGCGGCGGAGAAGAGGGTTGAAAAGTGCATTTTGCAAATCAAAGCGTGGGCGAATCCTCAAAGAGCGACAGACGCAAGGAGGGCAAAAACGAGTGTGGTGACCTGGGTCCAGAGAGCGAGGAAAGCAGCGAGCGAAAAAGAGAGGGCGAGGGAGGGACAGGATAGATATTGGCAACGGATGGGGACCCAGCGCCGCGGCGGTGATGATGGAGGGCCCAGCATCAGGAACAGGTTAGCCGCCGGGCAGCGCAGGGTCCCGATGGATATGACAGGCCCCTGGGTGCGACATGGCTGGTGACGGCAAGCTGTGTGCGACGAGGCCGTCGATGGCATCGAAATCGAGTGTTCCTACACCAGGCGGTCAGCTTGATCAACGAGATATCTGGCGGGGGCTCTCAGACCGTCGTCGGACCACCGAATGGCCACCGTCTCTGCTCATCTCGCCAAGGACAGGACATCATCGACGCGTGCCGGCAAATCGCTCGCATCGCACATGGGGATCAACAGGAACCGCCAGGTGCACCATCGGGCTGCAACAACGGGAGCAGGAAAACGGCGAGGCGCTGCCGTGGTGTGGTGGACGGCTGCGTCGCGATGCTGCGGGATGGTGTTGTGGGAGGAAGCCATTGGCTTGTCGGGCAGACCCTGTCGCCGCGGGCGGCCCGAGTCGCAGGGGGCAGGTGTTTCAGTGGCAGCCAAATCTCCGACCTCAAGACACCACCTCCCTCTCTCGAAGCAATTTGGCTTATTCCGCTCGCTCAACAACAAATTCTTTGACCGCTCCCGACCTGCCCTGCAATCCTTCCGGCCCGGTGCATCTCTCGCTGGCCGCTTATCCGTGCTGGGGCTCTGGCTGACCCCTGGTCTATGCATCTCCCAGCGGGAGAAACACGACCCTAGGCCTTCCTTTGAGCCTCTTCCGTGGCGCCTGAGGCGTCCAAGTCTCTCAGCCGCAGGCCTGATGCGGGTCGAGCGATGTTCAATTCTCGGCAGCGCCAACATTGAGCGCCAAAGGATTCGCAGACTCGGCATTCGTGAGCGACGATAGTCTATTCGCCGTCCTCATACCGCACATCTCAGCCTGAAATTTGGTGCCCCGCAACAGCCAACCATCTGACGACGACGGGCAAGCGATAGCGCTCCTCGCAGTCGGTCCATAAGGCTGTCTCCCTTGCTCCCCAGATCACCGTGGCACAGCGTTTGCTCCGTGGCAGCCAAAGCATGGCGACGAGGCATGTGCGTCCGCTCGTGGCAGCAGAAACTTCTAGACGCTCATTTCGTCGAGTCCTGTCTCATTCTCGCTGATGAGCGCAGCTGAGGGCGAATCGCTATGAAACGGCCTCATTTCTTTCACCATCATTCTTGCTCGGGCACAGAAGACAGTCTTCGCCGTCCAACTCGTACAGAATACGAAGTGCAGACGACCAAGTCATCGCCCCCAATGCCATCCCCCACTTTCGCGAGCTTTGCAACACTGCCAGTACAGACGTTGGATCGTGGCGTGCGGGTTCTGGACTGGCTAGCCCATCTTGGCAGTTCTGGAGCGGTATCCGTCCGTATTCATGACGCTCCTCTTCCGGAGTCAACCACCTGTCGGCACCATTGAAATACAGAATGCTTGTTCTATGGGGAGAGGAGGTGGCGCCTCGTCCAGTCTCACAAGGGAAAGGAGAGCAACGTCTTCTCTCTACACTTCAGCCGCTAAACAAACGTAGAAACACTCCTTAGGCGCAGCTGCGGCATCGGATGACAGCACACATGGAGCAACCGTATTGATCTACAAATGCTCGTTGAGTGCAGACGCCTTTCCAAGAACTGTCGTTTCCTCGGACACGACTAATTGTGAACCTAACGCAGGTAGACGCATGAACAGACACTGCCAAACCCTCAGAACCCAAACCTAGCACTCGGTGACTCTTCCCGCTCTGGCTCAGACGACGAACAAATCAGCACGACATTCAGCCAATCCCTCGTCTACCTCCACGTACTCTCCTGTCTCCCTCTTGAGGGCGCAGCACAAAACACGCGCAGTCTCCCCGTTCGTCTATCACGATCTCTTCACGAGTCCCTCTCTGCTCTCGCGCAGTCGGCAAAAAGAATGGCTAGCAGCGCTGTCTCCGTCACCACGCACCCACCACCACACAGCCAGTCGGCGCGTCACAGCGTGCAGAGCCAAAAGAAGGGGCAAATCCCGGCGAGCAGCCATTTACCTCTCACCACGAAGGTACTTCCAAGGAGCCGTTCTTCATCACACGTGCAGCTCAGACAATGGAGGCCGCTTCGGCCGGCTCGACCAGCTCGTCTCGTCTCGTCATCCCCGTCGTTGTTGGTCGATCATGGTAAGGTAGTCGATCAGCCGCACAGAAAAACATCAGGACAGCGTCCGTCCGGTACCTTTGACAAGCAGACAGACAGACAGATGTGCAGGCAGGCAGGCAGACAGGCAGGAGAAAAGGTTTACTCATATCTGATTGACAAGTAAGCTCCAGGTACGTACTTCAACTCGCCTGTGTCAATTCACGCCACCCCTCTAGCCCCCTATTCCTCTCATCTACGCCGATTTACATCCCTCCACATCCTCCCACATCTACATACACTCCACACCCACGCAAGAAAAGAAGGAGAAGAAGAAGAAGAAGAAGGAGAAGAGGAGATAAATCATTACAACAGCAACAACACCAACCCACCATTAGAATAATACAACAGAACCCCCAAATACGGCGCCCCGCCATGCCAGCCCACCTCTCGCCCTCTCTAACGCGCAAAATGCCGCAAACAAACAAGACGTCTAAGAAGGAAAACCCCACAAGCCAAAGCCTCTAGCCAGAAAGGAACCCTCAATCAATGAAGTCCCAATTCCAATCCCGATTCCCAATCCCAATCATGATTCCGATACCGACCTCATGCTCTCCGAGGTCTTTCTCTACCGCGACAACGGACGTACGAAGGAAGGGAGGTAGGTGGGTAGGTAGGTAGGTACATGCAACGTTCCAAGTCATAGCAGCCGTCCCTCAATTCACATTATGCCGAAGCGCGTGCGTGCGTGCTCAAGTCGTATCGTATCCGTCGTGCGTAGCTCGTCGTCGTGCTGCTGCCTCTGCTGCTGCGGATAGTGGCAGCCCAGCGTATCGCAGCCTACCAATGCACGGCCTCGTCTGCGAACCCTGGCGAACCCTCCGATGAATATACAGTATGTACAACTCCGGGCCAACAAGCCAGCCCAGAGCAGCCGACCAGGACCAAAAGGCGGAACAAGGCCGCAGCGCGTCGAGCTCCGTGGGTATATGAAAGGGTGAAGAGGCGTGGTGGGGAGACGTCTGGTACTCCTGGCCAAAAAGGATTGGGAAAGATTACCAAGCGATGATGTGGACGATTCGATTCGCGTCGCTGCATCTACCCGCTATTATCGGCGCAAGAAAAGGCGCTTCCCTGCGCGCCCTCGGCCAACGCCTCACCGCTAGCATACAAGCCGAGGCCGCAAATGACGGCGCCCTGAATGACGACGTAGACATTGAGGGCGGTGAGCAGCATCTTCTTCCAGCTCTCAGCCCAGCGGCCGCGGTTCATGTAGAGCCAGAGGAAGCCGGAGAAGCCGAAGCTGAACCACGAGCAGAAGAGGGCCGAGATGAGCGAGATGAGCAGCGAAAAGGACGGGATGGCCTCGGCGATGATCCACGCAACCACCCAGAGCACCGTGCAGATGGCTACCCACGAGATGAGCGACGCGCCGTACTTTTGGTGCAGGCGGGCCGGCTGGTTGCGCCACATGCGCACCCAAATGTACTTGCACGCCACGTGGCCATTAACGACGCCCGCAATAACAATCGTCGGCAGGGCCAGGCCAAAGGCGATTTTGGAGACGAGCGGCGACGCGGAGCCCAGCGCCGGCGACAGCACGTCCGGGCCGGCGTAAATGTAAATGACGACGCCGACAATGACGTAGAATATGGTGGCCATGCCCTCCATGAAGACGACCGACTTGGTGAAGTCGCGCGGGTCGCGCAGCTCGGCGCAAAAGGTGAAGAAGGCGTGGTGACCGGAAAATGCAAGGATGATTTGCAACGTCGCAAGCATGCCGTTTTGCAGCGACACGTGTTGTTGAGCCGCGACAGCCTGACCGTACTCGGGACGGATGATGGCAATGTCAATCATGGCGACCAAGACGCACACGACGACTGAAAGGCAGGACGCAATGGAGAGGTATGAAACCTTTTCCAGTTGGCGCTTGAGGGCCAAGGCGAGACAGACGGCAAAGCCGACGAATCCAAAGACAATCGTGCAGGTGCCATGGCCCGTCAGGACGTTGAGGGCAATGCTGAAGCTGAGCACGTGCGCGCCCATGATGAAGATGATGATGAGGACCTGCGCGACGCCCATGATTTCACGCGCAATGGGCCCGCCCATCAAGTAGGCGGCATCGGCAAAGGTATGCGTCGAGGGGTACTTGTTGAAGAATTGGCCAACCACGTAGCCGCAGTACATGGCCATGAGACCGAAAAAGATGGTAAGAATGATGCCCCTATACACGTTAGACGGCGCAGATAGAGACAATCATGCACTTACGGCACCAGGCCAATGGTTGCGACGGCGTTGGGAAGCGAGAGAACACCCAGCGAAATGTTCTCGGCTACCATTACTGTGGGGCGTCAGTACTGCGGTATAGCAATTTTTCGGTTGACTCACATAAGCCGACTTGCCTGCCAAACGTCAGCTGCATCCAAAGATTCAAGATGTGAATACGTACCACCACGACATTGTCTGATACTTCATCTCTGCATTCTCATCCTCGTGGCCAAAGGGGTTGACCTCTCCCACCTAAGATTGTCAGCCCACGTCGAATGATTTTGCCGAGTCCATACCTCTGTGGGAGTGTAGGGCGGAGCGCTCTTTTTGCCCTTTTCCGCATCTCCCAGCTCCTCAGACGACGTCTCGCTCACGTCGAGAACCTCGCCGACGGCTCGGCTGTTGTTTGAGGTGCTGGAGCGGGTCTCGTGTGTAGGGGCGGCGTCGTTCGTCTTGCCCTCTTCGGCGGCGATCGGAGCAGCGGTGCGTATGGCAAGGTCAGAATTGCCATTGCCGGCACCCTGTTGGTCAGTGGGACCCATGCTCGGACGGGATCTCGTCACAGGGCGTGTAGGAATATGGGGGATTGGTGTGGAGGAGGGTCTCGTCGTCGTTGTCCCGATGGTAGCCGCGCAGTGTCGGGAGCAGATCGTGGGAGGGGAAGATGAATCGAGGGGAGGCCGCGGGTTATGGACGGTGGACTGGTGGGAAAAAAGCGGCGCGAGGGCGCCCGGCAAATGTGGTAAGAGCGGACCCGCCTCACGGGCTACGTTGGCCCCGTGGTTGGGCGTGGGTTGCCAGTCGGCATGATTAAGCAGCTCTGGTAAGGAAAAAGGGCATCGCGCCGTTGTTCGTCGACACATCACCTTGCCACCATGGAAAATTTAGACGAAAGCCCAGGCCAGGTGGTGGTTTCATGTGACGTATTTTCGCCGTCAAGGCTCCAGAGGTCAGGGTCTCCGCTGCTGGGCGGGCAAACGTCTGCTTTGCGGCCGACGATGCATGTCATTCATTTTGCAAGTCGAGAACTGGCCGTGGTGTCTCGAAAAAGGCATCGGTTCGTGCCGAGCCTGTAGCGGGCCCCAAAACCATCAAAAGCGTTGCGTCTGATTGGCGGGGAACCAAGGTACGACTGGCCGTCGGCGAGGTTGCGATGTCAACACTCAACATTCGACATGTGAAGCCGTCGACGCAGGTCCCATCTGAGGTTGTGACTGGAGTCTGGTGAGCGGCGGCGTGATGTCTCGAGGTGGCGGCGCGTTTGGCCCGGCCTCGGCGATTCCAAGCTCTTTCTGGGGGGACGGGGAGCGACAGTCGGCGGAAAGCGAGCAGGTGGCAGCAGGCGGTGATATATACTCCAGTCGTCGACCGGGTGGCCAGACTCGAGGCCTATCTGGTCGAGGAATTGTCGCGATAAGATGGGAATGAGTTCAGTCGGCAGCCGTGTCAGACTCGACACAGGTCCAATCAGATGCAGCCGTAGTGCCGCGTCTCAGAGCTCTGGGAGCTGGCTGGAGCTTGGGCAACAATCAGTACGCCCTTCTCCACTCTGGCCAGCTACCTTACCAGCTCTAGCTCGACCTCAGCTCTTTGCTCTCCTCCATCTCCACTCCATCCACTCCATCCACGCTGCCTCTCCATCTCGCTCGCTGTCTTGTGCGACCGCCTTGTCGTCCCCGCCGCCTCATTTATCCCCAAAAGCTTGTCTTGGTGTCCAAGAATAACCTCCCACAACACTATCCTCATCCGTCGGCCCCGCAATCCACCTCTCTACAATCCACCATGGTCGAGCTTCGCAAGCGCAAGACGCCTCCCCCGGCCCCCGAGAAACCCAACAAGAAGAAGCCCGGTCCCAAGACGGCCGCAAAAGGTAGCAAAGCCAAGCCGGCCGCCTCACCAGAGCCCGTCGACAACACGCCAGCTCCCAAGGTCGAGCAGGCCAAGGAGAGCAACGCGACGGCCACCAATGGGGCCAAGAGCAGCGGAAAGCCCGAGGTCGGCAAGACGATTGAGCTCGAGGGGTTTGGCGGCGAAATCGAGACCAACGACGGCGACAAGACGACGCTGAAGCAGCTGGTCGACGACTCCAAGGCCGGCGTCGTCCTCTTCACCTACCCCAAGGCCTCGACGCCCGGCTGTGAGTTGCCCTCCATCGCGTCATCGCACATGCGCGAGACGCAGTGTCACCACCGTCCAGCGCCCCACATCCTCTGCCCCCCTTCCGAGCTCCATTCATCTCCCCACCACTCCATCAACTAACATGGCCACAGGCACCAAGCAAGCGTGCCTCTTCCGCGACGCGTACGCGCCCCTGACCGCAACCGGCCTCGCCATCTACGGCCTCAGCGCCGACTCGCCCAAATCCAACACGACCTTCAAAACCAAGCAAAACCTGCCGTACCCGCTGCTCTGCGACCCGTCCTTCTCGCTGATCAAGGCCATCGGCCTCGCCAAGCCCGGCAACGCCAAGGGCACCGTGCGCGGCGTCTTCGTCGTCGACAAGGCCGGCAAGGTGCTGGCCGCTGAGGCGGGCGGTCCCGACGCGACGGTCGAGGTTGTGCGCAAGATTGTCGGCGCGGGCGATGCTGCTGGCGACGCTGACGGCGACGATAAGGCGGCCGAGAAGGAGGGTAATGGGGACGACGTCAAGGCTGATGGGGAGGCCAAGTAAACGTCTCCGTCTTTTCATCTTTCCTTCCTTCCTTTTCCTTTTCCTTTTCTCCACCTTCAGTCATTATCTTGGATTTCAGTCTCATTTTTGGATCAAGCTACGCTACGCCGGGAAGAAAAAAAGGCCGCGACGACGACGTTGATGACGAATACAGTTCAGGACTGCTATGGGTTGTCTATGGGTATCCTTTATGTGAGCGTGCGCCGGCCGCAACAAGTCTGGGCAGATAGATGGGAAGGGCCACGAAAAACGTTGGAGCAGCCAACCAGCCAATACGATGCGCTTCGAATGAATTACTGCCCTTTCTCGTCCTGACTCGTCGCGTCCACCGGTGCATCGCAAAAACTCGTCGGCAGGGCATCCTTGTCCGTCATTCGTTGCTATTTTAAATACACATTTCGCCGACCATCAACATGCCGCCGCGAATGGGAAACAAGTCGTCAGTCGTCATGTCATCAACTCGTTGAAAGAGGCAAAAGATCAAGGAAAAGATGCAGAGGTGAAATCAATTAATCAGCCTCCCCAACTCATCCCATTAGCATTAGAACCGCAACGAAGACTACTTCCTCCCCGCACCCGTACTCCTACTCCTCTCGCGCCCCACGTCGACCAACTGCTTCGCCGTCCCCGTGCGCTCCTCATACAGCTTTCTCAAATCGTCGACGCTCTTCTTCTTCAGATCGAGCTTGCGCACCGGGTCCGCGGGGATGGGCGGCGGCGTCTGGAAGCTTGGCATGCGGCGGAGCAGGCCCTCGCTGACGCGGAGCGGCTTGGCAAGCGAGTCGTTGGAGGCGTTGGCCGGCAGCGGGCGAGCGGGCGGCGCGCCGGGGGGTTGGGCGGATGGATGCGCCGTTTGGTAGACGGGGCGCGCGAGCGAGGAGATGTTGGGCCCGCGGGAGCGCGAGCGCGTCCGTTGCGCGCTGCTGTTGGAAGCGCGTGCGTCGTCGAAAAGGGACTCGTGGGATAGCGAGGCAGAGGTGGTGGGAGAGGTGGAAATGTCGAGACGGCGGAAATCGACGTCGGGGGATAGGGAATGACTGTCGGTCGTGAGGGGTGTGTTGAGACCGGAGGTAGCAAGAGGCGATCCGCTAGAACCGGATCCCGATCGCAATGGTTTTCTAGTAATGCCGTCGCCAGGGCCAGCGGCGATTATGTCGGCCAGCCCGGGGGGACCTCTGACCTTGCCGTCGAATTGTTTTACAGCAGCCTCTTGTTGCTTGCGCAGACTCGGAAAGGCTTGGATGACGGGCTCAGGTTTCAGGCTACTCTGTTCCAGTGTCAGGGATGGATGATTTGGAACAATGGGAGGTAAAAGACCTTTGACACTCTGTCCCTCCAGATCTTTTTCGTCCGCAAAGGGATTCCGAGGCGCGAATCCATCCGTAGTAGCAGCATGAGTTACCGGAGACGTAGCTGGAGCGCCTCCTGCCTCTTGTGCGAGGATACTCGAGTATCGCGGAGGAACTTGAACCGATGGAGCTGGTTTCCTCTTGAAATGCAAATCGTCGCTACCGACTGGACTGATTGGCGTTTGAGAAGTCGAAGTTGAAGGACGGGGAGGCAGCGCAGGAGGATCATTATCTTGAAGAATGATGCCCGAACATTGCCTTTCCGAATCGGCAAATCCAGCATCCTCTTCCGATGGCGATTCGACCGTAAAGTCTTCAGACTGGGGACGCGGTTTTCTCGTCACCTCCAGCGGATCTTCATACTCCTCGGGGTTGGAAGGTGCTCGCAATTCCAGCCAAAAGGTACCGCTGGCAATCCCGCAGGCCTCGCGAAGGCCATTCTCCCACATCTCAATGGCCTCTTGAAGCACGCGCCTGACAATGGTTGACATTTTGGCATCCTCAATCTGATCCGGTCCACAAACGAGCGTTGGCGCAAAACAAACGGCCAAGTTTTCGGCATTCATCTTGTTGTCCTTTTGATGCTCCGTAACCGTGCTCAGCATGGGCAACAAGTGTCGCACGAGTATAGCGCGTGACACTGCGGGAATCGCCGACCATTCCGACTTGGGGGATATGAGCTCGATAAGCTGCTCCAACGAGGGGACATCGTCTGGGCTGCCATACAGCTTTCGCAACTCTCGATACGACGTTTGCGGGAAGATTGGCGTGCGCAATTCGGCGTACCAAGTCTTGATCAGACCCGCGGCCATGTAGACTCCGTATGCATCCTTGACGTCAACCTCGTTGATTACGGCTTCGGGATTATCGGCATAGTCGTAATGTGGAACCGGCAGAGTAACACCGTTATCTTTCCAAATGATGAATTTCTGGCCGCGGTCGTACGCCTCCTTGATTACATCCTTCAGACGCGAATGCGGCGGTATCCGAAACAGGCCTTCAGTCTTGATATTTTGGTCCATGAGCAAAAAGAGAGTAGTCTCCCTCAGAACCCGGGGGAGACGCGTCTCTCCCTTGGCATTCATGGGAAACGGCTGGGCCACGGAAAATGCCCGCCTACCGCTGGCGTAGGGGACGTAAATGTCTGGCGAAAGGCGCCGATCGTGGAGATAGGCAGAGGGGGGTATCAAAAGGTTCTCGACAGGGATGTGAAGAGCAAGCTGGGTCAACGTGGAGACTGCAAGGTCAGCATCTCCCACACTAGCCGCGGTCGACGGACTCACCATGGACAATCTTTCTCCGAAATTTGGGGCTCACAATGGACGAAAACATCTCGACCAGTATCCTCACCCAGCTTCTCTCGTGAACAATGTATAGCTTTTGCAGCCTCTTGCGCATGGCCCGACTAAGGACATGGTAGGCCTGTATGAACCATCCCCAGCCAGGGCGATTCTTCTTTGGCCCCGCGGACCTCTCTGCATCCCCACCAGCAAAGAAGATGACTTCGTACTCGGTTCCGCTCAGGAGTTCTTCTTCTCCGGGCAGCCGTGCCAGGACATAGGGCAACAGGGCGTCAAAGTCGACTTCGTCCGTGTCTGGGAAGGCGGCGGCGTTGAGAATGTAAACGGCGAGGCCTGACTGCGAAGGAATCGGCGAGCGGTAGAGGATGCTGGCGGCATTCTTGGCCAGTTCTGGGTCGTAATCGACCGAGTTTCGCGGCGGAGGGACGGCGGAGAGCGACGAACTGCGCAAGCGCGTAGCTCGCTGGGCGAGTTGGGCCCTCATGGCCTTGCCTTGGATTGTCAGTTTGCGACGCACGCCCATGGCGGAGGACGAGTGGTCGTCGGAGGGCTTCATGGTGGATGTAGAGAGGCGGAGTCAAGGGCGGGTAGTCGGGACACAACACTCACTGCTAGGCCGCTGGTGCGAGATACGTCAACAGAGGTTGGAGGCTTGGGTATCCCTGCTTGATGGCGTAGGGGAGGCGTATTGAAAGATGCAACAAAGGCCGGCCAGCCTCAAAGGGGCTGGAAAGAGACGGAAAGCGGTGTCAGAGCAGCGCCGCGTCCAGAGTCTGATTATGTTCCATCATGGTCACGGTGGGTGTCGAGTTGTCCCGTCGGGGTGCTAATGCAGCCCTCTGCCCTACGATCCGCGCCGAGAAACTTAGCCGACTGTCAGGGTCCCATCACCATATAGCCTCTCCACATTCCTTTTGCTCCACCACTCTATGTACACGATGCAGCTCAGCCTCACCTCCCGTCATCCTCGTCATGTCCGTCTTCCTCGTCACGCCCGCCCTCATCCCCCCCTTCCAACTGCAGCTCTGCTTCCGCTTGCTCAACTTCGCCCAATGCCTCCAAAGCACCCTGAAGATTTTCGAACCTCTGCGCTCTCGCCCAGATTTCTTGAAACGAAAGTCCAGTTTCCCGCATGCGATCTACTACTTCTTGGTTTTGCAGGTCTGGCTCCAGTCGTCCCTGTTCTCCCTGTTCGGTTGCCCGGAACCACGGCACCAAGCTTTCAAAGAATGCGCGCAAGTTGCCATGCTCCTCTCTTAGCTCGGCTTCCAGCTGCTGAGGCTCATACACAGGGATTCGCCTGCCAACTGTTGGAGTTGCGTCGTAAGACGGCAGATTGTCTTCTGGAGGTAGTGGATCAGACGTCGATTGCACCTGTGCCGAGAGTGTTCGAGGAACTGCACTAATGAGAGCTGGGTTTTCGGTAAGGATGGTGTGACGTGCCACGTCTCGCGTAATGGGTAGGTCGGCAGATTGCTTTGGTGGAGAAGTGTATACAGCTGATGCCACCTCAACGAGCAGGGACTTGGCTTCCGCCGTGTTCCAAAGATCCTTGGCCCGTATGACGTAAAGCTCAGTCAAGAGGTGATCATACGGAGAGCGAGGCTGTTTGCCCCAAATGCCCGGCGGGGTATCATTCATCTCCAACTCTTGAAACAAACGGGCCGCTAGCCAAGGATAACGGCCAACTGCTGTGAAGAGTGCTTGTCGTCCTTGGCCCGTTTCGGAAGTTTGGACGAAAGCTAAACTGCTCGTCATGTCTATATTTGGGAGGCCATTCCATCGTGTTTTGAAAAAGTCACTTTGAGCCAGCGTCAAAAAATCTTCTTGTTGTCGTCCACGAATGGCGAATTGATCAATGACCAGTCGTACGCAGTAGGGATCGTTTTCGGGGTCAAGGCTCAGCAACAATTTGGCCCATTCGTATACTGTCCGCCATGTTGAACGCATTCCCAAGTTTGCAATGTAGCGCCACGCTGCCAGCCAGAATTCGCGATTTTCCGGTCTCCGAAAGTCCATCCGAGCTTTACCTTGGGAGACGTTTGTTGCAAATGTCGAATGTACCGATCTGCCAAAGGAGAATAGGGCGCGTTCGAGGAGGTCGCCAGATGTCGCGTGGTCTCGTTCTTGCTTGGCGATTTCTGATACTTGGAGAAGTGTGGAAATATGGTAGGCTGGACATGTCAGTCAATTTCTGCAAACAATTGAGAGACTTACGATTGAATTGCAACAGCTGAACGAGGCGCTGAGGATCCATGGATGCCACGCAAGTTTCAAATTGTCTTTGAACATCTTGATATGCCCTGCTGTGAGCATATCGATACTCCACAGAGCCATCTGCGCGCTTTTCCACAACCTCCATGCTCAGTCCACCACTTGTTGCTCGCGGCCACTCTTCGTTGCCCTGGACAAAAATGTTTCGCCGCAGTCCCAATGAAGCGAGTCCACCACGAGCGTTGCGCCCAGCGACAGCATTTGCCAATCCCATCTGACGACCTCTGCCACGTTGACGTCCAACTGGTTCTTCATTGTCCCTTTCCAGCGCCGCGCGCCCAAACAGCTTGCGCATTTCATTTTGTGCGTGAAGGCTCTGCGAATCGATCGAGAGAAGGCGGAAAAGTTCTTGAGAAGCTGGGTCTTGCTGTGGTTCATCTGATGTCTGTTTCGATTCGGTTACGGAAAGCGATTGAAGAGCGCGGTCAATCTCGTCCATGGTCGAAGGAGTCTCGTCGGCAGTCTTGCCACTT
Source organism: Phyllosticta citrichinensis (assembly GCA_038380885.1). Classification (NCBI taxonomy): domain Eukaryota; kingdom Fungi; phylum Ascomycota; class Dothideomycetes; order Botryosphaeriales; family Phyllostictaceae; genus Phyllosticta; species Phyllosticta citrichinensis. The sequence goes on along the minus strand of JBBWUH010000001.1, from coordinate 846,542 downwards.
TTGGCCTTCTTCTTCTTTTTCTTCTTGGAGTTAGATGCTTTAGGCTTTGGAGTCTCCTCTTCGCTTTCTTTCTGGGGATCCTCCTGCTCCTGCTCCTCTTCGTCCTCGTCTTCATCCTCCCCACCTAGCATGGCAAACATGCTGGCCTTGGGTTGTACGACTTCCTCTTCGGATTCATCGTCTGCGGCGAGTTCCTCGAGACGCTTCTTTTCTTCGAGCTCGCGTTGAGCTTTTCGTAGCGCGCGTGTCGACATGGTGATGTTGTAAAAGTTTCCCGACCAGAGTGGCAGAAACAATGACGCGGGGCATTGCTACGGCCCGACCAAGTGGGCGCCGATAAGCGACAGGCCTGGCTCAGATCACATCGGGGCGGGCCTCAACACCAAACGCATCGCTAACCTCGGGCCTCTCCTCCACAGCCTCCTGACCTCCACGCACCGGGCTCCCAAATGCGTCGAGCAGCCCTTCAAGCGTGCCGCTCTGTGCGTCGCCCGGTGTTTCGCAAATCCATCCGTCCTCCCATCAGCCATGCGTTAGGAGCCAGGTCAAGGAACCAACGGACCACCCATCAGGTATTGCACTCTTCAATGCAATTACGGACTTTTACATATGCACTGGTCTCCACGGCTGTGGCCACGGGTGCTTACTTCGCCTACCGCGGTGATTCACAGAGTCCTCTCGAAAACACTCCAGTATCATCCGTGTCTGCGGGACACAGCCCAGGATATACCCCATCGAATGTCTATTCCTCGGCAGCGGCCAGACCAACGACCCAGACCGAAGTAGAAGACGCCGGCTCCAAGGTCCTCGTCATTTCTCAAGGAGAAGTCTTTACTGGCACACTCCCTTCCAACGCCCCTCTCTCCAAGGCCACGGACGATCAAGGACGCAAGGTCGTCGAAATGTTGACTCCGGAGCAAGCAACCCAAAAGTTGAGGAGGAATGAAGAATCTTGGCTGGTTGGTAGGGGCAAGGGAGTCGTCCGCTATGATGTCGTACAAATCCCCAGCAACGATCCGATTGAAGACGACCACGCCGAAAAGATTATCGAGGTCCCACAAAGCGTGGCCTTGACCGAAGATGGTGCCAACAGCAGTGATTGGATGTTTTGGGGTGTTTTTGACGGACACAGGTAGGATCCTCAACCTTGCTGATGTTTGGTACTGACGGTCAAAGTGGATGGATTACCTCTGCAAAGCTCCGCAACTCCCTCATCTCCTTCGTTGCCCGCGAGCTCAACACCACCTACAAGTCTGCCTCGGCCGATCCCTCGCTCAAACTCCCCTCGTCCGACTCCATCGACAAGGCCATCAAGACTGGATTTCTGCGTCTGGACAATGAGATTGTGAATGAGTCTGTTCAAAAGGTTCTCAAGGCTCAGTCCAAGCGTGTGGCAGCAGAGTTGTTGGCTCCTGCTCTCGCCGGCTCTTGCGGTCTTTTGTCTTTTTATGACAGCAACTCCAAACTTCTCCGAGTTGCCTGCACTGGTGACTCGCGGGCTGTGCTTGGAAGAAGAGGCGCCAATGGCAAGTGGACTGCCACGGCCCTGTCCGAGGATCAAACGGGTGGCAATGAGAATGAAGCAGCTCGTCTTCGGAGAGAGCATCCTGGTGAGCCAGACGTCACCAGAAACGGACGCATCCTCGGCGGCTTGGAGCCATCCAGAGCTTTTGGCGATGCCATCTATAAGTGGAGCGTCGAGACGCAAAAGAAGGTTCGAGAGGTCTACTTCGGACGGTCCCCTCCACCGCTCCTCAGGACTCCGCCATATGTGACTGCTGAGCCCGTCGTTACCACCACCAAGGTTGAGCCGCAAAAGGGAGATTTTGTCGTCATGGCCACCGACGGTCTCTGGGAAATGCTTACGAATGAGGAAGTCGTTGGCTTGGTCGGACAGTGGTTGGAAGCCCAGGCAGAAAACAAAAACGGCCAAAGCACCGCCAATTCGTGGCTCAAGAGCTGGTTCAGCCAGCAAAAAGGACTTCCTGTCGACAAAAACGGCGCCGACACTGACAAGACTGGCCAGAGAGCACCCATCCGTCAAAGACAATGGGGTGTCAAGGGTTCGGAGGATGAGAGGTTCGTCGTTGAAGACAAGAATGCAGCAACCCATCTCGTGCGCAACGCTCTCGGCGGAAAGAATCAAGACCAGCTTTGCGCGCTCCTCACTCTCCCAAGCCCATTCTCTCGTCGTTACAGGCAAGTCACCTCATTCACCGCCTGACCTTGCTAACTTGTTCAGGGATGATCTCACCGTCGAAGTCATCTTCTTTGGCGAGGGTGAAAACTCGGGGAGCGTCAAATTGAACCGCGACGCGTCGGCATCGCACGAAGTCAAGGCAAAGCTTTGATTCACTTGTGGCATTAATTCTGTTATACCCAGCATCTAGAAGGAAGGAAGCGCCGTCAGTCCTCTGCTCTGCATCTCGCACTGGAGTTGATCAAGGTCACGAAGAAATGACGGCCGAATGTAGCCATAGACCGATGCGCATCTGCGATTCATGAATTGTGTAATTGATAGATTCCATGACGCGTCTCATGTTAAATGCTAGCGACACCAGGAGCCCACGCCTCTCCAATCCTCTTGACTTCATTGATGAACCACCGACTGGTGATTTGTGTTGACCCAACATTTTGCTCCGCATTGGCCGTTAGCGGAGAATGCTGATCAGGGTCGTAAAAGGGGTTTCTCAAAAGACCAATGTAGGCCGACTGTAGAGCCTTGAAAGCCTATCACGCATGTTAGCAGCCATCAGATTTGTATTGTTGAAACTTACGGGCTTCAAATCGGCGTCCCGCAAACCGACGATGGAAGTCTTGGGGTCGTTGGTCGTAGCCAGACGGCCTTCCATGTCGACGGCAATGACAAACTTGACGCCCGTATTGGTCATCCAGCCATACATGGCAAGGCGCTCGTCGACGGCTTGCAACAGGCCAAAGTCCTGTTCGGCCGTCTTGTGCGGCAGGCGTGCCTCAAAGACGTCCAGGGATGACGAGAGCAGGAATGAAAACTCAAGCGCATCGCGAGCATCTGGGGGGAAGAGCGATATATGGAGCGGATTGTTCTGGAGGACATGAGCAAGAAGCGAGGCTAGGCCTAGATGCGCGGATTGGTACTCGACGTACGTGTTTGCCAATGATGCCAACGCATGCTACTGCTGGCACTCGGGCGGCCATGTCAAAGGCCTGTTTACATGCGCTCGTGAAAGTTGGAGGGACAAGCGCTATCGAAGTGGTGGCATTTGTTAGACGCTCAAGCCCAGCATGGTCAAGGATGGTGTGGTGGGTGGTCCAGGAGGTCTGTTGTTGAACGTCGGGGCTGACTCGGCGATGCTTGACCCTATCAGATCAGCTCAATCGTCAATGTCATGACAACCTACTCCATGTCCGTCCGCCACTCGTCTATCACCCGCACGTACATCCTCTCCGCAAACTCCCCCACAATCCATCATCTTTCGTCGTCCGCGTCGTCAACAACCCCATCAGGCCGACAGCAATGTTGCCCTCGACGAGAACAACGGCTTCATTGGCGCTGCGCGGTACGCATCACTCCACTTCCCCGGAAGCTATATCCACCTCCTGCCTCTGCCACTCAACCCCAATCATCATGCCACGCCTACTGACAATGTCCGTTAGCCAAGCCGACCTCTGCTCTCCTCCCTTTCCGTCCTGCTGCCGCCGCCTGGATATCGAGCTCGCGCAAGACCAAGGCTGCCTCGCAGACGCCGGGCATCGTCGCTGGTGGTCCGGGCACGCCCCCCGCAATGAAGAAGGCCAGAGTTGAAGTGCCGCTCCCCAGCCAAGAGGGCAACAAGGGACTCGTCCAATACGCACTGTACGTCCAAGCCCAACACCGAACGAAAGAGCGACGAAAAGAGGCTACAATGAGGCTACAATTGACCTATAATTGACTTCCATTCGGCCCATAATTTCGGCGGCAACGCATGTCCAGTGCGCCAGCTAACACGTCGCGCCATAGCACGACGCTCGACCAAATCGCCAATTGGGGCCGTCAGTCGTCCCTCTGGCCCGTGACGTTCGGCCTGGCCTGCTGCGCCGTTGAAATGATGCACCTGTCGACTCCGCGCTACGACCAAGACCGGGTGGGTATCATTTTCCGCGCGTCGCCGCGCCAGTCGGACGTCATGATTGTGGCCGGCACCCTCACCAACAAAATGGCGCCCGCGCTGCGCCAGGTCTACGACCAGATGCCTGACCCGCGCTGGGTCATTTCCATGGGCAGCTGCGCAAACGGCGGCGGCTACTACCACTACTCGTACAGCGTTACGAGGGGCTGCGACCGCATCGTCCCGGTCGACATTTACGTGCCCGGCTGCCCGCCGACTAGCGAGGCGCTCATGTATGGCGTCTTCCAGCTGCAGAAGAAGATGAGGCACACCAAGGTAGGTCTACAAAACTCTCAACCCGCGACTTGCACTGACATGAGCAGATTACCCGCATGTGGTACAGGAAATAGACGACACGATGGATTAGCTGGCGAGCGACCTTTTTTTCCTTTCCGGCGGGAGTTTGGCGGCGTAGATTTCTTTTCCTCTGGCTTCGCTGTATAAATTGGGGAGGGCTACGACCATTCCCTCCCCGACTTTTTCCTCTGACATCGTCCTGGATCTGGTCGTCCTTGTGAAACAATAGAGCAACAGACCGTCTGCCTAGAAATTTACAAAATCTTTTCGCGTCTTGTCTGTTTGCCATCCTAGTCCCGTCTCGTTGCCCTCCGCGGCATCACTCTTCGCTCCGTCGGTGATGGCTCTCCCGCCTTGGCTGACGATGCTCGCGCAGGCGCGGTTTGTTTCAATTTTGGACCTTTGGCGGGCAAAGGAGGCGAGACTGGAGTCGGAGCAGCGCGTTTTCGCTTCTTGTCCTCCTTCGACGCACGCTCCTCCCCCTCATCCACCACGATACCCACCCCTTGCCCCTCCTCCCTCTCCCTCCCCAACACCCCCAAAACCCTCGCAACCATCTCCACCTCACTCGCCTTAACAACAGCCTCCCCCTCTCCCCGCAGCCGCCTCAACCCTTCCCACGTCGCCGTCAACAGCTCCTCGTACTCCTTGGCGCTATACCTGATCTTGAAGCCCGCCTTCTTAGGCACGAGCAGCGGCAAATGTGTGTGAAGGTCAAAGCTCCGCCGCGCCCAAACAAACAACTCGTCGGCGAAAAAAGGCACCGTGGCGCCGTCGTCGGCGACGGAGAGGAGCAGCGAGGCTGTGGCGGGCCCGATGCCGCGAAGGCGGGTTAGTGAGGCGAGGGCGGCCATGATGGTGGGGATGCGCTCTTTGTCATCAGACGTAGAAGTGGATGAAGAGGCAGAAGCAAGAACCGCAAACGCCTCGCCCGTCACCCTCCTCACGACATCCCCATCATTCGAGGCAGCCAGCTTCGGCAGCGACGCGAAATACGACCCGTGGTGGATTTTCCACTGCACGAGGCGCACGAGTTCGGGGTGTTCAAGCCAGCCGTGTCCGCCTGACTGTGCTGCTACTGCTGCCGTTGCTGCCGCTGTTGCTGATTCTTCCACTCCTGGCGCAACTGCTTGCGGACCTTCTAGCGGGGGCCGCCGGCGCGCGGCTACAAGGCCTGGCGCCGTCGTGAAGCGGAATTCGCAGTCGCAGTCGCAGGTCCCGGGACGTGGGCGGTGGTGGTGCGTGGAGGGGTATTTGGCGAGGAAGGCGGCGAAGGAGGTGTTTGGCGGGGAGGGTGTGGGCATGTTTATCTGCTTGTGTTCTGATTTTGCGGACGAGGGCGTCTGGAGCGGAGATGGAAATGGATCAGGGAAGGTTTATATAGTCGAGTTTTGCTGGCCGTTTCAAGATGAAGGGGTGGACGGACGAGGGCGCTTTCAGAGGGAGGTTGGAGGTCCTTTTGATTTGTGAGATCGCAGTCTTGGCGTAAAGAGAAGGCAAGAAACAAGTTGGACGTGTAGGAGAAGAAAATAAAGGATGCGTGCACAGAGCCGAGTTCGTGACAAAACGTAAAAAATGATGATGAAGAACGAGACCGAGCCTGAATCAAACGAGTAGGGCAGGACCAACGTTCGAAGAAGCAGATGAATCTGCCAAATCGCGTCTCTCGTGTTTACAAGTTGAGGTGAGGTTGAAAGTAAAACGACGCGACGACGCATCGAGCTCGCGTCCAACATCACGTGTCGCAGACCATCCCAGCCTGTCCAGTCTTTCAGCCAGTCTTTCAGTAGTAAAAGTACTGCTAACATTATCGAATAATGAAGAATCTCACCAGTCCGCAGCACCTCCACGCAAAAATGCAAAAGATCAAATCAGACCAAACTCCCGACCGGACCCAGGGTATCATATCACGTGATGGCCGTAGACGTCGTCCGTCCCATAAAGCCAGCCGTTACTCCATGATGCACGCCTCTTGTTCGCCCTAAGACTTTTCCTTGATTCTCCCATTCTTGACCACGCCGACGCTGACTCCGGCCTCTCCTGCCATCCATCCCGGCATCCTCTCTCCCTCGACGACGCCATGTTCGACCAATTGCCTGATTCCTGCATGAATGTGCGAGCCTCGTAGCGTGATTGTCATGTCTGGCGTCCACGGCTCTCCCTCTGCTTGTCCAGCCGTCTGCGGAAATGGGTCTTCCATTCGGACTTGCAGACTTTCGAGACCTTTGCCGTCGTCGTGACCAGAGGGGCCAAAGCGTGCTTCCGCAATCTTTTTTCTGCGCTTTGTCGAGTCGTCCTCTTTGGTGCCTTGGCCCCGTTTGTTCTTGCTGGCCGAGGCGCCGCCATGGCGTCTACTTTGCTCTGCACCGGCGGTGGCGTTGCTCGCTAACAAGGACTCGCTGTGCTTGGGCGCGTCGTAGTCGAACGAAGCATGACCAAATGAATTCTCGGCGAATATCGACCATCCTGCCGGTGCGGCATTGCTGCGGCCAGGTCCACGAAGAGACAAAAGTGTCGAGAGGTTGCGAGATGAAAGAGATGTGGTGGTAAGGGTGAAGCGATGATGAGGTTTAGAGAGGGCTTTTGGGACGGCCTAGAAGGTCAGCAGGAACTTTCACAAGGACTACACAGGACTTGAGACTCACATCGACAACCACCTTTCGTAGACTACGACCTTCGGCACCTACCTTTTGACCCAGATTTGTAGCTATCGACACGTACACATATGGCGATCCATCTGGGAATACCATGAACAGAGACTTGGAGCCTTCTGGAGAGCTCGAAGTGGGCAGGGGATGGTCGTACGGCGAGTCTTGAATGTAGACGCGCAGCAGACATATTCCAAACGCCTTGACTCGTGTAATGTAATAATGGGCCTTGATGACGGGCGCTACTTCTCGTTGTAGGTTGAGCACAAAAGACGTGGCATGGAATCGGGGCAGACTTGTCGCAGAGCCCTCGTCAATGACCATGACATCATCGTCAGCATTGGCCTTGGCTCTGACTTTCGATAGTTGAAGCGCATTCCACTGCTGAGAGTTGGGATGGTCCAACAGGTAGCGCGTCTCTGCCATGGCAAGCTGGTAGAGGGTGATTCCATGTCTCCAGTCGCCTTCTAGCATGCGGTCAACGACCTCCTTCTTGCCGCCTTTGCGTCCCTTGAGATCCCGATAAATGTCGACAACCTCTTCTATCGAGGCGGCGCTGGTATAGGGCGCATCTTCGTCATCCTCGTCTTGTCGCGCCAGGTGAGGGAGGCAGTAGGAGCGGTTCTTGGAGTTGAGCCATTCTAGGGCCAGCTCGAGCAGCGATTCGCGGTTGAGGCGGGACAGGGTTTTGGCGACGGATGGGTTCCTGGCAGGTAGGCGCTGGGTATGCGACAGAGCAGCATTTGTGGGTACGGACAAGGCCTTGGGCGACATGGCTGGTGTTGATGTTTGGGCGGGGGACGCGCCTGGGGGAGAGGCCGGCCGTGCGTCGCGAAGTCGAGCGCGCAGATCCAAAATGGGCAAGCGTCGGGGTTAGGCATTACGGGCATTACGGGGGTGTAACGAGGATTACCAAGCACGTGGGATACAAGTCCACTGCCGATGGTGCCGCTTCCGGTCCCGGTGGGAGAGGGAGGGAGAGACGAGAGACAAGAGAGGCCGCCAAATAGATTCAAAGCCTTCATCGGTCACTCGCTGTGCCACCACAAGCCCTCTGCATAATCTTTGCTTTGACCTTCACCTTTGTCGCCGTGGAGATCCCTCGACAATATTAAACTCGTCTTTCACGCGGTGGGCCAGCGATTGACGGCTTCACCCTAAAACGTTAGAACACTGCACGCTCCGCTCGCCGCCCACTTCAGGTTCCCGCTACCCGCTCCTCAACGACGACATTGCCTCCAAAATCCTCCGGACCACTATCCACCTCTGACGCTGTGACGCCGACCCGTCGACGCCCGGCGCCGCCCTTTGCAACTCTGCCGATTACTCAGCGCCGCCCTCGACGTCCAAAAGGGCCTCTCCCGCTTGGACGTCGACTCGCTCTTCACCAGACGACACCCCATCACCACTGCGCCCGCACTGGACTTTGAATCGACCTCGACCCATCGCCATGTCTGGCTACGGCGATCGCAAGACCCCCGGGGCCTCGGTCCTGCAGGGTCTCAACACGTTTCCATCGCCCAAGGACATGGCCGCCGAGAACAACAACCTCAACTTTGACGAGGATCTATCCCTCTTCACCAACACGGAATTCTTCGACTTTGACCTTGGCACCGAAATCACGTCGGTCGCACAGCAGCCCCAGCCGCCCGTCGGCGCCGTGCCCGACAACCGTGGTGCGCGCCGCCAGAGCACCATGTCTTTCCAGCCGCCCGCCGTCCAGCCGAAACCAGTCGACTTCAACTTCAATGGTAAGTTTTCTTCTCCTTGCCCCTCGCCGACAGGCTCATCGACAGGCCCGTCGAAATTTCCCCGCAGCCGACCCTGCGTGGCTTCAACTGCGGCGTTGGAGCGATTGGCATGGTTTATCGTTCTCCGCACGAAGCCGCCATTCTCGCATCGCATTGCACCATCGTCCATTTCCGCGTCGGTGGCTCCGTTGCCAGCGTAGGGTTAAGCTCGCCGTGCAACGCACCTATTATCGCGCCGTTTGTGGGTGGGATGCGAGATCCCGGTCCATGTCTTTGCTGAGCTGCCTCTGCCGAAGCACGCCATCACTCGTGATCCATCCCGGTAGCTCGAGCCAGCCGTCGACCATCACAACCATATTTCATGACGTTCTCAAGTCTTTTGTTTGCGGAATATCATTCTAATGGGTTACTATCAAGGCGACTTCCAATCCCTCGATTTTTCGAGCTTCCCCGTCGGCGGCCTGCCCGACCCCAACTTTGCTCATCAGCCAAACCCGTACCCGATCCAGCAGCACAATGGCACCGCGAGCTCGTCCCCGCTGTCTGCGCCCTCTCCCGTCAACGCCAAAGTAGGCGACAAGCGCAAGATTGATGCAATCCACACGCCGACCGCCGGTCACAACTCCAACTCGATCGAAGAGCTGTCCCGCATGGCTGCCGAGGAGGACAAGCGCCGCCGCAATACCGCCGCGTCGGCCCGCTTCCGCATCAAGAAGAAGCAGCGCGAGCAACAACTCGAAAAGACGGCCAAGGAAATGACCGACAAGGTCTCGTCCCTCGAATCTCGCATTGCGCAGCTCGAAATGGAAAACAAGTGGCTCAAGGGCCTCATCACCGAAAAAAATGACGGCAAAAACGCATCCGACTTGACCGAACTCTACCGCAAGGTCTTTGTCAACAAGGACAACAAGGACGACCGGAGTAAGGACGACAACAAAGACGGAGTGGGCACCACGGCCGGCAAGGACTAAATGGAATCGACAAACTGTTTGGTTTCTTTGGCCTGGAGTTGCTGCCCTTTTTTTCCCTCTGCTTTTGCTTTGCGAATCTTTCCGGGGTGGACACATGTCGATTTACAGCCTCATGGAACGCGGGAGGGAGACAAGACAAAGACGACTTTTACGAAACCAACATGGAGAGCGTGAGAGCCTGGCCGCGCCTGTTTGGTCTCCACAGTGGCAAACCCCACACCCCATTACCTACCCCTTTTATTCTTCTACATAGACGACACATACGTTTGCAGACTGGTGTGCTTTTTTCTGGCTGGCTGGGCCATTTCTTCACTTCGTCCCCTTCTCTGAATAGCCAAGTGGTGAGGGACTTGCGTTCCACTCACTGCCGAGAGATCTAGGATCGAGACGGAGCCAGTGGTCCGCCCCGGAAGGATTGGGTAAATTTTTCTCTCTTCCTCTCCTCATCCTTCCATCCAGCAATAGGCCGCCGCACAAAGCCTGATTCGGGATGCTGCAAGCGAAATGGGGGTGGGAGCGAGTGGATACGGAGGGCCAGCACGCAGTGCACTGTACGGCGGCGGCGTGGGGCGCCGGGCTTGGTTCTCTAGATCTACCTATGGATGGATGGATACCTACACGAAAACGACACACACGACCGTATACCCAACCAATTCAGTAGTTTTGATTTCTAATCCGCCCAATGTCGTGTCTCACGCCCTGCTGCTGCGGCGTCTTTTGCACATGTCAAGACGACGAGCGCGAGGGCGTGATGTTTTTGATCTTGCCCACACGTTCGATCTAGATGGCGCCGAATGGAGACCCTGACGGCTGATGCGGTGCTGCATGAGGCGTGTGCGGCGCGAAGGACGGAGATGAAGAAAGCTTGCTTGCTTGCTTGCTTGCGCTGCTCGCTGGCGGGTAGAAGCGGCGGCCACCGTCGTATGTGTTGATGCTTGCTAGAGGTGGGTGCATGTGCCCTGCCGGGTGGAGGTGCCTCGATCACGTCATTTACGGTATGACGCCAGGGCGCCGAGGCGCTCGGGACGACAGGGAAGGTGAGCGGCGGCGGGTGGTGGATTCTTCATTGATACATACGTGCCTGGATACAGATACTTTTGCGTACGTGACAGGCGCAAGAAGTCAGTGATGTGTCAGAAAAGATGATAGCACTTCTGGGTAGGGCAGGTAGACAAATATACACTTTAAACGCATATAGAGAGAAGGGGGCATATACGTGGGGTTGGCGTGCGAAAGATGTAAGAGTGTGGGTGGTGTTGGGACGGGAATCGACGAATGGAAATATTGGACAAGGCGTAAAGTTCTAGCAGGTGGTGTCCTGTGGAGAAAAGGTATCTCTTGTGGTTTTTGTTTGGAGCATCTGTCACGTTGCGCATCAGTAAGTCACATAGGCAAGTTATCCTGGTAGTTGTACATGTATGATTCCAAGCGGGGTTTGAAGACACTTCTGTCATGTGTATGTCGAAATGATCTTTGCAAAGCTCCACCCCTCGACGCAATCAATGTCCTGTCACCTGGTATTTCTCGGACGCAATTTGCTTCTACGCAGTCCCTGACCGCAAAAGCATCGACTGATAATCCGTCGGCGAGAGCAAAAGGTCTGGTCGAGGCGTGCCGGCCTTCCTGTTTCAATGGAACTTCCTCCACCAAAAGCCAAGTCTTAAATCGCGTTCGGCTTGACCTTGGAACCGGCGCGAAGTACAGCTCGGATTGTACTTTGAGATTGCAAGACTCATCGAGATGAATCAAATAGACTCTGGCCTGGTCTCGACCATAGGCAGTGAAGGGCGAAAAGCCGTTGTCCACTACCATTGATTCTGCAAATGGGTCAGAGCGTTCTGGGGTCCTTTCCCTATGACAGTCTTTCCAAATCCGCATGCGATGTCCGGTCGGTCAAATCATCAATACAGCCTTAATAATGTAGTCGGGCGAACACTTTGGGCTTGAAATGTCCTGACGCCTGTCAAACGCTTCTGGTGGTTTGTGGCAAGTCTTTGCGATGGCTTTGAGTTTCTCCTCATTCTCCAGTGTTGCTCGAGCTTGTTTGTTGCAAGATAGAACCGGCCTGCTGGGTCGGGATGCGGACGAGTGTTTGTGGGAGCGGCACGTCTTCCTGACCGTCTTGTTCCTCTTCTTTTGGCTGGGGTATTTTGGCTACAACATGTCAGCTCGATCAGGAAGCCATTCATCTCAAATCTCACCTGAAGCCATGCTAATCGCGCGCAGAACGTTGTGCCAATTCGAAAGCACCGCGGCGACTGCTTCGGTGCCGTCCGACAGAGTAGCCAGCTTTTGTTCCAGCTGCTCCATCTGATCTGCCAGGCCTGCACTTAGATCCTTGAGGTCTTTCAAGTTTGCGAGCTCCCGTTTCTTTTCTTCGATGCGCGCGAGGAGGACGGGTGATGCGCTTTGTGCGGGTGCGCCCATTGATTTGTTGCGGAGATGTGACGCGAGAGGACCGGAGAGAGTCTGGCGTTTGTCCATAATGGAGGATTGGAACGATATCGAGGCGACGGATGGAGACTTGTGGTGGTTTCGCTAATGTATGCTAAGGCGTCGGGGTGATGGTGGGGGAGGTCGAGTTTTGGGGTAAAGCCCGCACGCGGCAAGGAACGTGCTTTCGTTTGTTTACTTTCCTCAACTTTTGGAGCTCCAACCACTTGCTCTCCATCCCTCCGATCCGGCAACCACAACCATTGCATCGCGGGCCTCCAAGGTCTTCTCCATCGCTTTATTTCTGCATCAGATTTCGCAGCATCTCATATTTCCCGCATGGCACGGCTCAACGAAGCCCCACCGCCCGCGGAGTCGGTTGAGTCTTGTATGTTTACACAGCACCCGCCCGTCCGACAACATCTGACAATGACTCCAGTAAAACGCCGCTTCATCAGGCAAAACCGCGAGCTCGCCAAGTACTTGCCCCGTCGAAGATTTCTCATCGCGAGACTTATCCTTTTGTAGGACCAATTCCAACCAGTCCGTCCGCATACGATCCCTGGAGAATGAACAGGCCAGGATCCTCCACGAGAACTTTGTGCTGCACGAAGAGGTCATACGTTTGCAATCAGAGCTGGAAAGGACGCGTGGTGACAATGCATTGAGACACGTCAATGCCGTCAAGGACAAGTTGGACGCAAAGGTGCTGGAAATCAGCGGATTGATCGCCGAGTTGAACGCCATCAAAAACCCCGCGAGGCCATCAAATTCGGAGCCGAGCCAAGCGACGACGGACATTTTCGAATGGAAGCGTGCAATGCGGACACAGGCCAAGGAGGAACAGGTGGAGGATCTCCCAACAATCCAGGAAGACAAGCATTATCCGCGATGGACGCTCAAGTGCGTACTCCACGTGAAGCGATGAGTACATGCTGATAATTGGTACAGTGCGGAGGAAATCCAGGCCGTAATCGCAGGCGCAGCAGAAGATTCACCAGACCTGGGCCCACCGCCAGTGGCGCACTTCCAGGAAGAAGACCCAATCAAGTTTGACCCGCTGCCAGTGACGATTGAGTCGGAACCACAAAAGGCCGAAGAGACTGAGCTTCCCATCACTTCGACTGTCAATCTCGAAAAAAGGAGACGGCGCAGGGATTCCGCAAAGCTGGACTTGCGCAAAATCTCCGTCTTCCAGGTACCCGAGGAAGAGGCAGAAAATGCCAAAAAGAGCGAGAATGAGGATCAGGCTATGCGAACAGGGACCAAACGCAAGCTGAGCCTTACCACTGAAGATTTGCAGTCTGAAGATGCAAATATTGACGTGCGTGAAGATTTCCGTGTGAGTCGGCGTGGAGCTTCTGGTCGGAATGCGGAAAAGAGCAGCGGTCTTCAGCCACTGGATATCAAGCAAAACAGCAAGCTCGACATGCTGGTTGCGGCGGAACGAAAAGCTTTGGGTGACAGTATGATTCACTCCATCACTACTATTCTGTTGCTAACATCTTTAGAAACGAACACCTCGCCCAAGAAGGTCATGCGATCTTCGGTTGAGGACAAGCCCGAAGGCAAAAAGCCCTCTGCAATGGGCAAAGACTCAAGCCGCAGCCGCGCTAGAGACCGTCGCACCAAATCCTCGCAAATCGTCCACATTACTCCATCCGAGCCGGAAGAGGTGGTAGAAACGAAAGATGTCGTGATATCAGAGGACGCGCATCCCGTGGAACATCACCCAAAGACGCCAGCAGGACTTGATCTCTTTTCGCCAATCTCCAACGAGCCGTCTGAGAAGAGGGAAACCAAAGACACACCGCCCCCTACTGACCTTCTTTCCGGTGGTCTCGAATCCCAGACCAGTCGTCCATCCCGTCGCGCTCGTCCTCAGATCAATTACGCAGAGCCCAACTTGGTGAGTAAAATGCGTCGTCCTGACAAGAAGCTGGCAGATGCTGTAGCCGACGGCCGGCGTTCCTCCAACGCATCCAAAGAGGAGGATAAGTCGGCACCTAGCTCATCGACTGCAATGAGGACAGTCGTCATCAAAAAGGAGAGGGAAAGTGGAGGGTCTGGGTTCAAGTCTCTTTCTGCTGAGAATCAGCCTGAGCCCGCAAGTCCGTTGGGAGACAAGATGGCAGCTTATGAGGTACAAGCTCAGAACAACGCGGCCCCCGCTCCGGAGCCGGTTATGAGTGTCCAGTTTAAAGACAGAGTTTCATCTGCTCGAGAATCTGGATCCGCCTCGACAAACACGACTCGCAAACGCACAACCAAGCATCAAGCTCCTCTCGACCTGGAGAAAGACTCGGGGAGAGATCTCCAGCAAGAGTTGGCCGTCTTTGACATTGCTAAGTCTTTGCCGAACGATCAAGAGCAGAGCAGCGAGGAAATCATGAAGAGCAGTAGAGAGCTTGCCAAAAAGACCAGCCGTCGCCATTCTACCATAACCGACATGCCGACTAGGACGAGGGACAAGGAAGAGAATGCGTCAAAATCCAAGACCGACCAGGCCGGCGACGAAGGCAAGAAGAAGGTGATTCGAGAGCTCAAACAGGGTAGGGCGAGCACAAGGACCAGCGAGACGACGACTGGAGAGACTTCGAGGACGAGCAAGGACTCCTCTCGACGACGAAGTATGATGGTATGATTGGGTAAAGTACGGACTTGGGATTCAATGAGGCATTGCGAGAGGGCTTGGACGATGCGTGGCTGGCCGAAGTACTCGATACTTTACTTTGGGCCTTTGACAAATTGGCCAATGGAGACGAATTTCTCATTACTTGTTCAGATAGTCAAAATCCATGGCTGAGCTAGGTCACGGCTTGGGATTCCGCTCCTGTCAAATGAAGTTTGAGATGCTGCGTATTCTCGACTGGAAAATGATTCTTGGAAGTGCACACTGCCAGTCAATTGGCCAATGCCTTATGCGCTCTGATGGGGCAGACATCTATTTCCTAAAACGGTTAGCGTCACAGACGTCACAAAATCTCCAGATGTGAACAACATGGATCAACATCCTCAGCCCAATCCCAATGCTCCATCGTCGAGCCTTGAGTCATCTGACCAGGTCGATAATCCAGCCCCGGACTCTCTCCACGCAGTCACGGTCTCCCATTCCCTCCAAATTCTCCCTCTCCGTATCCAGTCGCAGCAACTTCATGCCAGACTCTACCCCACCGAGCGCCGCGGCTGCGCAGGGACAAGGTCCTCCAGAAGCCAACACGGTAGCTCCAAATGGCACAACAACAAGAAAGCTGCGCTACGTCGATGTCTGTCCAGTTCTCACCACGTGACGGCAACCACACTGACAGACACCAGATCGGCATCAACCTGGGCGACCCCATCTTCCGAGGCGTCTACCACGGCAAGCAAGCGCATGAAGACGACTTTGAAGGCGTAGTGCAACGCGCCATCGACGCGGGCTGCGCCAAAATGATGGTGACGGGATCTGACCTGCGCGAATCGCAGCACGCGGTGCAAATCGCGCGCGAGCACCCGGGGCTCTGCTACGCAACGGTGGGCGTGCATCCATGCTCGGCCAAGCAGTTTGACGAGCACGCAGGCGGCCCGGACGCGTTGCTGGCGGAGCTGCGCGCGCTGGCGACGGCGGCGAGGGACGAGGGCGTGGCCGTGGCGTTTGGCGAGATCGGGCTCGACTATGACCGGCTGTTCCTCACGCCCAAGGAGCCGCAGCTGCGCTACTTTGAGAGGCAGTTGGATTTGGCGGTGGAGCTGGGGTTGCCGCTGTTTTTGCATTCGCGCGCTGCGGCGGAGGATTTTGAGCGCTTGTTGCAGCCCAGGCTGGAGAGGCTGCCGCGGAGGGGCCTGGTGCATTCGTTTACGGGGACGGTGGACGAGATGCGCCGGCTTGTTGCGTTGGGTTTGGATGTGGGCGTGAATGGGTGCAGCTTGAAGACGGAGGAGAATGTGCAGGTCGTCAAGGAGATTCCGCTCGAGCGGCTGCAGATTGAGACGGACGGGCCATGGGTAAGCTTCTATCAGACATTTGATGCCGCTGCTAACTCTATCCAGTGTGAGATGCGCCCTTCGCATGCTTCGGCGCGGTTCTTGGAGGACGCTCCACCCGTGCCCAAGGCAGTCAAGAAGGAGAGATGGGCGCCGGGATGCATGGTCAAGGGACGAAATGAGCCCGCGACGATACCTCTCGTCGCTCACGTCATTGCGCGCATCAAAGAGATTCCAGTCGAGGAAGTTTGTGAAGCGTGAGTACCAAACCATGTAGAGGGCTGACATCTTGCTGATAACATCTAGGGCATGGAACAACTCGATCAAAATGTTTGGTTTGGGAGAGAAGCTGGATTGATTTCTTTCAAAGATTCCAGAATTACATGTCGTAGAATAGGTACTGGGTGGAGAAACACCTGGATCGGGCTGACACATCCCTCGCTACCACTCAACACCAACGGCAGGCAAAAAGAAAGGGCAAAAGCACTCAGATTGGCCAGGACTTGAACCTGGGACTTGCCGTGGATGCGATGTTTAACCACGACATGCGTTACCACTACGCCACCAATCCATAAACATTTGTGTGGTGTGTTGGATAGTGGGTTAGCAGTTTGAACACATTATATACCAAAAATTCACTCTACCCTCCATAGAACAAACTTCCACCTCAGAAAGATTTCACGTTGCGGAACGGAGAACCTTCATGGAAAAGGCGATTTTGGTTGCAGAGTAGTCTTTTAGACAATTAAATCCGACATCGTGGCTCAAACTAGATGCGTCAGAGGCGGGAAGAAAGGAACCACTGTGCCATGCCGGGAGCTTTTCTTCACTATCATAGTTGCGCCCAGGGAGCATTTCTTGACATCGACCGTGCCCTAGGCATATTGTACATGAGTACGAGTCCTGCAGATTGCGTGTCATTCCAGCTCTTGGTATTCCACTCGACTCCGTGACATGCTCATCGAGCCAAAGCAAAGGCTGGGACCGCTTCTGTTTCCAACGGAGCCGTTTCTCCTCCCTCAATAATCGGAGCCGCCTTGCCATCAGCTTCGACAGCAGAAGCTTCACCACCACCATAAGCCGCTGCTTGTTGCTGTTCGACCAACAAAATCTCCTTTTCTGCCCACTCCTTCCAGTCGTCGTAGGCCTTGTTCTCAAGCTCCATGCCGTACTCGACGGGCGACTTGCCAAAGTATGCACCCACGGCGAGGGCCTCTTCCTTGGCGATGCGACGTTCAATGTCTTCGTTTGTTCGTTTTTCGTAAAACTCTTTGCGAGCCTGGTCGTAGGCCTGCTCCTTTTTTGCGCCCCGTCTCATCAGGTACATTTGGCGTTGAATGACACTGGAGCAAATTAGTCTCCGCGCAACGTGGAGTTTGTCCCTAGCCTACCTCTCACCGTCCAACGGCTTGTTGCTCTGCTCAATATTTTGCCAGTTCCAATGCTTGCTGTCGTTTCCGCTGTCCTCGAGAATGACCCTCGGCCGCGCCAATTCCCACGGGTGGTCTGAAAAGAATTCTTTTCGCAAGTGGTCCTCCTTGTACCGCAGGCGCATCGGTTGAAACATTTTACTCGGCTTCTTGACATTCTTCCTTGTCCGAGGGTGACTGACGCGCTGGAGCGGCCGTACCAGGGTTTGGGCCGGGGGATAGTCTGCCACAACGTCGTACCATGGCGGAGGAGCTTGCAGGCGTTTAGTTGCGAGGAGTTCTGTCGCAGCGCGGTGGACGCGGGAGGCGGTAAAGTCGAAGCGACCCATGTCCAGAAGATGGGCAATTGGTCTTCTCGGCGGGTGTGGGGCGAGCGGGCGTAGGTGACGCGATGGACGGACAATGGTGTTGAAAAGCGCGGCGGCGGAAAAGCATTGGGTAAGCAGCGCCAACACCGAAAAAAAAGCGCCGAGGGCGGAAGCTCTGACAACGACCAAGCTTCCACTCTTCCCCAGTGTCACGCACCAACCACAAAGTGTCTATATCGCATGATCTTGCGGGGTACCTCTCCAGTTCACCACGCCTTGGACAGCTGTCCACTCCATTCTGCGCCATCCCAATGGCTCATTCTTTCTCTGCTTGAAACAATGTTTGGTTCTCATGGTCTTTTGCATACGCCCTCCTCCGGCAGTCGTCCGCGCGACAGCATCTCGGCCTCTCTTCGC
This sequence comes from Phyllosticta citrichinensis, assembly GCA_038380885.1. Lineage (NCBI taxonomy): Eukaryota > Fungi > Ascomycota > Dothideomycetes > Botryosphaeriales > Phyllostictaceae > Phyllosticta > Phyllosticta citrichinensis. The sequence continues at coordinate 828,197 of JBBWUH010000001.1, read as the reverse complement.
GTCCCTTTACGCTGCCCCTCGCCAGCCCGAGTACCTCCGCCAGTCGCAGCTCCGAGAATATCACCACACGCCGTACAATTGCCCGCGGTCTGCGCAAACAATGGGTGACTTGGGGATTCGCCTTTTGGCAATACGAAACTTCTGTCAGAGACATTCTCAGCACGATTGGGTGGGGAGAGACTACACAGAAAGGTCAATATATCACAGAGCGCGCCGGAAGAGGCCATTGGCCACAGTGGAGTCTTGGAGAGAGGTCAGTGACGACGCGACAAGTCGAGGCGCACCGGAGCCCCCACCACCATGGTATCGCAACCCGCCCACATTGGATGAGCTCAAGAGCCTGGTGGACATGTACAATGTGGATGGATATGGGGAGGAAAAGCAGGAGGAGGAAAAGGACAGGAAAGCCGAGAGTGACACCAACACGAACAGCGAAGACGACCCGCAAGAATGGCACACCTCCCAAAACGAGTGGGATTCCGACACAAATCACACTCTTGGAAAACTGGCCAAGCTGTTGCGTCAGGCGAGGCCGGATTCCCACGTTGCATTTGAGCTGTACAAATCGCTTCCATACCCAAGAGTGGCATATCTGGACTACAAATCAGTACGCAAGTTTTTGAACTGCCTGGCATGGGTGGAGCGCAAAAATGAAGCCAGCATGATGCGCTATCTTTCCGTCATTGACGACATGAAAGCTTGCAACATGCCCATTGCGCTCGCCGATTGGAGCACCGCGATCCACTTTGTCGGCCGATGCTTTAGAAAGGTGGACGAGAGCGAAGTCGAATCTGCTCTCTACGTATGGCGCGAAATGGAATACGAAGCAGACGTCCGGGGCAATCGAGTCACCTTTAGCATTCTATTCGACATTGCGACCAAGGCGGGGAAACACAGGCTGGCGGAGATGATTTTGAAAGAGATGGAATCGCGGAAGCTCAAATTCGACCGGCACTTTTACGTCAGCTTCATCCACTACCAAGGGCTGCGAGGGGACGGAGATGCGGTGCGAAAGGCATATGTCAATCTTGTCGACTCTGGAGCGATTGTGGACACTGCAGTTTTAAATTGCGTCATTACGGCCCTCATCACTGCCGGCGAGCTGCCTGCAGCAGAACAAGTCTTTGCCGGCATGAAGGACTTGCACAATCGCGGCGAAGCAAAAACGGTACCAAGCCATTGGTCCAAACGACGCGAAATCGGGAAGTTGCTCACTCGCGTCTCATTGCTGGTGAAGGACCCCGAGCAACGAGCCCTCTTTCAAAAAGCCACGCCGGTTGGCCCAGACCACGCCACGTTCAAGATTCTCATCAAATACCATACTATCACCTCGGGCAACATTGACCGCATTTCGGAACTGCTCCACGAGATGGGCAACGATTACCAAATATCTCCCAACGGAGATCTCTACTATACCCTCTTTCACGGCTTCCATCATCACGGGGGCATACCCTACTCATCGTGGACGCTTGTAAAGCTCGAAGAACTGTGGGCGGCATACAGAAATGCCATTTACAACAGGGTTCCCGAGTTCAAGGTGGACAAGGCGATAGCCAAGGCCATCATACTGGCTTTCGAAAAGGTCGTGAGCGGCGACCGGACATGGGAGGTTTGGGAGGAATTAAAAAGCATGTGGAAGTCGCCTAATGCGGCCGATTTGGAGGAGGTGAACGACCGCTTAATGTGGTTGTTGCAAAAGCGCCGTAGGACAGATGGCTTAGGGAGCAGGACAACCCCTGGCTGGGATGGATGGCGCGGTAGAAATCACAGATCTCGTTGAAATGGGAGCAAATGTACAAAAGTCACGAGTGGCGTGTAGAATAGATAGATTGCCCATTGAGGCTAGCGTCGGCGGTGAGACGCGTCGGGCGACCTACGCGTTTCTCCAACCTTCAAAAGTTTCAGTCCAATGCGACCACGACTGTGATTTCAACCCTGTCTTTCGCTGTTCACGACATGAGCTTGTAACTATGCTGGCCATGATTTGCACGCCTGTCGCTGACTTGCGCCTTCCGCGTCGGGCCCTTTCCTGTCTTCACCTCGAGTGCCTCCATCCACCGACACCAAACCCTCCACATCTTGAGACCTTGACAACCTGAGCATTCGTTTGATGAAGATGCCGACAGTCAAGAGACAGAAGCGTGGCCGCCAGGATATCGAATTTCCTCTTAGACGCATCTTTGGCAAACAGACCTTCAGGTCTGCTGCCACCCACCTCGCCCCGCCTCGCTCTCACTGACCCTCCATCCAGACCATTACAGCGCGAGGTCATTACCACTGCTCTCGAAGGAGAAGATGTCTTTTTACAAGCAGCCACCTCTTTCGGCAAGAGCCTCTGCTTCCAACTTCCAGCAGTCGTTGACCACGGGCGTGCGTAGCCAGACCGAATGCAAGACAAGAGCTAACATGTCTAGTCACCATTGTCATTTCCCCGCTGCTAGCTTTGATGGTAAGCTGCCAAGTCCACGCTTTGAGCAATGCTTATACTTCACAGAACAATCAAGTTGTGGCTCTTCGGGCTGCCAATATCAAAGTTGCTACCATCAACAGCACGACTCCAAAGGCGGAGAAGGATGCCGTCATGGAAGACTTGCAGTGCGGCCACCCCCTGACGAGGCTGCTGTACATTACTCCGGAGTACTGTCAGCTTGACCATTTCAAGCGCATACTACGAGTTATCCACTCCCATCGCGAGCTGGCCCGAATTGCCGTCGACGAGGCCCATTGTATCAGCGAGTGGGGACACGACTTTCGGCCGGCCTTCAAACGTCTGTCATTCTTCAAGCAGGAATTCCCAGATGTCCCCGTCATGTGCTTGACGGCAACGGCGACAGCCAAGGTCCGCAACGACATCATCAGCACGCTTGCTCTGGATCCGAAGAAGCTGAAGCTCTTCACCATGACGACGAGCCGCCCGAACTTGCATTATGAGATTCGCTTCAAGTCGGATGAGGAAGACCACTACGACAACTTTGTCGGCTGGCTGCGTGCAGCACAGGACCGCAGATCGGGTGACGCTGAGCGAGTTGCTTCTCTCAAGGCGGCAGGAAAGCGTCCAGATGCCATTTCTGGTATCATATACACCCTGTACCGGCGAGACTGCGAAGCTCTGGCTGCCCGGCTTCGCGCTTCCAATCTCGGTGCCCGTGCCTACCACGCCGGCCTGGCCAACACGGAAAAGGACGAGGTGCTGGCAAACTGGGTGGCCAACGTCCCCGGATACGAAATTGTCGTGGCCACTACAGCCTTTGGGATGGGAATCGACAAGGAAGACGTCCGCTTCGTTGTGCACTGGCAACTGCCTAAAAGCTTCGAAGGATTGTATCAGGAAGCAGGACGCGCTGGACGCGACGGCAAGGCTGCAGTGCACATCATGTACTACTCACGCGAAGACCGTGACCGCGCTCTAAATCACATGGCGCGAGACATTGCTCGAGTATCGAACGGCGCAGGGTACCCGGTTGAAGCGTATGGTGGTGGAACTCGCGCATCAGAGGAAAAGATGCAAACGCACAAGAACCGTGTTGACAGCCTACAACGACTGGTCGAGTATTGCGAAAACGTGACTACGTGCCGGCACAAGCTGATTGCGAACTACTTTGGCGAGGAGGCCGAGGTGCCGTGCGAGTGGGCGTGCGACTGGCACAAGGATCCGGCGAAGCTTAAGAGGGCTAAGGAGTTGGGTTTGGCGAGCGAAGAGTGGTGTTCGACGCAGCGGGAGGCGGGTCATTTTGATATCGATCCGTATGAATGATGTACTGCATGGTAGGGAGACGACGAGAGTACAAGTTGTTGCTGAAATATACCATTAGATCGTCTATAGTCTAGTCCGTGAGAAGTGAAGCGTTGGTCCCCCGGCAGCGTGCTTCCGCCACCACCACCTAAAGACAAAGGGTATCATCGTGTCGCCATCCATGTCCAGCACGTTGACCGCCGCTCGTGCCAGACGTCCATCCGTCTCTTTTTACTCCTGGCCCCCACGCCCTCTCTCCCACATCTCAACCACCAATCAATCCATCTCCTCAGCTACTTGCCACCACCAGCAGCACCGCCCTTACTATTATTCACCCTCTCCCACGTCTCGCCAACCCACGTCTCAGCGCCCTCCCTGACGCGCCGCCAGTCGGTGGCCTGCACGCCGCGGACGGCGCGCTCGACGCTGCCGTTCCACCTGTCCTTGGCGACGTCGCCGATGCTGCCCAGCCGCAGCCGCGCCGACGGCGGCACGTAGCTCGGCTCCGGATCGTACACGCTGCGCAGCAGGGAGGATGAGTCGCGCAGCGCGAGCGATTGCTGCAGCCGCGTTGACGCGTGGATGCGGATGCTGAGGTAGAGGACCGAGGATGTGAGGGTGAGGCCGCTGAGCTGTGAGTGGGTTGGGGTTAACTTTGGTTGATGGCTGTGGGGAGGTGAGGAGGGTTGAGGCGGGGCGTACGAAGCCGGTTATGAAGCCCATGATGGCTGCTGGTTTGGTTTGTGGGTCGGTGTGTTGCGTTGCGGTGCGGTGCGTTGTTCTCGTGCTCGACAGCAGGAACCAGGACCCAAGGAGTGCGGCGGGAGGTGTTTGTAAAGACGTGTATAGGTAAGGTAGTTTAGTTGGTTGGTGAAGGGTCGGCGCAATATGGTCTGCTAGCAGCGCAATCGGTGATCGAGCAGTCGACGAATTAAGTAGATAAGTGGACGGCGGCGGCGGCGACGGCGGTGTGGCAGGGGATAAGGAGGAAGGATGAAGCTAAAGCCTTTTATTTTTTACAGTGGATCCCCTCTTTTTTTCTTTTTTTTTCTCTTCTTCTTCGCCGCGCGCTTTCTTCAAGAGGCAAGTCGTGTTGATCTCGATGTTCGAGTCTTGCGGCTGCGCCGTTTTGCCCTGCTGTCTCGCTCTCTCTGTTTTACTGTGCTGGAGCTGAGAAGCGGGCGGCCCGGATGGTGCTGCGAGGGTGATGCTCCCGGGGTCTGTGTTGTGAAGGTGGAGGTCGTCAAAGGGACGCTCAGACTGGCGCGTCGAGGTCGACACCAAGGTGGTTGCTGGTAAGGTACGGACCGTCGGTGGCGGTGGGTGGCGGGCGCGGAGGTTGAAGGGCTGATTATCTGATGGCCATCAGCATCTCCTCCGTGCTCGGCGATGTTCCGGCGATGTTCCGGCGATGATTAGTTTCTGGCGCGAATTTGTCCGATCACCATCGGCACCACCGTCTCTCCAGCTTCACGTCCTCTGGTTGGCTGTACGAATCGATATCGAGCCTCGCAAACAGCAATTGCGGCCCGTGGAGCTGTAGACGACAACTGGTTGTCCAGAAAATCATTCGCCTAGACCAACGCCCCGTGAACACTTTTTGCTACACCGTCCGAACATTTCCCTCGATCGCCGCCGCTCGACCTCCGCCGCGCACGTCGGCAGCAGCAGAGCAGCAACAACTCCACCACCTCTCCGCCCACCACTCCCTCTCCTCCATCATCATGGTCGGCGCACGCGACACCCATCGGCACTTGTCGCGGTCCAGCGCACACCGACAGGCGCTACTGCGCAACCTGGTGACGTCGCTGTTCGAGCACGAGACGATTACCACGACATGGCACAAGGCCAAGGAGGCGCAGGCGCTGGCCGACAAGCTGGTCACCATGGCCAAGAAGAACACCATTGCCAGCCGCTCGCGGGCGCAGTCAATATTCTATGTACGTTGTTTACACGGCGTCTGCGTCGGCATCTGAGCCGGCACTCCCAACGCTAGCTGGCCATCAGACGCAACGACGCAGAGGACACGGGAAAACAGGGAAAGTAGCCTCTAACACCACTCCCAGAAACCCGACCTCCTCAACAAACTCTTCGGCCCCATCCGCGAGCGCTACCTGGAACGGCCCGGCGGCTACACGCGCGTCCTCCGCATCGAACCCGAAAAAGAAGACCAAGCCGCATCCGCCATCCTCGAGCTGGTAGACTCGCCCAAGGACATACGCTTCGCCATGACGGCCAAGGTCGTCGCGCGCCAGCGGGCCGAGGGCCTCCCCGAGACGCCGCTCACGCGCCAGAACCTGGCCAAGGTCATGCGCTACCGCGGCGACGATGGCAAGAAGGATTTCGAGGACATGGTCGGGCGGTTTAAGAAGTTGACGGCTGGCGGCAAGGAGGTGAAGGAGGTGGTGAAGAAGAAGGTGTATCCCGATCCGTTGGAGCCGAGGAAGGGGAAGAAGGGGCCGAAGTGGCGGTTGGGCTGATCGAGTTGTGTGTGTATGGGTGTGAGTTGTGTCATATGTCAAGCAAAATGGGAAAAAGGTCAAAGTTCAACTCGAGTTTGGACGTGCGTGCTAATCAGCGCTTGCTCGGTGCTAATTACTATCTTGGTAACTTGTCCAAAGAAACAACCATGTCGCCAGGATCCACACCGTCAACATTCTTCCCTTGTCTTCCACCGCCAATTAACAATATCACACTCGACCAGCCAAAGCGCCTCAACTCTTACGATTCTCACAGCAGACCCGGGATGACCGCCTTCCTCCCCTCAAGCTTGTCCTCGCCAAACTTCTCCGCATACCACCTGCGCCCGGCCAACGCCCTGGGCAACATGGTCGCAATCTCATTGAGCAAAAACGCCCTCGCAGGAGCGCAGCTCCAGCCACCAACCCACCAAAAAGCGGCCCACTCGACCCACTCACACAGATAGTGGGCATACAGGACCCAGCCAAAAAGGCCATTCTTCGGAATCATGTAAACCTTGTCGACGCTCGAGTTGGCGCACTCGCGATCAACGGCGGCATCGTCGGTGGGCTTGCCGTCAGCGCGGAGGCGGTCGACGACGGCCTTGCGGGCGCGGCGGGCGGCAGCGCGGCGGATCTCGCGCAGGTCGTCGTCGTGGTACATGTTTGCGAGGAGGGCCCAGATCCAGAGGACGAGTGCGAGCTCGGCGTGGTAGAGGTGGCCCTGCCAGTCGTAGGGAGTGGTGGGGCCGTGGCCGCCCAGCCAGCCCCCCAGCGAGATGGCGTTAGTGAGTTGGAAGGCGATGGCGCTGGCCCAGACGATGGGGTGGATGGGCGACATGCTCGGGTTGAGGACCAGCGGGGCGAGGATGGCGCGGTAGATGTAGTGCACCGTCTGGCGGCGTTAGTGTCGCGTACTTCTTCACGAGAAAAAGTGAGCATCCTTACAAACATGCCCGCCATGGTCCAGTTCCCCCATGGTAGTGGCTCTTCTAGCCCCAGCTCCTTGGGCAGACTCCACATGATGTAGAGCAGCGTGATGAAGCCCGGGATCTCCATCGTGAACCACGCCCACTTGCCTGGCATGTTCCACCGCGAGTCGATCGACGTTTTGCCCTGCGGGTACCAGTCTGTGACCCATTGGATCGCCGTGACCTATTCGTTGCCTGCGTCAGCGCTGAACATCCCATCTTCTCGAGCCTAAACAGTAGCATCACGTACCACGGGGAAAAGCTGCCACGCCCAAACCACCCACTCCCAATTCTCGCGTGACGGCGGCAGCCAACTCTGCACAATGGCCATTTTCCTCGTCCTATTCTCTCTCCTTTTTCTTTCTCGTTATATGCACTTCGCAAACGCAGTCTGTCCGTCGGTCCGTCAATCAGTCCGTCAGTCCGTCCGTGTGTTCCGTGGACCGGCTACGTCCGTCTGTCGGTCCGCTCGCTCTCCCGTGTCAACAGTCCAAAACGCGTTCTCCCTCGACGCAGGTGTCGCACTGCCCACTACCGCTGCTCTGGTGTCCTAGCTCTTGCAATCCACCGCCCGACGAATTCTCCCGCCGCCGCGTGCTATCCGAGCGCGAGCGAACGCGTGGAAAGATTCAGCAGTGCGACGCGATGTATCTGCTGCCTGAGTCGTGATCGGACTGTGTCGTGTCGCGTTGCCCGAGTCGTAAGCAGCAATAAGCGCACGTACAAAGTAAATAGACGCCCGTATTGCGCGTCTGTCGCGTTGGCGCCTGCCAAAGATCCAGAAAAGTCCGAGCGACACGTCTGGGCAGTGACTCTTCTCTTCTTGTGCCTCCGAGAAGCAGGCGCCGTCGAAATGAGTAGCAAGGTGTGTGGTGAGATGGTTAGCGGACGAGGTTAGGTCAATGCGGGCGGTCTGGCGGGTAGGTGGACCATGCATGTCGTCATGGCGTCGTTCGGATCTTTCCGATCGCCCTAGTCGACCCCTGCACGATCCGATCTCCACCAACTGCACGCTTCGCTCCGCCCTGTCATTGCTATGTTGCTCCTTTCCTCTGGTCAAGTAGATTCCGCGTCGAGAATCAACACAGAAACCTGGTCAAAATCATTTGAAATGAATTGGGCAGAGTTATTCTTCCTCCGTAACTATCCTGAAGTAAGACTCCTCAGCCTGCCTTCCCAAACCAAATCATGGTATACGCTGCGCCGTGTCGAAAATCCTGTAAACATAAGTCCAAACACCAACCTTCTCATCCGTCGCCAGCTTCTGCAAATACGCTCATGTCGCCCATTACCCCGAATCCATCTCTTGACTCCCACCCAATCGATGCTCAATCATGCTCATGCCTCCGTGCTTCTGATGGCAAAGGAAAGTTTTGTTAGACAACCGTTAAGCGCCCAAAGAGAAAAAGAAAAGCTTGCGAAACAAGCCTGGGTATATAGTGTCGTGGGCCACCTACATCAAGCCGCCCAGCACAACCTTTCCCACGCCAGCAATTTCGCTCTTGGCCCCAGCACGACTGGCGTCTTCAAACTCTCGCACAACACCCGCGACGATTATCTTGCGTATCCTGGCATCGGCCTTGGCAAAGAGCTCACCAACACCAAGGCCGCAAGCTTCGGGTCCGTTGACGAGGCTCATTATTTTGGTGTAACAGTCGATTAGGACGTCGCACAGTGTCGAAAAGGTCTCGAAGAAGTCGGGGTCGAATGGCAAGCTGGGCGTCAGCAGATGCGAGTATTCTTCGCCGGGACTGAGATGATCTCCGTGGTCAGTGCTAGGGAAAGATGGCTGCGATGCATTGGAAGAAGTCTCTCCCAAGCCTTCGGGCAGCATGAGTTCCGTGGCCGAACTTTGGCGTCGGCCCTTGGCTGCACCTGATGCCGCGTGCATGCCCCTCTTGAACATTCCCGCGACACGGCCGCGACTCAGACTACTAGGCGCGTTCCCATCTGGCGGGTGTAGCGTTTGATATGCCTCAAACTCCATCAGGAGTGCATTCAATGCACGCAGGTATTCGGCAGCGCTTTGGGAGTTGAGGTCGAGAATGGTGGGAAGGGAGAAGCCCAGGAGGAGGTAGTTAGTCGCCCGGCGGGCGAGGTTCCGCGGCGAAAAGTATGGCAGCTTATTCAAGTCCGACTTGTTGAAGAGGAGCGTATTGAACCAATACACACGTCCGTCGTGTCTGCGCTTGTCAGTAATTGCCAACTCGGCCTTGGACAGGCTTACGCTTTTCTCAGATAGTCCAAGGTCGATATACGCTTGGAGGACAGGTCGTGAATGTGTTGGTACAGAGCATGAGGATTGTGACCGCCGCTCGAGGGGACTTGGGAGAGACTGGCTGAGCCGCCCAGGCTGCCGCTCTTGCCCCCAAACGTGGCGTTGGACTGCGAGGTGCCCGGAGGACGATCCCACTGCGATGCCGGAGTGCCCGAGGCCATGGTCTTAGAGTCGTCTCCTAGGCTGGAGTCGTGAGATTTCTGGCGGCCGCGTCTGAAATGATGAATTGAGAGCTTGGACGAAGAGGCATTGGAGGCCTTTTCGGATGACAGAGAGGCGGCAAGATTTGGTCGTGACGGGTGGTGGTCCTTGGTGTCTGCGCTGGTGATGGAGTTGGACGAGGAGCGAATGGAAGCGGAGCGGCGGATGCTGGAGCCAAGATCAGAGACGGACGAGGCAAAGCTGTGGCGGTTCTTCTTGGAGGGCGAAACGGGGTGGGGGGCGGCGTCCGACTCGTCGATGGTGGGCGGCAGCGGCGTGGTGGATCTGTGGGGAACGGGCGTCTGGCTGCGCGACGAAGGGTCGCTACTGGCGGCGGCCTTGCGCGACGAGCGGTCGCGGTAGCGGTCGCGGTCGCGGTCGCGCCGGAGGATGGAGGGTTTGCGCGGGAGGAAGCTGTGAGAATGGTGAGAGGACTTGTGCTGCGAGGTCGATGAGGAGGGCATGATGCCATCCTTTGGCACCGTCACAGGGAGCATGCGGCAGGCCGTCAGACGCGGCTGGGGCTGGGGTAGGATAGCCGCAGGCAGGGCAGGCAGGGCGAGATCCAGGGGTCGGCGTCGACAACAAGCGATGGAGAAACGACTGCGGTCGACTTTTTCGACGCGACGCTTGGATGCGCTGCCCTTTTGACTGTTGCTATGATTGCGAGCCAATTTGCACGCCGACCAAAGCAGCTGCTGGGCCTGGCGATCACGAGTGAGTGCGACGCTCCGGTCCAGTCCCGCCCCGGCCCTCTCGAGCCCCTCTTCTCCGCCCTCCACCTAACCGCTATACACCACCATGGTATGTACAAGGCCTTCAGCTCTCGCCGCGCTAACTCGCCCAGTCCACCCCGGAATACGTCCCTCAGCCCGGCCAGTGGCCAGTCGATCCTCAGCACGACGTCCCCATTGACGACGACCGCGTCTGGATTGACGGCTGCTTTGACTTTAGCCACCATGGTCCGTCCGACCCCCAACATGCGCAACCCAAGCTGACCTCTGCCAGGCCATGCCGGCGCAATGCGGCAAGCCCGCCAGCTCGGCAAGGAGCTGCTGGTTGGCGTGCACTCGGACGAGGCCATTCTCGAAAACAAGGGTCCCACCGTAATGACCCTCAAGGAACGGTAGGTGACCTGCCCATCTCACCCACCTCCAGCCCTGACCATCTTAGCATTGCCGCCGTCGACGCCTGTCGCTGGGCCACCAAGTCCATTCCCCACGCTCCCTACGTCACCTCATTGCCATGGATCTCCCACTACGGCTGCAAGTACGTTGTTCACGGCGACGACATCACCTCTGACGCCTCAGGCGAGGACTGCTATCGCTTCGTCAAGGCGGCCGGTCGCTTCAAAATTGTCAAGAGAACGCCCGGCATTTCGACGACTGATTTGGTGGGGCGCATGCTGCTATGCACCAAGACACACTTTATCAAGAGCCTGGACAAGGCTCTGGCCGGCGAAGAGGGCAGCGGCAGCGAGCAGGAGCGGAAACAGGCTGGCGAACAAATGACGGAGAGGATAAAGGCGTATGCTTCCAACGAGACCGGTCTCGAGCCTGGCTCCGAAGTCTGGTGGTGGCACCAAGCTGTTGAGAGCAAGACGGCCGAGCCCAGTGGAACCAATGACGATGGAAAGTGCACCAAGATGGTTGACGGTGTAGCGCCGAAACAGGGACAGCGTGTCGTATACGTAGACGGCGGATTCGACCTCTTTTCGTCAGGCCACATTGAGTTTCTTCGGAGTGTCGTCGAGAAAGAGGAGAATGAAGGCCGGGAAAGAGGCTGGTACACTCCAGAGGCGACGCAGCAACGCATATCAGAATCGGGATCCGACTACAGCCCGGCCTACGTTGTTGCAGGCGTTCATGACGATCAGGTCATCAACCATTGGAAGGGCGTCAACTACCCCATTATGAACATCTTCGAGCGCGGCCTCTGCGTCCTGCAGTGCAAGGTTCGTGGATCCTACCTCGTCAATTCCAATGCTGACAATCGCAGTACATATCCGCCATCGTCTTTTCCGCGCCCTTCACTCCTTCATCCTCCTTCTTAAAGTCCCTGCCCTACGGCCTTCCCAACGTCATCTACCATGGTCCTACTTCGTTCATGCCATCGGTCGAAGATCCGTACGTGGACGCGAAAAAGCTAGGAATATTCCAGGAGATTCCCTCGCACGACTTTGCCCACGTCAATGCTGGAGAGATTGTCGGTCGCATCATGCACAGTCGAGCTCAGTATGAAGAGCGCCAACGCGTCAAGGGCGTCAAGGGTATTGGAGAAGAAGCAGTACGTCGACGGGAAGAGATGGAAAGGGAAGAGAGCGCGAAAGCCGCGGAGAGAGAGGCGTTGAAACAGAGCAAGGCTTGATCTTGGATATTTGGAACTGATCTTTCCGACGGCATTGGAGAGGAGTTTCAACAACTAGAGAGCATTAGAGAGCATTGAATGTTTGGAGCTTAGATACCATCAACTGTTGGATTTCGGACGACAGAACAATTCAGCGGCAATTGAACTTGAGTTCATTCAATCACCGACAGCGGCGGCATTACGACTTTAGGAAACCCGTTTCCGACCCATGGCCAGACCGATCTCGGGCGGTCTTCGTCCCGAGCGGCCGCCAACGTTCCCCGGTCCCCGCAACATCGTCGACGTCAAAAGCTCGAGCTTGGGCCCACGCTTCCCCAGACTTTCCAACATCTCAGGGACGTGTTTGACAGGAACATCACGACCAGACTTTGCTCGACATTTGCGGGAACAGTTTCCCGTCCTCGTTGAATGACTGATACTTTTAAGAGCTGGCTCCCTTTTTGTCATCTACAATTCTAGACTGTCTGAACTGTGTTTTATATCGTCATCTTTCTGTCTACATTCTGTTTTACCTTCATTGTGCTCTAGATTCATCTCAAAGACTACAATCACAATGGCAGACCAAAAAGACCTTCCGTACCGGATAACGGACCTCGAAGCCAGCTTCAACACCAACGCCACGCCCTCCAACAACGCATCCAGTTCCTCGAACGAACTCCTCAAACCACCACCAACCGCCTCACCTCCCGCCACCAAACCGCCGCTCTCCTCCCTCCTCTCCTCCTACGACTTTGAAACCGTCGCCTCGCGCACGCTAGCACCTAAAACATGGGCCTTTTACGCATCGGCAGCCACTGACCAACTCACTCGCGACGCCAACCGCGCCAGCTTCGACCGCATCTGGTGGCGGCCGCGGGTGCTGCGCAACGTCTCGCGCGTCTCGACCGCCGCACGCATGCTAGGGCGCGACGTGGCAGTGCCGCTCTTCGTCAGCCCGGCAGCCATGGCGCGCCTCGTGCATCCAGACGGCGAGCGCGCGCTGGCAGCGGCGTGTGCCAGCCGCGGCGTCGGCCAGTGCATCAGCACGAATGCGAGCTACCCTTTGACCGAGATCCTCGACGCCTGTGGAGGCAGCGCGACAAAGGCCCCGCCGCACCCCGTCTTCTTTCAACTCTACGTATCGCGGGATCGCGCGGCGACGGCTTCACTGGTCCGCTCGCTGCCACGCCCTGCCATTGCTGCCCTCTTCCTCACCGTCGACGCCCCCGTCCCCGGGAAGCGCGAAGCCGATGAGCGCGTTGCGGCGCCCGCCGACCTCGCCGCGCCCATGAGCGGTGCGCGCGCCACGAACGACGCAAAAGGCGGCGGGCTCGGGCGCGTCATGGGCGCCTACATCGACGCAAGTCTGACATGGGACGACGTAGCGTGGCTGCGGTCCCTGCGACCCGACCTGCCCATCGTGCTCAAGGGGATACAAGGAGCAGCGGACGCGATGCGCGCGGTGGAGGCGGGCGTGCAGGGCATCGTCGTCAGCAACCACGGCGGGCGCAGCCTCGACACGAGTCCGCCGGCCGTGCTGGTGCTGCTGGAGCTGCAGCGCTGCTGCCCGTGGGTGTTTGAGCGGCTGGAGGTGTACGTGGATGGCGGCGTGCGCAGGGGCACTGACGTCCTTAAGTGTCTTTGCTTGGGCGCTACGGCTGTCGGTATGGGGAGGCATTTCTTGTATGCGTTGAATTATGGCCGCGAGGGCGTCGAGAAGTTGATTGATAGTGAGTCCTCCCTCCCTCCCTCCCTTCCTTGCTCCGGGGACCAAACGAAATGAAACAGCCCAACTAACGCCATCACAGTCATGAAAGACGAAATCGAAGTCTCCATGGCCAACCTCGGCGTCAAGCACCTCGACGAACTGCACCCCGGCCTGGTAAACACGCTCGACGTCGACCACCTCGTCCCCACGACCACGGACCACCCGTACGCCAAGTGGTCGCCGCGGAGCCGGCTGGGCAAGGACGCTGCATCAAAGGCAAAGTTGTAGTTGGAGACAATGGACGATGGGGAGGAGGAAGAGGTAGAGGGCTAGGGCGTGCGGTGGATGGGGCATACCCTTGGATGTCTTTCTTGCGCATCTCCTCTCCGCTTTTTGGATTGGAAAATGTAGGGGTTCTTTGAGAGATTTTAGACTCCGTCAAAGCTGTAGATAATACATTTTAGATATCTTCTGCGTTGTGGTCTTGATTTCACGTACACTGAGGGAGGTTGTGCAGCATTGGTTGGGATGTGCCTAATGCGGCTTAGCTTAAACGGTGCCAACTTCAACCGTCTAGAGATTGCGGCAGGAACGAATGCTTCCTGGGTGCAGCCATAGTGCAAGGAACTTGGCCATCGTGCATCTCCATCCAGCTCTCCCGGGTCGCAGGACAGAAGCTTCTCCAGCAAACCTAGATGCCACCATAATAACAGCTAATGCAGTTTACTGATTGCAACATCACAAGTCTCCATACCAAAGAAAACGTCTTCTCAGTTAATCTCACAAAAGGGGATTATCTTCAAACCGAATTGCAAAAGACCCCCGTCGACGATTGTCAGCGTCTGCAACCGTGCTCCAATCCCACCCCGCCTGTCCAGAGGGCCTGCTCCGCCTCTCGATGCAATTCCCAACCAAGCCCTACATGTACAGAGCAACTTTTGCCTGCTTGCACAACTTCTCGGCACAGCCCGTCCCAAGGCCTTCTTGACACATAGGAATTTTACCCGGTTCCCGATACTGCAAGCCTAGGGTATAGTCAGTATTTATTCTCAAAGATGATTGGGACGACTCACTTCATAAGGTGGTCCATAAAAGTTTGCAAGCTGACATCGTCCGTAAAGATGGTCTGGGCAGTCTGACTGACGCCGCCGTACGAGCCAGTGGTGTGTGTGGTAGACGGATTCAGCTTGCTGAGCAGGAAACGGGCTTGAGAGCCGCCTGCGTCGCAAACAATGAAACGAGGTAGCGGGAATCGATCCTGAATCAACTCCTTCGCATCCTCCTTGGGCGCATCTAGCAAGACCCGGAAGTTCTCGTAACCATCCTGGTCCTGGTAGCCTGCCTTGCGCCATTCGGCAATGGTCTCTCCGTGGAAAATGAGAATGTGGAAGAAGGTGTCCAGGAGCAGAATCGTTTCGGGCATGATTGATGTGCTGTCCAGAAGCACGGGCTGACCGCCTTCGTGGTCGAAGCCGTAGCTGTCGAGGGTAGGTTGAATCATGATGAGAGAGTTGCTGACGTCTTCGTGGTTCAGCACATGTCTGTAAAACGCAGTCTCGTCGGGCGAGTTGTTAAAGACTTGCAAGAACTGGGAACGGCGAAGATGGAACATGAACTGAGGGTAAAGCGTAAAGTTCTTTTCCAGGCGGAATGACGAAGGGTCGTCCTTGCGGTACTCGGCAAAGCGCGAGCAAAGTCTGATGAGCATGCGGTCGACCCAGCGGAGGACATCCGGACCGTCGTCGACTTCGGCCTTGAAGACTGCTATCCGGGACATGAGGACGGCGGCGGCCTCTTGGTCGAAAGACTGCGCAATCGCCGGGTCGCCAGAAGGTCCACTCAGATTGCGGGCGACGGTGGTGACTCTGAGGTGATATTGGCCAGACGAGTGCTGGTAGTAGGTGAGGAACTGAATCATGCCCTTTTGCGGGCCCTGCTGCATCTGGCTCGGTCCGCCCTGGCTTGCAATCTCAAAGTAGATGCCGTAGCTTGCACCAGGGTCGATACCGCACATTTTCCACGCGCAGGTGTTTCCAATACCGCATTCAGTTTCACCAACAGACGCCGACTTTTTGTTTTGAGAGACGGCGTGACCAATTAAGCCAGTGACCTTGAGCTCCTTGGTGGTAAGGACTTCGAGCGAGGCATTGAAACCCATCAGGAGGTTGTCGTCGGCGTCCTTGTCAAAGGCGCGCGCAAAAGATTGTTTAAACATGGACGACGTAAAGCTGTCCGTCAGGATCATGTGGCCGCCAGTAGAGTTGGCAAGACCCTTCATCTCCAAAAGACCGACCTGGTCGAGGCAGCCGGCGAAAATGTCGATGATGTGGCCGTTGTGAGCTGTCCTCTTGGCAAGGGCGTCGTAAAACTTGAGCGCCTTCTTGTAGTACTTGATGTTGTCGCGATCAATGTCGTGGTGCGAACGAATTGGCTCCCTCAGCTCGGCACCAACGACCATTCCGGGTCCTTCTGTAGCGGGGCCACCAGTGAAGAGCATCACTCTGCCTCCCGAGTTTTGGAACGAAGTCTCCAAAAGGCCGACAGCAACGCTGAGGGCGACACCGGTACAGCGCAGCGCACGCTTGTCGTTGGCCACGGGCCAGGGGTCCTTTTGCAGCTGCTCCAAGGCATTCGTCAATTGGAATTCGCACTGCTGGACAGGAAGCAGGAAGCGTGCAGCCGGTCCCATTGGCGGGGGCGCGCGACCAGGCTGCGGTTGCATGCCCGGCCTCAAACCCGGCGCCATCAGGCCAAGCATCTCCTGCACCTGCTTCGCCGTGTAATCTTTGCTGCCGCGGAAAACGTAGGACTTGGCGCATTCGGTGTAGCCAAGTTCGTGGACCTGGGTGGTCGTGCCGTACGTAATGAGACCAACCAAGGCATAGGGCGGGAGAAGACTCAAGCTCATGATGATCGAGTCCTTGAGCGCCTTCAAGCTATCCTCCTCCTGGCAGGTATCCACGACAAAGACGAAAATGGGTGGTGCCGGCGCAGGACGGGCGAGCCGGTACTCGATGGTCGTGTTTTGGGGGTGGAGTTCGGGGGGTATCGCTTGGTCGGAAATGTCCTTGTAGTGAGGTGGGAGGGCGTTGCGCTGGAGACAAAAGGGGCAGATCCATATCCTGGCGCGCATGTCGACCTGACTGCTTGGTGTCAGACGTGTGGAGAGAGCAGACTCGGGGTACGCACCAGAAGGGGTTGAGGACGGCCCTGCAGGGCGCTTTGCACGAGACGGGCTCATATTGGAGCAGCGGCGTATCGGGCTTTTCCTTTAGCGGCGTGTAGAGAGCTCCAATGGGAACTGCAAAGTGTCAAGATCTGGTCATGCTTGAAATGAGTTGCCGACTCACCAACAAGTCTCGACGCTTCCTGACAACAGGTTAGAGCGAGTCGGAGCAGCAAGCGCGGGTCGACATACCATGCGTGAGCTCGGAAACGTGTTCCAGCTGAGCCTGACACCATCCTGGTCCTCAATGTCACTCCACTGCTCTTTCAACGCGTCGTAGTCCATGTTGGGAGCTGCCAACGAGCGCGGGCAAGCTACTGGGGTTGCGGGCGGGCGAGGGGCGCACGGGTGCGGGTGGCGATGCGGAGAGGGACGAGTGAAGCCGCGAGGTGGACTGCCGGGCCACGGGTCGACAAGAGGGCGCCGAGGTCGAGAGAGTTGGAGATGGAGAAAAGGGCGACAGCTAGCTCGGGAATAGATGAACGTCAGGTAGAAGCGGCCACATTGACCTGCTCAAGGCGGTGAGGCGTTCGGGTATAGCGCGGGTCGGCGTTTTCGGCAAGGTAGATCCCGAGGGCAGCACATCAAAACTCTGCGCGCGACTCCAGCCATCTTCTCTTCTTTACAGTACCGCCGGCAAAAATCACATTACTATCGACACGTCTGACTCTCCTTGTGGACGCTGTTTTCGCGCCGAGCGGAGACCAATTCACCCATGGCTGGGCGCCCGACTTCGATGAGTCGTCTAGACTTGCACGAGATGTTGGGAATCAGCAGAGGTTACATACCACCTTGTCCTTGAAGGATTGGGGCCGCGGTCGAATATCACGAGCATCAAACCCTCAACTGCTGGGTTGGCCGTCGTTTTGGTCATCGAAATCGCTGGAAAACGGGTTCATCGCCTCCGTAACGAACAAGTCACTCCAATCGAGACATGTTCCTCCAATTTCATTCATTGTCTCTGCAAATTCCCTATCTCAATGTGTTTTGAGTGTTCTTTTCAACCACCGTAGATCCTCACCATCTTTTGAGAGCTGAGACTTTCCCGCTCAAGATGTAAACCCCCGTCAAAGCAACCACGCAACTGTCCTGAGACCCGCAATTTTCCAAAGCAAAGAACTTTTGTCCCTCTCAAGCTCCTGATTCGAAATCCAATCCAGTCAAGCTCGTCCACCCTTTGTTCCCTATGAGAATGCTGTCTGGCTTCAGCCTCTGCTTTGCCATCTCTCGAAGCTCTTGGACCAGGAATACCTGGATCAGCTTAGGCGTCCTCTTTGACCGATTCCTTCGCCTCGGTGTCGCTGACGGACTGGCAGACAGGCTTCTCGCTCGTGCAGGTGGACGGGTCGGCCTCAATTGCGTCCTTGCCACTGTCGGCCTTCTCGCCCTCATCTTCGTTACCGTTGTCGTTCTGCTCCTGGTCATTAACTTCCGCATCGTCAGACAGACGGACACGCTTGCTCGGCTGCTCATCCTCCTGCTCCTCAAGCTGCCTCTTGACGCTCGTGCCAGTGGAGGGGCCAGCATCGCTCTGTTCCTGGCTCTTTTCACCCTTCTCGCCCTCGTCCTCGTTGGCGGCAGTGTTGCTTTGCTCCTGGCCATGAACTTCTGCGTCGCCGACGAATAGATGCTCACCCTTCTCGATCTCCTGCACATCTTCCTGCTCAGACTGCTTGACGCTCGTGTGGGTGAGCTCAGCCTCGCTCTGGTCCATGCTGTTTTCACGCGCATCATCCTCATCCTCATCCTCGGCATTGGTGCTTGGCTCCTTGTCTTGAACTTCGGCGTTGCCGCCGGCGTCGCCGACGGACAGGCAGTCACCCTTCTCACTCTCCTGCGCATCTTCCTGCTCAGACTGGTTCTTGACGCTCGTGTGGGTGGGTTCAGCCTCGTTCTGCTCCTGGCTCAGTTCACCTTTGCCTCCATCCTCGTCGATCTGTTTCTGCTCCTGGGCAACACCTCCGCCATTCTTGTCCTCACTCTTGTCCTCACTCTTTTCCTTCTTGCTGGCATTGCCGCTCTCTCCATCATACTTGTCAAAGTCGCACTCTTCGTCGCTCTCGTCTTCCTCGATCGGCTTGAGAAGACCAGTGTTCTTGCTGACTCGCAGCCTGTGCTTGGCGAGAAGGTCCGCAGAGAGCACGGGGACGGGCTCGTTGCCCTGAATCTTCGCTTTGGCGTTCTTCGTATCGCCAGGTGTAATACCAAGTCCAGAGGAAACTTTGCCCTTGGCTCCGTTGACCTTCCTTTCCTTGCGCGCCAGCACTTCAGCGTTGAGATAAGCGGCAGCAACGGAATGCTCCACCTCTTCGGCAATGGCCGCCAAGTGAGTGAGAACCGAAGAAGGAAGACTCATGTAGCGGTTGGTGATCCGGATGCCCCAGAACTCCTCAATCTCGAAGAGACGTCTTTCGGTGACCGGGTCATCCGGACGGAGTCTCCTCAAGGTCATGTCGAACTTGGTCAAGAGCCTGCGCCAGTGAGCCTTGCTCTGAGACGGGTGAGCTGCCTTGTCGGCCCGAGTCTTTGCGGCGACCCGATCAACGACCTCACACATGATTGCTTTGTCGGTCTCAGCGGATTCGATGATGGCCTTGATTGCGTCGGCCTGGGTGTCGGTGGGCAGGCTGTAGATTCTTTCGCCGAGCTGGTTGAGGGCGTCTTTGCCCAGCTTGGAAAGACTGGTGGTCTTCAAGGCCTTGATGAAGCTGTTCACGCCATCGGTCGTGGTGAGGTCGCTGGAGACGAGTTCAGGCTTCATCTTGCGTGATCTGAACGTTGATGATGATTTTTCGTCCTGGTGGTGGTTCAGAGTTGTTGCAGGTGAAGTCTGCACTGGTTGGGTCGTGGGAGGGAAGCTGAGGTTCTTTGCGCTGCAGTGGTCAGCTTGGTCGGTTGAATGATGGTTGATCAATGACTTACCTCACTTGGGGTGTGATGGACTGAGAGCGGCCAAGAGACAGTGGATGCGATGGTCCCTCAAGACGATGACGGTGATGAGCGGAGGAGAGGACGGATGGTTTGAAGGTAAGGTGAGAG
Organism: Phyllosticta citrichinensis; assembly: GCA_038380885.1. Lineage (NCBI taxonomy): Eukaryota > Fungi > Ascomycota > Dothideomycetes > Botryosphaeriales > Phyllostictaceae > Phyllosticta > Phyllosticta citrichinensis. The sequence goes on along the minus strand of JBBWUH010000001.1, from coordinate 808,236 downwards.
TGGCGTTCAAGAGGTGGTGGATGCGGATGATGAGCCTTCAAGAAGACGGCGGTGATGGAGGGCGGATGAGATAAAGGGTGTGAAGGAAGCAATGAGAGCGGTGGTCAAGAGGCAGTGGATGCGGATGATGAACTCTCAGGTCGAAGTGGCTGTGGTGGAGTTCGGATGAGAAGAGGGACGGTGTGAGGGTAAGTTGAAAAGGTAGAAGATCAGACGGGGAGTGGAAAAGCTTGATGGGAGGTGGAGTAGGCGAGCCGTCGTGGAGTGAACGGGCTGAGTAAGAGAAGCGCCGACGGCCAAAAGTCGAAGTGTGGAGGGTTGAGTGGTAGCAGAGGCAGACGGTAAGGATCGAAGGGACGTTGCGAAAGAGGAGCACTCGTCCACTGCTTCAGATGGAGCTAGGGAGCTGGCGTTCGCTGCCACTGTTGCGTCTGGTAAGCAGCATTCGGTCACCACTTCAGACTGTGCTGGGGAACTGTCGTTTGCTACCGCATTTGCACTCTCGGTAAGTCTCTGGAAGTAAGTTCTTTTCAAAGTCAATCTACAGGCTGTATTACCTCTCGTCTCAACATCACTCGTCCCGCCTACTTACAATCCTCTCCAGCGCAGAACGGCCGCCCCGAACACGCTATCCACTCTTGAGCCTCAATCCCCTGGCTTCGAAATCCCGCGCGCAATAGGTGTACAAAAAGAAGGCCATCCTTGGACACGGCCGTGCTGGTGGACGACTGCTCCTCAAGCGCAACCACGTTTCCGAATCGAACGAACGGTCCATGGACCCAGCCCTGTTTCGGTCAACGAATGCTCCCAGTCGCTTCCGAGTGCTTCGACAACATACCAGCCACTTCAGGAACAAGCGTTGAGGATCCATCCCACGTTGGCCCAGACAAAGCCGACCACGATCCTGGCGAGGGTCTCGTCCTCCAGGTCTTGGACCAGCCACGCCTCCAGACGGGCCCGAAAGCCAGGGGTGTCGAAGCCTTCCCTGCCAGTTAGCCTTTCGGTCTGTCCATGGGCTCCGAGCTCATGTGTGTGCTCAGTTTCACCCTGGTGCTCGTCGATCCCGCTCTCGTTGACGTTCTCGTCCTCACCCTTGCGTTCGTCGTCGGTAATGTTCTCAGCGAGGACCTGAGCGAGGATCTCGTCGAGGACCTCATTGACGTTGAAGTCTTTGTCGATGGACATCTTCTGGTTGACCGCATTCTCGCTGGCCACGTTCTCGTCGACCTCGTCCTTGTCGACCGTGGTCTCGTCGATCACGTTCTCGTCGGCGATCTCGTTCTCGTCGACGTCTTCATCACTCTCGGGTTCAGTCTTCGGCTTTAGCAGTCCAGTGGTGCTGCTGATCCGCAAGCCGTGCTTCTCAAGAAGACTTGGGTCGAGGACCGGAAGGGGGGGTACCGCGTCCTTTGGACCCGTCTTCAAGACATTGACAACCTTCTCTTTGGCCACCTTGGCATCATTGCTGGTGATGATAGTCTTGCCATGACCATTCGTCTCGATTCGGGCAAGTATCTCGGCGTTGAGATACGCCACGGCCACGAATTCTTTAGTACTGGTGGACATGGTGGCAATGTACTGCGAGAGCTTCTCCATGGCACGGTAGCGGCTGGCACTCTTGTCGCCCCAATACTTCTGAATGCGCCTCAGATTTTCTTCGTGTTTCTCCGGCTGCGAATGAGTAATTCTCTGATTCCCGTGGCTTATTGGGTAAAGGCTGCGCACAATGGCCGGGCCAGCAGCTTTTTGCGCCGTCTTGTCATCTTCCTTCAGCTTACACAGCTCAAAAATACGTCGGTCCAGGCCAGCCGAAGCAGCCTTGAGGGCTTCTATGAAGGCGTTTGCGGCTTGACGTTGGTGCTCAGCTGGCAGAACTGCAATGTCGCCCATGATTTTCTCCTGGGTTGCGTTGGTCAAGATTTCATCGGCGTTGTAGGCGTTCAGGGACTCGAGGAAGGTTTCGATGCCGCCCTTGGTGGAGGAGCTGGAAGATGCCATTGTGGGCTTGATTCTGGTGCGGGGTCTTGAGGGAAAGTATGGATGCTACTTATGCGTCAGTGGTCGCTCCAACAGAAACCACAGTAGGAAAGTCACGTCGTGGCTTTTCAAGCGAGTGGTCTTGGTGAGCGGACGGGGACAAATGGGCAAAAGAAGCACCGAGCTAGAGGTGCAACGAGAATGAATGCTAATCTTGCGTCAGTGTGATCACTCCCACAGAAAACAGAGTAGGAAACTCACGTTGTGGCTTTGCAAGCGAGTGGTCTTGCCGAGCGGAGCTGGACACCTGGGCAGAAGAACTGCGCTGGGGATTGAGCGAGAACGGATGCTATGTGCGTCAGTGTGGTCAATTCAGGGGGATTCAGAACAAGAAAACTCACGTCGTGGCCTTGCAGGAGGGTGGTCTGGTTGAGCAGAGGTGGAAAGCTGGGTTGAAGAAGGACTGCGGTGGGGTCGAGCGAGCAGAAGATGAGATCGTGACAGGTTGGTGGGACGACAGGTGGACGGGCAGCAGACCTAGATCAAACAGCGGGAGACGCCGAGAAGCTGTTCAACTCCCGCCGAGAAGTTGTTCACTCCCATACGCCGACCAAAAGGGGAGTGACAGATATGCACTCAAAATACGAACAGTCTCTTGAAGATTATAGAGCATGTATGATGCCACATGCTGAATAGTTACAGCCCTGATGCCCTGGAAATATTGGACCATCTTTTCAGGGGTAGTTATTGGACGTGGTAAGTTCTCCACTCGCCGCCCGGCAGAACTCGCGCTCATGGTGTCGCACCTCCAATTCAGCACTACCCCAATTTGCAGCGTACCTACTTCCAGTAAATAAATAGGTGAGTATCGAACATCGACAGCTTTTCAATGCAACTAGACACATCAAACTGAAAAGTTTCTGAACAAATTCAATCACCTTGGCAGGCTGTATCAATCGGGGTTGACAGTCACCGCATACGGCCCCCCCAAAAGCTCCCGCCGCCTCCTTCGCTAACCATTTGTCTCCAAGATCTTGCGCCACGTATTTCTCCAGGTCATCCCAAAAGCCCTCCGTCGCCATTTTATCCACGCCGCTAAGCAAACATGCCTCTTGTTCCTTCTGAGGCGGCTCTGGAGAAGTTTCGGGTGTTCCTGTCGGGCTCGAATCGACTTTGTGGCCGTCGTCATGGTTCTACGAGAGGAGTTGCATCTCGCTGCTTTGTGTCGTGTCCTGGGAGATTTCGGGAGGGATTTTCCTACTGAAGTCCCAAAACGGTTCTCGCCGTAACTCGGAGACGCTGTCCAAAAGCGTTACACGGATTGCTAGTATTTCCCTATTCTCCTCCTCTTCGTCCTCCTCAGTGTTGGAAGAGAGGCATTGTCGCTTGTTGCTTTGCGCCGCGTCTTGGAAGACTTCCGGTGGTGTTTCCGCGTCCGAGCTGACGGTAGAGCTCACATCGGCTTCCAAAGAAGGGCATGGCCTTTTTGTGCTCTCCTTCGCGTCTTTGGAGTCTTCGAGCACTCCCTTGCTGCTCGAGCCGAAAGTGCAGCTAGCATCGGTATCCTTGGAGACGCATGGCCGTTTTTTGCTTTTAGTCGTTCTCTCTTATCACATTTCCTTTGAGTCAAACCCACAGATTGATCAACTACATCCTCAGGACATAGCAAGCACAACGCTTACCAGCCGGAAGTCTACAATACATTTGCCTCTCCTACTCTGCCTTCTCCATTCTGTTCAATCTCATTGCTCTTCTTAGTGAAGTGTTGCGCTACAACGCGCTGTACTGTGTCGCCTCCAAACGCCATCCAAGACGCCGTCCACTACAAAAGAAACCCAACCATCAATGCCACAATTTCACCAGCTTCCGTGTTTTCCAAGTCGCAGGCCTGCTGCATGATCCTCACGCGGCGCCATCGCTCTTCTCCTGCTTCTCCTTCCACCAAATACCAAGAGCGCCGACTGCCTCTTTTGCCAATCCGTTGTCTCCCAGCTCTTGCGTCAGATGAGCCTCCAGGTCAGCCCAAAAAGCGTCACTGCCCAGCTTCTCTTGGCCGGAGAGACGCGGTGGTTTTGCGCTCGGGTCCACTTCTTCGGGATCGCTCGACTCCCTCTTAATCCCGCCGGAGGGAGGCGTGCCGGAAACATGGAAATCAGTGGTCTTCGTGTCGTTGTCCTGGACCTCGAGCTTGATCTCTAAATCGCTGTCATATTCGTCATCGTCGGCGAAAAGCCCAGGGTGTAGTGCGCGCAATTTTTCAAGGTGTCGAGCTGCGCCCGTTTTCTGCGTCCGACCTTTTTGTTCTAGGTTATGGCCTTCTTCTCCTTGACTAGATGTCTGCCCATCGCTATCATCTTCACCACTCTGTTCATCGTCATCTGATTCCTCCTCTTCCTCGGAAGAGGAGTCGCTGTCGTCAGAGTCAGAGTCTTCGTCGTCGCTCTCGGAGACAGACTCATTCAAGAATTCGTCAATCTCATCTTCGGACAGCTCGTCAATCTTTTCACTTATTACAAGTTTCTGTAGCTCATTCCGTGACATATTCGCTGCATTTTCCCTCAGTTTTAGAGCCGCGCGAAAATGTTTGATCTGAAGATGATTCATGTGGATCCAATAAGTTTGATCCAAATTTTCCTCTTCAATTACAGCCTCCCATGCTTTGGCAACGCATTCAGGAGGTGTGCGCTCAAGACTTTGGCTATACTCTTCATCATCCTGGCTATCCTCCTCACCATCCCAAAACCTGGCACGTTTGATCTGCCCGTCGAATTCAATCACTTGGGGCTCTGTTTCCACATAGTTGGAATAGATATTGTCATGATGCCGTTGCTTTTCTTGTATGCTTGGTTTGAGTGATTCGCCGATCACATCCTGGGTCATTTTCCGAACACGGGTGGGCAGGTTCGAAATTTCTTCCCCCGCTTGGTCTTGCATCAATTGCCAGAACTTGCGCTCCTTCTTGTGCCGTTGTCGATTTCCAAAAAGCTTCGAGAAAAGACGAAGGCGATCCAGTTCCAGTCTCCCATCGGAAAGTAGGCGCTCAAGTTCTTCTTTTTCCATCGCAACGTAGAGGAGGTTGCGAAGCAAATCGAAGGAGTACTGGTGACTTGGAAAATCTGGCGACCAACCCAGACAGATCGAGAAGCGCAATAGCCGCGACGCCGAAAGATGATGGACAGTCCACGGGAGGCGATAATTTTTGCAGTTTGCAGGAATGAAGGAGAAGTGGAGGTACTCATGCAGTCCCACGGAATCCGGGCCATCCGGATTTTTGAGTTACGGCAAGACGACTAACAGGAATATTCCGCTCTTGGCTGCGGTCTAAGGCCAGTACCTCAAGCCATGCTGTCTTAGTGGAAGCAAAAGATGCGATACCTCCCAGCGCCGCTGCAGCTTCATTCGGTTAGCTTTCACGACGACGACGACCACCACCACAGCCAAACCTACGACGAAGTAAGCAATAAACTCTGCAAACTGTATTCGAAGCTCCTCGGAGCGCTGCCCACACACATCTGCTCCTCCCAACAAGCCCCCTGTGGGCTGTGGGAGTAGCAGCCGCCTCCAACTGCCAGGCCGGGCGAAGCTGCAATGGCCTGAGTATGTAGTAGTTGACTGAGTCCTGTTGTTGAGACGCGATAAGCCTGCCACTAGATGCGTCAAGGCTGCCGCCGACAGCGAGCTGCTTGGTGTTGTTATGCCAAGACTAATGATCTAGGGAGCTATTTTCTGAACCACACTTGCATCTAGGGACCTAGTGACCTGTTAACAACACACCACCACACGCATCTCCCCCTATAACAGCAGCCAGTCCTTACTTACATCAATCCGAACATCCCTTACGGCACAAAACCGCTCTGCATACTGCTCAGCCTGAGCAAGCACCCTCATCCTCATCCTCATCGTTCTTGTCCATCACAACCTTCCATCTTATTATCGCCATTTGGACCACACGAAGCTGCTTTGACACTGTCTGTATCCAGTATCAGCCATAGCACCCAGACAGACCCAAAGAGCGCCACATACCTCACCACGCACAGTGCCGCAGAGGGCGAGCGAGCCGCAAGTGCGAAAGGCGAACCACTGCCTCTCTGGGTTGATGCGGCGCCGTTCTACAAAGTAGGAAGCTGCAGCAGTATTTAGACCGTGCGCCCCCTTCACGCAAAGGAGGTAAAAACGACCTACAGGCCAGTGACGAAGTTGCACGCACTTCAGCCTAAGTCAATCAATCAATTACCTATCACTCATTCTTTTTTACCCAACTCCAATCCAGCACCACCGCTTCGCTCCTTCACATCACCAAAGGAAACGACGACGACGATGGCATCGCCAACGCGACCAGCAGCAGCAATCACCAACGACGTCGACAGGCAGCTCAAGTACTCCAACACTCCGCTCCAAGCCATCTGTCGTCCGCCCATCGCATAAATGCCCCGGACGCGCATGCAAAAGGCAAAGAACCAAAGCCAGATGAGACGAAACCAAGGACGAAACGAGATGAAAGACCAATCGATTGATTGAGGAGGAGGAGGAAAAAGGAGTCCATGAGTTTATCAAGACGAGCAGTCAAAACGAAAAAAAGGAGAAAGAGCAGAAAAAGCAGCGCAGCCCATCCCGCGCATGTGTGCCGCTTGCCCCCACGAGCATTACCTTGGACGTAGAAAGGCTCTTGCAATGCAAGACCAGTGACGAACAGAAGCAGAGGGCGGTGTATTATTAAGGTGTATGCGAGTAGTCGTGTACGAGAAAAAGTGCCCGGGTCAGAGCCGCCGAATTCTGCAGCGGCCAAACGGGAAAAGCGCCGTGAGACGCCATGAGGGCTGGAAAAAGAGCAGACCGAAACTCCCTTGAGCAAAAGAGGGGCACCACCTCAGACCCAGGGGGAAACGCTGATGCCGATGATGATGCTGGAACCGGGAAAATGTGGTATACTGTTGCCAGAAGACACGCAAGACTCCGTTTTCCGTCCAGAAGCGCAAAGGAGAAAGAAGAGTCGTGGTACTCGTGAATGCCGTGCCGTTGCCGTATGCAAGGTGTAGAATATGTGTGGTGGAAAGGTAAAGTCTATGTTGTGGCCCGCACCCCTTGTTTAGACGTAGACCCCGATGCTATGCAGGTGCGTCAAGAGTAAAAGTAATCGTAGAGCGCAGCGGGGTGTCCAGTCGCTGCAGGTGGTGGGAGAATCAGGAGCCCTAACCGCCATACGGACGGTACATGCTGTGATGCGGATGGTAGCCGTGTGGCGGCAAGATTGCCTGAGAGTACCAGTGAAGAGAGGATCCTGGGGCGATTGGCTGAATTGCAGGGTGGAGCTGGGATGAACTGGACTGAATGGGCTGCAGAGAGGGAGGCGGAGGGCGCGGTCGATGCGGAGCTGACGCCATTGGGGGCAGTCCACCTCCAACCTGTGGTAGATGGTGCTGGGCACGCTCCATCGCGTTGACGGCTCTCGAATCCAGGTGCGACGAGGGAAACATGTCAGACATCAGCTGAGGCGGCAAACTCGTGGGTCTCGACTGGTTGTTGGTCATGTAGTTCGCCGGTGGGTTTTGCTGGCGGTATTGGGTAATGGTCTGCTTTGCGGGTCGAGTATTGAGCTTGTGCTGATGGGCGACGCTGGCGAGCGTCTGGAGTGGAACCATTTCCGTCTTGAACGGCTCCTCCAACTCGGGAAACAGCTTGTTGAAGGCGTCCATGGCCTTTTGACCGCTCTTTTGCAGCGCCAGCGTGACCTCGTCATCGCTCGGGAGGGCAAACATGTCCTTGGGCCACCTGCAAGAATCCGACTGGTGGTGGAGCACAAAGTGTCGGATCATTTCGGCGCGAGAGCTGGGCATTTTGGCATAGTTTTTGCCGCCACGAGTCTTGCCATCGGTAGCCTTGCGACAGACGCCGCAGCACATTTTGTCAAAAATGTCGTGATTGTTGCTGCTCATGAGCCAGGCGTCGACGTCAAATCGGAGAATGGGGAAATCGGGGACAGCCGTCTCGCCATTGGCCTTTTTGACCAAGCGGTCTCCATACTCGACAATAAGTCTGCTCTTGACAGGCGCACTCAATCCCGTGTCCTCGAGCACCGTCAGGGCATCCTTGACGTTGCCAAGAAAGTCGTTTGGACCGCTCGACACTCCATTCTCAATCGAATCATGGGAGCAAACGCCTCTCCTCACAAACACCGACTGAACCTTGCCAAAGTTTTGCGGCGTGGGAAGACTTTCCGAACCGTACTCGGGCTCTCCGTCCGCATTCCATCCGCCAGTAGACTTTTGGTTGTCCGTGAGGGCTGGAAGATTGCGCGGCCAGGGGACTCCGTTCAGAAAGGGTTCCGGCTTCGATCCTGCCAGACGAAATATTTGAAAGTCGCCAATCGTCACTGCGTGGTCCTCGCGAATGTGGTTCATGAGCTGTCGAAAAGTCCGTTGCTTGCTGACGTCATTTCGCTTGCAGCCAGGACACTTGAACTTTTGGACGTTGCGGGTCGGCGGACGGAATTCGGAATAGATGTCCGACAAGAGAGGAGTGATGCGCTGCTCGTAGACCTTGCAGGCGTGCTCGACGGTGAGGACATACTTGCCGTTGCGCGGATACACTTCTGCAAAGGGCGAATCATGCGGCATTTGGGACTGCAAATTGTTCAGAGTCTCGCCGGCAATGGCTCGCACCTTGTTGAGGATGCGGAGCGCAAACTCTTGGTGGCCCATTTCCTTCTTGTGAGCCTCGTCGATGACGGCCTTGGAGCAGTCGTCCGTAAATGAGTTGATCATGCGAAGGGCATCCATGGAATTCAACGCCTGGATGTGGGGCACTCTGTTTTCCCAGTACCCCATTTGCGCCGCACGCCTCTCCATGGCCACCACCTTTTCAGCCTCGGGACGGGCCTCCTCGAGCTTCGTTTTCAAGACCTTCCAGAATTTTTCCGTCTTGAATTCCTTGTTGATCTTGATGTTATCTTGATACGCAGGAATGAGATTCAAGACATCCTCGGTCATGGGTGGGTCCAGTTGGGCAGCCTTGCGGATAATGTACTCTTTGCGCTGTGTTTTGAGGTCGGAGCTCTTTGCGGCGCGCATGGCAATCCACTTCTTCTCAAACTTATCAATCTCGTACCGCTCGTCCATCAGAGCCTCGAGCTTTGCCTTGCGCTCTTTTATATACGCCGTCTGCTCCTCGACCACTTGCTCGGAGGTGAGGTTCCTTTGTCCGAGAGCAATGACGAAATCGGCATAGGCCTTGGAGGTGGTGCTCAGATCTTCCTTGAGGTAGACGGGCTGGTTGCCCGAAGTGCGCGAGCGGCCATCGTCGTCGCCCCATCCGGCGTACGAGTAGTGATTCCACGAGTCGACAGTGGCGCACGGAATGGTTTCCAGCATGCCGGGGAACTTTTGGTTGTAGGCAAAGCAATCGTCTTGCTGCTGGGTGTTAGCTTGGACGGCGGCGGAATAAAAGTGAGACGCACCTTGATAATTTTTTCGCCAAAGCACTTTGTGCACCAGCGGCGCAAAAAGGCCCAGTACGTCTTGCGGGCCTTGGGCTCGCGGCAGGACATGCAGCCCTGTCCGGAGAGCAAGTCGGTGTATTGGCGGTCGGTGATGCCAGAGGGCGTGGGCGGAAGGTTGGGCCCAAAATGGTGACGCATGGCGTGCCTCCAAATATGGCTGTAGCCAAGCGCCTGGCGGAACTCGGACGAGACTTTTTCATAGGTGAAGAGCATGGCCGGATCGCTGAGCTCAAAGATGCGCTTCCACACGTCTTGGTAGACGGGCGTATGGACCCGGCGGTCCTTGCGTATCCTCGTGGGGCCACTGGCCTTGGACGACTTGTGCTTCTTGGCAGGCGGCGGAGTGGGCGCTTCCCTCGTGATGGCTCGCTTGCCGAGGACGGAGGGCTCGGGTGGGTGGTTAGGAGGACGGGCGACCTGGGGCTCGACCTTGAAGGCCAGGACTCCATGATCGTCGCGCATGGTGTAGAGGTAGTGGTTTCCTTGGACCTGGGAGAGCCAGACGCCGGAGCGTTCGTCGTGGTAGGTGGAGGGGTTGAAGAAGAAGGTTGGGCGGAGCGTGTGGGTTGGGATTTCAAGCCAGGCGCCTGCGGAGTCGTTGACGAAGAGGCGGCCGTTGTGCCATTGGGATTGCCAGTTGGCGACGACGGGTGCGGCAGGAGAAAGGGCGGACGGCGGGCGCTGGGGGGCAATGGTGCGCAGCGTGGGAGGTCCGGCGGCTTCGCAATAGGGTTGCGGATGCACACTGGCATCGGCGGAGCGATACAACTGCATGTTGGACCAGCGCTTCTCATGAGCGGGGGTTGAGATCAAGGGCGGGCGACTCGCGGCGAACGGGGGCAGCGAGCGGGCCCCGTCGTCGGCGAGAGACGAGCGTGAGTGGCGAGAGGCGGTGGAGACGGGGACGGAAACAGGGCGAGGGCGAGGGCGAGGAGCAGTCGTGGGCGCAGGACATGCGGAATGGGCGCTGCCGTGGTGTTGTTGTGTCGAGAGAGTGAGGTGTGGGAGACGGAAAAGCCAACCCAACCCAACCCACCCACCCACCCAAGGAAGGGCACCTCAGCGGCTGCGGCCCAGGATCGGCAGATGCGGGCTTGTAACCGCAGGACCGGGCGCGAACACAATAACCCACAACTCGAGTCGCAAAAATTGCAGCCGACAAATGTCTGGAGCGGAGCATTACACAGGCCAGGCCAGGCCAGGCCGTTGCGACCTGGTTCGGCGCTGCTCGGTGTTTGCGCATCGCCTCTCAGGGCCATCGTCATGTCACGCCTTGTCGTCGGGTCATAGGCCAGTCGCTCGACCGACCTGGACCCGGCCCCGGATCCCTGTGCGTGTGGGGATGCGCGACTTGCCTGGACGCGGAGATCAAAAGCACAACGACCTTCACCTCGGACGCCGCTCTCCCCAGCGCTAACCACTCGCCGTGCTGCGACCTCGGGCAATAAATCAATCATGGCCGCGCGCACTTGTCCTCCATCTTGTCCCACCACCGTCTCTCCTCCTCGTCCTCATCCTCGTCTCCTCATCCTCCGCCCACCATGACCATGACCCTGACCATGACCCATCCTGGCGCCCCAGAAAGTGCGTTCTGTTATGCTGCTCTACCACGCGTGCATCCGCCAGCTGACCGCTTTGCAGAGTTCAGTCATGGCTCTCCACCGTCGCCCGCCGTCGAGTGCGACGGGGACCTCCGAGTCTGCTGTCCGCCGCACACCACTGAGCGCAAGCTCGTCGCCCGCATAGACCTCCGCGTCATTCCCTTGCTCTGTCTCATGTACCTGTTGGCCTTTTTGGACCGGTGCGCCTCTTTGTCCTCCTTCTTCCGCCCCCGCTAAGCCCTGCCAGCGTCAACATTGCCAATGCCAACAGCTTTGGCCTTTCCGAGGAGCTTGGCCTCGCCAGCAAGAACAGCATCAAGTACAACACTGCGCTAGTCATCTTCTTCGTCCCCTACATTCTCTTTGAGATTCCCAGCAACATTTTGATGAAGAAGCTCAAGCCAAACGTCTGGCGTACGTACCGTCTATTTTTTGATGTTTTGTCCGCCAAACACGCCCTCTAGGCGGGCGCGGGTCCACCACGGTACACTAGCCGTCCACACGCGATCCTCTTGGAAGCTCGAGCTCCACCTACTAATTCGCACGCAGTCTCTGGCTGCATGTTCCTCTTTGGCCTAGTCACCGTCTGCCAAGGGTTGGTCCAAAACTATGCCGGTCTGCTCGCTACTCGTGAGATGTCCACCACATGGCTTTTGGTCGACATTAACTTTGCGCAGGCTTCTTCCTCGGCTTATGCGAGACAGGCATGTTTCCTGGGTGCTTCTACCTCATAGGAATGTGGTACCGCCGCCACGAAGCCCAGCGCCGCTACAGCTTCTTCTTTAGCAGCACCACCCTGGCCGGAGCGTTCGGTGGCTTGCTCGCCTCGGCAATTGGCAAGATGGACGGCATGCGAGGTTATCGCGGTTGGCGGTGGTATGTTTGGCCTCTCTCCAGCAAGCGTCTGCTCACACTGCTCAGGATATTCATCCTCGAAGGAACACTGACCTGCGTCATCTCCCTTTTTCTCTTCTTCATGCTGCCGAATTTCCCGGAAGAAGCCAAGTGGCTCGGCGACGACGAGAGGGAGTACGTCAAGGCGCGCCTAGAAGTGGAGCAGGGCCGCTCCGCCGTTGAGCGCCGCATCACGCTGCGCGACGTTGGCAACGTCTTCAAAGACCTCAAAGTGCTTGTCGGGGGTTTCATGTATTTTGGCCTCATTGTTCCTGCGTACGGGTACGTAACGAATACGAATGGTGGTCCAGACGCGCCACCGGCTGCTGACCCACGAGGCTAACACGGACGCGCCGCGTGCAGATATGCCTACTTTTCGCCGGCCATCCTCAAGACGTACGGCTACTCGCCCATCCAGACGCAGCTGCACTCGGTGCCGCCGTGGGCCGCCGCCTTTGTCTTTGCCATGCTCGTCGCGTGGTTCTCGGACAAGCTCAGGCACCGCTTTGCTTTTGCCGTCTTGCCCATCTTGGTCGCCATTGCTGGCTTTGCCATGCTGCTCTCGGAGCATCCTAGCGCGACGAACAACAAGACGCAGTACGCGGCTCTCTTCCTGGTCGCCATGGGCTGCTACTCGGCCATGCCCATCATCGTCTGCTGGTTCGTCATGAACCTCGGCGGCCACCACCGGCGCGCCGTCGGCAGCGCGTGGCAGGTCGGCTTTGGCAATACCGGCGGCATCATCGCCGTGTTTTCCTTTTTGACCAAGGACGCCCCGCGCTACATCCCCGGCTACAGCATATGCATCGCCTTTTGCTGTCTCAGCCTGCTGAGCATTGCCGTCTACGGCGTCATGGTTGCCCTGGAGAATCGCAGGAGAGAAAAGGCGACGCCTGATCTGGGACTCACGGAGCATGAAAAGACGGAGCTGGGAGACTTGTCTCCTGATTACCGCTACCTCATCTAACCAACAGCACGTCGGGGCGTTTTCCCTGGAAGCGCATGTGTGCATACTGTTTGAGTATGTATATTCGCACAAAACCTGGTTGTGAACCATGCCTGCTATCCTTTAACTGACAATGTCCCGCCACCCCTCGCCCTCCTTCTCCTGAATCACCCCCTCGGCCACCATCTTCCTGATGCTCTCGATGCTCTTCTCCACCGCCATCTTGGCCATGGCGTCGTGCTTGGCCTGCAGCTTTGCTATCTCGTCGCTTGCGTCGGCCGACAGCTCGGGGTGCCGCCATTCGAAGATGTAGGTGAGGTACCTGTGTAGCGGGTTAGTTGGGATGGGATGGGCGAGGAAGAGGACGATGGGGTGGGAAGAGCAGTGTTGAGAGAGGACGGGAGGGAAACGTACAAATCATCCTGTCCTCCGGCGCCGGTGCTGATCAGATTCGTAATCGTACTGCCGTCGGGCTGTTGGAAGTCGACCTGCGCGCGGGTGTCAGTCTCAGCCTCATCGCCCCATCGCCACACCCCCCCTCTCTCCTCTCTCCCCTCCTCCCCTCCGCCCGCTCTTCACCAAACCACCCCAACCCAACAGAAACAAAACTGACCTTCCACCCCCCCACCGCAACACACCTCTCCCGCACCTCCCTGCCTTCCTTAAACCTAACCCATCTCTCCACCACCCTACCCTCCTGTTCCTCTTTCTCCACCTCGCACGCCACGATCGCGGGCACGAAGTCCTGCGCCCGCCGCACCTTGCGCTGCAGCCCGGCCCACAGGTGCGCGTGGCTGAGGCGCGGGAAAGATGGCGAGGGCGGCGAGGAGGAGAGGGGGGTGCCGTTGCTGGAGGGTGTGGAGGAGGGGGGGTTGGTGTTGTGGTTGGAGGAGAGGTTGACGGGCGCCGTGTACGCTGTGTGGATTGTGATGGCCATGGTGGTGGTGGTGTGCGGTGCGTTCGTTGGCTGATGTGTGCGGTAGACGAGTGATTGGTTGATCCGGAGGGACGGTGGTAGGGCGATTTGTCGCGTCGTTGTCGTCGTCGTCGTTGTCGTAGGTCTCGCGATCAGCTCGGCTCGGCTCGGCTCAGCTCAACTCAGAGGGTCTGTCTGTCAAGCAAGGCACCGGGCGCGAAATCTGGAAGCAAGGGGCGCAAGTCCTGTACAGCAGCCGACGCAGGCAGAGCAGGACCTCGCCCGTATTTGTAGACAGACAGACATGGCTGGCTGCCGGCTGGCCCCCAAGCCGATATATGTGGGGAAGCCCTATTTCGCGCTGACCCGATACACCGTAGTCGGGAACAATCGTCGCCGTCGCCGGGTGCTGCCCGCCTAGACGATGGTGTGGAGCTGGGGGTTGGCTGGTTGGGTGCGTGGGCGTGTGTGGTTAGTACGGTATTTGGACGGGGCTGCCTGACGCCGCGACGCACGCCACACGGTGGTGGTGCCTGAGCTGATTCGGGCCAAGGAAGACGGTGGAAGAGAAAGAAGGGCGCGATGATGCTATGATGCTGGGAGCATGCGCGTGTGGTAGGTGATGGTGGTGGTGGTGGTGGTGGGGCACCGACGCAACGAACGGCCGTGGCAGTCAATCCAATTGATTGATTGGGCGCAACCACCTAACCCACCGAGCCAGCCAGCCAGCCAGCCAGCCAGGTCGGGCGTCAAGGACCACTTCGATACATGTACCTCCAGCCAGTCTCGTCTCATTCGCTTTCCATCCGAAGACCGAATCCGAGACGCAAGGCCTGGGTGGCGCGCAGTGCGGCGATTCAGCAAGAGAGCGACTCGTAGACCATGAGAAAAACGGTGACTTGCGCGATGGTGTTTTAGCCATTTGTTGTGTTACCTGCCGATTGCTTTTGCTGATGTCGTACCTGAGTCTGCTGTGCCGTCGTGCGGTGCTGTCATCCATCCATGCCAGACGCGCCGGGCGGGGCTGACATCCATGCTTGGGCAAGGAACCAGGGCGGACGCGCCCGCCGCGGACCTGTGTCCGATTTGCGTTGGGCTGGAGCGCTTCTGGGATATTGGTTTGCTGGCTCTTAACGTGGAAAGGCTGTGAAAAGTGTATCGAGGAGGACATTGTCCAGCTTCAGAGCGGCATCAGCTCTTGATTTCTGATGTCTGAGACAAGACATTGGCATCTGCAGTCTGCTCCAAAAGACACCCAACCCAACCCATCATCAGAACATTGAAACCCGTCTTGGTATTTAAATCTAAGCAAATCTTGGTCTTTTGCGATCCAACAGACATTCTCATTCATAAACCATTTACGCCTGGGCGGCCAGCCATCCGTAGATTCGACCATTCAATTTAACGCCCAAGAGCCCAATCCAACCCATCAAGCAAGCAAGCAAAGAGAATTTGCACGCCGCCCTAGTGCCAGGGAGAAATGCAAAGCAAAAGAGAGGAGAACGTGTGCAGAGCCATGCAAAAGAGACGCTGTCGTGGACCGTTGGTCTTGTATGAACGCTAGTTTACTTGATTCGAAGCCGTGCTGGCAGGTATCTTGCTCGTGTGTCGGAGAGCCTGATGAACCAGGACCGCCAAGTGGAAAAGTCGACTGTGGTTGACCAGAAACGGTCCCGGCTTAGAAAAACATGTCCTCGGCCCTCCTCCTGGCGGCGCCGCGCCCTTTGATCTTGTCCCCAAAGAGTTCCTTGCCCGCGTTGCTCCCGCTTTTGATTGGGAAAAGCTCCTTCACATTGACCGGCTCGCTTGCTGCTCCTCTAATGTGGAAGCCCGAAGCCTGCTCGCCTGCGCCCTTGACTGAAAAGCCTTCTGCCTGGCCTCTGTGGCGACTTCGACCATTGACGTTGCTACCAGAGAGAGGGTTGTTGATGCGATCTTCCAGGCTGCGAGGATTGCTGGCATTGATGCGTTCTTCAAGCGAGCGCGGCATGTTGCCAATGAATTCTTCGGTTCCGTCCGCAGCGTCAAAAGCATCTTGCCGACGGTGGTTAGAGTGAGCAGTCTTGTTTGGGAAGAGCTCGCGCGAGCGCTTGCCGGGGGTGTGCTTGTGAGGAAACAGTTCCTTGGGGCTTGTTGGGCTGGCCGTTGATAGTACCGAGGTGGGCTTCTGGACCGGGAAGAGCTCCTTTTGGGAATTGGTAACGCCTGTGTCGCGGCGTGTTGCAGTAGATGGCGGGGTGTAGCTGCGTCTGCGAACCTTACGGGCCATGGAGTTTTGATCCTCTGCAAAGCCGTACCGACCGTCTCCGTCTCGCAAAGGCGATGCGCTCCGGTCACGAAGTCGGCCGTCGTCTTTTTTGCTGGCAAAGAGGTCGCCCTGGCTTCGTCTCCTACGTCTACCGCGCCTGTCGTCTCGTCTGCTGTCCAGGGAGTCTGACCTGCGCCGAGTCCTCCGCCTGCTTCGAGCCCGCGAGTCCGATCCACCGTCTTCATCATACATGTCCACGTCAAAAGTTTCAGCCTGCTTCCTGCGTCTTTGTTCGTTGTCATCGTAACGCCTCTTTTTGAAATCCCCATTTCCACGACTGCTCCGGCCCCGTCGACGCTGCTCCCAAGGATCCTTGTCCGGGTTCATGAGGTAGAAGCGGCTGGCTTCGTGCGCGCGAGCTCTCTTGACATCTGTGACGACGGCCTGTCTCACTGCGAGCTCGACGTCTGGCTTGTCGTAAAAAGGCCGTGCCTTGCGCAGCTCAAAGGCCGATAGCGACGCGACATCCGCAAAGGACGGGTCGGAGAGTGCGCCCAAAGCAGCAAAAGCCGTCTCCGCATCTTCATAGACAATGTTTGCCGACGTGTCGTCGATCCATTCAATCCTGACATATCGGTCGGTGGGAAAGTGTTCGAGGGCGAAAGCCTTGATTTCGCCAGTAGTTAGGTTGTCCAAGCCTCTAATGTGAACCTTGTCGGGTTGAGCTTCCGCTGCTGGAGTTTGGTTGGAAAAGGCTGCGCCGGCATTGTTTCCAAAGTCGTCCTGTTCGTGCAGTGTCAGCCGGGCGGCGCTGACCGTGGCGGGCAAGAGAGCGCACCGTTCTCATCGCTTCGGGCTCGAGCTGGGCCTCAGCCTCGGCGGGGATGGACAAGTCTATGTCCATGTCAATGTCCATGTCGATGTCGTTGTAGGTGTTTTGAGGAGGCGCGTTGCCGGCGCCCGCAAAGTCGAGGCTCATGGTGGGCTGGACGTTGGACGCCTCCATGCCACGAGTGGATGAGGGTAATTGGGGGAGGACGGGAGGATTGGTTGGGTCAAAGGTGTTGGCGATGCTGAGCCATGCCGCGGTCCCTCAGCCCCAAAGAAGCGGGAGAGTCAGCGATGATCCGTGCGCGGGCGCGGCGGCGGAACAACCGAACTCCGCCTTGAGACTTCATTCAAGACGTCGAAGACTTTCAAATGCCACCAGAGAATCTGTCTGTGGTCAAGACTCGAATGATTCGATTGTAACGCAGCATCAGCCTGTCCATACTCGTCCCAACAAGTCGGCTTCCAACTTCCAGCACCTCGATACCAGTACACTCGACATGCATACCGTGTGGCTTCATTTCAGTCTACGTCAACATGGTTGTCACTTTTATGCATTCAAGAAGTCCCAAAATCATTACATTTGACGTCACTGGTATTGCTTCTGTAAGGGGCAACGTTGAAAGTAAAAACTAAACCCAACCCTCCAGCCGCCGTCAACCACTAACCCACCAGCCCTGCCTTTCCCTGTCCCCTCTCATCATCATCATCCCGCTTCTTCCTCCTTCCCCCGAACCCCGGCTTCTGTGAGCAGGTCACCTTGTTTGCTTTGGCAACCTTGCGCTCGTCGAAGCCCGTCTCCGCCCTCAGCTTGCGGCAGTACCACAAGCGACAAGCCGAGCCAGTCTTCTGCACGTCGTGGATCGTGCGAACCCTCCGCCCGATGATCTCCCACATCTCCAGGACCGGGTGGTCGTGGCCGCCGTGCTCGACGACGTACCGCACGCTCTCGGCTAGCGCTGCCTCCTCTCCAGTCTTCCAGGCGCGGGATGGGGACCTGGTGTTGCTTGGACTGGGAGTGGCGAGAGTGGAGGCGGTGGAAGGAGTGGCGGGTGGAGTTGGCGCGAGAGTGAATGGGTTGGCGGCCGCGGTGAGAGGAGGACGCCCGCTCGCCGATGCGTTGACGGGAGTGCTGGGCGCTTCGGTGCTGCTGGTCCGCGCGTGTTGTCTGGTCCCAGCTCGGGTTGTGCGCGGGGTGGTAGAGGCGACGACGACGTTGGCCTCCGGACGAGGAGTCGGGCTGTCTTGGATGCTCGGCTCAGCCATGGGGTTCATTGGAGGAGGCGCCTGCACACGAGTAGCACTCGAAAAGTCACCTGGAAGAGTGTCGCTTACCATCTGACGCCTGGGCGCAGGAGTTTGGGGGGACCTCTCGGGTCGAGACGGTCCAGGCGAGGGCGTCGACGCAGTCTCCTGCTGGTCCTCCGTCTCCTCCGCGTCGAACATCCCGGGGAAGGTCGAGTTGGAGTTTCTTCGGGCGGCGCTGGGACTCCTCAAGGTGTACGTCGGGCGCTCCAAAGGACGGCCCCGCAGCACAAACTGGGTCGGTGCCTCAGTGTTGACGTTTGATGTGCTGATGAGACGTGGATGGTCCTCCAGCTCCAGATCACCGCGACCGCGCTTGGGAGTGGTGTCCTTGCCGCCGTTGTTGTTGTTGCCGTTGTTCGACATGGTGAAGGAAGTGACTGGTAGTGAGTGGGTCACGAAAAGGCGATAGGTGTCGACTTCGGTTTCGGTAATGGCGCAGGATACTTTGAGGAGGCTGGCTGGAGAGGGTCGGCGGATGGAGAAGTGGAAGATGTTGCAGCGCACACCATCCACCGCCAAGAAAGAGATTTATATAGGGTGCGCAGTGAAGCTGGGTGCGCCCGCACTGTGCTCAAATAGGACAAATCGCAGCGCCTGCTGAGCGCCTGCTGTCTACGCCGTGTGAATACTCCCCTATACACAGCGGTAAGCGAAAGGCACTAGTAAGCATCTGGAAGCAGGCGCTGAATCCCTGTGCGAGCCACTGTCAAACCAAAACCAAACGTAAACGCCTCCTCTTCACTTGACAAATGGTCTCTATTGACGTGCGAAGAGAGGAGTTCTGCAGCTGTGAAGGTATACATTGAGGCAGGAATTTGCGGAGCAGTTGACCGCTTTCTCCCTTCTTTTGCTGCGGACTTGTAGCTTTTATAGCGACGTCCTCTGCAACGTCTGATGCTTGCTGAAGTATGTGCAAAACCGCCGTCACTGGCAAGCCATCTGACCGCAACAAGTGGAAGGAAGCGCTTTTGTTTGGACAACTACGGATGACCGCTGTCACTTGCTGTTGAACTCAGGGCACCACCCATCACACGAGCCCAAGCCATCGCAACGTCAATCCAGGCCACGCAGTAACCTCAAGCTCGCTCCACAACAGCAAGCAGTTTCCAGCCCATTCACCACAGCGACCCACCCTGCCAACTCAACTTTGCAAACTGCTTGCGGGCGCGAGGTGAAAGTGGAAGCGTGGCTCCTTTGCGTGTCTCGGTGACCCATGCCGTGCTCACTTCGCTCCAGAATTTCTCTCCTCTCTGCTCTGCACTCGTTGTCTTGATGTTTGGACTCTATCACCAGCTTTGCCAAGCCTGCGCATGCTCGGTTTGTGTTTCCTATCTTTGTTATGCGGGAATGAGTTTGGCGAAGCGAGGTAGAGCGCTGACACTGGATTATATGGCAACGACGCGGATGATGTGAAGGTGAATCGGCCAAGCAGTGACTGTACCGTACATCAAAGGCAAATCAAACCTGTTAATTGAGTTCAATGCTGGCCATTTAGATCCTTAAGCGTCCAGTCCGCCATATGCATACCACACAAGCAATTTCAAGCCGCAACACTTGCGCAGACAACATTGTGCATCCCTCAGGAAAGCGAGTGAGTGTCCGCTTCTTCGCCGTTTTGAGAAGTACCGTAAAAGGGCAACGTTGTCTATGCGTTTTGCGCCGCACTCTACGCAGCCGACGGCCGCATCCATCCATCCATCCATCCATCCATCCATCCATCCTGTCGCAAAGAATCAGACAAACCTTTCCATAAAATCAACAACACTCTCTCACTCGCAGCCCCTCAATGATAAATGCTGTCGCTGCTTCTCATACCAATCAACACTGCCCTGAAAACATGACATGCCATGCCATGCCATGCATCACTCGCGCAACACATATTAGATAGATGAATTCTCAGCACAGCTGCAGCCGGTGATCCAGCCCCTCCACTCACAGAGTCTGGGGGAGTCTATCAAGTCACAGGCGCCGATGGTAGCAAAAGTCACGGCACACGTTTCTCCACGCCCGCCATCTTCCAACAGACCCGCCGCGTGCGTAGGCTGCGCGCAACAGTCAATCCACAAACCTACAAACTCACACATTGCACATCACCACGTCGCCAAACAAGCTCCATCACAGACACAGCTGTACTTCATTTTCAGAAAATATGCCGTCAATGCACACCATGTTGAAGTATAGATAATATACAGTCGAACCCAGCGACTCTCGATTTTTGATGTAGCTCGGCTCGGCGAGCAGCCCAATCCAAAAAAGATGCAGCACTCCTAATTAAAAGCCACAACGAAAAGAGAACGAGGAAAAGTGTAAGGGCCAAAGAGATGGAAACAACACGCTCGCAACATTTCGTTTGGGGGTGTATCAACGCAACGCAACGCAACAACAGTAAAAGGGCAGTCCATTCCATTCCGTACCAGTCGTGTCCTCGTTCGTCGTCGTCGCGCGGCAAAGCAAAGCAAAGGAGCAATTTGATATAGTCAGACAGACATGAGAAAGAAAAGAAGCAGAAAAGGAGTGGTATAGTGGAGCCAACGTCAGGCAAAGAGACCAACCAAGCAAGGACAAAATCAACAACAACACAACGCTCGCTATTTGTCGGGTGTGAAAAAAAGTGGCCGCTCTACTACACCAAAGACCAGTCATGTGTAAATCGTGTATCGACGTCAACTACATCTACCCAAACGCGCAAAAGGGGTAGGTAAACCATTCTGTACATGCTCTTACATGTCATGTCGTGTGCTGGAAGAGACAGGGAGAGAGAGGGAAAACAGAGGTTGCGTCACTGACATATGACGCAGTAGCAGAGCTCAACAGGCCCGCCCGTGACGCGCCCGTACCTTTGCCGTACGTACCCCATCCATAAAGAGTTACCAAAACAACGCCAGGGAAATTTTTTTCCAAATGGATCCCAAAAAGAGGAGAGTAGTAATACATGCCACGGGTGGAGAAATGTAAAGATAGAAACAGACGTGCAGTCAAAAAAGGGGGGACTACGTTGCGTTCTCCCCATATGCATGACGAAATCCATAACCCGACTGGGCGTGAGGATCGACGTAGGGCGAGCGACAGGACAACCGACTCTTGATGCCCGTTGTCCGACGTCTGGCTGCAGTGTCGTCATAGGCGACGAGCGGAGCGAGCAAGATGCTCGCATCACCTCGTCATGACAAGATGCGAGCGGGGCCTCCAAGTACGTCAAGGGCTTGCAAGTCGGGTAATGGTCGTGTCTCAGGGTTTGCGACCTTGGGAGCGCGTGGGTTGACGTCGGCGGCCGGCGATCATGACGTAAACCTGGGCGGCTGATTGGCCTGGCTAGCGCAACGACAGAGGCTAGTGTGACGGTCGGACGACGCGGGACCGCGCGCCGTCGGCTTGGGGACGGGCAAACACTCTAGCCAGACACGAGACTTTACTCATACGAGCCTCCACCGCCGCGGCGCCGGTGCTTGCCGGGAAAGTCGACATCTGGGTGCACGACGCGCATGTGTCGAGTGAGGGCGTCGTTGCGGCTGAACGTCTTATCCTCGACGCAGAGAGCGCAGCGCACCTTTTGCTTGCGAATGTTGTGGATGGTGTCCTCGTGGCGGGTCAGGTCGTAGGGTCGCGAAAAGACCGTGTTGCAGGGTTTGCCCGTGGTGGGGTTGGTGCGCTCGCACTTGTGAGGCCCTGCCTGAGAGTTGCGCGCCAGCAGCGCCGCCGACGTCATCCCAGAGCCAACGCCAGGCGTCGTGCTTTGCGCCGGCCGGTGTCCTTCCCGCTTGTGCTTTTGCAGCTTCTGCGGTGTCTCGAAACGAAGCGAACACCCGTGATACGTGCAGGTGTAGGTGCCAGTGTCGGCGTGCGTGCTGCTCGGCTTTTGCGTCGGCGTCGTCGACGTATCATCGTTACTGTTCTGACTGGACTCGGGCATCTCACTCGCCGATGACTCCATCGACGTCAGCTGCGGGTGGAATTCTGGCGTCTGCTCCGTAATGTTTGGCATAGCCCGGTACTGCTGGTTGACCCCAAGGCCTTGCATGACATTTGGAATCGAGGTAGCCTGGAAACTGAATGCGCTTTGCGGTGGTGACGGACCCGGAACCGACGGGAAACTTGCACTCGGAACTGCCGACCAGTTGCCGCCTTGACTTGTGGCGGTGCTGCCGTACGACACGTCCGAGGCATTTTCCAGCTGCTGGCCATAGTCGTTTGCGCTGGCATCTGGAAACAGCGGCATCTTGGAATCCTCTTCCGTCTCGTGATAATCAAGTAGCGCATCCTTGGGTGAGATGGTCTTGGGCTCGGCCAGATCCGGTTGGCGCTGACTTCGCTGGAGGGCATACGCGTCCGCCTCGGCCTTTTGCTGCTCCCGCATTTGCTGAGCGGTGCCTAGACGCACCTGGGGCGAAGGAAAGGTATGGCTGGTTGGCGCCAGTGGCGAACCTTGCCTGAACGGTGACGCGCCTCGGGACATGGAGCTTGCCGGTGACTGCGAGCGCGCATTGTGTGCTGCCTGGAGACGATCGCTCATGATGGAGCGAAATGGAGAGAGCAGTGCCGCATTGGACTTGACATGTGCCGTTGACTGTGCTTGAGGGATGGTGGCGTTGGGGTTGTAGAGCTCGTCGGCGTAAATGTCCGTCATTGTTCGGTCCAGCTTGGGAACGGTTTGCCTCATGAGGTCTGGATCGTCGGGGTATTGTAAGTAATCATCGATCCAGTCATCGACCCGCTTGTGGGAAGTCTCACCATTTGAGGGCACCTTGAAGCGGTCGTCGGCGTCTTCTTGGCCGTTGTGTGGCGTGGCAGGCGAATTAGTGCCATAGCTGGACACTGACTGCCTTGACGAGTGGCCAAAGTCTGGGCATCCCGACTCGTTTGACGGCTGCTGGTCCACCAGGGCTTGCTTGACGGCCAGATGGGCAGCCATGCCATTATCTGTACCCATGTTCATACTATAGTTGTTGGAGTATGAATTGGCAAAATTGTCTTGAGTGGGGGTGTGGGACGGAGTAGGTAGGTGGTTCGAGAAGGTGCTCGAGTTGTTATCCCCGAGGGTATATGAGGATGATGAGTCAACCTTGGGCACTTGCGGCGTCGCCGGAGTCTGGTCGGAGCCGGGGTAGTATTGGAACGACTGCGCCGCGTTGTGTGTGGCGGCGGAGAGGTTTGAGCCAGTTGTTGACGACGGCGATCGACGATGCGAGCGCTGGCTGGTGGCAATGGGCGCTTGTAGCCGAGCAGCGTTGATGGGCATGGACGTGGTGTTGTCGAGCGAGTTCCATGAAAACGGTGCGCCATTGTTGTCGGACAGCATCATGAGGTCTGCCGTCGAAAAGTTGCCCGACATGGACGCTTGGTTGACCCTCGGGGGGTTGGAAAAATCAAAGGTGCTCATGTAGTGGTCGGGGCGAGGTTGTTGTGCCGATTCGAAATAGTTGCGGAGTTGTTTATCGGTGCTGAGTTCGGTAGGAGAGGGGGCGGAAGAGTTGTTGTTGAAAAAGTCGAGGTGGGAGGATGCGGAAGGTTCATGTGGTCGTCGTGCAGGATAGCAAGCCAGCATGATGTAGTCGAGACAGATGGTGGGGACTAGCGGGCAGGGTTAGGGTCAGGGACGGTGGCGATTATAAGGAAAGCAGGACGACGCACCTGACTCGGCGAGGCCGGAGGGTCGTAATGTAATGGGGGATCAGTAATGCAGAAGGGCGTCGAAGAGGGTGTAAAAGCGTCGAACAAAGGCGAAAATTGGGTGTGCCAAGTGAGGACGACGTGGGCGGGGGGCTTTTAGGGTCGTCGAGCGAGGGCAGTCAAAGTGGAATGTGCAGTTGCGTCATGGCTGCGCTGCGCTGCGCTGCGCTGCGCTGCGCTGCGCTGCGCTGCCAGGCCCCAAGCATTCTGGAAGGTAAGTGATCTCCAGTGCACGTCCCGCTCAGCCCAGCCTTGACCCGACCCTGCGTCTCCCTCCGACCGGACGCGATCGAGGCCGGCCTGCCCTGCCCTGCTACCCTCTCCGAAGATTGATTTCATTCGACCCCAAGAATAGCCCGCCGTCGCATTCTGCACCACCACCTCACCACCAGCTGCGCCCCGAATCCCAACCATACGCTCGCCGGCTCTCGGCTTCCCGTCGCGTCGGCTTCCCTCGCGTGCTGGCCTGCCCTGACCCTCGAGAGACCCTGAGTGGGCTCGAGGCGACGACGAGCTTAACGACCGCTCCAGTCTGCTCGCTTTTGCGAATCCGCCCTGTCGATCTCCATCCGCGGAACCTGCTGCGCTTATCGAGGCGCCTCTTCCGCCCATCTATGACTCGACGACGCGCCAACGACCAACGAGAACGCGCTCCTTAGTCAGCTCTGGACCTCTACAATTACTCATGCTTGTCAAACTATGATTCCACTACCGAGTCTTCTCCGCCGCGAAACCAGTCACTGCTCGAGAGTTGCCGTGGCTGTCGGCAATAGAGGATGACGGCGACGACGACTCCAGGACGGATCTGGCGAGGCGGGCCGTAGGTGCCTGTCTGTGCAAGTAGGTGCCTGTCTGTGCAAGAAGGAGCCGGGAGCGAGAAACCAAGGCAAGGCGCATGACGAATCGCATTGCTTGCGGCCATTGAAGTTCAGGCACCAAAACAGAGACGAAGAAAGAAAAAAAAAAAAAAAAATTGCTGCCAAAGGATGCCGAGGCCCCTGTCGCCAGCGCACCGCCAATGGTGGCTGTTCCGTGTGGCTGTGTCGACGCAGGTGCACTGTAGGGCTGCTAGCGTCGGATTAATGCGGAGCGCGGTCTCTCCGCGTGCGACGACGCAGAGAAACATCACGAAGCTACCATTACCAACCACATATCTCGACGGCCACCGTCGGTCTTGGCCGGCCACGCCGACCACGCCGCGAGCAGGCAACGTTATTCCCACGGTAACTCTGGATACCGATATCCGCTGTCGACGCGAGCACCGCCCAGTACACGCTCGAATCCATCAACAATGCAGGGTCCGACAGGCAACACCCACGAGATGAACGTTGAATTCGGAGCTGTGCCCGTCTGGGAACCATCTGACCTCTCGACCGGGTGCGCGTTCTTCAGCCGCTCAATGCATTTGGGACACTTCGGTCGTCTCCGCAATCTCAGCTGCTGAAACATTACGCGTATCGACCCTGGCTCGGGACATCTCACCGACTCCAAGGCTCGGTGACCAAAGTCGTGACACATTATGGATTTCCGCGGGCTGGGTACAAATGCTCCCTGTTATTCTCCCCGACACCGGCGCTTGGATGCTCCCGAATAACCTGGCTTATGGTAGCCTGAACACTCCCTGTCTGATATTCCTCGCTGTCGGACAAAACAATTCTTGCTGGCAAACTTTGCTGCGCCTATTCGAGTTCCATCCGTCATGCACAAAGTCTGCAATCCGGAGATTGTGTACACAACAGGAAACATTCCGTTATTCAACGCCAATCACAGCCTCCATCTGGGATCTTGGGTGCTACTGCGGTGGACCATTGGGGAATGACGACAGTAAAAGTCAATTACCGCGAGAAAAATTCGTCGCAGAATCCTTGACTAGCTGCCCGATTCAGCCCGTCCAGGACCATCAACTTCATGTCATGGTTGCGCAAACTCTATTACCCTGGCAAGAGGGTTCACCTTGAACCCCTCCCTTCATCCTACATAGTCCTTGGCATTTCCTGAACCCAATCTCGCATGCGCAGCGTATTTGTTTGCAGCTGTTTGCACCACGTCAAGGATGACTGGGCATTGCTGCAGCGGGACGGCCCTTGTGCACCGGCCACTTTCTCTGTGTTGACGGATGGCCTGCAGTTTGAAAGCATCGCGACTCTTTGGCAGGCTCAAAAGGCGTCGTGGTACTCGTCAGAACAATCGCAGCAAAGATGTCGAGTACAAGTAGGACGAAAAGGTTTCGGAGCTAGCCCCTCGGACATCCCGACAGCCCAGCGAGTCCACATGGTTCTTTTCGACGTAGCAATTGCCGAAAGGGGTTGCCTTACCCAACATGTTGGGTACCATTGGAATTGCCGCACGTGGATCAAAACTTGCGACATGACTGATGCTGAAGTTGACAGCTCCAGCTCTTCACTCATTTCGATCCCGCCTCGGGCGTCTCTGGCGCTGTGTGCATGGCCAAGAATGTGCAGAACTTCTATACGACCTCTCGGGCCATGATGATTATGCAAAAGCGGAGGCCAGCTGAATGTTGGTCAAGTCATCAACACACATGAATGGCGAATGTTAATAGCACAGTCAATTTCACGACACAGGTCTTGCTTGGATTTTGAATCATGTACCGCTCGTGGCCAGCGATTTCGGCGCAATCAGTCCATTCTGACGCGACTGAGAAGTGAAGCAATCATGACCTTCAGGTGCGGAAACGGAATTCACAGCCTTGAAGCTCAGAGTCATGGGAGCGACTGGCATCAAACTTGATGTTTTTGCAACATGCCCGTGGGAAGATTTCCTAATCCGTCTCAGGGTCCATTCCAGCTCCGACGAAAGATCCGTTCCAAACAAGCTTAGACGTACGAAGCTCGCGCACAGACGAGGCGACAACGATCGCCCTGAACGTGGGGTCGCTGAACGGCTGCTAAACGACATTTGGTCGCCTCTAACCAGTGCGGCGGCACATGGCAAGTTTCTTGAGTGTTTGCTCCAATCACTAACGAATACCAACTGCGTACAGCCAACAAGATGGGTTCTCCCGCACCGCCTTCTCGCATTCCGTCAGGAACAAGGAACAAGTGAGCTGTCGAGAACTGTACATTTTCGTCGATTCACAAGGATGCGTACTTTGCGCCATGAAGCGTGACGCGTTAGAGGAACAAAGTAACATCTTGTTTACAACGCCACGTAATTGAAGACGTGCTTAGAGTGGACCATGATTTGCGGAATCGTCGCGGAGAGCGGGCAAGCTTTGGATCTACCTTGACGCCTCCAGCTTGGCCGTTTGCGATCATCACGAACAGTCCAGACGGGGCTCGAACAATCTTTTCTCACGGGCGCCATTCGCGTTTCTTATCAGTCTTGTGTCGTAACTGAAAGAGCAACTAGGCGCCGACACAGGGAACGCAACCTGAAAAAGGAGCACCCAGTAACTTCCGACAATGAGCCTGAAGAACTAGCGAACCGGATCCCAGGCATTCGGAAAAGCCCAGATGATCCAAAACACAACAGACCAACACGTGAACTGAACATGGCCCTTTTGCCTTTCTGAAACGTACACGAGTTGCGACCGACCTCTCGCAAGCGCTCTGGCGAATCAAGTCATTTCCAGCCTCAGTCTCCGCACAACCATCCCAAGCGCCTCTGAATCAACGTCGCAACTCATTGGCAAGTCGGACTGATACATACGAAGATAGCTCGTACTCTGTCCTACGGCGGACACGCTCATCTCGGTCGCAGCAGCGCTGTCTCCCAACTCGTCCATCGCCATGTTGACTTACTCGACAACCGATTTGAGCCTCCGTTTGAGAGGATTCATTCAGGTTCTTGCCGTTTCATCCGACGCCGTCTCTTGCGCGTCACAACAAATGTCAAACAGCCGCCTCGACATGGAAACGCGGCAAAGTGTCGAAAAATAGAACAAACAGAACGGCGCCCGCCGCCCGCCCGTCGTTTGGCCTAATCTCCCCCTCCTCTCTGTGCGCGACCATCCCCGTTTCCCCGCCTTGCGGCGAGATGCGATCGCGCTGGACTTGAAGGTGCCCAGCCAAGCTATCAACACGACCAACCAGAGTGCTCGACAACAACACAGTAAGAACGTGCGCTTTGCGTTGGGCTTCAACGCCGAAAATACTGGTATTGTTGCAACGGCAGTCTCAAATCTTCATCGACGTCCACCATGGTGCTGCGCTGCGTTGCAATGGTGTTTCAACAACTAATGCAATGTCAGCCAAACCACGCTGTCCCGTCCTGCCCTACGCAAAGTAACCCATGCTGCTGGCGTCGCACACGAGTAAGCGCTGCGAGCGCCGGGCCGTGCATAGGGCGAGACAAGCGACAGCCATGCATGCGCATCTCGCCCTACCGATTGCGCTCCAGTCCACTGCCTGTCTCAGCTACCATTCAGCTCAGCCCAGCCCAGCGCAGCAAGGCGAGACAGGATGTGCGTGCGCACTCACACCAACTGTTTTCTCAACTGTCTCTGTGATACGGACGGATCTAGTGCGCGAATGCAAGACAGCGGCGAAACACCTAGTTGGAGATCAGTTGCCAACCGGCTGGCTGAGCCACCGACCGCGTTTACCGACCGCAAAGACCAGTGCTCTGTTGCCGACGATATGCGCACAGCTCGACATTTCAAACTACTATATCGAATTCGAGACGCAACGCTCAATTCAACCCACCATCCGCCGGATGCTAGACGGCGCCGTGCCTGGCCGCGCGGCTAGCTGTTTCGGGCAGGTCGAGGCACGCGCTCTGCCTCTCCAGCCACGCCGCTATCGGCGCTGACTTTGGGATGGCATCTGCCTGTCGGTTGATTTGTCCGAGGTGGATGGAAAGGGGGTGATGTGTTGCGTGTTTGTGTTGAGGCTGACGTGCATAGATTTACTGCTGATTGGATCCATCATTTGGGCTCTCTAGCGATGGATTAGGGTAGGCAAGGGTGACGACGACTATTGCTCATTATCTTCGCTCATCTTTTCAATTGTCTTCCTTTGTCACTCCTTTCAAAGCGTTCAGTGGTCACCAAACCGTCTCCAGGGCTTATTTCCTTTTTTTTTCTTTCTTTCTCTCCACAAATGCAGCCACAAATGCATCCGCACCGCTTCTCCACGGCTAGAACACAGCTGACAGGGCTTGAACGCCGTGTCCTGCAGCAAGCCACGCAAAATTCAAACACCCCCAGCAGACCTCCTGATTGGGTCTGTGTTGGCGAAGAATGTGCTGGCCGGCACTCGCTCCGCAAGCCCGTATGCAGGGACTCAATGGCGTTGCTGCACACAGAAACGTATTCGGTAAAGTCGCACGCCACAGAGAATAGAACTCGACAGGGGGCGCCAGCAGTTGGTTGGAGGGCCAAGGCCGTGTGGTCAATGGCGAGCAAAGGACGGACGGCGCCGACATCCGGGGTCAGCGGAATGGGTCTGGCCTGGGTGTATGACGGGCTGTGGGCTGGGCAGTCTGTCTGGCGTCGTCTTTTCGTGCCCTGCCCTGCCATCAGCAACGCGTTGGTTGGACTGTGCGACGCATCAACGGCTAATTCGGCAGGGAACGGCGGTGCCTGTGAGATGCTGCCAGTCATTCGCCTTACTGTCCGCAACGGCAGGACGGGAGCGACCCGTCGGCCGGCTGTTCAGATGCTGAAGATGATGCGAATGTTGGAAATACCACCGCCCGCCGCGGCCGTAAGCAACAAGCTTGGATGCCGGTTGGTGTTTGTTGAGGCTGACTTTTTAGCACGGCTAAACGGCCTGCCACGGACTTACGCTACTTAATGTAGACTGACCGGCCGCCGGCCGAGTCCGACACGGGAACGGCGTACTCGGCTACCTTGTCTCCATTTCTCCATTTCAAAGCCGCCTTTTGGCGCCAAATCCGCATGCGCGGCTGACCGAGATTCCGCATCAGCGACGGATTTTGCTGCCGTCCGCAGCCTGTCCAGTGTTCTGCACGGCCACCCGGTCTCCACCACGCGCCGCGCGCACGGCATGCCCGTCGTCAGGCACTTGGACCACACCACCCTAGGCCGCTCGACCAGCAAAGGGGCATTCAAACTGCGAGTCCTTGCTGCCCGGCGACCAAGGCTCCACTTCACGCAGATGTACCCACATGCCCACCCTCTCCGCATCTTCGGTGACGCAATCGCGGACCCTCGATTCCACTCCCATACATCATCGCCCAGCCCACGCTCGCACGCACCGCTCCTCCGCGTCCAGTCGTCCACGGCTTTTGGAGACAGCGCTGTCGTGTATCCGTCCGGTCCGCTCTCCGCGTCCGCGCGGGCGTGTGAGATGAGAGATGGCGTCTCCGAGGAAGCCCCGGCGCTGGCCGACGGACGGACGTAAGGGAGGACGGAGACGCCCACTGCGAACATGCTTACGGATAGATTGACGTCTGCCAATGCTGGAGCGCCTCAAGCGTGCTTAGCAACGTCGAAACTGGCAACGGACGCAAAGGAGAGCAGGAGACGGAGAGAAACCTGCTGTCCATGTGGCTGGCTGGCTGGCTGAACATCAGTCGACGTGACGTGCCTCCTCGCCCACCTCCTCTGTCGTTCGCACCACAACACACCACCAAAATCACCACATCGCCTGCCCCACACAGCAATCAATCCAGCAACCGCGGTGGAGGCACCCGTCCCGCCGTTCGTCGACCATCTATCCACTAATTAATCCATCCGTCATTCCCCATCATCCGTGGGGAGATCGCCGAGGTGCTTGCTTGCTCAAAGCTCACAGTCCAGTGTCCATCGTCTCAGATGCAAACAAGTGGAGACCGGAAAAAACAGACTGACCCGCCCGCAAGCCGGCTGCCCGTCGTCGACCCACTGGCAGAGTGGGGTTATTCACCGCTCCACGCGCTGCTGCAGCCAATTGGGACCTGTTGGTGCGGTCCCTGATCGGCAGGCCTGCCTGTCTGTCTGCGTCTGTCTTGTTGCTTGCTGCTGTTGGGGAAGCTGACGCTGTTGAGCTTCTCTGGAATCTAACTCTGAACTCCACTCGCCTGCCCGGCTGCCTGTCTGTCTGGCACAGAGCTGAGTTTGTGGGGCGGCTGCGTCGACACTCGCTGCGGCTGGCTGGCTGGCTGGCTGGCTGGCTGGGCTGCTAAACGGCTTCCTGACCGTCGTCTGTCGACCACGCGCCCATGGCCGTTGTGGAGTGAGTGAGTGACCAGCGAGCGAGCTCATGTCTGCTTGCTCCTTCCCCAGCCAAAGTCAGACAACATCAAGTTTCGACGAGAAACAAAGCCCTCACGCGACGTCCATGTAACTTTCCACAGCTGGCCTCTCTGTCGTCAGCCTGGCAACGCGTGAGCGCAGCGCAGCGCAGCTAGGGCAGGGTACCGGTGAGGTAAGAACCGGAGAAACGTGTGGGGCTCCACACCGACTGCATCTGCGCCGCCAGATGTGGCCCGGTGGCGAGTTTCACGCCAACGCCAACGTAAACCACACAGCCGCGACACTGCTCCGCGCGTGGAAGTGCTCTAGTATGCTAGCGCTTGCAGAGAGTAGACAAGGAGATGGAGATGCAATAGGATGGGGTTTCGTTCATTTGGTTTCCTTCTATCTATGTTACAGAGTTTCGTTTCCAGTCCAACTCTCGACCAATCTCATTTCCCGCCCGTGATTCCCCTTTTCCTGAACCACTAACACCCATCCAACCGGACAACAACAACCGGAAACAGATTTCTCAAAACAGTACATGTGCATATGCCAATGGCGAACAACCACGTGGTATCTAGCTCAAGCGCGAGCAGCAGGAGTAGTCGACGCGTCGGGCGCAGGAGACGGCGCAGCAACAGGAACCTCATGGATCTATGCCTTCAGTCAGCAACACGGCGCCTCAGTCAGGTGGAAAGGAAAGGAAACAATACGTACCGTCGGCCGCTCAACATTGCTCCACGTGAGGGAATGGCGCACCCAGCGCTTCAGCGCGCGGACGGGGCCCATTTCCTCGACCTTTGCTCGCTTCCGGAGGGGCGGCTGGCCACGGTGGCCTGACAAGTGCCACGCACCACGCTCCTTCACTTCCTGGCCCCGCGAGTGGTCCGAGTGGTTGTTGTTCGTCAGGCTGTGCGTGACGTCCGGTCGATGGCCCATGTGGTTGTTGAGCCTCGCCGTCGCGTCGCGCTCCCGCTGTTCTTGGGCTGGTGTATGCTTCGAGTGGTCGTTGTGCTGCCGATTGAGTTCGCCGATCGTGTCGACAATCGCCTGCCACGTCTTCGGATACTCTTTCGTGGGCTTGCGCGGCCGGTCCGCCTTCTTTGTCATGTTTTTGAACGCGTCCTCGAGCTCCTTTCGCTCTTGTTTGGTGCGGTGGTGGTGTGGCAGCAGGTTCCGCCTCTTCGACAGCTTGTTGGCCTTTTCCCA
Source organism: Phyllosticta citrichinensis (assembly GCA_038380885.1). Lineage (NCBI taxonomy): Eukaryota > Fungi > Ascomycota > Dothideomycetes > Botryosphaeriales > Phyllostictaceae > Phyllosticta > Phyllosticta citrichinensis. Next base: position 776,003 of record JBBWUH010000001.1, on the reverse strand, counting down.
GGGGCGGACATGCCCTGAATGGGCGTGATCGTTGTGCCGCCCGTCGGGGCCGGTGTCCAGCAGGCCATTCTTCGTGTCCACAAGATGACGCCGCTCGTGGGCAGCAGCCACCGTCTCGCCCTCGTTCTCATCCCTTTCATAATGAAACCTGCGGGCTGCCTTGTCTTCCGGATGCGCCTTTTCGTACTTTTCCAGCTCCACCTTCATATCCTTATCCTTCCCCGACTCCTCGATCGACTTCACGATCTTCTCGACCTCCTCTTTGGTGTAGTCGGGAAACCACAGCCTCTTCGATAGCTTGTTCTTCTTCTCCAAGTCTTCCTTGGACAGGGTGGCCATCAGGTCGGGCGGGCCGATGTGCAGGCCATTCTTCTTGTTCTCGAGCTGACGCCGCTCTTGGATCTCCGTGGCACCGGTATGATTCGAGTGCGCCCCGGAACCACCGACAACATCACCGCTGGGGCGGCACCACGGTCGCACTACATGACCAAGGCCAAGAGAGGAGCCACAGGAGTCTCTCTTGAGCAGCAGCTTCGGCAAGTTGCGGAACTTGTCCGGAATGCTTTTTACTGCATATTTCCACCAGTGGTAGTGGTTGCCGGGGGCTTCTTCCCGGAGCTTCCGCTTGCGCTCAAGCTCCTGCTTCTGCTGCTCCTTCTCCTGCCACCGCTCCTCTGCCTTTTCCTGCGCAGCATCATGCCCGCCGTGCTCGCGGATGATATCACGGCATCCCCATGGCATAGTCCGCAAATGGACCACGCCATCCGAAGAAGACGGAAGACATTCTGCCAGTGTCAACTTGGGCATGGCATCTCTCTTGCGCAGCTTGGGCAAGATGAGGGGGGTCTTGTCCTCGGTCTGGGTTTCCGACGGCTTCTGCTCGGGGTTGAAGCGGTAGTGGTTGCCGGCAGCGGCTGCTTCTCCTTCACGGAGCTTCTGGTCGCGTTCAAGCTGCTGCTCCTGCTCCTGCTCCCGCTTCAGCTTCTCTTGCTCCTGCTGCTGCTCCTCTGCTTTCTCCTTCACAGCCTGATCCTCCTGGTGCTTGAGAAGCATCTCCTTACATTCCGGTGATGTAGCACGCGGGTGGTCCAGGCCGTCATTAGGCGCAAGACATTCTTCCAGTGTCAACGTGCTTGAAATGGCTTCTCTCGTTCGCAGCTTCGGCAAGATGAGGGTCTTGTCCGCGGTCTGGGTCTCCGCGGGCTTCTTGTTTTGCTCCTGCTGCTCCTCCTTCGTCTTCTCCTTGGCAGCATCATGCCCCTTGTGCTCGCGGATGAGCTCAGCGCACCCCTCGGGTGGATTATGGACAGGATGCGGGCCGTCCCACGGCACAAGACAAGCCTCCGGTATCAGTCCGCGCTTGCGCAAGCCGTTCTGGTTTTGCTCCTCCATTACAATCGACAGCTCGTCCTGGGGACCCACATGCACGATGGTCGGGTTCGCATGGCCGACTTTCTGGCATATCGACGGTGAGTCCTTCCGCAGGTGGTGGGTGCGCCAGTTATCATCGTGACAGATATGCCATACCCGCCAGTATTGCCACGTTGCCTCGTCTTGGTCTCGCTTCCGCAACAGGGGCTCCTCCCATGGGCCGACGTCGGAGCCGTCGTTGACGTCAATGACCTTGGTCGGGGATTCCTTTTGCTGCCGCTCCCCAATCTCCTGCATGACGGTGTGGTTGAGGTGAGGGCCAGTTTTCGTGGGTGAGGACTGGAGGTTGATGCCAGCGGTGGTGCTGTTGCGCGGAGTTACTTTCGAGCCGTTGTGCCTGATATTGTGCATCTTCTCCCACTCCTGGATATCCTCCTCGTCCTTCTCCTTCTGCTCCAGCCCACGGTCATGACCCTTGTGCTTGCGCATCTCCTCTTGCCCCTGCGAAGACGAGTGCGCTGTGTGCTTTTCCAAAACCTCGAGCCGAGCAATGTGGTTATTGTGGGGCCCCTTGGTGACGTCGTTGCCAGTCTCCGCCGTCGTGCTGTGCTTGATGTGGTATAGCTTCTCCGCCTCCAGGTTCTCCTCTTCAAGAATCTCCCGGCTCTCCTTCTCGCGGCTGTGGGCTTCGTGGCGGGGTTTCTCCTGCTTCTCCATGAAGTGCTGCTTGTGCTTCTCCGCCACCTCCATCTTGGCAGTATGGTTCTTGTGCGGGCAGTCGATGTTCGACGTGTGGTTGTTTACGGCACCGGGATGGGAAGTGACGGGGACAGGCGCGGGGGCATCTCTCTTCGGCAGCTTGGGCAAGATGATGCCATCGATCTCGAATTTTGGGGGGGCTTTGTGGTCAGGGTCGGGGTCGTCGGCGGCATGGTACTTCATATTGTGCCTCAGCTGCTCAAGCCTCTTGGTCTCGCGCTCATTCTGCTCTTCCATCTTTTTCTTGCATTCCGGTAGCAAAACATGCCTGTCGATAGCGCCTCCGTAACCATTAAGATGGCAGGGTTCTTCTCTCTTTGGCAGCCTGGGCAAGGTTGGTCTTTCGTCTTCGACCTCACCATGTCTCTTCTGCAATTTGGGCTCTGACTTGATGGCATCCCCTGTCAAAGTCTCCAGCACCGTGTCATTCGGCTTGTGGGGGTTGTCGTACGCGGTTGGGGGGAGCTTGTCCTTGAGGGTGCCATGGGCAATGTCGTCCTCGAGCACCTTATCATTCTCCAAGGCCCGCGGCAGCAGCGCCGGTCTTTCGGAACCAACCGTCGAGAGCGGCTTCGGCGACGCGCGTGAGTCGTTCCAAGTCGACGACGGGTCCTTCGCATCGAGCGGCGCATTCGTCTTATTGAGCACCTCGTGGTGGTTCGAGCGGAGCTCACGGAGAGACAAGAGCACATCATCCCACAGCCTTTTGCCCTTGACGTGGTCCGCCTTGGAGCCGCTCTTGCTCTGAAGCTTTAGCGCCTTTCCCATCACGGCCTTGGCTGCCTTCTTCTGGGCCCGCGACAGGTGCCCGGCGCGGTTGGCGGCGGGGTTTTCGCCCCAGTGGTGCGTGTACCACTGCTCTTTGGCGTACGCTTCTGGGTTGGGCGGGGGGTCGTTCTTGCCTGGCGGGCCGTCCGTGTTTTCCTTTTGCGCGGCCGTCATGTCGTCTTTGCCGGCGGCGTGGTTTGCCCACATCTCTGTAAAGTACTTTTCCGGGTCCGTCAGCTCGTTTTGCTTCATGTCCTCGCCTTTGTGGTTGCCGGGCCCCTGCAGTGCTCGAGCAACTTTGTTGAGGATTCTGCCGATGTGCTTATGTTGCAGGGGCTTGTCATCGTCCGCGGACTGCACTGCATGTTCCAAGCTCTCATGCTTGTGCATGCTTTCGGCCAGCTTGTTTGACATGACCTGCCTCTGCTCTTCCGTCAGGGGCGTGAAAACAGGCGGCTCCACATGGACAGCCCTCTTCTTGAGAATTTCGAAGGCTGGCAGCATATTCTCTTTGGCAAATACAGGGCTCTTGATGAACTTTTCCAGCCTAGGGTTGGGCTTGCCCTGTTTCTTGACAGTGTTCTGCTGGAGCTTGGTGGCAAAGTCGTACATGAACTTTGTCCGCATCGCCAGATCCTGGCCTCGCTCGCGATTTTCCCTGTCCCAGGCTTTTTTCCACGCCGCCTCGCGCTCTTCCGGCGACATTCTTCTCCAATTGTTGTGGTTGATTTCCTTGAGAAAAGCGCGCGCGCGATCTTTGGACTTGCTCTTGGAAGGGGGCTTGAAATTCTTCTTCTTCTCGTATTGATCTAGGAAGAAGTGGAAGCCTTTCATGACCTCCACGACAGGGTCGTCCCTTTTGGGGCGCTTTGCCGGTCCATCTTTGCCAGGCGGGGTGGGCTGGGGGACGGAAGCCACTTTGTTGGTGGGGGCTGGGGGGAGTGAGAGAGAAGATGGGAGGACGACGGCAGGGGCGGCGGAGACGCTGCCGAGAAGAAAAACGGAGAGGATAATGGTGAGAAACTGCATATTGAAATGCATCTTGATGGGTTAATGACTCATCAAGAAAATAAGATGAAATCGAAGTTGAATTTGATGAAATGGTAAGGAATCAGACCGGGGAGATTTTCCTTTATATCCTTCGTGCGCAGCAAACTCAACCAGGAGACGGCCATTGTTGAGGTGGTTCCATAAAAGGTCGATGGGCATGCGTACCACTTTCCAGGAGCACTCCGAAGACAATCTGTCCAAAGGGAGTAGAATCATATGCTTTGAACACAGCTCGTCCTTGGGAGAGAAAGTTTTGGTTCGCATGTCAAATCAGAAGTAGACTCTGTCGCATGACTTCTGTATTTCGTGTCTCGAGGGATGAAGAGAGTCGAAGAACCATCACTGCCCGTCTTGTCAGCATAATTCAAGAAAGGCATATTGAAAGGCAACCAAACCGCGCAGCAAGGGTGAGGGAGCCGTGGAGGTGCGACGCGGGCTCTCGCAACCGTCCCCAGCACCGCATCTCAAGCCCCTTGGCCATCCTTCCTCTGCGTCCAAACCAATGCCGCAGACCTTCACACCATGTCTGTCACAGAGCAAACACTGCGCCATGGTCACGTTCCCATCTGGAACCAAGTCAACAATCACCGGCATCTCCCCACAACTTGCCCCACAAAAGAATCTCATCACTCGTACAAGAAACCCACCGACACGCCTTACCTCGTTTCACGACGCAGCTCAACCGCACGTTGCGACCAATGACTGCCGACAGATTCACCTGAATGAGTCAAGACCTTACTCGTGAGTTGCTGGCACCAGCAGCATTTGGCACCTGCGCTGCGCTGTGCTACGGCCTGACCCGATCCGCTCCCCACCCGAGCTTGTTTGGTGGAGCAGACTGGGCAGGGGCATCATCCAAGGTGATGCTTACCTCGCCATTCTTCGGTACTCGGGAACGCGTGTTGGGTGGTAGAAGGCTCCCACTCGCCAAAGGGGCGAGGCATTGGGGCAGTGCAAAAACCTGTATTTTCAACCTGCTCGAAAGCGGAACAAGAATGTGTGGGCCATGGACAAGGACAGAAAAGGCGTGCCTTGATTGATTGATGATGCCGGTACGTATCTTGATGCAGCTATGCTGGTGCAGAGATGTTTCTGCTACATGGGACGAGAGAGACGGTACGATGAGAACATGATTGGATTGCATGCAGATGCTGGAACAGACGACGCGTGGTTTTGCGGGAGACGTGCCTTGTTGGTGATGGACCTGTGTCCCTGGACCTTGGCCTTTGATTTCACACCTACCTGTGTGCGCAGCGCAAAGTTTGTTTCCGAACCGCCGTTTGGGTGCCTTGCTTGTTCCACGCAGTGCACTTCCTGGGTCTCAACAGACGGGTCTGACGTAATCAGGCGCCGGGTTTGCCTTGTCGGCGAGTCTCGCCCGTGCTGCGGTACGGCATCGCGGCTTGCGCGAAACGCGCTGAGGTGGAATCACCATCGACCTGCGTGGTCGACGAAAAATGGTTGAGATGGATGTGAGCAAGAACATCGGGCAGGAGAAAGGACCGGACGCAGGCCAGCGGTCCATCATTCAACCGTACAGCTAGTGGCGTGCAGCATCTTTTGGGTCGCGTCCTGCTTGGCCTCGAGCTCCTCAAGCCGCTGCTTGAGACCGGTGTTTTCTTCCTGGATGTTCTTATTCTGCTCCTCCAGCGCCGTCACCTGCTGAGTCGAGGCGGGCGGCTTCATAATCACGGGCGTGACCTTTTTGATATCCAGCTCTTCCAGCTGCTGCCGCAGCGTATTGTTGACCTGCCAAATGTTGTCGTTCTCCTTGCGCAGCACCGAAATCTGGCGCTCCATGGCGGCAAGGCGCGACGCCAGCTTCCCCAGCGTCGCCGTGTTGATTGTCAGGACCTCGGACGCAGCTGGGTCGTCGCCGGCGCGGCAGTTGGGCTGACGGACGGCACATCAGCAGTGTGTTTGCGAGGCTGGGGGTCATCTTACGTTGAGCGTGCAGCTTTCCTGCCAGTCTTGCCGCAGCCGACACTCGGCACAGCCAAAGCCCGCGTCGTCGTTGGCCGGGTCGTCCGAGTAGGCCCAACACTCGGTGCCGTTTTCGCGACAGCGCTCGCACGGCGCGTCCATCTGGCGGCCCTGGGCCGTCTCCAAGATGCGGCCAATGTGCGACCACTTGACCTGGGTGTCATGGTCCATGGCGGCAAAGTAGTTTTCCGACACGCTCCACCACTCGTTGTTCTTTTGGGGCCGACGGACTGGTCGGTAGGTCATGGCTTCGTCGCCGCTCGAGGGACGTTTTGGGGCGCGTTGCTCGCTTTCATCGGTCGGCAGCGCGTGCTTGGCCATCCGGCACATCGACGTTGACGGTGGCGAGGGTCGAGGGGGTCGGAAGTGGGTTGGCTGGGGCTAGGGGAGGTCTTAGGGGGTGTGAGGTTGGGGAGATCAGTGACGAGGTCCACGGAGCAGCCCGTGAGGCCCCGAGGGTGCAGCGAGGTATCGCACCCTCCGCATGAGCGCATCGCGTCTTTGTACACAAATCGACCGCTGAATGGCCGATGCAAGGGTTCGGCGCGTCATATGCAGGGTTGCAGGCGGTGAGGGCAGGCGGCCTGTGGCGGATCCATGCCATGTTGCGCCTGGCAGAGCTGCTAGGTTGAATCTTGGAGGCACCTTTAAACCCGATCGATGTCCTCATCACTGGCGAGCCATGACATGCACCGAGAGCTGAGCCTATTTGGAGCGCCGCAGCCGAGCTCCGTTTGGTTGTTTGGTTGTTTGCCCTGGGGTGGGTGCCGTGAGGTGAGGCCATGTCCGGCTTGAGCCAGCACATCGGTCTTCCTCAACGTCCCGCGCAAGGCGAAAGCGTCAATGAAACAAGAGTCAAGAGATGAGGCAATCACAATTGCGTCGGTGGAGCTCCCGAAGGAACTTCATACCAGGCGACCGCCGCGATGTGCAATGCAGGGTCTCCTGACAGCGGGACCGGCTTCTGGAGCGCGGCAAGCCCAGCAAGGTCTGCCATGATGTTAGTGAAAGCGCCATGGCCATGTTGGGGGGGGCAGGGAGGGGACGAACAAGATGAAGAGGAGAGAGATGGTTGGAATGGGCCGGCGGCGTTCGCCATGTCCACGGCCAGGTGAGGTGAGGTGGTACTTGCGTTCTCGCTTACTAGCGCCGCGCTAAGCGTTACTGCCAGGCGGAGGAAGGACGACGCCGTCAACGACCACACCACCAACGCTGCTCGCTTTTCCTGCTTCTGCAGCGCAGAATGAAGAGCGGGAAGGTGAGAGCTGCATGAACGGTGTGACATACAACGCTGTCTGGCTCCTTGGTCAGAATGCAAGGAATGCCACATAAGCGCGCGCTTCGGGCAAAGCCAATCATCAGCGCCTGCGGCACCACCTCGTCAAGAAACGCGAAATGCAAACGCGACACATTCGGTGGCTTTCAGGCTGTCTGCGTGTGGAAATGCGACCAGCCTCTTTGACCACTATGCCGACGTCCCTTTGGTCACCGCTTCCTTGAGATACTGCCAGGCAACTTCCAAATCAAAATGGATTGTGACGAAAACGCAGAGACGACCCGTCTCCCACCTTCTTTCCCTGTACTCCATTAACTCGCTGCTCATGGAGCGTCTCTACCCCAATATACCCCTTCTCACCCCTATTATCTCCTACCTTCTCTCCCTCTACTCTATCAACTCGCTGCTCGTGGAGCGTCTCTGCCTCGGCTTGTCCAGTATCCCCCTTCTCACACCCATCGTCTCCCGTCTGGCCTTCCGCGCCATCACCCTGACCATCTCCTTTCTGTGAGTCCGCCTTGTCTCGTTCCTCCTGTGCTTCTTTCTCCTTCTTTGCCGCCGAGTTTGCGGCGTAGGTGCGCTCGATTTCGTCATACTGTTCGCGCCAGCGCACCTTTCTCTCGACAAACTCTGCTAGCGCCTCCTCGTCAATGTCATCGGCCACGGCAATCTCGGGATACTGTTTGCAGAGCAGCTTCCATGCCGTGTCGTTGCCGCCCATGTAGCACGACAGAATGATTTCGTTGAACCAGAGCGTGCCGTCGTCCCACGACTTTTGCATCAAGACGGACAGTTTAGGTTGTGCGTCAACGCTGCTGCTGCTGTTGCTGCCATGGCTGTCGTCCATTTGAGCCTCCTCTTCGCGTCGAAGCTCGTCCATGAACGTGTCGAGGAACTCCTTGTACCGCGCCAACTCGCCGCGCCGCTCGCTCAGCGAGAGGTCGTTGGGCAGCTTGCCCCACAGGGCGCGCGGCGGGCTGTGGCAAAGCTGCAGGGGCGCCGTGTACGACCACTCCCAGTCTAGGACGGCCATGATGTGCAGATCTTGTTCGTTGTTGATGAGCATGTTGCCGTAGCGAAAGTCGTCGCACACCAATCCAAAGGGCGCGCTGTCATATTCTGGCGAGACAAAGCGCGGAATCGTCTTGCGGAAGAGCTTCTGAAAGACGTACTTGGCACGCGCGTCGGCAGCGTCACGACTGAGTTGAATTGCTCCTCAAGATGCTGCCAGTCCATGTCGGTGATCCAGTCAAAGTACTCGGTACTCGATTCGAAGGGCTCAAGTCGATCGCCTTGTTGCATGCAGAGTCAGTCTCTCATGCGCCTCTTCTGGGTGGTTATGTCTTCTCACCTCCGGCTTTGATTCCCGAGTGCGCTTCAATCTCTTGCATGGTCCACGTGAGAGGCGGTCCTTGGACGCTCATTTGCCCGTCATCATCCATGACTAAGGATCCAATCTTGTCAAATCTGAGCTTGTATAGCTCTAGCAAGAATCTCGCCATCTGGCGGTGGACGATTCGCAAGTCTCGGTCGCTGATATCCTTCTTCAAATGCCGCGAAAGCCGGGATGCCGTCGGGTCCTTCCACAACTCTCCGAGCTTCAGGCCATCCACGTAATCCATAATCATAAACGGGCCCAGTCCAAGATTGTTGTCGGCCGACATGCCCCAGAAGTGGATCGCGGGCACCGGAATGCTGGTGTTGGCCTGGATATGCTTTATAACGGCGACCTCGCGCCGCAGCTTGCCGTCTGGATCCATGGTCCGGCCTGGGATGGGGAATCTGGCTAACCATTTGACGCCGTCGTCGAATTCGAAAATGAAGTAGAAGTTGAATGAACCAGCAAGAGGTAACCTGTTCAACCGCGAGCAGCTATGGCCTGGGCGGAACGAAGCCATCCAATTGGGAAGATCTGCCTCCCGCGCTCTGCACTGCTCAATCCACTTGATGGTACGGACTGTATGATTAGTCTCTGTGTTTTCGTCAAAGTCCATGGCAACGCGCAGAAACTTTTTCTGGGACAGAAGGTTTCAATGGCTACAGATCGGAAGCAATACGTGGCCGGGCTTACGATGACCAATTCCGTGTGTGACTTGCTTCCGGAGGGGGGCGGGAGTGGAAATAATGTTGCTGATCCACAACGCAGAGAGAGCGAGAGAGAGAGATGGGAGATGTGAGAGTTGTTGGCAGCGGCTGGCGGCGGGAGTTTGGCGCTTAGAGAACACGCGCGCTAAATGCATGTCAACATTTGCAGTCACGTTGGTGGTCTCCTCGGAGACTGAGCATGGTTGGTCTGAGGCTGGGGGCTGTGGCACAGTCATGCGTGCGCGCTTACCAACAACCATCATTTAGCAACGACTGGGTACCAACATGGTGAAGGATGACAGCCATGTTGGATTCCACGGAAAAGAAGAATGGGGTGTGATTTGACACTGGAAAAATCTCTTCGCGTATATGTGCAGACTAAGGACGCTGATTGTGAAGAGAGACAACTCTTAGAAGTCGCCTCCTTCAACTGCCCAGCCCAAGAAAACTAGACGGACAAAAAGCGAAAGAAATGTCGAGCAACACGAGCACCACCAACAACAACAATACCAGTGCATCGAACACGCAATAAAACGATTCCAACACGAGCGCTAGCCGTTCCACAGGCGAGACGCACTCCGAATCAAGAGGACCTTTGCTTTCCACGGAACAGCAGAAAGACAGGGATGGTGTTGGTAGAAACCTTGCGAACGAAACCAACAGGGAAGTCATGGAGAGATGGGGGAGGAGTTCCAAAAATAACAGGGGCTATTCCAGCGGCAGTGAATGTAAGTTTGAATCGCTCTGCAAGTAGCATCTCATGTTGACTCCGTCCCTTCGGAAAACAGAATTCCATGACAACCGGGTAATTTGAGAGGGAGAGCACCTGGGAGACTGGAACTGAAGCTAAGATGGGAGGAGGGAGATGACTGCACAACTGTGTCAAAGACAGGCATTTTGGGCGAAAGGCATCAGCGCAGATCGGAAGGATTGAAAACCACTCAATGAATGCATTGCTTTCGTGATCCGCTTGTAGATAATGTGACACTACGGACAAGAGTAGTGGCCTTTCAGAGATTCGATCTCTCATCTTGGGACGGCACTCGAAGACCTCGGACAGGAAATCGAACTACATCAGATCACTTCAACTTCTATCTTGCAATTCGAATGTGATCAAACGTCACCCAGCCCGAACCCAGCCTCGTTGACGTGAACTACCCCATATTTGGCATCATGCCATCACTCAGTCTTCTCAAGAACGTGGGGCGCATATGCTGCGCAGGTGGCAATTGTCCAACGAGGGCAAATGCACCGACAGCGCTTCACCTTCACCACGACCGCCCAGCCCCCAAAGTCCTTCAGACAGGTAGCCATGCAGCTGATTTGCCATGCCGCGTGGGCCTGGGCTGGATACTATCACTTCGGTCCACCCGTTTCGCTGTTCTGTTGTGATGTGGGCAGCGTTGACGCGCGGTACAAGTGCACGCCACGCCCCTGCATGGCTCAACCACACACTCTCCCTCCCACTTGGAACGAAGCAAGACCAAGCATGTCAAGAGACGCTTTGACACAATTCTCTCCGAGGTGGAGCGGCGCATCTGCCCCCTGTGTGCCGGGCTGGTGTAGCTTTTCGTCGGTACCGCAGTGCCTGCTTCCGAGGGAAAAGAGCCTGGAGACAACCATGCAGCGGTGCGCTTGAGCGAGCAGTCGAGACCAACACAGCCTCCCACACGCCCACAGGCCCTCCCACCCGAGCTGCTGTCCTGCGCAGACAATAGGCGTCGGCATTAGCAACATCATCTTCCCACCTACAAACACGTTATAAACCTTGATTTTTGCGTCGATTACCACGTACGACCACAGCAGGCAGAAAACTCGGAACCCCGTCCGCTCTTCCATAGATAAGCTGCCTTGCGGCCGATTAGTAGTTGCGTGGGTGACCAGCAGCGAATCCCGGCTGTTGTACGTTTTGCCTTCTTTCCTTTTTTTTTTTGCTCCTTTTTTCTTGACTGGTTTTTTGTGGGACGGCGGTGGCGGCGGTGGAGGAGAAAGAGAAAAAGTGGAGCAGGAGGCGAGGTGAGGCGAAGACCCGGACCCTGCCAAGGAATGGAAGGAGGGAGGGAAGGGTTACGCGAGTGGCGAGCGGGAGTGGGGCGATTGATCGCGGGTGGTGGTCGTGTGCGTGTGTAGAGTGGGATTTTACTTCTTGAGGCGAGATGGTTGATGTTGATGTTGTCTTTTGTGGTTGGCACTGGCGGGGAGGGTTTGGTGGGTTTGACGCGCTTTGATTTTGCATGGTGATTGCGGCTCGAGAGAGCGCGTTTGTGGGGTATCCGTAATCAGGACAAGGCGTAGGAGTAGACATCCATCTCAACGGCAAACTCGTTGTCAACAGGATATGACGCGTGTGAAGCACTCCGGCAAAGATTGATGCAGGGGAGCAACTGGGCCAAACTGCCTCACTGTTGACAAACAAGCATCCGATATCCGGCGACGAGACGTCGAGGGCCTGTCTATAATGTCGCCAATAATCGACGAGGAGCGAGAAGTACTTGGAAGAGACGATTTCAACCGGCAATGCTAATTAATTGGGCAACGTCCTCGGAAAAAGCGAAATCATTTCTTCACAGCTGAGACGCCAGGCCCAGAAACGCATCAGAAGCGCCTGGACGAATCAGTAAGCGCGGCGCAGGCAGCAGCCAGCTACTTCAGCAGGCGAATAGGAGTAGCGGCGCCTGTGGAATGGTGGAATGGATGGCAGGGCGCGGGGATGCGAGCTTGGCACGTGGGGTGAAGTGAAAGTGGTCGGCGTCGGATCTGGCGTGCAGGACGGCAGCGGTTGAGCCAAAGTTCAGTACGTGGGCAGACTGCCGCGTAGAGTAGAGGCAACGGATGCAGCCGGGTTGCGTTGAGGCATGTCGAAGTGATGCGGTCGAGCGGATGGTGGCAGCCGGGGACAGTGGGATGCGGGTGAATGGGTAAGACGGGAACGGTACAGGAATGCGGGGCGCGCGGTACACTGGCTGGCTGGCTCCCGTAGCATCCGTAGGGTCAACGTTGGCTGTCGAGGGAGGGAGGTGGCCGTTGTTTTTTGACACTCACTTCTTCAACGTCCAGGTCGTCTCGTCGCCGCGCGGAGGAGATCGGAGGCGGGCGTTGCAAGTCCGGGGTCGGCGAATGACAGACTCGGAATGGGTCGGGAAGCGAACCTATCACCGCACGCGGGTTCCTTCCTGTTGCAGTCTAGCGGATGACGGTCCTCTGGCTGGACCTGGAACCGAAGGCAAACGCCCGGGCCTCTCATGTGCGTCTTTGTCTTTCCAACACCCTCTCCCGCTGCCCGTACCCATCACCAACCGCTCGACCTCCTAATAATCGCGCTCCCCACGCGCCCCGTTCCCTATCGACTATAGACCATTCGAATAGATGACCGGACGACTTCGCTGTCGCTCCCCCAACTCAACTCCGCCGCGCCTCTCCTCCGCTACCGCATTGCCGACGAGACGCTGACGCCTGCATTTTTCGCCGTCGACGGCCCGCCACTCTTCCCTGTCACCCACAACAACAACCCCACGATCCCACACTGCGGCCGACTTCTTGCGTCTCCCACCCAAAATGAAAATCTTCTCGACAAGCCACGACTTCAACTACTCGTGGGAAGAGGTCTCGATTGCCAACTGGCGCAAATACTCGCCCTGGAACAAGAAGACGCCTCACGTAATCGCCGTCGACACGCTGGACCGGCACGTCGACCCCCACACCGGCATCGTGAGTTCCCCTCTCTCCCTCGTTAGAAGCTTTATCACGGACAATGGCTAACACGGCCTCTGCAGCTCCGCACCGAGCGCCTCATCACCTGCCAACAAAGCGCACCCAAATGGCTGTCCTCCTTCCTCGGCGGGCAAGACGTGTCGCACGTATACGAGACGTCGTACGTCGACGTGCACGGCAAAACCGTCACCATGTGCAGTATGAATATGACGTGGTCGGACCTACTCAGCGTGCGCGAGACGGTCGTGTACAAGCCGTGCGCGGCGGCGCGCGCCAGCAAGACGACGTTTGAGCAGACGGCCCAGATCGTCGCCATGTGCGGCGGCTGGAACAAGGTCAAGAACAGCATCGAATCGTTCACCATGGAGCGCTTTAGCCAGAATGCTGCCAAGGGCCGCGAGGGCTTTGAGATGGTGCTTGAGATGAGCCGCAGGGTGTTCGCCCAGGAGAGGGAGCGCCTGGCGCAGCAGGTTGAGGCCAAGTTGTGAGCGGAGAGCGAGCGAGTGAGCGTGGCCTGGAATGCAGCCTGTGTTCTGTTGGTTGAGGCTGAGCCATGTCACGGAGGAGCCTCGGTTGGCACAAGTGTCGATCATCTCTCTCTCTCTCTCTCTCTCTCTCCCCTCTTCTCTCCTTTCGCCGCACGCTTGCTTGCGCCTCCACCAATTCCCCCAAATCTCCACCTGCGGCTGCCAGCTCGCACTCGCAGCACAGCAGCACCTGCATCTCCTCAATCCCCCCCTCTCCTACCACTCTTCTCTTTTAGTCCGTCATCAGCAGCAAGGCGTTGGGCACGGTCCGTGGGTCGGTGTGCTTTATCCAAAAAAGTTTTTTGCTTTCCAGCCTCCTCTCCTTCCTTCCTCTCATACCTCTTAAGACTTCTCCTCCTCTTCCATCCGTCTCAATCAATCTCCTTGGTCCCCCATTTGGCGGCATTAGACGCTTTGCTCGGTGCTTTTCTTTCTCTCTTTCTTTCTTTCGTTTGTGTCCGCTTCTTCTTCGTCTCACCGAGCGAACGTTGGCTCATGATTTATGCGAAGACGGCGGAATGGCGTTGCTTTCTGTTTATCTCCTTTCTCCCTGTTTCTGTTTGTGTCGCTTTGATTTATTGTGCCTGTGCTCGTGCGCTTTCAGCACTCTGTTTTGTTTTTCTGCGGCATTAGATGGACGCGGAGCTATTTGATGGTGAAGATGATGGTGATGGTGGTGCTGCGAGGCATCTCGCCGCTGTCAGTTTGCTGGCTGGCTGGCTGGATGGCTGGCTGGCTGGCTGGATGGCTGGCTGGCTGGCTGGCTGGCTCATCTCATATCTCCTCTCCTCCCCTGTACAGTCAGGCAGACCGGCCATACCTGGGCTGTCGTATCTACGGACCAAGATTACATGAGGTAGATGAGCACGCGGTTGTGGTTGTGGTTGTAGAGGTTGTGGATAGACCTGGTTGCGCCAGATAGACAGACAGACGACGCTGCAGACTACTATGTCGAACAGACGATACTTTATCTCGTTAAACGAATTGACTAAATGGCTGGTTGCTATGGAGAAAGCTTTGATGTGTGTGTACTGTACTGAGACGGTAGTAATGTGGGTTTGTAGGCATGTGGGCAGCGTGCATGGATGCCTTAGGCACGGTAGGTAGGTAGGTGGGTACAGCGAAAAGTCACCCCAAGCCTCGCAAGCCTCGCAACACTCGCAACAAGTCAACGACAACCGACGAAAGAATACATGTACACATCCGCATCCATCCCCTTCCCTATCCAAAGACCCACCCACGCACCGCCTCTCCCTCCCTCCCTCCCTCCCTCCCCCTTTCTCGTCTTATCCATGGAGCCACCGTACCATCCATTCGCTCATCACATCCAACCAACCAACCAACAACACTACAACTCGCCCGCGCCGCGCGCTCTGCGCCTCTCCGCAGCCGAAGCCGGAGGGAGAGGGAGAGGAGCAGAGACAAGTGATGGTTCTGGTTTAGGTTTAGAGACGGCGACACGCGCGCCCACACCCACGCCGACGTCTTGCTGCTGCCCCTGGCGCCGCGGCGGCCCATGGCCCAGCATCTCGTGGAGCGGCTTGGGCGCGAAGGCACTCTGACTTTCGCTCTCAGACAGACTCTCGCGGCCTTCATCGCTTCCGCTGTCCACAACCCAACTACCATTAACAGCCCGCGCCTGCGCTTCGAACAACGGCACGACCTCGCCGCCCGGCAGCAGCGCGGCAAAAGCGAGGTCCTGCCGCGTGTTGTCAGAGCGGCTCGACGCGGACGCGGGGAGCGCCGTGATGGTCAAATCGCCGGTGGCGTTCTGGCGGGTCGAAAAGCGGGTGCCGTCAGCGACGACAGCGACGTCGAAGCCAGCGAGGCCGAGCGGAAAGGCGGACGACCCGGTGACGAGGAGGGATTTGGCGCGGTCGATGGACCCGCCGAGGTACGTGAGGGCGGCGGTCGAGACGTAGTGGACAAACGTCGTCAGCGGGTAGGCGGCTTGGCGCGAAAAGGCGGTTGCGTCCGCTCTGCTCAGCGCGTCGTGAATCGACGTGTTTTGGATCGTCAGCTGGTCGGTGCCGGCCGCCGAGTAGTTGTTGTAGTTGGAGAAGTGCAGCTCCTGTGTCCACGTGTGCGGCGCGCCGTTGATCGTGGCCGAGACGGACAGGCTGCGCGACACGTCGACGGCAAATTCGAGCGTGCTGTTTGTCCCGTTGGCCGACAGCCCGCCGTAGTCGTACCAGGTGCGGATGCTGGGCGAGGGCGCGGAGACGGTGGGTTGCGTGCCCGTCGTCGCGCCGCTCGAGTTGGAGTCCGCGCACCAGAGGAACAGCTTTCCCGTGACGACCCAGTTGCTGTTGACCGTCTCGGACAGAATGGCAGTGTTGGGACCCGTTTCGTTGAGGCCCGTCACGCGAATCTCAAACGTGTGCTCGGCGCCGTCGCTCAAGAGTCCCAACCAGGGCGTGACGTCGATTTGGTCCTCTTTGAGGTCAAAGGCATCGATCCCGACGAGTGGGCGCCAGAAGCTAGCAACGACGCCTCCTGTAAAGACGATGGGAAAAGGCCACGCGACGCCGGCAAGGTTGCCATCGATCAAGAGCTGCAGTTCACGAAAGGGCCAGAATCCATACAGTTCGGTGACGTCTCCAAAAGTGTCGACCAATGAGTTGGGCACGCTCGACATCCAGAATTCCTCCTCGGCCTGGCCACATGCGGCAATGGAAAAGATGGCGCGCTCGACATTTGCGGGGATGGTCAAAGTATTGGTGGCGACATCAGCCGGCAGAGTAAAGGCAGAGCCAGAATCAGTCGACGACCCAGCAGCAGACACAGGCAGGATGGCGTCAGCAGGCTTGAACGTCGCGTCGGCATCATTGTAGAACGAGGCAATCAGAGTGATGTTGAAGCTGCCCGTGTAGACGTCGCTCAGCAAGTTTCCGAGATCAAAGATAATTTTTTGAGGCTCTTTGAACAGGGATACGTAGGCCGACATGTCCTTGATGTAGGCCCAGATGATCCCATCCGCAGTGGGCTCGGCCGTCGAGGTCCGGAATATTTCCGTATCATTAAAGTACATGATTGCCAACCGGTCGTACTGCCGTCCCCGCGACGTGACGGTCAGGTTGAAGACAACCCTGTTGAACTCACATGCCGGCGGAGCGTACTCGCCTGCAAAGCCGTTAGCGAATGGACGGGCACGGGCTAAACGAGCAGCTGCAGTATCAAACCATGTGGGATGCCACGCGTCGCGAGGTGTACGGCAGGTTGGAGGGGGCGGCATTGACTTACCAACATATGGCTTGCCGTAGCTTTGGCCGAATACATGGACCATGAGGGTGTCTTGGCAATCAGGTGCTTTTGGGGTGAGGACAGGTGGGTCGAGCTCCACGACATCCAATGGGGAGGTTGACGCATTCTCCGCACGAATGGCCAACGCCTGCTGGTGCAAACGTCTGTTGGCAGCTGCAGCAGCGGCCGGGAGTGCAGAGAGCAAGGCTGCGAGGAGCAGCAGGAGCAGCAGATTGGACCGCGGGGCGGTTGCTGTGCGAATGGGCGGGGCGATCCGTGAGCCAGCGGCGCCATGCATGATCGTGGAGCTGTACACCACGTTGGTGGCCGGCTGATGGGGGGGGTTGATCTACGGTTCCGTCTGGAAGCACCCGCAACCGCAGTTTGGTTGTACAATGGATGGCAGGCAGCAAAAGGGCGGGTTTGGTTTGGACCGGAGTAATCAGGAGAGCTCGTTTGGGTCAATGCTGCAGATGGCCAGCGCAAGTTGGTGGGGAAAGAGCCACGTCCTCCAATGCTCTGGGGTTTTGTAAGCAAATGGTGCATCAAAGTCGGTTCTTGCATGTGCCAACCTCTTATGGTCGTCGGTCTAGGAGCCGTTGTTCAAGCGATAGTGGTTCCAGAAGCGCTGAATGGCCTTGCCGGCCAGGTCGTTGTCGGGCCACTGGCTGCGAAAGTAGTTGAAGAGGCCGAACTCGTCGCGCGTGAAGACGTAGTCGTCGGGGCGGGCGACCAGGCGAGACCACAAGCTGGCCAACTCGCGCTGGAGGAATGCGGACACGGCGGGATCAACACCAGACTCGGACTCGCGGGCGAGGTCGAGAGCCTTTTGAAGGGTGAGGATGTCGTGCCCGTTGACTGTCTCTCCGTTACCCATGGTGGAATAGGTTGATTGTGTCGTGCGGAGGGCTAGGACGGGGCGGGAAGGTGCAAAGATAGCGGAGCTGTGAGGCGGAGACGGTAAGTCAAAGTGGTGTGGAGCGAAGAGTAGAGGCATGGTTCTGAGGGGAAGCAGTAGAGGGCGAGGCGCTTTTAATGGGTTGACAGAATGGACAGGACAGACTGAGCAGAGACCCACGTGGTAAGGCAGGGCAAGGCAGGGCAGGGCAGGGCAGGGCAGGGCAGGGCAGGGCAGGCAGGGCAGGCAGGACAGGCAGGACAAGGCCAGGCCAGGCAAGAGTTTCGGCGGCCGACGACCAGTCGAGGTCAATGGACGGGAAGGTCAACAGAGACGCGTCGTGCCTAGTGGAGTGAGTGCAGGGTGCGGTGATGATGCATCGTGACAGAGAGCAGCTCGAGAGTCGCGCCGGTACGGGAAGGCGAACCAGGGCAGGGCGAACCAGGGCAGGGGGCACACCTCACCACCACCACCACCACCACCACCACCACCACCACCAGAGCGCAAGACGGGACTGCCCTGCCATTACAGACGCGCAACGCTCCATCGACCTGGGCGCCGGGACGACCATCAAGTTGCCATCGCCAGCACTTTTCTCGGACGACGCCCGGCAGCACGCACCACCGCACCACCGCCGCCGCTTGATGCGGGCGGTCAGGTCAATGCAGCAACATTCCACAATACAAACTCCAGCAGGTACTGGACTGCATCGTAGAACGCCTAGTGCGGACAGAACCCCCTTCTCCACCCTCCACCCACCACCCACCACCCCCTGGGCCCGGGAGGCTTCCTCGAAGAGGCAACCGACCCTCCTCCCCATCAATTAAGCTTCATGCGCGACAGCTCGCTGACTCGATTGGCTGCGGGCACTGACTTGCAAGACGTCGACCTGTTTCGCTATGCGTGCGTGCTTATGCAATGCCAGTTCAAGCGCCAGAGGGGAGAGAAGCCGTTGCAGCCGCTGCACTTCAATCCATCCATTGCGCCGGCCGACGCGAGACACGAGCCTCTCCACCTGCGCGCTGCGTGACGCACGCCCTAAACAACAAAAGTTTAATTGAGGCACCTGCTGGCAGGCCTGCACGCTGGTGGGTGCTGTGTGTTGTGCGTGCCATCGGATGTGGGAGTCGGCACTTTTCTTCTTCTTCTTCTTCTTCTTCTCCTCCTTCTTCCTCTTCTGCTTCTTCCTCTTCCTCTTCCTCTTCTTCTCTCTCTGTCCAGTTCTTGGTCGGCACGGTAGACTCCGTCGGCCAGGTCGGGACGGGAGGGGCCAGGCTGCCGACTCGGCACCTCTCGGCCCGTCCATCCTTGCTTGTCTTCTCCATGCCGCCCGACCTGCGAGCTTTTTTAGAAGCTAAACCACAGACAGCACTTACCATGCCCACACACCCTCCGTCTCTCCCACCGCCATAGCCAACATGGCCATGAACCTGTTTCGCTCCTCGCCTGCCCTGCGACGCCCCTTGGCCCTCTCTCCCTCGACGTCAGCCTCCGCACAGATCCGCTCCCACTTCTTCAGACCTCGACCATACTCGTCACCCGCCCACCTGTTCGCCCGCTCACGCCCATCTCCTCTGCTCCGCTCGCGCAACTCTGCTCCTCGTCGCTTCAAGTCCGACAATGCCTCCAAGGGCCCCAAACCAAACCCCACCCCTAACCTGGGCAGCCCCGAGGCCTCGCCGTCCTTTTCCCAGCGCATGCGCAAGCTCTCGCGAGAATACGGATGGGTCGCCCTGGGCGTCTACCTCGGACTGAGCGTCTTGGATTTCCCCTTTTGCTTCCTTGCCGTCAGAATGCTGGGCACCGACCGAATAGGCCGCTGGGAGCATGCCGTGGTACAGGGCTTCTGGGACCTGGTGCACGTGGCTTTCCCGGACCTGCACAAGGGTCAACCAAAAGCGGAGGAGGTCCTTACGCCGACGGATGCAGGTCAAGTCAAGGATGGCGCCGTGCACCGGGTCGACGAGGCCAACAAGTCCAATACGGGCGACGAAGCAAGTAGGTAGAGTGGCTGCACGTCTGACTCGTCGTACTAACGGGACCGGCAGCAATTTGGACCCAATTGGCCCTCGCCTACGCCATTCACAAGTCCTTCATCTTCATTCGGGTGCCCTTGACTGCCGCCGTCACCCCAAAAGTCGTCAAGGCGCTGAGGAGGTGGGGCTGGGACATTGGAAAGAAGAAGCCCAAGGCATAGCGCGCGCAATTGGATCAGGGTGTAAGATTTGGAAAGTGTTGGTGCTGCTGACGGCATTTGACCGAGTCTCTCCAGGCCAGCACATCATGTACCACTCAACTCGCCAATATACATCAGCTCAACGTGTAAATACCAGACCGTTGATTCGCGGACCCGTCTCCTGCGACAGCTCGCGCGGCTGGGAATCCAGATTAGGTTGTCCAGCATCATGCTCCCCAATCCGCCTACCTGGTTGTGTCGGACACGTCTTCGATGTCCCGAGCGGCCACGATTCTTCGTCCGAAGCTTGGTTTGGCCGTCGTGATTCAAACAGCCATGTCAAAATTAGGTTATACCAGCATGGCCTAACCAGTCCAAAGAGCCCCAAAGCAGTGTTCGCCAACGTCAACGCGCATAGCAGCCGACCCACACCCATCATCAGATCCAACCTTTCAGCACAAGTGCCCCTGCGACCACAGCCGAGCCGCACCTGACTGACACTCTCCACAAGACATGTCACCCCGGAGCGAAGGCCGGCTCGGAGTGAGCCGAAAAGAACCTTAAATCTTAACTGACGTCAGGGTCAGTTGAGTCTTGCGGCTCTTTTGGCCTGCGTGGGCCCTCACCGCCAGCCAGAGCGGCCAGTCTGCTGGTCCAACCCTGCCGCCGCAACAGCTCGAAAAATTTCCCTGCCCCAACTGCGTGCTCCTCCCTACGCGCCACCACACGTGCGGTGCCCACTGTGGTCCCGCTACGTCCATGCCGGTTGACGTAACAGCCTTTGTTGTGTCGTACGCCTGTCTACGTAGTCATCAGGCCCGATACTTTCCGCCCAGCTGGATGCATAATCTGAAATTGCATCCACCTATCTATCATCGCTATACTCTCAAGGGATTTGCCTGTCCAAACCCAAGAGTGACCGGTCTTGGCGGGCAGGGAGGCATGGGGTACAGCGATTACGTATGTACTCTGTCCCCTTGGCCACGACATGCCTACCCTAGGTACATGTACGTAGCGAGCACGAGGTGCCTCGGGACGGGCACACGGCTACCTCGACACTTCGCTCGCGTATAAGCTTTTGACCTCGTCTCTTGTGGGTTTTGGAGTTTGTTGGACGACAAGACGGGAAAGCGTCATCTGCATGATTGTTCCTCCGTCTCCGTCCCACGTCCACCATCCTGACCCACCTTGCCTACATGCCCATCTAGACAGCCACCATGTACTGCTACCATCGACTTGCACTTCCTACCGTTGCCAATCCGTCGGATCAACGTCCCTGCGTGGTCAACGGCCACCTGGGAAGCTCCATGCTCTTCGTCAGGTCCAGCAACAAGAGTCTTCACCACACCTCCCTGACACGACAGATCTAGATCGCGCACGGCGGCGGCGGCGGCGGCGGCGCGCGTGGGGACTTCGTTTTCCGCCAGGCCAGCCCTGCGCATATGCTTTTCCGCTCTCTTCGACCACTCGTCGAGCAATGATCCAGCCAACCAGCGGCCGGCGCTGCTGTGCGGACTGGGCTGGGCTGGGCTGGCCCGCCACCCGGAACACTTCCCCGTCGACCACGCGCGCCGCGAGCCCGCCGTCTCGTCTCATTGCTGCTGTTGTACGGTACCTGCCCGCCGGTTGTCGTCGTCGCCCCAGTGCCGCGCTGTTGGGACGGGACTGCCTGGCCATATACGGTACGGTACGTACGGTGCCTGCGGTGGAGATGCAGTAACGACAGCAGGCAGGCGGGCGCGGTGGGCTCGGATGAGCCGCGCTGGTGTTGCGGTGCTTCGGTGCTACATGCACGCCGCGATGGATGGCCGGTCATCCGTTGGCTTCCCGCGGTTCCTGAGATAAGGAGATGGAAGAGGCGGGAGAGTGGGCAGCGGTTCTTATCGTGGTCTCTGCCGTCCTTGAGGAGTGAATGATGTCGCCTTCTCAGCCAGACTGTCGTATCCAACATCACTGCAACGGGCTGGCTCAAAAGAGCAGGAATTGGCGCTCGCTGGCCAAGTGCTTCGACGAACCGTGACATGGTCACGATAGGACGACATGGCCTCTTCTGGCACGCCGTCTACACACCTAAATTACATACCTCCACCAAAACACAATACAAACCCAACTCAACACCAACAACAATAATAAACGACTAGCCTCGCTCGCTCGCATCCCGCATTCTCGCTTCCTCCACCAAGCAAGCCTACCTGCCTCGTCTCGCGCGCCCTCCACCACCACCACCACCACCACCACATCCGTCGCAAGCAAGCATCAGCACCACAACCCCTGCCTTCCACAACCTTCCATGCGCCATCTGACTGGTGACTGGTGCGCCGCCCTCCGCCCAAACTTTAAACCACGCGATTTGGACCCTGAGAATGCCATGCATGCTTTGCGCATGGCATGGCGCGGACGCCACGCCGCCCGCGCCGCGTGGGGGGGCGACGACTGCTGCTGCTGCTGCTGCTGAGCGGTTGCGTCAGGCTTGCGTTATCTGCCTCGGTCTCCTTTTTGGCTGGTGGTGGTGGTTCCTGCTGCGCGCCTTTGGCTCTTTTCTGTCATGTCGTCCATGTCTGGCTTGGTCGCGTCGAGCGAGCGAGCGAACGAACCAGGGATGCCGCTACCCCCCCAGCGTAACTATACGAAAGATGCAAAAGCCGCGCCAAGCAAACGACGGTGGGCGTCGTGGACGCAAGCGAGATGGGCGAGCTTATTTGATCGTGGTGCTGCTGCTGGGTTGGGCTGGGTTGGGGTTGGGTAGGTGTTGGTGATGCTCCTCGGTGGCGATTATCGTCACTCGTCACTCGTCACTCGTCACTCGTCACTCGTCGAGGTCGGTTCATCTCGGCCGACTTTGCATGCCTCCGTGCCCCAGGGCACGACGCCTGACTCTGAATGGCGCTGGGTGTGGGCCTGAGTCGAGCAAGCAAAGAGCCAGCCAGCCCGCCACGCGCAGACTGAAGGATTTTCTTTCTCGCTGTGCTGCGGCGGCGGCGGCGGCGTCGTCGTCGTCGTCGTCATCGTCGTCACTTCCGCGGTTTGGCTCTTTGGAGGCAGAGGCACGGCTGATGACGAAATGCCCGCTGCGTCTGGCGCTGCTCTGCCTGGCGCACCGCTCCAGTCTGTAGCCCTCCCTGCGCCGTGGCGGGCACAGTGGCTGGCACTGACTGGCACTGACTGACTGACTGACGCCGACGCCGACGCCGACACTCCCTGACACACCGACACCGACACTGGCACTGGCACTGACACTGACACTGACACTGACCGGCACCGGCGGCGGCCGGCACCCCTGGGCCTCCGTCACTCCTGCCCCTGAGTAGCCTCCTCGCTCTCCTGCGCTGACTAGACGCTGACACACACCCTCCCAAGCAGAGAAAAACGCCACAGCCATCTGGCTGGTGCACGAACACACTTCATCTGAGCGGGCGGATGAGAGCGCCGGTCCAATCAGCGGCGCGCTGTGTTCGGCGGATGGGCGTCCGGGCGAGATGGGCGAGGGAGGTGGGAGGTAGGATCGTGCGTGCGTGCTTCATGCTTAGTTTTGGTTGATGATTGACTGCTGAGTACTGACTGAATGACTGCCTGGTGTGTGCTGTTGGCACTGTGCAGGCTGTTCGTCGGGCAGTGATTGTGCTGCCGCTGCCGAGGGGGATGAGTAGGGCCAGCCAGCACAAGACAGTTCTGCTGCTGCTACGTGGGTGCGTCAGTGAGTGAGCGAGTGGGCTCGATGCGCGACGATGGCTGTCTGTGCGCGATGCGTTGCCTGAGGTGGTCCCGCTGCCCGTCCGTCACTGACTGATTTCCAGCTGCCGCGCTCGTCGCGGGTAGACGAGAAAAGGCGTGGAGTCAGACAAGCAAGCAGGCAGGCAGGCAGTCTACTGTATATCTGAGAGCGCGCCAGATGCAGTCCAGGCACCGGCCGGCCGGCAGGCGTATTCATCTCTTCTCGAGAAGAGCAGGAAGACGGATGGCCAGACTGCTAGGTGAGCGAGCGAGCAACAGTGGGAGCATTGCCACGAAGTCCATCTCCTTTCCTCCATCCCGCGGACCGTCCTGCGATGCCGCGAGAAAGGCGTGGGACTTTCTTTTGCTCTGGCGCCCCTTGGGACTCGACACGATATTGGGCTGCGACAACGATAGGCACAGCACATCTCAACCCAAGGCGCCCATCATCAAGCAGCGTCTGGCCGTCCACCCTTCACTCATCACAGACCACCGAAAAAGCTGCCCTCGCGCGCTCCCGGCCAAACCTAGCCCATCGGCGAAAGGGGGGAGGGAGGCAGCGCCTCGAGAGGAGCCGAGACGAGTCGAGGGACCGTAGATATGACGACAGGGCGGGCAGCAAAAACAGCTCGAGCACCTCGAGCACATAACGAACGACGAGCAGCAGCAGCAGCACAGTGCAGAGGCACGTCGCAGCGCGTAGGAGCACCGTTACATACCTTTGCACGCGATGCTTGGCGGCGGCCAGGAGAGAGTCAAGTCAAGTCCAGCCGCAGATTGTTATTGGCGGCGGCGGTGGCAGTGATGGGGAAGAGACGAGACGGAACAAGAGGCGGAACGCTGCGCGGTCTGTGGGGTGGGAAGAGCCGCTTTTAAACGTCATTCTTTGCGTCTTTGCGTGTGAATGAGGGGAGGGAGGGATTGTTATTCCTTTGTGGGAAGGGGGCTGCTCGATGCCAAGGTATGACGGCTTTGCGGGTGTTTTTCTCTTTTTCTCGCTGCGATCAGACGTGCGAGGGCTTGTTTGCTTGCTGCCATCCTCATCCCTGTGGCCAGCCAGCACTGTGCTGCTGTTTGCTCACTCTCCTGTCGTCCAGTTGCGCCGCTGTGGCCGGCTCAGGGGCTGCGGATCGGTGCTGCTGAGGTGGAGCGCGTCTCTTGCGACGCGTCGGCGGTCGGCGCTGTCTCTGGACTCCCACTTGTCCGCCTTTCGGACTCGTTCTTTTGTCTCCGTTGTCGTTCTCCTCCTCTTTGGACTGACTGACGGCTCCTCAGTCGCCAGCGGTGGCTTGACGGCTTGTCTGTCTCTGGACTTGCTCTTCATCATCTTGCCGTCTCTGGGATGCGTCGAATCAGCAGAGCAGCGGAGGGCGAACTAAGCGTCGTTATCTTGCTTACATCTTGCTAGTCACCTGCGCCGACGCTCGTGTTCCCTACTCTTCTCGAAGACGACGAACTCGTCGCCATATGCCATCTTCGACCGCGAGACGAGTCTCCTGGACTGCTCCTTGCTCTTTGACGAAGCCCCTCGGCCGCTGAGATGCGATACTGAGAAGTGAGCATAACACCGGATGTCCAGCGTGAGTGCGGCGAGGGCGGCGCCATACATTTTGATATCAGCTCAGCTGAGAAACAAAGTACGGGGCCACACTAGGCGTCGAGGACTGGGAACTATGGCACAAGGAGCTGTCGTCCATCGCCACGCTTGATTTGCCCTGTAAGCTGTGGCTCATCACGTGCATCCAGGATCCAGGCAGCTACCATCAACAGTGACTCCAGTTATCAGCCAAACATGTCGAAAGAAAGATAGTGAACAAGAGCTGGGCACGAAGGCTCCAAACGGGTCCATCCAAGGGGAGCGAGAGAGACCAAGGTCGTCAAACACAAAAGGAGAGCCACGGGCTGGCAAGAAAGCCGACTGACATCACCCTGAAGCGTAGAGTTTGCTCAGGCCGTCGGACCAATCACCATCTCCTACTCACTGCCAGAGATGACTGGCGGGCGCCTTGAAGTATTGGTGAACTACTGCCACTTTGCGTATCGAAGCAGACCTTCCTTTTGTTCTCTTTCCTGGGCTTTTACCTCCAAAGCATCTGCATTGCCCCCCCTGCACACGGTCACATATCACTCCCCCGCGTACCCCGCATAGTCCAACCCAAAGTAGCGTCAAGCGCAAACGCAACCTCAGATGCACCACTCACTCACTCCGCCCTATGCACCAACACCCACAATCATCAAAAACAACAACAACAACAACAAAACTATTTCCAAGTCTCCAGCACGACTTCGCTTCAGGCACACCAACTCCGTCACAAAGCGCAGCAGCCAAACCACTCGCGTCCATCCCTCCTCCTCTCCTCTCCTCTCTTCGCGCCGTCCCCAGCCAAGCATCAAGGCACGCAGGCATCCATCCATCCGGCGCCGGGCCGCCGCCGTGCCCAGCCCATCCCATTCGCGTAACCCTTCCGCCCACCGCACCGCCCGCGGACAGACGGCGCAACACTCGCGTCTTACTTACCTTACAAAGTCAAGGCCCTGAGCATCACTGCCGCCTTGTATCGTATCGTGTCGTGTCATGTCATCTCGTGGCACATTGGCTGCGCGCGCGCGCGTGTGTGTGTCGTGCAGGGCATGGCATTGCAGGGCAGGCAGGGCGCCCGGTCCCGCCGCCGCCGCCGCCGCCGCCGCCGACCGCTCGGTGCCTAGGTTAGTATTTTGCATTTGGAGTTGCGGCCATGTGGGGACCGGTGACGTGCGCGCGCTGCGTTCAAGGTTATTTGTGGATCCCCCGCTGTTGGCGGATTTAGGTTGTTTGTTGGCGAGATGGGGAGATTGGGAGGTTGGCATGGGGATGGGGTTCCGGGGGTGAGGGAGGGAGAGAGGGAGGGAATGGGAATGGGGATGGGGAGGTGACGTCGTTGTGATGAGGTGGTGCTCGTGGGGTGAGGGCCTGATGGAGGGCTTGTGGTTGGGTTTGGGGAAGGGGGTTGGTCGGCTGTGGTCGTGCTGCATTGGATTTCTGTTGCCGCTGGGATGCGTTTGGATTCGAATGTATCCTGCGGCGTTGTATGTGTCCTTGTCTGAAGCGCTGCAAGTTTTCGAACCAAGCTTTCGACGGCGGTGAGGTGGAGGACATGATATATTTAGGGGTGAGGTGGACGGAGGAGAACAAGATCTCTTTGTCCAGGACGTTCCATCAGCTTTTGATCAGTAGTCTGCTGTTCTTTGTCGAAGTGTTTCGATGGTCGCGGCGAAAAGCAGAAGTGTTCCAATGGGAACAGATGCGTGGAAGAGATAAAAGGTATTAAGATGTGGGAGACGCAGTACGGTACAAATGACGCAGTGTCCAGTAATTCTGATGCCATTCCGGATCTAGGTCATCTTGGTTATTGAACCTCTTCTACATCAAAGATGCTTCGGTCGACTGGCGACTGTATTGTGTTGAAGGAGACTGAGATTTAATCAGCATGACTGAAGCCTGTATATGATTGAAAGATCTTGTACTTGTACGACTCTGAGTCCAATTACTGTGTCTGTTCTTCTTATGAAGAGTATTTATGGATGCAATATAGGTGGCATGCGCGGAAATTGTCGAGGTAAGTCATCTGCGTTTTGATGTCAACAATTAGCTCCGTGAAGAGGGACGACATCAATGGCGTGGAATCTTACCGAATGCACATGTCTGATCGGCTGAATGGTTTGTGCGGCGTTTGTGTTTGGCTATTTGGTAAAGAACCAGAACTGTTGGGGAAGCAGAGACAATCAGAGCGACCAGTGCGATGATGGCTTCGGTAGACAAAGAAATTTCGAAAGAGGGGAAATTCCGAAGTGAGCTGCAAAGTTCGTCGGCGGACGTCTCAGGAAATTTGTATTCAACATGATAGTCGCGGTCGGATGCAGGCCTGTTTTGCTCTTTTGATTGCGCAAGATTTTGTCCTCTGTCGAATGAAAAGCTCGCCGAGTGGTTATTTTGCTGGACTCTCCAGACCGCCAGATGGGTAGATGGAGAGCAGAGCGTGTCGACAAGGAGAGGAGCGAGGTTTTGGATGCAGCCAATCAGCGCCTGCGTCGTATGCGAGAGGAACATGGACTTGGCCAATCACAGCCTCCACACTTACCGCCCGCCTTCTACCGACCTGGTTCTCGAGCGCTGCATCTTCAGCCTCGTTCCTTCATCACCCTGAGGAAGCCCATGCGCCATGCAGGCTGATTCTGGCACCAGCCAATGCTTTTCGCAGCGCGCGTCATGGCGTCCGTCTGCCTGCGGCCGTCGTGGCTGTGTTGGGGCGGCTCTCCTCGTCTTGCTGCTGCGCATACCGGAGGGAGCTTTGGCAACGCTGACCTTGGCCCCCAGATGTGAGGTTTTGGAAGCAGCCAATCGGAGGTTGCAATGCATCCCTTTCGATGTTGTTGCAGTACGACCCGTTCGCAGGTTTTGGACTTTGCCCAATCAAGACCACCAAAAATAGCCCTGCCATCCGAGCTCGTGGGCTTATTATGATGGGGCCTTCTGCTTTCGCTGCAGCTCGTTCACGACGACCCGTTATCCATCTCTGCCGTCGACTCCAGTCTTTACGGCCAAATACCATGGAACCAACCTGGAAATCGCTCAAGGAGGCCATCCGTGACCTCTACCTCGTGCAAAACGAGCCGAAAGGACACGTCATGTCCGAAATAAAAAGGCTCCACGGTTTCACGGCAACGTACGTCCTGTAGGGGTCTTGCAATGGAAATTCGCTGACCTCGCTGCGTGACAGAGAAGCGCAGTACGAGCGACAACTCAAGAAGTGGAACTTTCGGAAGAATCCGACATCGAAAGAGTGGGCTCATGTTGCTCGTCGGGTTGAGAAAAGAAAACTTGAAGGACGTGACAGCCACGTGCTGCTGAACGGTACACGTGTGCCAGCAGAGAAATTGTAAAAGAAAGCGTCCACGTGCGGTTATCAGACTACCTGGGATAAGCTGCAGCCCGGCCTTCAAGGTGAGGTGGTTCTTCTTTCTCAGTGTTGAACTTTACTGACAAAGTGATGAGCCTCCGACTCTCGCAGCCCCACCCCAGAGGACGTTGCGATATGCAACCCTCCAGAATCTCCAGGCAACAAACGTCAAGAGGTAACGGAAAGCAGTCCGCTTCCTTCGCCAACACGTACATCCCCATCATCTTCAGTGATGTATTCAACCAACACTGTCCTGGAGCCACCGACACATGCAACTGGGCTAGAGCAAGGAGATGTAAACCCTGACAGCTCAAGACTGGCTCGGAGCAGAATTGGCCGCCCGATTTCGACGCCCGGACAAACGAAAAGACGCGAGGATCTTGCGGCTACCACTAGACAGACTACCCAGTCGATTGCTCGGAGCAAAATTAGCCGCCCGATTTCGACGCGCAGGCAGACAAAAAGACGTGAAGAGCTTCTGGCTACCACTAGAGAGACTACCCAGTCGAGTGCTCCGAGTAGAGCTGGCTCCCCGATTTCGAAGCGCAGGCGAACGAAAAGACGACACGATCTTCTGACTTTCATTAGAAGGACTATACATTCGATTTCAACAACGCAGGAATTTACTGCCATGTCTCGGGTCGACAAAATCGCCCGATGCTTCGGGAGGCGCTCTTGCTGGACAATCTCAAGCTGGTCACCGAAATAATTGTTCACTCAAAGCAGAATGTCGTGAACGAGCGCATTTTTGAAGAATCTCACGACCAAGACCTCCGAGAATGGTGTCTCCTTCTGCCAATCGAATATGCTATACTTTGTCGAAATGTTGCAGCAACCAAGCTACTCTTAGGTTATGGGGCACAAACAGAAACCATTAAACTCAAGGCAATTGGAATCGACACAATTTCGCTCGAAAACAGTCCTGTAGATCCGTTCAATCGAGATCAATGCATCGCCGAAGCCAACGAAGTCTTGCATCATCTCAGCGAAAGTGGACCCGAGCAAATCTCTCCAACTTTGCTATTTTCGGTCTCCGTGGTTGCGGGGGATTCAAAGACCGTGGACTCAAATCCACACACGGTTTTCATGAAGCGCATTGCAAAAGGGTCTAAAGGACACGAAGCACTTGCAATCGCCGCTCAATTAAGCCACTTCGATGTTGTTCGAGCACTTCTGTATGCCGGAGCGCCTCCCAATCAAGAGATTGAATGTTCGACGGCCATTTGTCCGCCAATATTCTGGGCCACAATGCACGGTCATCTCAAAATAGTGAATCTACTTCTTCACAGTGGTGCGCGGACCGAGAGACCACACTGTCTTCATGGGTCTCCAGGCAAAGGATCACGCCATGAATTCTACAGTCAATCCATTTCCTGGGGTTTTCACAATTCACACTGGTCCGACGGGCGAAGGTTTCGCCCACACTGCGGCCTAGTCGTCTCGGCTTCCGAAACGGGCTTGACGTTGTAGTTGCTGGTGTCCGTGCCAAGTATAATGTCATAGCTCATGCATTCCGTGAGAAGCTACCAGAGAAATCCAATGGACTGGCACAATATTGTTTCGAAACAATGCAGTCCCGAGGAAGTCTTGCGAGGTACGGCCGGTGCGAACGACGTCACTGCTCGCCATGACGTTGTCAGAGTCCTTTTCTATGCACATGGGGACATATTTAAATCGACCTCATTCGCCATTACTACAATGAGACATCGAATCAACGCAGAAAGACATTACAATTCGCTGGAAACCGCCTCCAAGCCATCAGACTCAGAAAATCTTTCGCTTTCTACTGCAGACACTTCAACCACCTCCACCATGGATTCCGCAACGAGCAATTCTCACACTGGTCCCACGAAGCCTCCCGCAGGGCCTGCAAAAGTCAACATGGGTCCAAAGTATGGCGTTGATGTCCAAACCGGAGGTCCCAAGCCCACGGGCGTCAAGGTCGGGGCAAAGAACGGAGTCGACGTGAATGTCGGCGGCAAGAAACCAGTCGGCGGCAAGAAACCAGTCGGCGTCAAGGTCGGCTGGAAGGGAGTTCATGTCAATGTTGACGGCAAGAAGACAGAATAGCTTTGATGATGAGCTGACGTACTGATCTAGGCTTGGTTTGAGACAACTGGAACGATCTCGACATTTTCTTTCTAATATTGCGCATTCACATCAATACGGGGTCAACAAGATATTGCTGCAAAGAAAATCGACAAAGACTAGCACTGCATAATTTTTAAAGACAGTAGTATCACGGTAAAAATCATGCTCATCCAATTTTACACGGCGCAAATGCACCTTTACATGGCCATGTAATGCACAATTTCTCCGAGTTTGCGGCTCATTCGGCAAACATGCCTTGTAGTGGCATCGGCCGTTTTTCTTTTCCTTGCGCAGGTTGACCAATGCTCACTGTGTTGTCCATCCGCGGGATACTTCCTGGTGCCGCATCCCAAGGGGCCTGAATGCTCCCTGTCGTCCCCTGTTTTTACTTCAGACCTTCCGTTGAGCTCAGATTTGACCTTACTTTGTGAAACAGATGCCTGAGACACTTTGCACTCACTCCATTCACAGTTGCGCGCTCACCCAGCACATCCTACCAGCTCAGCATGAGCTCGACCGAATCCATGAACAAGAGAATACTCCGGATAAATCGTACTGTTCCAAAAAATCACAAGCTCGCAGTAACGGCCGAAAGCCAGCTGTATTCACTGCGGAAATTTCAAACTCGTTATGGAGTGCCAGCGGACGCCTTATATCAGCCCTACTATGGACAGTAGTGGAGTAGTTGTTCTGGAAACACTAGAAAAGTCTGGGCAAAACCACACGGACAATCTCCAGTCAGGATAATGGTGCGATGGCGGCGGTGAATTCAACGCTCAAGCCCGGGAACGGGCAGTGGCTAGCGCCTCGGGGCCGAAGCTGCGTTTCGAAAGATTCAAGCGATTGACAAACGACGTTGGTGTTGTTGTGATAAGTGGGTCTGGGGCGACCCAAGCGAGGGCCCTAAACTCCGAAGCTCGGATGATCTCCCCGTTGTCGCGCTGCAGCAACTTCTTCACACTACTGCAAGTATTTCTCCGCATCGATTGCCGACCGCTTTGCATGTCCCAGTGGATTAATTCTTCCACCAGACACGGGTTGTCGAGCAATATTCAATTTCGCTTTGGATTCAGCCTGTGCCGTCCAGAGGATGGAGATGCCGACATCCCATTTTGAGAGCAGCACTGCTATAGTGCTCTATCAAGGCTAAAATGAGCTATCAGATACAAAGATGACCCATCACAGATCGATTGGTGGAACCATTGTCAACCTGCCATGTTGGGTAACCCAAGGACGCGGAAAAGGGACTGCATCAGGCGCCAAAGCCGAGCCAGCACAGTGCAAACGGGACATCTTTCCCAAACCACGTGTGACGGCGGAAGCGCAACAGAAAGGAAGTTATTCATCGGCAAGGCGGGTTTGCGGGAGCGCAACGGCTGCGAAATTCCATCGGCAAGAGCCGACAGATGCACAGGACCTCCCCAATGGGTTCCACCCCGTTTCGTCCGGCGAAACAGCGTCTTGGCAGTGGTTATGGCTGTGGAATGCTTCTTCTTATAAAAAGTTGAAGTGCTGCGTCCTTGATGGCTCATCACCACTCCAAACACTCACCATGAGACTCGCCCTTCTTCCCCTTGTTGCTGCCCTTACCAGCCGCGTCGCCGCTGTCGGCGTGGTTGGCGCTGCCGAAGGATTTGCCAAAGGCGTCACTGGAGGTGGATCGGCTAAGCCCGTCTACCCTTCGACGACTGACGAGCTCGTCTCTTACCTCACGGACGACAAGGCTCGCGTCATTATCCTGAACAAGGAGTAAGTTTTTGAAAGTAGTCAAAGGAGCAAATAATGACGGTCCAGATTTGATTTCACGGGCACCGAAGGCACCGTGACGGAAGATGGCTGCCGCCCTGCTTCCAACACCTGTGGTCGCAGCGGCCAGGATGCCATCAACGAGGCTGAATGGTGTACCAACGGAAACGCTGGAGACGGCTCGACCACGATTTCGGTCACGTACGACAAGGCTGCCATTCTGGGCATCTCGGTCCGTTCCAACAAGTCCCTGGTTGGCGAGGGTACCAAGGGTGTCATTCGCGGAAAGGGTCTGAGGATGGTCAGCGGTGCTTCCAACATCATTATCCAAAACATCCAGTGAGTTACCACGCAATTGGTTTCAAAAGGGAACAAGTTTCGTCTCCGGCCGCTATGACCTCAAGATGATGGACACGGCTAACTGGTTCCAGCATCACGGAGCTCAACCCCCAGTACATTTGGGGAGGCGATGCTTTGACGGTCAACGATGCCGACCTGATCTGGATTGACCACGTCAAGATCAGCCTTATTGGACGTCAAATGTTTGTCGCTGGCACCAAGGCCTCCAACCGCGTCACCATCTCATACTGCGAGTTTGACGGCAACACCTCGTGGTCGGCGTCGTGCGATGGCCACCACTACTGGTCGGTGGTAAGTATCTCTTCCATTCTCAATTGGGATAAAGCTAACAAGACAGTACCTCCTCGGATCCAACGACCTCATCACCATGAAGGGCAACTACCTGCACCACCTGTCCGGCCGTGCCCCCAAGGTCGGCTCCAACACGCTGCTGCACTTTGTCAACAACTACCACTACGCCAACACGGGCCACGCCTTCGACGTCGAATCTTCCAACGCCAAGGTCCTCATCGAGGGCAACGTCTTCCAGAACGTCGAGACGGTGCTGCTCGAGAACAAGGGCCAGGTCTTCGCCGCGCGCTCGACGTCCGCCAACTCGGCCTGCAAGTCGTACCTCGGCCACAATTGCCAGATGAACTCCTTTGGTAGCTCTGGAACTCTGACTGGAACCGACACTGGCTTCCTGTCCAGCTTTTCGGGCAAGAACGTCGCCTCGGCCAGCGCTGCCAGCGCCGTCAGCACCGCCAGTGCTGGTGTTGGTGTTGTTGCTTAAAGTCAGCGTCAGCTTTTTTGGTTTCGCTTCTGTAAATACCTTTTGATAAGCCTTTTGTTCTCCTATTCGAATGTTGATATTCCTCGAGCCGATTGTTTTTGAACTTTCTTTGTCACTCCCCGAGCAGGGTCGGAGATGTATCAGTCTTGTGATAAGCATTTTCCTCTCCATTTGACCTCAACTACTTTTGAGTTACCCCTTCCCGTGGTCCTCTGTCTATCCAAGGAACCAGGAATCTTATTCCCGAACCCATCCCGATTCTTGAAGTCCCCCTAATCCGTGACCATTTTTCACCAATATCTTACTCTGCAAGGAGCTCATCAAGGCTTGCAGAGGCAGTAGCTAGCCACAGTCAGCGGAGTCCAAGTTGGACAACAATGCGACTTACCTTGGCCCATCGGACTCGTCGCCACGGCACTTCCTTTGTGCGCCATTGAGGGGGCACACCGGACATTGCTGCCATGCAGTACACCAACTGTCTGGGCGGTAGTCCTGGTACTCAGGGACGCCAGTGTAGTCGTCAGCGCCGACCGCGTCGTTGTGCATGTAGCCAACAGGAAGCGTCGTAAAGAGGCCGCGGCGAATCGACCACCTCCAGCAGTCACTGGTCCGCGCGCCGCCGCTCTTCCACCAGTAGTGGTCATTGCGTGCAGTGTTGCCTGGAAGTGTTAGTGAAGTTGGAGAACACGGGGCGAGAAACCCACAGCTGTTCACGATGTACTGCATGTTGGCGATGCAAAGGTCCTTGAATTCGCCGCCCGACTGAGCCATTTTGGAACAGTACGGCGTGTCCCTGCGGCCCTGGAAGTGACGAGCGACCGAACGCTCCCGGTCTCCCACGTACAGCATTTCAAGCTCGATGGGATCCTCGTACGACGCGCTCCAGTCGACATGGAAGGGCAGAAACTTCATGATGTCTGAGTAACCCCACTTGTTGCAAGCATACTCGATGGCTGCGTTTGCTCCACTGAGCTCAAAGTTGAGACGAGGTGAGCCCTGGGCAGCGTTGAAGCATTGCAGGACACCGGAGGCGATCGTGCTCATTGACGAATTGACAGAAGCGTTGGCGACCGGAGCGAGGGACTTGACGGCTGTGCTGTTGGAACGCGCTTGGAGGGGAGCAGAGATGTGATTGCTCATGGAGGCGGCGTCCACAGAGGCAGAGTCAGAAGACGGGTCAAAACAGAGGCAGGCACCACTGTAACGATTTAGCTTTGGTTTTATGAAACAGCGCTTGAAAGACTTACCTCATGGGACGCATGGTGTCCATGACACACTTCCTCTGCAAGCCTTTGCCTGGGCACTTGGGACATTCCTGCCACTCTGTGCAAGAGCTGTCTGGTCGGTAGCTGTCAGATGTCAAGGCATCGGCGTTCTGGGCGTTGTTTCGAGAGAAGCCACTTTCCAGCCTGGTGTTGAATTCACCACGGAGGAGCGCCCATTCATAACAGTCCTTGATGTAAGTGCCACCACTTTTCCACCAGTGAAAGTCGTTGCTCGCCGTGTCGCCTGCCAATTGTCAGTACCCATTCCCAAGGGCAAAATGCACGCTTTGGTACTCACAGCTATTGAGCAGATAGCCCAAATTGTCGCGGCAGGTGTTCAAAGCCACGTCCCGATCATGGAACAAATCCGGGCATGAGCCGCCTTCATCGTTCCTGGCGATGTGGAAATGAAGGGGATTTTCAATGACCGAACCGTAGTCGAGAGGGAAGTAGTCGCTTTTGGGGTCCCAGACATAAGCAAAGGCTCTGCAGATATACTCGATGGCCTGGTTCGCGGTGTCGAGATCAAAGCTTGCAATGGCATTGCCTTGTTCAAGATTAGCACAACTCAGCTTTGTGTAGCCAGTGTTGTCAGGAAAAGCGGTTGCCTTGGGGGGCACTGCGCTCACAACCAGCCCAGGATTCTTGCAAGTGCAATACCTATGCAATGATTAGCAAACATTTCGCGCCGTGTGCGAAACGGTCACTTACTTGATGCCAAAGCCGTGATCGTCGCACTTCCTCTGTGCATGGTCGATCGGACACTCAGGGCAGTCTTGCCAATGGTCACAAGGCCTGTCGGTGCGGTAGCTGTCGTCAATGGGAACGACTTGATCCGCCGCCACGGCATCGTTGTGAGAGTATTCGTCTGGCAGACCCTGAAAGGTGCCACGAGAAAGGGACCAGATCCAGCAAGCACTGTACTTCGAGCCACCGCTTTTCCACCAGTAGTTGTCATTGCTGGAGGTGTCGCCTACGAATTGTAAGTCATGTGAACAAATGTAAAACACTGCAAACTCACATTGGTTGAGCACGAATTGGAGGCTTTCCTTGCAGAGCTCCGAGTACTCCGCAGCAGACCGAGCCCGAGTGTCATCGTACCAGCAAAGACTCTTGACATCATCACCTTCGTTGGTGGTATTGCCATCACCCCAGAACCTGATTCCGACTTCAATGGGATTCTCATAGGCTTCACCCCACTGCTTAGAGAAGTCTTGGTCTCTGTGGTTCGTTGAATAAGCCCAGGATGTGCATGCCCAATCGATGGCTCGGTTGGCGCCGTTGAGGTCGAAATTGGACTCAGGAAATCCTTGCTCGGCCTCGACACAGTTCAGGCCCGCAGAGGACGATGTGGCCGACGGTGCATCAGTTGTGGTTGATGCCTCCAAGGACGACGAGCTCGAGCTGGTCGACGTTGGGGTGGGAAATTCCGAAGAACTGAGGGACGAAGATTCAGACGTGGTCGGGGTCGAGGTCCACGGCGCTTCAGAGCTGATCGACGAAGATTCCAACGAATTCAAGCTGCTGGCTTCTGCTGCAGACGACGAAAACTCCGTGATGGCACTGGAGGAGGCCGTGGACATCGACGTCGTTGAGTTCATGGCCAAGGACGAGGAAGACAAAGCCGAGTTGGATGTGCTGCTACCAGAGTCTGACTCAGAGGTCGTGGAATTGCCGGAGTCGCTTGGAAATGCAGAGGAGCTGGCACCCGTATTGCTTGAGCTGTCGCTAGACAAAGCACTGGACGAGAAGATCACCGAAGACGACGTAGAACTGCCAAAGCTCGTCATGGAAGGAGTAGAGAAATTTGCCGACGAGGTCATTGGAGCCAAGGACGAGCCCGGAGTCGGCACAGGCGAGGGCGTCAGCGTGTTTCCAGACCAACTTCCGGCCGATTTCGACGGCACCGGGGTGGCAAAAGACGAAGAAGCAGTGCCGATGGTGGTCGAGTTGCTCGAGAGCGGGGCATATTCCCAGCAGCTCGAAGTGGTCTCTCCGTCCGCACATGGGACTTGGTAAGACGTCAGCGGAGGATCAGAGCCGGTCCATTCCATGCTTTCAACAGAAGTGAGGCTGCTGTACGAGCTCAGAAGACCAGGGATGTTGACCGAAGGCGTGGCGTAGCACGTGGCAGGGCTCAGTGGATTGTAGGAAGGCCGAATGTCCCACTGGAGCATTGCATCCGTACTCATTGTCCACATCGAGCTGGGGTAGCCCACCTTGAATGCTTCGAGGCCTCTGCCTGCGAGGTTCAAGTTGCCCTCTTCGTCTGCCGTTTGGGTGAACCAACCGCCCTGCGTAGCAATGATCGACTCGATGTGCTCGCTGATGGCAGTGTTCTGCTGAGCCAACTTGCTGTTCATGAAGTTGGTGTACGCATCAGCCCATCCTGGAGCGCCAGAGCTGGGGGGAGGAAGAGGAGCAGCGTTGCATCCAGGCGCTTTGCCAAGTTCGTCAATGGCCATCAAACCACCCCAGTATGCAGAGTTCGACATGTTGAACCGAGAAGTGATGCTCTCGTCGTTGATCAAAGCAATAGCCGCGGCGATTTCGTTCAACACCTGAAGCTTCTCGCTGTCGGACATGGTGACGTTGGTGGAGCCGATTTGCTCGGTACCGTCATCACCGCCCCTGAGACCATCGAGATTGGCGAGCAGCTTGGCCTTGACGTCGTTGAGAACTGAGTCCACAGCGTAATTGTTGGAATAGGCGTTTGCTGCGTCATTCATCAGCTTCTGAAGGCGAGGAAGGCCGTCGTAAGAGGGGTCGGGGCCAATGAAGAAGTCGTTGAACTCGTCGCAGAAGGTCGAAAGGTCCGACTGCGCGGCCATGATGGACTCCAGGAATTCCATGATCAAAGGGATGTCGTAGGCGTGGTCAACGTTGACCGAAGGCTTGTCTCCGTCCAAGCTGTAGGGAGCAGGAATACCTCCAATGCCAGTCATGACCGGGCTCGCCGTCAAGGAAGTGACATTGTCAAACTTCTTGTACGTGAGCGTCGGGCAAGAATCCTCCATTTCGCTAGCCATCGTCGCCGCGTACCACTCTGTCGCGTCGCTGCTACTGGCCAAAGAAGTTGCGGCTGGCCAGGTGGCGATGCGGATGAGAATAGGGATTGCGGTAGTCGACCCGCGCGCCGGATCATATTCATTTCTGCTGAAGGAGCAGCCGCCGACATGATTGAAGCCGTTCGCGCCAGCCTCTGGATCGGTTTCCTGGTAGGATTGATCATCCTCGCTCTCGAATGCCTGGTCGTCGAGCTTGAAATCATACTCCCAGCAGCCAGAAGATGCAGACGCGGTGGTAGCAGTAGCCGTGTTGGAGGCGACGCTGCAGCCGATGGTGGGAGTGCAGGTGCTGGAAGTCCTCGTGGCAGTAGTGGAACCAGATGCGTCGACGCCAAAGCTCGTCAAAGTCGAACAGACTTCGGTCGTAGTCGTCGCGCAGCTACTGGTTGACTTGGAGGAGCTGGGAGACTGGGAAGAGCGGGTCGATCCGGAGGAGCTTGTCAACTTCGATGAGCTACCTGACTCGGAAACACTTGCCGACACGGAAAGGCTGGCGAGCTCCGACGAAGCGCTGCGGGTGATGGACGCAATCTCAGAGGAGAGGCTTGAGGCGTCGGAACCGGTGGCAGTAGAGGCGACAGAGGACAGGCTGCTTAGCTGGCTACTGAGGGATGCCTGGTCAGAAGTGGCTGATTCAGATGAGCTGGTTGGCTCAGAAGACGTGGGCTTGGAAGAGCTGGTCGGTTCAGAAAAGCTGCTGGACTCAGAACCGCTCTTTGACCTGGAAGAGTTGCTCGACTCGGAAATACTGGCCGACTGGGAAGCACTGGCCGACTCAAAGAAGCTGGTTGACTCCGAAGACTTGGTCGTCCTCGCACTAGCAGAAGCAGGCTCATTCGGATCACTGTCCGAAGGCTTTGGCTCAGACTCAAACGTCGGGTTACCGAAGCCATCAATCGTGAGAGCAGGGATGGACATCCAACCTGGGCCGGGTGGCTTGATAGGAGGATAGACACCGGGGAGAGTAAGCTCAGGAAGACGGAATCCAGGAGGGCCAGGTGGGCAGAACCAGCAGCCACCTGGAAGCACGGGGAAGTGAATGCGGTGCAAGTGCCCATGATGGTCCTTGGAAACCGAGTCCTCATGCGTGCCCTTGGTCTTCTTGGGGTCTTTTGTCGACGGCTTCTCACTCTCGCTCAGAACGATCGGGACGGGAGTGATCGAGACGGGAGCAAAAGTGGTCTCACTGGTTGACGTAGAAAGGGTCAAGGTTTGGCTGCCGCTCTGCATGCTATAAGCGGAGCTGGTCATAGACTGCGAGACACCGGTAGACGAACTGGCCGTGGGATTCGGAGTGGGGGCTGATGGAGTTGGCAGGTTCGTGGCGGGCGTGCTTGAAGATGATGCCGCATTCTTCGACGTCTGAATGCTCCCTGTCGCAGAAGATGACGACGGCTGAATGCTTCCCGTAGCAGAAGACAACGATGCAGAGCCTTCCGACGTGCTCGACGAAGCGCCAGAAATCACGCTAGTAGATTGAAACGAGCTGGTCAAAGGCAGAGGACTGCGTGAAACTTCAGCAGAAGTCTGAGGCGGAAGCACAACGACAATTGTGGTGCTGCCGTTGACGATGGTCGTAGACGAGACGTCCGAAAAGCTAACACCAGAAGTGCTGGACGGGGCGTTGCCCGTCTGGGGCGGAATCACGATGATTGCGCTGCCGTTGGCGTCGGTCGTAGAGTAGACCCCCGAAAAATTGACACCGGAGGTACTCAACGGAATGCTAGTTGTTTGAGGCGGAACTAAAACCGCGGTCGTGCTGCCGTTGATAATTGTCATGGACAAGGCATCGGAAAAGCTAGGACCAGAAGTGGCGGACGCGCTGCTGGTTGCCAGAGGCGGAGTTGGGACCACAGTTGTGCTGCCGTTGACAATGGCCGTTGAAGAGGCATCAGGCAAGCTAGGACCGGAAGTGCTCGAAAAGGCGCTGGTCGTCTGGGGCGGAATTCCTGTGACAATCGTGCTGCCATTGAAAGTAGTCGTGTACGAGGCTTCTGGAGAGCTGAGGCCAAAATTACTCGACGAGGTGCTAGTCGGCAGAGGCGGAAGAACAATCACAGTCGTGCTGCCGTTGACAACAGCCGTAGACGAGATGTCACTTGAAGCGAAGCTGAAGCTGTTCGAAGAGGTGCTGGCAGTCTGAGACGGAATGGCCGACACGATCGTGCTACCGTTGGCAATGACCGTGGCTGAGATGCCACTGGAGATGAAGCCAAAAGAGCTCGACGAGGCGCTGGTCATCCAAGGAGGAAAATCTGGCACGGTCGTGCTGCTGCTGACAGTGGCCATAGACGACAGATTAAAGGAGCTGAGACCAGACGTACTCAGCCAAGCACTGGACGTCAGAGGCGGAATACCTGTCACGATCGTGCTGCCATTGATGACGGCGGTAGAGGAACCCTCAAATGAGCCAAGACCGGGCGTGCTTGACGAGGCGCTGGCCTTCGGAGACGGGAGAATGGTTACCACAGCGCTTCCATTGACCGTAGTCATCGAAGTGACACCCGAATCGAAGTAGGAGGGGCTTTGAAGGCCACCCGAAGAGCTCAAAGGCGGAAGGAAGGTGACGAGAAAGCTGGTGAGGACCGCGGTGCAATTAACCGTCTCCATAGACGTAACGACCGACTCAAATGAAGAGATACCGGCTGAGCTGCTCCATGTGATCGGGCTGGACACGTTGCTCGTCGTCGACAATGTGCCCGGGAGAAACGAAGAGCCAGGAGGCACGGACGTAACAGGAGTGAGCCAGGTCGAGTAGTCGGAGGTCGGCTGGGACGAGGAACCAGCAGTGAAGGGCCAAGGCGTGTGCACTGGGACCCCAGGTGCAGATGGAGAAGCAGTGGTGAGGGAGACACTGGTCAGATCACCGCTCGGCCTTGAGGGCACCAAAGGACTGGACGTAGAGGCACCCGTGGTTTGCACACATGGAGCAGGCAGAGTGACAAAGCTCGTCATGACGAGGGTGAGAATCGTTATACTGATGCTGTCACCCAACAAGCCTGTCCTGCTGGTGGGGGGCGAAAGACGGTCGGAAGTGAGGAGACCAGAAGAAGAGAGACTTGGGGACCAGGTTGATGGAGGAGCGGCGCTCGAAGCCTTCCAGATCGTACGCGTGTAGTGCGCGTCCGAGTCGTCGATGCCATGATCTGAGCGAATGCCGGTCGTGAGAGCAGGGGAAACCAGGATGTTCAGTGCAAAGACAGCCAAGAGGAGCTGCCAAAGCACTGGAGGTGCCATGGTTGGCGATGAGGCTCGATGAGCCAGGGAAATCAAGTGTGAGAGGGTGTGCAAGCAAGCAGAGGTAAGGTGGTGTATAGAGGCTGTGTGGAGGTTGTGTGGAGCAAGCAAGCAAGCGAACGAAGGTGGAGTATAAAAAGGGTAGAGGTTAAGAGAGAGACAGGAGCGAAGGTGGGTGGTGGTTTAGAGGAGGGCACGGATCTCGATCAGATGCCGCTTAGGGTGCAGAAATGCGCCTGAATTAACACTTCGGTGTGTATATTCGAAGTGAGCGGGCGTGATGTCCAGGAGCTCGGACCCCTTTTCTCCGGTGTTGACCATCGGGCGCAACTTGACCTTGGAACCACCACCTCCTCCATCGACTAGCTACTCATTCGAAAAAGAAACCCTCACCCTTTTGCCTTCAGATTCATCGTCCCTACAGCCGTCATTCAGAGAAATCTCTCCTTCTGGTGTTGGGATTGCGTCTGGGAGCATTCGTTGACCATCACGGCCACGCTCAGGGAGCCTTCATCTGCTGCCACGGCTGCACCCAGGGAGCCTTCGATCACGGCGACACCCAGGGAGCTGTCATTCATCGATCGCCACGACTGGGGTCAAGGAGCTTTCATTCGCAACCACGGTTGCGCACAGGGAGCTCTCGTTGACCACCACAGCTACGCGCAGGGAGCAGTCGTTGCCCTCGACACCAAATTCTTCTCTCGAAGGCCAGTATATACGTCGCCATTACCAGACGGCCTTTGGGGCTCCGCGTAAGATAAACGTCCTTGGAAAACAAGGTCCGAGGCCTTGCCCAGCAAAGGACGGCCCTGGATATACACACTCCAACCTGTAAGTTCTTCCCAGTTCATGAAGTGTCCCAGAACTTACCAAGAAGGAGTAAATCCTCGGAAATATCCCTAGCCAGCGGAACCAGCTCGAAAATGGAAAACCAGAACAACCCGTTCCAGACGCCGAGCTGCACCAGCTGCTGGCAAAGAGTCGAGGCAGCTGGTGTCTCGTAAGTGCCATATCCCAGTAGTCGATGGCTCGTACTGAAAACTTCTCTCAGCGGCGGGGACCAGAACCTGGTCACCATTCTAGTCGGTCCAAGCGCAAAGCCTTTCATAGTCCATTTCAACGTCATTGGCGCCAAGTCACCC
This sequence comes from Phyllosticta citrichinensis, assembly GCA_038380885.1. Classification (NCBI taxonomy): domain Eukaryota; kingdom Fungi; phylum Ascomycota; class Dothideomycetes; order Botryosphaeriales; family Phyllostictaceae; genus Phyllosticta; species Phyllosticta citrichinensis. The sequence continues at coordinate 733,827 of JBBWUH010000001.1, read as the reverse complement.
TTCTTCAAAACAGCCTTCGAGAGCGGCTTTAAAGAGAGTGCCACGCAGGTCATGACGCTCGCGGACACCCCGGAGGCGGTATTCCATGTTGTTGTGGAATGGGCGTACGACAGCCGACAGCTACCGGGCTACTACTGGGCCGAGACCGACAACTGGGAGGAATTCTCCGCTGGCAGGCAAGAGCTTGAATGGGACACTCTGATGGTCGAAACGTACATCTTCGCCGAGACATATATGTTCAAGCAGTTGGTGGCGGACATACGCGACCGCTGTTTCTTTTGGCGTCTGTGGGACGTAGACTACGAGGACCCGCAAGAGCCGCGATTGCCGTTTCTCACTATGCACACGCTCGAAAGGTTTTTCAGCAGCGTCCCAGAAAACTCGAAGCTCTGCGAGAATATCGCGTTGGCTTTCCTCTGGCGTCTGCATGATGGCAGCCTGGCACCCAGTCAGCTCAGCCTCCAAGACGTCCCTCCAAGCTTCGCCAGGAGTCTTCTGGTCATGCTCGCGGATACGAGAGTCGAGTTGCCTTTTCAAGTCTCCCCGGCGATCAATGTCCCTAAGCTGGTCAGAGTAGCGTTCCAGACTCCAGAAGAGGAACAGGGGAATCACACTCTGGAGGACATCCAACCCGAAATTTTTGGAGTCAAGCTGGAAGAAGCTGCTCGGGCAAGGGAGAGCAGCAAGGATGCCAAGATTCGAGAGTTGACTTCCGAGAATGACAAGTTGAAGAAAGAAATCGAGGAGCTCAAAAGATGATCAGGCTGAGGGCAGCATTTTTCGTTCATTCATGGAGACACCCAGCAAATCACGCCACGCGGTGTCAACGGCGAGAAGCACCTCTTCTGCCTCACTGACGACGCCACCGGCCGCATATAGACCCCCGCGTTCTGGAAGAAAGATGAGGTGTACGATGCTCTTCAAGCTTTCTTTGGATATTGCAAGCTGCAGTTGGGTCGCTATCCACGTCGTGTGAGGTTCGACATGGGTACGGAGTTCGCAGGAACAGTTGATGATCGGGTCTCGGGGCATGACGAGAGGCCACAGGGAGATTGAAGCGAGTTCCGATGGGGAGTAAAGTTTTCTGGAGATATGAGACGCCTGTACATAGTCATTGAATGCGAATGCCTTCTCAATCTCATCAGTGGAGGAATTGCTGCAATCAGCCACATCAGCTTGCTCACAGATCTCTCCGATTGCAAGACGTTCAAGTGAAAACAGGTCCCAGGCCGCTTGAACAAGCTTGAATCAGAACTAAATGACTTCAAGGAGATACGGTACGTTCAAAAGCAAACAAGACCTCTAGTCTGACATCTCAAGACACTCAAAAACGCAGACTTGACTTTGTTGGTACAGAAAGAAGGCAACAAAGAACCAAGAGGTATTGAACTCGAATTTTTCCTATCCACCCAAGTCTAGAAATCAAGAAAAGCACATCTTACTTGATTTACTGCTTCTCCTTGTACGCTTGCTCGTGAATGGCAATGGCACTGTAACCAGTCAGTCAAGCACTTGCAAAAGTGTATGGAAACTCACCGTCCACTGGGGTCAGTCTGCTTGCTCCAGGTGGGGACCCATCTCTTGACGGTGCCCGCGCAGTGCGTGGGGAAGTGCTCGTCAAACATGCACCTGTACCAGTAGGCCTCCTTGGTGTCGGGAATGTCGCTGCCCCACTCGGGCTTGGGGTTCTTCATGTCCTCGTCCGAGACGTGGAGCTCGGCGTTGTCCTTGAGGCCGTCGATCCAGCCGTATCCGACACCGTCGGAAAACTGCTCCTTTTGGCGCCACAGAATCTTCTCGGGCAGGTAGGGCTTGGTTTCCGGCTCGTCAGTCGTGTCAAAGGCGCGGCGCAGAATATACTTTTCGATGCGGTCCTTGGTGATCATCTTGTCGGCGGGGTCAACGTTCATGCACAGCTCGAGGAACTCGCGGTCGAGGAAGGGCACCCGTGCCTCGACACCCCAGGCAGAGGTCGACTTGTTGGCGCGCAGGCAGTCGGCAAGGTGCAGGTTGTCGACACGGCGGACAGTCTCCTCGTGGAACTCCTTCTTGTCCGGCGCAGCATGGAAGTAGAGGTAGCCGCCGAAAATCTCGTCGCTTCCCTCGCCGCTGAGAACCATCTTGACGCCCATGGCCTTGATCTTTCTGCTGAGAAGGAACATGGGAGTCGATGCGCGGATGGTGGTGACGTCGTACGTCTCGAGGTGGTAGATGACGTCGGAAAGGGCGTTCAGGCCATCCTCGATGGTAAAGGTAAAGCTGTGATGTCTGGTACCAAGGAACTTGGCAACCTCCTCTGCCGCCTTGGTGTCTGGTGCACCGGGGAGACCAATCGAAAACGAGTGGAGCTCGGGCAGCATCTGGACGGTGGTCAACTTGTTGTCGTCGTCGATTCCAACCAACTCCTCGTCGGTGCTGCCGTTATGTTGTTGTCTTTGCTGTTTTGCCAGCTCGTTGACCCTCTGGATTTCCCTCTGGGCAATGGAGGCAACCAAACTCGAGTCAAGACCGCCGGACAAGAGGACACCAAAAGGAACCTCGGCCATCAGCCGTTTCCGCACCGACTTTTCCAGCGCTGTGCGCAGAGTCTTGTAGTCCACCGGGGTCTCGGGGATGCTGCTGGGCTCAATGAGCCACTTGGGGTCAAAGTATCGCTTCAATTGGTCGGTCTTGGAGTCGTAGACGTGGCCCGGGGGGAAAGTCATGATATCGTCGCAGACGGGGTGGAGGCACTTCATCTCGGAAGCAAAGTAGACGGCGCCGGGCGTCTTGCTCGACCTGCCCATGTAGAAGGAGGTCACACCAATGGGGTCGCGCGCCGCAACAACGCGGTCCTGAATCTTGTCGTGGAGGACCCAGGAGAACATGCCATCAAGGTGTCTGGGGGCATCAATGTCGTGCTCGAGGTACTGCCTCCAATTAGAAGAGTCTGGATTGGTGGCGCAGAGCAAATACCAGAGGAATAATGACCTCGCAATCCGAATGCGTCTTGAAGTTGTAGGGGGTCTTGAGGTGCTTCCTCAGCACCCTGTGGTTGTAGATTTCTCCATTGACGGCCAGAGCAATGGTTCCCTCGTCGTTGACGAGAGGCTGAGCGCCAGACTCTTGGGATTGTGAGCGATTGTCTCGCAACGGGTGGATTCACGTACCGACGCCAACAATGGACAGACGTTCATGAACAAGAACTAAAGAGTCAGGTCGAGACCGATAAGGATCAAAATTGGAGAGCGCTTACTAGTGTTGTTCGCAATCACGTTGCCACCTATCTGGTTCAGCAATGAATCTTCGCTCGTGGTAAAGGATGCTCACTCCAGTCGGGTCCACGGTGACGGATGCTGCGCTTGGTCAACAAAGGAAGCTCCGAGGCCAATTGGGACAAACGTACGCCTTGCCCATTTTCAGGGCCGTAGGCTTGAACTTTTGGACATCAGGGTGACTGGCAATTGTTAGTCGGGCGATTCGTAGACGCGCAAACGGTGTACGGACCAATGGCAAGCGAAGATGCCACACATTTTGGCGGAGGCGAGAGGCGACGAGGGAGGTGAGGATTATGGATAGCGAGGAAGAAGAGTGGTGGCGGAATATTAATAAGAAATGACGGCGGACCAGGGCGGAGGACAGTTTTTTGAGTCACTTCTGAGCGAGCGAGCTATCGGCCGCCCGATCTGCCCCGCGGTGGGTCCAGCGGTGTCTTGGGAGCACGTCCGTTCTCGGCCCGCACGCTACCACCAGCTTGATATTACTAAGGGCCGTGATGAATGGAATTGTGTGGTCACCTCATGGTCGTCAAGTAATAACATTCCACATTCCTAGGTCATTCAATACCGACACTCGGTTCTGCGCCTTCAATCCGCTTCCTGCCGTCCGAAATTGAAATCAAACAAAACACTTGGATCTACGAGAACAAAGACTGCCAGTCCATCCGTTGAGGCACAGACGCCGCCACGTACCGCCTCCGCTCATGCTCACCCCAAATCCCCAGAATCCAACCAGAAAGAAACGCGATTGCTGTTTTTTGACTGCCCGTGTGCTCGACGTAGGAGTATCGTGAGAGCGCGCGGTGTCTAAAAGAAGAAGTAGGCCAGCAAGAAGCTAAAGAGGCACAGACCAGCAGCAATCTGGACCGAGACACCGCTGGCCGGGGCGTGCTGCATGGCCATGTTCTGGGAAGTCGGTCCTTTGTCAGAACCGCTGCTAACCACGGCATTGCCCTTGCGTTGTCGGAGACCCTGGTCGCGTTCCTGTTCCAGGCGAGTGATTCTGGCATACGCTTGCTCCAGCTCGGCCCTGAGGCTCTCTTCCTTTCCAGACACTGCTGGGTTGTGTGTCGAAGCGACGGCGTCGCCGAGGTTCTTACTCTCGCTGGGGCGCGACTCTGAGCGCGACACGGTGCTGGAAGCGGGCGCAACAATGCGCTGTGGCGTAACGGCTTCGGGAGATGGGGAGCGCTGGGAAGCGGACAGATCGTGGTTGCTGGTCGACGTTCCGTTGACGGCCGGAGAAGCGTCGCCATCGGCAGGGAGAAAGACGACACGAATCTTCTTTTCCTGGATCGTGTGCTTTGCCGTTTGTTCAATGTGACTCCACTGTCGCCAGTTAGTCTTGTTCCTTGGCGCTCGTTTGTCCACATACGACAGAGGCAACGTTGCCGAGTTCATTTTCTCCCGTCATTGCGACGGACTGGACGAGAAACTTGTCGCGGCATCGGGCATCCGGGGGAGGGTCCTCCCTCATGGCCTGGAGAAGGACTGTGGAAATTAGCCTTGTGATTACCAAGTAGCCAGCTTATCCCACCTTGAACCTCGACTTCCTTTCCCGGCTCGATGCGGCCAGAGTTTGGTCGTACACAGTATCTGTCAAGAATGAGCAGCGAGCGGCATGGGACGGGCAGGCGACAAACTGCTTGGGAGCCGTGGTTTTGACCTGTTTGGCGTCAGAACCAGCTCAGTCTGGGAACGCTGTGAAACACTTGCCTTGAACGCGACTGGTTCCGCATTGGGATTGCGCAATCGCAGCGACTGGGAAACTTCGGTGGTGAAGGGGCCTAAGGACGAAGGTCAGGCACCAGAGTCTCGCACAGGCAGAAAAAGACTAGCATACGCTTGAAGCCCAACTCGGGCGGCGAAAGCTCAACGGACATGGTGGTGACGGCGTTGGCGCGAGGTGGCAGGGGCGTGATTGCAGGACAGGAGACGCAAGTACGCGATCGGCGGATGGGCAAAGGGCTACGGCGGAGACGGCGGAGAGCACGGAGCGCGCAAAGTCAATGACGACGAGGACGGAGGTGAGGCGATTCGATGGTGAAGAGGGAAAAAGTGACAATGCGCTCGCGAGAAGCAACAGGCGGACTGGAGTAGGTGGAGATTTGCGAGTACCTTCTTCCCGCGGCTGCTGATTGCCCGTTGCCTGCACGCGACGACAAAGCCGGGGATTGTCGATTCATTACAGTGAAGTTACTGGTACAGTCAGCGGGATCTGGCCATTTCGGGTAGGCAGTAGAGCCGGCTCCCTTTCTCTGCTGACAAATTCAACCTCGTTTCCTCAAGCCCTGCCAGTTCAGGCTCACCGCCATCCCCAGCGTATCAAATACACACTGTGTGGTAAGATCAGCATTGCCGGGGATCCGACGTCACCACCCGATCAGCACCCCGCCGGGGCTCTGTTCTTCTCGAAACCTTTCTCTCAACCAAAACATCCTAGCCACATCAACCTCACAACCTCATTATGGGTTCCTCCGACCTTGACCAGCTCCTGGGCATGGGCTTCGACCAAGAACGCGCCCAACTCGCCCTTTCCAAGGCCGGCTCCAGTGAGTAAACGCTAAACACGGTATCTCACTCAAACACGACTAACAACCTGCGTCTGACAGTCCCCAACGCCATTGATTGGCTCGACAAGAACAGCGAGAAGTCCATCGACGAGATCAAGGCCGAAGATGCTTCGACCGCTGAACCAGCCTCCGCCGACGCCGGAGAGGTTGCCATGAGCATGCGCTGCGCCGACTGCAGCAAGACATTCAGAACTCAAGGCGAAGTCCAGTTCCACGCCAACAAGTCAGGCCACGCCAACTTTGAGGAGAGCACCGAGGTACTCAAGCCGCTCACCGAGGAGGAGAAGAAGGCCAAGCTGGAAGACCTGCGGCTCAAGCTGGCGGCGAAGCGCGCCGGCCAGGCCGAGCAGGACAAACTCGACAAGCAAAAGAATGACGTATGTTTGCAAAACGCACACATTGGACAGACGTGTCTGACAAGTGCTAGGAAATCCGCCGCAAAGCCACCAAGGAAACCCAAGACGCCAAAGAAGCCCTGCAAGCAAAGGAGCGCATCAAGGAAGCGCAGGCCAAGAAGCGCGAGAAGCAGGAGGAGATTGAGGCGCGCAAACGCGTTCAGGCCCGGATTGAGGAACAAAAGGAAGAGCGCAGACGCAAGGCCGAACTCGAAAAGGCTGCTCGCCTTGGACAAGCACCCCCCGAAGCGGTTCCGGCTGCTGCTCCCGCGCCGCCCAAGCCGTCTGCTGCGTACTCCGAGGCCAGATTGAGGTTGCAGACCCCGAGTGGCACTGTCCAAAAGACGCTTCCCGTGGAGACAACGCTGTTCGAAGTGGCACACCAATTGACGCAGGAAAAGGGCATCACCGTCACCAACTTCACTCAGACTTTTCCCAGAAAGGTGTTTGACTCGACCGACTTTGGAATGACGCTCAAGGAGGCGGGCATGGTTCCAAGCGCGGCATTGATTGTTGGCTAGGAGGTGCATTCGAGGCGTATGGTTTGATCACAAAATGGGATTGTTGATATCTTGACGGGGTTGCTTCACATCAATGGGGACGTCATCAAAAGTGGAAATACCAAAAAGGTGGATACCAGTTTATATCGACTCATGGAACCAAGACCCTCAACGCCTTTTAATGCCCATTTCAGTGACCTATTTTGATGCCTTGGACTTTTTTGCCTTGGGCGATTTGGTGTCCTTAGCCTTGCCAGCCTTGGCCTCCTTCTCAGTCTTGCCCTTGGTAGCCTTGACCTCCTCATCAGGCTTGCTCTTGGCCTTGGTCTTCTTTTCAACCGGCTTCGTCTCCTTGACCTCCTCGACCTTCTCCTCCACAGCACCACTGCTGATCCTCTTGGATCTTCTCGTCGCCTTTTCGGTCACAGTGCCCTTGCTCGGCTCGGATTTGACCGTCTTAACAACCTCAATCTCCTGATGCGGTTCCTCGGCGATGGCCCTGGGCACCACAACAGCCGGCAGAGCTTCCTTCTTCCCTACCGCATCGACACCCTTGACAGCCGGGGCCTCGAACTCGTAGCCCAGCGCCTTGAGCTTCTCCTCCTTTTCCTTGCGCCTCTGCTCCTCCTTCTTGATGCGATTGTCCCAGCCCTCTCTCTCCATGCCGAGCCTCAGGTGGCGACCCTCCATCTTGTTGCGCGGGGCGGGCTTGAAGCGGCGGTTGGCGCCCTTGAACAGTTCCGGGTGCACCTGGTCCGCCGGAATGTAGCGGACCTGCAGGATGTGGCCGAACATGAGATACTTGTCCATGGTCTCGGCGGTGATGCGCGCGACGGACGCGTGTTTGAATTCGATGAAGGCGTAGTGCTTGGAGCGGCCCGTCTTCTTGTTGCGCGACAGCCGCAGCCGCGTAATCTCGCCGAATTGCGAAAAGTAGGCGCGCATCTGGTGCTCGTAGAAACCGTGGGGAACGCGGCTATTCATCAAACATTAGCGATGGGCAGAATATGGTGTCGTGCGATGCTTACCCGACGTAAACGACGCCCGGAAGGTCCTGGCCCTGTTCTTGAGCCTTGGTGAGCTTCTTGCGGAGCTTCTTCTCATTCGGTATCGTCGGAACTTCGTCAGCGTTGAGGCCTTCATCTTCGCCGTCCGCCTCGTCCTCGCTGCTCTCAAAGCCCTTTAGCAGGGCCGCCGTCTGGTCATCCTCCTTTTCATTTTCGCTCTCCTCGGCAGACTCTTGCGCTTCCTCTGCGGCGGCAGACTCTTCGGATTCCGGCTCAGGCTCCGGCTCAGGCTCAGATTTGCGCTTCTTGTTGCTCTTCTTGGTCGCCTTTTCAGCCTCGACCTCTGCCTTTTCAGTCGCGGGTTCCACGGCCTCGAAGAAATCAGAGGCGCGCTTGCGAGAAGGTTTGCTGCTGGCAGCAGTATCGGTTTTGGGTGCTGCGGCCTTGGCCTTGGAGGGCTTTGCGGCCGCGGTCTTTTCAGCAACAGGCGCTTCGGTTTTTTTGATTTTTTTCGTCGAGGTCGAGGGAATTGAGGCCCCGCCTGCGCATGTCAGCTGGAGTCCGGATTGAAATGAAAGACTTCATACTCTTGCGCTTCTTGTTTGTCTTTTCGGGTGCCATTGTGAATTCAATGTTTGGTGAAGAGTGAGACGCGCTTGGTGAATGGAACTTTTTTCTCCAGGTGCGCCAGCAGGGTATCGCCGAAATAGCGCCGGCGTCTACAACTTCAACCGTTGCCAACCCGAACGCTTCACATTAATATCAACAACACGCATCTCGGGAAGTCTTCGATTGAATTGGCGTGCAAGAATCCAATCTCTTGCTTGTGCAGCTCCAACTTGTCAAGTCTTTGCGTTTGACACTAACCGAAAATGGCAACCAACGTCGACCTCAATGACAGAAGAGCTTGGGATGACCGCGCCCTCATAGATGGCTGGGATGCTGCGCAAGAAGAATACAATGTACGCGTTCCAAACTCAAAAGAACTTCCTTGCGCTGATGCATGCCAGCTCTACCACTCTGTCCAGCTTCATGGCGAGAACATTCTCCACTACCTCGACAGAGAGCAACTAGAGTGTCTCAAAGAGTAAGACTTTTCGAGGACGTTACAAACATTGCTGACTTTTAAAGTGCATTTCAAGATACCGGAGAAGATGCTTACGTTGAAGCCATCGAAGCCGAACTCGGGGCCCGTCCTGCTGAGCCGGTGAAAGAAGAGGAAGCAAATGTCCCAGAAGATGCGCAAGCAGGTGATGAAGAAATGGAAGAAGCCAACGAACCCGACAAAGGTATCTTCATCTCCAATTTCGATGCTCAAAGATCAGACAAGCACATTGGACGATACTAACCCAATCCAGACGACACGGCCGCGCAAGACCAACTACTCCAAGAGACGGCAGCATCCGCGCACTACGCACCAAACCCAACCTCACCGGGCCCAATCATGAAAAGTAATCCTAAATCAACCATCTCTCGAAGCACGCATCTAACAAGGCAGCAGTGGAAGACGAGCTGGTCCGCAACATGATGCTATCATGGTACTACGCGGGCTACTACCAAGGCAAATACGAAGAGCGAAGCAGCAACAGCAGCAGCAGCAGCAGCGCGTCTCAGCCACCGGGCCCATCATCCAAATGAAGGACTTTTTGGCAAATGTCGAGTTTTGCTTTCCGACGACGCTGCGCCACATGCAGCAACGATCCTCCATTCCCACCCACCACATCCGACACGCTGCGACGGATGCAAGAATGGGCGTCTGCACTCCGGCCATTAGGTAGTCGATATGCGCGAGCTTCTTGACAAGCCCATCACACTGACCGGGGCCTACCCGCTTATTACGACGAAAAAGTACCATTGATCCCAAGAACGATATCAGCCTCGCACACCACGGCACTAGGACCGGGCCTGTCCCCTATCCACAGACCCCAGAACAAAAGAGATGGAATAGCCATGTGGCTGGGTGGCTAACTGGCGGGGCGACACTATGCAGAGAAGAACAGAGAAAAAAAATATTTGGCAGCCATTCGAATAATGAGACGGACATGCGACGCGGTCCGAGACGCAGCCAACACGGCCAAGCCGCGAGGCTGTCATGTCGCCGCGCCCGAATAACCAGCTCTCCTCAAATCAAATGGCCGGGGGAGGCTCCCCTTTTTCGCTGGGGAGCGAAGGAGCCGGCGTCGTTGAGGCGCACCCGAGCTTCCGCGCGCGCGAAGCACCGTTTTGCTTCATACATGGGTGTGGTGTATGGTGGCCAATTCAATACCTAGTTGAGGCGCAGGCAGGCTACTGGTAGGTAAATTCGGATTTGACCGTCTTATATCCATGCTTCCTTGACAGCTCTTGACCATTTCGCGTGCGTCTCTCTCCCTTTTGACCCGTGCTGTGCCCTTTTCCAACACGCGTTTCTAGGATCTCTCTCGTCCTCATCCACTTCTCTCTCTCCTCGCTCGTCCTTCGCACCGCAGCGCGGCACCCACCCTCTCATCCACACCACACCATGCGCCCACTCCCCCTCAGCATCCTCCTCCTCGCGCGCTTCGTCGCCGCGCAAACCGTGCACACCGTCACGGTCGGCGGGCTCAAAGAAGCCGCCGCGCCCGGCGGCCAGCCCTCGCCCAACTTCATCTACCAACCTGAGTCCATCACCGCGGCGCCCGGCGACGTCGTGCAGTTCAACTTCCTGCAGCTGAACCACACCATCACGCAGAGCTCGTTCGAGAACCCGTGCGCCAAGGCGCCGGGAGGCTTCGACTCGGGGTTTGTCGTGAATGAGGATGGCCGGCCGGGCTTGCAGTTTAGTGTGCGCGTCAATGACACGAATCCGATTTGTGAGTTCTGTTCGGGAGGAAGAGGGGAGGGTTGGGGATGTTGCACGGCTTGCTGATTTGTTGGTTGCTTGATGTCGTGTAGGGGCGTACTGCGCGCAGCAGACACACTGCGGCAAAGGCATGGTCTTCGCCATCAACGCGCCGCAGGCCGGGACGACGTTCAACGCGTTCAAAGCATCCGCCATCTCGCAAGGCGGCAACGGCGCGCTGACAGCGGCCGGCATCACGGGGCCGACGCCGGCGCCGGCCGCGGTGCAGCCTCAAGGCCAACAGCCCCAGCCCGCCGCTGCCCCCCAGCCGGTGCCGTCGATTGTGCCGGGCAACGGGCAGTGTCGCGATGGCAGCGCGTGCGCGTGTAGCTGTCTGTGTGGCTCCGGTAGCTTCCCTCCGCAGGCGGCGCAGAATAATTTTGGTGGTTATGCGGGTAAGTCTGTCGAGCTGGCGCTGGACATCTTGTGGGCGCTGGCGGCGAGATTGACAGGCATGCGGTTCCCTTCCTTGTGTTGTTGGAATCGTGTGCGTAGAGAGATGTGCTGACTTGTTTCCAGGTATGCTGCCGGGAGGAAGTAGGAAGTAGGAAGTAAGAGGGGCTTGTTTTCGTGTGCTTGATGCATGACAGTTGAAATCCGCTGAGCGACTGACTGTATTTCGTTTGAGCGATGCTTCACACTTACCTTTTACCATTTTTCAGCATTAATTGAGCGTCAATTTAAGGGTCTTGAAGCAAACTCGTCATGCTCCCTTGTATCCATATCGCAGCTTTTCAAGCCCGGCCACATCAACCGGGGCGAGCTGTGAGCGAACCAAAAATACCAGACCAAGCACAACTACCTCTATCAGCATAGCTTCGAGACCGAGAGATCAACTTACTGCCCGGGACCCATCCCTCCCACTCGCCGACTCTATCTCCAGCGGCCCAGCAATTTAACGCTACAATGCCGGCCACCAAAACATTCAACAAGCCAATATAGCGCTCAAGCGGGCCATCGCCATCCGGCAGCAGACCCAGCGCCTGCACCCAGTGTGCCAACGGCGTCTTGTCGCCCACACCCGCACCCATAGGCCCACCACTCAGCTCAAACGAGCTCGGTGCAGCAGCACCAAGCGGCACGTAACATAGCACCCATCCCGACGCTGCCAGGCTCGTCAGAGCTAGCAGGGAAGTGAGGCATTCGGAGAAGCTGGAGGGAGCAAAGAGCGGGCGCAGGTAGAGCAGTGTGGAGAGGGCGGGGAGAGAAAGAAAGACGCGGCGGTAGAATGTCGTGCGAGCGGCGTCTTGGGCGCGAAGACGCGCAATGAGCTGCGCTTGTTCTGCGCTTGGTTAGCCACGAAGCGGCGAGATGTGGTGGCTGCATGCCTTCTTCGTCGATGCCTTCGACAGGCTCGTCTGAGTCGGAATCCGCGTCTGTGGGGTAGCGAAACGCTTTTCGCAGGCGCGTGGAATCCATGTTGTCAAGAAGCGTGTGGAAAGGCCGTGGGTCAACGCGCGCCGTGATCAATGACGCAGACGGCAGAAAACAGCGCTAGTCCACCGCCCGCCGATCACCAAGCTCCCGATGAATTAATCGACTCGGCCGCCAGCAGTTGCACCACCACACCACTCGTCACGATGCGCACACCCATCCGGCCCACGCTCCTCCGAGGAGCGCCGCTACGGCTCCCTCTCGCACCTTCACGAAGCCTCGTCTCCGCGCCGAAGCCGGGCAGCGGACCGCTCATGACGCGGCGGGCGGACCGCGCTCTGCCGGCCGTCAACTCGCGGCGATGGATGTACACGCTGCCGCTCTTTGCGCTCGTGGTCGGCGGGTCGACGCTGGCCATCTTCAACTACCAGAAGCAGACGTCGTCGGTGGTCGAGGCGACGCTGTACGCGCTGCGGACGGACCCGCGCGTGCGCGAGGCGCTGGGCCCCGAAATCTACTTCGCCAGCAAGGTCCCCTGGATCTGGGGCACCATTGACCAGGTGCACGGCAAGGTTGACATCGAGTACGCGGTCAAGGGGCGGCGGCAGCGCGGCACCGTGCGCTTTGTCAGTCTGAGGAAGAGCAAAAAGGGCTTTGTACGTTCTACTCTTTTTGGAATCCTCCTCGTCTTCTGGAATTGATTGCTGATGTTAGCCTTGCAGTTTGAGACGGTCGAGTGGAGTCTCACGACTGATGACGGCCAAACGCTGCAGCTTCTCGACCCCGACAAGCCCGATCCGTTCCGCCGTCAGGACGATGACGAGTGAACACGATGAAACCTGGATGACAGTGTATAGGGCGACGGGGGTTTTCTGGCAGACGTGTATCACCACTGCATCATACGGCGTTTGGAAAATGGTCATTGCAGGTTGGCAACTGTTGCCGCAGCTAAAACACGCATCGGCAGTTGCAAAAAATGTCAACCTCGTTTCAGCAGCGCACGCAAAACCACGAATATTTGTCAATTCTACGTATCCATTTTGAGCGCCCCTGGAAGAAAAGAAAGCCTCTGTTGAGAATTGTATGAGAGAAGATACATTAAGGAGTGGTGAGAAGAGAAGGCGTAGTGTGCCGAGCGAATGGATGCACGCTGTCAGTCATGCTGTCATGATTCGAATTGCTCGTTAAGGTATGCCAAGAAACAGGCGTCATGCCTGCAAAGCGAACGGATTCCAAATCCACAGAGAAGAAAGAAAAAAAAGGGTATCTAATCCATTGCCGACGCAGGGGTCAATGACGGCGGCGCATAAACGCGAGAACAGAAGAGCGAGACGAAACCCCTGTTTCAGAACGTCGGCGACAGCTCGTAGGGATTGTTTTCGCGCCTCAGGGCACGCATGCTGGGGTGGTGCGTCAGATCCGGCTTCTGGACGGTGCTGCGCAGGCGCTCAAACTCGGGCGAGCGGTTGATGGGGCCGCCGTTGACGGGCGGCGAGATGTTGAGCGGGCCCGAGATGTTTTCGATGAAGCCCGTCTTTTTGGCCTTTTTGGACATGGCCGACTTGGTCGATTTGGCGTCGGACACGTCGTTGGTGTACTGGTTTTCGGCGTAGCGGTTGGGGAAGAGGGAGGCGCGAGCACTGCGGAAGAGCGAATTGGAGGTGGGCGGCTCAGGGGCAACAGCAGCAGCAGCCGTGGGGGTGGGAGTGCGCGGTTGGTACGGCATTGGAGTGCGAGTGTTGGAGACGCTGTTCATCGACGTCTTGACGCTCAGAGTCTTTTGAGCGTGCTCCATTTCGCGCTGGGCCTCGGCGTCCTGCAGAGCAACGACGCCATGGGCTCGCACGCGCCTGGCAGAGATGCGCAGCTTGCGGTCCCGGAAGATGAAGCTGATGCCAATGTTGAAGAAGCCGACGGCTATGCTGACGATTCCGGAGCTGAGCACGAGGCGGAAAAAGGGCGTTCCCAGCGTGGCTTCATTGATTTCCTTGTTCAGACTGCCGAGCAGGTTGACGCCCATGGTGATCATTGCCAGGCCGAGCACGACGAAGCCATGGTCGTAGCTGAGGAGCGGCCAGTTTTGGACAAAGTATTTCCTGAAGACGGACAGCTCAGAGACGACAAGGAAGACTGCAGCAGCGGTTAGTGGTGCTGTGATGGTGAGGGGAAAATACGTACGAGCAATGAGAGCAGTGATGACTCGACCGCAGAGGTCGAAAAAGTAGTATTGGTTGGAGCGGATGATGGTCTTGACAACGACGACAACGCTGGAAGTGCTGACGGCGAGCAGGACGAGAATGTTCAAGAGGCGGAAGATGTTGAGCAGGATGTAGCCTGGGCCAGCCAGGTTCTTAATGGAGAAGAGCGACATTTGGGAGCTGCAGAGGAGTGGAGGATGCAGAAGCGAGGGTGGAGTTGGATGGACGAGTCCAGAGCCTCGTAGAGGTCGTGGTGACGCTCAAGTGAAAGGCAGCGGAGCAAAGGGCATGTGCATGGAGCCGAGCGTGAAGTGAAGAAGCAGAAGCGGATGTGAAGAGCTTGACATTGTGTGTGTAAACTAGCAATTGGCAGGGAACAGCGTTGTGGTCATGGATGGCGGCAGACGGGACTCGAGTGAGCAAGGCGTTCGGCCAATTGCCCGAGCTTTTGTCACAGTTGATGAAACGCCGGACTCAGTCGATGGCTTGTGGTTTGTTTCTGCCTGGTTCCCTGCGGCGAGGCGGCCTAGGCAATGCTGGGCGCTAGGCGCTGAAGTTTTTCCGGACAACACCTCAAATGACGTTGTCAAAGCCAACTGTTCCATGAACAATGGAAGAACAGGACGCCCTGAGAAGCCCACAACCTCTGAGCTATATGCCAAACTTATCACTGCTGACTTGAGAATGATAGAAGTAAAGTCTTGCTCAGTGGAAATAACGCCACTCTGGTCTGTGCCCGATGCTCGAGGCCGGACATCAGCCACTCTTCTCTGCCACTGAATCCAAACTTTTCAGGCTCCGCATTACCAGTCTATCGCTTCTTCATTCCAAAGCCTGTCGAGAAATGCTCAGACGCGGAGCGAAAACGTCGTGCAAGCTTTGCCGCATGCGGTGGTCCAACATGCGGACGCTGTTGCCCTGGAGCAACTTTCTTGCAACAAAGAGATGCTTGGCCCTCTTCTGCTTGCCACTGACTGAAAGAAAAGTTAGCCACTCTTTATTTTAGGCCTTGCGCTGAGTGTGTTGGGAATCCACCTACACCAGTCACGCACGCTCTCTTTTTCCAATCCCAGATACTGAGACAAGACATCGATTTCGAGCTCGTTGGGTTCCTGGCAGATGCTGAAGAAGCTCTCAAGTGTGTCGTTTGCTTCAACATCCCTCCTGGAAGTCCATCTTGAGCGAGTCACATCCTCCTGCCAGAAGTTGTCACCGACCTCTTCTGGAAAGTCCAGGTCCGCGAAATCGGCCTCAACCTCAAAGGGCTCGACGACCAGCTTGACGAGATTACAGCTTCGCGCGGTCGCATCGGTAGTTCTGTAAATCATCAGCACACGTCATTCTGTGTTCTTGCACACAGCTTACTCAGTAAGTGCTTGCTTTAGAGCGCAGCGATTGATTGCCTCGCGGCGAATTCTTCGCCCCTCAGGCTCTCCCTCTGAATGCCCGACGCATTTTGAGAATCCCTCCGAAGCGCCATCATTGATCATCGTTAACATATTGTTTGCCAGTCCTTCTTCCATGCGGTAAAGCATCGTTAAGTCATCGAGTCTCAGGAATCGTGGATCGACACCTTCTTGGAAGAGAAAGGTCCGGTTCATCGGCATTATTGTTCTCGGGCTATCATCCAGAGGTCTGTTGAGTTTAGAGCCATTCAAATCCTCAACATCAGAAATCAAGCCTTTGAGTTTGTTGGCTGCTGACTGGTTGCTGTCGCGAGATTTTAACCGGTCGAACGCCTCCCATTCAAGACGGTTCTTATTGAAGGGCTCGAAGATACACCCGACTGGTGAAGTATCGCTGTCTTCCAGATCATCGACTCGCGGAGGACACCGATCCTGGATCTTTTTGGGCGGAGGGAGAGTATCATCCTCCGAACCTTCGACTGGTGGGCGATAAACATCTTGTAAAGCGAGGAGGCGGGTAATCTCATCGTTATCCATAGTCGCGAGGAGAGAACTGAGGTGGGAGTAGATGGCAAGTTGCTGAGAGGGTCAAGGTTAGCAAGGAGAGTGAGGCAGGACCAGAGATCGGTAAGTGGAGATGCACACACATCACAATGTGAATGTAATTCACTCTGATTCACTGACAAAGTTGGTGCGCAGGTTTAAGGTGGCACTGTGAATTGAGCTGAAGGCTGTCTAGTGGGATTTTGCTGCACCTGCGCCAAAATGTTTCCCTCGCCGAGCAACCCTTCTCTACCCTTTCAACAACCCCCAACCCTCAGACCCTCAGACCTCAACACAACTTCCACACAACAGCCTCACAACTCTAACCTTCTACATCCCAATGAGACCAAAATGAGCTCTCTGCAAGTTCCAATCCCGATCGGCGGCCCTGTCTTCGTGATGCGCGCTGTGAACCAGCTGGTGGAGCGCTTCTGGGCCGAGTCGCTCAAGCAAATTCGCAAAGGTCGCAACGAAGTGGTCGTTCCATTCGAGATTGCCTACGCCCTTGGCCAAGCCGGCGTTGACCGTGTTGCTCAGCGCTTCAGGTATGGCACCAGCTCCGCAACCGAGTGACCAAACTTGCTAACCAGTGCTAGCGAACATGTCGAGGCTCCGGTCGCAAAGACTGTCGACGCAGAACAGCAAGTTCTGCGCATACTTCCGCCTCCAGAGCTGAGGACCGTCGAGTCATCCGAGGTGAACGCACCGTGTGCGGTCGACAAAAACGCGACTCCCGCAAAGCCTCCTGCCACAGTGGATGCGAAGAGTACTAGGACTCGAGTCTTGGATAATGCGCGGTCCTCCAAGCCCAAGGTGCCGCGTCCTTGCAATCCTTTCATCATGTACCGAAACTTTCTTCACCAGAGAGTTACGATGGAGAATCCAGGGTTACACAACAATCAAATCTGTAAGAAGCTCACCTTTGCGGTGCGATGATTAAAACTGACAATCTCAAAGCGAAGATCATCGGCAAGATGTGGCAACAAGAATCGCCCGAAGCGAAGGAGTATTGGCGCGAGCGAGCCAAGCTAGGGAAGGAAGAGCACAACATCAAATTCCCGGACTACCAGTATCGTCCACGCAAGCCTGGTGAGAAGAAGAGACGCATGACCAAGAAGAAGCTTGCCGAAGCTGCAGCGGCTGCACGCAGCAAGCCCGCGATTTCCGACGAGCCTCTCACATTCGACCCTCCCATTTCCCTCCCGATCGCTTCTGGACAGACGGCTGCATACCTCGTCGACCCACACCAGAAGTACCTCGGATATGACTTGGAGCCCAGCGCGACTGGCAGTCAAATGTTTCAAACAACTGTCAAGAAGCATGCAGAATGCCCAACCGCACCAACAAACAATCCTCTTGTCACCCTGTCCTCAAACGCGGCTGCCGATCAAGACGCTTACGAAGCAACTCTCGATTCTGTCGACCTCCAGCAGCAGGCGGAAGCTATGGACGTCGCAGAGAAACAGCTCAGGCATGCTCTTTTGGACGATCTCGGCTACAGTGTTCAGCCTGCTTTAGACCAATCCTTCGTTGAGCACAGCTTCAATGCAGCGGCTGACCGTGAGGTCAATTTTAGTGCTGCACCCATGACCGAAGGCTTCGACTTCCCACTTGGCGACTTGAATCATGATTTCCTGGGCAGCACTCAGCTGGAGTTCGGAAACTTCTACGACATTTGAGCACAAGCAGGTATGATCCACCAACGCGGCTTGGCCTTCACAGAAAAGCTCATCACAAAATCATTGGCAAAAGGAAAGCCTCTACACTTCGATCGAGGCACTCTCACGAGGAAGGATTTCAGCTCTAAACTGTGTCTCTTCCTCGTTCAGTGTGATTTCAGACTCCAAGCGGTCTGGAACAATGTATTCCTCGTCATAATCTGGATTGGAATTCGCATGCGATGCGTATTCAGCCGAGGACGAAGAAGGAGAGGTCGACTGTGAGGGTGAAGACGGATCTTTTAAAGCCGAAAATGCCTCGCGCTGGAATTGACTAAGTGTAGGCTGTTGGGAGTCGACCGTGGCCATCACAGTGTTAACCACTGGTCAAGCAATGGTGGAGAATGAACCAGACCTCTTAAATTTCGGCTTGATTGGAGAATCGCGAGGGCCCATGCCCGCGGCCCTATATATCCTTGTTTCACTTTTACTACTCATGGTGGACATGGTTCTGGCCATCCTTTATGATGTGCCATTGTTTCTAAGGGCATGCCCAAGACAGGCTTCTCCTAACTACTAGGATAATCTGTTTCGCTGCCCTTCTTCATGTCTTTTTAGACATTCAAGGGGTTGTCTTCTTTTGAATTGGACATGGAGTCCATCAATGTATTATCTTAGGAGCCTTTCTCTATAGTCTACTATAGTCCACCTCTTATATTATTAAGACGTGTATTGTAGAATAGCATATTTTCCTAGTTTATCATGACTAAAGTCTTAGTAATAACCTCTATAATTCTATTTTAAATAGTATAGTATAGCTATAGCTATACTCCTTAGTAATTACTTATACTATAGTATATAAATTAGTATATAATAATATAAATATAATTAGCTATCTATATTAGGGGTTGACCCCAAGGTGCTAATGATAGTAAGGTAAAGATTAGATTCAGAAGAAATCTCTAGAGAAGAAAATATCCTCTACTCCCTTATATGATCCCTTTATACCAACCCCCCCCCCTCCCCTTAGCCCCTTTTCCTAGACCCACTCTTAGTATTTAACCTCTTAGTAGATAGCTGAGGTCTAGTATGAATAGCTAAGGTCTGCAGTAATTTAGAGTTTCATATAAACAAGACTCTCAGTTGAGTCTTCTCTTGGCAAGGGCTTGTGCGGCCAAGCGGAGCGCTGTGGTGTTGAGCAGGGGAGCGAAAACTGGGGCGGCCGATCGAACTGTTGCTGCGTGGACGCGCAAAAGCGTGGATATCGCATTGCAATTTTGACGGTGCAAACAACATGGCATTTGGTCGGTGTCGTTGAGCGGTGACGGGGCCGATGGTTCCATTCACGTTCTGGCTTCTTCGCAGTCCACGTCTGTCCGCCCGCGCTGTGGCGCTATTTTTATCGCGCGGTCTTCGCCCACCGGCTCCCTCTGCACCTCTTCTTTTTTTTCCACACCCAGACCAGGCCCTCTGCCAACACCACCGACAACCCACCCCGGCTCTCCTCAACTCCCACCATGGCCCGCGGTAACCAGCGTGAAAAGGCTCGCGAAAAGAACCAAAAGGCTCAGGCCGGCACGGTATGTCCGGTCTTCTCTCCTATCTGTCGGGCTTGCCGCTAACCGCCCTCGCAATCCAACAGAAGAACAAGAACAACGTACGTCGTCCGCGATCAGCACTTCTAGGCCCGGCTTGCTCTATTTTCTCGCGCGACCTCCCTACCCTTCATTTCACCCATCTAACGTGACCTCTGTCCAGATGTCCGGCACCGAGTTCCAGCGCGCCAAAGAGGATGCCGCCGCCATTATGCGCGCCAAGCAGGCTGCCGGTACGTCTTCTTCTCCTATTCACCACCGCCGTCTACTGACTGGCGTCTCTACTAGCCGACGCCAAAAAGGCTGAGGCTTCCAAGAAGAAATGAGCTTCATGTGCCTCTTGTTTTCTTTTTCCTTCCCCCGAGTTGGCCTCGGCCACGGAGCTACGGAGTAGAGTTGGTTGTTGTTGTTGTTGGTCACCGTCTTTGCGCGCGTCCGTCCCCTACGTCTCTTCCGCAGGGGATTACCCCCTACCTACTTACCCAGACATACATCCACGACTTTTCTCGTCCTCCCCTACGCTCCATCGCTGTGATTGCTTTCATAAATGAGCCTGCGCCACCGTGGCACCGGCACTCATAGCCGGGCGTGCCACCTCCCCATCCAGCGCGGCCTTGCGTCATGCATGAGAAGCTTCGACGGTGAAGGCCGGTCAGGCACGCGCTCCTCAAACACCAACCCATGCAGAGCGGCCGATTTTCCCAGCCTGATCAGATCATCGTGCCTGACAGCTCCCGCGACTCGAGAGAATAGACTTGAGAGCAGCGACAAGGTCTGCCGTTTCGACCCGCCAAGTCGGGACTCGTACGTCGTCAATCGTCCGTCCGTCTCCTATCCTCACTCGCCCGGGCCCACTCGCCTAGCGAGCATCCCTCATCCCAGATTCCTCGTTCCCCGCTAGGCTAGGTACAAGAGTCTGGCGAGGAGCAGCAGCGCATGCTCCTGGCCGGCCCGCCGTTCCCTGCAACTGAGCAACGTCAAAGAAAAACTCTATTTGGACCTGCCTTGCCCTGACGTGTGTGCTCGCAACAACGCCTCCAGGCACGTCCTCTGACGGATGCCGTTTCTGCATGACTGACGGCCGCGTGCGATTGCGCTCCATCAAACGGCCATCCAGATCGCCAATCCAGCGCATCACCTGCATCGTTTCGTTTTGTTTCGTTTTCGGTGCGTACGCCGGCCGTCAAGCTTTTCGCGCTCTCCGTGCGTTACCGCGCCGAGGTAGGTGTGGAGCTACCTACCGTTCCGTAGTCATGACAACAAACTTCCCTCAACCTACGCACCCACCACAGACAACCTTCGGCAATGCGCCGACCTAGCACCCTGTCTGTCTTTGCGCGCGGGGTCAAACCCATCCACTCTGCTGCTGTGCCTCGTCGCTGTGCCTTGCAGTTGTTGACTCCGCGTCCGCGTTTGGCTGACTACTTGTCTGCGTACTGTGTGTGCACCTCCTTTACCTCACTTACCCCTCTCCCATCCCAGACTCCACCGCATCATTAATCCGTTACGCAGCAACGCGCGCGGTCGAGACGAGACGCCCCTCCCTCGTGCGGATCGCTCGATCGCATGCTTTGACGTCACTCACTGGACCTACCTACTTCCCCGGCGCCCCCGAATGCTAACGCTATGGACGTGTCGACTCGGAGACCGCTGGCGACGTGAATGCTCCACCATCTCTGATGCGCTCAGAGACTCCAGGCTCCCATCCACCCCTCCGCCTCCTTCTTCTCCGTCCCTCCCCCTCCCCTTTCCTGACCCCAGCTCGCTCTCTGCCATCCTCTGCCCCAGAACACCGCCAGGACCTGTCCTCCCTTACAGTACATACCGGCGCACAAACAACACCCTACCCTTCCACCACTGCCCTCCCTGATCTGTCACATCCCCCTCCTCCTCCGGCGGCGGCGGGACGGCTGGCTGGCGGCCGGGCATGCCACGCCATGCCGTCCCGTCGGCTCGGCTGCTAAACGCATTTATCTGACGTCCCGACACGCACGCACGCAAGGACGGCAGGCCGACTGGCCGACGGACGGACGAGAGCGGTTCGTTTGCTCGTTGGTGGGTGTGTATACAATAGGTCAGTCATGGATGTGTGGATGTACGGTAGTATAGGCGGTGTGGTAACGGCTTACCGTACTCTGCTACTATGTACGTATATACATAGGTATGTATAGCTGGTTGCGCTGAGGGAGCAGAGCTTTTGTCCATCCGGGTCTGTCAGGGGTCTGGTGAAGGGACTGGGTGAGCGAGTGAGTGGGTGAGTGATAGTTAGGTATATGCTCCCTCACATGTACGATGGGCACCGCTACTGCTGCTCTTTCGTGAATGCCCTGATCAATCACTCGCATCTCAGCGGGTGACTCAGCAAGCCACGCCATCACGTGAGCGCGCGGCTGAGTCAGTCGCGGAAACAAGGGACGGGCAAAGACGCGTCTTCATCGCAACCACAACCTTCCGACGCGTCACCATCAACACTCCCCACCATCTTTCCAGAAATCTCTGACTAGCTCTTTTCCCTGACCCTACCTCACCACAAAGCTCCACTCCAAAGCTCTGCTTGCCATCGTCATGTCTCAAACCGCTCCCTCAACCACGCCCGAGGGCCTCGCACGCCTCCAACGCTTGAAAGGCACGCTGCGCGACGTAGGCTACACGGACACGACCGAAACCACCTCCGCCGCGCCCTACCCGCAGGAGACCTTCGACACGCTCGACATGGCGGCCGCCGAGGCACAGTTGGCGCAGTTGAAACAAGCAGTCGACTACGTGCTGGCGCGCCAACCGCCGGGCCACTACGCGGCGGGCAGCGTGCTGCAGGCCGAGCCGCAGATGGGCGACGACGAGTGGGAGGCGCTGTGCGTGGAGGTGTCCAACGACGCGATACACTCGGCACTCTCCGGCGCGCAGCCGACGGTGTCACAATTACTTCGGAGCCATCTTCTGCTACTTTAGACGCCCAGTGCGCTTTCTTGAATATCTGTACCATCAATTCTCAAGCAAAGCTGTGGAATGCGTGTCTGAAAATGAAGTTGATACCTCCCTTTCTACCGTCACCTCTCAGGCAGGAGACTTGACATCATCCTCTTGTTCAATTTGTTGCCTGCCTCTGTGCCAAAGCTCGCGCCTCCTTCCGTGTGAACTCAGAGACAGCAGGACGTGCGCTCAGGGCCGGGGATCTGCTTGAAATCAGTATCAACGTGGGCGTGGAACTTGGGATGCACTCACTTCGGGGTCCAGTAAAGAAATCGCGTAGCGTTTCGTCCACCGCTTCCTCCGAACCCTCGACACTCAGCTCGTCCTGATCTGTTCCATCGTCGAATCTCTCCCCAGGCGTATGAGTTTCAAAACACTCCAAATCTCTCGTTGCAACAGCGAGTCTTTCCTCCTTGACCCGGATATCATTTCTCAACCGTGGCTGCATATCTTCAAGTCTGCTGCATGCAAGGACTAGGCGGTTGTGGACAGCAATAAAGTGCGGCTGCCCCTCGAGAAATCTGTCGTCGTCGTCCATGTCGTCCAACATCTTGTAGGCGTCTACCAGGTTCTTTCTTGCTTTTCGGAGTTCCTCTTGGAGAAATGCCAGGTCTTGACATAGTCCTTCGCATCTGTCTTCGAGCTGCTTCCGGAAACGAGCCCGGGCACGAGATAGAGGGCTCGCAGCCTGAGTTTGTGTCTGGAGCGGAGTCAACGGACGGCTCTGTCGCGGAGTAGATGGAGAGTTCGGTCCAGGCGAGTTGCTTTGCCGCATGGCCCGTAGTGCTTCGTGCAAGTCGCGAAATTCAAAGCGGTCACCATTGTGCCCATTGACACCATTCGAAGGCGAAGAGTTTGACGGAGTTCGCGGCCGGCCCGGAGTAGATGGAGAGGTCCGTCCAGGCGTGTTGCTTTGCCGCATGGCCAGTAGTTCTTCTTGCATGTCGTGAAATTGAAAGCGGTCTTCATCGTGCCCGTTGACGCCATTTGTGAGAGGAGAGTCTGACGGAGAATGGGGCGCAGGCCCGCACCCGTTCACACACTGTTTGGGCGGAGACATGATGGCGAGAGACGAGATGTAGGCAAGGCGTCAAAGTACTGTCGATTCTGGGAGTTGTAGCGATGTGTGAGATATGCTGACCGATTGAGTTCTAGCGAAAGGCGTGGGTTTTGTTAAAGCGATGTATGAGATGTACTGGATGAGAAAAGTCCGGCGCAAAGGCGCGTTCTTTAAAGCGAGCCATGCCCACGCACCTGCCCATCGATGGTAGTCCACTCCCATATTTCCTTCCTTCTTGGGTCAGCCTTTCTTTCAAGGGTCGGCTTGGAAGCCGTTGCCCAAATCTCTGATGATGCACAAATCAGCAAAAGGCTCGAATTGTAAATCTACAATGGCGTTTGAGGAATTCGAAAAACGATGTACAGCGAATCCAAAACAGTTTCCAACTCCTCGCCTCGCAAAGCGCCTGTCCACCGCTGCATCAACGACTTTTTAACCTGCAACATGTCCACATTGTCCAGCTTACCGACCCACGAGAGCAACCTATTTGTGCGAACCAGCAGCCCCCGTTACCCTCAGAATAAAGTTTACCATGACGGCCGCCAGCAGAGCAATGGCCAGAACTGTCGGACCAAACCGATCGTCGAAGCCGCTCTGGCCGCGCTGGCGGATGCTCTTGGCGCGCCAGTGAAAGGTGACGAGGGCGTACAGCATGGCGGCCATGGCCACGAGGGTAAAGAGGCCGGCGCTGATTTGGCCGACCTTGTCACCAAAGTTGAGGAGGCCGACGGCGAGGCCGCCAAGGATGACGGTGAAGTTGAGCCAGGACAGGAACGTGCGCTCATTGGCGAAGAAGACCTTGGGCTCGACGCGCGTGGGCAGGGCGATCCGCTTGCCTGGAGGTAGAGGTCAGCGCGCAGCTACGTTGCACTGGAACTTGGGCTCCTCTTACCGGGCGCGGTTTGGAGGAGGGGCTGGCTCGACATGATGATATCCCGGAGATTCCTTGGGGAGCGTGCGCGGGACGGCTTTGGGGCGTGCAGGACGACGGCGGACGTGTGTGTCGGCGCAGGTGAAGCGGCTGGTCTGGCGGCGAGGAGAGGCTGCTGTTCCAACTGGAGGAGTAGAAGGTCTCCAAAGGTTCCTCGTGCAGAATTTGTCGTGAGCGAGCGGGGAGTCCAGATGCAAAGGGAAGTTAACGTCGTCGACGCCGCACGAGTGACGGAGAGTCGACGGTGATTGGCCGAGGTGGCCGCTCGGACTCGGACTCGGACGTGGGTGATGGCTTCCCCGTCGCTCCGCAACCGTCACCAGCTCAGCCAGCTCCTGATAGCACAACACCCAGCATCCCGACTCCCTGTCTGCCGCAAAAACAACTGCAAAACATCCTCCGCCCCCTCTGCCGCCGCTTAAACAACTCCATACTATATCACTCACAATGGCTGCCCCTGTAAGACCTGTCTCGGACGCTGCATTTTACTCCTATTCTGCCTACTGATGCCCTTTGCAGCCCGTTTCGGAAACCCGCCTCAAGCAAATCGCTACCGACGTACGCCAACGCCCCAGCTTTCCATCTCCCCACACTGACGAGACTCTACACCAGGCCTGCGATGCCGCCATTGGCAAGGCAGAGAGCTACGTCCACGCCTCGACGGCCGAGTGGAACGAGACGATAATCGTACGTCTTGCGCTCCAACGACGTCGCATCAAGGTGCCCGTAATCTGACACTGGCCGCAGAACTCGATCCTCAAGTCCCTCATCAGCGAGACATCGACGGGCCCCAACAACCAGCCGCCGTTCAAGTACGCCATCAACAGCACCATCATCCAGCATGCCCCTACCTTCAGCCGGACCGCCGACAGCGATTCGACCGAGGACCCCGCCGCAAGCCTGGCCAAGGTGGGCCGCCGTGGCATGCACAGCGCCGCCGGCGCGTACTGGAACAACGAAAAGGACGGCATGTGGAGCTACAAGTACGAGGGCGGCGACAAAAAGGGCCTCGACGTCGTCATCAACATCATGTGGATCGCCATTTAGACGCAACCGTAACAACCAACAGGAAAGAAAAAAAAAACTTGTCATCTAGACTGAGAAGAGACGGGATCATATGGGCCACTTCTTCGCATATACTCTTGTGCAGTTAGGTATTGAGCATGCGCTTGGTCTGGTTGGAGCTTGGAGTCAGTCCGCTCGTTGTCGTCTGTCTGTCTGTCTGTCTAGAACGGGGGCTGAAGCTTGTTCTCTTTGGATCTTTGGTGTGTTGCGTTGTTGTTGTTGTTGTTGTTGCTGCTGCTGCTCGCTCGGTGGCATCAAACTTGGAAAATCAAACTGGCGTCTGGACAGGATTCGAGCATTGGAAACTCAAATGGTAAAGCCTGCTGGGCGTTTTCTTTACTTTCGTCAATCGAGAAGCGTTTGGACCGCACTGCCGTCGAAACAAACATGTTACCGATCTGCAGCTAGGGAGGCATCCGTCTGAGATCCCAAACCCGTTTCTCCGTCCCACTAATCTACCAATGCATTAGTCGCCGCTGTCAATCCCGCACCGCACCCCTTCACTTCTGGCAGTCTCCCACAAAGCGCTCCCAAAACGGCGCATGCACCAATCCGCCAATACGATGATGCGCCACACCCTCCCACAAATTGGCATACGTTATCTCATCCAGGTACTCGAGGTTGACAAACGGCTCGGCACCGCCGTTGACGACGGCCACGGGCACGTCGCTCTCCTCGCAGAGCTGCCGCTGGTCGACGCCGCGCCCGCTCTTGAAGGCTTCGAACATGATGCGCTGCGCGCGACCATCAGTGCGCTGCGCTGCGGATCCAGTCGAAGCGTGGCTCCCCGATGGCGGCGTAGGGGAAGGTCGAGAAGGCGGATGCGGGCCAAGTTTCTTGCGAGGCGAGGAGCATGCGGTCGCCCTCTTCCTCGTCCTCCTTCTCCTCGCCGTTGTCATTCGGTTTTGACGCAGGCGGCGGATGTTGAAGAAAGCCCGCCGCGACCTGCGCCTCGCCCAGCGCCGGCGGAGTCCCCACGATCATGACGCCCTTGACACATCTCTTTGAGTCCGCGGCCACCATCTCCACCGCCACGTGCCAGCCCAGACTCCACCCCAGCACGACGACACCCCCAGAAAGACAGCCCAACGCTTCCTGCGCGTCGAGCGCGGCGGCTGTGTAGGCGGGCTGCGTGTAGCTAGCCTCAGGATGCGGGGCGTCGGTTGAGGCGCCGTGGCCGGGGAGGTCGAGGAGGAGGGTGCGGTGCGCTGTTAGGGGGGAGGAGTGTGCGCGGAGGTGTGTGAGGAGGCGGTGGAAGGATAGGCTGCAGGAGGAGTTGCCGTGGATGAGGAGGATGGTTGGGGGCGTGTTGGGGGTTTGGTGGGCGTTGGCGCGAGGGAGGAGAGGTGCAGTGTCCCGTGGGCGGTGGCGATGTGGTGGTGGGTTAGGGGGAGTCCGGAGTTTACGGTGAATGCCATGGTGTGTGGTCGAGCTGGATGCGAGAGATCTGGATTGGTTGTGTCAAGGGCGTTGAGCAGACGTGGGGAGCGGCGCGTTGTTATTTGCTGTCGTTGTCGCAAGACAAACCCTCCAGCAGGTAGGCATTTCTTTCCTTTCCTTGCTCTTGCTAAGCTCTCATTCAACTGGCCCTTCTTCGCTGCAGTCAGAACATGAAGTCTGACACAAGAGTCAGCTCGGCATCTCTCTTCATATACCTCGCGGACCCCGGTCTGGCTATCTCGCCCCTGCCGCTTGCTGTGCGAGCACATCAGCAACCCCATCTTTGTAATCAGCTCCCTTGACCTTGAGCGCGTCACCCTGGATCGCCTGGCTCCCACCTCCTGTGTGTTTTGTTTGCGGCGCAGCATCAGGGCATGGAAAGGTGGTCGGCTCGGTACATATCTTGTGGATTGGGCTGTGGCGTGTCAGCAGTGTGTTGTTGGTTATCAGGGTGAATACGCTCGGCACTGGAGAGTTGGCATGGTGGTATGTTGAGGCTGGATATCCTTTTGAAGAGCTATGGAATCCCTATCCGCTCCCGAAACTCGTTCGTTGAGCGCGGAAGCTTGCTCGATGGCTCGTTGGGAGCCGAATAGGTCTTAGAACCACCTAATCTATTTGAGAGGACTCGAACATCGCGTCCAGCTTCTCCTTCAACTCCGAGTCATGTTTGGGCTGAGATGGGACGTCCTGGGTGCTGCACAGTTCCCGGATCTTTTGGTCTTTCACTCTGACCTCCCGAGCCCTGTATTGAAGGTCCCGCCTGAGCGTCTGAATCTCCCGACTTTTGGATTGAAGCTCCTTGTCTTGCGATTGAAGCCTCTTGTCCTGGATCTCCAGCTTGTTGTCTTGGGCTTGCAGCTTCTTGGAAGAGGCGGCCCATATCTTGCTGACGGCCTTGAGTGCTTGCGAAATGAAGTTGGCTGGCAAGTCGTCGAAATGCTTTCCACCGACGTCGATACCGCCATGAATCTCCCATTGCGTCGCAAAGGTGTTGACCAAAAGTTTGCACGCGGGACTGTTTTCAGGGACGTTGTTGAAGAGCCTGATGATGGCGGGATAGGTGAGGAAGGATTGGAACCCGGCGACGCCCGAACAAGTGTGTCCGAAACGTTCGCTCAGACGGACTTCAATAGCGACAGAAAGAGCGGGGATGACATACGTCTGGGAGAAGACGTAGGCACTGGTCATGAGGAAGTCCCAAAGCAATTCCTCGCCCTGTCCCTCGCAAATTCGGATGGTCTTTATGTGTTGCTGATCTTTGTTCCAAAGGTTTGGCAACCGACGGGTGTAAAGCCATTGCATGACGACTTTGAAGACGTCTTCCTCAGTATCCTCCAGCGTCATGATCTGCGTCTTTCCTTCCTTGAACTCGCCTTTGAATGCATTGTTGAAGAAAAGAGATGCATTGCAGATGATGCTGGTGTGTACGAGGAAGACTTTGTGGTTTGGACCGACTTTAAGCGTGACAACGGTCTGATCGCTCCCACTAGCCAATCTATTAGCAATTTTTCGTCTTACAAGCAGCAAGAAAGTGGCAAGAGCACTTACGAGATGTCGGGGACACCTGGAGCCATGCTGAATACCGAAGATGTCTGAGGGACTTGAGGCTGTCTGCTCACGCCGAGCTGTTGCCTTTGTGAGGGCAAGGTTGTCAGAAACATCGAGGCAGTACCACGGGAGGTGCTCACCTCTCTCGATCTTCTCGAGCCTTTGCTTGATGAACTCCTCGCTTTGAGGGACCAGCCATGTGGAAATTTCGCTCTGGATAAGCGTAGGTTGGTGGGTGAGGAGTCTTGGAGTTGGAGCAGTCCGTGGAAGTTATTTACCCACAGCGCACCCGCGCTAGTCCAAATTGGAACGACCAACGACACAACACATTGTTCGCCTAGATTCACCTACCGCTAAATTATCACCGCTGGTGAGGGATGGAGCAAGCTGCCATTCTTTTCTCCCTTTCCATCCCTGCGTGCGCCCCTGCGGTCCTCACCTCACAAGCTCAATCTGACCCAGAGATCCAACAAAGAAGTCCCACGCTATCACTGAGGCCGTCATTCCATGGTATTGATGGTGGAAGATCTTTGACGTTGACGATGAAACAACTTCGCCCTGTAATATCTACTCTTGGCTCCCAAACCCCGCCACGAGCAGGATTGACTACCAGGCTATTTCAATGCTGATATTTTGTCACTAAATCCATCCCATTCGCATCATGACTGCGCCTATCAGATATCCCAGAAGGTCACAGGCCTTGCTAGTCAGCCCTTGACATTGAACTCTTCAGTGGAAAGAAGCATGATCTTGCTTACACGGAATGTCGCAACACCTCTTGACCAGCAGAATCTGACAATAAGCAAGGAATCTGTGTCCCTTGATGCAGCATTGGAAAAGCAGTCTGACAAGTCTGAGCTTGATTCATGCCGGGCAGAGCATTATCATTGATGTATCTTTTGAGTGGCTGTGATATTCCTGGCTGACAAGTAGCCACTTGTTTTGGTGTCCTAATTGGACCGCACTCGGACCATCCGTTGAGGCAGTGTCGTGAAGAAGTTGACCCTCAGGACAAGAAAAAACCAAAAACGGGAAAAGGAAGTCCAATGAGAAGTCAGAAAACCCAAGCAGAGGCAGAAAAATCCAAGGATAGGAAAGGAAACCCCCGAGCTGAAGCAATCCAGTGCAGAAACTTTTGAGGCCGTAGCAGTAGCGTCCTGCCACGTGCAACAAATGCTCCCTGAGCGCGGGCAAACACTCATAGCATAATCGAAGGAGCATCACTGTGTCGCTGAATGGGTCCAGAATCGAGAATCATTCGGAAAGCCGGTCTCGGACCTCCGCGAAGCTTGCCATGCTCATGAGGGTGAATTCGATCGGCAACTCCTTGAACAGCTTGAGCTCCGCCTGAGTCGCCCCAGCCGGCCTCCAGTGTTTTGCAAACTGGCGAGCGAATGTCTTGCGCATGGCAGCGTTCTCCGGGGTATTGTTGAAGAGGCGGATGATCGTGGCATGGCTCGGGTAAGTAGGGGTTTTGTCGTCGCCAGGTTCAAAGCGGTGCTGAAATGCTCCGTGGATGGCGCTGCAGAACTTCCAGATGTCGCACATGGCGCCGAAGATGTACGCCTGGCTCATCATGTAGTCCCAAGTCAACTCGACCTCGTTTCCTTCAGCATCGGTCTGGCTCTCCCGAGGGCCCCATTTGGTTGGATCTTTTTGTCCCTTGTTCCTGAATGAGGGCACACGGCCGGTGTACATCCAGTGCATGTCGACTTTTAAAACGTCCTCTTCGGTCTCCTCCAGAGTGATCTCTTTCTCTTTGCCTTCTTTGAACTCGCTTTTCAGGGCTTTGTCGAAGACTGGCGAGTGCTGGCAGATAATGTCCAGGTGGATGAGAAATTGTCTCTGGTTTGGACCGACTTTGAACGTCACCATCAGCTGTACACCATCGCTGAAAGTGCGTGTCAGCAGACTGCCTTTTGCAAGGGTGAGGGTGCTTACGAGGCGTCTGGTGGAATCTGCGACATTTTGCTGATAAATGGGCCGTGAACGAAATTTGATGCAACGTCGGAAGGGAATGTGTTTGATTCTCATGTGTGCTTGCGAGCTAATCTGTAAGAAGCTCCCAGACCAGAGAAGGTGGTCCCAAGTACGCAGCTGCCTTCACCTCCGTGGCTTCGCTACTTCGGTAGGACTTTTGGGAGATGAAGGGAAGGACCAGAGCCCATGCAAGGCCAGACGCGGTGAAGTGAGGCTGTATCGAGAGAGTCGGCCCAGGTTGGCGAAAATTCACGAGGAACTGGTGAAAGGCGTCGGCCTCACTTCTGCACTCGAGAGGTGACAGATTGAGGATGCGCTCAGTCAGGTGAGGGCCGCAAAGCTACCTGAAGGTGCATTCGAAAGGCCGGCTTGTCGGCCAAGAGATGGGAGAGATGAAACGACTTGGGGTTTTGAATGTTGACGCCAGCTGAATGAAAAATCCCACGGGAGGTTGGCGTCGACAGCACTCCGTCGAGCAAAGAAAGCAAGGTAAGGTGCGTTGAAAGAGTTCGATCGAGAGACTTGATATTTCGAAAATGGAATGATGGAGCTGAGGATGCTCGACTGTAGGTAGGGAGGCCTGTGCGCCGACTCGCTTCGGGCGCAGTGACGTCACTGATGATTGAAATGGTTCCTTAGTTGGCCTTTTTGACGCGTCCCCTCGCGCACCCTCTTCTAGACAATACAACAACCATGGTCTGGACCTTCTTCAAGAAGACGTGGGTGGTGTCGAGGTGTCAAGAAGATTGATGGTTGGTGTGTCCAGAGGGCTACCATCCCGATAGATCTCGTGGTGTGTCCGCAGGGGGGATTGGAGGCTGGGGTGGTCTGGGACGGAACGGCCGAGACGTTTTGTGCCAAATGCGAAAAAGGTAACTCCCCTCCGGTACTCGTTTGTACGGCCTCGGCTTTATTTCTTTGATGCTGTGGTCTCTGGAACGGCCATGTAAAATGGGGAGCCAGTAACGTTGAGCCGAGGCCAGGTCTTTTTCCAACGCGCGCCGACGCTCAATCAAATTGTTGATCAACAGCATGACAAAACCATGCGGCAACTCTTTGAACTCTCTCTTTTCAATGGAATTTTGAACACTTGGACTCCAATGTTCCGCAAATTTCTCGATCAGCAGTTTGCTGAGCGCGGAATCTTCCGAGACGTTGTCAAACACCCTAAGGATTGTGCATATACTCGGACATTTTGCGGTATTCCAAATTCCGAATCGGGCTTGAAACAACCGCATGATATCATCAGCCAGCTTAGGGATGTCATAGACGACTGAGAATACATAGCAGCTGCTCAAGAGGTAGTCCCACCACTTCTCGACCCTGTTTCCTTGATCGTCTGTTCTGTACGCTTCCAATGGATAACGCCTCAACAGTCGTTGCTCCGGGGCATACATCCAGTCCAGAACAACTCTGAAGACGTTTTCGTCGGTATCTTCAAGGATCATTCTCTTGGTTTGACTCTCTTTGAAATGCCCATGATTGAATGCTATGTCAAAGAATCGAGAGGACCCACAAATGATGTCTCGGTGAAGGACAAACTTCTTTTGAGTTGGGCCGACTACGAAGGTCAGGAACCTCTGTGAGCACTCACTGAGACAAAGTTAGAACTGGCCATTGCCGTTGATTGGGGCACTCACGAAGGCTTGAGTGGGCCCCTCACGAAGGGAGACATCGGCGGATTCGGTTTGGGTGGATAAACCATCCTGAGTGGATTTTCAAAATGCATTGTGGGCTTCAACCCCTGATCCTGCATGGTTGTTTGTCGAGGCGAGCAGCAAAATTGGGCGATGAGTGGCTTAAAGTATCTATTGCATGATTTACGCGGTACCGAACCGTCAAAGTAATTTGGTTGCTGAGAAACAAGGGGCCAGCTCGCTCCCAAGAGTGTCGTTCAGACACTTGATTCCCAAATGACGAATTACCAAAGTTGGCGATATCCCTGGATTTGAACGTGACTGCCCAACCACGTCGCGGTTCCGGGTGGCGTACCTATGGACAGGTGTGCGCAAACACGACTGGGAGCTTGCTTTCTTGTCGCTTCCGCGGGACGACCCTGCTCTTCGCACCCTCCCGCATGTTTCTGAGCAGCCTCTTCTGCTGTTGCTTCCACAACATGTTCTGATGGCATTTTTGCATTTCCGCAAAGGGCTCCGGAAATTGTTTCGTTGGGCGCCTGGCCCAGCGTCTCAAAGTCTCTTCAGCAAGTGCCTCGCAAAGCGGCGAGTCCGTCGGAACCTCTCTGAAAAGCCTGGAAAGCGTGACGCTCTTTGGCAAGCCAGCAAGCGAATTGTAGTTGCGTTCTGAATCGCGCATCCGGCTCGTGAATTGTTGCAGGATTGCCTCTGCGAATTCGTTGACCTCGTAGATTGTCGCGAATACGTATGCGCTGCTCATTAGGTAGTCCCAGAGCTCTTCGGGATTGCTGCCATCTTCGTCTTGCACCATTGTCCAAAGGTAGTGGTCTGTAGGTTGCGGCAGAAGCCTTGTGCGTATCCACTTTTCAAAGAGCTCAAATACTTCAGGGTCGGTATCTTCGAGCACCAGGACTCCAGTGCGCCCTTCTTTCCAGTGGTTTTGGAAAGCGACAGCAAAAAATGGTGATCGTGACGTAAGGTGACGCATTTCCATTTCGAACTCCTGGTGTTCCGGACCCACGACAATTGTGACTCTGTTGTTGGTCAGCTTGTGATGTGAAGGGAACCCGGCACAATCGAATTACCGAAAGCCGCAGGCAGTATCGGCCTGAATCGTCTTCAAGCTCCCCGGGTCTGACGAGATGTGCCCCGGACGGAAGTTTCTTTTGCCTGGTCGCATCGTGAAGGATATGGAGACGTCTGGGGCTTCAAAAATCGCGAATCATTGTGGTCGATTTGATGGGTTCTTGAAAGAGTCTTTGAAGGAAAAGAAATGATTCAATAGTCGCTGTGTAGCGCGTTCGCGAGATTAGTCACGCCCTAGGCTGGCAAGCAGCGATTGAGTTTTGCATCGAGGTGTTGACCGTCTCCTTCGCAGAGCCCCTCAATGCAAATTCGCACCACAACCCATCCATGGTACGCTCACCTGAAAAGCCAAGGGCAAAGCAACTCAACTCCCT
The DNA here is from genome assembly GCA_038380885.1 of Phyllosticta citrichinensis. Lineage (NCBI taxonomy): Eukaryota > Fungi > Ascomycota > Dothideomycetes > Botryosphaeriales > Phyllostictaceae > Phyllosticta > Phyllosticta citrichinensis. The sequence continues at coordinate 700,367 of JBBWUH010000001.1, read as the reverse complement.
CAGGATGATGCGACCCATCGAGCCTCTTGATAATGTAGTAGGGTTTTGGTCAGAAAGGACAACTTCAGCCAGAAGCAGAGGGAAAGAAGCCGCGCGTAGAATGAGCGCAGTGTCGATGGGGAGTGTAAATGTGGCAAGCCTGCTGTGCACAGCGTTTCCAGTACATCTGCAGATAAAGATTGCTCGTCGACCTGGATTCCGATTTGTCACCAGCGCTCTGGGCGAATCTTTGGGACGCAAAAGCAAAGGGAGAATGGACAGGAAAGCGTTGGCAATTGAAGCGAAGCAGCTACCGTATTCTCTTTCTAGAAGACACGCCGGAAGACAGAGGTGACTGTCATGCGCTCACAATCTGCATAATGACAGCAAAAAAGCCCAGATCCAAGGTGTGAGTTGCTCCAAGGCAACAGAATGTAGAGGAATGGGCTTACCTGAGCCGTGGACGCAGATTTCTTGGCACCCAGCTATGGGCCGGAGTCGAAGAAAGACAATCGCCTGAGGCACGGGGTATTCGTCCACGTGGAACGCTTCATCGACGCACGGCTCTTTGAAGATGATGCGAAAGTCATGTTAATGGTGGATGGGAGAAGGCGTCAAGTGTTCCGGGCTGTAAGTCTCCAGCGCGTCAAGGTGGTAAGTTGCCGGTGTTTGGATGCCATTTAGGAAAAGTACAAGCACGGAAGTCAATGACAGTGGTCACATACGTGATCAAGGCGGCGGGATGGGTTCAGGACTGTGCTGGATGCGCTGTGCATTGTTAATTGTTCAAGTCAGTTTGAAAGCGCAATGGACACCGACTCACTCTTCGCCACCTGCATCTCAGTCGTGTCGGATTGGTCCATGGGGTGCATCTGGCTAACCCTACTTGGGTTAGCGTGTGGCCCAGTGCACGGCTCGTAAAAGACCTAAGAAGGAAATGTAGAATGGGAGAGCATTGTTGCTACCTTCTGGTGGTCAGCTTACTAGAATTCCCCGAATCATAGCTCCTCAGCATGATCTCTTCATGGCCCCCAAACCAAGATGCTGTCCCTGAACTTTTTTCCTAGTAACAACGCCCCTCTACTCGTCTCTGCAGTGGCTTACGATTGGTCACTGAAACGCCACGTCGGGAACACCGTGCGACTCTTGATTTGGTACAGCGAAGGATTCGAGGTCGTCTTCCGGTGCACGGCTCGTAAAAATCCAAAAGAAGTAAGTGTACGATCTGAGGCAGTTCCAGGTAGCAGAATGATGTGTGTGGCTCGGCAAAGACCACAAACATGTTAATGATGAGGCTTACGCATCGCGCATACAATGTCCGACCTTTTCCTTTATAAGTCTTTCCAGCACGTCTTGCGGTGCGATCCAAAAAGACTTTACAATCGGCGGACGATTTCAGACTAATTCCAAAAGTAAGTTTTGTAAATCAAAACTTATCTTGCAGATCACAGACTCATCTCTCCAGGGGAAATAGACAAGCGATTTTGCAAAACAATGGCAGAAGACCCAGGCTCAATCGACGGCGCCGCGCCAAAGTCAAATTCCAGCCGACCGGAACGAACACCCAAGTTTTCCGACTACCTCAGAATCTTCACCTACGCTACAAAATGGGACTTCTGCATGTACTTCGCCGCTTCCCTGGCATCCGTCGGGGCCGGCGTGATGATGCCCCTTATGAACGTCGTCTTCGGGCAGCTCGTGGGCGAGTTCACCGACTACTTCAAAGACCCCGAGGCCATGTCCCCCGGCGACCTCGAGCGCATTCTCAACCAGGCAGCGCTCTACATCATGGCACTCTTTCTCGGCCGCTGGGGCCTCAACGCCATCAACAAGTTCTGCTTTCGAATGATTGGCATCCGGTTGTCGTCGGCCGTGCGGCTGCGATACTTGCAATCGCTTCTCGCCCAATCCATCCACACTCTCGACGCGCTGCAACCTGGCGCGCCCGCAACCGCCATCACCGCGACGGCCAACACGCTACAGCTGGGCGTGTCGGAGCTGCTGGGCACGTTTCTGATGTTCAATGGCACCGTGTGGGCCGCGTTGATCATCGCATTCGTCTGGAGCTGGGACCTTACGCTCGTGACGTCGTCAGTAATTCTGTACCTACTGGCCGTGCTGGCAGTAGTTGTGCCACTGACCATCACTGGTCAGGCTGCGATGGCGAAAGCGGACGGCGAGGCGACAGCTATTGCCAGCGAGGCGCTGGGGGGCATACGGCTTGTCATGGCATGTGGCGCGCAAGGCGGCGTCATCGCCAGGTATAACAATTGGGTGCAGGAGGCCCTGGAGCGGGCGCAGAAGATCGCACCGGTCTTGGGCATTCAGCTCGGTCTAGTGGTATGTTTCTGGCTCGTCGCTACCACTCAGATGATATTTGGGGCTGATGCTCGGAGCAGTTCTTCGGCGTGATCGGGGCATTTGGCCTGTCGTTCTGGTACGGCACGCAGCGGTACATTGCTGGAGCCATCGACAATGCCGGCGTGGTTATCGTCGTGCTATTGTCCGTCTTCATGATTCTCACTTCCATGGAGCGCATAGCGACCCCACTCATAGCCGTCAGTAAGGCCACGGTTGCTGCTTGTGAGTTGTTTACCGTAATAGATGCCGCTCCGCCTACGTCTGGTTCCTTGAGGCCGCATATTTCCTCTGAAGAACTGGTCTTCAACGAGGTGACGTTTGAGTATCCCAGTCGGCCTGGTGTCAAGGCTCTGGATGGATTGAGCTTCCGCATTCGGTCAGGCCAGAACACAGCGCTCGTTGGTCCGTCGGGCTCAGGGAAGAGCACTGTCGTCGGATTGCTGGAACGGTGGTATTCTCTGAGAGATGAGAAGAGCGAACAGCCTGATGAGAAGCCGAAGGCTCCTATCAAGCCAACTCTTTCCGGGTCCATCACGGTTGATGGAGTCAACGTGGAGGATCTGGACCCCATCTGGTGGAGAGCGCAGGTTGGGCTAGTCCAGCAAGAGCCCTTCCTCTTCAATGATACCATTTACGGTAACGTTGCGAACGGTCTCATCGGAACCGAATGGCAAGACGAGCCCGAAGCGCGGAAGCGAGAGCTGGTCCAAGAAGCGTGTCGGGAAGCTTACGCCCATGAGTTCATCAGTCGCCTCCCAGATGTAAGTCCAAGCTTGTAGTTCAAACCCTCTCCTACCACTCCGTCAAAGTGACCAAGGATTCTGACGGTGCATCGTTAGGAATACAACACGCGCGTCGGGGACGGTGGCGTGAAGCTGTCTGGCGGCCAAAAACAGCGTCTCGCCATCGCGAGGAGCATCATCAAAAGACCGCGCATCATCATTCTCGACGAAGCAACCAGCGCGATAGATGCCAAGAGCGAAAGGATAGTCCAGGCCGCCCTCGACCGAGTTACGCAGAGCCGCACGACCATAACCATCGCACATCGCCTCTCGACAATCAAGAAGGCCGACAACATTATAGTGCTGCAGAAAGGAAGGGCAGTCGAACAGGGGACACATCGAAGCCTCACTGCTGACCCGTCGGGTGTTTACAGCTCTTTGGTGCGGGCGCAGTCTTTGCATCTTTTGACCCAGGACACGTCGGAGACGGAGACAGCAAAAGCGGATTCTGATTCAGAATCGAAAAAGGCAGCCATCAACCTCAACCGGGATGGAGAGGCGGTCCGTACCAGTGGTGATCAAGAAAAAGTCACTTGTCAGCCCCGAAACCTATTTTGCAGCTTCCCAGAGCTTCTCCACAAGCAACAGGTGCATTGGCTGGACTATCTTGGCATCCTCCTGTCGACTTTGGTAGTCGGAGCCCAGGCGCCCCTCCAAGCCCTGCTCTTTGCGAAAGTCCTCGGCGTGTTCCTCATGACCGAAGATGAACTCAAGAGCCAAGGTGATTTCTGGGGCCTGATGTGGTTCGCCCTGGCCGGGGGCGTCGGAATTGCGTACTTCTTCGAGGGCTGGCTCAGCATGCGCGTACAGTACTTCGTCAGCGCGGCTTTCAAGCGGCAGTACTTGGCCGACATGCTGCACCAGAAGCTCACCTTTTTCGACGAGGAAGCCAATTCGCACGGCACATTGAGCTCGCGCATTGCCAGCGACGCGAAGCTGCTGGAGGAGCTGTTCGGGCTCAACACGGCGATGTTTCTCTCGGGCGTCTTCACTGCTGTCGGCTGCATCATCATCGCGCTTGTCTTCAGCTGGAAGCTTGGCCTGGTCGCCATGTTCATCACCATGCCGATCATGCTGACGTCCGGCTTCTACAAGTACAGGTACGAGGTCAAGTTCGACCAGATGAACTCGGCCGTCTTCGACGAGAGCTCGCAGTTCGCCACCGAGGCCATAGGGGCAATGCGCACCGTATCTTCCCTGACGATGGAAGCTGTCATCATCGACCGCTACCAGAGGCTCTTGGATGGCCATGTGCGCGCTGCGCTGCGCAAGGCCCAGTGGACTTCCGTGTTCTTCGGCTTCGCGGAAAGCGTGAGTCTTGGCTGCCAGGCCCTGATTTTCTGGTACGGCGGCAGGTTGCTTGCTCGCGGCGAGTGCTCGTTCGAGGCGTTCTTCGTCTGTTTCATGGCCATCATCAATGGGGCAGAGGCGGCGGGTCTGATTTTGTCTTTGGCACCCAGTGCCGCACAGGCCACAGTGGCTGCAAATCGTATCCTCGATGTCCAAGAGTCGGCAGAGAAAGACCGGGGTGGAACACCAGACAGCTGGGCCATACCGGGATCGGATGGCGGCGTGGGAATCGAGCTGCGGAACGCCCATTTCAAATACCCCACGCGGGACGTTTTAGTTTTCGAAGACCTGAACCTGACCGTCGAGAAAGGCCAGTACGCCGCATTTGTCGGGCCGTCCGGATGCGGGAAAACGACCATCATATCCCTCTTGGAGCGGTTCTACGACCTGGGCCCAGGGCAAGGCACGATTCTCTGCAATGGCATCAACATCAACAACCTCAACCTCTACGACTACAGGCGGAATCTGTCACTCGTGTCCCAGGAACCACTTCTGTTCCACGGAACAATGCGCGAAAACATTCTCTTCGGGGTCGAGGACCCGAGCTCTGTATCGGACGAGAAGATCCATGAAGTCTGCCGCAATGTTTTCATCCATGACTTCATCGTCTCCCTGCCCGAGGGCTACGACACTGACGTGGGGCAGAAGGGCGTGTCCATGTCTGGAGGCCAAAAGCAGCGGATCGCCATTGCGCGCGCTCTGGTCCGGGATCCCAAGATTCTTCTACTGGATGAAGCGACATCGGCACTGGATTCCGAGTCCGAGAAAGTCGTGCAGGCGGCATTCGAACGGGCGCGGGCCGGGCGAACCATGATCGCAGTGGCCCACCGACTCTCTACCATCCAGGACGCCGACGTCATCTTCGTGTTTGATCAGGGGAAGGTGGTTGAAAAGGGTAAGCACAAAGAGCTCATCAATAAGCAGGGTATTTATTGGGAAATGGTAAGTCCTTGTAAACCGATGTTGGTTCTCCGTTTTCTGACAAATGAATCTTTAGTGTCAAAGCCAGGCATTGGATCAGTGAATGGCCTGGGAAGACGGAGGAAGAATCGTTAGCTGTAGAAATAGACTTTTAGTGAGAGGGTTTTCTTACGAGTACGGTAGTGCCTCGAAGAAATAAAATCAACGATGGCATGGTTCCAAGTCGTCTCACACTGGGCACACGCGCTTGATTGCTCCTTGTGACCTCGCTTCGAGGAGATGATACATTCTCTGTTCAAGGCGTCGGGAGCTTGAACACTCCCAGTCTTCCTGTATTTGTACTTAGCGATGAGAGGTCTCGGAGTTGGGGATTTTGTTCGTCACCCTCTGGGGTAGCTCAAGAGGAATATATATCAACCATAAATAGCCCGCCCGATCCCGTGAGGGGCTGCCGTTCCCACCGTACGACCTCTGTCTCCAACGGCACCTCCGCCGCCTCCTCGACCCACTCCCACTTCCCCGTTGTCGCGTCTTTTTCTAGGAAACGAAACAGGATACGCTCGCCGGCGTCCTCAAATAGCAACTCGCGGCGCCACAGCCGCTGCCACTGCTCTGTCGGCGTCCCCTCAAACGCGTTCGCGCGCTCGACGGCGCGATTGCGCAGTGCAACAGCGTACAGGGCGCGCGTGTTCCACAGGCCGTCCTGGCCTGGGTAGTCCCTCAATAGGGCAACGGCGTCGTCGCGCGTCGGCGGGTCACGGCAAAAGAGCGCGAGCATGAGCAGGTGCCAGGCCAGGCTGCATTGCAGCGACAGCGCGCGGGCCGGGTTGTGCGCGATGTCAGCGGCCGCCCGTAGCGCCATCCGCGCCAGCGACAGGTACTCGCGGAAGGCGGGCGTGAGTGCGCTCACGGTCTCGACGGTGATGTACTGCGGCGGGTCCTCGAAGAGAGTGGTGCTGAGGTACTGCATGCGCAGGTGCAGCGCCTTGAGGTAGGCCGGCGAGGAGCCTGAGCGCGTGTCTCCTTCTTCTTCCCCTTCGGTCAAGACGATGCGGTGGAAGAGCGGCATAAAGGCGGCTTCGAGCACTTGGGTGTGCTGCCTCGCCGGCTCGCACCAGGCATGGAGCTTCGGGTTGTCGAAGAGATCTTTATATAACTTAGACACCTGGATGTCAAAGGGCTCAGCCCTTTGAAGTACGGGTTTTGTTGCGGAGCCGGACAAGCCGGACTTTTGAATCGCTTCGGCCATTATCATTAGCATGGTGGTACTGTCGCGCCGAGCGGCGGTCAGGCGCTGCTCGAATTCGTCAAGGCTTGTGAAGGCGGCGGGGATGTCGCTGGCGGTTGCGTATGGGCGCTGGACCCGGCTGAGGAGGATCATGAAGGACTCCATGGTTTGTTGCTTGTTCCGAAGCCCTTTGGTGAGGTGTGGGAGCGGCGAGCCGTGGCCAAACCTCCCGCGGAGAATGGTGCGGGCCTGTATTGCTAGGTTTGTGAAGATGTCTGCCACCGCTGCCAGAAGCGGTCGCGGATTCGGCGCGAGGTTGGTTATGTGATGGTCTGAATTTCGGTCCGTCAAGACGGCAAGCAGGAGAGCCATTCCATGGTTGACATGGTCCAGGGCAGCCTTCCTATTACCTCTGAGTATCTCGAAATACACCGAGAGAACGGACAGGAAGACAGCATCCTGTACAGAAGCTTGTTGGCTCTGCATTTTCAAGGCATGACAATAGTAAGCGACGGCATGGAAATAATATGCGTCTTCTCCTCTAGTCTGGGAAGTTGGTGTGGAGACTGCGCGAAGAGACTTGTGATGGGATTGTTGATGCCACTTGCTCAGCGAGCCAATGGCCATTGCCGCGTAACGAATCGTGGCATTACTGCGAGCAACCTGAGGGAGAACAACTGCCCATAAGTCACCACAGGATGCTGCATTGTTCCAGGATCCCTGAAGAAGACCCACGAACTCCTGGAAATAGAGCATGCTCGTACAATCTCGGAAATCTAGGAAATCTGGATTGGGCTGATGCTGCAGCCTTGGAGCTGCGACATGTACGGTCTGCTTAGAATCCCAGCAGAGCTGCACAGGACCGGCATGTTTCTTCTTATTCAGTCCTACAACATACCCTTCACAATGACGTCGGCTGCTGATGCAGTTACCACAGTGGGGTTTGGCCTCGTCGCATTTGATGTGGCGCTTCTTGCAAGTCACGCAGCCTGTTCGGACTTTTTGGGTGCTCGTACGTGAAGATTTTGGTTTGTCACGCCGGACATGCTGGACTGAATCATTTTGCAACACAATATTCCTCTCAGGAGATCCAGATCTTGCGGAATGTCAGCCTTGTTTTCTCATCTTCCCGCTGCGTTGAACTTTGGCTCACTGGAAAGAATTATTAGAAAATGCGTCCCCCATCCCACCATCATCATCATCCGTCGCCTGGTATGCGATGCAAAAATAGGATTAATGAGAGACGTTATTAGTCCAAGCCTTAAGAAGGCAGGGTCGCAGGAGTAAGTGGATCGATTGACAGTGTAGTGTAGGGTGGAGCTGTGGACGAGGCTTTAGAAGCCACCCACGGGCCTGCCAAGCTGGATAAACCTATGTATGTGGAACATACCCCACCTTTGTCAGCCAGAGCAGTACGCACTAATCCTAATTCACTCTTTGTCCCAGAGCGCTGCGGTGGCCAGGCCAGACGAGCTCCAGAATCTGCACCATCACAAGGCGTCTTTCATCCCGTTCTGCCTTGCAAACATCGCAAAGGAGCTGGTGATGTTGGACGAACACGAAGATCCGCGCCAGTCAGAGTCATGGGAGTTTGGGACACAACGACAGAAAGCACGTACACATACGACCGTGGTTGAGGGGAAGGCATTGTGAATTGAATTTACTTTTGGTTACACCACCAGAGAATAGACCAAGATCAGTCTGTCCCATCGCTGGAAGTTGAGCTTTCATCTGGAGACGCGTGAGCGAACTCTCAATTTCATTGGGGAGAAGCCTTCATCCGTACCTGAGGGGACCGTTGAAAGAAGTGTCATGGTCGCTCAAGCAGAAACTGACTGACCACTTTTTGCCACCAAGCATCATGACCCTGCTTTTGAGGCCGTCCGGGATATGCATGTGGAACATGTGGTGGCCATCCTTCTGCTCGTTGAAATACCCCGTGATGGCTTTGGAGACCGCCTTGCAAATGGAGGCGTAATCCGGGACCTCGTCAAAGAGCCGGCAGAGCGTGGCGTCGTCGGGAAAACAATTGAAAATCGACAGAGGGTCGATGCAGGGCGATAAATGGGCTTTGATGATGACGTCGTGGAGCTCTTGGGCGAACTTCGGGGCGCAACAACAGGAAACATGCACAAGCGAGAGAGAAGTTGAAAGCAAGTTTTTTATAGGGAGAAACTATTTTCGTTCAGACCAGAAGCAGAGCAGACCGAAACGACCCCAGATCATGACTAGAAGCGGACTTAGAGCTTGCAGATGAGTAAGCCACTGGCGAATTCGCAGAGGAAAAGTCTCCCCAAATACCTGAGATGACAATTGAAGAGGAAACTGCCGTAGCAGTGGTGCCCCATCCTCCAAGCATCATGACTTTGCCCTTGATGCTGCTGGGCAGATGAAAGTGAAACATAGTATGTCCCTGGGGCTCCGCGTCGAAGAAAGCCATCAGAGCTTTCGAGATTAACTTGAGGATGGGAGAGAACTCCGGGACGTCGTCGAAGAGTCGAGTGAGGGTTGCGTGAGAAGGGAAACGGGCGAAGACCACCTGGACGTCTCCGTTGGTTGGAGAAATGAGCTTCCATGAACGCGTCATGAAGCTGTTGGGCGAACTCGTCGACCATGTACATATGGGCAAAGATGTAGGAACGACTGATGATGCTGTCCCAAAGTTTATCCGCCCTTGAGCTGTTCTCAGCCGGTGTAGTGATCGCCTGGTATTCGCTGCAGAAGAAGGATGGGAGCTCCCTGGTGCGCATCCAGGTCGTGAAAAGCTCGAAGACGTCCGCGTCGGTCTCTGGAAGATTCAGAACGCGAGTCTGACCTTCCTTTCAGTGTTCACCGAAAGCATTGCGGAAGAATTGAGAGTGGGTCGTAAGGGCTTTCTTCTTGAGGACGAAGATGGTGCGACCGATGGTAACTTCAACGTTCACCCTGGCGATTCATTAGCTGAGCTTGGGAGAAGACATGTGATTACTCACGGATTATCCCTCCACATCCAATCAGAGAAGCGGTCTGATTTAGCCGCCATGGTGGTTGATGATCTTGAATTGATCTTGTTGTTTTTGTGGAGAGGAAGGAGAGGAGAGACGTGGACGCAAGCAGACGTGGAAAAATAGGTGCGCGCCGGTGGCACGACCTTGGCGCAGGCGGCAGCGATATCAGAGCAGGCGCTCGTAGGAAAATGGGGATCCGCACAAGTCACAGGCATAGAAGTTTGAGACACGTGATTTGAAAGCACACATGTATATAAGAGAGAAGTGAAGAGCAAGGTGCCATGAAGGGATCTATTTTCACTGATCAAAACTAGACTGCCCCATTGCGGAGGGTTGAATTGTGCCTGGAAAGTCATGAGCCAAACGCAAAATTTCCGAACATACTTGCTCTCAAGACTTACCTGTCCTTCCACATAGAATCCGACCTCTTTTACGAACCAGAAGAGAAAAAAGTTTCCACGCTTCCGTTCGTGTATTAGGTCCAGGGCCCTGTGTGGAGATCCACGCCGCAGACCAACGATGTAGAGATTATCGGTGTCAGCGACGCCGGGTGCTACTGATGCGTCCATCAATGGTCGTAATCTCCTGTCTGAGTTCGCGTGAGTGGCGGAACTCGAAGGGAAGAGCACCGTCGTTCTCGTCGTTGTATAAAGTGACGATGGCGTTGGCGACGGCTCTGGGGAGCTTGGAGTATTCGGGAAGCTCAGTCAGGATTGAGGAGATGCTTTCGTCGCTCGGGAAGAGGTCGAAGGCTTCGAGCGTGTCTTGGACCTTTGGGAAGAACGCGGCCATATAGTCATTCTTGAGACGGTCCTCGAGTTTGTTGACTTGGTAGAGGTGGGCAAACGCGAAGACTTTGATGAAGTCTTTCATGTTGACCATCTCAAACCTGGTGCAGCCTTGTATTTTTCGACATCACCCTCAAGGCCAGGGACCTTTTCAGCCATGTCTTTCGCCGTTTGAAGTTCATCCTGAAGGCCGGGAATCGATTCAGCCTGCTTTTTGAGAGTTTCGATTTCGCCCTCGAGCCTAGTGATGTCTGCCTTAAGACCGGAAACCTTAGCGGCCTCAACCTCTGAATTCTCGAGTTGACTGGTAAGGCTCGTAACCTGGTCGTTGAGGCCGGGAACCAATCCAGCCTGCTTTTTGAGGTTTCAATTTCGCCCTGGAGGTTGGTGATATCCGCCGTAAGACCGGATCGCAGGCCTTGGTGACTGTTGTTGTTTTGCCAATCTGACGTTGCGAAGATGTAAGGCGAGTCGGGTCAGGGCCAGTAAGTGGGCTTCGCAGAATTAACATTCAACAGTGTTAAAATGGGAAGTGTGCTGACTTACCCAAACCAGCTGGCCCAAGCCACCCTCTTGTTTTCTCTCCCAGTATCTATAAGCGCTACTCCCTTGGAAGAGAGCTAATGAATATACGAAAGCTGCGCAAACGTGACAAGGGACAGGTCGCCATGCTATACACCACATTCAACTCCGCTCTTGAAGGTCAAAATAGCTCTAAACGGCAGCTCGTCCTCTGCCAGGCCGACTGCCAGATCAAATTACGTGTGAGAAGCGGGAGGAACAATAAGACACGAGGAAACAAATCAAGAAGCGATTCATGGAACGAAAGAAATTTTAAGTCGCTACTCTATCCCAGTGAAACCAGGCGTGGATTTGATTCTGAAAACTCCAGCAGAACGCGTGAAACCAAGGGAATGCCAAAGGAAACCTAGACCTGCAAAACAGCAAGCTCAGCGGAAACTCTTCAATGGGGTTGTCTTTGGAAATTCACCTGAAGTATTGGCCCACTGCGGCTCTGTTTTCTAGCCTGGAGAAGAGGTTCGGCTGCCCTGCCGTTCGCGATCAACCACTCCGAGGATGCCCTGTCCTCATCATGGCGCGGTATTCGAGGATCGCGGGGTGGAGATGCTGCGGAATCGTTTCGGCGAGGAGGTTGTTGAAAAACTCATTGTAGGCCCGAGAGATCGCTTGAAGAAGCTTCGCGTTCGGCAGAAGCGCGTCGTGGAGGCGCAAGAGCAAGTCGCCGGAAGGGAAGGCATCGAAGGCCTCAAGACTGTCCTCACAGCGCGGAAAATACGCGTCCATGAAGATCTTCTGGAGCGCCTCTTCGAAGTCCGGCATTGAGTGTGTGAAGGCGAATTCACAGGCCGGGATGAAGTTTTCGTCCCAAAAGCTGCGACGCAAGACCGGGGCGCCGGAGGCCTGAGCTGCGACGCAAGACCGGCGCCGGATGGCGGAGAAGACCGGCAGATGCTTTGTCGCCTTCCAATCCAAGAACAGCTTGAAAACGGCTGGGGATGTTTCCGGAAGGTAGAATGTGGTTGTGAAGGCCTCTTTGAAGGGACCACGAACCACTCCCTCGAAGAACAGCGAGAACTTCATGACCACGTCCCTCTCGACATGAAACATCTCCTCCTCTGGGCCGACAAAGAAGACGACATGGGAGTCTCCAGGGCTGAGGATCTGTTAGAAGCTGCCAATGGGAGGGTATTAGGCGACTCACTGTTTTGGCTCCAAGCTCTCCAACCAATCCCAAATCCTCAAAGTCATATTGGCGGAGACGGCAGCCATTTCGGGACGGAGCTTGTGATGGGTGATTGTGCTGGTGCTTTTGTGACAGAGAAAAGGCTTGAGTGGTGGCGCTGAAAGGTTGCAGTGGTGTTTGCGCGTCGATCAGCTTGGAAGGTCTGAGGTGGTTGGTGAGCACCACGGATGAGCATCCAGCGCCTGCACCGTAAGCGAATGCAAACGGGCGCTGGCATCGTCAAGGTAACTACGTGCCTCATTGAGCTAGAAGTCGGCAGTGTTAAGAATGAGCACTGATTGGCTTTCGAGGCACTCACACTGTACTTTGCAGCTCTCTGCACAAGACCTGTCCCAACTTACCTGCTTACAGACACCTGTGCTTCTTTCCATATCACAGCTCTTAGGTCCATAGTTTTCTCCGGCAGGGGGACCGTCTTTGTCTGCCTCTCATCCGAAATATCCATATCAAGAGAAGGTCTTGCAGCGCTTGTGTTAAAAGCACTGATGTGATGTGCATAGATTTTCTTGCAGCTCTGGCTCCAGAATTCCAGCGCAAAATGGAGACTTTTGTAGACTCTTATAGACTTTGGAACAAGAGACTTTGGAACAAGGAAAGCAAACCGGCCAGCTTAATCACAAACACAAAACATTAACACCTTCCACGGGGCCGCATGGGCTGCTGAATGATCAAGAACTGGAAAGAAAGCGGTGATTTCTCTATGCCTGCAAACTCTGCTTCCCATTTTGCTTTTGTTGTTCCTCATCATACCAGCCCAGGAGTCGTGCGAAGTAATCGCCAAACAGGCCGAGAGCGATGCCGCCACCGGTAAACCAGCATCCGTGTCTGAACCACCACCAGCAGTTTCCCACCTCCTTCAGCTTGACCCTCCAAATCATGATGCCGAGTGTCGCGACTGCGCTGCCACAGCTGCCAATGTAGAAGAGTGGACCGGCGCCCACAGCAGCACCAGCGGCACCGAGCAGGGCCACTTGAACGGCTGCGAGGCCAGTGAGCACCGTCTTGGTGTTTCTCTCGTGCGCAAGGGCAATCGACTTGATGCCGGCTTTGACGTCATCCTTAATATCCATGTGTGCGTAAATCATGTCGTAGAGGACCGTCCAGGCGATGTTGCTGGTGTACAAACATGCCGCCGCTTTCAAAGCAGCCGAGTCTGAAAGTAAATCGATTCCCAGTGCTGGAAAGCCCATGATGGCACCCCAAGAAAAGGTCAGGCCGAGGACGAATTGCGGGTAATACGTGACGCGCTTGGCGAGCGGGTAGGTAGCGACGAGGGCAAGAGACGGAATGCCGTAGTATAGACAATCAAAGGGAAACTGGAGCAGCACAGCCAGGCCGGTGAGCAGCTGGCCACCAGTGAATATGACGGCTTGCTTGGGCGTAACAGCACCCCGTGCAATCGGTCGCAGCCGTGTTCTTGCGACATGTGGGTCCAAGTTGCGATCCCACAGGTCGTTGATGGTGCAGCCGGCACCGCGCATGACGAGGGCGCCAGTCAGGAAGAGCATCGCAGTGCCCACGATGGTTGATGGCGGGGTGATTGGCGTGGCATGGATTCCAGCGAGAAGCGTACTGAATAGACACGGAAAAAAAAGATAGTATGTTCCCACAGGCTTGTCGAGGCGGACCAGCTCGGCATACGGTACTACGGACGGAGGAAGTTGTGAGAGGAATCCATTTTTCGGTGGTTGGTATGCTGGAGGCGGCGTGTCATGTTGAGATTGTACTTGTTGCAATCGAGCACTGCTCTTGGTACAAAAGAATCGTGATAAAAGATCCCGCCTATCACAGCGCTTCGATGCTGAGGTTGTGTGGCAGGGAAAGTTTACATCCTTGGATACAGATCTTTGTCGGCCCCGAGGCGCCCATAATCTAACGTCCACGCTCCGGCCAGTAAATCGCAGTGAGCCCAACCGCGGGGAGCATCTCGATATTGATGAAAACATGACGGAAAAGGAAATTTTCGAGAGTCGTCTTCCAAATGCTGGCACAATGAGCTCCCCTATGTGCAGCGATTCTGGAGTATTGCAGGTGAGACAGATCGGCCCAATTGTTGCGCCAAATGCTCAGACGATCCCGCGGGCTTCTGTATCGTGAGATTGACGTGGTGTTGAGGTGATGTTGAGTTGGAAATGTCGTGGCCTCGACGGGAAAGCCGCTAACACGAACTTTGGGGCCCGTGCACGCGGAACCTTGACGCGCCAGCCCGCCGCGTCCACCGCCGACTGCTCTTCGTCCACCTCATTTTCCCAACCCCACCGACTCCTCGGCATCTGCTCTGCCCCACGACACAACTTCACCCCGCAACGACTCTTCGACGATGAAAGCTCGGGCCCGCGCTGGCACGAAGCTCTGATCTGGATCTCACTAGCTCAACCGCTTCCTCGCGACCAACGATGCCCACGCAACGCCCACGCGCCACTTTCGAGCCGATACCACCCGACTTCGACGTCCGTGAAGTGGTCGAGACCACCGACAACTTCGAGTTCGTGACTTGCATCAACTACGAAGAGATAAATAATCAAGGAATCGACCAGTTCGAGAAACTTGTTCTTGTCTACGTTGTGGTGGGAGGCAAGCCACTCGTCATTGAAGGCTTCGACCAGATTTTGGACCCATGGACGTTCACGCCAGGCTGGTTGAAGGCCAACTGCGGCGACAAGGGCAAGCTCGTCTCTCTATGCCATTGACGATTCTGACTTTGACCAGTCGAAAATGCGCGCGACATAACCAAACAAGAAGATATCCCCGTAACAATCAGCCATTACCTGAGGATGATGAACCCTTTGACCGAGCACTGGTTCAAGGGCCGAGAAAACTACAAGGACAAGAATCGTCAGCGGCCCTATCTCAAGGATATCGACTGCCCACAGGTCTGGCAAGAGAAGCTCAAAGAGTTGATTCCCGGCAGTCTCTTCTACCTCAACGACAACATTGGTGAAGTCGGCGGTCCAGGTGCCGTGGATGAAGGCACCAATGCGACGGGTAGAAAGAAGGGAAGAGGCATTGCACGGGCGGGCGATTTGATGAGCAGTCTACCAAAAGAAATGAGGGCCGAGAACCTTATGTGCTACATTGGCCAGGAAGGAACCTACACACCAGCACACAAGGAAATGTGCGCCTCACTCGGACAAAACATCATGGTCAACGCGTCCGGCACCGTTGGTGAGGATGGAAAGCGAGAACGGCCGGGCTCATCCATCTGGTTCATGACCGAGACGAAGGACCGACACACGGTTGCCGAATACTGGCTGTCAGTGTTGGGCCACAACATTGAAGTCGAAAAACATTTTGCGCAAGTTGCAGCCTGGAAGCGCGCCCCCTTCAAGACCTACGTCCACGAGCAGAAGCCTGGCGACTTCATCCTCATCCCTCCGCTCGCCCCTCACCAAGTGTGGAATCGTGGAACCCGTACCATGAAGGTCGCTTGGAACAGGACGACCGTCGAGACGCTGGGGATGGCTTTCGAGGAGGCGTTGCCAAATGCCCGCATGGTGTGCCGGGATGAACAGTACAAGAACAAAGCCATTGTCTACTACACTCTGCTCAAGTACTCGGCACTACTCAAGCGAGCCAATATGCAGAGCACGGGCAATCCTGAGCAGGCCAGTCTATTGCGTCGCAGTGTCAAGGTCAAACAGGTCAAGCGCGATTTCAAAAGGCTATTTCAGCTTTACAAGCAGATTTTGCTTTCGGAAATGTTCTCCACGGATCTTCCCAAAGAGCACCCCGAATTCATGCCCTTTGAGTCTTTTGTCACCTGCGCATACTGCAGAGGCAACATATTTAATCGCTTTTTGACGTGCAAGTCTTGCGTCTACGCGTTGGGCACCGAGTCCGAGGAGCCGTACGACATTTGCATGGACTGCTACGCCATGGGTCGGAGCTGTTACTGCATCTCAGGTCTACAGTGGGTTGAACAGTGGCGATGGAAAGACCTCCTCCTCAAGTATGAAGAGTGGCGCCAGCAAGTCCTTGAAATCGAAAATGGCCGTCTGACGGCGACCACCCCGGTTCCTTTGACCGAAGAAAGGCGCGCACTGCAAAAGAAGACGCTGGCGCAAGTCTGTCAAGAGCAGCTGAAAGCAAGGCCTTGGGTAGACCCCAATGGTCCCAACCCCAATGATGAAGAAAAGTCGGACGAAGAAATCATTGTTAACGATGACGGCACGGTTCGCAAGACGATCAAGAAAAAGTCAAAGGCCTACCTCAACAAGACCGCATCCTGCCATGTTTGTTTACACCGTCATCCCAAGTGGAAAATGGCCAAATGTACGACGTGCGATTTGTGGTTCTGCTACGGCTCGTTGTTCCGGGCGCACGACTTGATGCCTCAAACGGTCATGGAGAATCCGCGATGGCAATGCCCACACTGCCAGAAGGTGTGCAATACAGGAGCCTGCAGGAGGGATCCCCGACAAACGCCATACGAGCCGAAAGGAACGCTCCTGGGCCACGACACCAAAAAGGTTGCAGATGCTCGAAGCACTGAGGCTCTTGTCGATTTTTCCGTGTCAAACCTCAATTGGATTCGGGATGAGGATGAAGCCAGACTCGCCCGGCGAAGAGCAGAGGCTGATCTTGACAAGCAAAACGATCCGTACCAGGACCAGCGTCTTGCGGATGAGCATGACGAGCCGGAAGAATCAACTCAAGTCGTGTATACCAACAATGGAGACGATGAAAGCTTTTTGGATCCAGCCCTGCGATCTGGTCCGTCGACAGGTCAAGCCTTGCCTGGCCCATCTCAGATGCTCGACGGCGCGAGACCAAATGGCAACGTCTCGCCCCTGTTTGTGCCGCCAGCAGACGGCGACTACGACACTTTCAACGAACCCCAATCTGTTCAGTACCAGGACGAGTACATGGGCACGAATGGCTACGCAGACGCCGAACATGACGCCTTCCCCGACTACCCACGCAAGAGACACCCCGATGACGACGACCCAATCAAGCTGACGGCAAAACGGCAAAAAACCAACAAGGGCGACAAGAAGGCCAAGCAACCTGTCAACGACGCGACAAAGCAATACCTGAAGCAAATGGAAAAGAAGAGGCTCGAGCAAGCAAGAAAAGAGGGCCGCTTCATTCAGTTGCTTGGAAGAATGAGGGGACGTCGGCAACTGGTGACATTACGTTTACCAACAGAACGACTTGCCGAATTCAAGCAGCGTGAAGTGGAAAAACGGCGTCAGCAGTTGCGACCAGGCGACGATGCGGCACCCGACGTGGCCATTTTGCAGTCTGATGTTAAAGACAAGAGAAAGCAACCAGCTGTCACAAACGGAACAAAGCCTAAGAATCCTAACAAGGCTCGAGTGCTTCTCGAAGACGATGGCGATTACGATGTCCGTCATCGAACAAAATCGGGCAAAAAGAAGACTCGATACGAAGAAATTGACATTGGGTCAGACGTCGAGGAAGAGGACGAAGACGACAATGACGACGAATACTATGCGCCTCGCCAGCGCAATCGGCGCGCGCGCGCACGTGCCCGAGGGGACGACGAACTTGTCGAGCTGCCGGACGATTGGCGTGACGGCGCGGGCCGCAGAAGAACAGTGCGCGAACGGCCAACCGCAAACGGAGCGCAAATTCGTCCCCCGGGCATCAAGCCAGCGCGGGCGAGCACCGGCAACATGACGGTTAACATTAGCAACGACGACGAAGATTCTGGAGCTGAAAGTGATGCGACATCTACACGTCCAAAGCCTGCGCCTGCGGCCCCGGTAGCGCCCATGTTCCGTCCCCAGGCTCAGGCAAAGCCTGTGGAGAACCAGGAAACCGAGGCTCAAAGAGTTCGCCGTCTTGCAGAGGCCGCAATGCGAGAGCAGGAGCTGAAGAAGCAGAAAGAGGATAACGTCCGCGCTAAAATGCAGGCTGCTGGCATCACCGAGGATGACAGTGACATGGAGTCTTCGTCTCCGGAAGCTACCAGAACAGCCCCACCCACGCACAAGGGTAGCATTCTGGATCGCGCAAACTGGCAGAAAGTCACGATTATCTCCGGTCAGACGTCAAAGGGCGTTACGTCCAGGAGCTCAGCTGCATCATCGCCAGCACCGCGGACCGGGACCAGGACACTCTCGAGCGGCTTTACGTCCGTCAACAAGCCAGCTTCGATGCTCAAAACTACCGTCCAATACTCCGACACGGAAAGCGAGGATGACGGGGCCGATATTGCGGCCAGACCTGCGCCGCCAGCGTCAAATACTGCAGCAAGAGATGACAGCGCGAGCAACAGCGATAGCGAGGACGACAGCGAAGACATGCCCGCTAGATCCAAGTCGCCGCCGGCCGCGAAGTCGAGTGCGAGAGGTGGCCGAGGCTCTGCGCGCGGCAAAGGCAGAGGGAGGGGCAGGCCGTCTCGCGGCAAAAGCGCCGTGTAGCATTTCCTGAGGTGTTTTCGTGGCGCTTGGTGGGGGAAAAATGGAGAGGCAGGCTAACTTGTTTTTGTGGTGTTTCAGGACTGCCATACTCTGATGGCTCCTTGGATCCAGTGGATTTGTGCTTCACTGGGTGGCTTTTTGTCCCGTTGGAAGTTGTGTTCTGTGAGTCTTCAGTTTCAGTCTGCCGTTCAGAGGTAAAAACAGGAATTTGAGAACTTCATCTCATTGTCTATCTACTGCGCTGCTTTGTCTTTTGCTCTGTCTCTTTCTCTGATTTCACTGCCAGTCTGCAGCGCGCGCAGGTCTCTAGCTGCTGCGGCTGAGCGTTGGTTTCGCCGCTCTCGAATTTCACGTGGTAAGCGTATCTTCTCGAACGATTGCTGTGCCTGAGCTGATGATAACAGTCTATCTATCTCTTGTCCACCTGGAGCGAAGACTAAAGAGACATTGCAATTAGTGTGCCGGGATGGACGCGTCGACAACTTGGGCACCGCAAAAACTTTCTTGTCGTCCTTGTTGCCTGGAGTCGGCAGCGGCTGCTGGACGGTGACCTCTTTGACAGTGCGTTGCAGCTCCTCCGCCTTTGCTTTCCAAAGTTCGAGCTCCCCGGCCTTTTCTGCTCCGACTATCCTTTCTCGGACTAGCAGTCTGTCCATCCGCTTCTTCTGCTGATTGAAGCAGTCATTCAAATTGGTCCACCTTTCGTCGACAGGTCTATCCATCGCTTCCACGCTGTCCTTCTCCTTCTCCAACGCTTCTTTCAAGGCTTTGGTGCCATCTCGCTCCGCAGCCAACTCCCCACGGAGCTGTGTCATCTTTGCGCGCTCGGAAATCAATTCGGCACGAAGATCCTCGCACTCGTTTTTGAGCTTGCCGTGAGACTCCTGCTCTGTACGGAGTTCTTCCTCAGCCTGGGAGACTTGCTTCGACTGAGCTGTGAGATAGTCAAGCGCCGCATCGGTCCGCTTGCGCTCGCGCTCCTCCAAGTCGCCTTGAAACTTGGTACAGTCTCGTCTATGTGGTAGCGGAACTTGAACTTCTGTTGTTCTTCTTCCCGAATTTTGGTCCTCTGCAGTTCCAACTTGGCATCGTACCATCTTTTGAAGACTTCCTCGGATTCTTCTAGCTGCTCGCGGTACCGCTACCTGAACGAGTCTTTGAGATTCTCCCTCCATCGTTTCTGGACTTTCATGTTCTGCGCGTCTCTTTTGCAAATGAAAGACTCCATTTGGTTGTTGAGCATGTCTTTCAGCCCGGCGTTTTCCTCTTCCAGCCGGTTGCACCGCGTGGCATTCGACGATGCTTGGACATTCAGGTCTGTCTTGACTGCGAGGACCCTCTGCTCCAGGAGGAGCTTGCTGTACTTCACAACGACCTTGCGATATCTCTCGCACTCAGTCTTGCATAGCTGTTCGTACTGTTGGGTGATCCGGTTGGTGGCCTCCGACCTGGCTTCAAAGGTCGCGTGGACATCCTCGATCTGCTCTGTAGGCCCTCACTACGGTCGAGGTTCCACGTCAAAAGGTTATGTCATCTTACTCTGCAGCTGTCGCGAAATTTCCAGGGCCTTGTCCAGCTCGGTGGCATCATTGTGCGCTTCCCTGGCCGGCGTGGTCATGCTTGAGCTCGTTTGCTCAGTCGCAGCCAGCCCTTCGACAGACAAGGCTTCTTCCGTAGTCGACCGCTGACTCTCAGTCCTTCCACCCTCGAGCACCCTCTGGGTGGTAATTGCTCCATTGTGGCTTTGGCATCTGGGAAACTGTGGCTGAATTTCAGCGTCGTCAGCCTCTTCCTGTGGAGGAGCCATGGGGTCGCGTTTTCGCGCGAGTAGGTGCACAAAGGTGATTCTTGAATGAAGGGCGGCCAGCGAAGCGAGACGAAATTTGGGAAGGAGGCCTCTTATTTTAGTTAATCAAGATGGTCGATTCTGTGGCTGGTGCGTGTGCGCGGTGTTGGGAGTGGGAGTGGCAGTCACCATAGTGTCAACACTGGCACCTTATGTTGCGCCCGACGCAAAATCTGTTTGTTTTTGTGCAGAAAACAACCAAATGCACTCACGCCATCATCAAGGACTACATTAAGGCCTACCAATGCTGGTGCTTGAATCAAACAGGAAGGCCTTGGAAACCAGTGAGATATCTGTCAGCAACGTTTACGTTGCGGCCCCTGTAACCTTAACCTCAACTCCACCGCTTCTTCCAACTAGCCGTGTCTCATATCGCTCGTTCCTCTTACCTCCTATTCATTCCTCTTACTTCCAGGGCCTCCATGATCTGCCCTCTATTTCCTATCGAGGCCTTGCGTCGTCCAGTGCCGCTGCTCATCAAAAACCTCCAGTCACCTATCAACCATCCGGCCGATAATGGATTCTCTTAAGGAAGGAATCATGCATCCCAAAGTCCAAGAACTTCTCGCTGGCGTAGGTGCGGGGGATCATGTGTTAAAGGATCGTTTCTGAAAGGCGATCACAATCATCAAAGGGCTTTAACAGGAAATCCTGCGCAAAAACTACAAGCTAGTGAAGGCTGAAATCAACCATCACTTCAAGCAAAGCACCGATTCCGAGATTCTGGTTGCTTCTCGTACAGACATGCGCTACGAGCAAGAGTCCAATTCTGAGACTCTGAATGCTGCTCATGCAGACACGCCAAACAACTGAGAGACTAGTTCTGAGGCCTCTGCCGATTCTTGTACGGATGCGCGTTACGGCCTGCGCAGGCGACCCATCCTATAGCAGGAGCCTGAGACGACTGTTCTGCCTGTGGAGGAAGAAATTGAAGAGCGTCATCTACTGCCCATTTCTGCGTCTGCCTTTATCGTCCGGGTTGAAGAGCTGAGGCATTATACTGGCACGGTAGGTTACTTGGATGGTTATTATGAAGATGATATTCATTATTTACTGAACTATGTCAGGGTGGGGATGCAGCTCGTCGCGTTCATAAAACACTGGAAGATCTTCCTCATCATTGGAAAGCGATCTTGATAACTGGGAGACGTGAGGCCCGCAACATCGGCAGTCGTCATTCAAAGGGTTCTGCTGCCATTCTTTAACTAGCTGGCCTGCGCTAGCGGATTCCGTGCACTGCTTGCTGCAAAGCAGGTATCAAAGGCCGAACTTCCGTTGGCTGTCATGCGGTCCCTGGTTTCTTTAGTGGCTCCTGCGCTAACTGCGTCTACAATGATATGAGGCAAAGTTGTGACTGTTCTTCTTATGACCCTAATGAGCAGCCTATGACGGTTGAGGAATATCGCAGGCACACAAGGAAGATTTTAAAGTGGATAAGGGTGAGGAGCACATTTCCCGTTTGGAATCTATCAGCAAGGTGAGCCACGCCCATCACAGCAATGCTCCCACCACACCCGAACCCGGGCTGAAGCCATCACGGTGCAAGGCGAATCCCACCCAGTTCTCTTTAAAGTATATGACACCTGAGTGCAGCCCAAAGCCGTTCCGGCGCTCTGCTGCTGAAAATTCTAGAGACACTGGAAACAGGAACGTGGAGAGGAAGCACAAGGAAGATTCAAGGAACATTGAGCACACGGTAAGTTGCAAGAGGAAAGGGAAAGAGCCAATAGTGCAGATCCTAGGTGCGTAGAGGCAAGAAGCGGCTATTGGATGGAAGCGCAGGGAAACACCAATGTGGGCTGATAACATGCGCAGCAAAAAGATCTGGGGTTAATGCTTTTTCAAGTCTGATACGGTGGGATCGACAACGAACGCGAAACGATGACATCCGTATGAGCAGAACTCAGATTGAATGGACAACAAAGGGGCATCTACAACTGCAGTGGAAGATACGGGTGGAGGACTTCTGATTCGGCAACAACCACTACATTGACGGTGACGCTGCTGACAGGGACCCTTAAGAGCGTTAGGACTCGGACTTTCATTCTAGAATTTATCTATATTTCCTCATCCAGCCTTGAGTATACTCTGTCATCTATTCAGACTCAAGTAAGGCGACTAAGTAGGACAATTTGCTGTGGATGATGGGGTTGTGTTGGGCTTCGCGCGCTTACTTCTGCCCCCTCGTTGGCTGCCGCTCTTTTCAAACCGGATACTTCGCCAAAATCATCGCCTAACACGACCCAACAAAATGAAGGCGTCATCTCCAGACTTCTCAATCATTTGGCTGAAGAGTAAAGCGGGTCTATACACTGCCTTGCCGCTGCTGGAACAGAAGTGAATTCCACTTTCCCATATACTTGGTCATGGATGAGCGCGCTGTAAAATGAAAGTAACAGGAAAGGTGAAGCAAATAGCACGCATTACAAGCGGGTAAGCTGTTTAAAGAATGAATAGGAACTCAGCTCTCAAGAAGCTCCCGTGCAGGCTGAGTCTTCCACCTTGTTAAATCTGAGAAGCGATGATTGAGATCACTTTATTCCGCAACAACAGCCTCACTTAATAACACACCAATAGAGATAATGCCGACGCAAACCATCAGCACCAAAGGGTCAGTAGGCCCTTTGAGCATTCAACATCAAAAAATCAAGTTTTGTGCTTCAGCTGCCGTGTCTCCGCCCAAGGAAATGAGACCTCTGATTTACATGACTCTCTTCCAAGCCTGCCCGTCGGAACGCGCCTTAATGATTCTGCCTAGGTGGCTGTAAGCGAAGATGCGTGAAGAAAAGCCTACAGATGGTCTCCAGGGCTGGATTGGGCTTGAGCTCTGCACATCATTCTGACGGACAGCAAATGTATTCAGTCGGAACACAATGGCCAGTAAAACGCACATGTAGTCCCCATCAGCGAATCTGCTCCATACACGACACTCTCGTCGAGTTTCCAGGCTGGCTGAGGTTCTACGCCGACTAATGGATGTCCTTTTCTTCAAGGAACCAATTCCGTCAATCCTGCTCAGCCTCAACGAATAATGGCCGGTGAAGCAACCGGGCTTGATGCATGTCACCGAAGAAATAAAGTCTACACGCCTCTCAGGCCAGAGTCCTCTACTTGCCCCCTCTCTCGCTAGCAAGCACAGAGAAAATGCCGTGACATTGTGCAGCCACCGTCGCCACCTCCAGCCTCAAACAGTAGCTCCCCCAATAACGATGGACCCAGCCGGGACATCAGTGGGTATACTAACGTCTTTGCGCGGCCGCGGTGCCAGGCTGACTTTGACCGTCCAGACCCCTTTGCAGCTATCTAGGTGGAATCGCTTCCGAGCAGTCATCAGACCAGTCCAAGAACTATGGGCAAGGAAATCTCAGGTTGGTTTCATTTATCGATTGCGGAAATTCAGCCTCAGGGCATCCGGTAACGCGATTGTGTACCTAGAAAAGATTAGATTTATGGAAGCAGAAACTCCAGGTTCTTGATCCTTCTCCCGACGGTGGCCACAAGGGCAAACATGATGCAATCGCCCACTTCAACCCTGAAAGCGCCCGGAACTTTGCCAGCCAAGCTTACCTACAACGCATCAAATTTGACCTCAGTTGCATCAGAGCGCCTGAGGAAATATCTTGTGGCTGCGCGGGAAGAAACGTCATCGGCGCTGTTGCTTTTGATGCTGGCGGGTCCCTCATCTAGGATCCAGTCAGTTCGCTGTCCGGAAGCTGCCACACGCAGACAAGTAGAAAGAACCTGCTTAGCTGCAGGATTTACACGTCATGCCGGCACTGCACTGTCATCATTAGAAAGAGGTCGACACTTCCCGTTTCGACGAATTCAGGCAGAGCGGAGCCGAGGTTTGATGGTGTCACGGCACTCTTGAGGCTGCTTAGCAGCAAGCATTGGCACCACTGCCTTGCGCTTGTTGAGAGACAGTGAGGGCCTCAAGGCAACCTCCAGTAGCAGGCTCGGCCTCAGAAGAATGGCTTCGCCCTGCCCGCGCTCAACGATTATCCCGCCCATCCGCAATCCTCCGCTCCCGTCGACTCGCATGTGTCATTTCAGGGGGAAACCACCGAACTCGAGTCGACATGTCGGATAGCTCAACGCCAGCGATATTTCCTTTGCAAGACTTCACCGCAAATCAGGGGTACTCGACCGGAATCGACCCGTCGCATCTGAACAACGCACAGAATGGTGTGCCTCACGCCTCCTTTCCTGGGAGCCAAGTGCAACCGAATGAAGCTCTCACATTCAGGTCGGATAAAAGAGAAGTGGCCCTGCCGGCTGGCCATCCGGCACTTGCAGCCCACATGAGCAAAGTACCCGAAATGGCAATGTTTCGGCGTTTCGGAACGCTCAATCTGCAAAACATACTCTATCTGCGAGCCGAGATCTTAGGACTGGAGGAAATACTCCAGCATTTGCAGAGCAGAGATAGCCAAGGCAACGAAGAGCAGAGGAAGTACGCCAAGAACTGGTGGTACTTGCGCCATGCAAATAAGAGAGGAGGGACCGGCGAGCAATGGAGTCTTGTCGAAATCATCCGCACGAAGCTGTACGAGTACAGTGCGTTGCCTCCCTTCAACGCCAGGTTACCAGAACAAGTCTGACAAGTGTGACAGACCAAGCGCTGATACAGCAACACTACATCATGCAACTGCCAAAGCCCACCACGCGAGACACGATCGAGGTGCAAAAGCTGCTTGAGTCCGAGGAGATGGGGCCACTCGCGCTGGATGGCGACGACTCGCAAATCTGGGGATTTTTGGACAGGACCAAACCGCCATTTCCCGACCTCGTCGCGTTGCTTCCGCGGCACAACGGTGATCCATTTTCGAATTGGGTGACGGCCAACGCTCACAAACTCATAAACATGCGGCCCTTTCGGCTGACGGTGGGCGGCCTGCAGGGCTACAAAGACCAAACGCTGATGAAGTGGACGAATGTCTTTGTCAATGTGCTGGCTTCGCTGTTTCCGGTCGCTTCGATTGTGATTCTCTACCAAGTCAAGCACATTGGGGCTCGGTTTGGAGTCATCGCGGGCTTCAGCGTGCTCCTGTCCTTTTGTCTGTCGGCTTTTACGACGGCGAAGCAGTCCGAGGTCTTTGCTGTTGCGGCTGCATTTGCTGCTGTGCAGGTGGTATTTGTCTCGATAGGCAACAATTGCGACAGTAGTTAGAGAACCTCTGAGCGAAGTAATTACGGGTATACTGCAAAAATGTGTTAGCCTGTATCTTGTCGAGGGGAAAGGGGGTCCCAGATGCACCACACGTGACAAATGTCGCTGTTGTTTCTGTTCGACCACCATCGCAACTCCCCTTCAGTGTACCAGAGTTCCGAGAGTTGTGGAAGGCAGTCTGTTTTCGTGGTGGTGACGAAGGGGAACCTTGTTTTCCGTGCCTGATTTCGATTCCCAACAACAGCTGCGCAATTCTGCTTTTTCCCGGTGCAGTCCTCGGCTCAAACATAAATATCTCTTGCTTTCATCGCGAAACATTCTTTATCACGCATCAAGCATCGCAAGCCACTTCCTTAATGGCACCAAGACAACTACCAGCAACCTTCGTCATTGAATCCATGGCCCGCGGCCAGCGAACCACAAGCCTTTCAGGATGACTCCAGACGAGACTAGTTCTCCAGACGAGACTCTTTCGGCGGCCACCGAAACCGAAAGCGAAAGTGTTGCGGCCACAGAGACGGAACCTGGCTCGATCGAGAGCAAGTCCGTCTGTCCCCCAAAAGTAACTGCTGACTGACCTTGATTGAAGAACTGCTCGAAGAGATCAACTCCACGCTCCACGGTCGCGTAGATGAGGAGACGCTAAAGCAAGTCCAAGACCTCGTGTCCAAGGCATGGTCCGAACGCACCAACGAGCCGGACCCTGCTGAAGTCCAAAGGGCGAGTCGCAGACCCCCAGAGGTCCACGGAACAGAATACCTAGTGCTCCAAGAGCTTCAAGACGAGCTGGACAACTTGTGTGCGGCCCTGGACTGGACCACAATCGAAGACACGATGGCGGACGGAGAACTGGAAGCCGCAAAGCTCAGAACGATGCTCAACCAGCAGAAGGCGCACTTCGAGTCCCATCTGGAGAATGTCGAAAAGGCGTTTGCCGACCTCAAAGACGAGATTAAATGGGAGAGTTATTGGGCCAATGCCTACAGAAAAGTCCTGGAAGTGCAGCTCGTCGAGCTGGAAGACTTGGCGATGGAGCGGTTGATCATGCTCAATCGGCTGCAGACGGAGCGGCACAAACTGCGGACGACGGAAAAGGACCTGAGGAACATGCTCGACCTGTGCAACAATCAAAAAGACACCATTAAAGCGCTGGAGAGCCAGCTCAGCTACGTCAAGTGGGCAACGCAGTGGAAGGACTCGGGCAAGCAGATCCGTGCCAACGACAGAGATCGCGCCAAGAGTATCGCAGACCTCAAGATCAAGCTCGCCAAAGTCAATCGGCATGCGCAGTGGCTGCATGGATCGCTCTCCATGGCGCACGCCGCGCTGGAGGAACTCTTCGACAGCTTCTCGGCCCAGGAAATGCCCATGTTGGAATACAACAGCGATCCCAGGCTCTATCACGAATTTGTCGAGTACGCGATCCTCGATGAGGCGTTCGAGCACGTCGCGGTGCTTAACCGCAAGCTCAAAAGGGAGAAGGACTATCGGAAGAGTCTTGAAAGGAGGTGCGGGCTGTTGGAAGCGGAGTGCCGGAAGAACAAGCTCGGTTTTCTTCTCAGGTCCATACTGCCCAATTTCAGACGGCAATAGTGCTTGATGCTTTCAATCTGGCTACGAAATACGGGCACCGACTCAAGAGTGTACAGTACATGTACTGTAAAGAAAAAGTCAGCGCGAACAACAACTCGAGAGCTTCAAAATTCGCACGAAAAAGACTCTAGTAATGCCGAGCGCAATGAAAGACTGACAGGCTGACCGACCGCGCTACCGCACAACGAAAAACAAAGCTGAAACTGCACCACATCCATCATCAGCAAAGCCATCATCGTTCAACAAAAAGCCACAAACACCCAACACCACCCGTCTTCCTCACTCGCCCCTACAACCGCACACTCGCACCCAACCCGTGGCCCACAAACCACACGCCCTCCTGCCAGCGGCCGACCTTGAGGCCCACGTCGGCACTAGCATTCAGCTTGAGCTGGCCGCCCAGCGCCTTGCGGACGGCCTCGTAGCCGACGCTACCAAGGCTCCAGTCGACAGGCAGACGGGGGGTCTCGGAGAGGCCGGGCGGCACGGCGAAGGGCAGGCCGTACTCGATGCGGCCGACGGGGTTTTCGTGGTAGAGCGCCGTCGCGTTGAGGTGCGTCACGTAGAGCGTTGTTGTGCTCAGCGGGGAGGCGAGGGTGAAGATGGCTGTGGAGGAGAGGAGGTGCATCTGTTGAGGAGGGATTCAGTAAATTGGTTGGTCTAGGCTGGATTGGAGGGAAGTGGTGAGGGATGAATGAGAGGGAGGCAGGGAGAGACAACGTACCATGGCGCCCCTGATGAAATGCGGACCGTCGTCGCCGCCCAGCTTCGGTGTCGCCAGTTTGACGCCCATGGGCGAGAGGGCGTAGCCCAGCGAGGGCAGCGCCGGTATGGTCGCATTGTGTGTCTTGAGCTCGAGTGTCGTATTCCAACCTACACACACATAAATTAGCAAATGACCAGTCACATCGCACAGCATCATGCTGACGACCCAACCCAACAGTGAACTGAACTACTGGACAGGAAAGACGGGAGATCGACGACCGTACCTGACAGCCACTGCGACAACAACTCCCTCCCGACAGCCTTGCCCTCGGCGCCACTCATGCCCAGCGGATCCCACACCGCCTCGACCAGGATATTGGTGTTGTTGCCCGGTCCGATAAGTAAGTCACGCGCCGTGACGTGCCCCATGACGGTGCCGTTAGTCAGGATGAAGATGTCGGCGTACGGCACGTCGGCCGAGTACTTGGTCGGGTTGGTGATGTTGACGTGCGCCGTCATGCAGATCGAGCTGGGCGTCGTCTCGACGATGCTCAGGTTGCCAATTTGCGGCGAGAGGTGCGAGAAACCGCCGCCGGATCCGGATCCGATTGCTGTCGCGGCAAAAGTCAGAATTGTGGGTGAACAATGACGTCTGTTGTATTCTAGGCTGCTACGGAGAAAGGAACAAAAGAGATTCGTGACGGAATGAAAGGAGAAATCTAGAGTGACCCACGTTTGACTGGCACGACGCCCTTTGCCGGAATCTTTTGGATCTTGAATGACCCGAGCCCAGTCACCATTTCTACATCTACCTCTGCCTTGATACTCAACACCAAACTCTCCTTTCCCATCAACAACGCCTGAACAACCTTGGTGAATTGGTCCTCGTCGGTGATGAACAGTGGAGCATTCTTGACTTCGGACTGCACCAAGAGACCAGTCTCGTTCTTTCCGTGGAGGCGCGTGGCATTAGCTGGTTGCCACTTGTTGAGATCGAGATAGCCCAGCTTCTTGCCGTGATAGAAAATGTCGGCGTCAGCGCGGACCTTGTCGACATTGATGGACAAGTTCATCTGCTCGGGCAATCCAACGAGGGCCTTGACTTTGGCGTCAATACGGGGTTGCGCCTCGGGTGTCCCGGGGTCGGCACTAACGCTCGGCAGGCGGAAGTGAACATCGGAAAGCGAAAAGTTCTTGAGGAGATTTTGGGGAAGCTCGCCGGGGAACGGGACAGGAACAGTGATTTCGGACATGAGATCGGTGATCCACCTGGGCGTGTTGACGTCGGGCGAGTCTGATCCGCGGACATAGACCTTGGGATTCTCGCCGTGAATGTAATCACTAATTAACAAGTCGAGGGGCGACTTTTGCTTTCCGGGACAATTTTCCATGAGTTCCTCTGGAATCTGTCTAACAACACCGGTAACATTGACTAGGAAATCTGAATAAGGAGAAATTACAATGGGGTCTGTAATGGCATCGGCGACCATGATGTACGGATCTTCAGGTTCGCAGTTGGCGACGAGTATTCCAAAGCCAAGCGCGGGAATGGTAAGATCCAAAGGAAACTGGTTGCCGACCGAGAGGCTGACGAGAGCCTCTACGCCCTTGCGGGCATCTGGAAGTATCTTTTCGTGAACCTTGAGCCCCTCTATTTCGTAGGCTGGGACTGAAGGAATTGCATTGCCTGTGGCCAAGGCACTGTTAGTAAATGTCTGGCATTAGCTTTCCCCCCTCCCAAAAACAAAACAAGGAGGAGCTCACCTCCAAAGACGAACAACTCCTTAATCGACGTAGTGCCGAGAGGAAAGATGCCTGATTTTAAAGGCACCTGGGCCTTGCCCTGCACCTTGAGTTTGCTTAGACGGCCATGCATCCAGTCGTTGGCCATGTCGCGGACGCTGTCAAAAGAACCCGGCTGGAGATCGGCAACAAAGTCGACATGTGTCGTATGGCCATTCCTGATGTCCACCTTGAGCGGCGGTATTGTTGCAGAGCCGACGACGTCGCTGCTGTAGTCGGGCAGCACCACCTGCACCTTTGTCTCGCCGCTCTGGACGCTTCTCGCCAACCACGTTCCAAAGCGGCCAAAGTTTCGCACCGACCTGGTATCCACTCTCGAGGCGTCCATTGAGAAGTCGCCCTGCACGCGGACCGATACGCCTTCGGGCGTCAACGACTGGAAGCTTAGGCCCGTCGGCTCGAAGACGACGGCTTCCTTTGCGTATTGTTCGACGGCGGCGGGAGCAAAGAAGCCCACCACCATGATGAGAATAACGAGCAGGCATAATATCAATAATGCGACGAGGCTGGGCCATCGCGTCTTGCGTTCCTCGTTGTCGCGTCGGAGGCAGCCCAACAACGACCAAGCAGCTTGGGAGCGAGTGGGGCGTTCTATCGTGTCGTCGTCACCATCATCTTCGTCGGTTCTCTCGTCGCGTACGAGTAGAGGCGTTTGCTCGGTATCCTCATCTTCCGGCAGCGGCTTGCGCGTCGAGTGTTTTGACTTGGCGGACATGGTGGAAGCTGGTCTGGAGTTTGGGGTTGCGGTTGAGCCCCACGGGGTGTCGGACATGGCGGGTAATGCGATGGAAGCGAAAGGAGATGGGCGCTGTGATTTTACAGCATCCTCTGGGGGCGATAGACGAGGCCAGCTCCGTACAACCAAGGGTGGATCGAGTGAGGTGAGGTTGGGAAAAGACGGCGTGGCGAGAGGTCGACTAGCAGTAGAGGGTCGACTTGAGACTAGGAACGTGCGACAGCCTATCGGAAGAGAGCCGCTCCTGGCGGGGAAGGCGCAGATCCACGGGCAGGCTCGCCGTCGCAGGCCCAAATTCTGTCCGAGCGCCCAACCTCTGTCACGTCAAGCCATCGCTCGTCTGAACGTCGCGACGTTTGCAGCCAACAGGGCGCCCTTGGTTCCTCTTTTCCCGTCGACATTTCCTCCAGGCCCTCGCCCGCCATGCCTCCCCTTCGTCTCTGCCCTCTCGCTCTGCGCAGCTTGGCTAGGGCTCCCGTTGCCCGCCGCAGCTACTACTCCGCGAACGCGCCGACCAGCCCGCCGCGCCACCTGTTGTCCATCGCGGACCTGACCCCGGATGAGCTTGCAACCCTCGTTCGCAATGCCCACAGCTACAAGACCTCAATCAAAGCCGGCACCGTGCCCAATTCCATCAACGGCGCGCTGTCCGGCAAGACGATTGCCTTGACCTTCAGCAAGCGCAGCACCCGCACGCGCATCTCGACGGAGGGTGCTGTTGTCAAGATGGGCGGACACCCCATGTTCCTGGGCAAGGATGACATTCAATTGGGTGTATGTGATTGGCTCCTGACTTTTGAACCTTCTAATTCTCCCAGGTCAACGAGTCTCTCTACGACACGTCTGTTGTGATATCCAGCATGGTTGCGGGCATTTTCGCGCGCGTTGGCCCTCACTCAGACGTTGCAACCCTGGCCGAGCACAGCAGCGTCCCCGTCATCAACGCGCTATCGGACCTCTACCACCCTCTCCAGACCATTGCAGACTTCCTCACCATCTCTGAATCCTTCCTCCAAGTCCCACGATTCGACTCGCTTGGCGCTGCCGGTCTCAAGCTTGCGTGGATTGGTGACGCCAATAACGTCCTTTTCGACCTGGCTATTGGCGCTGCTAAGCTGGGCGTTGATCTCGCGGTTGCTACACCCAAGGGATACGAAATCCCCTCGTCGATGCGGGACCAGATTGCTGAAGCGGCGGCTGGACCTGGAAGCGGCGGCGGTCGTCTGTTCGAGACCACGTCGCCATCAGAGGCTGTTGCTGGCGCCGACGTCCTCGTCACCGACACGTGGGTTTCCATGGGACAGGAGGCCGAGGCGAAGAAGAAGATGGCAGAATTCGCTGGGTTCCAAATCACAGAGGCCATGGGGCGCGAGGGCGGTGCCAAGGAGAATTGGAAGTTCATGCACTGCCTGCCGCGGCACCCAGAGGAGGTGGCCGACGAGGTCTTTTACAGCCCGCGCAGTCTCGTCTTTCCAGAGGCCGAGAACCGCTTGTGGGCCGCCATCTCTGCCACCCAGGCCTTTATCGTCAATGAAGGTGTAATCAAAACACCCGTCGAGATCAACAAGCATAAGGTCAGTAGGCGCGTCAAGATCATCAACCATCAGGCCGGTGAGCCCAAGTACATATAGGCACCATGAAGGGTTACCAGTCGTTGGGCGTCAGTGTAGAGGTCAAAAGTCTTTAGTTGCATCCAAAAGTTTAGGAGTATGTACACTCAAAAAGTCGTCTAATCAAGGTAGGGTATGCATCTACAATGGAAGGAATTCAGGTGGATGTACCCAAGGTCCGGCAGTCATTCGCCCCTTTGCCCTCTGAATCGCTTTGACTGGGAGCCAAGAGACGTAGGGGGTATGAGTGCAACCATGACGCTCCAAGTACCGAGCAAAGATGCAGTCTCGCCTTCTTGCGTTTCCAATCTGCTGTTCCCCCGCGCGTGTTGCCGCTGCAGGCATGATACTGGCTGGCATCCTCTTGCCGTCATGGCCCTCATAGCAAACGAATCAGTCGATCATGTAAAGCAACTGTCCAGTGTGACCAAGGCAGCTCCAGCCTGTCACACGGGGGCAGAATATCAGAGACATTCGTGACGGGTAACCCGGGTGGAGTCGCAGTGACGTCGTGGTTGCCGGTCAAGAGCTAGGCGAGTGGCGACGATAACATCAACGTCTGCGTGACCAGTGCCAGCCACAAACCCAGGAACCAAATGCACTGACATGTGTGGTGGTGGTCTTGGTGGAGGGGCAAGGCTCGCTGTTTGCTGGAGCCATGTGATTGGCCGGCCCAAGGTTCTGATGCTGATCCAGGGCGCCTCTTCAAATCCATTTTTTCCAAACGGGGCCCCCCTTTTCCGCAGGAATGAATGCTAGTAGCACCTCGCGGCCAGAGAAGAAGACGAGGACGACGACGACGAAGAGTCTGAAGGAGCCGACGAAGCAAGCTTGCCTGGCGAGGAGCGCGCGCTGTTGCCCGGAGAGGAATGATGCTTGGCGGCGGCCAGGGGCTGCAGCGGCTGCGGCAAGCTTCCGGAGCGAGCCTGGCGGACATGGACGAGCTGCTCCGACAAGGCCGTCCTCTGCTGCAGCATCGACATTTTTTGGGCCTTGAGCTCGGCCTCCAGGCGCGCGACGCGCTCTTCGAGAACGGCAATCTTGGTGTCGCGCGCAGTCACGCCGCCCTCGACATCTTCGAGCCGCTGGTGCAGGCGGTCCAGCACGGCTTCGAGGTCGGTCTG
Source organism: Phyllosticta citrichinensis (assembly GCA_038380885.1). Taxonomy (NCBI): domain Eukaryota; kingdom Fungi; phylum Ascomycota; class Dothideomycetes; order Botryosphaeriales; family Phyllostictaceae; genus Phyllosticta; species Phyllosticta citrichinensis. The sequence continues at coordinate 667,230 of JBBWUH010000001.1, read as the reverse complement.
GGGTTGTCGCCCGAATAGGTACGTGTAGGCGCGGTGCATGGTTGATGAGACGTAGAGCGACATGGTGAGTGAGTGGTTGGAGAGTAACGGGACCGGGAGAAGAAGAGTACAGTAGAGACTTGATATTCTTGCAAGAGCAACGGGCAAGGCTTAAGGACTTGCGAAAGTGGAAATAACATGTCGTACCCCTGCCATTTGTTACATGGCCACCTGAGTGATATCAGGAATCCTACGACATCACATGCTTGACCCACGCGTTCGACACGTCGCCCGAAGCGGTGTCAACGGGCGCAAGGGACCGCAGTGGAAGCATTCCTCGGAGCCAGGAATGGAGTGGGCGGAGCGTGGAGCGTGGACAGGACAGGACAGGACAGGCCAGGACAGGCCAGGGGCGAGGCTGAAGGGGAAAAGGTGGCCTTTGTAGTTGAACCACAGTTGACATGGGACGTTGTGACGTTTGGCGGGTTACAGACTGTCGTAGTCGACCGTTGGCTCCGTTGGCTCCGTTGGCTCCGTTGGCTCCGTTGGCTCCCTCTCTCAGCTCAGGAATACCAGGACAGGGTGGATCTGGGCCGTGCGCCGCTCGACACTGGAAACCGGGCGGGTTCCTACATCGACATCAGCCGCAATAACGGACCTTTCATCTCTCCTCCCACCCCCAACCCCCAACCTCGCCCGGGCGGCCATGCTGCGCAAACAATGACTGAAGATCGCCCGCCCCTCCAGGACGACGAGGTCATCTTTCTGGCCCGCAAGGCCATTGCCCAGGCCAGGGAGGAAACCCCCCGCCGCAACGACCCTGACCCGGACGTCGTCGCCAAGGACCTCCAGCAGCCTGGAGTCACAATAGATCTCGGCCACCACAGCATCAAGCGCCTGCCAGACGAGGTCGTCGACATCATCAAGGCCGACATTGAGAGGTGCCCACCTCTGCTCCAACTTTCGTCGAGCTCCACCTCTAACAGGCTCCAGACTCGCCCTCTCCCACAACTCCTTTACCACGCTCCCGCTCCGCCTGTCCGAATGCGCGCGCCTGCGATACCTTAACGTGCGATACAATGCTCTGCGCGAGTTTCCTCCGGCCGTGCGTTACCCCCGGTACGACAATGGCGCCAGCGATACTAAATCAGGCAACAGATATTGCAAATCCGCACCCTCGAGATACTCGACGTGAGCAAAAACAAGATTCGCGAGATCCCCGACGAGATTGCCAACCTCACCTCGCTCAAAGTCCTCGCCATCCAGCGCAACAGGATCGAGAAGCTGCCCGCCTGCCTCGGCGACATTAGCAGCTTGCACATGCTCAAGCTCGACGGCAACCCCATTTCCTTTCCGCCACCCGAAATTCTCAACATCAAAGAAAAGGCGCCCGTGCCGTCGGGAGACAATGAACGCGACGCCCTGATCACCACCCAGGTCAAGAGATATCTGCGGCAGGTTTCGACAAGACAAAGGCTGAGGGTTGAGTCTGAGGGAGACTCGAGGTACGTTGGGCGCGCCGTGACGCTGGGCAATGCTGACGGCAGTAGCGAGGGCAACATGGAAACGCCTCGTCCCATGCGCACGCGAGTCGGCGGACGGTTTCCCGTCAAGCCTAGCATCAGCGGTATGGATGCCTTTGGAGACATTGCCGGGAAACCCGACTCCCCAGGTAACGCTCCCCCCATTCCGGCGAGATCACATGCGAGGGTACAGTCGCAGCAGAGTGCGGCATCGCGACGGCCCTCCGTTGCGCCTCTGGCCATTAATGGGAACGAGCGCAATCGAAGTCACAGCGAGGGCACCGGCTCCAACGCAATACGGGCAAAGCGAATGGGCATGGTGAGCCGCAAGGCTACCGAACTCGCACCAGTCACCGAAGGACGCACCAACAATACCAACCACTCGCGCGGCGTGAGTTACGGGTCAGCTCTCTCCGAGTTTTCAAGCAACGGTTTTCCCGCAGACCAATCCAAGGCCAAGATGCCCCCCCTGTCCAACCTCGTGGAACACAAGCCTTGGACGGAAGAGTACGAGGAGGTTGTGCAGGCGGCTCGCTTGACGGCCGAGTCTGCAATCGACTATCTACTGCCCACTGAAAGATTGCTCCGCCGCGCCAACGTTCCCGGTCAGCCTGGACTCATGACCGAATTCCATCGCGCGCGCACCGGGGCCTATGCACTTTCTGAGCTGCTTGAACGGTTTGACGCCATGACCGAAGACCAGGAAGACGAAGTCGACGGTTTGATTGACAAGATCCTGAAAGAGGCCGATTCCTGTCTCGACGCCCTGGTCAACCTCGAAATTCAGCTTCACGACGCCATGGAAGACATGTCCAAGGCAGCAGATGATCCTGCCGTGCGGCGGGCGTGGCGCGCACAGCTCAACGCGCAGTACATGGGCACCGTCGAGGCGCGCAATGCTTGCGAAATTCTCGGCGTCGAGTTCATCGACCCGGCTGGATCCAAGGCCGACGGACGCGATGCTCGAGTATCGACGACCCCCACGCAGACGGCGCCTCACCCCGGTCAGAGACCTCGCCCTGGTCAGAGGAAGCAAGGCCTTTCCCTCGACACCAACGTAGTACCCAATGGCGGGCTGGGGCTTGTGCCGCCCATGCAGGAGAATGGCCGTTCCAACACCCTGACGAGCGGAGCATCTGCCGTCACTCCTCGCTCCGGAGAATCTTTTGTCACGCTTGGCTCGGTGAGCATGTCGCGCAGCAGCACGATGCAGAGCATGGAAGAAGCAGATGAGGAGCACCAGTTTGAAAGGATTTGGCAAAAGTTGGGCATGGCATGCTACTGGACGCTGCAAAACATGCCTGTCTGTCACCAAAGATTCGAGCAGGCCTGCATCGCCGCCAAGTCTGATCCTGACCGCGGCCTCATGACACATGGCAAATGGATCAGGGTTTTGGAGAGGTCGACAGAAGCACACCAGGCTGCAACTTCGCTGAATGAGGTCCTTGCATCCATCAAGTTGCGCGACAGCGAGTTTCGTACCTCTCAACGCTTCTGGGAGCTCTGCACTGCATATGTCAAGGTAAGACCCCAACCATTTTTTGAAGGCCTCAGCTAACAATTAAAGACCTGGAGCGACCTTGCAGTTGCAGTCAAGGATCTCGGTCAGATTGGTCCGCTTCCCGAAGACATCAAGTCCTTCATGAAGCCCATCCAGAAAGCTGTAAAGGCGGCTAGTATCCTCATTACATCCTCTCCCTGGAGCCATCTGGCTGTCCGTTCTGAATCTGTGTCCTCATTTTCGACACCCACCCAGTTTCCGCCCCGCAGCGAGTCTCGAAACTATGGCCATGGCCACGCCTTTGGAAATAGCATCAACAATACCTCGTCTGGACCTGTGCCTTTTGTCCCCGGCCCCACCAGCACGTCGGTGCCTGGTCCTTACTCCTCCCACAACACGACCCCGGCTTCTAGCGTTGGTCATATTACTCCGACGCCGGTTCAGCCTGCCACTCCGATGAGCGCCGCGCTGGGCGCCGCAGCTCAGGCAACTGTTCCGAGCACCCCGGGCCACGTCCCGCCGCCTCCCAGCATGGTTCTGGGCCCAACGTCGACGCCCGTGGACCCTCCCATCACCGGCCGCTTTGCAGGCAACGTGTTTGAGAGGGCTGACCGGCTCCTCCAGTCGACGTCGCGCAGGGTTTGAGGTCGGCGTTTGTCTGCATCCACCCTTTCCATCCACGCTGCCCACCGTGGACTGTACCTCTGTTCATACATTACGCGTCTGTTAATATCCGCGTCTGTTGCCATCTTTCCTGAACAGAATCTGCATGGCGCTCCCGGGCGTTTCTTTCCCAGTTTGACTCACCTGAACGGTCTATTTCATTGGTTCTACAGCGAGAGCCGCAAAGAGCAGGATTATCTGCGCGCTTGTGCAGGCATACAAGCGAGCGAGCGAGCAATCGACAAGCACGCATACATACCAGATGCATCAGCGAAGGAGTTTCTTAATCTCTTTTTCCTTTTTTTCCTTTTCTCTCTTCTTTTCATTAAGGAAAAATGGCAAATGCGTGCGTGCGGCTTCGGAATTGGCAAAGGTGCTATTGAGGGCGTTTGTTTGGCGCTCTGGACTGGCAATGGGGGTTTACGGTGCTTGACTGGTCGATCTTTCTTTGGCGTTTTTGTCCTCTCTTGTCTTGTTTTCTCTCGATTGAGTCGCATTTTGCATCTCTTGCAGCGGCTTTCTTCCTGGTCAACGTTTGGGCGACGAGTCGCCTCGATCAACATCACCACCAACACTATCGAAAGCCTGCTAAATGGCTGGCTGGCGGCCGTGGTTGGTTGGTGGCGTTGCCGGGGCAATCTATCCATGTATCTGTATGATAACGCTCTGTTGTCGTTACATTTCGACCATTGGCATCGCGCCCTGGCCGGCGGGCGGGCGCGGACAGGTCGCATCAAATCACATCTGGTGTATCGAGCTTTGACGTCTTTGGTGCGTGGACCCGTGTCTGTTGTGTTGTTGTTGTCGTTGTCGTGCCCCTTGGCGTTTGATCTGTCGCTACTTACCGTATGTATGTACTAACGGGGACGCGCGGAGCCGCGAGCAAGCTGAGTGTGCGGCGGCGAAGGCGGAGGTGCTTGAGAGGTTGGTGTCCGATGTGGCGGTGTGGCAAGTATGTGAGATTCTCCCTCTTGCGACGGCCACTCTCAACATCTCATACTCTAGGATCTCTCTCACTCCCCCCTTCCCCTTGTGCCGTTAGTCTAGTCGATACAGCTAACTCCGCGTTTACAGTACTTTCTCGTCCTCTCAGACAAATCATCTCGCGTCTCCTATTAGCGCCGACGCAACACGTACGCAACCGTCCTCGTCCGCCACAACCGTATACGCCTCCACTTACCCGCTGCGGTGTACAACGCTACTGCTGCTACTACTGTGTCACAAGCGCATCGCAGCGCGGTGGTGTAGTGTAGTACCGGCTGCCGGCCGGCAGCGGCGGTGGGCTGCATATGGTCGCTGCATGCATTGCTCACACAAACTTCGCGGGCAGCGCGTCTATCCGCGATTTCGTTCCAGGAGGGCTGGCTTTGTGAGAAGGCAAAACTCCACTCACTGGGAGGGCGGAGGAGGGTGGAGGATGTTGGTCAAGAGGTGAGCTTCCCTGTCCACTCTCTGGTTTTGGCGTTGGTGTTGTTATTTCTGCTGATTGTCTTTTTCTCGTTCTTTTCGCTGGTTGTTCTTCTCTTTCTTTTTCTCTTCCTTTTCTTTATATATCTCTCTCGTATATATATTCTCTCACAGAGAACCACGCGCTCACGGCCGTGGGGGAGCGCATCGCAACCCCGGCGATTGGGTCTTGGACCACCATCCCAGCGACACACAGCGGGACTCGTCTGTCCGCAGGTCGACTGCAGAGGCGTGCCGGTCGTGTTGCTCGCCTCGACTGGACAAGGAAAGACGATTCCTGCGCGCGGCTTTGGGTCTGTTCTTCGCAGCATTCTAGCTGAGGGCAGGCGAACGCTCTGAAGATGCAAGTGCTGCAGACCTCAAGAATCCACAAGGACCGCCTCGGGCTCGTCGTGTGTTGTGGCTGTGGGAGGACTCCATCCAAACCCCCCGGTTATTAACTGGAGGGTGGAGGCGCAGGCAAGTCATATCCTCCTGACACGAGACAATCGCCTTGAATTCCTAAATTGACGTTTTTCTCTCAGCTGACTCCACCCACTTGGAGCGCCTCCGGTTTTTTCTGTGGCAAGTTCGGACAACTGCAGGATCAAGTCTCCGCGCTCGAACAACAGATCCGCAGCATTCTAGGCGACAATGGCCTCTTGAAGAATGTCTTTGTTAGCTTTTCCCCCGTCTGTTTGCTCAATTGCGAGACTGACCTGACCCAGACCGGAAGCGCAGGAAGCCAACTGAGCTAGCTACAGCCCTGGAAACTGTGCCGCGTCATTGTGCCTGCTCGACGTCGCAAAGCCGTACTTGCGGAGCCCGCTGTGTAGCTTGGGAGTCAACCTTTCCCAGGTACCCTGCGGAGGCTTTAAGCACGCTGGTCGCTGCGAGGGACGTGGTCAAGAATCCTGCGCCGCCCGCTCGCCGTGGCGAAGCTCCTTACAACCTACCTTTCTGCGCCGCTCTCCGGCCGTATATATCAACCTGCTCCGCGCAGCCCCGAAAACCTGTCCGGGTCTTCCACTTGTTCAACCCTTCAGTGGCCTTGCGCTGGCAAGGCTTCTAAACTGTCAGTGCCGTGAGCGCCTTCGAGTCTGCTGCAGGACGCCTGTCCACAGGGCCCTCGTCAACAGACCCGACAATGGCAGGACGATGCCCCTCGCAGTATCTGCCGCGGCTCGTCCGCTGCGGGCTCATCCTCTGCCACTAGACCATGAACACGAAGGGTGCAGGGTCAGCGCCTTCGAGCGCCCCTTCGTCAGACTGGACGGTCGCTTTCGGGCCCAAGACGACCCATTCGATCTTCCGGTCCGCCGTGGAGTCGAAAAGGAGAAAGAGGCAGCTTAGTCGTCGAGGGAGCAGCGAAACCCGTCGAGTGCATTCGTCGGAGACTCGTCGAGAAAGCTCAAGACCTCGTCCAGAGAGTCAAACCCGCCAAGGACCTTCCGGATCCAGATATTTCCTCGCCCAATCTGGTCACGGCAGCTCTTTGCCTGACCGACACGATCGGAGGGGTCATTCGTCCGTCCCATGATGCGATCACCGTCGAAGACTTCCCAGGTGCGTCAAGCTCTTCCGGACGGCCGCTTCGTGACTTGTGGATGCACAATAGGATGCTCGAGACTGCCCTTTGCGATGCGGGTGTGACTGAAGAACGCGGCATTTCCCGCGCTCGTGGCTGGGCTTGCTGCATCCATCAGGAGTTCTTGACCTTGGGAGGAGCTTTTAGACTCCACCATATTCTGGCTCTGGCTTGAGGTCAGCGACAAGCTTGCCGAAATGCGTTGCGCAGTCCAAGGACCTCGTCAGGAGAGCCGCGAACTGTAAGTCTCTTACTCTGGTTTGGTGTTGCTTGACTGACTTTTTGCCAGCTTCCCGAGACGAAGAGACGCGAACATCGGGCCCTCGGTACGAGAGTTTCGTTGCAGTGTTCCTTTGGGATCATTCTCCATCGACTGGAATGAAGAAGCACTTGTGGATGATGGGTTTTTCGCGACTTGGAACGGATCACGAGACTGTCTGCCGAGCGCTTTCGCGGTTGCATGTCTGTTGACATCACCAGCCTGGTTCAAATCAATGATGACTGGCAGGAAGTCAGTTTCGGCCCTCCGGTGTTCCGGGCAAACCATCCACAAGAACAAGCCGGGCGACTCCAATGAAAAGGTGCCGAATTTTGTCTCCGAGCGCAGCGACCAACACAATTGAAACGCTCGACTCCCGAGTCGATCAATTCGGTTCTCCAAAGTCGTCTTTGATCTGCGCGTACATGAACCGTGATATTGTGCATGCGGGAACTCACACTCTTCGAGCTCATCTACCTTCGAACTCACACGGATGGACCCGAGAAGTGGACCCTTCGCTCCAGAGGCAAGGAGCGAATCAGCAGCTTAATGGACGACGAAAGTCTTACAGCAGACCGCATATTAGTATATAAAGGTAGTTTTCCCATCTCAAGTTTCCTTAGGTCCAAGTCCAACCTGAACCAGACCAGAAGAACAAAAGGCTCTTTTACCAGCCTGAGGGTCAGCTTGCGTCACAGGCCATTGCCAATGATGCCGAAATTACCGAGCCTGCAGCAGAAGCGTCGGCGGCAGCAAACAACAAGCGGCTCCAAACGCCTGAATCCAATTCCAAGAATCATCTCGCTGCGGCTGCTCTCTTGGGTGAATGGCAGATTCCACCACGTCATGGACGGCGAGAACTGAGACGGTGGTTCGAGTGGTTCGCTCAGCGGCGACTTCTACCAACTGTTGCTTGCCGTGGGCACCTGGCAGACTCCTGTTCGATTCTCCAGCCTCCTTCCCTTTGACGAACAACGCTTGCCTGGATTCTTGCTGGAGCTTGGCCTTTGACGTGAGTGGTCAAGGATTCGCTTCACCGCGACTTCTCTAGCTCGCATGACAGGCCTCGCAAGGCGACTCTGGCCCGATAATCCAACAGCATGGGACGCCTACATGCAAAAAAGGCAATCCGCATCTGAATCACTTCGCCAGAACTTGCTCAGAGTCGAGCTGTCCTAACCTCGGTCACTACTCCCTTCATCACCAAGGACGGACCTTCTCAACGACATCATGGAAAGCCTGGCATATTCCGTCCTCACGACCACACACTGGAGTTTCACGAGCCAACGTGCAAACATTCTCCCTCGAGCACTTCTCGCGGGTCCTCCTTTCTCATTCAACCGCGGACAACCTGCCCAGTATAATGCACCTTTATGTAAGTCACATGTCCTCGATTTTTGGTCGTACGTATAATGATTTGTCAAGATATATCAGAGGCCTCCGATCTGACGCTGTTCGAGCTCCTCATGCAGAGAGCCGCGGAAGGACATGCTGATCGAACTCATGTCTTCCCTGAGCAAGTCGATGCTCGACCTTTCCGTGGCATCTAGGTCCGCCAAGGCAGTGATGGGATCCATCTCCAAGGGAGGTTCTAGCACTGCTCTAGACTATATTCCCGTGGCTCCCGTGCGTAAGGGCCAGGTCACTCTTGTTGCTGCTGTGGATAACACTAACGCACAGAAGCTGTCCCCTGCGGAGCTCCGCCGCTAGAAGAAGAAGGCAGCTGGAGGATCCGGCAGCGCCAAGGGTAACATCGACGAGCATTCTGAGAGCACGCGTGGCCCTGTCAATACCCCCACGGCGAGTGAGAAGGATGGCGGCGTGAACAGAACTGCCTTGCCAGCCCCTACCGCCGCAGTCCCTGTACTGCATGCACAGACGCCTCAGGGTGAGCATTTCCGGAGCAGGCATGGAAAATCGGTAACGCAGTTCTTGCCGCGCGGTAGTGTTCAATTCCAACGGGCAGCGCAGAGTACGAGCAGTACTGCCGCACCAGGCTGATGCTGCATCACCCATTCAGGGGGGAATGCGCAGCAGTTGCTCCGGTTCATTAAGTCGGTGTGGTCTCCCCTAGAGCGTTCAATTACAGCACTTCTCCATGGAATGGTACCACTTGGGCTGGCTATCTCAATCTTCCCGTCGATGCCGACGAATTTGTGGACCAATTGCCTTGCTCGAGGGCGCAATTGCTTTTGACCATGGCAGACGCAATCACAATCCACAAGTCACATGGCGCTTCGATTGACACCCTCACCACCAATGTCAATCATGTCGGATTCGCAGAAGGGCTCACTTGTGCGGTGCTCTCGAGAGTCGCGTCCCGACTAGAGCTCACTTTCAAAGAGACCAGCGACTGGACCTCCAAGGCCTCACGTACCACAAGACGTAACTGAACGCAGCTATGGATAAAACGAACGAATCCAACTTCGAGGCGACTGGTGGAGACTCGCCTGATCAGTCATCTGTGTCTTTGATAAGACAGAACGTTTACCCGTTTGCACTCTCCTCGTTCAGTCGCCATGCCAGCAGATCCCACAACATACTACTGGGTTGCGGCGCTCTTGGAGACAGAGTCGGAAGACACAGCGCCATCTTTGCGTCGATTCAGCCGACTCGTGGGTTGGAGGATACACCGAAGGTGTCAAGCGGCGCTGTTCTGATGCACCAGATCGGCAACCACCCTTCCTACATCCTCGTTTCCCTCAACATCAGTGTATATACGGCACTAGGTGCCTACCTCTGAGCAACTGCTCCATCTCTTGCGCGACTGCAGCCAGACGCCCGAGTCCATTTCCAACGACGAAGAGCCGGAGCCTCTGGTCACAGTCACAACGACAAAGACCACTTTCAGGGGGAGCCAGGGAACCATGGGTTACTCTTCTTGCAAGCGAAGCATCCCAAAGGTTGACCAGCTCAGGTAGCAGGATGTTGGTACACGTTTTGGGACACGGTGTTCCCCACTTCAACTCAGCCTGCAGGTCGGTCACCAACGAGACACTTGCGACGAACTTCGACCTCGCAATCAACAACACCTACAAGCTCGTCGACAAAGCCAACCCGCTGATATCCATTCTTGGGCTCTCCATCACCGTTGGCGAGCTCAGCTACGCGGTGGTCTCGCTGAAGCTGCTAGCTTTTGACACTTGCGTGCAAGTCCTGATTCGGGATATCTACAATCACGAGCTGCACTTCAAGAGCGCTTGCACGTGCTGTGCGGCCCGCCGAATCAAACTGTTTGGAACATTAGCCAAAGCCATGATATGGCTTCAGAATCAACTCCCCCCTTTACGACTTGGGAGGAGTCGGTCAATGGCGCGGTGATTGGTGCTGGAGAGTGCTGGGAGTTCTGCCGGCAAGCGAGATTCCCCGGCAGAGGAACGAGTACGTCGGCCGTCTCACCTTTGAACAACTCTTGTTGATCTATTCAGGCACACGTCATATGGCTCTCAGCCGGACTTACTGCTTCTTCTTGTTCCTTGTTTTTCCGTACATATACGAAGGCCGATGATCTCTTCGCGTCAGAGACCAACCAGGGCACTGTCTGCCGTACTCCTTCTCCGCTGATTGGAGCTCCAAGACTGGAGCCTAGTCGCAGCGTCTATTTTGGTAAGTTGTGCATACTCATCTTGAAGAATGATACTGATTGGATATTTCTCGGCAGTGTCGGTCCAAGGACAAGGAGCTCCCTCCGTGGATGCCTCTATTCTATTCCAGAGAAAACTTCTGGAGACGCCAATATCTCCTGACCCACCATTTGGCTGCTCCGAGTGGACACACTGATCCTTTTGACGGATTGCGACCACAATTGCGAGAGAAGAAACCGCCGGGTTGCATTCACGGCAACACCATGGAAATTTCTCCTCGAGGACTCAATGGAGAGAAGTACGCTGTCGTTCTCACCGATGACGCCACCGGCCGACGTTGGGGCATGGCATTCAAGAAATAGGATGAGGTGTATCTAGTGCTGCTGGGCTACTTGCGTCACTGTCATCTTCGGTACGGTTCCTATGCCTCTTGTATGAAGATTGACTTTGGACGAGAGTCCAAGTACTCCACCGCACCGAGCCGCAGCACGGTCTCGGCTATTGCAAGTGGTATATCGCGCGTTTTCAGGCCGCCTGCGTTGACGTCTACATTGGCTACCTTGAAATCTTTTGTCTCGAGCTGGGGGCCCTTCAACTGCAACTACGGGTCCTTCAACTGCAGCCACAGGTCCTTCTACTGCAACCGCGGGTCCTTCCACTGCAACGAGACAAGTGAGCCGGCATGGGCCCAGTGTGCCCGTCAGACCGGTGGCCAGCGCCCCCGCCCCCAGTCACTGCCAGAGAAATTCCGATGGATACCGTCAGTCTTGTCTGGGAGTTTGCTTGTTGAAGCTTTCGTCCTCTCACCCACTCTTCGTATATCTCAGCGATCCAATGTGACAACTCCCGTCGAACCGTTGTTATGGCATCGCTCGCCGACATCGACTTAGAGCCCTGTCCTGGCTCATTGGAAAGACTGCCTGCCAAAGGACGCAGTTTCCACTGACGGTAGCCAACGCCGTGACGATTCACAAAGCTCAAGGAGCCCCTCTCAATTTGCTTACCGCCCATATCAAACATGTTAAGTTTGCCGGGCGGCTCACTTACGTGGCCCTCTCAAGAGTCCGGTCGCTTGGAGGGCTCATCCTCAAAGAGCCGATAGACTTTGAAGTGATTCAAATTCGCAAGAAGAGCACGTGGTATGAGTCAGGACTTGAAGACGAGCGGAAGCGATCACAACAGCAGATCTGAGTCGATAATGCCTCCTGTTGGCATGTTTTGCAGTTTAGGCCGTTCCCACTCCCCGGCACCGAAGACAACAGTATATGTTCAAGCCTCTCTGGACACGTCGTCCGATGGTTTCAATGCGGCGGAAAATGCCCCCCACCTTCCACGCAGTCACCGACAAGCAATAGCCGCTCTATCGGATTGTCAGGGCTGACATCGAGGGCGATCTGACTGGCGATGACAAGATGTTGGACGATTGTGAGAGAGGATAAAAGCCGGATTTGAGCCCCAACAAGGATGCTGAGTAATACCTTCGCTCGCAGCTTGAAGCGATGGTCTGAAAGTAAGTGGAAACGCTCTCGCTGAGATTGAATGCTTCCGCTGACGCTGCTACGAAGGAGGGGCTCCGCTCGGTGGACGACAAATGACCTCCGGGCTCCCGGCTGTCTGGTGGACTGAACAATACCATTCAAGTTCATCTGGAAGCCCTCAAGGCATCTTTGAACCCATTCACAGTCCATTGAGACCGTTCCGGGCGATTTTCACCTCTCTGGGTACCATTCTTGCCGATGGAGGTCAGGCCTTCCGTGCGGCTGCGTTGTCTCTCGGTTTCCTTGAAAGATTCGTCTGTTGCTACTGAGATCAAGATGCCAGACTGCTGACTTGCAACTTTTAGTCCTCATCTCGTATTTATACTCCAATCGACCCCGGACTACCCCTGGATCGAACACGTCGGACTCACCAAGTGTTGTCCTAGGTGCATCTTTAACCATTTCTGTTTCGTCACGGACAGATTTGAGACAGACCAGGGCTGGAAGGAGCAGGTCGATGTGGATCGACAGTGGGTGGACATCTTTCGCGTCGAGAAATTGACATAGCTCATTCAGAGTTCTGGTTCGCCAGCAAACATCGGGCTGTGGGCGAAGACAATTTGACCCTGTCTCGTCAAAAGGTCTTCGCGCATGTACTTCTGGTCTCGGTGAATGTCAAAAGGAAAATCCACCTATCGACGTCAGTAAGGCTCTGAAGCAATTCAATGGCAACCCGAGACAGGAGAAGGCTGATCTGGTCAGCAGCGTTCAAACCCTTGAAGGCGAGAAGCAGGCTACACGTTGGCCATGTTCTCGTCCCTTCGGACGGGCTACAAGACGACAAGACCCCCGCTCGATCTGGTAGCCCCACCAGGCCTTCTACCATCACTCGCACTCCTAGAGGACCTCCCTTCAGGGTTACTGGCAGTCCTTCGACTCCAGACTCTCAGCCGTCGTGATTTGGCCTCCTCTCATCAGTTGCCAAATGGTGGAGGGGTGGACCAACTTCCTCGATCCGAAGCAAACAAAAGTCTTCGCTGCTTCGTTGACCGCTTCCAATGGCTGATCGATTCGACCACACCTCCAAACCACCTTCGAATTTGATCCAGCCAATCTGAGGTTCAATCAAGGTATGTCAGCCATAAAAGCCTCATAGCCTTTCGGTCTAACCCACTCTGACAGGGACCTTTCGTATACATATATATGTATATCGATCAGGATTTGGTCTTGCTCAGCATCCTTCCTGGCCATCGAGGACCCTCGTTGCGATCAACCCAGATTTGGTCGATTCACCGCTCCATGACATGGATCCCCGAGCACCATCAGGCAACTTTCGAACGTCATCAACCGCTATCAGCGCCCCTTTGGAAGCAATTTCCACCATGCTATTCTTGCCAGGGGACTGTGGGTGTTGTTCTGGCGACGCAATTCCCACGAGTACTTGCGGCAGATGGGTGTGCAGAGGCCTCAGCAAGGCTCCAGGGAAGAGCTTGGGATCGAATCGTGCTCCCTGGCTCTCCTTTCCGCAAAGCCTTGAGCACGTCCTCCGATTCTCTCCGCGCCAGGGTCCTTCCATCGTGGGTCAACAACCGGGGTCACCGGCAGCAGTCCGGTACCTCAAAGGGGCTTGCCTGCGTTCAAGAAGGCAAGCGTGTTGGCACGTCGTTCGCAAGGCCAACCTTTTCAAATCGACTTCTCCGAAGAAGACGCAGAGGACTGGGAAGCGATCAATAGAGCTGCTGATGTCGAAAGCGAAATACGACGCCAGATGCAACGGGGCACCGGAAAGGGCCTTACGGGCGTCGCAGCGACTGAGATTCAGCTTCAGACACTCCATTTAGCCCTCAATGTTCTGGCCTTTCTCATCGATCCATACGTTCCGCTACCCCTCGAAACCCTTTGCTCGCTCCTATCCAGGTTCACCAACGCCATTTACATCGTCGTTGGAGAAAAGTCAATGATGTCCCTAAAGTTGATGCACTGGGTGTTGCGTCTGGCGAAAGAACTCGTCGCCAGAATCGATGTCTTCCCGAAACTGAGAGGGTCCCCGCTGTGCTGGACCGGCCAGCACCAAGACCTCAGAGAGATGACGAGGCAACTGGGGACACCCAGCTTGTTCTGTTCTTTCTTTACAGCCGAACACCTTTGGTAATCCTTTGCCAGGCTCTTCTCCGACTCCCAACAGCGCCAATCCTTCAACCATCTACTTCACGACTTTCTACCACAACCAACCGTCTTCATTATGGGTCCCAAGAACGTTCCCGTTACACCTGGACCTAATCAAGAGGCAAATTTCGACAAACCGACGCCCTGTGTAACAAGATCTTACTGACTTGACTTCGGTTTGAAATTGCCAGTGTGGTCTCCAGAGGCGATCGCATAGCTGGCGCCGCTCATGCAGTGCTGCATTGGAACCTAGGAAGTACACTCCCGACATCCGCACCTCACCTCGTATATATATCTTCGATCGCCGCCGCGCTTTCTCAACGGCACGGCGATTTGACTCTCTCGCAAGAAGAGAGACACATCCCTCCAGGTCAAGCAGCAGTTGGGCCGCTACCCCAGTCCTTCCAGCCCACATCAGGGACACCAGGGGAGGACATTCATAGCAGGGATTCTGGAATGGCCAAGCCCCACCCTATTTGAGGCGGAAGTACGCACTGTCACGAACTGTCAAGACTCCGATTTGCCGTTCGAAGATTGCTGCGCGGATAGGCGGGGAAATGGCCAAACCCCTGAAAGAGATGATGACGTGGCAGAAGACACTTGAAGAGGAACACCGGCGGAAGAACACTGGCAGAAGAACACTGGCAGAAGAACACTGGCAGAAGGATTTTGGCAAAATCATAGACAGACAAGCAATCGAATGCACCACATTTCCAACACGTCCACTTCCCATGCCAACCGTCAGACGAACCGCCTTACCTACCTCCGCCAAGCCCGGACTTAATTTTTAAGAGCAGCGAGACTTTTGACATCCCGCCAATTTTAGGTGGACGGGATGATCAGCCCAGGTGCTTGCGACGTTCAAAGATGGACGAACTGCCGCCAATTACCCGATTGGGGCACCCAGTCAGGAGGTAAGGTCCATGGTCGAGCAATTCTACCAGGTACAAGGTTCACGCAACCCGATTCGACCACCACCGCACGATTCGAGTTATCACAGTGACAAGCGAGCGTTCAATTTCGCATTCTTCGCCTCCTCCGTGGCGCAGCTCTACCACACCTACACACACACACACAACGCTGCCATTCTAGCAGCGACCATCAGAGACAACAGCGCCGAGACAAGTACGGACAGACTGACTGACTGACAAACTGGCTGACCGACTGATTAGAAAAAGCTACCAGTCCAAGTACTCAGTCGCAGTCCAGTCCAGTCCAGGACAAAGACCCAAAAGACAGTATGTCCAAAAACAAACGACAAAGCCAACGACGACCAAGTGCGCAAACAGTAGACAACAGGCAAGGAAGGGAAACAATGACCAATCGAGACGCCGAAAAAGACGGAAAGAGAGAAAAAGCGGGAAAGAGAAAGGGAAAGGGACAAACTAATCCAATTGTCGCGCCGCGATACAGACTTCGCGTACCGCAGCGCATCCAACCCATATCACCACCCGCCTGGATAGTATTGCGCCGCAACGCCCCATGGAATACCGAATAGCAATCAATCTGAGTGACCGAGACCTCCCGTGATGAGACTGAGATGATCGAACAGTAGAGAGAGGGGAAGAGAGAGAGAGAGAGAAATAGTAAGGAAAGAAAGATGTTGCGTCTGGAGGACTAAAGCAGGTAGCGGCTGGTAGCACCTGGAGAATTGCAAGGAAAAGAGCCCGAGAGCAGGCAAGCAAATGGAAAAAGACAAGAAGTTTCCTTCCTCGAGTGGCATTTCCCCGAGCCAAACGTGCTGCCAGACACTGGAGAAATCAAGACACTTTACGTCTCGCGCTCGCCCATCTCCACCTCTGCCGCAATCTTGTCATACCACGAGCCATGGGCGCTGCGATCCACCTCTCCGATGCGGACGAGCAAGTCGACCAGCTCGCCGACCTGGCTGACAAACTCGGGCAGACCACACGTGGCCAACCCGTCGCTGGCGCCCGTGGCGGCACGCACACGCTCGCCAGACGTGCTCGCCGAAATGCGGCCCAGGACGTGGTTCTTGAGCCGGCCAAACAGGACCTTCATGACGGGATCTGTGAGGCGGCCGCCGGCGGCCTGGTGCAGGAGGCGGGTGACGGTGGCAAGGAGCTGGGCACGCGTGGCTGGGGGCATGACATGGGCGGATTCGAGCAACGTCAGCACCTTGTTGGGCATGGAGCCGTCCTCCTTTTCGTAGCCATTGTCGCGCAGCAGCGTCCACATGCGCGTTGCTTCGGGCCTCCATTGCGAACGCACGTCGCGGCGGAGCAGGTTCTTGGTCGTGAGGAGAATGGAGCCGATGGCCGTGATGCGCACTGCATCGTCGCGGATGCGTGCCAGACGAGCTTGGTCGAGGTGGAGAGTTTCGGGGACTTCTTGCTCCTGGAGGGGAGGCGTGGCGATGGCGAGGTCGACGAGAGCGCGGGCGTAAATCTTTTGTGCTGTTGGTGCCGCCCCGTAAATGGGATCGCGGCGGTCCGTCTCCGTAAGACAGGCGACGCTTGCGCTCCTAAACCATCGTCGCGTCTTGGTCAGAGTAATGGTGTGAGAGAGCAGGTCCTGCTCAAACATGCGCTGCTCGTAGCCAGGCGCTTCCTTGATCAGGGTTGGCGCCATTTGCTGGAGCAGGTAGTTTTGGTAGTCGAGCGCAAGCAGGTCAATGACATGAAGCAGCTTGAAGAGCTTGCCAATCATTTGATCCAGGTCCCCGGGCTGCTCCAGCTCTTCGGCGAGGGCCTTGACTTGCACATCTCGGAATGGTGCGCAGAGTTTGGGCAAAATGGTGGCCATGAAGGAATAAAACTTTTCGTAAGAAAAGACGCCCTGCGAGGCTTGCTGCTGCACGAAATCCGGGTCCAGTGCATCGGCTATGAGCTTGTACATTGAGTTTCCCGGCTTAAGCAGCCTCAGAATCTTGCCGCAGATATTATCAGCCATGGCCGTCGTCCACGGCGCTCCCTCGCCACGCTCAAAGCCGCGCTTCATGCTGTCGCAAATCTCGCGGTTGAGCGCGTCTCGCAGCTCCGACGGCTGCTGCTCATCAATACGGAACTCCTTGTCAATCGCCAACTCGTGCACCAACACGCGATTAGGCGGCATTGGCGAAAAGAGCTTGGCCAGGGCATCTGACTGAGAATCTTCACTGCTAGCCCCATTGTCAAAGGGCAGGTTTTCGTGGAGAACGTGCGAAGAGACTTCGCTCTCTTCGTGGCTGCTAGACGCTTCCGAGGATTCACTCGCGGCAGCTCTGGGTCTGACATCACCGACGGGGCGTCTCCGGCGATCTCGAACCCTCGCGCGCCTGCTTTCGTGAATGGCTTTTTTGATGAGGGTGTTTGCCCTGTCGGGCCCAGCAAGCTTGCGAATCTTGCTGAGCAAAATGACTTGGTTCTCGCGGATTCCTTCCCGGTAGTCGTTGGCAACTTCTCCGCGGGTTTCGTCTTTGACGCTCTGCCAAATCGCATCGAGATTGACAAATGACGCAACCATCATTTCAATCAGGGTGCGCGAGTCTTGGGATTTCCAGTCTGCAAATGCCGTGACGAATGCTCCGTGAGCGAGTGATACGGTTTCCACCAAGGTCGGCGGCGGCGTGTAGCGGTTCGACATGCAGAGCTTGGAGAGGGCAGATTCGAATGAGATGATCAAGTCTGTGGCTTTTTTAATCAGGTCCTGCTCCAGGTCGCCGTCTTTGCTGCTGAGCACTTCGGCAGGATGTCCAAGAATCAAGTAGGCGCTGAGAAAGGTTCTGACGGAAGCCGGGTCCTCGCCAATTGGGCCACTGGGTCCTTGTAGACCAAAAAAGTCGAGCACCTTGGCCGCTGCTGATAAAACCTTTTCCTCGGAAAGGAGAGAGGATATGTCTTCAAAGCTCGCGTCGTGCACCTTGTCAATCGACAGCCCAAGCTCGAGAAGAACCTCCACCATGTGCCGCCTGCGCCTGGTGCGCCAAGTCCTCTGGATGCGCCTGGCAGCCGTGTCGTCGTCCATTGCAGGTCGCGCGTCAGGGGGCGCCTTTTTAAGGTCGCTCGAGGGCACGCTGGCCCCACGCGGCCGTCGCTGATTGCGCTTGTACTCCTGACGCCTACGCTCCGCTTCTGCCAGCTTCTCTTGCATTTCTAAGCGATAGCGCTTCTCCTCGGCGGCCTTGCGTTCCTTCATGTCCTCGGCGACCTTTTTGGCGCGGCGCACCTCTTCGGCGCACGCAGCAGCGACCTGGGCCAAGTGCTTTTCCCGGGCCTGCTGGGCAGCCAAGGCCTTTTCCTCGCTGTTGGACGAGCGCGGAGAGGCTTTGGCCAGGGCGGCTCGTAGGCGGACCTGTTCGGCATGGGCGGCTCGGTCTGCCAGCCTGGCCTTGCGGCTTTCGAGTATGGATGCGCGACGCAGGTGTTGGGCGACATGGTTGCTTTGGCTGCCGCCGCGCAAGGACAGGCTGCTCTGGTGCGAGTGGGTCGAGGAGAGAGAGTTGCGACGCGACGATGCGGCGGAGGATTTGCGGCGATTGTTTGCGGGGCGGGAGAATCGAGCGGCGATGTGAGGAGGCGGCGGCGGGGGCGATACGGCGTCGTCTTCGGATGTGTTCATGGTGTCTGAAATGGCGTCGCCGGTGTGCAAGTCGGCCAGCTGGTCGGCAGCCTCGTCGGCGACGTGCTGGGGCATGGCGGAGTGAAGTTGGTGGGAGTTGTTGAGCGGAAGGGTCGCTCAACCTCGGGGGGCGGGGCCAAGCGTCACAAAGGAAAAGAGTCAAAGAGCGACTTTGTAGCAATGATACGGACAGAGAGAATACAAGTGAGGTCTTGTCGCAGTGAATGAAGCCAGGCGGGTATCAAATGTCAGATTGCATGTTTCCAGGCGGTGGCTGGGCTGTCATGACGGACCACCGAGGGGCAGGCGCAAGCCCACCAGCAGCACCAGCGGCCCTGCTGATCAGCTATTTTGGATGCCCAGCGCTGCCTTCATTCATCCCTCCTGTCCTTGTCCACTTCTGACCTCTCGACCTGACCTGACGTCCAGTGTCTCCAGGCTGGAGTCAAGGCGTGAACCATTCTTTTCCCCTCGCCAATCTCGTCGTCTGTCAGCAAGCGCCACCTCAGTAATCCGCCATGATCTTCACCAAGCGCAGTCGAGGTCCCCCACCTTGCAGTGCCCAATGCTCCCTATCATCACGCGACGACCCAAACTCAACACCATCGTTTCCATCTCTGACGCAATCGCCGCCTGATAAATCACCTGGATACCAGACTCGTGAGCCAGCCATGGAAGCCATGTCTCATTCGTCGCCGACGTTTGCATCGTCCGCCATTCCGCATTCCAAATCACGGCCATCTCCACCTCTGCTTCTCATTCGAGTCTGTCCCAATTCAGCATGTCAGCATACGACCTGTCCAGCCATCAACTGCAGAAAGAAACCATGTGCTCTTAAGAGAGCAGACGTCATCTCACCCCAACCTCTCCAGCCACTTTGAGCCTCCGACCTCGCAACACGACCGCTGAAAAAGTCCCCTTGCTCTCAACAATCTCCCCTGGTTACATGGGAGGCGGATCCTGCTTCCTTTTTCACGTCCCAGTCCGCAAAACCTTCCCTGCCTCCCGGCCCTCGTTGGTCCAGAACTGTGGTCCTCAGTTCCGCCCGGCAAGCGAGTTGTCGAGTCCGAGTATCGCGGCACAAGCAGCCCTGGTGTCCCGCATTAGCTACACCAGTTGTGGTCGCATCCGCGGCTACTCCAGGTTTTCGATCCTCCTCAACGGTCGGCACGGCAAGACAGGGGACGCGTTTCCCTTGTGTAAAACATCCTTGATATGCAGATTGACCAAGATTCAATCTAGACCACGGCGGAATCGACATGGTTGGAGCACGTCGGTCGTTTGCCCGCCTGTCGACCATCTGCCGACCACCTGCTGAGCTCGTGCACATACTGCTCGTTTGTACCCGTTTTGGTAACCATCTTCCGGGATTGGAAAGTGGTCGTCTGTTGCGCCAATCGAGCACCCGAGGCTGGGTAGCAAAAGTCGTGGCACGCGCAGCACGAAATAGGCGAGTGATGGGAGCATTTGTACGCAACTGGCAGGAAGCCATCGGTCGTCGTACGCAACGTCATGCAGTGGAGCGTGGTGGCTTGAGGACAGACAAGAGTGCGGCTTTTTTGACTTTGGTGTGCGAGGTATTAGGTAATCGCACGAGTGGAATGTTGCGTTTGCCGTCGGTAAGTGCAAGTACCATTTGCCGGGCGTGATGTAGTACGGCCTAGAACCCCAAGTCCTCGACGAAAGAGCTTCGCTCCAGGGAAGGAGTCAAGAGATAGTTCTTCCTGGCGCTGAGTGTCTTAGGTGCGCCTGGTCGGCGCAAAATGCGTAAGTTACAGGTGAGATGTGTGTTGATTGCTATGTCTCGGATTCGTGCGTTGCACTCTTGCGGTAGTCGTCATTTTCCTTCTTTTCGTCAAGTCAACTCGCATGCATTTTCAGTGGCACCAAAGGGAGATCAGTGCAAGCTAGAGGCGGTATCAAGAGAGACTGTGAGACATCAAGAGCTGGGGAAGAAATGCACCACGGACGACCAGGCTTCCTCTGTGTGCATACGAGTCAATGCCTTTGGCCAGCATGGTACCAACTTCCATTCTCGCACCGCAAGGTTGGTCTTGCTGGGCAATTGCTCATTGATATATATTCCAGCGGGTTTGCGCGCAGCCACGGCGTCTAGCGGTCCACTCTGTCTAGCATTCCCACTTGGAAACTGCCAGAGCTTGACCAAGAGACAGGCGAAAGCCGCATCCCCCCATCCCGTACTACGGACGACAGACGTCCAGCTCACGAAGCCCCCCGACTCAGGCCAATCATCATGGCACGCGCACCGCAGGCACTGCAAGCCAATCACAGCGCCATTGTAGTAATGTATCCTTCAAGGTGCGCGGTCCACGGGGCCCCGACATCATGGTGTTCAGGCACGCCAGCGCGGCGTCGGCCAATCAGCAGCACACATTTGCAACGGCCTCGCGCGCGCGTCCTCCAAGGTGCTTTGGTGGTGACATCAGGCGTGGAGGACAAGACGACATTGTCTCGCGGCAGACGGCGAAGCGAGACGACACGGACGGCGCGATTGGTCGGCGGCGCGGCGGCGCTGCGTTTGATGGGCGGAGACAAGTGGGCGTGTGGGCGCCGGAACGAAGGGGGATGATGAGGTGCGTTGATCGCTGATTGATATCGGTGGAGGAGCAGGTGGTCGTGAAGGGGCTGCTGGGTATAATAGTTTGGCGTGCTGCGGCTGAAGACTTGTGGCTTTTTGTACCTGCTGTGGTGCCGTTTGACCTTCTTTCTCTTGCACTGCGTGCTGAGCTGCTTTTCTCCCGTCACTTCTGCCGCTATACACGTTCAGGACGATGGAGATGGATGAGGACAAGCCCCTTTTGCCCGTGACGGTGCTGTCGGGCTTCTTGGTGCGTATTCATCACTTTTATCCAGCGCCAATCATACTGATTTCTCTTGCTTCTCTGCCTTGTCCACACAAACCCAACACTCACTTTTTCTCCTGAACCATCATGGCATACTTGCTAATAGTCAATCTTAACAGGGCAGCGGCAAGACAACGCTGCTAAAGCACATCCTGCACTCCAACACGCACGGCCTCAAAATCGCCATCATCGTCAACGACATGGCCGAAGTAAACATCGACGGCGCACACATCGCGCGGCTGTCGACCAAGAACGAGCGCGACAATCTGGTGCAGATGCAGAACGGTACTTCCTCTCTTCCCCCTACTCCAATCTCCCCCTTGCCCCTTCTCCTCTCTCTCCCCCCACCCCCTACCCACCCACACTTTCCAACGTCTACTTACACGACAACAGGCTGCATCTGCTGCACGCTGCGCGGCGACTTCCTGGTCGAGCTGGCCACCATGGCGTGGAGCAAGCAGTTCGACTACGTGCTGATCGAGAGCAGCGGCATCAGCGAGCCGCAGCAGGTAGCCGAGACCTTCTCGGCTGCCCTGAGCGCCGAGATGCTTCAGATACCCGAGGACATGGAGGTCAAGGATCGCGATGTTATTGAGAGGATGTGCGTGGCCCTCCCCCTCTCTCTTCCTTCAATTCTTTCTGTTTGGGTGTCGAGTGGATGTTGGAGTGTTGGGTGTGTGCTGTGCTGATGACAGACGCAGTGCCAACGCCGGCGGCCTCGAGACGGTGGCGCGCATCGACACGATGGTGACGGTCGTCGACGCGTTCCGCTTCTTCGCCGAGTTCAACACGGGCGAGTTTCTGACTGATCGCTTTGGCCGCGACGAAGTGCCGCCGGAAGACGAGCGCACCATTTCGGACCTGTACGTCTCATCCCCCCTCACATCCCATCCCATCCTCCGCAACACTAACACCACCCCTAGCATGGCCGACCAACTCGAATTCGCCAACGTCATCATAATCAACAAAACCGACGCCATAACGCCATCCACCCTCTCCCGCATCCGCCACTGCATCGGCACACTAAACCCGAAAGCCAAGCTCATCGAGACGCGCTTCGGCCGCGTCGACCCGGGCGCCATCGTCGGCACGCGCAGCTTCAACCTCGCCGAGGCGCAGATGATGAGCGGCTGGCTGGCCAGCCTGCACGAAATGTTCCTCATGGACGTCAACGGGCGCAAGACGCTGGCGCCCAAGCCCGAAACGGCAGAATACGGAATAGGCAGTTTTGTGTATAGGGCCAGGCGCCCGTTTGATCCGATGAGGTTGTATCGGTTGTTGGCCGGGAAGTTTGTGCTTATTCAACCGGATCCTGAGGATGATGAGGAGGAAGGGGAGGGGGAGGTGAGTGAGGACGACGAGGGTAGCCAGCCGGGCACGGGGTCCTCCGCGTCGGTTGCGGATGTTGAGATGGCGGACGCCGCCCATGACCACCACCACCACCACCACCACCATCAACGCGGGCAACGGAGCAAACGTAAAGACTCGAAAGGCGAAGAGCTCGCCTCCGCCTCCGCCTCAGAAGACTCCTCAGAAGGAGAGGAAGAAGAAGAAGAAGAAGAAGAAGACCCCTTCTTCGCCACCCTCCCCCGCGACCCCGCCGCCATCGTCGCCGCCAAAGCCGCGCACCCCCTCTGGGCCAAAATGCACCGCTCGAAGGGGTGGCTCTGGTTCAGCACACGCCCCACCCAAGCCGGCAGCTGGAACACGGCGGGCGCCATGCTGCGGGTCGAGTACGAGCAAGACTGGTTCTGCTGCCTGCCGCCGGGCGAATGGGGCGCCGACGACCCCGATGTCAAAGCCGCCGTCGAGAAGGACTTTGAAGGCGAGTGGGGCGATCGGCGGCAGGAGATTGTTTTTATTGGGGAGGCGTTGGATAAGGAGGTTATTGAGAGGGAACTGGATGCTTGTTTGTTGACGGAGAGCGAGTTTAAGAAGTGGGAGAGGTTGATGAGGAGGAAGGATGTGAGTGAGGAGAGGAAGGAGGAGGTGTTGGGGCGCTGGTGGGATGATTCGTATTGGGCGGAGTGGACGGTGGGGGAGGAGGTGGATGCGGGTGGTGGGCATGCTGGGCATAACCACGGCCACGGCCACGCTGGGCATAGGCATTGAGGTGTGGCGGTGGGAAGGAGGGCGTGTACGCATCTGTCTACCTTACGGCAAACAAAAGTTCTGAATTTCAAGGCGTGTTGCATTCACCACATTCACCATCTCCACCACCACCACACTGCTCAGTCAGCCTCACCTCTCCGCTGCCACCGCCTCAGATCTCCCCTCAGATCTCCATCTCCGCCCAGAGGCTGAATGGCTTCCGCGTGCGGCTTCTGCCGGCACGTGGGCTGAGCGACTTGAGTTGCAGGTGGTTCGGTTCTTACTCAGCGCGCCTTGCCGCCGCACTCCAATTGCCTGTCCACATGGTTTTCTAATTGCTCGACAGGCCAGGTAGCTAGACAGACAGTAGGCAGGCAGTCAGTCAGTCAAACAGAAGTGGAGCAAGCGAGCGCGGCGCCCAGGGTATCAAACATGTTGCGCAAGCAAGCAAGCAAGCAGTCAAACACAAAAAGCATCAAGTCGAGTGAAAAAAAAGGTCTTGCATTTGTATAAACTTTTTATTTGCCGCTTCTTTTGCTGTCTCTCTGTTGTCTGTCTGTTCCTCTGTTATCTGTCAGTCTCCGTGTATGTTGTGGGTACATAGGTAGGTAGGGAGCGTCGGCAGCGAGCAAGCAAGTGATCCGCTGCTCCAACCTCTACCCACCCACCTTTCCTTTCTGCCCCTCCTCCTCCTCCGTCTGCCTCGTCATCTGCGTCCGCGTCCGCGTCTCCGTCGTCTCTCTTAAGTCTATGGGATATCCTACTAAAAAAATATTCTTTGAGTGCGTGCATGCGTGCGAGCGATGTGCGTAGTGCGTACGTGTCGAAAATAAAGATCGAGAAGAAAACAAGAGCCGATGGATGGGTCAGCTCAAACCAGACCAGACCGCACCATCGCGTCGAGCTGATTGGGTGGCTGACCGGCCTGGTCTGGTCTGGTCTGGTCTGGTCTGACCTGTTTGGCATGAATCGCCTGTGCGTCCAGCAAGCAGGCCGCGACACAGAGGAGGATGCTGCAACGCGGCGCAAGCAGCGGTGGCAAGTGGAAGAGATGGTCGTGGTAGCGGTGGCGGCCGCGTGCGACAGGCATGCTACTGTAGCGAGGCCGAGCGCCGGGCGAACAGAACAGGAGAGTAGGTAGCTTGCGCGGCGAGTGCACTGGCTGCTGCACTGGCTGGCTGGCTGGCTGGCTGGCTGATGGCACGTTGCGCGCGACAACGGCGGCGCGGTGCAAGCTTGCGTGCGTGTGCACGCGTGGTGGTGGTGTCGCTGTCTGTCTGTGTCGTGTCGGTCGTGGTGGGGTGGGTGGTGGCTCCCCTCGCTCGCGACGGACAGCCAGCCAGCCAGCGACTGGAGCAGGTGACAATGCCACGACGTGGCCGCCGCCGCCGCCGCCCTGTGTGCTGCCTGTGTGCTGTGCTGCGCGGGCGCTTCCGTCGACGACGACACCTCATCAAAAGCAAGATTTGGCTCGTCGCCATGTAGCGCTCCAGACGAAGAAAGGATTCGGTAGGTGGTGGTGAAATATTGGGAAAACGTGACGCGAGATGGTAGTGGTTGTTATTGTGACTGCGCTTCTCCATCATGCAACGCTGCTGCGTCTGGTCGCACGAGACGATGGTGGCGATGCTGCTGCTGCTGATGATGATGATGATGGGTATAGCCGCCAGGAAAAGAGGAAAGGAATTATGGACAAGAAATTAGTGGCGCGTTTGCACGCCGCGAGAGCGAGCAACGTGACCCGCTCGCTCCCAGACTGGTAGCCGCCAAAGGAAATTCATGTCATCAGTGTCCAAAAGGTGCAGCTGGAATGCGCTTTTGAAGGTCGTAGCGTCGTGCGTCATTGCGAGAGGGTGTCCCAAGAATGGAAAAAATCACTTTGTGGAAACGGCTGGGCTCCGTCCTAGAAAGGCGCCCGGGAATTTAATGTCGTTGAAGAATTTGACGAGGGCAGCCTTCTTTTTCGGACTCTGCTGCATGTTCCTGGCGGCAATCTGCACCATGGGGCCGACAATGTCTTCGTCACCCAGCTGGGGAAACTGGCCGGGCTTCTTGGGGTCTTCGAGCGACATCAAGGCCATGACGGGCGGGGGCTCGCTCACGGCGGCGTCTGCAAGGCCAGCCTCGTCGGAGGCGCGGTCGTAGCAGCGCTTCCACTGGCGATCGATGCCGGCCCACTTTTGCTCCGTCAGCTTGTACGTCTTGGAGGTGACGCCAAAGTGCTCGCCGGTGCGGACCTGGTGCTTGGTGTAGTTGCAACGTGCGCGCTCCCAGTTGGCAGCGAGCTCGCGCAGCGCAGGCGCATCGCAGACGTCGGGCATATAAGGCTCCGGGGAGATGGAAAAATTGGCGTGGCCCAGGACGACGGACCACTCGTCTTCGACATCGCCGTCGTCGCTGATGGTCATTGGCGGAATGTCGGCACTCGCTACCGAGACGCTGGGCCGGCCATGGCGGAAGGATGCGACAGACGGCCGCGTCGACAGCGGCGGCGTCTGCACAAACGGTGCCTGGGGGGTGCCCAGAGGACTATTCATGGCCGAGAAGCTGGCATTGGAGTCGGCAACGGTTGGCGATTGCAGGGGTGACTGGTAGAGCGTCTCCTCCGACGCGCGCTGGGCAACGAGCACCGGCGGGAGCAAGGGTGTCGAGGCGAGCGCCTTGCGATCTATTGGCTCGACCTCGAGCGTCTTTACGACGTGGTCCGGACCCGAGGTGTTGTTGTCACTGCAGGGGAGCTCCGTCTCGCTGGTGTTGAGCGAGGCCTGGACGACGGAGCCCGTCATGGACGACGCCCGGCTCGA
This sequence comes from Phyllosticta citrichinensis, assembly GCA_038380885.1. Lineage (NCBI taxonomy): Eukaryota > Fungi > Ascomycota > Dothideomycetes > Botryosphaeriales > Phyllostictaceae > Phyllosticta > Phyllosticta citrichinensis. Next base: position 640,724 of record JBBWUH010000001.1, on the reverse strand, counting down.
GCGGGTGCTGCGCGTGTTTTCTCGCGACGGCGACGACATGGTCTTGGTGCGTTCCCTCCATCGCCGGGTCAGGGATGGGAAACGCGAGGCGATGCCGGGCGACTCGCCCGACTTGCGGCGACGAGAGAGACTCCTCGATTCCTCGTCGTCGAATTCGTAGGATGGCGTCTGGGCCAGGCTGGTGGTGCTTTTGTTTTCGGAATGGGGGCAGCCATCCGTGACACCTACCAAGTTAGAGGATAACTGAAGGTGACGAGGGCTGCAAAAAAGACTTACTGCACAAACACCACGAAGCCAGCTTTTGGTCGTCGTCGTCGTCGTCGTCGTCATCGTCGTCTACGTCTGAGCGGACGGGCTCCTCCATGGGGTCCTCTGGCAATCGCGGGAGCTTGGTGGACGAGGTCATGTTGTCCAGGTGCTCGTACGAAGACGGCGGCGAGGACGAAATGGAGGAAATGGAGCTTGGGTGCCGTGCATGGCCGTATGCGGAGAATACCGAGCTCTGAGGAGTGGAGCATTCGGAGGTGGGCTGGCCTGATTGCACGGGGGTCCTATCGTCCGAGGCGACCATGGCTGGTAGGAGAAGCGGCTTCATGTCGCGCATGCCTGGTGGGGTCGAATGGATCAGGACACTGGCATTGTCCGGCAGGGAGGAGGGGAGAAGCGTTATTGTATGTATGGGAGCGATGCGCGTCGGTGGCACGAGAAAAAGGGGCAGACGACGTAAGTCGCTGACAGATTTTGTTTTACGGGGGTCTGGAGGCGTTGTTCAAGATCTGGACCTGGACTGGCGAAGCTGGGGACAGGCTTGAATCTGAGCGCACGCGTGAGACAGCAAGGATCAGGCGGCGTCGTGAATGTTGTCAGGTGCAAAGACGAGAGGCGCCGCGGGCTGGAGGGGTGGTCGAAAGAGGAGGCGATGCGAGACAGAGGGAGGTCGAGTGGCAGTGAAGAGAAGAGAAGAGAACAGAAGAGAAGAGAAGAGAACAGAAGAGAAGAGAAGAGAGCACAGGTGGGCTTGAGGTGGATATGTGGGTGGTAGTGGTGGTGGTGGTGGAGGTGGAGGTGGTGGAGGATGGCCTGGCTCGGTCGTGGTTCGCAGGCAGTGGACGAGAGGGAAAAGGTTGGAAGGACGTGATGTGATGTGATGTGATGCGATGCAGCTCAGCGACATGGCCGCCGACATGGATCAATTTTTTCTCGTTGTTGTCCCCCCAGGCCCCAGGCCCCAGGCCCCAGGCCCCATGTCCCATGCCCCATCCCAGGCCTTGTCGGCGGTGCTGCCGTGCCCTCACACGTCTGCGGCACCCCTGCCCTGCCCTGCCCTGCCCTGCCACAACAACAACAACAACTGTCTGTCGTCAGTCAGCCTCTCGTCTCTTCTCTCCTGTATCACTGGCCGTGACAGCGCCGACAGACTCGCCACAGGAAACACAGCCGGGGCCGACGATGCTCGCGTGCAGCCTGCTTGGGTCGACGTCGTTTTCCGTCAGGCCGGGGTTCGCTGCGTGTGGTGAGGTGTGTTGTGGTCTGGTCTGGCCGTTGGAGCCGTTGAACCAGGCCGGGCTATCCCTCCATCCCTCCATCCCGCCATCCTCCCATCCTCCCATCCTCCCATCCTTGCCAGGCACGCCTCTCTTCTCGACGTGCAGACTGACTGACTGACTGACTGACTTCATGTCGCCATTCACGGCAAACACTCACCGCCCATCATCAAAGAACCGCCCGCTCAAACGTGGTCGTCGGTCGCTTTGTCCATCTGCACGTGGCCGCCTCCAAGACTCCAGCGACAACACCACCGCACTCACTCCCACTCTTCCTCTCTCGCCAGCTGTCCCGCCCCATTCCATTCGTATTGTCGCCTCCACAATCGGCTGCTGTGCCGCTGCCCACGTCGCCCGTTTGCAGCTAGCCTCAAGCACTCGTTGTCCTTCTCCACGCCGCACCATTGTCATTCGCGCCATGGTCCAGCCCATGTCCCCGCCGCCGCCATTGGGGAATGGGGAACATGGGGGCCACTCCGAACGATGCCCGCCGAAAAAGGAAAGACAATCGAGTCGCTCCAGCTTTCTAGACCCTTTCTTCGTCGCTGTCGTCGTCGCCGCTGCGCTGGCAAAATAAGAATACTTTCTTCACGGCCTCCCCGGACGGAGGGAGACGAGGGAACCATTGGGTTGCTTTCTTTTTTTGACCGCCCAACGAACGAGACAGATGGGGTGATGTGTCTTTCTTTCTGGCATCCTTCATTTTCTCTGCCTACCTACCTAGGTACCTACACCACCACACCCAAGTCCATTCCATCCAGTCCGTCCATCTGTTTGTCCGTCCCGGCACTTGCCAACAGCTTCCTCCCACCACCACCACCACCACCACCACCACCATCTCCCCTCCACCATCTCTTCAACCCAAGCATCCATCCATCTCGACCCCTCTCACGCTATCCCCGCCAATAACCCCATCCCATCAAATCTCACCCACCCATCGGATCTACCAGCCCCAATCTGCGCCCGGACCGCCCGCACGCACCCAAGCGGCGCGCCTCCCGCCTACGCCGACATCTCCGGCCGCGGCCGCGGCGGGTGATGTGCGGCTGGCTGGCTGGTAGAAGCCATGGATTGTGGGAAATGTGATCGGTCGCTTTGATTTGTTTCTTTATTTCTGCTGGCTACATAAGCTGCGCTGTACTGGTGACGGACCTGTGTGGTAGGTTTGTTAGGTATGTGTATATGCCATGCTATGCGATCCTTCCATCTGGTCTGCTTGCTTGCTTGCTTGCTTGTGTGTCCCGCGGCGGGCGGTGATCATCTCACACCGAGAAATTCTGGGGTCGTAGGCGAGTGAGTGAGTGAGTGACTACATACCTATGTACCTTACCAGACATACATGCCATACCGCGTTCTCCTCTCCCCCTTCTCTCTCTCTCTCTCTCCCTCCTCTCCTCTCCTCTACCTCCCTCCTCGTCGTCATCATCATCACATCACACAACACACCCCAGCCGATCCTTCCGAGCCCACACCAGTCCAGCCGAGCCCGAGGCATCGGTACCGTACATCTGTCTCATCTGCCTGCGAACTACACACATATACATATACATATACGCCCGGCATGCATGCGTGCGTGCGCAAGTGCGGCACTAGGTACACACACAGCTAAACAGCCCTTTTTCGGCATCGGCAAAGCGTGCGCGTGGTCTCTTGACCGGTCGGCTGGTCTGCTCTAGTCTCACATCTCATCTTCCTGTGGGGTAATAGAACGAAGTTAAAGTCCACGCATCCCTTAACCTCCACAACCCGAGCAAACAGCGTACTGAGAAGACCGACTGTTTGAGACGGAACGGAACGGAAGAGGGAAAAAAAAAAAAAAATAACGCGTGACGTCACCCTAACTCTAACCCGCCCCCCGCCCCCCAACGCGCGATCTGCAAACACACTTCGTCGCACCCCTGCACCCGAAAACTCAATTCGCAATCTGAAAAGCGACTTCATCGCCAGCCGCAGAAGCTTAGCCGCATCGCGTCAACGTTTCCCCCGGTAAAAATTTTCCCTACCAAGATTTTCTTCCCCTACTACCGTCGTCTCTTGTGCAGGCCCGACTGCGCTGCTGAGTTGGAGGAGAGGAGAGGAATGACTGAGGCGGTTTTTTGCTCTGCTCTGCTCTGCTCTGCTCTGCTCTGCTCTGCTCTGCTCTGCTCTGCTCTGCGTTCCTGGATGGATCCCCGTCCCGCTCCACCCGGTGCAGGAACTGCCGCTACCGCCGCCGCCGCCGCGCGCGCTGACATGATGGGCTAACATGGCATGGGCGACAAGACAAGACACGGCAAGTTAGGCAAGGCCAACACTGCCCTCAAACTGCAGACAGCAGACGGCAGATGGCAGAAAGCAGACAATGCGGTCTGTCCTTTTCTAGATGCGCGGAAAGCTAGTCATCCTCAAGTCATGGCAGCGACTTCCTCTCACTCCACTTACTTGCTTGCTTCGCCCCCTTTTCATCCCCCCTTCCCATTCCCCTGACTGAGTGCTCTCCCTCATTCACCTCCTCACTCCGCACAGCGAAGATGCAATCCAGCTCACCCCTGAACCACCCCTTCGCCTGCGCACTTCTACCTCTACCTCCTCACTCCACCACAAACCCCCTACACCCAAAACTGCGCCCACGTCCTCCGAACCTCGTCATCGCCATCAAACTGCCATACACCAATAAATCAGCCAACCACTCAATTCCTCTCTCTCCCTCTCCCTCCGCTCTCCTCCGAGCACCACTAGAAGAAGAAGAAGGGGAAGAAGTAATAACACAACGCACCTTAAACCCAACATCCAGCACATCCTGAAACCCCTCGTGCAGCCTCGGCGCGCGGAACCGCGACGCAAAGCTCGAAAAGGCGAGTTTGGGCAGCATGCTGCGGTGTTCGGGGTTCAACTGAGCGGTGGTGCGAGGGTTAGTGGATGGTTATCGTGTGTGTGGAGACGGACGGGTGACAAAGCCATCCATGCTTGTCTCAATTGGCGTGAGTTGGCAGACACGCTCGCTACGCGACCAGGGACGAGCAGGCAGGTATGCGAAGAGGGGTTGATGGCGATGGTGGTGACGAGGCGCCGCAGTGCAGTGCGCTCGCTCGCGCGGAGGCGGACGTCGTGCCGCTGGCTCACCGGCCGCACGGTCGTCTCATCGCCCGTCCGTTGCCCGCCCAGCCAGGCGTACGGATCAAGGCACGTAGGCAGAGAGAGGAGGTGTAGAAGAGCGCATGCGGGATCCTCGCCCTGCGTCGCTGGCGTGACGCGCCGCCGGTCTGCAACCACGACCACAGGCCGGGTCCAGTGCGGGCGGTGCGTACGGTACGTACGGGATGAGTGATCAAGGAGGTGCTGGGGCCAGGCGAGGCAGACGAGGCAGGCGAGGCAGGCGATCGAGAGTCGGCTCTGCGCCGATATAGTGGGATGCTTGCGTGCTGCATTCGCGGCTGCTGCGGCCTCGACTTCCGGCATGTAGGTAGACAGAGGGAAGAGAAGGAAAAAAGGCTCACCTGCTCGCTCGCGCTCAACGCTCTCACAGCGTCATTGTGCTCGCACAGCTTGGCCGGCGCCGTCAAAAGCACACAGCGTATGGGGACTTTGTGTTTCTGGGCCAGCTTGACCCAATGGGCGCGCGTCTCTGCGTCTGCATTGGTGTTGTCTGTAAATTGCCAGTTCGGGTTAGCGCATACAACTAGCACATGACGAGCTGCAAGCGGTTCTCGCCAAGTGCAGCGCTGGTGGGTGCTTTGGATTTGTGCAGGCAGGGTGCAGCAGCGGTGGCGAGGGAATAATGCCCATTGTGCTGTTGTGCTGGGTCGGCAGTGAACAAAGGCGGTCACGAACCTACGGCTACAGAGACGCCCTCTGCAAGATGCTCGGCTGCGACCTTGAGACATCTGTCACGCTGTTTTCTGTCAGTGAATGCATGTCTCACAGTGTGTCGCGAAGCCTTTGGTGTCTCTGCAACAAGCGCCGCAGTACAGGTGCAGGTGTCCATGGGCTGGCAAGGGGGTGGTGGTTGGGGGCTGTCGCACGGCACGTGCAAGCCTCGAGTGGAAGAGGGTGTGGCACAGCAGGTGGCACCTCGCCAGCTCACATACCGTTTTCAACGTGTCTTGATTGACTCGCTCATAGCCCAGAGGCTTGAGGTGGCGCCAAAAGAAAGTCGACTTGCCGGCCCCCGGGCTGCCACAGAGGAGGACGACATCGACGGGGTTCTTTTTGCTGAACAGCAGCGGGGCTGGCGCACCGTCAGAACACTCCAGCCACAGCGTCTCTGCACCAGACGGTTGGGACTTGCCTGCATCAGTGGCTCCAGCCACCGGCTCGAGGTAAGCCGTGGGGTCAAAGTCTCTAACAAACGGCTTCGGTTCCTCGCCGAGAAAGTACTCTTCGGGCGTGAAATAGGGGATGCCAATGTTGGCGGCAAAGTCCCTAAGCCACTTTGTCAGCACATGGCATGCTGATTTGGATTTACACACCTATCGGAGCAGGAAAAGTCCTTGTTCTTGCCGCCGCTCGTCGACGACCGGCCGCCTGCATCTCCAACAAAAAAGGACTCGGCCATGTCGACGGCGTCCGGAGCGCCGAGGTCGTTGCGGTCGAGCAGCTGGCGCCACATGCCGGGACGAGGCTTACGAAACTCATCCTTGGTCGTGGCTGCATAGATGGAAATGGGGAGGTCCAGCTGTGAAAGGATCGCCGTCAACTTGGTCTTCAATGTCTCTAGCCGCTTGTTGTCTGCCTTGGGCGCCTTGCCCGCAGCATTGGAATTGAGGTTGATGCCGCTTTGATTGCTCACAATGGCGACGAGATAGCTGTGCGAGCAGGCCACGATAACGGGTTAGCATACGCGGCTGCGTGGTACAAGACGAGGGGCAGGGCGAGAACAAGCAAGCGTCCCATCAGCTGACGGCATGGGTGCCTACTTACCCTTTGTCGTGCAGCTCTCGCAAGGTGGTGGGCACGCCGGTATCCCACCACTTCCAGTCCGAAGCATCTCGGCCAAACTTGTTGCCTGACGCTGGAACGATGAGGGTGCCGTCCTATAGAGGTCAGATCCGATCTGGGCCCGGGGCGCTGGACATGGCGGATGGCTGAAACGCAGCGTGCCCGCTCATACATACAAGGTCGAAAATAGCTACGCGGCGGGGTCCATTGGCTTCTGCCAAGGGCGTGGCTGTCGACGCCTGGTACGTGCCGACCAAGAGGCTGTCGTTGAAAATGGCCCAACCAATTTTCTCCGGTTCTTGAGCCCTTTGCGAGGCTGGCTTGAAAAATTCGGCCACGGCTTTGGCTGAGACATGTCAGCGAGGCTCAGCTTGGGCGTGGTCACGCCAGTCTCACGAGTTGTCGTTGACTGCTGCCTCCGCTTGACTGGCGGTGGTGAGACGGAGCGGTCTTGTGTCGTTGTCCGTTTGAGTGAGGGGGGCTTTGCGGCCATGATGGCGGCCCTGATCGAGATGATGTGCTGCGCTGTATCGGGCGAGTTGCAGGATGAGAGGGTGTGGTGGTTTGTCTGGACGCGCCGTCGCGTTCCCACGTGCCGCGCGAATGTGGTTGCCGCGCGGGAGTGGACTGGGCGTGCGACTCGCGTGCTACTAAAAGTTTGCATCGTCTGTCAAATCCATGCTGATTGCTTTCTGTAGGAGTAGTGTTGGGGTTTGCTGTGGTCAAAACAAAGTCATGCCCTAGGTAGCTTCGATTGGCGAGCGAGCTTCGGGTCAGTGCGCGGATCCTACGTCACCAGCTCAGATGGCTTCACTTCAGTTGAGGTTTGACGTTATTCTAGAAGCATTATTCTAGAAAAATGCCCTGACTTTCTCATGGGTATTCTATGCTAGCAGACTTTCATATCAACCCGCTACTGCCTTGACGCGAGTGTCCAGCGACAACCTCTCCGCAGGACCGAGCTCCACCACGCCCTTCATGACGTTTTTAAAGGCCATGATTTCTGCCGTGGCCTTTTCCCTCGTCTCCGGTTTGTAATTGTCCTGAATCTTGATGGACACTTGTAGAATGTATGCGCCGCTACTATCAAGAGGTTCTAGCTTGTCGTACGACGGGAGGGCTTCGACTGGTGAATCGCGACTCGGGACGGAGTTGGGCAGGCGCAGGATACGATGCAGATGGATGATGGCGTTCTTGTGCACGAATTGGTAGCCTTCGTCAATATACTCGGATACGTACCTGGACCGTTAGCAGTCGGTCAACAGCGGCGTCGACATTCCTACTTGTGTTGAGAGGCCTTCATAAAGGCATGCGGGTCGCCAGCCGTCACGTCAGAAGTCTGTATCCATCGCATGTTGATGGGTCTCTGACCAGCCTCTGGTATGTCCTGGAACAGAATCGTCCAACCCTTGGCCTCATCGTTTTGGACATGTGGCTTGGTGTCGACGCCGTTTGTCGGCTCGGTCAAGTCGGCCTCGTCCAGCTCCGTGACCGTCTGCCAGTAGTACATGTCCTTTTGGAGCTGTTCGCGGGAGGTGGCGCGCTGGGTCGTCTGGACGGTTTGGCTGGCGCCGACGGCATATTGGCGCTGGACGGGATTGCGTTGCGGGCGGTAGATTACATGGCGCTCAATGAGGCGGCGGGGTTGCATGCCCGCAATTCCGGCGAGGATGTTGAGGAGCTGATCATGACGCGATTGAGGCACTTGGCCAAAGTGAAGCAGCTCATGAGGCATGACGGAGGAAATGTTCCGAGAGAAGTTGATGCGGGCGTCTCCAGACAAGGCGCAGCGTGTGGGGTGGAGAGGGCGCGGGACGCGGAGCGAGCAGGGCGTCGATAAGATGGAATCGAATGACACGATCTTTTGGCCAACCCGGAGCGCGGAAAAGCACACAAGCACGAGGGTCGAGGGAGCTTGTCACTGGTCGGTGTCCTGTGTCCTGTGTCCTGTGTCCGCTTCGAGGGTCGTTCGTCCGCTCACAAATCCGATTTGGAGGCACCCTGCCAAGCATCACGACGGATTTCAACCACCGAGGGGAGGCAGTCTGGAAAGGGATGCTCCAAAAAGCAGACCAGAGAGCCATTGCCAATGTTGGTCTCGGGTTTCCCAAGGCTCGTGTCCCTCTTCTTGGCTCAATCCAGGCACGACCAAACATAGAGGTTGAACGGCTGTTGGAAATGGTTTCCAAACATGTCAAGCCAAGGCAGATCCGCCATCAGTATTGCTTTCCGACTCTCACGGGTTGCCGTTCCGTCGTCGGTCGGCAGGTATTTGATGTCTAGAGGAGGAACAATTGCATCGAAGAAGTGGCGTGACAGAGGCCGTGGAAAGACAAGACGGGGACGAGCACTGGAGCCAAAGGGAGCGACCGGAAGGACCCCGTCCAGCTCTCTTCCACCGTTATCGGATGATGCTCAGACGACGACAAATCCAGTAATTCACGTTCCTGCTTCTCCGCCCGGCCGTATATTATTCAACGCCCGCTGCCCGCCTGTTGTGCAGTGCATTCTTCCTCTCCTCCCCTAACACCACGTCGTCGTTGTCGTTGTCGTTGTCGTTGACTAGACCCACTCGACCTGACCTCCAAATCCGCCGACCCGCCGCTAGCCGTTCCGCTCCGACACCTCAATCTCGACTGCCCACTTTCACCTCCCCGCGTCGCCAACTCTTCACACAACACCACACACACTCGCTCGTCTGCAAAAATGCTTCCTACCGGCCGTCTCCTCCAGCAGGCTCGCCAGCCCTTGATTCGCTTCCTGGGCAAGCGTTCTCCTCCAACCCGTACGTCACTGCATTCCTGCCCCGTTGCCAACGTTGTGCCACCTTCACATGCTCCCAACTCGCTCAACGCGTCGCCCTTGACTGACCTCCGCCCCCAGATGTCGACCACACCCCTCACGTCCACCCGGCCTCGCCCATGAAGTCTCTCCCAGACTCGTTCGCCAGCTACCGCCAAAAGGCCCAGCAGCACGGCCCGCTCAACAGACGCGACCTGTCCGCCCACGTCGGCTCCAAGCCCGGCGCCGCCCTGGGCCCCGTCAAGCCCGGCCCCGGCGAGTTTTGGGACCGCACCGAGCTGCCCTCGCGCTTCGGCCGCCTGCGATGGACCAAGGCCGAAATCGAGGCGGTCGAGAGCGGCGGCGCCAGCCTCTTTGCTTAAAATCAACAGTCCTCCAAAAAAAAAAAAATTCTAGCTGAGAGAGCACGAAAACAATCATTTCAAGCTATTGGCCGGAAACAGTGTCTACACCAGCTCGACCCCTGACGCGTATGTCGGCGTCCTGGCTCACAGCTGACCGCGAAGCGTGGCGCATCATCCATCATTGTCTTGCACGGCATCGTATCACGACAAGAGCGAGTTGTCGCCGCGGCGTGCCATTGGAAAAGAGCCAGGGGAACCCCACTCGCACTGTCCGACGCGCGGACTCACATAGCCGCGTGCATCGGGTCAAGTCCGGGGAGCGTGTACACATTTGCTTGGACACGGCAGAGGCGTGCTTTCTGAGGACAGGCTGGTTGGTTGGTTGGTTGATTGCGGCAGGGCGAACGGATGGTCATAGTGAAGGCATTGTTTCCGCGGTTGGTTAGAAAAAGAGCCAGGTTTAGACAGACAGACAGACAGACAGACTCTCTTCTGCCTCCCTCTCTGCGCCCTTTACGGCCTGCTGCTGTTGGCGCGTAATATCCACACATTGCTTCACTCCAATCAGACCGTCATCATCATCCTCCTCTGTCTTCCTTCTCGTGTGCACAAAGCTCCGGCTGCTTGTCTCACCCACCCACCCTCTACCCCCGTTTTCGGTCTCCGACTTTTTCGGCAACCACCTCCCTCACCGAACCACTTGCCCCCGACATCCCGCTCCCGTCTCCGCTCCGTCTCCGCTCCGTCTCCGGCCGGCTCAGCTGTCCCCACACACGATACCAGCGTCACCAGCGTCACGAGCGGCAATCGGTCGGCTTGTCGGCCAGTCGTCAATCGTCAATCGTCAATCGATCAATCCCTCGCCGCCCGCGGCCCTCCACGCACAGCTTGCACCCGAACCCGAACCGCCCCGTCCTATCCTATCCGGTCCTATCCAGTCCAGTCCCGAACCGCAGGCGCCGCTGCCGCTGCCGCTGCCAGCAGATAGATGGATGGATTGACGGTGGTGGGTGCGGTGCGGGCGATGCCGGAGGGCACCAGGTAGGCACGGCCGGTACCGGGTCGGAGATTGGTGCGTGGTGAGTCGTGATGCAATTGACGGTGGGTGGGTTTGGGTGCTTGATCCTTGTGATAGGATGGGCGGAGGGCGAGCATGTGGTGGATACCTAATCCAATGCGGTGGGTGGGGAGTGGGATATATAGACAACTAGCTCTTCCTTCGAGGGTTTGGAGACTGCTGCTGTCTGCTTGTTATGTGGGTGGAGCTGGAGCTGGAACTCTGGGTACGGTGGTACTTTGAAATGATGCTGCTGCTTTGCGGCCTGCTGTCTTGTTTCTTTCTTCGCGGATGATGAGATGGTGGCAGTCAACGTGTTCCTTTCTCGCAGGCATTCATTCGCTTTGACGTGTTTAGGGGGCGCAGGCATTGATGTGGTGCACAGCTTAGCATGTGTAAGAGCGCTTGCTGAGAGTCTCCTAGATCTAGTCTTCAACATGCCGAGCTGTCTAATGAGCTCAAAGTCTTGATGATTCTGTACTCTTTTGGTGGTACTAAAATTGTCAGACTTGCCCAAATTGCAATCCCTCTTTTCGTAATTCTCCAGTGTTGATGTAGAAATTTGTCAATTCGTCCAGCAGGATTCAGCAGTTCACGCCATGTCATTGTGCAATAAAGCTATTGATCTGACTGCTGATGATGCTCAGAGCTTTGAAGCTGCGGTGATGTCTGGCACTTTGACGAGGAAAAGTAATCACTTCAACTTTCATGTCCAACGCCGCCTCTCGTGAATCCTTCAGCACATCAGTCACTCAACACTTCAGCATCCGCGGCTGCAGACAAAACAAAACGCACCTCCACACAAACATCCGTTCATTAATCACGACGCAGCCTGACCAGCGTACAAGAGCGAGCGCACGGCACTGATTATTCTACACCAACCACAACCGCAACCACAAGCTACGAATGGCGCGCAAAGTTGACCTCTGCGCACAACGACAGCAAACGCAAAATACCCGGTAAGAGACCGCAACGGCAGCAGCCATAAACTATAAAGCCGCCTCGACGCAGCGCCAAAAGCCAAAGCCGAACAAGCAGCAAGCCTCAACTCAATCGGCCGCATCCGCATCCCTGATCCCTCCTCTCCAACCAACCCTCGCAAACACCCCTGCAGCCCACCACCACACAAATGCCTCGCTGGACCGTCTACCACTCCGACGCCGACATCGGCACGCTCGCGACGCCTGCCGCTCGCGCCGCGCTCGACCGCGCCATTACGGCGCTGTATACGCGCGCCGGGCTGCCGGCTTTCTACGTCGTCGTGCTGTTCCACGCGCTGCCGCCGGCGCAGCTGTACGTCGGCGGCGAGGCGAATGATGGTGTAACGCGGAGGCCGTTTGTGAGGTTGGCGTTTGAGCATGTGGCGCAAGCTTTTGAGAGTAGGGAGATGAAGGAGCGGTTTTTTGGGAAGGTATGTGTCTGTGTGTCTGTGTGTTTTTGGTGTGGGGGTTTGGAGAGGGACGAGTTGGGGAAGAAGGGGAAGGGTGGGAAGTTGAGCTTGGGATGCGGACTGGGATTGTGTTGACGAGACGTACAGATTGATGAGGTGCTGAAGCCGCATCTGTTGGACCAAGGCTACGACTACGAGTACACGGGTGCCGACACGGATCGCGACTTGTGGCGCATTAACGGCATCGTGCCGCCGCGGGAGGACACGCCGGCGTTCGAGGCGTGGAAGAGGGAAAATAGGGCCGTGCCGCTGGAGAACCTGTAGGACAGGTAAACGATTGGGTGAAGAGGAAGGATATATACAGATGCCTTGTCTCTTCCCAGAGCAACCAGATCGCTACTCCTAATGACATGCGCCATCGAATGTGCCCATATACCACGCGTCTTTGTATGGCCAGTGACTGTACAACCCTCACGACCGCCGCCACTGCGTGCTCGTCCACTCAAACAGCTCGTCCACAAAAGTATCCTCCTCCTTATACCCCTGCCCGGCCTCCGAATGTATGCCCAGCTCGCTCGGCTCCATGACGCTGTCCTCATTCTTCTGCCCCACGTCGATGCGAATGTCCTGGCTGACCATGATGCCGCCGCGCAGCCCGCGGTCACGCAAGCTGCCCCGACTGCTGCCGCTGCGCCGCTTCAGCATGTCGTCCATGCTGACCAACTCGCGCTCGCTCGCCGAGTCGCCCAGCACCACCGTGCTGTCGCGGCGGCTACTGCCACCGTTGGGAGAGTGGTGGTGGCTGCTGTGCGCGACGGCCGAGAGCCACGATTTGATGCCGGCGTGCCGCGAAGGCTGCGGACGTGCAATGCTCACCTCGTCGTCGCCGAGGATGGCGTCGGTCGATGGATGCGACGGCGTGGTGCGGCCCGTCAGCGACTTTTGCATCTTATTGCTGAGCGACGCCACCCTCTGCAGTCCCTTCTTCCGTTGCACGTCTCGCAGATGGTGGTGGTGCTTCAGGCGGATCTCGCTGAATTCACGGTGGATGCTGTGGGCGAGGACGGCGTGGTCTGCCGAACCGCGATGAATGTGCTGCCGGCAGCGGAAAAAGGAGAGGGGGCAATAAGTCAGGGTGGGTGAGCAATTCGAAGACATGTGGTCGTCCGGTACGATGCAAAAGGCAAACAGGGTGGCTGGACGCGTTGTGCCAGCGGCGGAATCACGCAGCGGCCGCGCGGAAAAGAGCGCCTGGCGGAAAAAGTATTCAGGTACCGCGGCCTGCAGCTCGTCCATGCCTTGACGGAAGGTGGCAGCAAACTCGTTCTCTTCGTCCGTCCAAATCCTGTCCGTCTTCTGCGTCCGCAGACCGCTGCTTATGATTCGGGAGCACTCAGCCACGGAGAGGTTGTCGAGACGTCGCAAAAAGTCGTACATGGCGTCTGTTGGAGGGTCGTCGGAGAGATTGACCTTTGGCAAATGGTGCGGCTCATATCGAGGGACCAGTACGTCCCAGTTCGATGACAGCGGCTTCAGGGCAGGTCGAAGGGCGAAAAAGGCGAGCCAGGTCCCGGAATTTGGCAGTCCGTCGCCGCGGTTGGTGTATTCTCTCACGCGTCCAACAGTCTCCCTCAGCTCAGTCCTCTCCACTTGCATGTTTCTCGAAATAATGTCTCCCACTTGGTCCAGCGTCGCCCACCGAAACCCCTGAGCTTTCATCCCAGCACACTCTTCTCTTTTCAGTTGCCGTGTCACTATCAGCAGCTGGCCCCTTCCAAACAGTGACGGTGGTGCGGTGGGAATCGCCGATTCAATGTCGTCCTTACTGGTCGGTTTTTCAGCCTTTGTCCCGGCGTTTGCAGTCCCTGTCATGAGAATCTCTTCCCACAAAGTGCCCAGATTTTGGATGCGTGTGCCCATGGATGACGCTAATTCGGAGGCCGCAACACAAAAGTGCTCGCGGAAGACGATGGAGTAGTCAAGCTCCGGCGCCGGCCCGTCGTCTTGCTTGATTGGTGACGGTGACGGCTTGCCGCGACTTCCAGGGGTAGAAACGTCGCGCAAGCTACCAACTGACCGGAGGTGCTGGCGCATTGAGCCTATCAAGTCTGAAACACAGTCCCAGTTATATGTGACGCGAAAGATCCATTGGAAGACGGGATGGGCAACATTGAATTCGTCGTTGAAGGACTGAATCTGTCAGCAAGACTCGGAATATGGAAACCAACTCACCCTCTGATTATATCTCCTGGTAATCTTCTGACAGGGCAAAATGCCTTCCTGCGTAACGAGAATTTTTCCGTCTGGATCAAAAGTTGCAGAAGCCAGGACTACATGCTGTGCCCTGTCGGCAAGGTGTTTCTTCCGTCTTGATGTCAACCAAATCATCAGGAAGCAAACAAGCAGCGCCATTATACACTGTTCCGTCAGAAGAGTCTTTTGGCGAAAGAAGGGACTTACCAGAGCAATCGCAACAATGGTGTTGTTGTTTCTTCCACTCTCAACACCAGTGTAGTACTGCTTCAAGGTGTATCTCGTTCCAGCGGCTGCTGTCCAATGCATGCCCGTGACAGCAACGGCCAGAATCGCCGCCACGGGCAACCGCCGCGGCAGGCTGTTGATCCAATGCTCCTTTTGGTGGAAAAAGAGTGTGATAGCCACATAGCAGGCAAAGGTGGCGATGAGAGCCGCGCCTATAATGTGACGGGGATCATTGTAGAGTTTATAAGTGGTGGTTCCAAAGTTGCCAATGTAGTGCATGCCGACGATTGCAAGGCCGGCAAAGATGCCAGTGATTCCAAGAGAAAGGTACAGGCTCCGTTTGGTGCGGTTGTAGCGCTCTGCAAATGCGAATCCGACAAAGAGGAAAATGACGGGCAGAAATACTGACAGCGCTGTGAAGCTTGGAGAGTAGTAGAGCTGGATTTCTCTTTTGCCGTCGCCCAGCTCAATGGCACGATTGCCGACAAAGTGCATGCACCATATGCCAACGACGCCAAAGGAAATGGAGCAAGCTCCAAGTTGAAGCCTAGCTCCTGTCAGTCGGGATGCAGCAATCGTGATCAGGAAGCCCACCAGTTGCGCCAACCTTGACCAGACTTTCGGCGATGAAGCAACTCGACTGTTGCAACGGCACCGACAAAGCTTACAAGGTATGATGCTACAATGATACCCGGATCACAGTGGAAGGGAACTCGTTGTCCTATGTGGTACTTGGTCGTTATGGCCGGAGGTTTTGAGGGGTCCGTCTCCTTCAATAGTCGTGTAGGCATGATGTTGAATCCAGGGGATCTAGTCCATGCGAGGGGGAAATGTCGATTGTCGAGAAGACGTTGTGATCAACGTCTAGAGTTGTTCCAGTGCTTGAAATTACGAGTCTTGTCTTTTTCCCAGCGAGGCGCTGTATCACAAGAGATTGTTCCGATGCCTGCACTCCAGCTTTTCTCTTGTGCGACTTGGCGGACTCTTTTTAAAAAAAAATCCGACGAACGCCACTCAGACAAAGATTCTCCTCTATCAATGCTCCACGTGCCAACAAGGCTCCGTACCTTACGCCAGTATCCGAATCCGATGCACTTGGCTAGATTGGCAGCCGGGATCAAGCGGCCCGAAATGTTGATGGTCCAAACAAAACGCCCTGACATGCGAAAGGAAGCGAACAAAAGATGGCGGCGCTGACTGAATTAAACAAGAAAAATGTCGCACAGAAGTATGTGTACTTGGGGGAGAGGGAAGAGTTTCAGGCGCGCTGCGGTGATGTGCCTTGTGTGGATTGGTAGAGTTATCGTCTCTTGTGTAACGAAGCGGATCGACTGGAGCAGAGTCGATTGCGAAGAGATGTCGTAGTTGGGTACTGTATGTACTTTGCGCGTGGCGGTAAGCAATTCATATCCAACTCTGCGGAGGTTTTGCCTAGGTCGTCCTTGCATGGCGTCAGAGCGTTTGAGCCACCCGTAAGTGCAACACATCGCGGTGAGCTCCAGAACATCTAGAATGACTGGCCAAGGGCCATGGAAATAAGCGAGCCTCTTGGGCGCTCTTGTTTTCGCTTCGACAGATCGGTTGTCGCTGGCGGAGAGATGTCCTCGATCGAGCGCCGAAGCTGAACCTACATCTCAACATGACCTGATCTTGACGGGTCGGATCCTGGCCCTGCATCCTTTGGCCTGCAAAAGAAGAATGTTTAGGCATGGAGGCGCCGCTGCCCGCGATGCAGGCGCACTGGAAGGGAGATGGCGCCGTTGATAGGGACACACTCGTCGTACAAGGCGTCGCAGACTTGCAGCGGTCTGTGTCAAGATGCCACCGCAATTTGTTCCACAGTATGGACCCACGCTGCAGAGAAAGAAAAGTCGGTTGATGATTCAAGACCACATGGCGCTGAAGTTTGGGAAAACTCGCGTTGCCCCACACCTTGAGCCCGGTAAAGCGCGCGGGGCCAAGGAGCATCTCCAGGATTCCGCTGATCTGATGCTCAATCTGACGCGCATCTTCGGCTGCAGCCGATATTGTGAGGTGGACAGAATGCTCGCCATTCTGTGCGCCGACTTGTGTGATCCCTGTCAAATCCAAAATCAGCCCACCCAACTCGAATGCTACTTTTAGTTCTCATCTTTACGATGCGTGCGATTGGCCGTTTTGATGCGAGTCTGTCATTCCATTAATGAGTTATCCGTACAAAGGGTCATCGGCTACCACCGCAACAAAGAATCGCCGCCAACAACCAGCGAAAGTGGTCTGTCAAAGTAAGTCGTCAAGTTCTCCGCTCTCAAAGATATCGTCAAAGTCGGAACTATCATGCAGCATTCCGGACAAGAAATCGTCCTTGTGCTCCACGGATGTGAAATTGTCCTGCAAAGGCATGTTGTACACAGAGTCGACGATCATTTCATCTGAAAAGTCGGGGTCATGCAAGAGACCAAATTCATCGTCCTCATCATCATCAACCCCTAAGAAAGCGTCGTACTCGTACTCGGCATCATCCAGCCTTTCAAACCCTTGGACTCCACTGCTGTCAAAGATGGAATCATTCGAGAATTCTGGAAGCAAGTCGTCATCATTTGACATGCCAAGGCTGTGGTCATTTTCGGTCTTCAAAGGCCGGATCCGTCTCGCAGCCCCCGGATCATATAGCTCCCGCTGCAAAAGCTTCCACAGGTTGACGGAGACAGACTGGAATAGAGTCCCTTGGCTTGAAGGCATGGGGTCGCTGGTAGATAGGCTTGAGTGAGGTATCGGGTGGTGCAGCTGTTGCAGTTCTGAAAGCTTCTCTCTTAGACCAGGTGACTTCGCCTGCATCAACAGAGGACTAGACAACGTGTGTGCAATGGTTGAGATGAATGGCGCACGCTCCGAGATTGTCTGCCTTCTTTTCAGCATGGAAGTGAGCCCAACTACTTGCGATTCAAACCTTGAGGAAGTCCGGGCTCCACAGAGCTGGTGCAATACTTGCCAACTTCATTTTCATGTCATCCGACTTGACTTTGACGCCACCCTTTTGCTTTGGTGCTTTTTCGCAGATCGAGTAGTAGAGGACCGTGTCGACGAGACTGGCAATCGTCTCGGAAGACAGGGCTCCATCTTTTTCCCTGAGCCCTTCATCTTCGACTTCCATCGAGATGCCACTGTCGACCCTTGTGGTTTTTGAAGTCGACCTCCGACGATGACTGCCAACGGTTTCAGAGGAATACGTCATGGGGTAGTCCTCTGGCGAGTCCAGCAGCATCGAGTCGTCCGAGACGATTTCGAAATCCTCCTCCTCGCCAACATCGTCCATGGAAATCAAGTCGATTTCGGATTCTGGAGTTTCGCTAACCTGAGTCTGGCTGTTTTCAAGTCGCCTAGCGCCATGATGCTTCTTCCTTTGGACCTTGCGTTGACGAATGGGTGAAATTTCAACTTTTAGAATGACTTGCTCCAAGAGCACCACGTGGACACCATCTGGAGGCTGTACGTCTGCAATGGATGCCCCAGTTGCCAGGCGATGTCTTTCTTGACTTTCGCACTCGACGTTGGAATGGGCCAGATTGATCCCGATGCTGCTGAGTTCCTCTCGATTGTCCAGTGGTGAAACAGGCAGTGTTGGTCGGAATTGCAGTTGTTTCCAGAGCTGGAATCAGATTAGCACGGCCACAGCCATTCGTTGGACGTCACTTGCTTCTGCATTGCAGATGCTGTTTGCGACGTGATGAGACTGTTGGCAATCCAGAGGCTTCCCATTCACACAAATGTCCAAAGCCAGGTGCAGGCCCTGTCCGCGACGAACCCATCCAGATCGTTCTGCCAGCACTGATGAAAGAGTTGCGACGTCAGTCAGAGCGGTGTTCTGCAACGAAGCCGTGATGGTTGCTTGAGAAGTCAGCTGGAGATTCGCCTTGGAGACGCTCAAGCAAAGCTGCCCGAGGTCCAACGTCTGCGACATGGCTGCGCTCCATGGAAGATGACGGATTCTGCTTTGTTGAAGTGGGTGGAAGAGTCGGAGGGTACCGGGCAGGTGCTCCTGTTGTAACCGAAATGGCGGGGCACGGCCCGATGCAGCTGCCATGATTACCTCACCCCTTGCTGCACCTCTTCTTGTTTTCCTCCTTTCTCAAGACTCATTTGCACCATGACCAGATTGTCGGCTTCTGTTCTGACGCGCTTGAGGTCTGGTGCGTCGTTGGTCAAGCCAGGCCGACTGGCTGAAGCTCAAAAATGCATCATCGCTCGCAAATTCAGCAGCACAGCCACAGCATGCACCGACGGCGTCTTCAGGGACTTGACAGAGGCCCGCATTCAGACCCCGTGGATTGAAGCCTTGCGGAAGAAACAGCGCGATGGCGAAGACCCGACAAGAGCTTCAGGGATACCTCAGGTCCCGGCGAATCGCAATCTCGAGCCCAAGCCCATGTCGGACAGCTACCACCGCGTCGTAAGCCAGTCACACTCGACCAAAGATGCAAACGACTGACTGGAAAGATTTTACCACTGGCACAAGACCCATGGCTTCTTGACACCTATCTCAACTCGTCTGGCCACATCAGGTGTGTGGACAGCTGTAAAGTTGAAACCCTAGCTAACGTGACTCAGGCTCGGGACCATCTTCATGGATCTGGATGCCCTCTCAGGCGTCATTGCCTACAAGCACACGGGCGAAGAAGTCACGACAGTAACGGCAGCATGCGACAGAATCACCATCCGCAATCCTCTGACCGAGATTTGCGATCTCGAGTACAGCGGGCAGGTGACGTATGCCACAGGCAGGAGTAGCATGGAAATCTCGCTCCAAGTCGCCAAAGCCCCAAAGGAAGGGCAAGCGGTCCAGGAGAAGGATGTTCTCATGACCTGCACATTCACCATGGTTTCCCTTGACCCAGGAACGAAAAAGTAAGTCTCGGGTCTTCTCAACTGGTCTGCTGCTAACGCGGGACAGGCCCGTCGACGTGAACCCGCTTCTAGTGAAGACGGAGGAGGAAAAGGCACTGTTTGCCAGAGGCGAGGAAAATTCGAAACGCCGCAAGGAGCTCAAGACCAAGTCACTGATCAAACACACGCCCAACGACGAAGAGAGCGACATCATCCACGCCATGTGGCAGAAACAACTGCAATGGCACGACCCAAACGACCCGCTCCGCCGGCCCGCCAACGTGCAACTCATGTCGGCGACGCGCGTGCAGACGGCATCCATCATGCAGCCGCAGTACCGCAACCGGCACCACTTCATGATCTTTGGCGGCTTCCTGCTCAAGCAGACATTCGAGCTGGCCTTTTGCTGCGCGGCGTCGTTTGCGCACACGCGGCCCACCTTCGTCTCGCTCGACCCCAGCACCTTCCAGAACCCCGTCCCCGTCGGCAGCGTCCTCTACATGACGGCGACGGTCGTGTACACGGACCCGCCGGCCGTCGTCGAGGCCAGCGCGCCCGCCGCCTCGCCCAATGCGCCTGCAGAGAAGAGACGCACCCGCGTCCAGGTGCGCGTCGACTCAAAGGTCCGCAACGTCGAGCACGGCGAGACGAAGCCGACCGGCCAATTCAACTACACTTTCACCGTCGACGCCGACGTCAAGGTCATGCCTGAGACGTATACCGAGTTTATGCTGTACATTGATGCGCGGCGCCGCGCGCGGCAGGTGCAGGCCAGCATCGACAAGGGCCCGTTGGGCGGACGCGTCGATCCGGGTGAGGGCGAGCGCGTCATGGAGTAGGACAGGCCGGGCCGGTTGTCTCCACTTCGTGAGGTCTTCATAGCAACAGGTAATCCATCTCTGATGGGAAGTAGGCGTACGTTGATAGAAATAGAATAAATACCCACCCCTATTTACCAATGATTGGCGGTAGAGCGAACGGAGAATGCAGGCAGGGATGCTGAAGAGAAAACTGGATAGAGAGAAAACAAAAGAGCCCACGCCTCGCTGAAACGCAGAGAAGCAGCCAATCTACATATCTATCCGTCGTCGTCGTCGTCGTCAAACATATACCGCCGTTGTCTCCACCCAACAATGCCTCCAAATCACATCTAGACAAACAAAGAACAAAGAACCACAGCACCAATTCCACAGCCGTCCTCCCATCATCTCATCCTTCCCATCCCTCCATCAATCCGCACTCCCAGCGAAACCCGCAGCGTCCACCTGCCTGCGCGCGAGCGGGTGCCCCGGTAAAGCGGTGGGTCCCGCATCGCACGCACGCACGCACGCGCCAGAACAAAGACCCTGATCAACACGGACGGCGCCACCGCCGCCGCCGCGGGCCCGCGCGTCTCGTCTCGTCTCGTTTCCTCCTGGGCTGGCTCGCTGGTCTAGCGCTGTCGGATATCGGTCGGTTGCCACACACCCGCCCAGCCAGTCTGCCAACCGTTCGTCCGTAGAGTAGAGATATCCGACCGACCGGCCGTTCGTTCGTTCGTTGGCTAGCTCGTGGCGATTGAAATGGGAGAGGATTTGAGGCGTGTTGAGTTGAGATGCGAAGATGCGGCGGGCGGGCGAGGCACGCGGTTGGTGGTCGAAAACCGAGTGGGTGGCGGCGGAGAGCGCGGTGGCGACTGGCGAGAGACGCGGTGGCCATGCGTGGTATTGCCGTTGGTCTGTATTGCCCGACCCATGCTCCTACCGCGTACCGGAGTAGTGCGGTGAGCGGTTTGCGGTGTGAGAGACAGGAATAGGAATAGGAACAGGATAGGGGCCTCCGCGCGCCGTATCGTGCCAACAATTGCCGCAACCACACGGCGCACCACCGCCAGCGCCAAAGCCACAGCGCAGCATGCCTACGATGGTAGGAATAGGTAGGTAGTCTGCTCAGGAAATCGGTAGAAGGGAGGCAGAAACGTTGCCGTGCGCTGCGAGCCAAAGAGGGAATCACATGGCCAATGCGCGTGGAGGAACCGAATGGAAGCGTCGGAGTGTGCGCGTAGAGTAGGACGGCGGTGGGAACCTTGGGACGAGACGAGACGAGGAGAGGAGAAAGGGAAAGGGAAAGGAAACAGAGAAAGGAAAGCAATGCGCCGAGAGCGCCGTAACACTCGTGCTGGCTGAAAAGGAGACATCCCACTGCCACCCACACCACAATCTGCCTCTCCAAACAAGAACACCAAGCAAGCAGCAAAAGCTCCGCAACCAGAGAAAATGCCCGCCCAACCCACCAAAAGAGAAGCCCAAGCGCGAAAAGATAGCATCAACGAACACGGCGCCATTACATCTCATCTAGCTCAAACTCTAAACTAACATCCTCGGAGCAGTCATGGCAGTAGTAGTTTGAGAAGCCGGCGCACTCGACCCGCATGTTCTTGCACATGTCGATGCTCCAGGCGTCGTACGAGTAGCCCGACAGCAGCCGGTTGGGGCACACCTCGATGCTGTTGGCCCAGATGTAGTAGTCGTGGTTGCAGTAGTACCAGCTGTAGGTGTAGGAGCACATGGTGGCTATTCTTCTTCTCCGTTCTCTTTTATTTTATTTTGGAGGGTTGGTGTTCTCAGGCGGAAATATGGGGATTCGGTATACGACGGGGACAAAGATTGCCTGAGGCAGCAGAGAGAAGTGATGGAGCGAGGGTGTTGTGTTAGGCGTGAAGCTGCAGCGCGTCCGTCGTTAGCGAGTGTATGGATTGACGACGATCAAAAAGTCAACGACGCAGCGCAGCGCAGCGCAGCGGAATGGCACCAAAATATATATACATACCCCGAAAGCACAATTATCTGGCCGACCCGACAAAGAAGATAACGGGGGTTATCTCTGCGCACCAGAAATATTTTTATATAGCCAATGCCACGCGCGCGCGCGGTGGGGGGGAGCGATCTAGCCCGAGCTGGAGTGGTCCGGCCGCGGTCGAAAAGAGGGTTCCCTTTCTTTGTTCGCGGATGCTGGCTTGCTTTCAGCCCAACCAACGCACGACGGATAGCTCGGCAGGGCGGCGCGCGTTTTGTGGTTGTGTGGTACGGCGGCTGAGGAGGATTATTATGTGGTGCCGTGGGCGAAGGAGATAACGGGTATTGGCTGGCCGTGAACGAGGCGCTGGAATGAATGAAGAAGTAGGTAAAGAAAAAAGGACTGGGCTACTGGGCTATCAATCACCACAATAGCTGACCGGGTTGAAGGAAAGTTTCATGAGATGTCCGGCGACGAGGCCGTGGTATTTATGCCGGCATGGAGACCCCATGTTGGTGCCGAAGCCGTACTCGGGCAGACAGACGAAGGACAGATGGTAAGCGTGTGGTCCGTCCAGATAAGGCCGTGCGGCGCAAGACCCTGGACCTGGACCTGGACCTGGACCGTCAAGACCCTGCATATCCCTTCGCTTGTTCCCCCTTTGAGTATCAAGTCGAAGCCGTTGGGCGTTGGCTGTGTCTCGGGCTGATCCGGCACGTTTGCCGTTCGCTGTCCATTGTTGGTCTCGGAGTGCTCTCCTTTCAACTCTGCGTCTAGTTACGGCTGCGTCCGTCAGGTCGACAAGCATCCCAATCCTAGCGTCTGCACCGGGGAGACTGGCCCACAACTCTTCATCTCAACACGACCAATTCCCCGCGCCGTATGTATGCAAGTATGTATGTATACTTCCATGTACAACGGCGCTCGTCCAGCTTCCCGTCTTTCTCTCCCGTCGCGACACACAAGCGCCAAACGCCCAGCACCGATGCAGCGCCGCGGCGCCCCCGGTCCAGGGCAGTCCACATCAGCTGCCCGCCTGCGTGCCTGCAACACAGAAGAGAAAGCGAGCGGCGGCAGCGGTCGGGTCGGTCAAAAGTCCTCTCCATCCCAGCCACCATCATCCTCTCTCCGACATGAGCCAGCCCTCCCCCGGTGGTCCAGTCTAGGGAGCTTGGCAAACGCGCGAAACCGCACCGCACCGCACCACCCATCCCTTTCCTTTGGTCTACATTTGCTGCCTCCAATCACCACGGCTGCTCCGGCTAATGCTGTTGTTCGTGTTTCCAATCATGCGGCTGATGCTACTGCTGCTGCTGCTGCTGCTGCTGCTGACTGACTGACTGACGCCGTAAGCGCGTCAGGTCGTCGCGTGGCTACCTGTACCTAGCTAACCGGCTGTCTGAATTCGTCGCCTCACGACGCAGCGAACACATCGAGGCCAGACAAAAACCGTCCCACCACGCGTCTGCCTGCCTGTCCGTCCATCCGATGCACGCACGCACAGGGCACAGCACAGGAAATCGACTGTCCGACCCCTGCCGAGTGGAGCCAGCTGGCTGGCGCGCGATAAGGACCAGCGCACCCACCACTGCGCGGTGCGGCACCACGGCGCGAGCGCGAACATGGTGGCACTTGGTCCGTACGGGTCGAGTTGAGCGTCCCCGCTGACTGCAACTGCAGCTCGCTCGCCAGCAGCTGTGTGTATGCACCGTGTGGGGTGTACATGTAGGCAGGCAATGTGTGGGAGGTAGGGAGGCGACACTAAAAGTCGACTCAACTCAACCATATATCCATCCATCCGTCCACCCATCCTCCTATCCGTCCTCACTCACCTGCTCGCCAAGCACCTCACGGAAGGGTGAGAAAGAAGCCCAGCAACACAGCAAGAAAAGCACGACAGAGCCTCATGCGAGAATGGTAAGGTATAGAATATATGCATATGTTTATTCCGTGAGCCAGACAACCCATTGGCCTTGCTCTATCCTGTTCCGCATACCTTACTATCCTAAATGATATGAGCTATTCAGCAAACGAAGCCAGCGAGCTCACCGACCGACAGACTGGCAATGCGGCTTTGCACCCAACCTGCCTGTAGTCAGCCAGCGAGCCAGCTTGCCTGCCTGCCTACTACCGGTATTCCTCAGTCCATCAACATCGATGATGCATGATTCCTTCCGGCAATCCATCCATGCGCTGTGCATCGCCGCCGTGCATTCCCATCCCATCCCATTCCATCCATGTGCGTGTGCAGAAAGGGGAAAAAAGAAAAAAAAGTAGTCGTAGTGTTGTATGAGCCGTGCCGAGAAGAGAGAAGAAAGAAAAGGAAAAGGGAGGCAAGCGAGCAACAAGTGTCACGGCGACACTGCTGCAGCTCGGCCATCCGTGTTTACTGTACAGAGAGGAGAGTTAAGGAGGATTGCATGTCAGCTTTTGTGGTTATGGTCCAGTTGATGCGAATGTGTGGTTGTGTTGGTTCGGTCGGTCGCCGCCCGTGACTCCACACGTGACGTTGTGATACAAGTGATCAAAGAAGCTCATGCTCGGCCGTGGGTGCGCAACAACTCTTCGTCATACTCGAGGCGGTTGATTCTCTTCTTAGTATACTCAAAGGCCGAGAAGAAGATGGCGTTGACGACACACGAGCGGCTCATTGAAACGCCAATGCCTGTCATTGTAAATCGGATTAGCGCTCGTCACTGACAGCCAAGACGTTTGGTTGGTCGATTTGCCCCCATAGTGCACTTGACTAGCGTGCAGGCGGGGGTGGTGCCGTGCCGCCTATGACGTACCCTTGTACATGCGAGGATTGAAGAATTGAATCTTTGGGCGGTCCGTTTTGTTCCTGTGTTGTGTGAAGCAGTTGCGCTGGTAAATGGACTTGGCCGTGTCGATGGGGTAGATGCAGGCCCAGCTGACGAGGCCACAGAGCCCGCCTGCAATTACGACGGCCAGAGGCGAAGTGGGCGAGTTGCCGCGAGCATTGGCAAGGAGCTGCTTGGAGCTTTCGTACGTTGTGAAATAAATCCCAGTCCCGATACTGTCGCGGACTACCGTTGACGTCAGCATTGCCTCCTCAGTTGAACCGACACAACTTACGCAAGTGGTAGTGGACTCCGGCGTAGAGCCCACCAAAGCCCCTCTGTCTGACGAGATTTTGTGCCGTCCTCAAGGTGCCCAACTCTGCGTAACTAGCGCTGATGGGATTCGGCTTTGCATTGCCTTCTTTGGATTGGGCGAGCACGGAAATCTGAGCGCTCATCTTGGTGAGCTCGAATGGACCTGGAAAGAGTCAGCGGCGTCTGGATTTAGATTTCCAAATCATACAGGCAATAAACGTGATCACAGCACCAGCCGTCGCACCGGCGGCCCCAAAACATGACATGGTCGCAATGTTGGGCATGGCTCCTGTGCTGTTGGCAATGGCGAGCGGCGAGCTGCCCGTAGCCCTCTTCATCCACTCATCGTAGGTGTATTTTGCGCGCTGGTAGACTGAAAAGGACACTGTGCGGACGAGCGTGATGCTTGCGAGCGGAGAAAATACACCTGAGTTGCGTTAGTGAAGCGACAGGCAGGTGAGGTGCCTCGCTCACCTCGCCAAAAGCCCTTGGTGCCTTCTGTGCGGTACGTGTGCTGAACGCAATCAACGACGCCGGTGAATCTGTTTGAATATCTGCATCCAGTCAGAAGAGTCGCCAATAGCGACGGTTGAGCCATACGTCTGCATCCGCGTCTTGACCGAGTCCAACGGGTACTACAGCAGCGTTAGAGAGAGCGTTTGCACAGGGCCATTCGACTCACCGCCGTGACAGTCGACAGCAAGCTGCTCGAGCTCGCCGCAATCTCCGTCCTGTACTTTTTGCAAAGCTTCGTGTATTCGTGCCTCATCACAACCGAATCGGGGACGGGGTGCTGCGGCGCCGCAACGGCGGCACCGTCTTCTCTCGCGCTCGAGGGCATGCTGGCTATCGCTAGCGTTTGAAGACCAAGAGCGGTCTTCAAGGCAATCGCGACTTAGCCAGCAGCCTATCCAGGTCCATCAGCTTGCCCCAGCAAAGTCGACGTGGCGGCGGCGCGGTCGCTGGGGGTGAAAATTGGCGGGTGTGGTGGTGAGTTGGGCAGGTCAAGGGTTGAAGCTGCGGGGTCGTTCGCGTAGGAGCTCAGGTGGGTTGTGTGGCGAACGGGGCGGGCGTCGACTCGGGCTCCGGGCGGGCGCGTCGCGTCGAGCGCAGTGGTTGGCAGTGGAGGCGAGGACCTGAGGGCACAAGGGGGACAGGATTGATGGAGGGTTGACGTTGTGTCTGACAGAGCTCGCAGGCGGTTATGATGTGCCCTCGTGGGGGAGCCCTCTCCGCTGATCGACACGTCCTGCTAGCGCTTCACTCGTCACCATCTGCTCGACGTACCTTTTGGCTTACCACTCGTCTACTCACATGGCTCCATCGCCGCCTTCTATCCACACCACATCACACAGCGGCCCGCCTTTGGTCCAACTCGAGTAGGCCCGATATCAGACGACCTGATCTGACACCCTTGCCCTCTTGTGCGACGCTAGGTCAATTATCCACCTTATTTCGCCCTCTCTGGCGGCCCGCCTGGACCTCGCACATGTCATGACCGTCATTCCATTCCCTGCTAATACTACAACAGAATCATGGCCAATCCACTCGCAAATCCCGCCATTACCCATAACCACCCCAATATCGTCACGTTTGCAGCCACGCTGGGTGCTACTTTTGCAACAGCGCTGGTTGACACAACGCCCGTCCCGGTATACGTACAACTGCTACCACATCCATAGTCGTTTGGACAGCAACCCCCGCCCTGACTTGCTGCGCAGCTCGACCATCCGTTGGGGCAGGTTCCCGTCGTCGAAGCAAAACTGACGCCCGATTGACCGGCTATCGTCACCGAATTCCCGTCAACGACTGTGATGCTGGCAGAAGCCGGACACGACGTTGAGTGACAATCGCGGCCCACCCTGCAGCAACCTCCTTGATAGTATGCCGAGCACATGTAAAAACCAGTTGGACAGCCATTGATGCTTTCAAAGGGTGTGCCCGTAGTCCGAGACAACGAGCCTGAAAATTCCTCGCTACCGCTCGTTGGGCGTAATGGCGCAACAGCACTGGCAGTGCTCGAGGCAGCATTCGTTGACGTAGGGGCGTTTGTCGACGTGATTCTTGACGATGGTTCTGCTGACGGGGATTGGGTAGTAGCTGTTGTTATCGACGTCCGGCGTGAGGCTTGGCCGGTGGCCGTGTTGGACAGAATTGACGTCCTCGTCGTTCCCTTTTCCGTGATGATTGTCGTACTGATTGATGCCTTGAGGCCTACCACGAGTCAGTCAAGGATACGAGGGGCCACAAAGCTTGGCTGAAGAAGGCATCATGTGCGGTACTCACATCCTTCAGAGACACAATAAAAGCCAGGGACACAGCATCCGCCATTTGGACAGCTCGAGTACCCTGCCGAACTATCACAGTTGGCAACTCCGCCACTGCAATTGCTTCCTTCTGGACAACATCCGACGTCTCCATTTCCAGTATCTTCGACAATCTGACAAGTTTCTGATATCCCGCAACAGGAATCGGGTCGGTCGATGTTGGTACAGGCAGACGTTCCGGTGGGACACTGAAAGTCGCGCCTTTGAACTGCGCCGTGCCCGCGTTGTGGGAAAAACCTGGGAAAATTCCAATGACGGCCGTAGTCTTCCGAATGCTTCAACGCGGGCGGAAGCAAAGTCACATTAAGAAATTCGCCCTCCACGATGGCGATTTGGTTGGCATCCACGCCGGCTTCGGCAGCATCGAATTCCCAGTAGTCAAAGTAAAACTTTTGGCCTGGGTCGTCGCTCATTTTGCGTACGGCGCGGGGCACCTCGACGGCCATGCGCGCTCGAATTGCGGCATCGCGCTTGACGAGGGCCTCTTGCTCGGGCCAGTGCTTTCCATGTTGCGCCAAGTTGGAGGGCCATTCTGGTTCTGCTTGGGCGAGGTGAGCAGAGGAGACGAGAAGGAGACATGACGAGAGCGAAAGCAGAGGGCGCGGCATGGAGATGGCGATTTCGGTCCCCGGCAGGCCTGTTGAGCGACCTGAAGCACGAGCAGAGGACAGGGCAAGGGTCGGACAGAGTCCAATTCGGCAGGTAGGAATATGTAGATATGTACAAGTGAGTAACGTCAAAAGACTAGGACAGGGTGGGGAGCAGCAAACAAAGACTATTTCTTCGGTAGCGTGGTCTGCCGTCAATGTCGGGCAAGGTTGCTGCGGAGCCCTGCACGGTGAGAATGGCTGGAAGGCAGCGTGGCGTGGCCGTAGTGCTTCCTGTGGTTTTTAATTCGAGAGGTTGGGCTGGGCGACGACAAGGCTGCTGACCGCTCATTATCTCACGGTGCCTGTCGCTGACATGACTTGTTGCGCGTCTGCATGGCTATGAATGGCTGCTTCGTTTGTGCCCGATTCTCACCTGGAGCGTTCCGTTGGTCGGCAGACATGTGCCTCTGTGAGAGTTGGAAACGAGAGGTGTATGGAGCAAGGATGGTGGATGGTCGACGAACTGCGGTGACTGACGGGCGGGAGCGGAGAAACGGGCGCACGGGCCTTTGCCGCGACCCAACACAGGGTTACCATGGCAAAATGACCACTATTGCCCATCTGCGTTGAATCCTGGGATTCGGTGAGGTTTTGCAGTGCATTCGAAACACATCTTTCGAAGGAGGTGTCTATCTTTGGGATCATAACATGATGTTCTTTCAATATCGAACTCTGTGTCAAACCTCCGTCACTGTACTCTCTTGAACGATACGTTCAGAGGGAAAGAGCGGTTTAGATCTCGGGCAACCTCTGGTTTCACTCTTCATCAAAGACCTTTGTCAAACGCCGCAATAGATCGACCGCTGCCACATGTCTAGGTCCTTTACTACTCCTCTCGCGATCCATCCGAAGCCTTGGGAACTCATCCATTTCTGGTCGGATCTTGCTTGCTCGAGACTCTTCTGAAGCAGCTTTGTGCTCATGTCGTTCCCGTTCCATCTTGGTCCTGCTTGAAACTGCGTTGTCGCGCTTGAGAATGATACGATCTAGTTGACTTCGGGTATTCAAGTAGGCGCGCTCGAGCTCTGTATTTTCATGCGAAGGCAGACTGTTGGTTCTGGTTCCCGCAAAGCTCTGCCTCACACTCTCAATCAGCTGGAGCAGGTTGTTGATGTGGCTTTCGGCTTGATCCAGAGCTTCGGCAGTGATGGTTTGTGTTTGAGGGCGTGGAGTAGAAGATGTAAGATTGCCCGTTGCCATGAAGCTGCTATACCTGGAAGATGGAGTTAGTAATACTCCTGCAACAGATCTGTAGCTACAGCCACAAAGATGGGCGAACTTACGGCGTTTGATCCTCTTCATTGTGACGGGACAAGTACTCTTTGTATCTTGCCTCGGCTTGCTTCTCTTGGAGAATCAGGCTACTAATCGTCTGATACCCCTCCTCAGTAGCCTTGCCCTGACGCACGCTTAGAGCTAACTGCAAAGTCGCCGTAAGAAGCAACAGAGTGCTCTTCAGCTTCTCCAGCCTTGCATTCAAGACGTCGACATTGAGCTGTCGGAACGGCCAACTGAAGCTCCAGGTGTCGGGTCTTGGCTCCCCAATTTCCAAATACATTTTACTGAAGATTTCTCTGCAGCCGTTCATGGTCTCCTGGGCCGCAACCAGCGCCTCAGCGCGCAGCAATTCCTCAGCTCCGGCTTCTTTAAAAACATACCCAAGCTCTTTGATTGTCTTCGTCGTTTGCCTAACATCTTTTCCCAGGACCGACATCCGTTCATAACTCATTGCTACACTGTCGGCGTAGTCATAAATGGTCTTGGTCAGGCGGATTCCAAAATCGGCAACTTGAAAGGCGGAGGCGGCGACGCCAAAGGCCGCCGCGGCCATTGTGCTAGAGCTTGAAGCTTGTATCGCAGGAAAAGAAAGGGCTTGAAAGTGATCGATTTGGCTTTTTTAAGAACAATTTCGGAGACAGAGTCTATCAGGCTGGCGGAACAGCGCTGGCTCAGCGTCTTATCATTCAGCCTGGTCGCGCAGGCTGACCAGTACAGCCTGTGGGGAGGCTCCCGACACAGCCCATGGAGGTGGCAGTGAAAGCTTTGTAATGGCTTCATAATGTCAGCATTGATTGGAACGCTGCTATCAGCGAAACACTTTTCTTGAGAAGCTGGAGAGACACAAAAGTTGATGTTCGGGAGGAGTCGTGCCATCGCGCTGTGCAGCCACAGAACGAGCCACACCAGACGCCACCCCTGCATCCCAGCACGGCAGGCACTCAACAAGCATCGACCAAAAACGCGTCCCCGTTCCCTCAAATCTCACCTCGACCGCGCCAGCCCACGCACCCAACTCCACCAGCTCAACCCTACCTACCTGCCGCACCCACACCGACGCCTTCCCCTCGGCCAGCCTACGCTATGCTCGCCTTCATGTCTCCATCACCCAACGCTGCCGCGCCACCGCAGAGTCCACCACACGCCTACGCGCCGACGCGCTCCTCGCCTCTCACTCCCCGCGACCCAAATGCCCACCTCGCTCGCCGCCCCTTCTCCTTCGCATACACAAACAGTGCGATGGACGCACAGCCACCGCAAGGCGCCTTCGGCAAGCCCGCACAGCCGACGCCGTTTGCGAGGAGAGACGCGAAGCAGAACCCGTTGATACAGCGGAGTGGGAGTGATGTCGCGCGCGAGCGACGACGCGACATGTTTTTGCGACGGGTGGCGAACGATCGGGATGACCGGCGATGGTCCGCCAGGAGCGAGCAGGTTTGTGGCACTCGGCGCCGTGGTCGGGCGAGGGCTAACTTGGCGCGCAGATCTTGAGGTTGGATTATGTGCAACGACAGAAACGGTGGGAGGCAGAGATGGCGAGGCGAGCACCGAAAGCGGCAGAGCCACCTTCGGATGAAGAGGATGACCAAGATGTCATCTGGGATGATGAGGACGGTGCCGTTGCCAGCAGCCAGGGAACGAATTGGTCGTACCAGCGGCCACTTTCACAGCAGCAAAGGAGCGAGTCACTTGAGGCAGAAGCAGATGTGGTAGCGCAACAGGAAGATGCTGAGCTGGAGGCTTTGCTGGACATGATGGAGGAGGACGAGCAAGGTCAGGACGAAGAAAGCCCAGCCTTTGGGAGCGACGACGAGTATGACCACATTTTTGAAGAGGCCGTCAATACACCACCGAGGAATGCGCATGGCCTGCAACAAGGCACAACCCACGACAATGATGATATGGACATGACGGGTTGAGGAACAGGTTTCTGGAGAATTGGGTATCATCGTATATCTTGCTTGCTGTCCAAAACCAGATGTACACTACAGGCATCACCGTAATTACGAGCTTACCATGCCATTGAATCAAATTATTGTGTTGGACACCCCCCGTCCAGCTCGCCCAGAGCCTCGCGCGCGGCACTGTCATCTCCAACCAGATCAGGCGGAGGGGATCCAGCTGCTTGCATCTAAAAGTCGTCAGCGCGTGTCTGGAATTATTCCGCGCAAATTCACCTTTTGCATCCGCTCCACGATGTACTCTCTGTCTGCCGTATCCTCATCACTGTACTCGCTCCTTTCAAACCTTTGCACTATCTCCTTGACACAGCGCTGCTGCTCCTCGTACCGGCTCAAGTCTTCCTTGTTGCACGTTTCTCGATTCTTTTCAAACCAGCCGGGGAACTTGTCGTCGAGGTCCTTCATGGGCTCATACAGAATCTCCTTGTTGGTCAACTGCTCCATCATGCCCATGAGCATTTTGGAAAAGTCCTCGTCATTCTCGCCTCCCTCCCCCGCCCCCGGGAAGCCGCCCCGCTCCATCTCGGCCAGCATTTGCGCGAGGAAATCGTCCGAGCCAGACGACGCGGCGGCGGCATCAGCCTGCTCGCCTGAGGCTTGCATGCGCTCCATTGTGCGGCGAATCTGTTCTTGAAAATTTTCATCCTTTTTCTCGGCGGCCGACTTTGCGCTTGCCGCACCGGGGGCAGACGTTGCGGGGGCGGGTTTGGCGCTGGAACCAGCAGCGCTAGCAGCGGCCGGGTTGGCGTCCGCGGCGGCCGTGTCGCCGAGCTCTTTCATGAGGTCTTCAAACTGCTTTTGCATGTCGGGATTGTTGCCCAGCTCGCCAAGCAGCTCGGCCATGCCAGCTTGCAGCTTTTGTGCGAATTCATCGTCGTCGGGGACTTGGGCAGAGGGTGAGGCGGTGGCGGGGGCGGTGGGTCTGCCTGGACCAGACGCAGACGGCTGCGAGGCAGCAGAGGGTTTGTCTTCGAGTTTCGTGGCGGAGAAGTCGTCGAGAACGTCTGCGACGCGGTCAGTACGCTCGTCGGCAGTGCGCAGCGCAGGGTGCTTGCGGACCATCCAGATCGTCGAGGTCATCCTCGTCTGGGTCGGGGATGTCCTCGACGGCCTGCGCAGGAGGCTGCTGCTTCTTGTCGTCCTTGTCCGCCATGACTCCGTGCCAGTATGCTGCTCAAAGAAGAAGACGAGGAGGAGAACGGCATCCGCACGGTAGTCTGAAGTGGAGGACGAGTGTGGGCGGCGTGGGCATCCTGGTCGGCCAGTGAACCCCGCAGGCGGTGAGCTGCAGATTGTCGCACAGACCGCAGAGAGATCCAGACCATTCGCTGGCCGACGGGACGCTCAACTCTTCCCACCGCAGCACACGCTCATCACCTCTTTCTCTTGCACCTGCAAACCGGCCTCTCGTCTGCCACAGCCACGCCAATCTCGTCGCTAACGGTAACACCCGTACGATAATCTCTGCAAGTGAAGTCGTCGTCTAGACCACGTCCACCAGAGCCCCACCACGCGCCCACCATGACATCGCTGGCGCAAACGCGTCTCTCAGAAGAGAGGTGAGCCGTCTCCCCCGTCACAATCTCTACGCTTCACCCGCCCAGCGCAGCATTTGGTCGTCCCCGATCTCATGAGTAACGCAACAGAAAGCGGTGGCGCAAGGACCATCCATTCGGCTTCGTCGCACGTCCCATGAAGACGGCAACCAACACGCTGGACCTGAAGAAGTGGGAGTGCGTCATCCCAGGCAAGGAAAAGACGATTTGGGACGGCGCAGCTCTCAAGCTGGAGATGTCGTTTCCAGAGGGTACGTAGGCCATTTTGGGGCCGTGGGCTCCAGGCACGCCGTAGACGCTTGCAAGGCTAACAACAACATTTTGTAGAATACCCCACCAAGCCGCCCAAGTGTATGGTTCCGCGCTCCCCCAACAAGCTCAAGCTTTGGCAGTACTGACGCCCGCGCAGGCAAATTCGTCCCGCCGCTCTTCCACCCCAACGTCTACCCGTCCGGCACCGTGTGCCTGAGCATCCTCAACGAAGACGAAGGCTGGCGCCCGGCCATCACGGTCAAGGAGATTCTGCTCGGCATCCAGTCGCTGCTCGATGAGCCGAACCCGGAGTCGCCTGCCCAAGCCGACGCCTTCAACCTGTTCAAAAAGGACCGCGTCGCCTACGAGAAGAAGATCAAGCAGGTCGTCAAGGAGAACCAGGGTCGCTAAGCAGCAGCAGCAGCAGCAGGCCGGCCTGGCGGGCGCTTATTTGGGCGGATGTTTCGCCCGCAGCAACATCGTCTGTGGGGCTCTGCTCTGGACGGATTGGAAGGAAGATTGACTAGGTACCTTTGCCGCGGCAAGTGATGATGATGGCCCTTTTTAACTGGGTATTTTTGGGACGCGCGGCATGACGAGGCCACGTGCTACGAACGACTGGCGTCCGGCGCTTTATACTCACTCCTCCACAGCGCTTTTCTGGCGACGTTAATGGATCCGTCGCACTCATCCCCTCCCCTCTTCACTTTCCGGCTTGTCGAGTAGCATGCGAAGGAACTTTTCGCGCATTGGCAGAGGTGAGCAGGGACCGCGTCGGGTTGCATCAAGTGTTTGCAAGCAGGCAGGGCGGCGAACCGACAGGCGGGCAACCCTCGCCGTCTGTGGTGCGGCAACATGCTCTGTCATGTCCTGTCCTGTCCTGTCCTGCATCCAACAAGTCCTGGATGCGTCGGCCATACGTCTCCTTTAGTTTGCTAGACTGAGAGAGAACGATCGATCGAGCGAGTGAGAGAGAACGAGAACGCGAGAGAAAGAAGTGAGGCAGGCAGGCAGGTAGATGAATCAGTCCCGGAGTGCAAAAGTTCCTTTTTATGGAGTCCGTAGATACCTGAGGTAGTTGTTTGAGACTAAGGTACTTCAATTTTCACGTGTCTGTCTGTCTGTCTGCATTGCGTGTGTGTATACCACGTACGAATGGTGGTGCTGTAGTGTAACACAGTGTAGAAGAGAGGGGAGGAGAGAGGAAAAAGCGCGAGTTGTTTGTCTGGCTGCTTGCTTGGCTTGTACAGTACACTGCCGTCTTTCGTCTCCTCAACAACCCTCCCACCCACCTCTTCCCTCCCTCACTCTCACTCCCTCTCTACGCTACACTCAACCATCAAATATCAACCATCAATCGATCATATCCAACCCCTACCCCCGCTCCCCCTCCTCCTCCCCACCCCCTCTCCCCCTACTTCCACCCCTACTCTCCCTCTCCCTCCCCATCTCCGCTCGCCCGCGCGAAGGCATCCGCGTCCTCATCCTCACCACTGGCCCAACGGCTCTGCCCATCTGCATCTGCATCCCCGCATCCAAGTCTAAACCTAACTCCATATGCGTCCCGGGCAGGAAGAGCGAGATGCGTGGCGGTGAAGAGGCGGACGTATGGGTGGGTGGTATGTGAGGGGTGCGAGGGGTGCGAGAGTTGTGGCGGTGGTTTAGCTGTGTGAGAGGGACAGGGGGAGAGGGGGAGAGAGGTTGTGATGGTTGTGGCGAGGTCGGTGGTCCGGCAGCGTTGTTGGCCTCCAGCTGTTGGCTCTGCACTTCATTTTTCCCTTGCCGTCCCAATCTCCCTCTTCTCCTTCCTCTCCCTCCTTCTATTTCCCTTTCTCTCTCTCCTTCTCGCTCATGCGCGGCCGCGGCGACGGCGGCGTATGTCTTTGTCTTTGTCTGCGCACCTGCGCCATCGCGGCCGCGGCTTCTGCCTCCACCACCACCTCTGCCTCGTCCTCCACCGCGCAAACCCGCATCTTGACTTTGACTCTGAGATTGGCCTCCGCCGCCCGGCAGTACCCTCGCAGCATTGCGCCGCGCCCACTTCCTCGCCGTCGCCGTCGGGCCGGCGACGACGCTGCTCCACGCGCGGGCGCTGGCGCTGGCACGACGAGTTTTTCCACTGCCGCGGCGCCGGCCGTCACTGGTTGTCATTGACGGCGCGTTGCTGGTCGACGGCGCGGCCGTGTCAACAGCAGCGCCAGCGCCAAAAGTACTCTTCCCTTCCCTCTCCCGCTCGCGCTCCGGCGGGGGCGAAAACAGGGCTCTCGCCGCCGCCGTCGCCGCCGTCTCGTCTCCCTGCGCCCCATCCCCATCCCCATCTGCAGGAGCGCACGTATCCACCGTCCGAGGCGAGCACAGCGGCGAAAACGACGCAAAGCGGCCACGCCCAAACACGCCGTCGGGGCGCGGCGAAAAGGGGAAGGCGAAGCTGGAGCGACGGCGGCCGCCCATTTGCGCCGCGGCGCCGGGGGGGATGGGGCTGCCGATGAGAGACGGCGGGGCGCTGCGGGGGTGACGAGGGAGGGAGAGGCAATGGGGTCGCTCGAAGAGCTGTTTGCTTTTGTTGTTGACGAAGTGGGCGATGGCGCGGAGGGGCGAGGGTTTTGCGTTGCCGTTGCTATTGATGTTTCCATTGATATTGCTGGTGTCGATGCCGGTGCGAGGGGAGACGAGAGGCGTGTCCAGCGTGCGTGCAGTAGGTGACAGCAGCGGCGAGAGCGGGATGTGAATGGGGTGCTGCGAGAGACAAGGCTCACTGCGGGAGCGACCAGAGACGGGGACAAGGCGAGCGCGGTGCGGATGCAGCGAAGAGCTGGCCGACGAATCGAAGACAATGGCGCGGCTGGCCGGAGTGGCCTGGTATGAGCGATACGTGACATGGCGAGGCGGCGGCACGAAGACGACGGGCGATGCTGTGGCCAGCCCGACGCGCTCATCTGGTGGCAGCGCTTCGTCGATGCTGCGTTTGCTCGTCTGCGACGCGTCCAGCTCGTGCGGTCCCACATCCACCCCCGCCTCCGCCGGCGCCGCAAAACTGACGTCGTTGCTACGCGGCGACTCGCTGGCATTGACTGCTGTAGACCAGTCGGGCGAGTCTCTTCGTTTCTTGCAGCTGCCGTGCTCGTCTCGGATCTGGTCGAACTTGGCCCTGATCAGCTTGCACACGAGGCAAGAAGCTGTGCACTCGCCGCCGTGGCGGACGCATTCGAGATGGTCACGAAGGGCAGTCCAGACGGCTTTGGCGACGACTTCGCCGCGTTCGACGCCGTGCTCGTCGACCAGGGCGAGGGCTGCCTGTAAGATGTCGTCGGCGATGCTGTCGTCGCTGCTGGGGATGCTATGCGGATACGGAGGCGAGGCCGGCGAAGGAGGAGGAGCCGCATTGCCGTGGGAATCATCCGTC
Organism: Phyllosticta citrichinensis; assembly: GCA_038380885.1. Lineage (NCBI taxonomy): Eukaryota > Fungi > Ascomycota > Dothideomycetes > Botryosphaeriales > Phyllostictaceae > Phyllosticta > Phyllosticta citrichinensis. The sequence goes on along the minus strand of JBBWUH010000001.1, from coordinate 604,008 downwards.
GACGTCGGGGAAACGTCTCCTGTGGCAGCATCTTTCTCGCCATCTCTTTCATCGTCCTCGCTGGCCTCCCCATAACTGCTCTCACTGCCCCTCCCACTCCGACTCAATCCCCTGACGCCAAAGACTTCGACGTCGGCTCCAAAACTCCCCGTTTGGACCCAATGCTCCCATTCCAGTCGGCCTATCCCCTGCGGCTCCCACATGCTTGCCACTTGCACCCACTTCCTGTCTTTGGCTGCTGACTTTTCGGTCGACCGGAACACCATGATTTGCCGCGTGGCCATGATGCGAGAGAGTGCCTCGCCGCGGGTGCACGACCAGAGACGCGACCAGAGAGTGATTTGCGATTCTCCGGGCCCTGAGGAGTCCTTGCCGTCGGGTGTGGCCATCGTGTCTGGCGGTGAAGCTACCGAGAGTGGCTGGTGCGCGTCGTCTGCGGGGTCTTGGTATATCAAATCTAGCTGTAGTTCAGTTGCAGTTTCTTTCCGCTCCTTGGAGCACACAAAAGCCAACACTTACACACCTATATATCTGAACAAGAGATGCGAATAGGGGTGTGGTCGAGGCGGCCCCTTGTCTCGGCAGCGCGTTTGACAGGCATCAAGACATTGCAGCCAGTGGTCGAAGCCGGGAAGAAAACAACGCGAAGCTCCGGCTCTTGCAAGACATGTTCAGTCCTTGTTCTGATCTTGTCGGCAAAACAAGACAAAGTCGGCCAATGCTCGACTAGATGAACACAAATACTGGAACAGCAGCCCGGTACAATGCCCAAAAGGCTACAGCCCGATTCTCTTCCGCGTTGGCCACTTCATCTTGAGCAAGGTGTCACCATCTCTTTACGTGCTTCTTTTTTCCATGCATTGTTTTTAGACTGTAGGCGGAACGAAGGGTATTATGGATCCAATCCCCCAGCGACCCAGGACTGTCCGTTCCATTTGGAGCCCTTCAGTTGCAGTTTTTTCCTCTTCCATAACCCATGCTTCCTCAGAAAATTAAGCCCCAATTCTGAACCAAGGCGAGAATTTTGGGAGTCGTCGATACCGATTGCACCTTTGATACTTGTGAGGCGGCTGCCGTTATCGTGTCAATGTTTCGTGTCGAATTTTTCCATGGCCATGCGGAACATGGTCATGGGAGTTAGTAAGGGGCATAACCACGACCGCGAGGACGGTAGCCCCCACGGTATCTGCAGCACATCAAGTCAGCATCCATCCACTGGACCGGGAAAAGACACCAAGGGAATGTACGAAAATTTCAGACATACCCGCCGCCGCGAGGAGGGGACGAGCCGTATCCGCCACGGCCGCCCCAGCCACCGCGTCCACCACGGGGTCCACCACGGCCGCCACCACGGCCTCCACGAGTCATGCCAGGAAGGTTGGTGCGCTTGGGAACAACCTGCGCTGGGGTTAGTCTTGAGCAGAGGTATCCGAAGAGCGGGGTCTACCTTGATGTTGCGTCCACGGAACACGCTCTCGTTAAGAACGAGCGCCTGGGCAACGAGCGAAGGCTCCGTAAACTCCACATACGCATACCTGCACACGCCCAATTAGCGTCCAGCTCTTGCTGCACAGCTCTTGCCAGGTAGCGAGGATTTTGAGGGACGAATGGACTTGAGACGAGACAGTCCCGCCTAGTCACTGTCCACCAGCCACGACGCAAGACTCGAAACTCATCCAACTCTTGGAAAGACTAACCCCTTGGGATGACCGGTGAACTTGTCAAGAAGAATGGTGACGCGGTTGATGGCGCCACAGCTCTGGAAGTGAGCTTGAATTTCCTCTGGCGAAGCGCCGTAGTCGACGTTTCCAACAAACACGCTGCGCGAATCAATGTCCTCTTTGCTCTCACGCAAGTTCTCGGACTGGGTGTCGAGATGAGATTGCATTTCGCGCAGCTTGGCGGCCTCTGCTTCCATCTCTTGCACGCGCTTCTTCATGGCGGTGATCTCTTCCTGGTGGTAGTGTCAGCGCATGATCTGCTTGACTCGTGGCAGGCTGTCGACAATCGGTCGAGCGCCGGGAGCTCACTTCCTCATTGGCGTCAGGGTCCTCGATGGGGCGGGGCTCCTCGCCGTCGTGGTCGTGGTGCTCAACGTCGGACATGTTGGCGATCGAGGTTAGGGTGTAACGCCGGTCGGCCTGAATGCGCGCAAAGTTGGATGTTAGCGGTGTGTGTTGCGATAGCGGTTAGGAGTTGTTGAAAGGATCAGGAGAGAGTGCGACATACGGCAACGGGTTGGATACGAGTTGGCGGAGTTGGCGCGAGGCAGAGGCAGAGGCTGATGAGGGGATGGAGTCGACGAATGTGTGGGGAGACGTGAGCAAGAGCAAGCAGCAGCGGAAGTCGCGTCAAGCTCAAGCCAAGACCCGGGGCCGAGGATCCGAGCGTCGGTTAGCGCCGGTTAGCGCCAGACACCTCAAGCCGCTTCGCCATATCTGATATAAAACATGCCACTTTGTCTTTTGTGATGATTCTGATGAAGGATACAGGATACAGGATTGATCATGGCACGTGTCAGACAAATCAAACAACCTCCAAGGTCATTATCAAATCTGATTGACTGCTATCAAAGGCTCTACCTGCAGGCTTCGCCATTTTATCAAATCGGATTTTTTTCTTTTTTCTTGTGGCCATCAAAGAGACTGCAACGTTCGCTGCCTGGCTTACCCACCGTTTGCATGTCTTAAACACCAGCCCATTCATCCCACGTCAAACGACAGACGGCCGACGTTGGCAGAAGCAGCCAGTCAGGGACCAGGCAAGCGGAAGCGAGCACGCCCCACGCTAAACGCGGCTGGAGCCCGCAAACACCACGGCTCCTGCATCCATAGCCAGTCTTTGTCCTTTTTTTGCCCTGCGAAATTCCAACCCCAGACCCCTTGCAACCCGTGCATATTTGCTCGTCCTCATTCATCCTAGCCCGTCTTCCCGGACGTTACCGCCATGCCCAACTACTCCGACGCCCAACAGCCGCTGCTCGACACGAGCAGAACCCTAACAAGCTTCGGCGACCAGCACCTTGGACGCGTCCCGTCGGCCTCGTCAGAGACGGAGATTGCGCGCAGCCGGCAGGCCACGCAGCGGTTCCTCAGCTCCAAGACGGGCCACTACGCCGTCCTGCTACTCGTCGGCCTGGACGTGTCGTGCATCTTTGCAGGTAGGCAACACATGCGGAAGAGCCACCTCGAATGCTTCTTGTCCCCTGTTTTCCGTCCATGATTCTGAAGTCGGGACTTGTGTAGACTTTGTGATCCGGCTCTTCCTGTGCGAGAAGCGGCTGTCCTACGGCTGGAACGATGGCCTCGAGGCGCTGGGCATTGTCAGCCTAGTCTTTTCCTGCCTCTTCATGGTCGAGTTGGTGGCGTCGCTGTGGGCCTTTGGCTTGGAGTAGGTCTCTTCAATACTTTCTCCCTTGTGCACAAAATCCATTCACGTCGATACTCACATGGCCTAGGTACCTCAAAGCGCCGTTTCACATCTTCGACGCGCTCGTCATCGTGGCCAGCTTCATTCTCGACATTCTGCTGCGCGGCGTCATTGAAGAGGTCGCCTCGCTCGTCATCATCCTGCGTCTGTGGCGCATCTTCAAGATCATCGAGGAGCTCAGCGTCGGCGCCTCGGAGCAAACCGAGGACCTCGAAGCCCGCATCGAGGGCCTCGAGGACGAAAACCGCAGGCTAAGGTCCGAAGTCCAGCGTCTCAAGGGCCGCTGAATTCTCCGCAGATCGGCCAATGCAGATCCGGATGGGGAGGCTCCATGTGAGTGACTAGACCCAGAGTCCCGAACCCCTGAAGCCAGCGCAGGAGAAGTCGCCATAAGCCGCAACTTTTGCTGCCAGCTCCCTCCTCACTGTAAATATGTACATAGCGAGCACGCGAACGAGGTAATGGATTGGTAGGAGGAAAAGGAGACGGCAAAACAAAACACAGCAGCGTTTCTTTACATTCTCAGCACACGAACACGGAAAAGCGATTCCTTACCTTGTTGCAGCCATGAATTATTCGAGCAATCATACAATATGAACACAAGTCACGAGACCTACCTGTGCTTCTCGCGCATGCGCATCTGCCGGCTACTGGTGTATAAAAGCCTCTCTTTGCTCGACCTCCACTCTTTCCCACACACCATGGCTGCTATGGCCAAGCACCACGATGTCCATCAACACTGTACTCCCTGCCGTTGGCTTCAACTTGCAAAAGACTGCTCGTTTTGTCGTTTGTCTCTCCACGTCCACTCGATTAAAGTCGACCTGCCTATTCCCCCAACCCACCACATCACTCAAACAACTCAATGGCACGCAGCATCGGTAAACAATGTCGGTTCTCGTCTCTCTCATCTATGCCGCCAGGCTTCTTCATCCTAGCTTTTCTTCATTTTCCTTGACTCGACGACAGGCATCACCGTTTCGATTCCTGCGCTCAGGGGCGAGACTCAATGAGAAGCCCACAGAACGAAGCCAGGAAGTGGGACACCGGCGAATAAGCTCTCGGAGCTGCCGTGTCCACTGTTGTGGTCTGTCTCCTCGCTGATGCAGCAGAATCAACTGGAAGATCCCTCCTTCTATAGACGACCGGCAGGCGGACCGGAGTACTGCTGACAAGGCCTTCATTGACATGCCGAGATATCCGCATGTTGCATGTGGGTGACGGCCCCCCTCGTGCTTTGACTTCGACGAGGCTGTGCGTAGACAGCTGACGACAGTTGTTCAGTTAGCTACCATTGGCCGTTCAAGCTGCTGCTCGGCTAGAAATTGCTTGTGTTCTTCACCTGCACTCTCTTTCTTCAATGGCTTCGGTGCGCTGGCTCAACTGGGCAGGACATCCACGACGAAACCCCACTCGCGGTCGATCGCCTAGTCATCGCAATTGGACTTTATTTTCTTTTTGTTTTCCTGCGGATTTTCGACTTGGACCTGACCACCAGATAGACGGTCATCGCTCACCCGATTCTCAGCGAAAGACGACAATGGGGGTATGCGGCATCATCCAGCAACGCTACTCCACTCCTCCATCCAAAGCCATCGCCGCCCTTCGCTGCTCGAGAAACCAAGCCAGGTCTGCCAAACACGAGGTACCAAAACCGATATATACCTCGCTTTCACACCTGCTGTGCTGCTTTCTTGACAGGCACGTCAACGCCCACGCTGCTCTGGTTGGTTTCAGAGCAACGAACTGCGCTTGGGCTCAGCTGAGATAACAAATCCACTTTGCTGTTGTCTGCTCTGTCTGCATCTTCTCTTTCTATCCTCCCCGCCGCTTTTCTGAATGCTGTCTGCTTCCTCTCGTCACTGACACGCCCTGATGACCGTCAAAGCAGAAAGTCGGTGATGTCCATCACTCAACGACGCTGCCCACCATATGATCTCCGCTCTCTTTCCATCACTTCCTCCCTCCATCCGTGCAAAGCCCCGCGAGAGAGTATGCACCATTTCGAGAGCCAGAACCCAGAGAGTTGCTTTTTGGTTGTGACAAGATCCACAGGCCGACTGTGCCAATGCGATTGATTTGTTGTAGATGAAGTAGAAGCGCCGCAAGTCTGCGAGCTTTTATACACCACTGACAATCACGAGCGGTTGGTAGGAGCGGGAATCACAAGGGCAGCGACCTCCCGACAGGACTGCATGTGATACCCCTGAACCCGCACCGCACCGGCAGCCCGAGAGAGGCATCTGTCGGGTATAAAAGTCTCGCTTCTTCGCCAGCTTTATTTCTTGCTTCATCGCCTCTGCTTTGAACTGGCTTTCCTGCTCAAAGAATCCTCGAGTCTGACAAAGACGACTGTCTGCGCTTCCTCAAAACTCTCCTCTACGTAATGTGGGAAGTTCAAGGGGAGACGCGTACTACTCACTTTTGTTCGTTTACCCTTCGCGCCTCCATGGGCGAGAGAGGAGGCGAGGGTGGAAGAAAAGAGTAGGGAGCATGATCATGGATCAGTGGTGCTGCTGACCATCCCTGTCCCCAATCGCTGTCCCAAATCACCCATGCATCTCGCAGCAAACGCGTCCACTGAAACCATTATGCCGGCCTGGAAAACGAACTCAGGGGCAGCGCGCGGCAAAAGGCAGTCTGATCGATCCACATTCTCTTAAGCACAGAGTGTCTGTTTCCCGATAGCTTTGCCAGATCAGACTGGCCGTGCCTGTTGCAGAAGCAGAACACCTCTCCCTCTGCGTCTTTTATACCTTTTCCCCTGAGGCCCACGGACCACAGACCACGCACGTCAGCTGCCAGAGCAGCTCACGCCATCGCTGCCACATAACACCAGCATCCCCATCTCCGTCTTTGCATTTGCAAGCCAAACCTAACCCAGACTTTCGCTCTATAAAACACCGCCTCGCCGTCTCCTTTCTCAGTACACAGCCACAGTGCAGCGCACAGCTTACCTGCCATGTCTACGTGGAAACAGCCAATGTGCAGCTTGGCGCTCGCTCCTTTGGCACTGTGTGTTTCTCCGCTCTCGTTTGCAAGTTTTGTTGCCGCTGGCTGCGGGATGCGTTTCGCGTGCTTGACGCAATCCTGCGATCAAGGGAGCGGAGGATGTTGAAGGAGGACAGTATGTGATGATAGCGATGCTGGTATCGAGTGGGTTTTATGGTGATACTGCAAGAAGGATAACTTAGCAGCGGCTCTGAATATCCTGCCCTGCTCTTCAGCTGCCGCAGTTCAACTCAAGTCAGCAGACAGACGTCAGTCGGTTCGGCACGTGTGACCCTCAACCTCAACCCCTCGGCGTCTATAAAACTCCCTTTCCTTTCCCGCTTTCCACTCTCAACAGCGCATGCTTTGTACCCTCAACAGCGGTAGGAGCGTGTGTGACAAGCGCTTCACTTTGCTGTCTTCTTGCCTCTTCCATTCTACCATGCAGTCACACTTTTGTCTGCGGTCGGCTGCGGCGGTTGACACAGCCCTGCTACTCAGGAGGTAGCTCGAAGTGTGCGAGCAGCGATAAGCAAAAGTGCTGCAAAACATCGATCGATGATGTCGTTGTAAAGCACAATTCCACCGTTCCACTGCTCCAACCCCCTGAACACAGAAAAGCAGTCGCAGATAAAATTGCGAGACGGACGCCAACGGCGAAAGTAGTCAACCATCATGGTGACGTAGACGACAAACCACCGACTGTTCTTCTTGCCCTTATGTGCGGGAAGGCTGAGGCGCCCCGGTTTGAAGAACGACAGAACCCGCAGACCGTGGAGTTTTGTAGCACGGCAGCAGGCAATTGGCGACTGTGTTACGAGTTTTGTTCGTTTCTTGCATGTGCGGTTTCAGTCAGCTGCCATTCGCACTGTCTGATTGAGCTGCCAGACGGCTGGGAAGCATGTGCCCAGCACCATGTGCCGAGGCCGTAGAGTATTGAGTATCGAGTGTAAAACCACCTACCCACTCCTTCTTTCTGTCTCCCCTAAGGCAGTCGGCAAAAGGTTCTCGTACCCTCATGCAGGAATCTTGCGACACTGCGTGGACGAGTGCAAAGCCTGAAGACTGTACTGCTGTGGTCTGGCTCTGCCAGATCAAGCCGCAGAAAGATGACTCGCTCATATTTCGACGTGTAGGAGGGAGGCTACACAGCGGCGGCGGTGGTGCTGTGCATCATCATCATTGACCGACAAAACACATACATGAATGCTCCAGAGAAGAGAGACACATTGCCACAACCAACAACCCCCTCCCTCCCTCTCTCTCCTGACCATCCTTCCTCCACGAAGCCAAACCACGCCCCAACGCCTCGACCCATGCATCGCATCTGCTCCAAACAACCGAATATTCCATCCCATTGCTATCCCCTGCGTAGTGTAACGCCAAGACTCCATTGATCCATCCAGCACATCCAGACACAAGCAACCCACACACCCCCTGAGAAAGAAAAGATACTTCAGATACTGAGCTTACGCCGCACCAGCAGCGCCCTGCGTCTCCGGCGGCGGCGGCGCATCCGTCATCGACGCGTCGGCAGCCTGCGCCGTCGATGGCGCAGCAGCGGAGACAGGAGCGTCGGCGTCAGGTTCGCCGTCTGCATCTGCATCCGCGTCGGCGTCGGCGTCTGCATCGGCATCGGGGCCAGCGTCTGTCCCTCCAGCAGGAGCAGAAGCAGCCGCAGCGGCGTTGGCGGCGCCAGGGGCGTCGGGCATGGCGGCATCCGCGACAGGCGCAGAAGGGGGAGCGGAGGGATTGTGAGGAGGCAGCGTGGAAGTAGTATCTTGCTGCTGCTGTTGTTGTTGCGGCGCTGGTGCCGGCGCAGAGACAGGAGGAGGAGCAGCGGGATTCGAGGAACCGAGCTGGCTCTGCGCGTCCAACTTCTCATCACTGCCGCCATCAACCTGCGGCACCTCGCCCTTGGCCTCGGCCTCGCGGCGCAAGCGCTCACGCCTGATGCCCTCCGCAACAGCAACCTCGGCCTCCTCCTTCTCCAGCAGCTTCCGCAAGTCGAGCATCTTGTGGATCTTGCTGACGAGGCTCTCGAACGCGTCGCACACGTTCGCCGTGGGGAGGCCAATCAGGTCCGGGATGCCGAGCTCGATGAGCGCCTGCTGGATCTTTTGCGTCTGGATCGTGCTCTTGGCCGTGCGCAGCTTGTGCAGGCGGTCGGATTTGAACGTGACGCCCGACGACAGCCGGTCGTGCTGCGTGACGCCGAGCCGCGCCATGGCCCGCGGCGTGAGCTGCCGCGGCGGCTGGCTCTGCTGTTGCGTCGTTTGCTGCGTCGAGGTGAGCGACGTGCGCTTGTTGCCAACCTGGTTTGCCGGGTTGGAAATGGAGTCGCGGTGCGCGGCATTGCCTGCCTGGGGCGTCTGTTGTCCATTTTGTGCCTGGCTCATTTCGTTGGCCAAAGCCATCCGGCCATTGCGCTTGCTGGAGCGGCTTTGCTGCAGAAGTTGGTTGAACAGCGACGTGAGGGCTGCGCTGGACTGGAACTGTGCGGTCGATGTGTTTCCTTGGGACTGAGGAGCCGACAGGCGCTGGCGCACCTCCTCGCGCTCTGCGGCCAGCTTTTCGTAGTTTGTATTAATGCGTTGGAGCTCTGCCAAGAGATACTGCTCTTCACGAATCTCATCTGCGGAGCGCTCCAGCAATGCGGCGGCAACCTTCTTGCGCTGCTTCTCACGATCCGGATCAAACTTGGTCAAAATCTCGTGGAGATGGAACTCGGAATTCGTCATGGACGCAATCGGCGTCTTGAGCTCCATCAGCTTTGCACTGATCTGATAGTACCTCGCCTTGATGTCCTCCATTGTCCGTGGTTTCGCCTGCACAGCAGCCACCGTGCCATCCTCTGGCTTGACGTCCGGCTGCGCGGGCTGGAACTCGTATCGATCCGCAATCACGGCCCAGCGGTGATAGTATTCCTTGACCGTCTCGACCAAATAATCCGTCTCTTCCTTGCTCCACTCGTCACTCCGCAAATGCGCCTCGTACGTCTCGTCATCATACTCCGGTCCCTCGGGCTGAATGTTAAACTTGGAAAACTCGTAGCTCGTCTCGAGGAGCGGATCGGCGTCGGAGCCAGCAGCAGCGGCGGCGGCGGCATCCGCGTCGCCATTTTCCATCGCAACATCGCCATTAGCGTCTCTCGTCGCGTCCGGCTGCATGCGCCGCCAGTGCCGCAACACCAGCCCGTCGTCGCGCGCGGGATTCGTAAACGGCCGCATCACCCACTTGGCCGCGGGGCCTTTGTTGGCGCCCCATCGCCGCTTGGGCTGGTAGCTTTTGCCTGCCTCGACGACCGACACGGGCGGCGCGCGCTCGCCGTACAGCGCTTGCACCTCGCGATTGATTCCTGTGATGCGCTTGCTCGTTGCCGTCTTTTGCTTTTTGGCCGGTGGTGGTTTGGGGAGGCTTTCTCCGGGCTGCAGGCCCATGAGGTCGCGGGCGTCGTTCATGGATGCCATTTCGCCGGCGAGCGTGCGAATCGAGACGAGCGGAGCGAGGTGGACGATCGAGGCAAGTGGAGCGTTGCAGACAAGCGGACGATCGAGGCGAGCGGAGCGTTGCTTCAAGCAGGACAATCGAGACGGAACAGACGCGCAAGAGTATCTGCAGTGGCGGCGGCGGGGGAGAGGACGCGATGGGAAGAGTCGGTCGGAGGGTGCAGTGCGCTGGTTGAACGAACAATTGCGGCGTGCGGAACGGGAGTGATGTCGCGGAGCGTTGGAGCTAGGAACCGGGAGGGCAAGCCAGCCACAGAGCTGCGAGAATGTGGGACGTGCGCGTACACAACGACTACCACCGCAGCACCACGCGACTACATGTACCTGTGGTCTTGATGAATTGTTTGTGACCACTGACCAGAATCTTGCAAACTGGCGACAAATGAGTCAGAGTACATCCGGATCAAAAGCTAGTGAAGAAACTAGGTAGTCATTAAAAGTAGTGCTCTACACCCACATATCTAACCGACAATCCACCACAACGTCACAGCCAGCAGCATTACCCTTACCCGCAAGAAACAAAGTCAAATCCAGCAACAAAAAAACCACAAATGCCTTCGACACGCTCGCAGTCATTCCATCGTTCATTGCTGCGGTGAGTACCTGCCCTTACTCGCCTCTCTCTTCCACTCTTCTTCCATAAACCATCCATCCATTTGTCCACTCCCATCGCAGTATGCCGGTACCATCATCCATCATCCATTACCCCTACCTCCAGCCACGCAACCCCCTCCCGCCGACAAAACGCCAAGGGGAAAAGAGAAATCCGTCACTCCAGCACCGGCCGAGCAGTCAGCCACGCCGTCACAGTATGCCGTCGTTGTGGGCAAAACTGCACGCTGCCGTCGTTACCGCTCTGCGAAGCAAGATCGCTCCGCAGGCCCCTTGAGAACACCAGAATGACACCGGGAGGAGGAGAGGATAGAAGAGCAAAAGATCAAGGCCACGCACCTCCGTCCGTTGGTGCATATCTGCTTTCTTTCTCGGCCAATGCCGCCATGCGCGACTCTAACAGGGGATTGGTAGTAGAAGTGCTGGTGCAGCTAGCTGTTTGATTGCTTCGGTGCTCCTCGACAACGACTTGATGGCAAACGACAGGAGTCAAAGATTCGACGACGACGATGAGGAGATATTGCATCGACGGGAGAGAAAAGGGAGAGGAGGAAAAAAAGAGAAATTCAGAAACAAAAAGTTTACAGAAGGACAAACGGGGGGTGCCACCATCACATCACGATGGACGTCACTCGCTCGCTCCAGTCGCTCACTCAATCACAGACTGCCTGCCTGCCTGCTCGTCTCATCATCATTGTCCTGCGGCTGCTGCTGCTGCTGCTGCTGCTGCTGCTGCGGCACGACGCATCAAAACAACAGACCGTAAGAAAAAAAGTGGGAAGACGAAAGGGCGAAGAATGCAAAAGTAATTCGAAATGAAAACTTCATAAAAGAACCGGCAAAGGGGGGGGAAGGGACAAGCTTAAAAAACAAACAAAAAGGCCCGATCAAGCATTGCCAGGCTTCTCCTCTGTATCAATATGCCAGACGACATAGTTCGGCAAGCCCCAAACACCGTAGCCCGCGCGCCTGGCCATTTTGGCGAAACCCTCGGTTTCGGCTTGGTTTTCGAATGCATAGCAAGGAAAGTTGATGCCTGGCATGCCCACGTCAGAATTTGCATGTTGCAAGACGTTGTTTCGTCACGCAGCGAAGAGGTCGAAGAGGCCTTACCTGACCGATGCACGTCTGCCTTGACCATGATGTTGACGCCGCCAATGCCGTCGAGTTCAATCTCCTCATCCTTGTTTTCGCGCCAGTCGCCCATGCGTGCCATGTATGTGCGATCCGTCTTGTACTCCTTATAACCTGCCACTACGAGTTAGCTCCGGATCTTGTACAAACTGACGCCAAAACGTACCCTCGGCAAGCACCACGTCCCTGTCGAGACTGTGGGACAGCTTCCTGCCCGTGTCCGACTCGACCCACGAATTATAGTCGAACCGACCCTCAATGTCGACCATCTTGCCGTCCTTTTCGCGGTAGCGGTGGAACCAGATGTTGGGCACCAAAATGTCGCGGTCGTGCGCAACCATGTCCTCGATAATCTTCTTGGGGCTGTCGACAATGTCAATGTCGCGCCAGTAGACCCACGAGTGCTCCGGCTTGAGCGCGGCCGAGAGGAGGTAGTTTCTCGCCCGGCCCATGGTCTTTCTGCGCGGGCCTTGGGCAGCAAAGCTGTGCCGGTATTCGACGTCTTGGCTCGTTTCCACGCCAAAGTCTTTTTCAACAATCATGGTGCTGCGGAAAGCCACGGCCTCGTTCTTTTGGACGCGCTCGAGCTCCTTGGACAAGACTGCCAGCGTGTCGTCCGTGGTGTCGGAAATGAGAAAGGCGAGATCGATCAAGTGGTGCGGGTAGGTGAGCTGCGACAAGAGGTCAAAGTGTTGGTTGATGTAAGGAGCCGCGTCTCGGAGCGGAGTCACGATAAGGACACGTTCTTCATTCTGCATCGCCTTGGGCGTCGACTTGACTGGGTTCAGGTCGACGTGTTGTATCGTCGTCGAGTTGACTTGGACAGGGTTGTGGTGGTTGAACAGGACGGGTGTTTGCAGGTGCGCCATCCACTTTTCGCGCTCATTCGCCGTCATCTCCATGGGCGACTTTGCGGGTCCCCAGCACACGAATCTGTGAATCCAACCGTCAGTTGGACGTCCTCCAGCTGTAGATGACAAAATTGGGCAAGCCCCTGGTGGGTTGGGTTACCTTTGCATCTCTCCAGCAGTATCGCTCAGGCCCCTCCATAATAAGATGACTATTCCAGCTATTGCGACGAACAGCAAAAAGCGCGTGCGGGTGAGGAAATGTATGACGGCTCTGGAGGGCGGCAATCTGGATCTGGCCGCCTTCCAGTTCACTCCGCCCTTTGGGAGAAGCATGTTGGGCGACAACAGCGCGGCGAGGGTGTCGTCGAGCTGACGAGAAGACGAGCAATCGGAGGAGCGTTCAGCGACAAGCGGCAGAGCAGACGGAGCAGACGAAACGAGCGTGGGGGGCGCAGAGGTGGCTGCTCGGGGTGGAGGGCGGAGGCTGGCAGAGAGGTGGTGTCAATGTCAACCTGACCTGGCAGAGGCGACTTGGCGCAGCTGATGCAAGCGATCGAGTCCCTGAGGCCGGGCGAGAAGACTCTCGCGGTGGCGGAAGACCGAGGAGGGCAAGCGGACGTTGACCAAGCTATGGGGTAGCTCCAGAGCAGTTTGAAAATTGTAGCGGGCAGTATACGCGCTATGGATGACGGGCGGAGCAGAACATGTTAGCTGCGGAGGAGAGCAACGGCGCCCGGCCACGGCCACGGCCACGGCCTCATTTGGCAAGTCACGTGTGACGTTTCCCAGCGCGAGCCACGCTCTGCCACGCCTCACTGCTCGACAAATTCCAGGCTCGATGCTACAAGGTCGACTATGCCCTTGTTTCGAGTTATTCGCCGCTGCGAGCCAGTCGAAACAAAACGGCCTGCCGCTGTCGCATCAATGGATACGGAAAACTTGGGGAAGCTCTTCTCCCCACACGAACCGTGGCCAAGATAAACGGCTAGTGGTCGATCGCTCGTGTTAGCCAGTCGCGACAATGCTGATGCGGCCTGACTGCATAAAACAATTCTCTCACGGCAGCCTCGACATGTTGTTGCAGACAATTTGATAAACGGTCAATCCGCTGAATTACATTAACGCCCATTTGCTATCCAATGCCATCATCAACATCGTCATGATCGGTATGCCTATTTCCAACAGCCGTGTCGCTCTCAAACACTCAAAACAAATCCCCCAAAACTTGCTACAAAACAACCAAAGAAGGAGCATTCTTAAACAAAACCAATTGACAAATGCCCGAAACTTCGCTTGGTTTGATGAAGCGAGAGGCCCTTGTCCCCTGCGGCTCCGCAAGGCTAAGCGAGGCAAAAGAACAACAACGACAACGACAGAAAAGCTCTCCCAATGCTGAGGAAATGCCGCCCGTGCAGATAACTGAACAGATGCATCTCAATGTCCCGCTGAGGGAGCCAATCTAGACGGGATCAGGCGTGAAAGGAGAAAACAAGTAGACAAGACCAAGGAAAAGGGGGATATAAGTATACTGCTACACAGACCAACGCCAGCGAGTAAAAAACGAGCCAAAACTTTTTGGATTTCCAGGGCCGTAACGTGACAGGAAGGGACTGGTGGAAACGAAGCGCGTTTTTTTGAGCAGCTCAAGCCGTGACGATGCTGTGCGGAAAGACAAAGATCGAGGTATCGTTCAAAGAAAGGAAAGGGGAGAGGCGCCGCTCTCAGTCATCATAAGGCGTACGTGTGAGGACTGCCGCCATATGCCGAGTCCTCAGGCGTCTGGTACCTGGTTGGCGCGCCATCCTCGTCGTCTTCGGCGTTGAGCTGGTCCATGAACGCGGAGACCTCAATGTCTTCTCGCTGCATAATTTCGCGGAGGACATCGGAGCGCTCCGCAGCGTGGTACTCTTGCTCGCGCAGGTAGGCGTAGTCGTCGGGGGAGCGCTTGTCGTGTGGCTTGCGGGCAATGGTGACGAGACGACGAATGTCATCGTAAACGTTGAGCATGAGCAAGTCCCTCTCGCGGCCCTCGTCGTTGGTGCGCCGCAGCGTCTCGATCTTCTTGCCGGTGAGTCCCGACTTGTTCTGGTTGTTCTGGTTGAGGTTGGTCGACGCCACCCAGCCGCGCATCATTTGCCGGATCTCGAGACGCTTCGTCTCGATCTTGAGGCCCCTGCGGGATCCACGCTCCCTTGCTGCCTTGTTCACCCTCTTGACTTCGGTTGCCCGCTCCTTCTTGACCTCGGCCGACTTCTTAGCCCGCATTTCCTTGGCAGTCTTCTTGCGTGCTGAGGGATGCGTGGCCGTCGTTGTAGATGAGCGGCGTGATGAAGGGTTGGAGTTGTCAGAATAGGAGCCGATGGAGCCACGGCCCGAGCCGCTATCCCGGCGGGACATGGGCTTGTTGTAGCGGGTGGATTCGTCGTAGACATTGGAGGAAATTGAAGAGTCGAGGTTGCGTTGAAAGGGGTGGGTGAACTTGATGGAGCCACAGCTGGAGCACTCGGGCTGAGTTGACCACTGGAGAGCTCCACACTTGTGGCAAGCCTCTTGGGCCTCGGAATGAGAGACGGGGTGCAGCGCAGTGGCGGGAGGAGTAAGGGGTTGCGAGGAGAATCGTGCTGGATCGAGGGGGACCAGACGAGATGTGTTATAGGGATGGTGGGCGCCATTGTGGCCTAGATCCAAGTCGTGGATGGGCAAGAGGTCTTGGATTGGTGGGAGGCTCACCGCCGCAGGTACCCGATGGGCCTGCTGGCCAGTAGCATAGGCTGTCGAACGTATGACCATTGTGGTGGTGAGGGAGGACAGCAGAGATGGCACTAGTGTACGAAGAAGAGGTTTGGTTGCAATTGAGCAAAGAGCACAACGATGATATAACAACGATGGGGGGATTGGGACTGGAAAGGTTTTTGAACGACAGAGGGACAAGGAAACGGCAGAAGAGAGAGGCTTTTTAATAAGAGAGGATAGCTACATTGACATGGGTAGAGGACGCAAAGAAAGGCGAACCGAAGTCCAAGCTGCATCATCTGGCCAAAGATACGCCATGAGCGCAGCATCAGGGTTGCAGTGGGGAAAGGCAGCCGGCCAAATGAGCGACGGCATGCTGCCAGGCGCGCTGTATACGGCAACCGGGGATGTAACTGCGAATTTGCAGACGACAAGCGTCGGTGGGGGGGAGGGGGGGGGTCACGCCAAAACGATTGGCAGCTCTTGGACCAACAGAGAGATGTTTTTGTCGGCAGAGGCTGGCCCCTTGCTGGAGGGCGCCCTCTTGTGACATGAAACAGGGCCGTGAGTGACTTTCTGCCTTTGGGACGCCCTCATGCACAACATGATCTGCCCGCATCCCCGTTATGGGCCGGCGGCGTCGGCTTGACGAATGGCCTGTCGGGGCGGCAGCGAGATGAGCCTGGAGATTGCTTCTGGAGGAGACGAGACGTCGACTTTTGGCTGGGGTGGGTGGGCTCACCGCTCAATCGTGATACCATGGCACAGACAGATGCGGTCGATGTAAGTAGCATGGATGCGCGTTAAACGGTCGAGCAGATGGCTCTGGAGGACCTTGAACGTGCAGCGGCAAGCGGAGCCCGAAATCTGATCACAAAAGTCGCGGCAAATACGAGAGATGCCCCGTGAGAATCATCTCATCTCGAATCTCGCCAGTCGGGCTCCTGGTCAGCGTTGAACCGGATGGGGGTGCGCGCGCCGCCTCGGGTATCGGGTCGTGCTGCATGTCATTCTGGAAGAGGTTGGATCTGGTAGCCTCTCGAGCACCGCACGCCGCCGAGAAGAGCCAACGAGGCGCTCCGCTCCTGATCGATACCGAGATCCAGATGCGGAGGGCGACAGGTCTCGACGACAGCCGCTTCAAAGTGACAGGTTGCACGCCTGCCGTGCGACGAGCGATCAAGAGCCCGTCTGGTCCGTCGACAACTGATCCACGGCAGCCCTCCAGCGGACGTCGATGGATCGCGGGCGAGGGATGAAAATCCCGGAGGCATGTGCGCGCCCCCATCATCCTTGTCAACACATCGCAGCGGCGGATCAGCAGGCGAACGTCAGGGGAAGCCAATCTCGTAGGGGGGGAAAAACAATCATGATAAACAGACGGTGAAGGGAAGAAGAGAAAGACATAACTCTGGGTCTGTCGAAGGAAAAGAAAAAATAAGGAATAAAAATAAAAAGAGTCCACGTCACGGGAACCACCTCAGCTCCACTTAGACCTCACCCATTGTGTAACAATGCACCATTAATGTTGACCATCAACAAAGCCAACGCAAAACAAAGCACCTCACTCTCAAAGCTCTGTGCTTGAATAGAATTGGAGAACGTAAGATTCGCTAAAACACGGATTAAGCCCTGCACCCCCAAGAAAAACCCCCTTCGTCCCCACCTCACTGCTCAACTGCCATTGGTATATCTCCTAAGTACACGCGCAAGCACGCCACTCGTTGCCCCCGTCCCGAAATCAGTTAGCTAGCCCGGTGACCGCGTGCAACCGCAACGTTCCATGATGCTGCCAAGAACGTTTTGAGTATTAAGTCGTCTATGCAAGCAGAAAAGGAAAAACGCCCGCCCCTCGTTTCGCGTCGATGCCCTTAGTACATGCCGACCATGGCGGCAAGGACACCAGCAAGACCAAGGTACGTGGGGCTGCCAACGTCGAGACGGCCAGCAGCGCCCGTCTTGGAGGCGGACGAGCCAGAGGTGCCAGTGGGAGTGGAGCCCGCGCCACCGGGGTTGGACTGGCTACCAGCGCAGGTGAACTTGCCCTGAATGACGTTGCTAGAGCCAGACAGAGACTTGAAGTGCGAGCAAGTCGAGTCAATGTTCTCCGACGACTGGATGTTGAAGGCACCCTTGACAGTGGAGAGGGCGGAAAGCGAGACGCTGATGCCGATTTAGCTATTGCAGATACCAAGGGTGGGGGATAACATACCTGGAGAGGTTGCCCGAGAAGTCGAGGGCACCACCAACGGACTTGAGGCTGGGGAAGCTGACGTTGCCAAGGTTGGGGTTGTCAGCAATCTGGAAACCACCGCCGATCTTCTCAACAGAGTCGAGAGAGATGTTGGCCAGGTTGCCGTTGCCAACAAAGGAGAGCGAGCCACCAATGTCGGTCAAGTTGGCAGCCTCGTAGCTTTTGATCTTATCGCCGTAGAAGCCGAGGGAGCCGTTGATGGAGGCCAGCGACGGCGTCGAGATGGTGCTGACGTTGCGGAAGGTCATGTTGTAGGCCCACTCGAGGTTGGGGAACGACGCGCTCAGGTTGTCACCGTTGGCCGACAGGGTCAGGGCCTGGGTGATGGACTTGAACTGCACGGTAATGTCCTTGAGGTAGTTGTTGTTGGCGATGAAGAAGTTGTCGACCTCCTCGAGGTTGATGCCGTCGAGGGAGTTGAGGAAAGTGTTTTGGATGTTGACCGAGTTGGCCTCGGTGATGCCCTTGCTGAAGCTCAAGCCGGACAGAGCGGGAAGACCAGACCAGTTGATCTCGTCGACCTTGGTGAGCTCGGGGAAGTTGAGGGTGCTGAGGATGGTCAGGTCGGACAGCTCAAACTTCTGAATCGACTGCAGGCTGTTGGCCGACAGCGAAGTCAGGCCCGTGGCATTGTTGACGGTAAGGGTGCCGGTGATCTTCTGGATGCCATCGAGACGAATGTCACCAGTCGCGCCGGTAGCAATGGCGATGGAACCGGAGAAGGTGGTGCAGGAGGACAGGGCCGTGGCGTCACCGGTCGAGGCAATGGTGGTGGTGCCCGTGTTGCTGCAAGACTGGGCTGGTAGAGAGTCAGAAACGCGACCGATGGGGGTCAGGGGAATGGATTCGCATACCAAAGGCGCACGCGGCGGCCGCGAGGACGGGAAGAGCGTACTTGGCGAACATGATGGTCGTCGAGAAGCTTGAGGAGAGCGGGTGTCAGGAATCTGCGGGCGGACGGGCTGGAGTCAGTCTCTTTCTACCAGCTCTCGCCGGGGGGGGACGACACAAGACAGGACAGGGGAGCGGGTGGAGCGACGCACGGTAGAGCTTGTTGTGCTGACGACGCCCCTCGGGAATAAATGGGGATGCGGTGGTGAAAGAGATGTTGTGGGATGAGCGAGCGGCGACGAGTGGGAGAGGTAACGAGAGAGAAATAGGCCTTGGACGGGGGGCCAGTGGTTTGGCAGGAGCTGCTGGATTGCGACGGAGCAGCAGGCAGAGCGGGAGGGAACGAAGGTGTTTTGATCAAGGGCGCGGGCAAGAAGGAGGCGGGAAAATTAGGGGAACCTGCAGCCGGCGGGCATCGAGCAATGTGGCCCGGGCGACGCGACGCCCGCATCCCACCATCCACGTCGAGTCGAGTGGGTGGGTGGCTTGCCCGAGGCGTGCATTCCAGTCGGGTCGACCTCTACCGCAACTCACGGCGAGCGGATGGGGAGAATCTTGTTCGGTCGATGACGACGGAGAGCCATCAATGGGCCACGGTTGCTGCCACTGCTGCGATGCTCGCCAGCCTCCAGCGACACCACACCGTGGACGCTCGCCGACCCCCCCATCGACACCACTCTCTGTAATTACGAGGCCCTCAACGCACGCCCCTATCCCAAAAAAAGGCTCCAGAGAAGCTGCTAGCACGGCGCCGCTGCCGGTACAGCGCCGGCCATTGGCCAATCCGCATGGCGCAAGCCGAGGGCATCGTGTTGACCGGCAGGGCACCCAGGCGCGGGTGGGGGAACAGTGCTTGTTTGCGCCAGCCATCCTTGGTGTGTCGTTGGTGCAATCCTCTGCCCGCCCGCCATCGTGCCGCTGCCATGCTGCCGCCTTGTTGGTTGCATCGCAAACTGCATTTTGCAAGCGCAGTAGCTCCAAGTTTCTTTCGGCCTGGCTCGATGACGATTTGGCGACGATGAAAATTCTGGAGGCGTGAATCTCGCCCATGGCCGTCTGGTGCCGTGAAACGCTGCCGGGGGCGGTGGCTCGGTCGACTGGCTCGACTGGCTCGACTGGCTGCGCCTAATTTCGGTTTGGCCGCCCCGTTGCTTGACCAGTGTCTATCTGCTGCACCATCCTCATCTCCGCCAGACCCATCTGCCATGGCGACTTTGCAGGGGGCGGTCACAGTGGCTGCCAGTGGCATTTCTTCGGCAGCCTCAATGATGGAAGTGTAGGAGAGTGCGACGAGGCGGCGTCACGGTCGAGCATTCTTGCGCGCTTCTGGCTCGCAACGGCGCGCTCCCAGGACCCGTCGCCCGGGTCGGCCCAAGGTTTGCGAGAACAGCCGGCGGCCAGGCCATCATTCTTGGGTTTTGCATTGCACTGGTTGGCTGGTCTCGTCTTTCTTTTTGCAGCCAGCGCGGCGTTTCATTTTGTTTGATCTCGTTTGGTGTCGCGTGGTCGATGGTGAGTGTCGTGGCCGTTGCAACGCCGCGCTGCGCCGGACCATGGCTGGCGATAGACAGCATGCCCAGCGCACCCCCTGCAAGTGGTTTAGCGCCTTCGGCTACGCGGCGGCTTGGGGTCCCGCCCGTCGCCCGTTACAGTCAGCACCCATCCCGTCCGTCCTGCCTCCCACTTCTCACGCCCATCCATGTCCTCAGCCACCCCCGATTCTGCTCTGATTCCACATCTGTTCAGTCGCCACCGCGAGCTCGCCTCCTCCATGTTCATCGGCTCGGGAGCCACCGAGGCCAAGCTTTGCTGCACACCTGGAATTCCCATCGTCGAATGACGTCCCACCTGCCTGCGTCGAAACCGTCTCGGACTTACGATTCCGTCCCCTACTCCAGGCACGGGCGCTGTTGGCACAGACTCATCTTCTCCTGCTGGTCCAGTTGATCCTGCCTCGACTAAGCAGGACGCGTTTCACGTCGAAAACACATCAGCATTGCTGTCCATGCAAGGTCGTCAGGAAACCTGCACCTCAAGCAAGCCAAGCCTTATCGCTGTCCACTCACGCCGTTTGCTGCCCGCCTTGATTTTCCGTGGGCCATATCACTCTTCACGTGAGGGGTACGGTACACACTGTCGCTCTCCTTTTTGTCCTCCCTTTGCCACTGCTCGTACTCACTGTACCTACGAGCCTCGGCTCTGAAATCAATCAACGCACTGCCACAGGGCTCGGAAGCCACAGACACTCCCCTTCTCCCTACGGACGTCTCCGGCAAATCATGGCCCTTGCGAGTCTAGTCGGCAATTCACAAGGCTTGTTTTGCACGGAGCCGATTCCTTGCTCTATCCATGCGGCTCAGCAAACCACCAACTGCATGCTCAGCTGAGCGGCCAACACGCAACAATGCCTGTCTTGGTGACGCTGCCAGCTGATCTTTCGATAGTCTGTCTCGCCCGTCGATTGCCCCCATGACGGTCGACCGGTCTGAAAGTGGAGGCATCGTTGTTGACGCCGTGTTCGATCGTAAAGGTCATGAAAGCCATGACCAAGGTCGTGTTGGCCCATCAATCGCCTCGTACAACCATCAATCGCCTCGTACAACCATCAAAATCTGCATCTCAGACTATCAACGCACTGTTCTGAGGCCAGAGCTCAGATCCTTGTCGGCGGTTCCGCCGTATTCCTTAGCATTTCTGATTCCAGGTTCTCGGGTTGTCGAGCCTCGGGGTCGTCGCACAGGGTCAAACGCACTCAATTTGCCACGGCCGTTTCTGTGCCACAGATTTCCTGACTAAGAGGCCGTCGTCGAGAGGCTCTCGTCGGCATCCCGAGCCGCCAGCTCACCAGACCGTTGGCGGACCTTGCCTCGCAAATCCTGGGTCTGCCTGCAGGGCCTCCATCTCATGAGACTATATGCTGGGCAAAATGCTCTCGCCTGCTGTCTTGTTTACCGCTCGCTGACGCTGCAAGTTTTTAATGGTCCCCATCTCACCCACATCGCAGACATCGAGCCGCCAGCCAGATCCCGCGAGCGCCACCTCAATCAAGGGCTGGCTCATCGAGCAACTCGAGTCGCACCGCGTCAAACCCCTAGAGCAAACTTGGCCTCGATGATGCAGAATTTCAAAAGCGACGACGACCGCAGGAGTGCGATGCCGGCTGCACCACCTGCGCCTCTCATCGAGAGAGTGTCTGCGCCTGGCCTGCTCGCGCCAGTCGAGCCCGTCGTCGTCGACATCAGCCCATGGCCTAGCAGCCTTGTGCCTGGCAAGAATTGCCGAGTCGTTTTCTGAACTAGTGCTACGCGACAACTGCGCTCAAGTACCGTTTTGTCCTGTCCCTCAGGCCTGCGCATCATCGCGCTCCACTGCGAAGTTTGCTTGGCTGCAACCACCATGCTGGTTGCTTTGTCAAACCTGGATCTGGACGACGACAACCACATCATTACGCCATCGCCGTCTCGATCCCGGCGGCTGGCCGCTTGTCCTGTGCCCGCTTCCACTTCTATTTTCTGTCACATTTCACACGCTGTTATTATTTTGGTCTCCCGCCGGCAAGCCATGGCCGTCTGGTGCGTCTGCCGGCTGGCTGCTGCCATCCATGCTACTACGGTAGAGCCGCCGCACGCACGAAGCAATCAGCCTGGCCAAAATCCGGAAGCGAGAAAAAGCACAAAAAGCCCGTCCAATTGACGTGCATACAGACACACTGGTGGACTGGAGCATGCGGCGGCGACGGCTCCTCCAACCGCTTGCACTACCGCTCCTCGAGCCGCAGCGACCCTGGCCCCTCATTGCCGTTTCAACTGCCCTGCAGCGCTGTGGTGGATGGGTGTGTGCCTGCTTCAGCTTGCGCTCTTCTCTCTGTCGCTCTGTACTCCCAGGCGCGGCTGCTGCACCTGCCACCGTTTCTGTTGACGTGCTGCTCGTCAACCAGGTCGACGACGTCGTCCGTCTCCCCTCCATCATCGCCAGGCCCCCTCTCCTAGGATTCTGAACACCCCTCACTCCTCACGTCACATAGATCCTCACTCCCTGACGGCCGGCTTCTAGTCCCGCCGCTCCGCTTCCGCTTCCGCACCCGCCCCTCCCTTTCCTCTCCCAGGATCTCCTCTTCCTCCATCTGCTCATCGGTTTAGCGCTCCCGCTTTTCCGCCGCACAGCATTGACGCGCATCTTGCTTGGTGCATCAGGACTCACATCTCTTTCTATTTTCACCTGCTTGGTCCCCATTTCCCACTGCTCCTGCTGCTCCCTTGCCGGCCTCGAGCGCTGGCAACTTGCAGATTGCAGCCGCGGCTGTTGGCCGTCTTTTGACACGTCGCTTTTCTGAACAATGTTTTTTTCTTTTTTTCCCTTTTGCTTCCTCACTCCTCCCCTCTGCATACTTGCATACATACATACCCCAGACCCCTCCCCTCCCCTCCCTTCCCTCCTTCCCCCCGGCCGCCTTTATGCGCTTCAACGTCGCCCCGCTTCTTCGGCGTCAGCTTCCGCTCTTCCCCATACCATCTCACTTATCCGCAGCTTGCCGCGGCCTGCCTGCCTGCCTGCCTGCCTGCTTGCTTGCACCGCGTGCAACCTCTGGCCTGGCCCGCCCTGACTACCCTGCTGCTCTGTGTGTGTGCGTATGTTGGTTTGTATCATGCCATCCAGGGGGGCCGGGCAGGGGTCGTTGCTAGCTTGCTTGCTCGCCTGCGATCGATATCGCATCGCATCGCAGATGCTGCTCGATGGACTGTCGGACCAGATCGAATCGGAGCTTGGACCACACACTACTGGATGGTTTCAGATGGATGGAAGGGCTGCTGCCCGGGATGTGGGCGGGACGCGAGAGTGGAAGCGGAAGCGTAGGGGTAGGGGGTGTTCTGTCATTTGCATGCGCCTTGCTGACTGGCTGCCTGCTGCTGCTGTGGTTGCTCTGGCGGCTCTGTTTTGACGCACGATGGGGTGGTGCGTCGTTGACGTTGTTGGCGGATGACGGTCGTCGTCGGGGTCAGAGGCTGACTGCCAGAGCAACGATCGATGGAGGCTCACTTCACTGACTCACAGTCATTGTGGAGCAAGCCAGGTAAGTCGGAAATAGTGCTTTCCAAGTACTGTAGTCTCTTGAACTGTATGTACGCTCTGCTACGAGTGCTTGTCATTCGCCCTTTTTTGACCGGTCTGCTCTGCTCTGGTCTGTGCCGTCTTTGATCTCAAATCCGCAGTCTGGTCTGGCTTGGTTTGCGTCTCGCAATCAGTCAGTCAGTCAGTCAGTCGTCCAGTTCGCCCCGCTACATGTGTGAATGCGTACAGACACACGGGCGTCCATAATACGCACTCCTACTTAAAGAAATAAGAGACCTGTGGCGTTTTGGATGCTAGCATTCAAACATCAAAACATCAAAACATCAAAATGCCAGGCTCATGTGCTTTGGAGTCTGGAGTCTAGAGTCTAGAGCTTGCCTCATGAGTCGAATGGAAGCCCCACCTACTTACCTGCCTGGATTTTGGCTTTTTTGATATCAGATACTGCAGGCAGACAGGGTGACTGAGAGAAAAAATGTTGGGGAGACAACAAGATGTACAAAGACGTGGTGGGTATGGGCTGTAGAATTTAATTGAAATTTTTAGCCGTTTAACTCCACAATTTAATTTTTACCGTCTATTTTGGCCGGGCAGGTGAATAGGCAGACAGACAAGCAGATGAGCGGCACGCGCGATTTACTTGTCAAGTTGTAGTGGAAGATGTGTGTGTGTGTGTGTATCTACTACATCCACCATACCTACCATATCTCAAGTCAATCAAGCCAACATTCATCCAATCAGTCATACTCTCATACAAACCCAACAGACCCCTCTATCTCTCTACCTCCTTACCTCTCTACCTCCCTACCTCCCTACCTCCTTCACCCTTCACTCAACCCCCCGACTTACATCAACTCACAATAAACGCCGCCACCTCACCACACAAGCGCTCACCCAAGAGCTCATTCGTCCTGCTCGCACTTGCGACTCAATGCATTATTGCAGGGGCGATTGGATGGGATGGGATGAGGTGGCTTGGCTTGTACAGTATACGCGTGCAGGCCCGCTGAAGATCAGAGCGCAAGGTCAGCGGAATCAGCGGTCTATATGCCTGTCTGGCAGACACGATACAGTGTGGGAGACATTTACAGCGTAGATAGATAGGAGGCATTTCAGTGAAGTCCAGAGCTGGGATGGCTGCTCTTGACTGAATGGCTGACTGAGAGGACGACGCGGGACGCTGTGATGGATTAGGGTTAGGTTGGGGTTTGTAGAGGCAGGGGAAGAGCGGAGAGAGAGAGAGAGAGAGAGGGGGGGGGGGGGGGGGGGGGGGGTGATACCATTGTTCTGCGTTTATGCTGGCTACGGGCGACGAGGAGATGCAGAGGTGGAGGGCATGATGGGATGAGAAAGAGTACGAGCAGACCAAATGCTTCTGTTCGTCTCGACCGCTTCGCGACCCACACCGCTGCTCAAGTCAAACAGAAACTGGAGCAGACGGCCGCTCAGAAGCCAAACGCAACAACCAGTCGCGGGTTCTAAAATTGGACAGCTCAGCTCACTTCACTCGCCTGCCTCACTCACTCACTCACTCCACCATCTTCTCCGACAGACTCCAACCTTCCAAAACAGCTCCATCGAGCAGCGCGCCCACACACCGCTCCTCCAGCGCACGCGCACCCGTCTCCAAAAAAGTTTGTGGTGGAATGAAAATGAAATGACTCGCGGCGACGAGTGGGGAAAGAAAGAAAAGCAGCGAGAGAAAGAGAAAGAGAGAAGGCGACGTAGCAGGTGCGAAACAAACGCCACCACCACCGCCGCCGCCGAGAAACGCCAGGCAGTCGAACCAAGCAAGCGGCCCCTTGATCTGGTGGCGCGCGGGCGTGGGCGTCTGCCTTGGGACGACGACGACGACGACGACGACGGCGACAGGCGCCTTTGCTCGAGCCAACCAGCCAGCCAGATGGCGCGGGTGCTGTCATGGGTAGACAGGTCGTCGGGCGGGCGGGCTGGCTTGCACCAGCCCATCTGATCCACCGGCGCCATGTCTTGGACGTCGTTTCTTCTTTTGGGGGCGTCGTAGAATTATTTTTTCCTGGGCCGCGGCAGCAGTTTGTCTCGCCCTGCTGCAAGACGCGGTGCGGTGTACGGTTTGCCGCCGTTCCCCATGTCTGAGATGGAAAGGAAAGAAACAGATTTGGAGAGGCAGGCAGGCAGGCGGCGGCGGCAGCAGCAGCTCGTGACTAAACTGGGTAGCTGGGACTGGCGGTGTGAGGGTTTGTGGACGGTGTGGTGTTTGGTGTTTGGTGGTGGTGGTGGTGGTGGTGGTGGTGGCGTCGGTTCCTAGTTGTCTTGGAGCGCGTCAACGTCCGTGTCTTCGATGCGCCACATGTACCACATGAAGAGCGACCTGGTGGATGGAACGTCACGTGTTAGCTGGTTTGTATTCGAGGCTTATGACGCAGGTGGAGAAGAAGGGGTTCGGCTGAAATGTTGAAGGAGCGCAGTGAGTGTCGGAAAAAATGGACAGCTCCCTGTACTCTTCTGCGGTGGTGAACGAAAGCTCCCTAGGTGTAGCCGTGAGAGTAAACGACTACACCTCAGGTTTGTTCGTAGTGCAGAGAGTTGTCATTCTTTGGACACCACTTTGCGGTGATTGATGCAAAGTAATCAAGAGAAAGGTCAAAAACTCACCTGTACGGCTTGAACGGCTCACTCAAATCCAGCATCTCCTGCTCAGTCATATACTTCCACTTCTTCCCATCCAAACCGCCTTTGGACTTGGACTTGCCATCCTTTGCCATCTGCCCTGCCTTTCTCTTTAGTGACTCCACGTCCCTCTTCTGCCATGCCGCCATGCCGCGCTGCACGCCCAGATCTCCCACGCTGAAAACGTCTGTCCTCTTTAACGTAAACACTGAAAACATCTCGACGCTCCAGCGCCCGAGGCCTCGCACTTGAATCAGCATGTCGAGTAGTTCGTCGTCCGTAGCTGAAGCAAGCTTGGCGGCGGAAAGCTCTCCGGACACAAACTTTTGCGCAACGCCAATGGAATATTCGGCTTTGCGTGTCGACAGACCGGCAGTGCGGAGATGCGGGACGGTTGCGGTTGAGACCATGGCTGGAGTCGGAAAGAATTTGCTGGGAGCTCCGAGCGGAGCAAAGAGTGCGACGAATCGCGCTTTGATGGAGCGCGCGGCGGCACCAGAGACCTGCGTCTGTTAGACCGTAACGGTATGCGTTGCGCAGGGGGTATTTACCTGTTGGGCCATGATTGAACTGATCAGAGCTTTGAACGGCTCCACTTCTTCCTGTAGTCCTTCAGGACTAAACATCTTGCAAGGATTCTTCTCGATGAGTGTCTTGAGTCCCGGGTCAATCTTGATGAGGTGCGCTTCTGCCTCCTTGAGCAAAGTCTCGGTGGTCAATGTCGCAGAGCCTTCGCCGTCGCCCTGTGCAGGCACTTTGCGCAGATATGTGACGCGTGATCCACCAGGAGTTGTGAGGGGCACATTGGAAGCGTGTGGCTCTGCTGGACGTGGGGCTGCTGGGGAAGAATGGCTTTCAACCTCAACCTTGCGGCGCTTGGAGATCGGTGTCTGCGGAGGTGGCATTGCCGATTCGGTCTCGTCTTGAACAGGAGAGGATTCTGCCTTTTTCTTGGGCGGTCGACCGCGCTTCTTGGGGGTTTTGGGTGCATCATTTGTTGCGGCCGCCGCTGCGAGTTCTCCGTTGGGTTCCGTGCTCTTTGCTTTCTTTGCTCGACTCTTGGTGTCCTTCGCGATGTCGGTCGTAGATCTAGCTTTTCCATCTACTTCCTTGAAGGCGGGCTCGGAAGTTGCCCGGGATTGGATGCGTGCTGAGCGTCGAGTGAGCGTTGACATGGTGGATGCAGGGATGCGAGAGGAAGAGGGAATGCGGAGACGAGCTGAAAACTGCGCAACGTGAAAAAGGCCAAGCGCTGGCCGAAAGACGGGCTTGTGGTTGAGTAGCACAGTTGGACGGAAAGACTTTGTTGCGATTACGCTTGTTATCTGCATTTGGTGGTTGGAAGTGAGTCGGCGCAGCGTGAGGTGAGCGATGACGTTGACGTGAAGGCCGGGTGTCCCGCTTTCGCGCAGTCACCGGACCACAAAGTCCCACACCTTGACTTGCTTTCAAAAGCACTGGTTTGGCAGCTTATACATTCCAGCCTGATCACATATCGGGTACAGTGAGTGTTGGTTTGAGTCGCATTTTCAAGCACTGCGGGTGCGTCCAAGAAGCTGTCACATTGACCACCATGATTGCAAATAGGGAGATGCCTGCTCCCGAGCGGTCGGTCGATGCCGCCGCTAGGTCATCAAATCCTAACCTTCAATTTCATATGAAAGATCTCTAAGCAGACTTGGTAAACCCAACCCTTGAGTACTTTTCAGAAGCGCCGAAAGCGGAACCATGATGTCCGCTGCATTTTATGCTCGGAAAAAATCCATGGGCTGGCTGCATTTGCTCATTGACGGGCCCAAATTGTTCTATTCAAGCAATTGTACGCACGAGACGCAATCTCTTAAACGTTGAATCCCGCTCCTTCTTTGCTATGATACAGTCTAACCAGATGACAACCTGGGTCCGCAGTTGTCAAATGGCCCCCTTTCCGCCAAAAGGCACAAGTCCGGTTTCTCGTCCATCCAAGCTCGACATCTATGCCTTGGTCGCGGGCTTCTTGATGGTCAGGTTCTCGAGGTCCTCGCGCTCGGCCTTTTCAGCCTCGATTTCGCGGATGATGGGGCTCAAGTAGGGAGTGTCCTATCTCCGTCAGCGGTGAAGTGCCAGTGGTCGGAATTTGCGCACCTCCTCGGGCTTGGTCCATTGGTCCTTGGGGAGCAGTTGGTGGGACAGCGAGCACTGGTCCTGTCAGCGTCCGCCCAGCCTGTCAATCCCATGTCGGACCTACCTGGAAAGCGCGGCGCATGCGGAAGACGCGGTCATAGGACTCCTTGGCGGAAAGGCGCTTGAGGGCCTTGAGGACAACCTCGTTCTCCTCGGGGATCAAGTCATCGGCCCTGGACAAAAGGGTCAGCCGGAGCTTGTCTTGGCAGGCAATTGAGGAGCGGTGGATAGCGCGTACTTGAGACCAATCTTGCGGTAGCCGGCGAGCTGCAGGTCGTGGTCAGCGCGGGCGGTCCGTGGAAGATGCAAGAGATGGACGCACGTCGGTGTACCAGTTGGCGAGGGGCGTCATCCAGCGGCGGAGCCACGGACGCTTGACGATGAAGTTGGTCAGGGACGGAGCGCTCATTGTGACGGATGCGCAGGCGGAGGGGCGGCGAAAATGGCGGGCTTGTGGGTGCGGTGGTCGAGGGCGTTTGGAGCTCTGCGATGATGTTCAAGACTTCCTTCGGGCGGCTTTGTTTGATGTGTTTGACGGCACCCTCATTGGCTCGCACGGGGCTCGGGCCGAGCTACCAAGGGTGGCCGCCGCCGCCGCCGGCGCACGCAGTCGCGAAACGGCCACGACTTGCGGCTTGCAGTATCTCGTCTCGTGCTCGCAGTCCAACCCCCCACCCCGGCTTCTGACGTCCGTCCTCATTCATTATTCGACCCGACAACCACAATTATCCCAAGCCCGCCCCGTCACCGCAACGCGCCCTTCCGCAGTGTGCTGAACGCTGCTCCAACTCCGCTCCATCGCCCCTTGACATCCCCCCAACAATTCGCCCGCCCGTCCATGGAGATCACCGTCAACCGTTGACCTTCTAGTGCCGCGGGGCCGCACACTGCGGAGGCGCTTTACAACACGCGGGAAGTGCGGCCTTCCTCTGCTTCTTGGGCCTCGAGCGCACGCTATCTTGGACGCTGAGCCCTCACACTGCACACGGTAGACTGGCGCACTTCCCAAAATGACGACTCCAACTTCGGCTGCGCCAAAACCCACAACCAACACCCATGCCTCGACCTTTGCAGCCAAATTGACCGGCGCCGTCGCCAGACTGCCTTCTTCGAGCATCAACAGCTTCTGCGGCGCCATGGCTGGCGTGGCTTCGGGAATTGTCACCTGCCCGCTCGACGTTATCAAGACCAAATTGCAAGCACAGGGTTCCTTCCGGCGGCCTTCCCCCCAGGCAAGAATATTACCTTCACAAGCACTGTACAACGGACTTTTCGGGACGGCGCGCATCATTTGGCGTGAGGATGGTATCCGCGGCATGTATCGAGGCTTGGGGCCGATGCTGCTGGGTTATCTACCGACATGGGCCGTGTACATGAGTGTCTACGAGGGTGCAAAGGACTTTTACTACGCCAACACAGGTTCGTAGTGGTGCATTCGATGCTCAGACGAGGCTGATAGAATTGCAAGAAAACAAGTGGCTGGCCCGCGTCAGCGCATCCATCACCGCCGGAGCCTGCTCAACCATAGTTACCAACCCCATATGGGTCATCAAGACACGTCTCATGTCCCAGGTCAGCGCGCGCGCCTCAGAAGATGCGCGTCCGCCATGGCACTACAAAAACACGCTTGACGCCGCGCGCAAAATGTTCCGCACCGAAGGCATCGCCTCCTTTTACTCCGGGCTGGGCCCCGCGCTGCTTGGCCTCACGCACGTGGCGATCCAGTTCCCGCTGTACGAGTATTTCAAAATGCAATTCACGGGGCTCGAAATGGGCCAGACAGAGGCTCGCGAGGCTCCAGATCCAGCCCGCCAAACGCTAGGCATACTCGCTGCCACATTTTTCAGCAAGATTTGCGCTACTAGCGCAACGTACCCCCACGAAGTCTTGCGCACAAGACTGCAGACGCAACAGCGAGCAATCCTGCCCTCGCACTCGCCGGAGGAAATCTCGTTTCGCGGCAGCCTCGAGCACGGCGGCAAGACGCGACCCCCGGGCACCTCGTCTTCCGACGGCATGATCAATGTGCCACGTTACCGGGGGCTCATCCGCACGTTCAAGACGATCCTCAAAGAGGAGGGGTGGCGCGCCTTTTACAACGGCATGGGCACCAACATGGTGCGCGCGGTGCCCGCTGCCATGACAACGATGCTCACGTTTGAGATGCTGAAGAAGGCGTGCGTGAGTCTGCAGGACGCGGCGGCGGCAGAGGCCGCGGCAGCACAGCAGGAACAAGCGGCGCAGCGGTCGCCGTAATCTTATACATATTCTTGTGGCGTACGCGTACGTACGCACCAACGGTGCCCGAGGGCTCGAGGGTACGCACATATTGGGGCAGGGCGCCCGCCATTTGTCTATTTACCTACCTTACCATGCATCATGTCAGAAGCCCAAAAATTCTTGGGGCTTTGTTTTTGTCGGTTTTGCGTCGCACTTGGGAGCGTTCGGGACGTTGTTCGGACTCGGGAGCCACCGCAGCGCAGTGGAGGAAGAATCCACCGAGGCAAGGAAGGGGATCATCGACGCTATCTTTCAGCAAGCACGGGCAGGAATGGGGATGGGAAGCAGGCAGGCAAGCAAGAGCGCAGAGAAGCGGCGTCAGGGATTGAAATCATTTGGGCCACAGCCATATTGAATTGTTCTCTCTACAGTACCCACCATTACCTCGTTTTTCCTTTTCTCCCTCTCTCTCTCTCTCTTCCTCTCCCTAGCGAGCGCGTTTTGTGTCTTTTTCGACCACATTTTCATCGTTGTTTATTGGCTGTCGGGATATTAGGCTGGCCTTCTGCCTTTGGGCCTGTCTACTTGGTGGTCAGTCGGTATGTGAGGGCTTCTCTGCATAAGTACTCGTCACGGGAAAATCTGGCCTGCCTTTTGACAACACCATCGCCGCATTGAACTGTCCTGTGATGACCGTGTTGTCCGCCCATGTGCCCGAGCGCTGCCCGTCTGGTGTGAGCGCTGCCCGTCTGGTGTGAGTGCTTCACCGTCCTATGATGGTCAAATCAAGCAAGCACATGCCCAAGCATGGATCGTCTGGTGTGAGTGCTGGCCGTCTGGTGTGAGTGCTGGCTGTCTGGTGTGAGTGCTGGCCTTCTGGTGTAATCACAGGCCGTCCAGTGTGAGCACCGCACCGTCCTGTGATAGCCCAGCCACTTAAGCACATGCCCAAGCATGGATCGTCTGGTGTGAGCGCTGGCCGTCTGGTGTGAGCGTGTGCCTGTCCGGTGTGCCCGTCCGGTGTGAGCACTGGCCGTCTGGTCTCCCTATATCAACCAGCCTCCCTCCCCAGCTCTTCTTCCTCTCTCCACAAAGCAGCTGCTGAGGTTGCAGCGGCAGCTTCTTTGATACCAGTCCCAAACTGCTGTTCGCGGGCTGGGGAATCTCCCTACGTTCTCTCTCTACTTCTTGTGCTGTGGGGATGGAGCGGCGGCGGCACACATTTTGTTTGTGAGGTGGGTTGCGGCGTGCTGCGTCGCGGGAGCGTTCATCCGTCGCTTTTACATGATGGTGGTGTACTGCGGCGCGGGGAGCGTTCATACGTCGCTACTACGTGACGATGGTGTATGGGGATGCTTCATGTCGTTGACTTGGGGATTTTGGTTCGTTCTTCCGTTAGCTTAGCTACTATTCTTCCGTGTTTGTGGGGACTGTGTGGCCGTGGCTACTCAGTGAGGCAGCAAGGCGTCTTCTTTCCTTCGTGTTGCTCTTCAGTGTCTTGAAATACTGCATGGATTATGCGTACTCGCACAGCCTCTCTGAGTCAGATCTTTCCTGAGATTTCACACCAACCAAAAACCAGTGGAAGTAGTTTCCTTGTCTACTTCTCATTCTTCTTTTCCAAATGGGCCATGAGCTGATGTCGAGGCAAGAGTCCTGAACAGACTCCTTTTATTCCTGGAAAAGGAAAATTTCTGTCTTTCACATGCCGCCTTTGGTGATGATCAGCTTCGGAAGAGTTCTATCATGTGTGTAGACCTTGGACCGTGAAGCAGATATAAACCTCGCGTCTCTGTCCACGACTGAGTCTTCTTGACAACTTCAATTGACACAATCGACTGAAAAGCAGTCTGAACTCTTAGCCAACTGTTTGTGTTCTTCTGTCCTTGACCACATTCTTTCAAGTTCTTGATCGGCCCGCGAGAAGTCTGTCTCCCAAAAGACCAACACTTCAAAAAAAAAAAAATGCCGTGGCCAACATCCACCGGCAATGCCGCCATTGCTCTCCATCATCGCAGCATCATGAAGTCCATCATTCTGAGCCTCAAATCCCCAGATATCGGCGCAGTCTCCTCACCACCCAGCTGCATTCCTGCTGCAACCTCCAAACGCACACAGCCGAAACAAAAGTACGGTGTAGTCATCGAAGACTGCCAGTTCATGTCCTCCCACTTTTTCTCTCATGACAGCCCTTTGCCTTCGACATCTGGGAAGAGAAGTGAATGCGGCAGCAAGACGCCGCCATAAGTACTCAAGTGATGGGGCCGTGCCACTGCCGCGAGCGATTGGGGACATGTGTTTGCCTGGCGCGTGAAAGCTCCTGATACGCACGCGCAAGGCCACATGCCAGCCCCTGAAGCACGCCCTGTGAAAGTCGCGCCCATATAAAACCGACGCCGTCTGCCGCGCCGAACAGCCTTCACTTCACGCCGACAGCCTCAGTCGACAGGGGGACGAAGGTCCCTTCAACCAAGACTGTGTGGCTCAAGCCGGTGCCCGGCAAGAACTTGTGTGTGTGTGTGGGCTCTGTGGTGGGCTGCATGGAGGCGCGGGCGCTCAGAGGTTTATGTTGGGCGTGGATGCTGAAGAGTTGGGGCCGTGGTGATGATGGTGTTTGGAAAGGGCACTAGCGAGTGATGGTGATGGATGTTGGTTCTTGATGGTGTAGATTCCATCAGAGGGAGGTTGGCTTGAAGGTGTTGCGTAATTGACGGAAAAGGGGGAGGTCTTTAGAAGGGCAGATCCTCACACGCCTCTTACCGCAACCTGTTCTGAAGGCAGAGCATTGAATCTCCTTCAAAGTGCAGTCTTATCAAGTGTCCAGGCCTCTGAGACGGGGGTCTTGACACAATGTTGAACTGCCCTTCCTGGAAGAAAGCAGTCTTGAGGTGTTTTGATGACGGACACGAACGGCCTCTGGCAAGCCTAACTGTGCATGAATGAAAGCAGACTTGCCATTCAGATTCAGTAAGAAGCAACAGCATCAACTTCAGCGCATTTCCTGAGCGCCTTGAGACTATCCTCTGCAAACACCGGGTATAACAAAAAAGCAAAAGCCAATAACAACCAACCTGCTGGGCTATGCGAAGCTTTTGGAAACGCTCAGCCGAGAACGACGGCCAAAATGACAATCGTCAAGACCACTGCCAGAATTACCAACAGGCAGCAGGCTTTGTTCCTAGCCGCCTTTTGATGCCTCGATGCCGTCCTCAGCTCCGTATTTGCGCCTCTGGTGTCGTCTCTGACGCCCTCGACGTTTTCGCTGATTATGTCCAACTGCTCGCCCTGCTCGTGCACCATGTGCGCCACATCCCTAAAGAGCTCGTTCAACTCGCCAACACTCTGCTCGATATTCCGAATCTCGCTCTCGCGCTCGATGATCAAGCTCTCCTGAAAGTCGACCTCATCTTGTGGAGCGAGGCGCAGTTGTTCTTGTTCTTGAAGCATTTGCTGAGAGCCATGACCTTGGCCAGAGGGCGACGTAGCGCTGCCGCCGGCGTCTTCGAGAGCGGCGCGCGCAGCGGCTGCAGAACTTCGCTCCTTCTCAATAGCGCTGCGCTGAAGCACTTGGAATTCGGTGAGAGTCGCTTTGAATTCGCGATTCAGTTTGCCCTGGGTGAACTTTTGGGATGCCTAGACGAAGGAGTTGCGTCAGCATTGTTTCAGGCAGCACGCCATGGTTCGGGCAATCCTAGGGACGCAGTTTGACAGAAATGTCGACCGTGGTAACCTACATTCAAGTCTGGCCACTGCTGGACTTTCTTGAGCCCCTCGCCAACTTCCTTGAAGCCATTGCTCGTCTCTTCAATCAGGTCACGGACCCGCTCGCGCACGCGCTCCGTCTCCCGCTTTGTACCGAGCAGGGCGATCTGATTTGAAAGGCGGGTGACGTTGGAGGTTAGGGAAAAGAGCTGGTCGGAGAGCTGGCTCGTGAACCGCCTGAACTCCGGATCGTCAGAGTACTCTGGGTCGTCCTGCCGACGCCAGGTGGTAGGCTGCGACTCGAGGCGGGAGGAGTCGTCAAAAGACATGGTGGGCGGTTCCTTGTAGCGACACGATATTTACAGGAGAGAAACCTCGGGTCGAGCGGAAATGGTGATGCCTGATAAGAGGCGTCAAAGTGTTGTGAAAGCGGTTCTGGGCGTTGATAGGTGGGCGGTGGTTGTTGCGTCGTTGCGTCGTCGGTCGCTCCAGATGACATAATGCGTCGTAGGCTCGTGCGCCGGCGGAGGCTTTGGCCAAAAATAGTTGCCGCTCACGTCGTCTTGGCATCTGTTTTGATTTCGCGAAAGCTCCAACAACTACGAGACCAACATCCTTCACCGCGCCCTGGAAAAGCAATCCGCTGGACCTCCGCCTCTCCACCTTTCTCCGCGTGCCATGGACTGATTTGGACTCCTTAAAACATCGGCCTCGACGACGTGACGGATCAACAACGCGGCGCAATGGCGACAACCAAACCGGCGCGTCCGTACAAGGACTTTTTGTCCCCGTTCCTGCATCGCCAGTTTGGCAGGGTGATGCTGATTACACTGGTTCTCTGCTACATTGAATCCATGTGTGTAGGAGAATGGGGAGGCTGTGAGTATTTACAACGTCCATGGTAAACGCCAACTGACAACGGACAGTCCTCTTTGGATTCTGGTTCATTTCCGCAATACGCGCCCTCCTGCTCTTCATATCCTACCTGTTCGTTCTCTGTCTGGCCATGTCACACGCGCATAGTAAGCATTATAAATGTATCGCATTCGTACAAGAAGCGCTGACAGTTGGATAGCCGGCCGTCGCATGACCACCTGCAGCGCTCAAACAGTCTGGGAGTACTTGCCTCGCCTTAGCACCGTCTACACCATCATCTGCTACGGCGCCTCGGCCTTCTTCTATTCGGCGGTCTACATTTGGTCGCGCTCCGCCAAGGACAACTTTGGCATTGTGGATGAGGGCAAAGCATGGGATCGGTCAAAGCTCAACGAGCGGCCGCTCTACTTTTACAGCATGCTTCTCGAGCTTGCCGTGGTGCAGTCTTTTGTCCACATTTACAGGGACTATGGTAGAATCAAGCTGCCCGCCAACGCCACAGGACAGGAGAAGTCGAAGCGGACTGTGCTCAAGAGACGCTTGCTGCCAATCTTGAATGATGTCCTGACGAGAATGATTTTGTTCACCGTGGTCGGCAATGGAATCTACTTTCTCTTCATCCGCATGAGGGCATGGAGATTGGCGTATCCATTCGCCAAATTCCAGGATCCTTCGGTCAAGGACATGAAGCCCCGAGCGGCCAACTTTATTGGACTTTCAATGCGCGTCTTTGTTCAGGGCTTCCTCTTGACTCTGTTGTGGGAGTTTGCCAACGTTGCGCTTGCCATATACCTCGCCAAACAGCCTTTGAAGAGGCAAAAGGACCAAACCATGAAGCCCATTACGAACGATTCCAAGGATCCAAACGGCAGCCTGTTGAACGGACTGACCCTTAAGAAGGATCTTCTCCGCGTGAGTCTCCAGAAGTGATGTGACTGATATTTGCTAATAGAATTAGAACATGGCTTTCTGGGAACTTGCAATTATTGCCAACCGCTTCCCAGAGCGCCGCCAGACTATTTACACCGAGCTCGAGTCGCACCGTCCAGGCGGAGCCACCGTCAAACAAGTCATCGCGGCTTGCCTAGCAGAAATCACCGAAATCAAGACCCGAATCGCTTCAACTGCAACACCTACCCCGCCACCAGCCGCTGAAAACAAGGCTTTGGTTCCCGTCGAAAAGCCGCGCTCCGCAATTGCTCCCTCCCCACTCAGCGAAGACGATATCTTTGCACCCTCTCCGCCGCCAAAAACGCGCCAGGAGCGCAACCTTCAGCGCATCAACGACTTTGCACGGCGTCGCGGGACCGGCGGCATCAACGAAGAGCACCCCTTCAAATCGACCGTCGGCCACGGGCAGCAGCTCCTGGCCCAACACGTGCAGCCGGCCACGCTGCTTTCACAGGCGCAAGCCAAGTTCGTCAGCGTGCTCAGCAGCCCACTGGGCATGCCGTTCCGGCAGACGTTCAACCGGCGCGTCGCTGCCGTCCTCCTGGGCGCCCCCTACAGCCACACCACCACCATCGGCAACGCCGTCAACGCCGTCACGCAGATTGCGCTGCGCAGCATCCAGGAAGACACGTACGCCATGGTCAACCGCGACGTTGCCACCATCATCCGCACTTTCGCCGACGTCATCCGGGCGATTGAGGACTTTGTCCGCTCGTTCCCCCCGCACTGGACTGACGTGGCGTTCAACGAGACCAGAGATCGCGACGTCAGAACCGTCGACGGCGTGAGGGAGGTGCTCGTCGCGTTGAAGGGCGGCCTCGAGGCCATCTTGACTGAGTTCGGTGTCTATCTGAGTGGGCTGGATATGAGCGAGAAGGAGACGCGCGAGGCGAGGGAGTTGGTGCATGGTTGGAGGGAGAAGCTGCTGTGGGAGGATGAGAGGAGCTGAGAGGAGTGCGGCTGGCGTTGGTTCGAGAAAAGTAGTTGAGTGTGTGGAAAAGTCATCTTGTCAATTGCCTCTGTCCGGATACTCTTGCCGTCATGTGCTGCTGAATGTGCCTGGGCATTGTGTCCACATGCCCTGCGGTCGCTGGAACCCATCTTTGATTATCCGTTGCAGACTGCTATGTATGTACCTCGACGGCCCCAACTTCAACACTGGCAGCTCAGTAGATCCACTGACCCCGCAACATTCGCAAAGTCGATCTCGCATTTTCATTTCGCTATAGAGCATTCAATTCGTCCTCAACCACACTGACCACACCACCCCACACCCCCTGACACACACACACACACACACACACGCTATATATCAACCGTCTCATTAAAATGCAACACGCCATTGCCCTTAAAGAAGCCATCAATGCGCTCCGGCAGCGTCCCCGCCGCGCCCGCGTGCTGCGCACTCCACATGCCGCCACCGCCAGCCGCGCCGGGGTCGTCGTGGTTCAGCTGGGCGCGCGGCACCTGCGTCGACAGGTCGGCGATGAGGACGAGGCCGGCGGATTTGATCGACTCGATGAGTGCGGGGGCGAGGTCCTGGAGAGAAGGAAGGGGTGGTGTTAGTGTGTATGTACGTATAGGGAGGTAGGCGTGGAGAGGTAGGGGAGGGGAAGGCGACGCACCAATAACCGCGAGCTGCAAATCAGACCCATCAGGTTGTTGCCCTGCGCCGTCTGCACCGCGTCCTTGACCGATATGGCCGTGCGCCCGCTGCTCTGCACCTTGTGCGGGTCGCTCTCCGCTATCGACGGATCGGCGCCGAGCTCGTTGTCCAGAAGGACGGGATCTGTACAGGAAGACAAGCAAGTCAGCAAAAAGAACACTACTACCAGGCTAGCTAGGGACGGGGGCGGGGCGACGCACAGTTCGGCTGCTTCCAATTCAGCGCCGTGCAAATGTCCTTGTTGAAGCTGCTAAACACAATCGAGCGCACGGCCGTCTCGTCGGCGGCGCGCAGGCCTCGCGCGTGGGCAAACACGACGGCGAGCAGGTTGTCGGCAAAGGTGTTGAGGTTGGGCGTCGGCCCCAGGCGCAGGCTGGCTTCTTCGTCGCGGTTCGGGTACAGGACGTGCAGTTCGACGCGCACGTCGACGGGCAGTGCCGCCAGCGCGTCGGCCAGGGGGACATACGCCGTCGCTAGGATCTTGTGGATGGCCGACATGTCGCCAGACGGCGTGTTTGCCAATGCCGCGAGCGGGTTGCCGCTGCCGTTGCCTGCGCCAATGTGCATGAATTCTTCGAATGTGAGGCGGGGGATGGCCAGGTCGAGTTGCCCATAGCGCACTTTCCACTGCGGACACAGGACTGGCACGCCGTCGCACGTCATTTGGACAAAGAGACGGACATAGTCACCTGAAAGACTGGATCCGGTGATGAAGGCGCTGGGAGACTCGTCGAATTGGCTCGTGGCTTTCCAGTAGGTTGCAAAGTGCGTGATTTCGAGCGGAGGACCAGGGAAAGGCTTGATGATTTGGAAGCTGAACTTGATGCGGCCAATGGTCCGCAGGCGCGGGTCAAACAACCCCAGGTTGCAGAATCCGGAGCTGCTCTCACGGTTCCTAAAGACGGTTGAAGAAGCTTCTGTGCGCGCAATCACCTTGGCGCCAAAGGTGGGGAAGACGTCGAAGTCGATGCTAAACGTGTCGAGATTGTCAACTTGGAAGGAAATGACTTTGTTTTCCTCGGAGATAGGGAGAAGAATGTTGCGAGGGATCAGATCTGATGATTTGGAGGCAATGGTCAGGCGTGCGGCGGGATATTTGCTATCTTCGTAGAAGCGAACGGGCTCAGAGTCTAGTGCGCCAAAGTTGAGAACGACAAAGGTCTTGTTTTCCAGGAAGTTGTGGCCATATCTTCGGATTGGGATGATGGGGGGAGGCAGAGAAAGGTCAGGAATGCCATCCACTTCCATTGCCATTGGCTGGGGAGTGGAGGATGGAGGTGGGACAGAAGCACCCAGCATGGGCGGCGTGGGCCTTGGTGGCGGTGCCATGGATGACTTTTTGACGACAGAAGCCAACAGCTTCATGCACTCCAAGTGGCCTTCCCATGTTGCGTAGTAAATGGCCGGCAAGTCCTTTTCGTCCTTGACGTCGACCGTGACTCCACAATCGAGCAGCGTCTTGAGACACTCGACGTGCCCTTCACTGGCAGCGTGGAACAATGGCGTCCACTGATATAGCTTGTCGGGCTGGTCAAGATCTGCTCCGTAATCACGAAGCATGAGACAGATATGCGGATTCCTGCCAGACCTTGCGACCAGGTGCTGGGGATACAGTCCCTCGGCGTCGGGCAGGATCTGCGGTCGGGCTTGGAGGAGCAGCTCGACGACTTGCTCAAAGCCATGCTGACAGGACAGGTTCAGAGGAATGTGATCCGACTCGCCCGCTGGATCAATCCGGGCATTGTGCTCCAAAAGGCTCCTCACGCAGGCGAGGTTGTTGTGGACGATGCTGTGGATCAGGGGAGTGAAACCGTCGTGGTCTTTACAGTCGACCGTATCTGGCGCCGCAGACACCAGATCCCGAATCATTCCCACGTGGCCGTGCATGCAGGCATAATGCAGAGGAATCCTGCCGTAGACATCTGGCGTCCGCACATTGGCGTTGCCTTCGAGACCAATGGCAAGGACCTGGGCACGGCCAGAGATGGCAGCCTTGTGCAGGCAGTTTCGTGCATTCACGTCATCTCCCTGGTTGAGATCAACGAGATTGGTGTCGAGCATGACCTTGAGAGCCGCCTCGGGAGCTTCGTAGGCAGTGGCCAGGAATGCCCGCGTAAGACGATTCCGAGCATCGGGCAGGGGCGCAACGCGGCTGATCCATTCCTGGACGCCGGCAACGTTGCCAGAGCTAATGGTCTGTATGATTTGCGGATCCGCATCGGTATCTGCGTCGAGGGCTCGCAAAGCGTCGGGCGGCACGGTGGTGCTGTATTGCATTTGCTCTCCCTCTGCCCATGCCGCAAAGTCGAGGAGATTTGTCGTTGCCTGATCCGACAAATCGCTAATGACGTCTCGGTTGAAGCATGGTTGCACCTCAATGGCACGGGAAATGTACAATTCTTTTGTTCGGGACTGCAAGTCATCAGAAAGGCTAAACAGGGGTGTCGGCGAACAGGGCGAACCTTGGAAGTCTTGTCCCACTACCACACAGTCAGCCTCAACACGAGTCGAATGGCGTGCAGCCGGCGCACCTTTTTGAGGATCTTTGAGAATGCAGTGGCATTGATCTCGACAAACTGTTGCAGCTTGTTGAGGTCGTTGCTGAAGAGTCTAAAGGCCTCCTCGAGAATGACATAATTCGACGACAGCCGCGACACGGGCATGGACTGTGACTGCAGCGACCTCTTCTTCTCCAACAGTGTCGATAGGCGCAGCTTCAGCTCTGCCTCCTTTTGCAGGTAGAGCTTGTTGACCTTTTCCAGCTCGCGCTCCAGGCGGAAGAAGAAGGTGGCCTTGTTTGCCTGAAGGGATATCTGGGGATCCAGCTGGCCCGGATCATTCTGGGCGTGGATGACGGGGGTAGCGCTTAGCTTTTTGATGAGCTGGAGCGGGTGTTAGCGAGAGGGGGGCCAGGGGGCGCGGTGATGCAACCTTTTTCAGGGCTTTGTAGTCGACGAAGCTTGCAGCATACTCGGGAAAGTCGAGCTGGCGCTTCTGGATGTGCTTGCCGAATTTCCTGTGCAATGGTCGTCAGATACGACCATGCCGTTTTGGGCGGCAGGACAGGCATGGCATAGGGGCACCCTGGAGGATACTCACATGGTGGCAGAGTGATATCAGACTCGGACAGGCGCGCTCGGCAAGGAACGACGCGCAGAGACGGCGCCGGAGTCAGAGGGCGGAGGGAGCCAAGAAAGACGAGGACGGCAGAGGTCCCATCGGCGACGCGGTTTGATGGGGGGGGTGAGGTGGTGAAGAGATGGGGAGGCGGTGCGGTGGACTGGTTTGGTGGATCAAGACAAGATGTTGCTGGGATTCGTCATGACGATTCACGCGGCGGGACGAGCATGTGAGAGGGACGGAACAAAAAGTCGAAGAGCTCGCAGGCCCGGTTTGTCAGGGTTTCGTAGCGGGCGTGTTGCTCGAGGCTGTGCCGCCGCCGTCGGGTCAAGTCTGCTCGACTTGTGCAGATGTGAAGCCCGACCAATGGTCGCCCAACGTGCGGCCACGAGGGCGGCGGCCCGTGCACCGCGTCGGTCCCGCGACCCACGACTCGACGACAACAACACCACCATCACCAAGCGTCTTCGCGGCGAGCTGTCCGACGGCTTGACAGTGATGATGTTGTCTGGCAATTCTCACGGCGCTCTCTTAGACGCACTCCCCTCTCATTTTAAACGCCTTTTTTGCACCCCAAACGACCCACCACCTCCCTCTCCTACTCCATCGCCATCTTCATCCACGACGAGTCAATCACCATGCTCCCGGAAAATCCTGCCAATCTCGTCTCTGCGTCGTCTTCAGCTAGCTGCCCCGCAAAGGTCCCTGGTTTAACATCCTTGCAATCGATCTTCCAGAGCTTTATCAGCGGTTATCAAGATCGCGTTTGCTTCTTCGTCCCCTTATCCACAGTCGACATCTTGAGATTGAGAGTCTCTGACGTGAAAACGACCATTCAATCGTATCTTGGTCAACTGTGATGAAAGAAATCAGAGACCAAAGCCCTCCAGCCTTCACGGATGGTAATGTAGACACTTCAGGGTTCTAGAGTGACCGGAAGCATCCAAGTCCATATTGTAGAAACCTTTGGCCATCTTTCACACCAAACTCGCCAAGAAAAGTTATAATGCGGCAACGCTGTAGTCTTCTTTTTTCCTTCTAGTCCTTCAGTCATGTTTCCGTTCAGGAGCATTCAAGAATCGATACGAGATAACAATGGGGAGCAGCCTGCATGTAAAGTGCAGGTCTATGAGTTGCGGGCTCAGGAAAAGAACCTGGTGGTGGTGCTCACTTCATCACTTTCGTTCATATTTCTGCAATTCCTGCCTATCTCCCCAGGCATCGACAGAGTCGTAGCACATGATGCTTCTCCACGACACCGCCGTGTTCTGTTTCTTTCCTCTCGGCGCAGCGTAACAAACAAAGCAACAAACCGCCAACTCTTGCACCATGCCCGCACACGAAGCGCAACCCGAGCCTGACCAGTCCGACCCGTCCGACCAGTCTGACCATTCCGGCCAGTCTGATCATCAGTCTGATCATTCTGACGACAACAACATGAAAGACTCGACCCGCTCCAAAGCCCTTCGCAAACGCAGGCCTCCACCCAAAAAGAAGACGCGCGACGAACCATCGGAGGCCAAACCGCTCAACCAAAACGACCTCGTCAAGTGGATCGTCATCAGCGACGCGCCCGACCATGCATCCGTCCACTCCAAGTTCTGCAACGCCAAAGGCCACCCCGTCCTGCCGCGCAGCTCCAAATATCTGGATCGCTTCGGCGCTCGCAACTTGCGCACCGGCCTCAAGTGCTTGCGGGCCATGACCGACTCCGCGCGGCAGGAGAATGAGAGGCTCGAGCAAGAGGCTCAGGCCTTGGGCTGCGTGGATGACAAGATGAATGTGGAGCAGCAGCTGGGAACAGGTGAAGAGCGGCATCTCAACACCGCCAAAGCCGTTGTTGATGATGCTGACTCGTCGATGCAAGTGGACGCGTCCAAGGAGAGCCGCATTGCAACGCTCCATTTCGACATGTCCTTCTACCGTAGCAAGGTCCTGCCCTTCATCCAAGCATGCCTGATTGCCGAAGGCCAGCGTGCGTTTCCTCCATCAGTTCTACCATCAAACAAACAAGCAAACAAACAAACTCACAATTCCATCTAGACATTTCACTGCCTCCACGCACGCCAGTGGCCTTGCCCTTCCCCGGCGGCGTCTACCAAGCCTTCGAATCAACGGACCAGCGCGGCGCAGCCAAAGCCGCGTACGACATCGCCCGCGCCGGCGGCCTGCCCCAAGAGTCCTGCGACACGGCCGCACTTAGGAGAGTCAATCTGCTCAGCCAGACGGCCGCCGCCGCGTCTCTCGAGGCAGACGACGAATGCCCCCCGACGCCTGGCGGCTACAAGGAGCACGATGACAACACCATCGCCAGTGAATTGCACGCGCAGACACCAGCAAGCGGCGTCGTTGCCGCGTCCTCGCCGACGCACTCCTCGTTTCCGCCGACACCGCGAGCGCCTGATTTCAACTCGAGTCCTGCCGTCGCCGTCGCTCCGCCTCACAACGATGCCGTGCCGGACGCGATGGACGTGGAGACCGACGCAGGCAGCGCCGCTCATGGCGTCTCCGGCAGCACTCCTGCTACTGCCACCAAGCCCAACAAGCGCGCCGACACGCCCACGTCCCCAGCAGCCGCCGCGGCCCTCCCCTTCTCCCGCACATCACTAGCAGCGCCCGGCACACCCATGAATCAGTCGCTGCGCCGCAGCGCGCGGTCGACGACTCTGCGGTCGAGCACGGCGGGAGCGGGAGCGGACGCGTCGCCGCTGCCGCTGAAGGATATGAGCGTGTGGGAGCTGCAGCGCGAGATACTGCGGCTGTGTGCGCTGAGGGAGCGGTGTGTGGCGCGGAATGAGGTGTTGAAGGAGTGGGTGAGGGGTGCGAGGGGAGAGGGGAGGGAAATTGAGTTGAGGGGAGGTTGAGGGGGGTGTGGAGGGGAGGCCGGGGGATGAGGGGATGGATTGATTGATCTGGCATGCATGACGATGATGACGATGATGAGTAAGAGGGACGAAACGGAGATGTGGACGTACACACCTCCTCATGAACCCACATAGGTGCCTCGGTAGCAAGAAAACCAAC
The DNA here is from genome assembly GCA_038380885.1 of Phyllosticta citrichinensis. NCBI lineage: Eukaryota > Fungi > Ascomycota > Dothideomycetes > Botryosphaeriales > Phyllostictaceae > Phyllosticta > Phyllosticta citrichinensis. The sequence continues at coordinate 560,163 of JBBWUH010000001.1, read as the reverse complement.
CTGCCCTCTCCATCTCATCTCCGTCATCTCATCTCATATTGAAACAACGCCATATCCAGAAGAAGCAGAACAACAGCAGCAGCAGCAACAACAAAAACAAAAACAACAAAAACCACCTTTCCGTCACAGACCCCTCACTCTCGCTCTTCCCCGCCGACGACAAAATCAAAGAACGCCAACCCAGCACCGCAAAGAAACCAAAAAAAAAAAAAAAAAAAAAAAAGTTGCAGAAATCGTTCGCCTTACGCCCTACATTACATCCACCTTACATCCGCCCAAAAAGTCTCGCAGACCCTTTCGTTTCATCGCGGAGTTAGCTACGTAGCGTAGCGTAGCGTAGCCAACCCCTTGGGCGCCCAGGGCGGAACAGCTCAGCCTCAGCCTCAGGGTCGGGCGGGCGGGGACGGGCGAAGACGGGACGGAGCGGGAGGGCCGCAGGGTAGGCAGGGAGATGCAGGGAGATGCAGGGTCAGGTCGAGGTGGGGTAGGGCGATGCAGGGAAAAGCAGGGAGGAGGGGGAACGAAGTACCAGGGGGAGGGGTTGTAAGGGTAGTGTGGCGGGCGGCAGGGTTTTGAGGCTGTGCTGTATACTGGGTGCTGTGGTGCTGTGGCGGTGTTGTGTTGTTTGCCGTGGCGCAACGGGAGGAGTCTTGTCGGTTGTGTTGTTCTATTTCCGTGTATGTATCTTGTACAGTAGGGAGATGGAGGGAGGAGGTGTTGTTTGCTGTTGCGGTAGGGTGGAGAGGAGAGGAGGCACTTACTGTACTGGCTTGGTTGTCTGCTTGCATCTCTACATCAAGTCCACACATCCACACATAGAGGCGTGTCAACATCACACATCGCTCACCTCACCTACACTCCAGCCCATCTCCATCTCCCTCTTCATCTCCATATCACCAAACCCACCTCTACCACCACCGCCGCCGCCGCACCTCTTGCCGACAATCACACACAACCGCCTACACAATCAAGACTCCCCTCTCACCAACGCGCCACGCGAGACGCGGCGACGCATGCGACGCGCTCTGTCTCAGGCTGGGGGGCGGGCCCGGGCTGGCTCGTTTGTGCCGTAGAGTCGCCGCGTCCCGAAGCGGCGGTACTGCGAAGGACCCTGCGGCGCTGCGGCTCGTAGGCCTGCTAGGCTGAGTGGCAGGGGAGCGGTATCCTGAGTCTTGCGGGGATGTGTATGGTGGGGATTTGGTCGCTCTACTGTATATGTCGTAGGTGTGCGGGCAGGTCTATGTGGTTTGTGGACTAGGAAGATGATGAGAGTAGAGAGAGAGGTGTGGAATGAGAGAACGCGGGACTGGAGATGAACTGAAGACGTCGGGTGGAGAGAAAATGACAGTGACGCCAGCCGAGTTGACAGCTGAATACGAGAAATGGGGTGGAAATAGCAACGCGCTCGCTCCTCTGTCGCTCTTAATCGCTGAATACGATGCAATTTGCTCTTTCTTTTGCCTTTCTTGCTGCCCAACCTAATAGGCAGCGCGCGATGCGAGCGAGTGTCTTGCGGCCTCTGGTCCCTCGAAAGGTACCGCGGTGGTGGGTAATGAAGAAATGACAACGCGTGGGATTGCGATGCAGATGGAACCAGCGCATGGTCTCTCTCGAGACATGGTGCTGTGAAGCAGAAACTGTAGGAGGTAAGCAGGTACGTCATCAACATATTCCTTCATGATGGATGACAAGAGCCGCGTAACGTGGGCTGCAACGCGCATTGTCAGACTGTGTCTGATGCGAGACGGACAGAACTCTCGGAGTGGTGCTTACGCAAGCCACCTACCTATCTCTCCCAGCACAACTGCATGAACATAAGCCGCAGCAGCAGCAAGAGAGAGCAAGCCTTATAAGGCGATGACGCGAGATTTTGGCACGTTGGCAGTTTTGGCGGGCGCGCACGCTGGGATGACCCCCTCAGTCGTTAGTACTTTGTTTAGCAATGCCGTCTCTTTTCTTTCTTTTGCTGTCGTCTTTTGTGAAACAGAAATTGAATGCGAATAATTCTGCCGTTTTGGGACACGTGTTGGGAGAATGCTCCCTGCTCCCTGCTCCCGCCGCCGCCGCCGCCCTACGGACAGACAGCGTGACAGACCATGGATCACGATGCAGCGGCCAGACCGGCCGGGCTGCCGGATGCCGGGTTGGCGGGTGAGGCTAGCAGACGGGAGCCCTGCGTCGTTTCGTTTCAACGTTCCGTTTCTCTGATTTTTTTTTTCTGCGTCGACTGTTTGAACAACGAAATAGACGTGATTAGTGGGATCAGCAAAAAGGTCGGGGGATTAATGGCGCGAGGCCAAGATGATGGCAAAGGTCCTCGTTTGGCGGAATTTTGGCAGATGGCGAGGTTCTTGGAAGCAGGTCAGGATCGGGACAGGTAGAGTTTCTTGGGCGAGCTTGTTTAGAGTTGGCGGCCATGGTCCATGGAGCGGCGGGCGCGCGTCGTGATTCGCAGGGTCGGTCGGGTCGGGTGGGTAGGACCAAGGGCACGGCGGAGCGGCAACGCTGGGGAACGTGTCGCAAGATGCACTGCACTGGAGACTATGAAGACGAGGTTCAGTCAAGTGGGCAGCATGACGGAGGAAGTGAGGTCACTGCAGAGTCTGGTCTGGTCAGGTCAGGTCAGGTCTGCTGTCAGGCCAGGACGGGGTGCAAGTTGGCTGGCATGTGGGACTGACGGGCGTCATTTGGAGCGGCCGTTTTGTTGGTGGCACGCCGGGTCGAGGGAAGCGCTGGCGCGAAGGATGAACATCTCGATCCAGGGGTGCAGCGAGCAGTGGCACTCGTACTCTGTCGGTGCAGCGAATGGAAGAGCTGAGGCTGAGGGAAAGGGAAAAGATGCCGGGCTGGCCTGACTTTTTTTCGTCGAGGGCTCGCCAGTCGGCCCAGGGCTCCCTGGCACCACCGAGCCGAGCAGAGCAGAGCAGAGCAGGGCAGAGCAGGGCCTGAGATTGCACACGCCCGGCGAGACAGCACCCACTGGCAGCGCAGAGCGGTGCATAGTAAGTACAGTGCCAAAGCGACGAGACACGGCGACAGAGGCGTCAACGGTGCCGTTTTCCTCGGCCTCGTTTGCTCGACGGCGACCGTGACAGGAGCGCTGTGGATGTTGCCATGTTTAGAGCTGCCTTGAATTGGCCGCGCATCCCGATTTGGCCAACGCCCGCCCGCCCAATCACGCCCCGGGAACCGCCCGGCACTGGCACCCCCCCCCCAAACTTCTACTTTGTCGCCCTCTCCCCGTCCATGTCAAGTCGTCTCCATTCTCTCTCACTTCACGCTTCTGCTCGACGTGCGCCATCTTTCCCACTCCCATGGTCATCTCAATCCGTCCAACGTGACCGTGACGCCCACCCACGGCCCCCTCACCTCCTCCCTCTCCCTCCTCGCCGGCCCTGACCGACCATGTCCTCCAATTCCACTCGTAAGTCCTCCTCGCATCATGCCAGAGTGCTTCTAACCCCCGTCAGCAGTGGCCACGCCGGTCCCGGCTACCACCTCCACCAGCCTGACCAGCACCAGCTCCTCGCCCTCGCCTTCGTCGTCGTCTCCCACATCGACCTCGACCTCGACCTCGGCACCGCCCTCGACAACTTCGTCCTCTGCAGCCTCGACCACCACGACCCCGTCGAGCACCTCTGCTCCCCCATCGACTACCACTGCTCCATCTACCACAGAGACCCCGTCTTCGACCAGCGCCCCCCCGAGTAGTTCTACCACTCAACCATCGTCCACATCTCAGGCCCCATCCAGCTCCTCGGGTTCCACTACCCGAACCACCGAGTCGACAACTGCAAAGCCCAGCACTCATGTCTATACTTCCCTCGTCACCCAGTCTCCTTCGGAATCTGGTGGACCCGCCGTAATTGTCACCGTCACGGCCACCAGCATCAGCACACCGGCCAGCACGGGCACCGACTCAGAAGGCTCTTCGTCCACCTCTGGCGCTTCTCTGCAGGGGAATGGCTCCTCGTCGAGCGGCAGCAGCGATGGTCTTTCGACCGGCGGAAAGACTGCCATTGCCGTTGTGATTCCCGTCGCTTGCGTGGCCCTCCTCGTCCTGGCCGGATTGTTCCTCTGGAGGAGGCGCAAGCAACGTTTGGCGGCCGAAGAAGATCGCCGGAAAGAGGTGGAAGAATATGGCTTCAACCCCAACAACGACCCCACTCTTCCCGCCGTCATTGGCGGGTCCGAAATGGCCGAAGACTCGAGTGGCTACCGCGGCTGGGGCAACACGACAAACGTCTCTTCCAACCGCAAGGCCAGCACCACCATTTCTGGCGGCGTGACGGGCGGTCTGTCGGACAGCGGCAGTAACCCCGGCGGCTACCACAGCCCAGGCTCCCCCACGCAAAATGGCAGCAACGCCGACTCTGGCGACCCGCTCATGTCAATGAACCGACGCAGCACCATGGACTCTGACGCACTCGGAGCCCTCGGCCAGGGTCCAGTCGCAAACGGATACAGCACTCGCCCGGACCTCGTCAACACGGCCAATGGAGGCGTGCATCGCGGGCCGTCCAACGCGTCGTCGTCGTACAGCGCCCACCACAGCGACAGCTCGGAAAACGGCAACGCCGCCAACAATGCTCACCGGCGCAGCAACAGCTACCACTACAACTCGAATTCCAACGGCTCGAGCAACGGCGGCCCGCAAGACTATTACCCGGACAACGGCTACTACCAGGCATACAACCCCAATGGCGGCAGTGGAAACGGCGCCGCCCCCGTGAATGGCAACGGAAACGCCAACGCCAATGCCAATCCCAACGGCGCAGGCAACATGTGGGATGGCGGCCCGATTGTGCAAAATGTTGCGGCGAGACGCAACACGCGCATCGAGAACCCGGTGCGCTACCCACCGCAGGGCAACTCTGGAATTGCGCAAAACTTTTAGACGGAAAATAAGTGTAGTAGTAGTACTTGTTAACAAATGAGGTGGTTATGGGACGAGGGAGGACGATATCACATGTGCATGTCAACGACCTGGGGAGAGGGCGGCTTCTCTGTTCAGTGTCGAGTCGATACCCGGATTTATTTTGCTTCTTTTTTTTTTTGCCTATTTTTCTTCGCCATCTCTTCTTTTACTCTATTTGCTTTGGCACCTTATTCACCCCCCGCCCTCTCTTTTTTACATTTCTTGTCGATCAGTCAGATGCAGTCCAATCGATGCCCATCCATCGTTGGCGTTGTACGTTGTAGTACGTTAAGTAGCATAGCTCGCTCTGTCTGTCCTGCCTACCTGCAGATACGGTCTATTTTTCCTTTGTTCTTGCTTGCCGCGGTGTGTGGGGGCGACGCGTTGTGGAGTGTTGTCAAGGAGCGCAGCAAAGGGCGTCCAGCGTATATGTCTGTCGGTCAGATGGGGTTCTATATTATATTACATTGTCTGCGCTACCTACATTGTTGTCATGTCACTACATTACTACTACTACTACTACTACTACTACTACTATATCGTTAAAATACTAAATCACCACATCACCACATCACTCTTCTCGCTCTACGGACCTGCATGTGGAGCTGGCAGTCATTTGAGAACACACCTCAGTGACGCAGACCGACTGCTGCGTGCGTCTCGGGAGCTGTCAGTTGTTCGGCGCCATGGCTGCCTACTTGCCTGCCTCCTTATCTACCTACTTACGCACCTGCCTGCGTACCTAAACGAAGTGGTGACAGTGTGCTAGTAATGCACATCACGATCGACATTGATGTCGAGAGATAAAACCCAGCGCAGGCAGCCGGCATCCGTGTTTCGACCCCTCTCTGTCCAGCTCCACGTGTGCCCATCTCTCGTCTACAACAGTGCCGCAGTCTACCGTGCGGTAGCCTTCTCTCGCCGCGCCGCAAGCGACAGACGCACGCACGCACGCAAGCACTCTCCTGCCCCGCCTGGCCGGCCGCCCAGCCTCTCCTCCTAGCCTCCTTGCCTACTTGCTTGTTCGACCTACAGCCGGCTAGCAGTATGTAGGTGTGGATGTAGATGCTTCGTGCAAGGAAGGCAAGGGAGACGAGAGAATGAGGTTTCAGGCATCAGATGGACAAGACGGACAAGGCATGCAGCACACGTGGCATAGGCAGAGCAACCAAGGGGGAAAACCCTCATTTCTTATGTATATATATATATATACACGTGTGTGTACTCGGCACGTGTACGAGCTAAGGTACCCACCAAACCCCAAAAAGAAGAGGCCTTTGAAAGAATCTAGGACCCTCGCATTCCAGCCACTCCTCCTCCGCCAAAAGGAAGAAGAAGAGGAAGGCGTAGATGTGTAGAAGAAGAAAAGGTAAAAGAAGAAGAAGTCTCGCTCCTTCCTCCGTCGCGATGCACTCTCCAGCCACACCCCAGAGGGGAGGGCCAGTTTCCTTGCGCCACACACTGGCTCGCAGACTCGCAGACGGACAGAGGGATAGACAGATGGACAGTGGTGCCGGTAGCAGCAGAAGTAAGCGACGGGAGAGGAGCAGCCAGCTGCGTGCGTGCGTGCGTACGTACATATCTATCGAGCTGTATGTATGTACGTGTATGTGTCGAGCATGCGATCGATCCGTGAAGATGGAGCGATGATGATGGCGGCGCTAGACAAGCAGACAAGCAGAAAGACAGACGGAAAGAAGCCAAGGCCAGCGCGACTGTCCTGCCTACTGCTGCTGCGACAGTGACGACTGTACAGGAAGCAAGGAGAAGACGACGGACGGACGGACGGACGGACTGCGCGGGCCGCCTGCACTCCACGTGGGATAGCCGGCGCCGGCGGCGCGGGCCGCGTCGGCGCCGTCCATCGTCAATGCAAGTCGCGACGGGTAAGGAGAAAGGGGGAGGAAAAAAAGAGCCGTGGCTCGGTTGAAGCGTCAAGGAATTTTGGACAAGAAAGGCAGGGATGCATGCATGCACCGTCGAACGTCGACGATGAGGAGCCAAAAGCAAAAGAGAGGCCGCCGCCGTGCCGTGCCACTGAAGGGCAATGTGGTGTGATGGTCGTCAAGTCGTGCAACGGACAAAGAAGGGAAGAAGCAAGCAAACTACCACGCTAGCTGGCGTGGGGTCGATAGGTTTGGGGGGGCGGCGTCGTTGAGATGGCTGGCGCCAGCACAAGCTAGGCGTTCAGGCGAACCACCACTCGGCACCGTCTATGATGCCGGCCGTCAGAGGTGTCAAGGCGGAGAACAGCGAGGGGGACAGGTCAAGGCCATAGGTGCCGGGGCAGCCAGGGCACTTGTCGCCAATGAAGCCGTCGACCGTCTTGCCGCCAAACGAAATCTTAATCTTCTTGTTGCACATGTCTTGGGACATTTGGCCGGCCGCCAGCGCGACGACGGGCTCCGTGTTTTGGTAGACGGGCCCGCAGAAGCTGGTGCCCACGTCCGGGCTGTAGTACGTCAGGTGAGCAGTGCGCTTGTCGCTGTTGGTGCTGGTGCTGGCGACGCTGGCGGCTTGGACGGCGACGCTGGAGGCGGCGGGAGCAGCGCTGGACTGGACCGCGGCCGTCGTCGACGACGACGACGACGACGGGATGTAGACGCTGGTCGAGGAAGAGGACACGACCGGGACAAGAGTGGTCGGGGCGACGTAGGTGGAGCTGGCGGAAGAAGAGCTCCGGGTAGGAGTCGGGGTCGAGAAAGACTCGGCAGGAGTTGACGAGACCAAGGGAGTGGTCAGAGACTCGACAGTGGTTGGCTCGGGCTCCTCGACGTCGTCGGTGGTTATGGCGGCGGGAGCAGAGGTCGGGATGGCTTCACCAGGGTTGACGTAGACGGTCGTGGTCTGGTAGACGGTCTCAATGACTTCATCAACCTCGGTGACCCAGACCATGTCGCGCTTGTTCTGGTGGAGCTGGACATGCTGCTTGTGGGGCGCGGCGGCAGCGGCCGAGAGGAGGGTGAGAGCAACGATGCCGGAAGCCTTCATGACGATTGATTTTGGAGAATGAGGGTAGAAACTGGCTAGCAGTCCAAGTTGGATGATGTAGGTAGAGAAGGTGGGTGATGAGCGCTAGCGCTGCAAAAGAGAGAGACTAGGATGAGGCTGAGAGAGAGTGTGTCGACGCAAAGGCGGATGCAGCAGTTCAAGGAGCGACTGGGATGCGAGGTTTAAGTAGGATTTTGGTGGTGAGGGTGTCGGTGGTGTGTCGACAGGGGGAAGGGGTATAAGAGGCGAGTCGCAGTCACTAACGGCAGCCACGGTGGGCGGCAAAACAGTTTCGATTGGCGCAGGGCCCCACAGCCCAGGTACTGTCCTGTCTGGTCTGGTCTGGTCAGCATCCTCATCTCGTCGTCGAGTCCGGCGGCTCGTATGCGCTCAGGCCGGGTCCAAGGACGCGCCAGGGCTGCAGGGCTGGCTGGCTCCAACCGCGACGTCGACGGACGACATGTCGGTCAGCATGAGGCAGCGGGCTTTGTTGTTGCTGTTGTCCAAGGCACATGTCGAGTCAGACGGGCGCAGGTAACACTGCTGTGTCGAGAGACAGGTTGGTGAGTCGAGTTGTTTCAGCCACGGGTGGTGGTGGTCGTGGTGGTGGTGGTGGTGGTGGTGGTGGTGGTGGTGGTGATGGAGTTAAACTGGCTCAAGCCGTGATCCATGCGAGGCGATTTTCAGGCACTCGGGACGATCCACCTTGATCTTGGCACACTGCTCTGCTCTGCTCTGCTCACCCGCTGCCCCTGACTGACTGACGCCTTTTCTCTTTTCCTCTTCCTCGTTCTTCGCCGTCGCTCGTATGCGACGCGACGCTGCATTTCCATCTTCCGCTGTCCCGACCTGACCTGACCGCTGGCCCACTGCGGCGACGCCTCTCCCCGATGTTCCCATTGGCCGCGTCGCGGAATTTGGGGGCTGTCGCTGCGCCCAATGGCTGGCTGCATTTACTTACATGTCGCAGCAGACGATGCGTCTAGCCCGCGCTCCTCAAATTAACAGTGGACCAGCTCTGCCCTACGCAGATTTTCTGCATTGCGTCTCGAAGCCCAAGAGCCCACAGTGCAGACAAGGTTATCGATATGCTCAAGATCAAGGTTGGTTCGGTCCTGGTCCTGGTTCTGTGCCTTTGCCTGGCCTGTCCTGTCCTGTCCTGTCCTGTCTCGCGGTTTGGGTCTCAACCGTTGACTTGCGGGGTCTAGCAGTCCGTACCGCAGCAGTTATGCCACGATCCAAGCGACACGTCGGACTGCATTGCGTCGCCTTCATCGGCCCCAGTTGCCACCACTCACCTCTCTCCATGTCAACCATCTCCTCTCCAGTGAGTGCCTGGCCCGCGTCGCCGAATCGGAGCCGGCCGGGTCCTGAACGCTCCCTCCATGCAGGAACACACGTCACGTCGACTCGCTCTCTTCATTCGCAGTCCATCTCGACCCCGCGACACCTCGCCTCCAGCGTTGGCCTTGGCCCATCCTGTCTCGCTCCGTGGGACGCCTCGCTGCTCCTTTGCCCTCGATGCGTCGGCCTGCAGCGACTCAAGAGACACCACGCCCTGCACGCCCACGCCTCACCACATGTCTTGTAGCATCCACCTCAGGCAGGTCCACCATGTGACGGCCCCAGTGCTCCCGCACTTTGCCAACTACTTCATGTAGTGTCTCGCTCTTGTGCGCGCGTACATACCTACTTTCTTTTCCTCTACATCTGCCAGCTACCTAGCTACATACATACGTCCATATCCCGGCCGTCACGTAATACGCACGCACGCACGCACGCACTCCTCTTCTTGGCTCTCGTCCTGGCTCCTCCCACTTACAAACGACCCCAACGCATCCCCTCTCCACAGCATGCCCGCTTGCCTGCTGCAGTCATTCTCCAGTCCTTCCCCAACGGCCCCAAAACCCCGCCAGCCACTGGCCTCACAGTCAGTCGATTCAGTCTCACTTTCCTTCTCGGTCAGCAGCGTCTTGGCCATCTGGTCTTTTCCTCTCGCTTTGTTTCGTTTCGTTTCGTCTCTCCTCCGTCCTCTCTTCCCAGTCAAAATCCCTGGCCAGTCTAGACCACAGCTACCTAGCCGAGAGAGACAACGCCTAGAAGCGACTTAACCTAACCTAGCCTCCCACTCTTTCTTCCTTCCCCATTTCTTGCAGTAACGCCCGCCGCCGCGACGCCGGCCAAAATGCCTCACGCAACCCCGCGCACCAAAACGCCTCATGGGATCCTTTACTCGTCTGCTTTCATGTCAGTCGCGTCTCCGAGACCAACATTCTTCTCCTAGAGATGGTTGAAAGGAAGAAAATAGGCCCCTTCGTTAAGCTACACGCATATACGCCCCATGCCCCATTCGTTCATGTGTTGGAGGTTGGAGCAACACGGAGCGGTGTCGCCAGCCAGCCAGCCAGCCAGCTAGCCAAGACCAACACTCGCTGCCGACTCTTCCTCCTCATTTTCCTGATGCTCCGAGCACGACTCTAGCGAAGGCGCACGCAATCACACTGCGCGTGCTCTGGAGTACTCTACTCCACTCCCACACTTCCACGCTACCGCTGCCCGCGAATCTTCCTGTCCACACGCGCGGGAGGACTAGGCCCAATGGATCAATCAACCCGCATCCTATCTCATCCCAGACTGGCCCTTCTGCCCTCCTCTTACCCCCAAAGCCCACTCCCACAGCATGATCAAAGCAAGATATGACATCGCAGACTATAGCCGCACGCCCCAGCGCCGTCTGTTCCTTTGACAGCTCTGACAGCTGCTCGAGCTGTGTGCTACGGTAGGTAGTCCCGTCTCCGTCCGGGCACCTGTCTGTGCTAGCTCGCTGTGCTGGCCCTGAATCCTTCTTCATTCTTGCCAACCGCCTCCGCCTGTCTCGCATCGCATCGCGCGGCAAGCTCAGGGTACTGCTGCCACTTGACCGTGGCGTGGCGTGGCGTGGCGCAGCAAAGAGTCTAGATGCGTAGGGCTTGCCTTGACTTGATGAATGAGCTCATTTGCCGTCTGTTCGTCTGGAGGCGGAGGCGGAGGCGTGTGGCTGTCCTGTCTGTCTCTGTGGCTCTTTGTTTATGGTGAGCGGTGATTGATCCTGATGCTGATGATGGCTGGCTGTTTGGCTGGCAACTACGGACGTACAAGGTGCCTAGACACCTTCTTGCGTACAGCACGTGCTTGTATCGGCCGAGACCTGGTATCTATGAGATGGGCAGAATGTACGTATCGACGTGCTGTCAGCCTCTCTTTTTGACCCTTCTGTCTCTTGACCGAATTTCATTTGCAATGCCCCTACGCTGGTTTTGCCTCTCTCTGTAGTCTGTTTGTCTCTTTTTCCTGCGTCGCTGGAGAAGCTTTCCTCTTCTCTCCTCTCCTCTCCCCTCCCCTCCCTCCTCTTCTTTTGCTTGTGCCAGCCAGTGGACTCCTCACATCTCTGCTCTGTCAGCGAATATATTCGTCTCCCTTCACGCTGCACTGCTGTCTCGCTGCGCCTCTTTCTTCGTCCGTCATGGTGTTGGTTTGGTCTGCTTTTTGGCTGCTTCCACACATCTACTATACGCACGTTCCCTTCCTCTTGTCTGGCTCGATAGATACCTGGTTGCCCACTCCCTCTAATTTCCCATTCTCTGCCCTTCTCCCTCGGCCTTGCCAGCCTTATGCCGCACAGTCTATACCACACCACACCACACCACACCACACCGCACCACCTACTCAGTCAATCAACCAAGCACGCACACACGCACCGCGTCCACATCCTTCACATGCTCCTACAAATCTACAATGTACACCGCCCAGCACAACGCGGGCAGCACAGCCAGCAGCCAGCAGCCAACCGACGACGCCGATCCCTACCCTCGGCCGTCGCGAAGTGCTCGTAAGCTCGTATGCGCACGCACGCACGCCCCACGTATACAGCCTCGTGTCCCGGTGCGTGGACCATCCTTTTCCTGACTCGTCAACGTGTGGCTGTGGTTCTTATTGGCTTGAGAGATGCTGGCTGGTAGGTATGTAGGGGGAGGGGAAGTCGGCGTGGCCGAGCTATGTAGCTGGACGGAGCTCGTGAGTTGAGTTGAGTCGAGTCGGCTGGCTGGCTGGCTGGCTGGTTGGTTGGCTCGCTTCGAGTCTGTGTTTGAAGACGTTTCGGAGTCTGGAGAAGGGGCCGGGGGGAGGGTGGGTAGGGTGTTGGCTGACTGATTGATTGACTGGTGATTGACTGGTGATTGACTGGTGATTGACTGGTGATTGACTGGTGATTGACTGGTGATTGACTGGTGATTGACTGGTGATTGACTGGTGATTGACTGGTGATTGACTGCCGAAGTAAAAGTCGCTGGTAAAGTGCGAAACTCCCTGCTCATGTGTGAAGTCGACGGATGAATGCGTCCGTAGTCGAGACGAGCGAGGACAGGCAGTGCGATGATTGTCGAGAGTGCCGCAGACGTTCGTGCATCTGCTAGTTGGCCAGCCTGTTGTCCGGTTTGCGAGCATAGACGACGGCCCTACAACACCCACCACCAACGTCAGTCAGCCAGTCCCTCAGTCAGCGAGCCGGTCAAACCTCAACACTCACACATCCTGATACGCATGCACGCGCCTGTCCCTCAACGCGGCCCTCACCCTCCTCATCAACACGCCGACCTCCCCCTTCGACCACCCCAGCCACCGCGTCAGCAACAGCAAACTCCACCCCTCGAGCCCCGCCTCCCACTGCAGGCGGTTCCACACGCCGCGCGCGCGCAGCCCCGCCGGCCGCGCCATCCACCCGCCTATCGGCCACTTCCAGCGCCGCTGCGTCGCCGCGGCGAAGCCGGCGCTGCGGATGTGTTGGGCCATCTCGTCGACGGTGCGCAGCGACTTGCCTGCCGCGTCGCCCGCTGCGAGAAGTAGTTTGCTCCATGTTGTCAGTGCTGAGGTGCGCGGCAGCGTGCCGTCTTCGCTTTGCGGCGCGAGGCTGACCTCGAGCTGCTCGATGAGGCCGCCGGGCTTGAGGGCTCTGGCACAGCGTCCGAGTTAGCACCGTGTCCGGCGATGCGGGGTGTATGGCAAGGGGGGGTGTCGAAAGAAAGCAGACTCTCAAAGCCTAGCTGCGGCAACGAACGACTACTTCCTGAGCGCAATTACAGTGGTACATTCATGCTTCTCGAGCGCAGGCACAGCAGTAAACGGATGCTCCTCAAGGGCAACTTTAGAATCCCATGAACGCTCCCTAGACGCACTCCTGTCGCCAGGAGGTCTACTTTCTTTCGACAACCACCGCGGAGGGGAAGGGTGTGCTTACTTGAAGCACTCGGCATAAAAGGCCGGCCAGTCGGCGACGCTGCCGTACAGACAGCGCACGTGGATGTAGTCGAACGACTCGGGCGCGTACGTCCACGGCTGCGTGCAGTCGTCGACTTCGAAGCGCAGGTTCGCCGGCACGGCGCGCGGCTGGATGGGGCTGAGGTCGGTGCCGATGACGTCGGCGGACGGGAAGGCGTCGGCGAAGGCCATGGCCCAGAGACCGGTTCTGTGGGCGGGAACGGTGCGGCGTCAGTCTCTCCGTACTTGATGTTGCGGCGCGGGATGCGAGGGGGAAAATAGGGGCAGGAAGGGGGGCGGCCAGGGGGTGGTTGGTTGGTTGGTTGGTCTCGGGTTCGGGGCTCGGGGTTGGGCAGGCCCGTGGCGTACCCTGTCCCGACGTCGAGCACGCGCTGCGGCTGGTCTCCGATTGGCGCGAGGAACAGCTGCCCGTCGAGCGTCAGGTTGCACAGGTGGTGGCAGATGTCGAGCTGCTCGGCCTGCTGCTCGTCGTTGGGGCTCCAATACTCGCCGAAGCGGTACGCGTTATAGCGGCGCCCGTTTTCGTAGGGGTAGTCCCATATGCAGGAGCGGAGAGACGTCGTGTCGCTGCGGTGGTCAGCGCGAGAACGTGTTGAGGCTTGCTGCTGTCTCGACTTACGACGATGTGTCTGCTTTGACGGTGGGTGAATCGCTTTCTTCCGAGGTCTCATCCTGTGGTGTCGTTGGTATGGTGTTAGGCGGCGTCTGATTGTTGACATACCGCATAGCAGTGGTTGTTATTTCGCGAAGATTCCGGCATCGTGACTCAGTCTCAATTGCATTCTGGTCGAACGATGCCTCTTGTGGCAGCATGCAAGGACGGTTGTCAAGTGTAGGTCGGTCGTCGTGGGCGTTTCTGCAGTGGTTAGACCGAGAAAGATGCAGACGGGATCGGCCTCGTTGTAGCAGCGAGAACTTTGGACTGCGTGAAAGATAGAAAGAAGCTTTTACTCCGCGCGGAGCCGGCAGTTTCCATCCAGGAACAAGTAACGAGGGGCATCAGACAGCGAAATGAGATGGAGCTGGAACAGAGAGGTTCGGCCCGGAACTGAGGGCGCGAGGCGGAGATATGACTCCCACGTCATGTCGCGTGGGATTGGCGCAGACAGAGGACCGGACTGATCGGAGACGGGTCGCAGAGCAACGGTAGACCCCTGCAGCCGAGTTCGCGACTCGGATTGGTCGCATGTACAATTTCAAACGCAGGGGAGCAAGGCCGAGGTGGAACACAAATTGCGCTCTCTTCTTCCGGCCTTTGTGTTTGGCACGCGGGATGCGGACGGCGGGAGCTTGCCGTCGCGGTTCCGCTGCGGGCTCGGGCGTTTGGTGTCTGATGCCGTTTCTGACCTCATCACCCCGTTCTTCTTCGTCGGGTTTCTTCTTCTGCGTTTCGGATCAGTGTTTGAAGCAGTCAGTGAGTGAATGAGCTTACCAAAAATTGCAGTAGCTGAGGCTTGCTGAATAAAACACACAAAGGAATGGATCTCCAGACACATCAAGTCACCCGTCCAAGACTCCAACAGCCGCAATCACCCATCCTTGACGGGGCGTGGGAAGAAACCACAATTAAAAGGCTAAGGTATAGAACTCCAAGTGATTCCGCCCACCTAAACAACCTACCCATCGTCGCCAACGCCCAGCCAATGATGTCAACGGTGACAATAGTCCAAGAAAGTAGCTAGTCCATGTTTTGAACTCTCAATCCCACGCATCGCCCCATCCGTCATCCATGTCCTCCTCCTCTACTGCCTTCTTCTTCTCTTCCACCTTCTTGACCTCTTTCTTGACGATCGTCGTCTTGGCTTTGCTGGCCGGCACAACCGGCGTCGTCTTCTTCACCGCTGCAACTGGTTTTGTTGTGGGCGCTTTGCTAGTCGTACTTGGTTTGCTCAACCCCTTTGGCAACGGCTTCTTTGCTGCCTGTTTTGCCTGAGCCTGTGCCGTCAACCACCCTGCAAAGTCGGGTTCGCCCTTGTCATCAAACGGAACAGATGGCGCGGGCGTGGCCGCCGTAGGTGTTGCAAATGGGTCGTGGTCGTCGTCCGCATTTCCCCAAGCATCCAAATCGGCATTGTCATCATCTCCGCCAAAGTCGTCGCCCCATTCGGCACCAAAGTCCTCGGGCTCGGGCTCGGGCGTGGCGCCTGCAGTTGCCGGGAGCGAGGTGCTCGAGGCCAAAGCAAAGGGGTTTGCAGGTTTTGTGGCTTGGCGATGGAGGGCTGACGCGGTCGAGGTCGAGGAAGTAGGTCGGGCGGCAAGTGGGACAGACGACGAACGAGAATCGGTTTGCGAAGAAGTGGGAGCTCCACCGCCGTTGGTGTGTGGTTGAATATCGCCAGTGGCTGCTGCAAGCTTGTTGGTGAAGCTGGAAATGGCCCAACCAGCCCACGAGTTTTCTTGCTGAGGGGTACTCATGCGCGGCGTAGGACCATTGGCTGAAGTGGTCGAGGCAGGAGGTATGGCGGTCTCCGGGAGGGTGGCTTGGTATTTTCGAATGCGGTTGAGATAGGCGTCAAGGGTCTTGTTTGCTTGATCACGTACAAGCTTTTCCTTGTCTACAAGCGCCGGGCATAGTGCGGGAAGAAGCTTGTTCGCGCAGTCATCTTCGCTGTACAAATCCGACGTTGCTGCGAGGGCGAGGAGAGCGGCGTTGCGGGCGTGGACGAAGGGATCGCGCAGAGCACGAGCAAAGGCTGCTGTCAGCACCTTGGTGCGAGTCTACCAGTTGTCAGCAACATGAAAGCACTTCAAACGATATACGTACACTCGCTCCCAGGTTCCGTGCAATCTTGCCCAAACAAATGGTTGTGTTTGTCCTGATTCCAGGCTCAGGGTCATTTGCCGTCTTAGCGAGATGTCGAAGGAGGTCTCCATTCACAATCCGATCCGAAAGCTTTGGTACCAGGGTAAGAACCGCCTTGACTGTCTGCTCACGCATGACTGGCGCCGTGTCAGAAAAGCCAGTGACCATTTGCGGAAAAATCTTGTCCGTGACAAGCTTGTTTGGTAAATGGTCAATCATCAGGGTGAGGTTGTCGAGTAAAAATATGCGGATAGCCCTGTCTGGACTCTGGAATAGTCGAACGATGACGGGCGTAATTTGAGATTCATATTCTTCATCCGACAGCTTTTGGGCAATTTTCATAACCAAACCAAAGACCTTGGGGCCGCCGCCCCCAAACTCGACAGACTTGAGGAGCTCAGGAAGCACTTTTGCCTTGAAGAATTCTTCGGGAAAATCATCCGTCACCTCTTCCAACTGGCTGAGCAACTCTTCCCTCTCAATCTCGCCCTTGAGCCCAAGGTTCTCAATGCCTTCAGAAAGAGAAATGATGGGTGTCTGGAAAAATCCGCCTGCGCGCTGCCCTTGGTCGAGAAACTGGCCCACGCTCGATCGTGACTTGGGGCTTGGGTTGATTAATCTCCTGTAGCTCATCTGCATGGTCGATGGGACTCGTTTGGGTTGCCCAAGCTGGTCGCCACCCGGAAACCCGCCGTTGAAGGCTTCGTAGACCAAGATGCCGTAATTGTAGGCGTCAACGGCCGTGACGGGGTTCCGCCTGATGGAGTCCCAGCCACCCTGGGCGATCTCAGGGGGTGCGTAGCGACCCGAATCTGGTACCAGGCCTCCGTATGTGTAAATGACTGCGTCGTCCTCCTTAACGGAACTCAAGACGTCGAAGCCGCCCAATTTCCACTCGCCGCTTTCGCTGGTGTACACTGAGGATGCGCGGACGCTTCCATGGACCGAGGAAGCTTCTGCATTGAGGAATTTGAGCGTCTTTGCAACGTTGTACAGGCCCCATTTGATCGTCCCTTCAGATAGGGATTGTCTGCGAACGTGCCAGGTCAAGGGTGTGAGGCGCTCGGTTGCGATGTAGATGTATGTCTCGGTCTCGACCGTATCCAGAACTTTGATCACGCCAGGATGTCGCATGGTTCGCAGTTTACGGAGCGCATTCTTCGCAAGGGGTAATCTCGACTTGTTGGCGGTAATGTCAAAGGAAAAGATGCTGCATTTGGAGCCATCGTCCTGTGAAGCATGTTAGCCATATATCAAAGCAGCACCAGTAGGCCAATCCTTACTCGCTTCGTGCCATTATGAAGGGTCCAAATGGACTGGTCAATGTCGACGACATCCCCGAAAGAGTAACCAAAGGCTGGGCCTTTGGCAATGGCGGAAGCGACAGCAGACTTGAGAAAGTCCATGAGGCTTCAGGCGGCGAGTTGAAGCTCTCAGACCAAGGGACGAGGGTTGAACAAAGCTAGACCTTTAGTCTGGATCCAAGAGAGTTGAAGCACCGCGGCCATGATCCATCATCCCCACACTCGTGAGCTGTTCGGCCAGCGGTTGCCAAGGCGCTACGGCTACGCGGGTGGCCCGAGCGTCAAAGCGAGTGAGTGCCCTGAGCCCTGAGCCCTGAGCCCTGACGCGCAGCGCGTAACCTACCCGAACCATCCGTTTCTCCATCCTGGCCCTGCTCTTCTGCAAGTAACGATATTGACGAAGAACGACGCAAAAACTTCACCCTCTCTCGCGCTCAATCTGCTCGCAGTCTCGTACGTCTCGATTCTTCTGTCTTTCTTTCCAGTGTATGTCATATTCCAGCTGTTCACCACACCCAACCCTCCATCAATGATGAGTATGGTAAAAGGTCTGATCGCAAAGCCGCCTCATGGTTCTTGATGGACCCTTCTTCGCTAGCCAGCATGCTGAGGACGCTTCAATATCGTGCTGCTGCTCGGATGATTTGCCAATGAGCTCTCGTCCCGATCCCGACAGACGCCTTTCCGCGGCTGTTGGATCACACTGAGAGAGCAAATCAATCTCCAAGTCTTGCAACTTTATGGAGCTCGAGTCCAAAAGCTGCCTCCACGGGCTTGAGTTAATGGCTGTTGCACACACCTAAAAATCAACAGCTCAGCTTTCTGGTTCCGGGAAAACTCTCAATCTGGCATACCTGATGAGCTTGCAAAATGCACCATTCAAGCCGAGGCACTGGCCCTGCAACGTTGGGAAATTCTCGAACCTTTGGAGGTCGAAATGACCATCTTAAAACTGAAAAGATCTGAGATGACGAGTCGCAACTTTCACGTCGTTCTTTGCTGGCTGCAACACTCTGCTAATTTGCTACCAAAACTAGCTCTGATTCGGTCTCCACACAACAATCGATTTGCCAAGCGGTCGACAAACAATTGCGCCTAAATGGATTACTGTTGACAAAACTCCCACTGGCCTCTGTTAGGGAGTATCAATCCAGAGGGTGCCCAGGGACGAGCCATGGGTAACCCAAACATGGATTGGTCTCCGGTCCGAAAGACGGGCAGTGCAAGACCAAGGGAGAGTCCCTCCTACTCTCCTTATCGAGCCGACGACCAAAGAGCATACGACTCGGATGGCTACAGGCCAGGTAGACCGGGACCATACTCAACCACGACTAAACCTCCATTCGGAAAGGTTTCCCCCCGACGGCCCTTCGAGCCAACTCCAACTGATCGCTATCGACATGACGACTTCCACCAGCCCTGGAGCCCTCGTCGACGCATGGAAGATGGTCATCAAATGCGCAGTCCTCGTCCTTCCGGCCTGTTTCAAGACTTTAATCGGCCAAGCAACAATCGTCCTCGCCCGTTCCAAGACAGCCCACCCAGCAGCCCTCGTCCTCCTCGACCAAACGGTCCTCGTTCAGATCCTTTCGACGACGAGTACTTTGACTCTCGTCCGCAACCAAGTGGATCAGCAGAAAGGAAAGGGTTTATGGAGGGTCCAAACTTCGTTTCCAACAGCAGCTTGACGTGGAAGAGGCCGACGAGCCGTGACTCTTCTAGGTCCAAGTCAAGCCGTCAGCCCTACAATGGTTCAGGGAGCGAAAATCCACCAAGATCAAGTGGCCCTGTATCAAGCCTCGTATCTGGGTCCGTAGGAATGACATTTGCAGAGCAGGACTTCCAAAGACAACTTGTCGAAGGAAGAAGTTGGGTAGTCACTAGAGAAGAGCTACCTGCGCTCATGACGCTCCCTCACATTTTCATCTCTGCCAGACACGTACCATACAAGTCTACTGCCACGCCTCATATCGCGAGGTTACTGCGCTCAGCACACAAAGAGGTTAGGGTGCAAGGCTGTGTTGATGGGTACTATCTTAGTTTTCGGAATAACAGCGACGGCAGAGCTGGGCTACGGCGCTGTGTGGAGAGGCACGACCGTACACTTCTCTTCAATAAGTTTGAAATGGTCATGGAGCCTCACCTTCCTGGTTTGGACAGCTCATCATCGCAAGACTTACCGCCTGTTACCCACGCACAGCAGCAGAAGAGCGCCGAGATGTCGCGCGAACGCAATCTGCCTCCAGCCTCGACTGCTTCTCCCGCTCAGACGACCATGTTGAATCGACACAGTCCGCGCCCAGATACTCTTCAAAAGCCAAGCGACAATATCTCCAGTGAACGAAATTTGTCTCTGAACAATCCTCACCAGCAAAACCCCGAGATGTCGAGCCAGCACAATGTGTCCCCGAATGTTCCTCCCACCAGGACCATGAAACCTCCCGATCGTAACCCGAACACCCCTCGCCAGCAGATCACCAAGACCTCAAACCAACACAACCTGCATCCGAATCCTCTTCAGAAGCAGGGCTCCAAAATCCCGCGCCAACGACTCGATGAAGCTGAAGACATTGCAATTCAGGGTGCTGCGTCACGCGTGACGCCCACCGAAAAGGTCATGAATTTCCTCCAACAGTGTGAGAACAGCGGGGTGGTGGCCATCTTCGATCATGCCAAGGCGTGGGGCTTGCCCAAGGGCCGCCCAGGCTGGAGTGTCAAGCTGAAGGTGGACGAGCTCGAGATTGGCGATCTCGGTCCTCACCCAAGCAAGATCGATGCCAGCGCCGCCATTGTTGGTCGCGGTTTCCGCCTTTTGAAGCAGGCACTACAGGCACAGGATCGCAAATCACCAGCCAAGCGTGAGAGCCCCGAGGGTCCGGAGGCTTCGACAGATGATACCACGGTCGAGTCAGCTGCGGCCAATGCAAACATACGCAGGCTCCAAGAGGACATGAATTCGCGTCTTTCAAGGGCAAAGGAGCTGGAAGATTGGTTGGTCGCGAATCCAACAGCCGAAGAGGCGACGATCGAAAGAAGCCGTGGTTATTACAATGACATCATGGACAGAGTTGAGGGAATCCGGCAGGAGATTATCAAACTTGGTGGTCTTCCGGCGAGCACAGAGGAGAGGCATGGCGCTGATGAATCGTCGCCGCCTCCAGAACCTCTTCCACGTGCCTCTTCAGACAAGGAGCTTGGTGGTCTTCCAGCGAGCGCAGAGGTGGGTCATGGCGTTGATGAATCATCGCCGCCTCTAGTCAAGCAGCCTCCTCCACTCGCCTCTGTAGACAATGAACCTGGTGCTCATTCGGCGAGCGCAGAGAGTCACGGCTCTGATGAATCGTCGCCACCTCTATTCAAGCAGCCTCCTCCCCTCCCCTCTGCAGACAAGGAACCTGGTGTTGATCACCACTTGTTCACATCTCGGGACTCGATTTCTGCCACAGACCATGGACAAGCACGACACATCAATGAGCCGACCAGAAGGAAAAGCACCACAACACTTTCGGATGCTTCAGAAGCCAGCTCGAAAAC
Source organism: Phyllosticta citrichinensis (assembly GCA_038380885.1). NCBI lineage: Eukaryota > Fungi > Ascomycota > Dothideomycetes > Botryosphaeriales > Phyllostictaceae > Phyllosticta > Phyllosticta citrichinensis. Next base: position 539,300 of record JBBWUH010000001.1, on the reverse strand, counting down.
CAAGGTAACTCGATGTGCATACTGCAAAACCAAACATTTTCCGTCGTACAATCCGAAGAAAATTTGTTCTGGCTGTCGAAGGGCGTACTGTAGCTCCTGCTGGAAAACAGAGTCAGCAAGGGCACCAGACAGGTAAGATATCTCTACAAACACGTGTTACATGGCTGACGTTTTGGCAGTAATGCTGAACCAGAAAGCTGCCGGCACTGTGTCAAAAGCAACACTCAAATGCTCTCGACCAACCATGAGAGCCACTCAGTCGCCGAACAACCCATTGCTCCCAAGACATCTGAGCCAAAAGTCACGACGCCTCCGGTGGATATCCCTCAACCAGCTCAGTCTACAGAACTCGAGACACGCGAAGCACCTTCTCCAATATGCCATGACGAGCGCCTGGAAAACGAACACAGAGAAGGACCAGCAGAGACTTCAAGCCAGGCTGAGAAGAGGCTTCTGGAACGCTCGGAATCAAACCGCGGCGAAGCTCCAGCAGCTTCTCCAAGTCACGCAGAGATACGAATGCTTCCAGATCCCGATCAAGCTGAACGCAGTGATGCTCCAGCAGCATCTCCAAGTCACACAGGCACAGGAACTATTCCAGGTGGCGTGCAAACCGACCGCACGGAGGCTTCAGAGCTGTATCTGAAGAAGCTTTCAGGTATCAATGGACTTTCATGGTCTGACTTGTTGGGATTTGCGCTTGTGGACAATGGAAACCGTGGAATGACCGTGAACGAGATTTCAGCCTGGATTGATGACAACTTTCGGGACGCTGCTAGCCGACCAAAGTCATCAAGCGTCGGAGCTACGTTGTCTGGAGTTTGGCAAAAACATCGGTTTTCTCATGTCATGAACTCCAAACCTTCACGATATTACGCATCAGATGCATTCTCCCAGAATTGCACAGAGCGTCTGTCGCAACTGCGGGCACAAGCCCGCTATATCGTAAAACTTCCTTTCACGCAATTCCATAAGCTGGGAGTCGAGAAATCAGCCGTCCAGGGCAATGAGACGACAGGTCCACAGGGCACTCAAAACATGGATGGAACTCAAGAGACGAACGAAAAGAACCTCAAGCGGCCCAGAGAAAAGGGTCATGAAGAGGTGCCAACATCCAAGGCGCCTCGGAAGTTTGCCTACAGAGCTCGAAAGTCGGCAAGCAATGGCAAACGTCTTCAGCCACCTGTGAAACAGGGGTCTGTGAGGATCTCAGCTCCTGCGTCGGGACCCGATGGGGTTTCTTCAGCGGGTTCCCAGTCCGAGGCAACCCCTGGGCCTGTTGAAAACCAGGAACTTGGATTTGCGCCGAAGAGTGTGGAGGTCATCAGCCTGAGTTCGGATAGCTCTTCGGACGAGTCGAGACCTGTCTCTCCGGCGCCTTTGTCTGCTCCCCGCGACTCGTTGCGGTCTGTCTCTCCGGAACCTGTCTCTGCTCCGCCCGACTTGTCGCGACCTGTCTCTCCGGCATCTGACTCTGACCCCCTTGACTCGCCGCAAGACCCTCGCATGGCTTTTGCCCTGGCCACTTTGGAAAGAGCCAAAAGCCTGCCTGGGTCACGTCCAGTGACCATGCCAGAGGACTTGGTCGTCAACGGTTTCTCAAAGGAATTACAGGACAGACTCACGGCCCGCTACAAGGCCGAATACTGCAACGCTCCAACGATAGTCAAAGACCTGGCCAAAGAGGCGCCAGCATTCTGTCCCCCGCCCTTTGACCGTGAAGCCAAGATTGCGGAGATCAAGGCACGTCCTAAACGTAAAGCGCGTCTCGAAGCGCTCAACGCCAAAGTGGACGCTCCGCGCCTCCTGCACGCCCGCCAGGAGCGCCCGCGCGACGCCATCCACAAGGAGGAATACCGCCCTCTCCCACCGGCATACAAACCGCCGCCGCCAGGCGCGTGGTCTCTTGGCTTTGGCGCGACACACGACTTGACGGCATCGCAGGAGACGGACGACGTGGACATGGACGCGGACAACGAGGCGCCACGACGCAAGGAGAGAGGCCACTTCGAGGCAGACGACACGGACGTGGACATGGATGCGGACAACGAGGCGCCGCAGCCCAAGGAGAAAGACTACGTCGAGACAGTCGAGGAATGGCTCGGGGGCCCACCAGCGGACAGCGTGACGTACATGATTACCGACAGAGGCAAGCTGGCTTTTCGTGAGAAGGCCGTGCTGAACAGAGACGGCAGGATGCCACGGCCCCGCAAGGTGTGGGTTGTCCCTGACTGAACAGGTCGTGAGACTGCGCGTGCCTGAGTGCGCTTGGCTGGCTGGGAGGAGTTTGAGGGCGGTGGCCTCTTTCTGACATGGAGCATTGGACAACAAGGTTACGATGAAGACTGGTATACCGGGAGCATTCGTCACCCACGAATGGCACGGAAAACGACGGTCAACACGGTAAACGAGACCGTATATTACCTGATGGCGGCAAAGGGCTTTGTTTTTCAGGACGACGGAGCAAAAAGGCGTTCTCCTTTTACAGGAGCACTGGATGACTGGATGACGGCACGATGAGACGACAGGATGACGGAATCACGAAATGACGGAACGATTGCTTGGCTTGCTTGGCTTGCTGGTGATGAATGCTTCATGGACGGCACACCAAGCAAGCAAGCAAGCGTACAAGATGGAAACGAAGATCTGGAGTTTCTCACTTTCTCGTGGGCTCAAACTCCCCTGGCGTGCGTAGGAAAGAGGCGTTGAAAAGAATAGCTAGCTCAGACAGAAAAGGCGAGTAGAACACAAATGATACCCAAGCCGCATGACGACATGACAGTCACTGCCATTTTCCCTTCTGCGCAGTGTGCAGTGCTACTGCGGGTGTGAATGCTCCTTGGCGCGATGCAGTAGCTGCATATGAAGGCTTCTTAGTACCTTGCAAGAACAGTGCGTTCTCTGTCAGCCAGCCTAACGGCACAGGAAGCTGCCCAGAAACTGTGAAAGAGGCAAAAAACAAGGACAAAGAGAGATGAAAAAGGAAGAGAAAGCGGCGATGATGATGCTGTGTAGAGTTGTGGAGACAAAGGACAGCTTTAGGTGCACAACACATATAGCGCGCCGTTTGGTTTGGATGGATGGACTGACGAAAGGAGCATTGGGAATTCTCGCTCTGTGTGACAGTAAGTACGGAGAGCACTACGGAGAGACGGTCGGTCATCGGCGTGCGTGGGATGGACAAATAGTGGCAGCCCGAGCGCTAGCACGGCGTGGCTATGGCATAGAACGGCATGATATAGCCGTGTGGCAGCAACAGTAGTTGCAATAGTCGATCATAGGTACGTTAGTAGTAGCAGCATCACCACCAGTACCATCGTCACCAAAGAGTCAGTCAATCAGTCAACCAGTCTACCTCTCCGCATACAATCTACACCGCGCGCCTAATCCACCAATCGACAGACCACCACCGCGACCGCTGCCGCCGCCTTTCCCTGGTCGGTCGAGCGCGCATGTACCGATGGACGACGGATTAGAGTTGGAATCAGAGTGGTGGCACGTGGGCAGGGAAGGTTTCCCACTCTACCATCCCATACCCTACTGCTGGCCCGAGCTGTGCTATAGTTAGCGGAGCGAGGGAGATGCGGTGGAGGGTTCAACGCTGCGTGGTCGGCTGCCGCCTTGGCAACGAGTGCAGGGCAGGCGAGCAAGCAGACGAGCAGGAGGTCTACCGGCCGCCGGCGTCGTCGTCCACATGGTAGTGCAGTGTAAGATAGGTAGGTAGGGAGGTAGCCAGTGCAGCCTACTCAGGCGCCATGCGTGGAAACAATAGTGGCGCTAGGGCGCTGCACGGGGGACGGGGATGATGCGTGGGAGAGGAGAGAACCAAGGACGTGTGCCTCCTTCTCCTCCTCTTCCTTTTCATTCTCGCTGTCTCGCCTTGCTGCAGCATCTGTAGCGGGCAGCGGTCGAGTCAATAAGGCAGCAGCAGCAGCAGCAGCAGCATTAGGAGAATCGGTGGCAATTGTCAGGCTCTCAAAGATTCCAAGCCAGACCAGACACGAGCAGACGAGGAGAAGGCGAATAATGGACCAGGAGCAGGAGGCGAAAGGCAGGAAGTAAGGATCATGCCCAAGGACGAACAAGAAGCGGGAAGGAACAAGACAAGGTAGACAGACAGGCTGGCAAGAAGCTTATGCATCCGTCATCCGCCATCCGCAAGGAATCCGCCAGCCTCAGGCACACGGCGGCCGGCAGAGGAAACGCCCGCCTCGTCGCTCGCATGCTCGCACGAGGAGCTAGACACACATCGCAACTGTTTCCTAGCGGTCGTCCTGTAGCGAGTGTCGAGAAACGCGGAGACTGATGGATAAAGAAGGAGGAGTCCGACTCGACCACAGTAGCCGGGATGGATCATGGGGCAAGGCACTACGGCGGAACCGTGCGCTTCCCGTCAAGGTTGCGGTGGCCGGCCGCTCGTGCCGCTCGCAAGGTTGGCTTTAGACTTTTTTTGTTCTTGGGCCATATGGTTTCTTCTTTTAGATGGCTGTGAACAGCCTTTTTCCCTGCAAGGCTCGCCGGGGGAGCTAGAGCCAGCGAGGTGCCTTGAGACGGCGACCAATGACTTGTGCAGAAAAAGGGGTTGCGCAGAAGAGGAGCGAGGGGGGCTGTGTATGTGGCAAGCAAGCAAGAGGATATGATCTTGTCGTCGTCTGCTCAGCCCTGCCGTGGAGGCGCGGGCGTCTGGTTGGTGGCCACTGTTACAGCAGCGACAATGATGGGGCGAGGGCGCGCCCAATGAACGGACCTGGCACCTGGAGATGTGCGGGTGGTGGGCCAAGGGCTGTCCCTGTCTTGTCTTGGTGCAAGTGCTGAGACCCTGGAGGGCGGCCGTTGGATGACGGTCGTATCGAATGCTCCCTGTGGGTTGGGTTGGGTTGGGTTGTGGTGTTGACTTGACTGCGCGCACAGGAAGGAGAGAAGGGGGGCCCACCTTGCGCAACCAACCAATGACTCGACTCGTCGTCGTCAACCCTCTTTGCTGCTCTCCTCGTATCCCGTCCCTCGCTCCTTGTCGGCCGTTTTTCATGCGTCAAGCTCTGCTCACAATCTCATCTCCAAAATCCTCATTTGCGTCTGTTCGGCCGACGCCAAGACCAACCCGGCACCCAGCGCTGCTCGAACGTCTCCGCTCGGTACGAACGACGACGCGCGTCGCCCTGGACATGCAGCCTGCTCGAGCGCGCAGTGATGCGATCGGAGAAAGAAAAGCAGACGGAGGGAAAAAGATTGATCTTGGGTGGGTGCAAGCGACGCGACGGACGGCAGCCCTACGGGCCAAGCACAGCCCATCCAGGAGACAGCCAGCCCTGTCCTGGGTGGAGTCGTCGAGAAACGACTTTTGCTGCCCTCGCCAGCCCTGTGAGCTGACCGGGTCCCAGTGCCGGCCCCGCTACCTTTCAGAGCCAACCGGCTGCCATCCGTCGGGTGCGAGCTCAGAGCTGTGACGACTCACCTCCTCCGTCATACCCCAGCCCAACCATGAATGCGCCCAACAAGTCCCTCGAAACAACATCTTCTCCATCGACTGCTCCATCCTCCAGCTCAGTCTGCCAGCTAGCTAAATTCAGGGTCCACGACAATGCCGACCGACAGCCAAGCCACGGCAGCCTGACGACGCACGTGCCTCGTACGTAGACGGTCGGTCGTGATACTGAAGGGGCCACATTATGTCCATCGTTTGCGTATACGGCAGTATCTTAGTCGTGACGTTTGCGGAGAACGAGACGAACAAGAACGAACAAGAGCCTGAACACCCACACCCACGCTCCATGCACAGGCCGCCGACCCATACACACGCCGTCTCAGTCTCTCGTCCGTCTCTCGTCTCGTCTCGTGGCCCTCGCGCGCCTAACGGACGGCTCGCGGACGCCCGCCGCCAGACCATATCCGCTGCCTGCCTGCTCTCTGCCAAAAACTTTGCCCTTTTGCTTTTGCGCAGAGATACGAGGGCGGCCAAGGCACGCATGGGGGCATGCGCGCACGCCGCCCGTTGATTGCTTGCTTGCTTGTTTGTGATGGGATGACCGGCAGCTAGGCCAGGAACCTGAGAAGCGCAGGCACACAGCGAGCAAGCAGGCAAGCAGGCAGGCATCGTCGAACCGAGCTTGTCCATCCATCCATCTATCTATCCATCTAGGGAGGTAGGTATCTATCTCGCCGTCCACCCCAGCCACTCGCCCACCCACCCATCCACCCATCCAGCCCACCGCCGCACATCTCCCTCTCCCTCTCTCGCTCGCTCCCTTACACACACATCACTCAATCGCGATTGCGTGATTGGCCAACAGGACACAATTTAGGGTTTCGGGCCGACGGACGGACGAGAGATATGGGATGGATGCGGAGACGGGCCTAGGATCCGAGCTAGGCAGGCCAGACTAGGCTTGGCGCTTTTCTATATTGTATACTGTACGCTTTGGATTGGACGGGGGAATCTGGGGGTTTTGTCTGGGTGCCCGCCCGGCGCGTTAGGAGGGAGGGAGGGCGGGAAGGGGGGTCGGGTAAATAGGAGTCTAGGTACCTACGTACCTACCTGATCTGACTGTGTGTTTGTATGTATGTATTCGTGTGATGAGCGGGTAAATGGAGACATGGAGAAAGTCGTTCGCTGCACGGTATTTGCTCCGAAGAACTCTAACTACTGCTGCTATTCGATGTAATGAGGGTAGTGGTATATCACTATCCATTGTCGCGTTTATGATGGATGTAGTCCGCATACACACAGCTACGGATCAGACAAACAGTGGCAGCAGTCGGAAAGAGCCTCTCTCTCTTCTCCCTCGTAGCAGCTAGCCTATCAGTCAGGGCGCGACATTCCACACTCCACTGTATCTACCTCTACATCTAGCACTGATCTCCAATTCAACCCATCCGCGCATTCAGCCTAAACGGAGCACGGCCTACAAAGAGTAAGTGTGTCCGCCTTGTGTGTACAGTACACGGGCGGACGAATGCTCCTACTGCGTTCTTCTCTGTTCTCTGTTCATCTTCAGATGTTGATTTGATGCTGCTTATTTGTTTGCTTCTCCGCTATTCCTCTCTCGTGCTAGTTGATGGCTTACTACGGCGGGATGAATGCTCCTTAGGTGCATTGGTCGGCCTGCCGCTACCACCACCGGCGCCGCTGCTGACAGACCCCCAAACCGACTGTCTCCCTCCCCTCCCCTCCCCACGCGCCAGCAGCCTACCGCATCGACCGCCCAGGGAAAAAAGACAGCGCTGCAAAAGGCCGCCGCTAAACGGCGCCGGTGGCAGTCTGCCCAACACCAACAGCCGCGGGTCGCGCCCCATGCGCCTTTTAGCAGCAGCTATCTTCCTCCCCGGTCAACTCCGACTCCGACTCCGACAGCAACGACCACTACAACGACGACGATGACGATCCGGGGGGCATCGACATCGACACGTTCCCGGCGGCGGCGGCGGCGGCGGCGGCGGCGGTGGGGACCGCGACCTTGCGCACCTCGTCGATGCGGCCCTTGGCCAGACTGATGGCGGGCACGACCCAGGCGCCGCACGAGCAGCGCATGCCCTGCCACGCGTACTTGCCGACGTGGGCGCGGCACTTGGGGTTGGGGCACTCGAGGCGGCCGTCGAGTTTGCCTTGCTCGAGTTCGGGGCGCATCCAGCTGAGGGGGTCGACGAAGTAGTGGGAGCAAAGTTGCTGCTGTTGTTGCTGTCGTTGTTGGTGGTGGGAGGTCGAGGATGTGGAAGTGGTGGTGGTGGTGGTGGTGGTGGTGGTGCTGCTGCTGCTGCTGCTGGGTTTGCCAGGGTGCTCGTTGATGAAGGTGGATGTGGCTAGTGGCCGTCTAGTGAGGAGGGGCGCGGTCAGCTGCCATTCATTGCTCAATCAATCAATCAATCAATCAATCAATCAATCAATCAATCAATCAATCAATCATGCCATGCCATGCCATGCCATGCAGCGTGGCCTAGTCTGGCCGGGGACGCCTGATATCGACGGTAGATTGAAGCCAAGGTAGGAGACGATGTGGTGATAACGACGACGGTGGCGCCAACGAGAGGGAGAGGGAGAGAAAGAAAAAAAAAAAAAAAAAGGGCCAGGTCAGGTGCCCGACCGACAACGGAGACGGACAGCGGAGCCAAGGCTACAACGGCCAGGGCTGACAAGGCGCATCGCATGGCATGGCACGCTCGGGCCGTTGACAATCTGGAGGAGGGGAAGGCGAGCGGAGGGGAGCGAGCGAAAGAAATGGGGGGGGGGGTAGGGGGGGGCCCGCGCGCGTACCTGCATTTGCGGCAACGGAGCTCGAGGGCAGCCTGCTGATTGTGCTGCTTCTGAGGGAGATGGTGGTGGTGCTCGTCTTCGAATCTGATCTTGTCGGCCTCGGGGGCCATGCCGCACGCGCGGCTGAGCTCGACCTCGCGCTGGTACAGCCAGCGCTGATATGCGGGGCTGGCTTGGACGTCGTCGGGCGTGCCCATGGCGTGGTATATTTCGAGTTGTTTCATGAAGCCTTCGTTTGGCTCGCATAGGGCCCTGGCCTGACGCACCTGGTCCAGAGCCTCGTGGGGCGTGATGTGATGTTTGTGCATCAAGTAGGCCATAACACAGGTGGCGGAGCGGGACTTGCCCATTGCACTACAGACAGGGGGTTTCTCGAGTTGGCACACGTACGGACTATTCCTTCTTCAACGGCGCTTGCAGCAAGGGAAAGAAACTAAAAGCAGGCCATGGCATGCCATGTCATGGCATGACGGGCACCGCTTCGCTGTACCACCAACACTACCATCACCCACTCCGGCCTTCCAGATACCGCGAGCCCGGCACACCCGAGCTGCGTTGAAGCGCTTTGCTTTTTGTGCGCCGAGCAGCAACCGCATCTGGAGACGGGTGCATGATTCAGGAGGAGCAGACTCGGACAGACTCGACTCACCAATGCACGAGGACGCCACCGCCGCCATCAAGGGCGCGCTGAATGAAACGATTGGTGGCCGGAAGATGCTGGAGCAGGTCTTCATCGTCGACGTCGTCGACCTCGACGACCATGTGCTCGCGAAAGGGCGCAAACAGTTCGGCGTCGAGGGGCAGGCGCAGGACCGACAGCACGTGGGTGATGTTTGCGGCCTCGAGGGCTTCCCGGCGGCGCAGGGTGAAGAGGCTGCGGCCATGGCAATGTTAACATGGGGATGAAGGGATGGTGCGGGCTCGATGCATTGATGGATGAGCAGCAGTTGCGACGCACCCGCCAATGTACAAGTTGTGGCCGCCGGGCACTTTGTCGAGCAGGCCGGCCATTATGACGTGTTGGGACGGGTATCGCGGCGTGGTTGGCGGGGAGGTCGAGGTTGCAGAGGAGACGAGGTGTAGTGGTTGTGGTGGTGTTGTTGGCGCAAGCGAGGCGCGTCTGACAAAGCTGAAACCATGCAGAGGCTCTCTCTCCTCACGCAGCACAGGGCCGCAAGGCGAGCTACACGACATTGGTAAGGACCCTTTGCCAAATTCTCAAGGCCAGTTCTCTCGACGACTTTCCGTGTGCATTATCGTATTCATCAGACACAACACGACGGAGTGAGGACAGCCCCATCTCGAGGGCGAAGGTGGGACTGGGCGTCGATCGAGAGGCAGACATGGAGCAAGAGCCAGCCATGTCGGATTGAGGGGCGGCGTGTTGCACTGTCAAACGGAGGCATATGAGAAATCGCCGATCGGCAGTAGTTAGTGCCTTGTAGGCAAAGGCAGGAGTAGAATAACCGGGTGAGAGTGCAACAAAGGGAGAGGCGTCGGTCGTCCGGACGGACATAAGGCTGGACCTGGGCTGGGCAGGACAGGGCGGGAGGACAAGGCGACGGGGCGACAAGGGGCACGGGAAACACGGGTGGAGAAGCAGAGCGGCCAGCAGGATGAAGAAGGCGGTAAGGCTGAGAGGATTGGGAGGGGGATGGTGAGTCGAGTTGTGACGTTGAGAGTTGACAATTGTTTCTCTTCGTAGATGGCGACTGTAGATAGCACCTCTACAAGGGCATCAGACTGTAATGGGCTGGACTCCTCCCGCCGTCAGGTCAGTCAGTCGGTCGGCCCTTTGGCCGTCTGGTGCGTGGCCCCGCTGCCCTGAGGTGCCCTAGACCACCCTACCCTACTACACTACCCTTCGTACCCATCTCTCGACCAAGTCGACTCGACTTATCCGACTCGACTCGGCTCTTCATCCTCAACTCTCCTCTCCTCCTCCATCTCTCCCGTCCATCTCATCCCATCCCATCACTCTGCATCGCAGCTGCACCGCGCGCGTCCCGCCCTGCTGGCCAGCTCCCGCCCTGCTGCACTCTGCACTCTGCACTCTGCACTCTGCGCTGCACGCTCCTCGCCGTGCGACCTTGGCTGGCCTACCACGAGCTCCGAATCCGACTCTTCGTCCTCCACGCCAACTGCCGTCTCGTCGTCCCCAAGCCCAAGGCAAGTTACGCCGCCCTCGTACATGCCGCTGTCAGCTGCGCGCTGCCCCCCGGCCCCCAGCCCTCCCTTCTCTCTCGCGCTCTCTCGCTCGGTGACTTGGTTGCGCCGTCAGCCTTGTCCCATTGCTGACCTGGACCGTAGGGCTGAAGAGCGTTCCCGGCGGAAACCCGTGCTCCCCGTCACGTATCACCTCTCACATACGCTGCCGCCGCCCGCCCGCCCTAGAGCTCCAAGGTCCTACCTGTCGGCCCTCGAATTGATTTACCCTCGACATACCGTACCCAACCCGCCACTACTGCTATTGCTGCCGCTACCGCTACCGCTACCGCTACCGCTACCGCTACCTCCCACCACCCTACCCTACCGCTAGGCCTGCCGCTGCCGCTCGTTGCCGCTGCTCCTCCACAAACTCAAAACCCACAACTCGCATACCGCGCGCTGTTTCTGCTGCCAGCCCTCCCTCCACCATCCCCCCCACCCCCCCCCCCCAAGCTTGTCCTCCCCGGGGACTCCCTTCATCCTCCCGCTCCTCCCGGCCACTAGCCGCTGAGCCCTCAGTCTTTGCTCGCCGCCACTGCCCGCACGACTCAGCTGGCGGCGCCTTGCGCTTCACGCTTGCCTCCGTCCCCCCCCCCCCCCCCCCCTAAATGGACATGTCGCACGCAACGTCGACGCCGGCCATTCGAATATATGATTCTGGCGCCCACCACTCACATTTCACCATTCCGCGCCGGTCGTCGTCGTATGCAACGCCCACCGCCATTCCCATGGCCATCCCCAACGCAAGAGATTCCCCTCCGCCGCCCTTGCCTCCGCCGCGTCACATCACCGAGTTGAGCGAGGGACAGGACCCGGGCTGGCAGTGGGGCAATGGCCCGAATAGCTTGTCGTTCGGGAAGAATTCCTTTGGCTCGGTTAAGCCGGGCTCGAGTCTGCTAGGCGGTCAGGTAAAACGCACCCAGCCCTCCTTTGACGAGGGCGACTATGGAACGGCCGCCCGGAGAGGAAGCTCCCTTTCCACCGTCAAGCCCCAGGATACCGACATGGGCACCGACAGCCAGAGCCACCACAGCGACGACGATCGCCCAGATCTCCCCAGACCCTCGCTGGCCAACCACAGGTGAGTTGCTCGTCAACAACTGCTGGTCATTTCTGCCCCCACTCTAACACTTGCCCAGGCTGCAAAGCGAACGCCAGCTGGGCCAGCGGTCGCTCGAAGACTCGTCCCAGGCGTACGACAAGCAACTTCTCTCCAAGATTGGCGGTCCCAACACCCCAACCCGAAGCTCGGGCTCGGGCTTCCTGTCGACGAGCGCCCAAGAAACATCGACCAGCCCGCACAATACACTGAGCAAGCTCAATGGCCAGCTCAAGCCATTGTCCATGCCCGAGAGGCGAATGAACTCGATAGATCTTTCTGCCGCTGGTTGGCCACCCAGCTCTGGCGGCATTTCGCCCGGCCAGACTGGCTTCCGCAGTCCAATCTACGGTCCAGCTCCTAGCGAACATCCTCGACCGTACGGCAGCGTTTCAGGCCCGGCCGGCTATGACGAGCCGCACTCGCACCGAGGGAGCTATGATCACACCGTCTTCCTGGAGCCCGACTTCGCCATGGAAGAAAACGGCATGCGCGACTTGAATCTCAACGACCGCAGCCCTGCCGGCTCGGACGAGTACCAGCTTAGCTCTCACGGCGGCCTCAAGAGACGGGCTTCTTCACCGCCCTCTGAAGCCGCCCGCGAGGACCGCCCCAGCGGTGGCAATGACCTGTATCACCGTCGCTCTGCTCAGATGCTGGTGAACCGCAACTCGCCCATTTCGCGGTTCCACACCAACCACGGCTCCGTGTCGTCGACCTCGTCCATTGGACAGCGCAACGGCTCCCTCGGGTCGTCGTACGGCTTGTCGGTTGCCAGCAGCGCAACGAGCTACCACACCGACAGGTTGTCGCCCAGCACCCTCTCCCCTGCTGTAGACGAGTTCGGCCCGATTTCTCCGTATTCCACCACGAGATCGCTCAACCCGAGCCCACGCGGATCCCTGTCCAAAATCCACCACCAGCGTGGGCTGTCTGGTGAAGAAGCGATGCATGCACGCAAGTTGTCTGCTGACAGCTTGGCGCATTCGCGTCAAAATAGCGTCTCCAAGCTCCAGGGAATGTACATTTGCGAGTGCTGCCCCAAGAAGCCCAAAAAGTTTGACAGTGAGGACGAGCTCCGGTAAGGACTGCCCCGCGTCCAGTCGATGCGTCGCTAACACGCTTGCAGGCTGCATGAAATGGAGAAGCAATACACGTGCCAATACTGCCCGAACCGGTTCAAAAACAAGAACGAGGCGGAGCGGCACCAAAACTCGCTGCACCTGCGCCGGCACTCGTGGTCGTGCGCGGCCTTGTCTGGAGTGCAGGCGGCCTTTCACCCGTCAACGGTGCATTCTCAGGCTGCAGACGTCTGTGGATACTGCGGTGAGGAGTTTCCGAACCCCGCCAACTGGGATGTCCGGGGCGACCATCTCAACCACGTGCACAAGTTCGGCGAGTGCAACCAGGCCAAGAAGTTTTACCGCGCAGATCACTTCCGCCAGCACCTCAAGCACAGCCACGCTGGCACGAGCGGAAAGTGGACAAATATGCTCGAGAACGCCTGTATGAAGGACGAGCCCCCACCGCCAAAGGACCGCCTGCCCTCGGTTGCCTCGTTGCCAATCGCCCAGCAGCAGGCCGCCGCCGCCCTCTCCGTTGCCGTCCCCAAGCCGGGCGTCATCAGCGAAGCGCGAGACGAGTCGTAATGTTTGTCGTTGAATCTTTTCTTACCATCATGATTTGACGGGAGGCGCCTTGATGCCCATCTCCTGCGTTGCATACGCCGGCGCACCATCATGACACGTACAACTACTCTCTTGGTCAGTCTTTTTTTTTTCATATCATTACAACTAGTCCTTGGCATGGGTGGATATAAAAGTACCATGTTGGGGGGAGGACTCTCTAGGCCTGCTCAAAATTATCGTCACATCATCATCATTGCCTCTTTGATCATCACCTCATACTCATCATCATCATCATCATCATCATCATATCATCATCCAAACATTTTGGGGTCTGGGAACAATTGTTTGTTTTTTGCCCTTGTTGTCGCCTTCTGCTCCGGAGCATCCCCATTGACATGACGTCCCGTCAAAGAAGACCTCTCGACCGACAAAAAGATTTCTTCTTGGTTGAGCTCTTTTCGATTTTTTCCGTTTCTCTCTTCTTAAACTCCTTAATTTCTTCCCCTCCTCTCCTTTCCTTCGTTGATTCGGACGATGTCATGACGGCGTTATTTTCTCTTTTTCTTCGGGTCCCTCCCCGCCCACGCTTTCCTTGCGGGCAGGACAGGACAGGACGATGATGCTTTTTGCGGTTGATTTGGGTGGGTATACAGTTTTTACATTTCTAGTTTTTCGGATTTTTTGGGGGTGGGGTGGGGTGTGGTTTGGTCGTGGGGGGATGGTGCGTAGTGCGTGGGATGAGAGCTGTCTGTTGTCAGCTGGCTGCTGCCTAGTTTTTGTTTGGTCATCTCGTAGGTGGTTTGGTATCACTGCGAGATTGATGGGAGCGCTTGGGGTGTGGGGGTATGGTTGGGATCTAGAAAGTAGGCTGGCTGCGATGGTGGGATGGATGGATAGTTTTGAAACTACTGTATCTACCTATGGATGCTGCTCCCCCTGCTTTTTGGTGTCGTGATTGTACGTCGGTGGAGACGTAGGGAGGGTGCTCGTGAATTAGCAGACAGATAGGCTGGCAGGCAAGTCAGGAGTGAAGCACTTTACGTAGGTACATATATATAGGTACTCACGTAGAAAGAAGCAGCAGCAGAGACGCAACCGTCCGTCCAGTCCTCCGGCCCTTCCGTCCGTCCAGTCTAGCCCATCGTCTCTCCGCCTCTACTACCGTGGTCTTTTCCTATCTCACATTGCCCAGAGAGACTGAGTACTTTAGCTTTAAGGTGTCTATCTGATACGTCTTCTTGAATCCTTTAGCTCTTTCCTTTCTTTCCTTCACTTCACCTTATCCCCCAAACAATTAAAGCACCAGCCTCAGCCCCGCTCCTGCAATGAGCAGCGAGATAGACGGAGGCGGAGAGACAGAGGGAGATAGATGGGGATTGGGAGACACAGAGACGGAGGTGAGGAGAGGGAGGGAGGGAGAGAGAGAGAGCGCGTGTGTGTGTGGGGAGGAGCAGCGCAAGTGCCGAAGAACGGCGAAACTGCCGCGAATGGTTGAATGTGTTGAGGTATGTTGCTCGGGCGTGTGCCTGACTGGCCGACTGGCTGTCTGGCGCGGGCGCGGGATACCAGCGTAGATCCATCAAGGCATTACCATAGACAATAGGTGCGTGTACTGTACATCTCCTTCCTTTCAACCCCTTCTATTCAACATCTGTACTTTCCTTTATCTCCTCCTCCTCCTCCTCCCTCACTATGCCGAAAAACTAGTCCAACAGTCCAGCAGTCTCGGACCCAGCGCCGCAGCGCCGCATGCGTGCAAGCAACCGTGCGTACGTGCGACGAGGCTGAGGCGCCTCCTCACACCCATCCACCCGTAGGGCTGGGTTGGGCTGACGAGCTGGACTGGGCAGGGCTGAGGTGGGGTGGGGGGTGAATGTGCACGAGTGAGAGGAGGAGTAAGAGTAAGAGCAGGAGTAAGAGGAAGAGCGTGTGTATATGTTTTGGTGGGGCGTGCAATGAATGTGTGGAGCGTTTGTTGATCTTTTGCGATGTGGGCAGATGGGTTGTCCTGCGTACGTGCTTGCTCGCACGTCCCGTTGCTGTCGACTTCACCATACATCCCGTCGTCAACGACCATCTCAAGATGCGTGACCCACCACAACACAACACAGCAGCGGGAGGAGAGCAAAGCCAAAGGCAGACGAGACAGACAGATCGGAGAAGCGCGCGCGGCTTTGGCCACCTCACCATCTACCGCCGCAGCGAAGACATGCGGGCAGGTCCAGCCAGCAGTATCTACCGTGCCCGTTTGGAATGAGTGAGATGGATCTGCGCAAGACAGTACAGGAGCCAAGAAGGGCAGGTAGGTAAGGTAGCTCAGAGTACGGTACGTGCGTGCGTGCGTGCGCGCGTGGGGAGGTCGAGGCGATGTGATGTGATGTGGGGAAAGTAAGCTGACGGCTGGGCAGGCCTGAGAAGAATGCTTGTCCAAGTGTTGTGACGAAGTTGATGGAGCATTCATTGTCTGAGGGATTCTTGAGCAGTGGATATACAGTGGGGAGCAAACACAAAGAGCGTTTGAGTGCATGGAAGAAGGTGAAGTTGATTTACACATTTCGGGGAGGCTCATCAGACGTTGAATCGGCTTCCATCTCCTCTCATCCTCTCGGGAGACGCTGGTGGGCCGAGATGATGCGATGCCGGGCAACCGTGTATTACCATGTACCTGCACCAAAGTAGAAGTCTTCTAGGCATTTGTCAGCCCAACAACCGCTTCATCTCGACAGGGCACATGTCCGATGCCCATCTCCCGCTGGGATCGAATTCAGCAGTCAGTCGTGGTCGACATTGCTACTGCGTGCATGCGGAATCTTTTTCCCCGGGCCTTGGGGGGGGGGGGGGGGGGGGGGGGGGGGGTGCGCGAGGCTCGTATCGGCACGGCGTGTGGGACCAAGGGCAGAACAAAAGACGCGCAACCTCTGACGACGAAAACGAGAAGGACGAGTTGCACAATTCGACAGACAGAGAGAAAGATGGACGGTATAAGCTCGCCAAGACCCCCTTGGCCGCTCTTGGGTCTCTCACCACGCCAACGGGTGGAGCCTTGGGAGCAGTGCTCTCATTGCTGACCAGGGCGTGGGAGAATTTGGGTGAGAAGAGGTCATTTGGCCCGTAATACTCGGGAGTTGCGACGGCCATTGTATTGGACGTACTCATCCAGCCCGCAAAAAGTTCCCTCGCCTTGCTGCGGTCAGCATCGTGTGTGGTGGCCTCGTGTCACTCGCTAAGCCGCTGACTGCGTCGGACGCTCGTTGCCGGAGCACTTCTAGGACACCCGTCTGCGATATCCGTACAGAGACAGCCACTGAGCATAAAGGCATTGATTGATGCGATATGACGAGTCAGGTAAGAGTCGATTCTGGCTTTGTCCGACACGGCTGTGCGGTGTTTTGCGCGGCATTATCTGGTGATTCCAGTGCCTAAAGATCACCAGATGGGACGGATGGAAAGGTAGCGGGATTGGAGATGCGCTCCCGGTTCCTCTTGGCGGCTTCGGCATCTCGTATGCGCTTGATTCGCATCTGGTAAAAGTTCCTGGAAACTGTTATGACCTTCCCAACATTGCGTTGGAGCTTGACTTACTTGTGAAGGGTATAGATGCGAGATCCCACCTCAGTCTGGGATTCAGACTTTTCCGAGAGCGATTTGATCTGACGGCGTGAGACGGGCAGTGACAGTCGGGTCGCAAATGCTCACCTTGTCTTCCTTGTCCTTTTCGTCCTTCTTGTCCTCGTCCTCTTCGTCCTTCTTCTCTTGCTTGTCTTTGCCCTTTTCTTTCTCCTTCTTCTTGCGCTTCTCCTGCTTCAGCCGCTGTCTTTCCTCGTACTCTTTCTTGACCTTT
Source organism: Phyllosticta citrichinensis (assembly GCA_038380885.1). Classification (NCBI taxonomy): domain Eukaryota; kingdom Fungi; phylum Ascomycota; class Dothideomycetes; order Botryosphaeriales; family Phyllostictaceae; genus Phyllosticta; species Phyllosticta citrichinensis. Next base: position 522,276 of record JBBWUH010000001.1, on the reverse strand, counting down.
TCGATTTCCTTGTCGAGCTCCTCTTTCTTCTTCTTTTCTTCTATGGCGGCGGCCTCGTCGGCGTCGGGTGTGCAAAATCCCCTGTCCTTCAAGTGTCCGGGACAAATATAGAAAAAGTCCTGCCACTCATCAGAAGGTTGCTCTGGCGTATTCGTCAATCAACCGGACCTTGCTGTCGGGCGTGATTAGCACGCTCGAAGAGGGCTTGTAGCATATCCAGCAGGCCTTGGTCTGCGTCTCAGCCACGCGTCTATGGTGCCATGTATTTGGTAAGGCCATTGCAACAGGTGCTCGCAGTGCCTGAAGGATGCTGTGACGAGGCTGAAGCTGTCGGCGGTGGATGACGGTCCCTTGGACGTCCAGGAGCTTGGGGCGCCAGACGGCACTAGCGTCCCAAAACACTCCGCTATCGATAACGCGTCTCCGAATCTTTCATCACGGACCGTGGTTCGTGCAGACCGTTGTGCCGCCTCGAACCATTGACTCACCCATAACTCGAAAGACCCTGTGCAATCCGCTCTCAACATTCAATTCTTTGTCTAGCATCAACATGTCCGAATCCAAGCCCAGCAAGACCATGCTCTGGGGAGGCCGCTTCACTGGTAACTTTTTCTCTTCCAAACACCCCCTCTATCAATGCTAACCAGCACAGGCGGTCTCGACCCCCTCATGGTGGCATACAACGAGTCCATCTACCACGACCGCGCCTTTTACGCCCAGGACATTGCCGGCAGTGTCGCGTACGCGCGGCAAAACGCCAAGCTGGGCATCTTGACGCAAGACGAGTTTGCCGCCATTGAAAAGGGCTTCGGACAAGTCAAGGAAGAGTGGGCGAGCGGACGCTTCGAGATCCGGCCGGGCGTCGACGAGGACATTCACACGGCCAACGAGCGGCGGCTGGGCGAGATCATCGGCACGCACATTGCGGGCAAGCTGCACACGGGGCGCAGCCGCAACGACCAAGTGGCCACGGACCTGCGCATGTGGCTGCGCGAGGAGCTGCGCAAGATTGAGGCGCACCTGGTCGAGTTTCTGAGCGTCGTGGCCAAGCGCGCCGAAAAGGAGATTGACCCCGTCATGCCCGGCTACACGCACCTGCAGCGGGCGCAGCCCATCCGCTGGGCCCACTGGATGCTGTCGTTTGGTCACCAGTTTGCGCTGGACCTGGAGCGCCTGCGCGAGGTGGTCAAGCGCGTCAACCGCTGCCCGCTGGGTTGCGGCGCCCTGGCTGGCAACCCGTTTGGCATTGACCGCGAGGCGCTGGCGCAGGAGCTTGGCTTTGAAGGAATCGTCTACAATAGCATGGCAGGCGTTGGCGACCGCGACTTTGCTCTCGAGGCCATGCAGTGGGGATCGACCATCATGATGCACCTGAGCCGGTGGGCCGAGGACCTGATCATCTACTCGAGCGCCGAGTTTGGCTTCGTGCGCCTGGCCGACGCGTACAGCACGGGCAGCAGCCTGATGCCGCAAAAGAAGAACCCGGACAGTCTGGAGCTGCTGCGCGGCAAGGCGGGGCGGGCGTTTGGCCAAATGGCGGGCCTGCAAATGACCATCAAGGGCATTCCGAGCACGTACAACAAGGACCTGCAGGAGAGCGTCGAGCCGCTCATCGACCACGTCAAGACGGTCTCGGACAGCATCCAGATCGCCACGGGCGTCATCTCGACCCTCGACATCAACGCCGACGCCATGCGCAAGGCCCTGACGCCCGACATGCTGGCCACCGACCTCGCCGACTACCTCGTCCGCAAGGGCGTCCCCTTTCGCGAGACGCACCACATCTCCGGCCGCTGCGTTGCCCTGGCCGAGAAGGAGCAGGTCCCCATGGACACGCTGTCGCTCGAGCAGCTGCAGGCCATTGACTCGCGCTTCGGCCCGGACATTATCGAGTCGTTTGACTACGAAAAGAGCGTCGAGATGCGCTCGGCCAAGGGCGGCACCAGCAAGTCGTCGGTGCTGGAGCAGATTGCCGTTCTCAAGAAAACTCTCGCGGCCAACTAAGCGGAGTGCGTGCGTTGACTCGTGTCACCAATAATGTTTACGATAGTATGGAGCGTAGAAAGCGACACCGGGCTGTTAGAAAGTCGGAAAAAAGAAATCTTGGGTGTTTGGACTAGGGTAAATAGCTCATGTACAATTTTGCGTCGGAAACGGCATTCAGAACAGACTGTCTAGTGTAGAGCTTGGCTCGTAATGTAAAGATAGACTTGCCTGAACGCACCGTCTGTCAACGCCTCGATGGTAATGATTAGTGAACAGCCCCCGCCACGACACGAGAGCCGTTCGCGATACATTCGTGCATCACGAGCAGGTATCTCCTACCTGCTGCTTGTCGCCAGTTACCCAATCGTCCGCGCACCTGTTCTTTCCTCAGCCATCCCGCGCCGCAGAGCCCCAGGCTCGGCTGCGGTCATCGGCATCACCGTTAGTGTGAGCGGTGCCTGTGTGGTCTTGAATTTGGGAGGACGACCCTACATGTAGGTGTTATCTACGGTACATCCAGCAGACAGGTGGTAGCATAAAGTCCAAGTCTCGACAACGACAAAGCGTCAAGGCACATGGGCAGCATGACACCTACACAGTACATGTTATGTACAGGCTGGTAGCTACCCAAGCTAAGCTAAGCTACCTACGCAGGCAAGCGCAGGCAAGCGCAGGCAGTTGGATGCTCCATAGCACGCACGTTGTGGCGCCGCGCCCACGTGCAGCTCAATCGAGCACCCAGCAGCCACGCGGGCGGGATCTCACACACAGCGCCCGAGTTTGATGAAGTGTCGATGCTACCGCGACGCTTCCGGACTCGACAGTTTTGTGCGCTGACCGCTGCAGTCGCGTTCTCCATGCTTTTCTGGGCTGGATCGCCCTCGTTAATTTTGTTTTTGTTTTTGGCCGTGCCTGAGGGACAGCCGAGACCGGTCTTGACGTTCACCTCCTTTAAAAATTATTGTTTTTTCTTCAAAGTTCCAGGAGTAGCTCAATCCAGCGATACCTAGTCGTTCGGATGATCTTTTTGATTGCGGAAACGTGCTGGACTCGCGTCTGTCCTTTGTGCGCCCAATTCATAGGGTTTTCTTTTTTTCTCTCTTCCAACAACTGGCCGCGTGGCCCAATGGCAAGGCGCTTGACTACGAATCAAGAGATTGCAGGTTCGATCCCTGCCGTGGTCATCAAGATATATTATTTTGCCCACGAGTCCTGGTGTTGTTGTGGTGGAGCTCTGAGGGCGTGGGCGATCTTTTTGCGCGGCGGTACGGCGGCGTGCGGTTTGGCGAGACGACGGCATGTGACAACGACGCGGCTGGCGCAGAATTGCGTCAATAGTGGCCTGCTGACTTCAAAGCTTGCATGTCGGTCGTCGGGGTTCTGCTTTTCAAAAGTCAACGGCGCGGTGGAGGGTGTCGCACGACTTTGGATCCGGGGAAGCTGGAGACGCCCTGTCAACTAGGTAGGCGGCGCGCAGTCCACGAGTTTAAGGGGTTGAAAGGGGTGTGCGAGTATTGATATTGGTGGTCCGGGTCTGCCAAGGGTGTACACGTCAAGTGAAGCATGTCGTGCGAATGAGATTTTGGCTGATCAATGGCGCAAAGCGGTGGCAGGGGCTGCCTCGTGTCTTGATCAATTGCTCTGGCCGGTGGTCCGGGGCGAAGGAGGTGGAGGCATCGGGTCCAGACTGGCTTGGTTGTTGAGGACAGAGCAAAAGTGGGCGAGCTGACCATGCGGCTCTCGTGTTCCAATATGGTTGGGTTGAGGCCTGGGGCGCATTCCTGCAGCTGCATCATCATGTGAACAATAATTGAGGCTGGGCCGGATGCAAGGCAAGAGTGTTCAGGTACAGGCAGGTCATCCCGGCGCAGATCGCGGAGCAGATGGACGTCGCGGCTCGGCGGATGGAAAAGTTGGAGTTGCAAGAGGTGGCGGATGCAGGTCTGCGACGGCGAGGATGAGAGCTGCGCGTCATGGACGTGGAGATGATGGAGACGGTGGAGCAGCGGTTGGCGTCCAAAAACGTAACCAGGCGGGCGTGGAACGAGGGGTACCTACGCGTGGGCGTGGGAGCCCCAAGCGAGGCAGGTTTGGCGAGCGGTTCCCCTTGGGGTAGCTTAGATGATGGTGTCATGACAGAGGCACGGCCCGCCTCTCGGGGCTGCTCGGCCTTCTGGCCGCTCGCGTCTGCGTCATGCTGACCACAACTCCAGTCCAAATCCGGTTGTCTGCGAAAGGCCAGAATCGAAGAATCCATCGGAAAACTATCCCAGCGCCAGTCCTTGACGTCTGCGCTGCGTACCGTGTCCGTACCCAGCCTGGCGCTTCTCCACGTGCGTCTGTCAACCTCCCGCCGCTCCGTCTTCGCCCCGACCACCCACGCTCAACGCCCAAATATTAGGCTCCTCGCCCCTTGAGCGCCCGCTGAGCGCTTCCTCCTCCCTCCCCATCTTCCCACCCCCTCACACTCCCAATGGCTTCCAGAGGCGCGCGGCGCTTGTTGAAGCCGGCGCTCTACACCGTCGGAGCTGCCACCGTCGGTGGTGGCCTCCTCTACGCTTCTTGGAGACCCCGCGAGATTCCCGGCCATGAAGACGCTGCTGTCCCTCCTCCTACCTACGGCCCTGGCGGTGCCTTTAACCCGCCCAACTTTCCCCGCGCCAAGCCGCGCGATGAGCAGATTGCCGACTTGAAAAAGAGTTGCGCAAGCAACGTCGCCGCAGCATTGGACAAGGCAAAGAACACGGTCTCTGGTCTCTTGAACTCGAGCTCTGACGGCTCCATCCCGGCTACGGAAAACCCCGACGACGAACCCTATGATCTCTTGGTCATTGGCGGTGGTGCGACTGGTACTGGTATTGCGCTCGATGCTGCGACTCGCGGCCTCAAGGTTGCAATGGTTGAACGTGACGACTTTTCTAGCGGCACTAGCAGCAAGAGCACAAAGCTCGTCCACGGTGGCGTCAGGTATTTGGAAAAGGCCGTTTGGGAATTGGACTACAACCAGTAAGAAGGCGCCAACCCACAAACTCGCAGGATAGGCTGACCAGTCCAGGTACAAGCTCGTTGTCGAAGCTCTCCGGGAACGACGTTACTTTTTGCACACGGCTCCGCACCTCTCTCACTGGCTCCCGATTATGATTCCTATCCAAAAGTGGTGGCAAGCGCCCTACTTTTGGGCCGGAACAAAGTTTTATGATTTCCTCGCCGGTTCCGAAGCCATTGAGACGTCGTACTTTCTCACCAAGAGCAAGGCCATCGAGGCCTTTCCCATGCTGAAGAAGAGCGGCCTCGTCGGTGCTCTGGTCTACTACGGTATGTCAACACGCGCTTTTCAAGTCCAAGGCTAATTGGTTTAGATGGTGCTCACAACGACTCTCGGATGAACGTCTCGCTTGCCATGACTGCGGCGCTTTACGGTGCCACCGTCGTCAACCACATTGAAGTTACTGGTCTCGAGAAGAATGGACAAGGCAGGCTCATTGGCGCTCGCGTCAAGGACTGCGTCCAGGAGTCTGACGGCAAGCCTGCTGAGGAATTCACAATTCGCGCCAAGGGCATCATCAACGCAACTGGTCCGTTTACCGACTCGATCCGCAAGATGGACGACCAAAAGGTTCCGGAAATTGTCGCCCCCAGCTCTGGTGTCCACGTCATTCTGCCCGGTTACTTTTCTCCTCAGCGCATGGGTCTGATCGATCCCGCAACGTCCGACGGCCGTGTCATCTTCTTCTTGCCCTGGCACGGAAACACGATTGCTGGTACGACTGATGCGCCCACCGACATCAAGCAGAACCCCGTTGCTGGTGAAGAAGAAATCAGCTGGATCCTCAACGAAATCCGTGGTTACCTTGCTCCCGACATCAACGTGCGTCGTGGCGACGTCCTGGCTGCCTGGTCTGGTATCCGCCCTCTGGTGCGTGACCCCAAGGCCAAGAAGACGGAAGGTCTCGTTCGCAACCACCTCATCACCACCTCGGACTCTGGACTCATGACCTGCGCCGGCGGCAAGTGGACCACTTACCGTGAAATGGCCGAGCAGACTGTCGACGAAGCCATCAAGGAATTCAACCTCAAGACCAGGCCCATCACCAACCCGCCGCGCATCTCTGGCACCGACATTCGCGATGAAGTCGAGCTTGACGGCAGCTGCCAAACCCACCGCGTCCGCCTGATTGGTGCACACGGTTTCTCCAAGACCCTCTTCATCAACCTGATCCAGCACTTTGGCATTGAGACCGACGTTGCCACGCACCTGACGGCTGCCTACGGCGACCGTGCTTGGACTGTTGCTGCGCTCTCCGAGCCCACTGGCGAGCGCTTCCCGGTCCGTGGCAAGCGCATCTCCCCGCTGTACCCCTTTGTCGACGGCGAAGTCCGCTACGCTGTCCGCCACGAGTACGCTCAGACTGCCGTCGACGTCATTGCTCGCCGCACCCGTCTTGCATTTTTGAACGCGCAGGCGGCTCTGGAGGCGCTCCCCAAGGTGATTGATCTGATGAGCGAGGAGCTCAAGTGGAGCAAGAGCAGACAGGAGCTCGAGTGGAAGCAGGCCGTCAACTACCTCGGCAGCATGGGCCTGCCCAAGAGCAAGCTCAGCCTGACGCGTCAGGACGTCGAGCAGGGCAAGGTCGGCAAGTACATTGACGAGGAATATGGCCTCTACGCAAGGCATGGTAAGTTGCATCCCCTCCCCTCCCCTCTACGGAGAATTCCATCGTATCACCCCCCTTTGCTGTCGCCAAGCGTGCACCGCATCTGTATCATGTACACGCCGTGCCGATATTCATTCCTGGCGCGCCGCTGTGGTGGCCGCGTTGCACGGTGGGGCAAGACGCACAAAATCATGTCTCGCATTCTCGCTCGCGTTCGCGCCCGGTTCTCGTCACACTTGGTCGTCGTACACGCACGAGCGCGATTGCATGTACATGATCTAGCCACCACCACGACGGACGGCAGTGGCAAGACGTGTCGAACCACCGTCGTCATCCAAGCCACCACCACAACACATTTCCGTGCTCCCTACTGTTAGAAAGACAGCTTGCTAATTCTTGTGATTGACAGACAAGCCTAACGAGACGCTCCCCTCCGACTCTCATATTCCCGCAAACCACAACCCCGTCCAGGGCGCCGACAGCGCGGCATAAGCTGCGAGTAGCAGCGCTTCTCCTCGCTAGCTGATGTGCTGGCTGTCCGTCCGTCCGTCCGTGTGCGGCGCCCCGCAGAATGCGTCCTGTATATGCCTCCTCCTCCTCTTCCCTTAGACCTACATGCATCTTCAACCCGGCCGGGACGCGGCAGACCGACAGACAGCGTCCGTCCGTCGTTGAAAAAGTCTGCACTGCTGCTTCTTCTGTGCTACCACACCACACCACACCTACTCCACCAATCGAATCGATCCGAACCTCGTCGACGAACCGACCAACCGACCAACCGCTTCCCCTCTTCTCCTCTCGTGCTTCTGCGCCTGATCGTTGGTTGGCTAGCACCTGCCCGTCTCTCTCAACCACCATGCATACACTTACCTACCTACGTTTTCTCCGTCTCGTCTCTGTCGACTACTGCATGCGTGTAGCCGGTACGACACAGGCGCGCCACGTGCATACGGTACCTACCTCCCTGCCTGCCTGCTGTGCAGCAACAGGAAGAGGAGGGTGGGAGCCACTCAGGCTAGGCTTGGTCAGGCTTGGCCAGGCTGAACTGGACACGGAGCGTCGGCGGCGCATGTGTTGTGGTGCGGTGCAATGTGATGCGATGGCGTCAGTGGCAGCGACTGCGACTGCGTGGTGGTGGTGGTGGTGGTGGGGCGGCGGCGGCGGTGGCTGCTTGGTTGCTGTCTGTCTGCCTGTCGTGCCACCACTTCTACCACCTCTACCTCCACCATCGTCACCAGCACCAGGAGAGGTAGGAGAAGCAGTGCACACTCGACACTTCTCTCGCCATCTTTTTCCTCTGTATCTTCCTCTCTACATGTGTGCCGTGGTGGGGTTAGATGCGTGGCCGGTCATGTTCAGGCTGGCACGGTGGATCTTTTCTTATCCCCCCCTCCTGTTTCCTGCCATGTCGTCATCATCATCATCATCTTTTTCACTATATCCATCAGATAGCTTTTCTCTTTTTCTCCTTTTTCGTTGTTGGGGGGTTGGGGGTTGGCATGTATGAATGAATGGTGGAGTGGAATTGAACGCAGTTGGATGAATGTATGGATTGAACTGAACGCAGTTGGATTGAACTGAATGGGTTGAGTAGGGGGGGGGGGGGGGGAGAGTGGTTGGAATAAAGTCGAGTAGAGTAGAAGTAATAGTATGGCATATAATCTACATCTACCCACCGCCATGTACGTTTCACGCTGAGTAGATGGGTGTTGCATGATCATTTAGATGCCACCGTGTGCAGAAACCGTGTGCTATTCTGCACCTTACTTGCACGATCTATCACCTCAAACAAGTCTCTCAGATGATTTTTTTTTTCTTTTTCTTCCCAACAAACAACACTCTGGTATCGCACGCTGTCGCAGCCTGCGCGCACATTGCCTCCCTCCCTCCCTGTGTTCGATGTTGGATGTTGTGGGTGTGGCCAGATGTGGTTTAGCTTGGCTTCATAGCATGCTTTCTCAACTACTCTTTTGGCATCCATCCTGCGCGCAACAGCAATAATGACGATAGAGATGGATAGGAGATGAAGAGCTCTCGTGTGTGTGTGTGTGTGTGTATGTGTATGAACGAATGTAGTTTTATGAATGATATGCTTGCTATTGTAGTCGCGCAGTCTACGCGCACAATGATAGAGACAGAGGCGGAGAGGCGAGGAGACAAAGCCAACGCACGGCCGTTCCCCTTTTCCCTCCCAACCTATGTACTGCACCGCACTGTGCCTGCCCAGCCAAGCAGCCAAGCAGCCAAGCAGCCAATACGCCAATTTGGAGTCAAGAATGAATGTGAGGACAAAGCACATACGGCACGACAAAACGACAAGACACGAGACGGGGCAACACGAGCCGAGAGGGCTGAAGAGGGCTGAAGGGCGATGAAGGCTGTGCCTGCCAAGGTTAGGTCAGGTCAGGCAAGGTTAGGTCAGGCTAGGCAAGGCGCGTGGATGAAGAGAGAAAGAGAGAATAAAGGTCATGAAGAGGGGGGAAGGAAGAGAAAGAGAGAGAGAGAGAGACGGACAGAAAGAGAGGAGAGCGGAGAGCGGAGAAGAGACACACTGACGATTCATGTACCTAGGTACTGTGCATACATAGGTGTGTAGGTATGTTGAATGGCTGGCGCGTCTACGTGGTACACTCCTACATTATTATTATTGCCCAGCGGCGGCGGCAGCAGCAGCAGCAGCAGCAGCAGCAGCACTCCGTTCACGAAATCGGTCGGACCTACGCAGCCAACAGTCGACATCAAGCAACCAATGGAACCAACCTACGTGTCTGCCTGTCCGTCTGAGCAGCAGTGGTGCCGTGCTCTCATTACTCGCTGCTCGTGGCTCACCACTTGCTCAGTGCATACGGTACGTGCGTGCGCTGCGTCGTTTCATATACACAGTTGCTTGAGTGGTCCGTGTGCGCTTGTATGTGCATATGTACTGTACTCAATTCCTTTTGTAGGTGTGTCTACTTCTACTGCTGCTGCTACTGCTACTACTACAATCATGTTTGTGGCCTTTTTCTTGAGAGGGAGAGGTAGTTAAGAGAGGTGGCTAAGAGAGGTAGGTGTACGTAGTAGTAGTTGTCGTAGCAGGTAGAGTAGCGTAGTTGTGTAGAGCACAGGTAGGTCATGGTCCGTCATGTCTTTCTTATCCGTATCCGGTCGTGCAATCCAATCCAACCAACAACGACAGAATCGAAAGGAAAGAAAAGCTCTTTCTGCCCACGTCATCCCACATCGCCAACACCCAACCCGCCCAAAGGGAAGAAAAAAAAAAAAAACCGAAAGAAACAAAGGGGGAAAAAAAGAAGTGGTGTGGTATCTCCCTTTCCTTTCCTTTGAAAAACCGTCAACGCCCCAGCCCCAGCCCCGCCCACGTCGCCTGTCCATCAATGACGACAACGACGACGACGACCACAGACGGACAGCAACGACATCATCAACGCCGGTGTAAATGCTAAGAATATGCCAGCCTCCCCTGCTTTCGTGCTCGCGTGCTTGCTTGCTTGCCCCTGTTTAATGCCCGATCCCGGAAGAATGTGCAAGGAAAAAGAAGAAACGAAACAAAAGATGGCCGCCTCCAGGAGAGGAAGAAGGAAAAAGTTGTACCAGAAGCCGTAAGGTGCCCACGGCCGGTTTGGAACGGTGATCGGACCTGGGGCCGGGGCAGGCGACCGGTGTGGTGCGAATGCAGCGCTCCATCTGAGACGGGATCGAGATGGGAGTCTCAGGCCCTCGGGGAGCGCCAGTGCTAGACTTCGCGGACCTGAAAAGGCCGCGAAATGTCCATGGCGCTGCCGCCCTCGTCATCCGACGACGCCGAGCGCTCCTTTGACGAGTGGCCAAACTGGATGGAGAGTCTCCTGCCGGCCAACTGGCGGAAGGAAAAGCCTGTCGGTGCAACTGTGAGTCCGGGATGATTCCTGGTTGGAGGAAAGACTAGTAGATGGGGCCGAAGCATGGTGTCCAGTAGGGGAGTAGAGTCGTTTGTTGGCAAGAAAATCGTGTTTCAAAACATACCTCCCTCCATTTGTTGTTGATCGGCGTGGTCCTGTCGCATGTGGCCGCTGCTTCGCTTTTTCCAGCCCAATCTGCTGCTCATGCGCTTCCAACTGCTGCTTTCTCGGCTGTTGCCAGGGCTCGGAGTGCTGCCTGCCGTGGGACATCCATAGTCGCTCATGGGAGGCGTTGTCGGGGGAGTCATTGGGTCGCCCGTGGCGCTGGGGCTGCTAGCCGTCGAGTCATCCGTCAGGCCCTCGCGGTCCGAGGGCGAGGCAACCGTCGAGGAGGCGGCCGACTGCGGGTGGCGAAAGTGCGAAGCGCTGGCGAAACGGGCGTGGGCGGCGGCGCCAAAGTTGCGCGTAACATTGGAGAAGCTGCTCGTCAGCGACGAGGGCGCCGAAGCGCGGTGGGTGTGCGGGCCTGCTGACGAGGGATGTTGTTGTTGTTGTTGTTGTTGTTGTTGTTGTTGCTGTGCGACGACGTCGCGACGCAGGGCGCGCTCGTCGTAGGATCGGGTGTAGGAGTGAGACAGGTTCTCGTCGCTGGTGTTGTAGGAGGAGGAATCAGCAGCACTTTGCGGGGACAGACTGTTGAGAAAGGGAACCAAGACCGACTCCTCCATGAGCTCGTAGATTTTGCGGACGGCCGTGTCCAGGGTCGAGGGATGCGGGGGGATGCAAGGATGCGACTTTTCCAGAAGGCCGTCTCGTACGTCTGACGGGAGATTGACTTCGCGGGGGCCGTTTGGTGCAATGTAAGCGTCGAGCAGGCGCTGCCACAGCATGCGCACAAAGTTGCATTCGTCGGACTCGGGGCAGACGGCGGCTTCGGGGTTGGCGCCCACCATCTTGTCGTAGTGCTTCTTGTAGCGCGAGGCGTCCATGGTGAATTCGAGGGTTTCGAGGCAGTGGTTTTGCGAGAGGTAGGCCATGAAGGCGGAGAGGGTCCAGGGCGGCGAGCCCGTGTTGGCGAGGATCTCGGAGAGGTTTGGTCGTCTGATGCAGTAGGGGCCTTGAGCATAACCCTTGGGGATGGTGACAGTCAGGGGCCGGGCGGGAACATACTCCGAGGACGACATTTTGGACGGGGTCGCTGTGGTGGTGGTGGATGTGTCGTGGTCGTCGAGCAGCGAGGCGGGACGCGACGATGCAGCAGACGACGGGGGGGTCTTGAGACGGAGGGCGGGAGGTTGGTTCCTGCGGGAGTGCATCCCAATCCAGGTGGAGCTTATGGGGTCGGAAAAGTGTGGAGACAGTCGGGGCTGGAGAGGGGAAGATGTGTAGGTGACGTTGGGTCGCGAGAGAGGGAAAGGAGTCGAGCGTGTTTTGGGTGAGGGGAAACGAGGAATGGGGCTTTGGATTTCCGGAAGGATGCTGGGTAAGCGGATGAGCCAAGGACAGGGCAGGGCAGGACAGGACAGGACAGGACAGGACAGGACAGGACAGGTTTGGTGTGGTCTGGTCGCGTTAGGCGTCGGCGGTGCGCTGGTTCTAGGCCGAAGAGGGCCGTCGCAACAGCAGCGCCTGAAACGGGAGGTGGGTGGTGGTGACTTGACGGTAGGTTAGGGCAGGGCCAAGAATGCGATGCGCGGGGGGGCGGTGGGCGAGCGAGCCGTTGGATTATTTATTCTGAGCGCGAGACATTTGGCAGCGACAGCCGCAACCAGATGGTTGGGATGAGGTGGTTTTTCCTGCACACGGGAGCACTCCAAGACAAAGAGCTAAAGTGACGGCATTGCGCGGCGCTGGCACACTAATGGGCCGCCACGGCGCCGTCGAAGCCCGATCGAACGCGCGTAGAAGCCTTGTTGGACCAGCCATGGATCAGCAAAGCTGCACTGCACTGCACTGCACTGCACTGCGCTCGTTGGTGTTTTGATTCGGTCGGCCGGCCAAAAGCACGGCGACAGGCAGACACTTGCGAGCCAGCACAGCCAGCACAGCCAGCACGGCCATGACGGTCCTCTAGGCTCTAGCTGAGAGCAGTGGGCAGTAGGCAGTGGCCGTGAGGCCTGAGAGAGCCGACGCCAAGGCCATGAGTCAGCGTCAGTGGATGCCCGGGACCCCTGCATTCTCGAGCCGCCTTCTAGCGCCTTTCCAGAAGTTTGCCACTTGCGGCCTGCCCTCTTCCCTGCATCCCGTCCGTCTCCCTGTCCGTCACCCTACCCTCGCCTGACGCCTCTTTTGGTCCTCCCTTCCCTTCGTCATGGTCACGGCCCTGTATCTCGACAGTCTGTCTTTCTCTTGCTGGCTCTTGCTTTTCTGACTCTCGCTCTCGCTCTCGCTCTCTCTCTCTCTCTCTCTCTCTCTCTCCTTCCCCTTGCTTCCAGCCACCAGGAAAAAGGGCCTGTCTAGCTCCACCACAGTCCAGTCCATGCCTCAACCCAAGTCAACCGAGCAACGCCCATTTCTTCTTCTCTCCCCCCTTCATCCCTGTCGCAGCGTTTACGTTTGAGGCGTTCCAGCGCAAGAAAAAAAAAGAAAAAAGAAAGAAAAAAAAACGCTCCCCGAAAGCATCCATGCTTCCCGGACACGTATCCCAATCGAGGGATTCTCTGGAGGGGGGGGGCCTTGGCGATTTTCTGTCTTTCGTTTCTTTCGCTACCAACGGACCCAAACACGCTAGTTACCTGTACCCTACCCGCCAACAGAAACAAACCAACAAACACACAGACTGTCTAGGGAACACCCCCCCGTCTTGCTCGCCATTCGTCCGTACGACCACCACCGTACAGTATACCACATGCATGTCGTGTAGGCAGGCAGGTGGGCGTTACTCTCGCCTGTTGCCACCGCCGAGCGCAGCGTTTTTGCCAACGGCCTGCAGCCGGCTGCCGGACCTGGTCTCGAGAGCCGCGATGCTCAAATCCCACCCGGCCGCCTCGAGCCGTTGGCGAGCCAAGCCGCGCCGCCGCGGCAAATCACCACCACCACCACCACCACCTCCTCCACCACCACCAACATCAACACCTCTTCCTTCTCCCTCGCTCTCATCAAACATGTCGCGTGCACGCTCCAGCGTCAGCCGCAGCTCGGCCTCGCAGGTCGCAAACACGTCCGCTCCGTCCTGCTCACCATCTGCACTGGCCCCTCCGCGTCCTACAGACAAGAGAATCTCCTGGGATGCTGCCGCTCCCTTTTGACCACCCGCTGGCCCTTCCCTATCCCCGTGTTGTTGTTTTTGTTGTTGACGCCTGCCGGCATACCGCCCAGCCATCATGAGCGCCTGCGCCCACGCCTGCACCTGCGCCACGGGCCCGGCGTCCTGCTTGAGCACGATGAGCGCCGTCCTGCTCTGCGCATCGAACCACAGCACGTAGGCCTCTTGCTCGAAGATGCGGAGCAGCCGCGCCAGCGACGGGGCAGCAGCGGCGTGACGGGCTCGTCCGTCGTGTTTTTCGCTCGACGACGACGATGTACGAGCGCCGTCGCCGCCGGAGCGCCCCAGCACGCATGCGCCGCTGCCGGCGATCCCAGAGCCAGAGGACGAGGACGCAGACGGCAACACAGCAATCACCTCACCCAACCCCACGCCCAGCCTTCCCCACCCAAGCACCTCGAAGCGCGCACCCCTCAACACACCATCACGCAGCTCAAAGACGCGCTCGTAGCGCTGCGCCACGTCGAGCGGCGACAGCACCTTGTCGGCCTCGAGCAGGTGGGCCAGGACGATGTTGGCGCGCTGGCGGTTCAGCGAGCGCATCGCGACGGACCGCACCGCCATGTAGTTTGTCCAGAGGTGGATGGCAAGGAGTGCGATGATTAGGAGGAGCGCGAGGGGCTTGGAGGTTACGGCGCTGACGACGAGGCTGCCGGCCTGTGGGGTGGTGGGATTGTTAGTTTGTTGTTGATGTGCTGTGAGAGGGGGGATGATGGTGAGGTGAGTGAGTGCAGAAGTGACGAGAATCAAGCAGAGAATCAAAACACGACGAAAGAGAGAAAAGAAACCCCCATCCTCCTTCCTCACCACCAACTCCAGCACCACTGCATCCAATCTCTAACAACTACCACACCCTTCCCCTCTCCCTTCCACCCACACAGTAGAGCAAGAGCAAGGATCCCGCCATCGGGCTTCGGCGCGCGGCACGCAAGCAAGCAACCTAAAAGCCAACCCAACTCAAGCTCTCGCCCGTATATGTGCGGCAGAAGATCCCTGCTCCCTCCCATCCTCCCTCCCTCTCTCTGCCCCGCAGCGGCAGCGGCATTTGCTCATGTCATGCTTTGGTGATACACGCAAGCATGCAAGCATGCACGGATGGTTCTGCCGCGCGCGGGCTGGTTTCTGGAAGGTTGGCGTTGACGCTGGCTTTTCAGATGCCTCTGTTACTGCGAGGCTGCTTCATTCTGGATGACTGGATCGATGGAAGGTTGTGTGGGTGATTGGCGGGCTTGCAGGTGTGAGGCCGCTGCAGGCGTTGCTTTTGCTTTTGCTCTTGCTTTTGCGTCATGTTTACTTCTGCTGCTGCTGGCGGCGGTGCAGATAGGGTTTGCGACGATGCTTCTGCTTCTGCCGCGCCTTCTGGAAGGTTGCCATGCCATGCCATGCCATGCGACGTGCGTACGTCTCCTCTCTCGTACATCGTCAATGTACATGTAGGGAATAAGGAGTCTTGCTTTGTGGTTCGGTTTGGCAATCAAGGAGCAGCTCGCCGAGAGCGAGAAGCAGCTCTCCTCTTCGTCTATCGCCGCGTCTTGTCGCACCTTGACTGCGTTGCTCACAGCTGGCTGGCTATGCCGCTTGCACGCGACGACCCATCACCATCTCAATCGTCTGCCTCCCCAGGAGAGGCAACACGTCCCGCAAGCGAGCCAGCCAGCCAACACTCGAGTCGCGTGAAATGCTCGCTACGCTGCGCCCTGCTTGGCCGGCGTGTATCCAGGTAGGCTGTGCTGCCCTGCCCATCCACCTTCTCACAGGGACACGGACGGTGCGCCGCCCGGAGCTACCACCACCACCACTACCGTAGAGCAAAGACGTTTTGGATAAGCAGGTACTCCTAGGCAGGTAGGTTGATGTCGTGGGCCTGACGTGGCGCTGTCGTCGGCGGCGCCGCAAGCCTGCCTGACGCCCTATCCGCAGACACGCCCTCACCGCCGCCGTCCCTCACAGCCGGGACCGCCAGCAACAACAACAGCAACTGACGATGATGGTGATGATGGCGTGGCGCAGCGCAGTCTGGACGGCCTTACTCACGGCGTCCTTGGCTGGACGACGGCCTGGCTGCCTGATCTCGGGGAGGTCGGCTGGCGCCGGCTACCGCTTGTGCCGTCGCAACGGCACAGCTGGTTGGTTGGAATACACGTGGAGGTAGGGGGAAGACAGTCAGGGAGGTGTGTTCTCCACAAAAACCACGGAGAGGGACCCCTCGTTTTTGGGTTTACCTGAATGACTGACTCCTGTCGTGTCCATCTCTGCCCCCTTTCTGCCTCTCGTCCGCTCCGACCTCAGCGACCCTCTTCGTGTTGACGGCGCGACTCGTTGCTCGACCACACACGCCATAATGTCGTTGTTGGTGTCAGGAGATCTTTTCTGGACGTACGTTTGCGCATGACTTGTGCAGGGGGTGCGGGTACACCAGAAAGTCTCTTCGAGCCGACCCAAAGTAGAAAATGCGGGAACTGGCTCGCAGCCGACACGCTTCTGCGATGAGCGCCGCAACCCAATCAGCCAGCTATACAGCGTGCCAAAAGACATACGGATACGCTCGAGCAAGACGAACAGCGCGTATCGAGGCCAGGCTGACTAGCTGGCCATCCTTTTGCTCTGGCAGCGCCGCCTCGACTCGTCCATCATCGCATAGACTTTGGCCGCCAGCCAGTCTAGTGCGCGCGAGCTTGTACAGTACTTTGAGCCTGAAGCTTGCCGCTTGGTTGAACACTTCGTATCGACAGACGACGAGGCAAAAGAAGCGCCTAAGTAGGCACTTGGCGATAAACTTCTCGATTGCAACTCTCTCGCGCATCTCCATGTCCACATAGACCGACTAACTGTCCGACCAACCGACCGACCGCCACATCAGGCTGATTTGATGAGGAAGGGCATGAAGAAGGCGATTGAGACGGAAGCAACGAGCGCAGGTAAGATGCCGTGGTGCGAGTCGAGACGCAGTTTGCGAGGTTGTTTGCGCGATGCGAGGCGTTGAGTTTGACTTTTTTCCTTGACGCCGCTCCGTGGAAGGAGCTGGGCCGGATCATAGTACGTCCGCATGTCCGCAGGTAGAGAAACTCGCTGTCCGTGATGGGCGTGACATGTGTCGGACGTTGTTTCGAAGGATGTCCTTGTTGTTGTCCATGCTCTTGCAACCAGCCAGCAATATGGCTGTCGGGTGAAGCAAAGTCCGGGATCCAGAAGGAATGGAGGGCGACTGATGAAGGACGCGAGACTTTGCAAGGAGATGGAAGAAGTGACTACCATGGCGCCAAATCAAGATACAGGAGAAAAGGAAGTGCGTGTAAGAATGCCAAATGCGATGAAAAGGCACTTACCAACATGCCCATGAGCGAAATCACCGTCTCTTGTGAAGAGTCTTTCTGTTTCCAAGTCAGCGTCTAGTCCATTGCCAAACAACACGCTGTCCAAAGGAGCTGCTACGCTGCGCTGCGACGCCGTGAGTCAAGTCTCGACATCTCGCGCAAACCAGCCATCCTCACACCTCAGGCTTCCCTCAAGCCATTCTGCCCTACCCAACGCGCTCACCGCCTTGCCCGTTGATAGCCCTACCGATCGTTCCAAGCCATCCCCGCAGACCCCGTGAGCTTGAGCCTGCGAGGTCATGCGTTCGGACGGATAGCTCCGGAAACCGGAGCACGCACCCTTTTGTTGCTGCACGGCCGCGGCCGAGGCCGGCGACGGATCCTCGCGGAAGCTTGTTGGCTCGTGGCCATGGCAAAGGCAAGAACCTTGAGCAAAGGGGGAGGCGGGGATGAAAAGTGGGTGAGCTGTGCGGAGAAAGGGATGGGGTAGGCGGGAAAATGATAAAATAGCTCAAGGGGGCTGATGACATGAAAAATGGAGATCTTGAAGAAGCAAAGGAATAACTGGAAAGGCTTGAGAAGGGGCAACGAGAGGAGAGCAACAGGGAGGGGTAGCGAGAGAATATAGCAACACCACAACAAGCCCAATACCAGAAGTCGTGCTGGCAACCCAAGGTCCCGGAACCACAGCACCAACCCACCACCGCGCTCCCATCATCCAGTCACCTCACCTCATCCACAATCTCGTCAAGCTCCGCTCACCCCACAAACCACACCATCCCGACTGACTTCCACTTTGGTTCGCGTTCGGTCAGGTCAGGTTCTAGATTTGGGTTTCTGATCTTGAGCGGGCTCGGGAGTTTGACTTTGGTGACAGGGGCTGCCCTGGATTCCCTCACCCCGGCACATCCCAAGTGCCGCGTGAAACCAAACCACAGAACATCGGCTGCCGGCATGTGCACGCCATGGTGGAGGCGGAGGTGGCGGAAGACCAGGCAGGGGTGCGATGTCAGGTAGGGTAGAGGGAACCGGGTTGGATTCTGAGTGTGACCGAGTCGCGCAAGGTTGGCTTGCTTGCTGGCGGGACCTTGTGGACTTTTTTCTTTCTTTTTTCTTCTGTGCTCAGCTTGGGCTGGTTTTATTTTTGGGTTGGGTTGTGGGAGAGACTGTCTTGGCCAAGTACTCTTGTCCGTGTGCTAGCATGGCGTTTTCTTGGATGGGCAACAGCATGGTCGAGCTATGTGACGTGTGAAGTTCTGAGCCACGGCTGTTGCCAATGTCACCCGGCACAAGAATGGTGCGCGGCGCTGACGGGCTGTGTACTCAGGCGGACGCCGTGACGTGTGTGGGGCTGAAGAATTGACACCGTGAAAGAGAGCGGTCATAAGGCTGAGGCGGAGTTCCCCAAGGCGCAGCGCAGCGTAGCATCCGTCTTCGGCTTGCCGAAACACTTCGGAATGAAACGTCTGGGAAATGTTGCACTTACCGCGTTCAGTTCTCCCAAGTTGCCTTCCTTTGCAAAGTGTGCACTCAGGCTCGCTTTACTGCTGCCTGCCGCGACACCGCAAAGCGCTCTCAGAATACTGGCAAGGCTCAGCACGGTGGTGCGGGGAACTCCTGCTGGGACTCCGGGGGAAATCATGTCGAGAAGCATGCCGGTATCGTTGAAAAAGTCGGCGGCGAGTCGCCAGGACTTGCATTCGGGTTCAAGAGCAGTGCCTAGGCGAGCGGCGAAGACAATCGTTGCTACGCGTCCAGCAGAAGATTGGATGACGGAGAGGAGAAGCGCCTTGGTCGGTGTGGCATCCGCGTCACCAACCCCAACACCTAAGCGGAGACTGTCAGATCTCGAATGGGTGGGGTGTGTATGCAAGAGTACGAAAAGGCCAGGATGAAGATGCGATGGCCATTATCGATGGAGAATTCATACCTTCAAGGACAGCTCTTGATGATAGCATTCCAGCTATGGAACTCGAAAATGCCTGGAGAGAGTCCTACAACGAAAGGATATGTTAGCTTTTCCGCATGGCCACGCACCGAGGCGCATAGACCGTCGCTGGGCCATGGCGAAGACGAAGAGGTACTTGCATAGATCTGGTAGCTAAGATATGGCGCATTCAGTCAATATTCATCCAAACTGGTGTAGATGTCTGTAACGGGGACGTTGAAAAGTCCCAATGGGAGGTGGACTGGACTGTAAGAATGGTACATACGGCAGATAGTCCTCTGTCACGCTCTGAGGATAACCAGCGGGAAGGAAGACGTCCAGGATGACTTGGAAAATGTTTTTGCGTTCTTCAGGAAGCTACACGAAATTATTAGACGATTTCTTCATGGCTTACAGTACCGTTGCGCGGAGTCCCATGTGACTCGGGCAGACATGCCGAATTGACAAAATTGTGGACAGGAGAATTGAAAAGGGCGCATATCAGGTAAAGAGATCTCGTTTGACCACCAAGACTCGAGAGAATTGACGTGATGTATGTGTGCTGACGTGCTGAGGAGTACGGACAAGACGGGCACACTTACAATGACGTCTACGCGGTTGTTGTCGCCGCTCTCGACATACGTTGTAATAACGTTTCCGGCATCATCATACTCAATGACTTCGACCTTGGTCGAAGAGCAAGAAGCCATCTTCAAGTCGTGCGACGCATCTGCTCTCGGTGGTGGACTTTCAATGGTTGGATGGCGGAGGTGTTGAGTGCAAGTCGAAGTTGGCTACGTAGCGGCTCTGACCAGAAACGGCAACGGCGGCCCTCCCACATTTTATACCGCAGAGCCCCAACAAAAGATGCGCTTAACCAGCACTAGATTAACGAGGCTCAAGAAATCCTAGACTGCTTGCAAAATCCAGAGTTTGATAGATTAATGGACCTGGTGTCGAAATCAAAACTCGTGGCCGCTCTTTGCAGCTCGCCTCTCGCTTGCAAGGATGAACAGCGGTCGCGCTGATGCGTGCACAACGGCCTCTGCAGCCCAAGACACTGTGGTCATGGTGAAATCAATTGAAGCAGCCACGCTTCGGACAGTCATTTCCTCACTACTTGATAAAACTACAAACGCCCAATCTCTCCCGGCTGTGAAACGAAATTCTGTAGAGCAAACTGACGTCTAACCCGGAGGCAGCAAGCTTTGGTCGACCACATCTTCAATCTCCTTCTCCTGCACCTCACCAGGTCCCGCCAGTGGTGAGCGAGGCAGCGCCATCAATCCTAGTCTCTGTTAGCGCTTGGAATTATTGAATCAGTCAATTCACTCACCAGTCCTGGCAGATTCGAGAATGCCAAAGGGAGCAATCAGTTTCATAAACGAGTCAATCCTGGCAGGTTTGGCCGAAACCTCGACAATGCAGTTGTTGGTGCTAATGTCCAGAACCTTGCCACCAAACTGGTGAGCCAGGTGGGTGATGGCCTCCAGATGCTCGTGCTTGTGTCTCAAAGCCTGGCTAGTGGCGAGCTTGCTGGGATGGAAGTCCTTCTTAAGTGAGTCCCGAGCAGCCTCTTCCACAGCTTGCTGCTTAGCCAGCTTCTCTGCCATATTACTTTCGGCGCTCTCAGTGTCCTGAACGAAGCCAGGGGAGTCGACCATCTCCCGGTGGTGGTTCATGAGTTCCTCAAAGTATTCAGGACCCAGAATGGAGATTTTGGCGAGAAGCAGCTCGCGCTGGACCAGAGGAGCCTGGGTGTAGTCGAGGACTGCCCAAACGGGGACGAGATCCTCGAGTTGGCGACGCGCCTGCTCAACGACGCCATCCTGACCTTGCAACACAATGGTCATGCGCGAGAGGTCAGGAACCTCGGTGTTGCAGACGACGAGACTATCAATGTTGAATCCGCGGGCGGCGAGAATGCCAGAGACGCGTGAGAGCACACCGGGCTCGTTCTGGACAAGACAGTTCAAAACATGGCGCTTGGGCGGGGCGCGCGACGGAATTGGCGTCTCGTAGAGGATGCTGCTGACGGCGGCAGGAGCAGACCAGGAGGGAGGAGAGTCGCTCGTAGGAAGAGGGTTGATGCGGCGGTGGAGGGCCTTGTATGCGAGAGCTTGGGTCGACGAGGACGAAGGTTGGTGCCGCGGACGGACGCACTGCGTAGTGAAGGCCGGACGAGCTGCTGGCTTTTCGAGCGCGGAGCGCAGGGGCAGAGCATTCAATGCTCGCCTGGAAGCCATAGTGGCGAATGAATTCCCCTCAAAGAATGAAAGAGGGCGCGTTTTGGAGAGTTGCAGGGAATTGTGGTGTTGAGAGAAGCAAGACCAGTCAGAAGCCAGTGATTGTCCAAAATCCGCCAAGCCCGACTTCGGCGCTGTCGGCGGCAGAACTACAAAGGCGGTGAGGTGAGGTCGGCGCCGCGTCTTGAGCGGGAGCTGCCCGCTCGTCAAGCTGCTTCGAACTTCACTCCCCATCACTCTCCATCACTGCAACCATGACCGAAGAAGGTCGCAAGCGTTCGCGCTTCGATCAGACCGAGCCTGAGCCCAAGCGCCGCGAGTCGCGCTTCGACCGCCGTTCACGATCACCCTCTGGCCGAAACTCTGACCGCCGTCGCAGTCGCAGTCCCATAGACCGTCTAGCCAGCGACAGTCCCGCAACCGCCGAGAGAAAGGATCCCCAGGCCGCCGCCGCTGCTGCCGCCGCGCGCATCAACGCTCAAATCCAGGCGAAAAAGGGAATCCAACATGTCGACGTGCCGCCGATCCGTTCGGTATGTCCCCGCGGCCGTCGTATGATGCCGACTAACATGGATACAGACTGCGAGCCCGGCAACCGTCAAATCTCCCTCCGACCCTGACGCGCGCCCCGAAGGCGAGGTATACGAGCAGGATGGCGATTACATCAAGGACATTGAAGTCAATGACCTCCGCAACCGCTACCTACTGACCAAGGGGGCAACTCAAAAAATGGTAAATACTTCTGATCATAGCCTACTGATGGTCCTAGGACGAGCACTACACACATCCCATCATCCAAGCACTGTTCTGCGAGGTCTCCACCTGTCTCATTTCAAACTTGTTTGGAAGCGCGCAAAAGCTCACTTTTAGCCTCTTTTAGTCGCTGTTCCCAGCGCTCCCCATTTGGCACCTGCTAACCTCGCCCGTGTGACATTTAGATTAAAGAGGATACTGGCGCCGGTACGCTTCACCCAATATTCGTTTGAGTATAGGATGTCTTACTGAATGTGTAAAGATGTCACAACCCGGGGAGAGTACTACCCCGACAAAAGCCTGGTCAAGCCCGGTGTAAGTCTGCCTGCTTCGAATCGCTGCTCAGGCTAACAATGACAGGTGCCTCCGCTTTACCTCCACGTCACGAGCACGACAAAGGAAGGCCTTGAAACAGCTGTGGCCAAAATTGAAGAGTTGATGAAGCAGGAGCTCCCGAACCTGGTCGACGAGCGGCGTTTCCGTCGGAGGGAGCCGGAGCAAAACGTCGAGCGTGACGAATTTGGAAGGGTAATGCCGACATTCCAGGATTGCAGAACAAATGCTGACAATCGGCAGCGCAAATGGCCCGAGGAAAAAATCCCCGTGGACCTCGAGCCGATTCCTGGCTTCAACCTCCGCGCGCAAGTTGTAGGTCATGGCGGCGCTTACGTCAAGCACATTCAGCAAGAGACTCGCTGCCGCGTCCAAATCAAGGGCCGCGGCTCTGGCTTCATCGAGCACAGCACTGGCCAAGAGAGTGACGAGCCCATGTATCTTCACGTTGCGTAAGTACAGAAACCGCATTTTTGGCAGCTGATCCTAATCCACAGCAGCGGACCCGTTCCAGACGACGTCCAGCGCGCGAGGGAGCTCTGTGAGGACCTTCTCGCCAACGTTCGTCAGCAGTACGAGCAGTTCAAGGAGCGCGGCCCTCGCAGAGGCTATGGCGGCGGCGATCGTTACGAGGGCGGCGGAAGAAACGGAGGCGGTCGCCACGATAGCTACAGCAGCAGCAGCTACGGTGGCTACGGAAACAACAGCTACGGCGGCAACAGCCAGTATGGCGGACAGCAGTCTCCAGCTGGCCAGCAGTCTGCCATGAGTCCCACGTCGCAAACCGCGCCCGGCGCTGCCACAGCTGCCCCCGACTACAGCGCTCAGTACGCCCAGTACTACGGCGGCCAAGACCCTTATGCTGCCTACGGCGGCTACCAGGCCTACATGACCATGTACTGGCAGTACTATGCCCAACAACAGGGAACTGGATCAAACTCTGGTACCCCGGCTCCAGCAACTTCTGAAGCCCCTCCTCCGCCTCCTGGCTCTGCCCCGCCGCCCCCGCCGCCCGGTGAGGCTCCTCCGCCACCACCTCCTTCTGGCTCTCCTCCAGGTGGATACAGTGCCGTAAGTTTTGGTTGCTGATATTGTGTCGTACTGATCTCACATTCCTAGGTTCCTCCACCTCCTGGCCTGTAGATGTTCCATTCGGGTAGGAGACGAGTCTCAGATGATACCTCGAGTGGGGACACTGACGATGATACGTACAAGCCAGAAGTCTATAGCATGCTAGTGCTCAAAAATTGGATTGTTGGTAATCCGGAGTTGGGAGGCAGGGCTGCATGGTCACCAGTGTTCGTCCAAGGTTTAGTATTCATGGCAAACACATGGCTCGCAATTGAGTCGACCATCTGCAAGCACTGGATGCAATGTGACAAGCATCCATATGTTGCCTAAATTTCGCCCCACTTTTACAAGGCATCATCCGAAATGGCTCCATTGCTATCAATAAAGGCACCACTACTGACATTTCAATGAAGCAAGTGTCTAAAAGCTGGGTTGATTTCAATTGACAGAATCGCGTGGTTGCCTTGGAGTATTTGATATATTTCCTGTAGTCTTGGCCTTCAATCCACACCACTGTCCAATTCACCTCACATTCTCTCAATTGTTTCTTCGTATCTTGACATCAAGCTTCAGAATGGGCAAGCGCGTCTCCAGAAACGACAAGAAAACCGTCGACAAAATCAAACGCCTTCTCAAGTGCGCAATCACAAACCCAAGTTCCTCAGGATACAAGTTGCTGATGCTCGCAGGGGCCCCACCGTCAACCTCATCGTTGGCCGCGAGCAGCAAGCATTCACCGTCCATCGAACGCTTCTCTGCCGACAGTCCCGCTTCTTCATCAACGCATTCATCGGGCCATGGAGCGAAGGACGCACCAGAGCCATGAGATTGCCCGATGTCGAGCCAGCAATCATGAGCGCCTTTGTCGACTGGCTCTACACCGCAACGCCCCCGCATGCCGAAATCGCCCTCGAACTCTACGTCTTTGCCGACTGCTACCAGATGCATCGGCTGAAGAATGGCATTGTGGCGTCTCTTTACGCGCATTGGACCAAGTGGAACGAGATTCTGGAGGAAGTCGAGGTCAAGATGGACACGCTACCCGGCGCGCAGCAACTCCATTTTGCCATGGACAACCTTCCAGAGATGAGTCCGCTGCTGCAATTCATGTTCGCCATTCACGCCAATTGGAGCGGCAAGATGCCCGAGGGCCACGACTGGGAAGAGCTCAAGGATGCCATGTGTCGCTTGGTGAGGTACTTGCCGTGGAGACCCAGGGATCTCAAAACGAAGGCTGGCTACTTGGAGGAGGAGGAGAGGTTGGGAAAGAGGTGGCGGGCGGCCAGGGAAGACGTTGGCAGAGCTCATGCCGGCAAGAAGACGAAGGTAGAGGACGACGAGGACGATGCTGGGTTTGCCTTGGCTGAATGCCGAATAGGAACGATCACCAATACCACTTCCTTCTAGCTTCAAAACCGGCAACCAAGTAGCCATCGCGCAAAGCTTTGTTGAATTCCATCAGCAACAGACGGCAGTGTCTATTCGCGGCCAGATCTTCAGAATCTCTTTGTCGTTCCCCTCCAGGATAATTGGCTGCTCTTCGTCTCTGCTTCCCAATCACTGCTCCAGTAGTGGCTACTTTTCCAAAGAGTGTTCATGTGTAGACTGTTTACGAAGCGCCTCGCTTTTCTGCTTTGTGGGGTGGCGGGACTGGCTGAGCGGCGGGCATGGCTTCCCGTTTAGCTGTTGGCGACAGCGTGGTCAAATCTTTGCATGTGTTAGGCAAATTTGATGGCTTGGCGCGTTGTTCAGTTCGGTATGTTTTGATTTTAGATGGGCTCGGTACGCCGTTGGATCGTGTATACACTGCGTCGCATTTCTCGTTTTGCGACATTACCTCGGAGCCTCCTTCAACAAGTCTCCCGCTCCATTACCTGACAACCATTCGACGCGCGCTGCTCACCCCATCCATCTCGTCTTCATTGGATGGACCGGCCTGCCACAAAGTGGCTTCCTCAGAATCAACATGCCACTTGAGTCGAAGCCCACTTGGTATCGCAACGAGCCCTGCATGATCCCCAGGTAAGTCAGCCGTCTCCACGAAACTCAATGAGCACATGTGCTGAATTCCAGTCCAGCGGCCCAGAAGGGACCTTGTAGACATTGTCAAGTTCAGGGAATTATCGAAGGCTCTGCAGGAGGCACAAGACTGCGATGCTCTGCGCGACTTGCTCACCACGTACGGCTCAGCCGCCACTTACGACTCCAACTACCCAACCTCACCCTACCGACTTCCGTCGAGCGGCACTACTCATCAAGTCTCAGATCACGGCTGTCGTCATCAAGCACAATGCAGAAGCAATCGGAATCAGTGCCCTCGCCGCCTCGTCGCGAAACGTCTCCCGCAAGGACTCATGGGGAGCCGATGTCGCCGACTCCTTCTGACTCCTTTTCTCCCTTGGAAATGTCGCCCGTAACCTCGCCGCCATGGATGGTTGCCAGTGCAAAGCGTCGCTTGAGTGAGAGCTCGGGTGAGGTCGAGCGGAACGTCAAGTCAAGCTTATCGTTGGACCAGAGCGAGAGGAGCTTCGCGCCCATCTGAACATCATCTCCAGACATTCTGCAGTCTTTCGCAAAGCATTCTCCGGCCCATGGAAGGAGGCAGCGACCATGCCATTTGAACTCCCAGAGACCGACTTGGAGGTGGTTCGCACGTTTCTCTGCTGGGCTTACCATCAGTACTGTCTCGGACCCACGTACGCCCCGAGTTCTATGTCCTGGCTTTTCGTCAACTGAGTCAATAAAAAACAGGAAATCGTATTGACGGCTCGAAAATTCCCGTCGGAGAGACTCGGACACAGTTGGAACAAATCGACGGATGACAGTACGAGCGATGGGCATGGTGTAGCAATGACACTTGGGGGGAAAAGGTTCACTGGCTTTTAATTTGCTCCTTTACTATCTTGCATACGCACCCACAACGGACAAGTCGTAGAACTAGCCATGAATGCTGCCCAAGGCTTCTTTGATTTATGACCATTCTTTCTTTGTCTCCCACCATCAAACAAGATGCAAGCACTGCTGCGCACCACCGCCGGCATTCAGGGCTTCTGAATTACGCTGCACCCTGGCTGGAAGGCGGACTGGTTTCCATCTTTCTGCGGCTGTTTTGCTTGCGTTTTGCTTAAGAAAAAGAAGCGTTGCCTGCGTACTCTTGAACTTTCGGACTCTGACTCTGACCCCGAAGTTGTCGAAGTCTTCATCATCTGGGCGTACAATGAAGGCCTCAGTAGTGGGTGGGTTGGGACCTGAGCTTTCTGGGGTAGAGTGATTGTTTGTTAGCATCTAGGAAAGGCTTTTGATCGTGCTCATTACCGGGCAGTATATTCAATGGCGTGTAGAGGCCCTGTCCCAGGAATTTTGCCGCCGCCGCCATCCAGGTCCTGAATTAAAACTGGAATACTGGTTTAACACTGCGGCGCACCACCATCGCCTGCCGCGCTCTCCTCCGGACCATGAACCTCCCCATACCACCGTTCTGGCCATCTCTTTTGAGTGGGCGCTTCGGTTACCTCTTGCACCACTGTGTTGGCACGGCGGCACACACTTGATAATATGATCCGGACCGCCATCATAACAACCTCTTCTCCTCGACCTCAACCTCTGCACCAAGCTCCGCGACACAGAAACGTGTGCCGTCTCATCTTCTTTGAGCTACACCACGCTTGCCAGTCAGTCTCTCCATCTTCAACTTGTCCCACCAGCGTCCCACTTACAACTTGCAGCCCTTCTTTCTTGAGCGCTATACAACCAACACCGTCAAAGCATCACCCTCAAGGGCACGTATACTTCTCTCCGGCAGCAATCGTTCTCCAAACTCACATCTTCCTCTTGATAGAGCCTCGTGTCTCCCTCCTGACATTCTCTCGGAGTCCGATTGTATATCAACGAACCGATCTCTCAAGAATGGCTGAGAAAAGCTCCCGCTGCGAAGCCGAAGTCATCAATCATCCTCCGGGATGCATGAATCCCAAGTAAGTCTTCCATGTCGACCTTGCATCGCGACAGGCACTAAATTCAGCGTAGGGGACCACTTCTGACGCTCGTGGTTGGCCCGGAGAGGAAGATCATCTCGACCCATCGCGAGCTGCTCATTCGCCATTCTGAGGTCTTTCGCAATGCTCTCGCTGGCCCTTGGGCCGAGGCCACGGCCAGTGTCTTGGAGCTTCCTGACTCGGACCCAGAGATCGTCGAGAACTTCATCATCTGGGCTCGCAGTGGCCTCATGCTTGGACCGAAGTTCGCCTTGGAGCTCTACGTCTGGGCCGACAAGTACCAGGTCCTGCTGCTCAAGACCGATGCCGCCCACACTCTCTATCGCCACTGGACGACGTGTAACAGGCGCACTAGGACTCAGCGCATCGCTCCGGAGGTGATCCCAGACGCGAAGATCATTCACTTCGCCCTCAACAACCTTCCAGAAAACGACAGGATCATCCAGCTGATCCGCGTTGTCCACGCTCTCTGGGAGTGCCGTCTCTCCGACCGCCGTGATACTCGCGCGATGAGGAGCGCCAGGGCCCGCTTGTTCTCCATGACCTCATATGGCCCTACTAACAGAATTGGACCTGCCCAAACTTACTACAGTACTACTCAGCGCCGGGGAGCATTTTTTTTTGGCTGTCCTCATGCCCTGACGTCCGCGACCAACATGAAGGCATGCTTCAACTGCCTCTGGCTGGCCGACGTCAAGCTCTGGCTCAGGCACGGAACGCTCTGAGCGCGGGATGAATTCGGAAACCGCTCTCCACCTAGCGTCTGGTGTGCGAAGGTTTCGGGTGGACAAATTGGAAGTTCCGACTTGTACGTGGTCTGACAAAAGGGAAGACAGCAGGAGGGGAGGGGACAACAAGAGGACGTGGCACTCGGAGGACGGACTAGAAACTCGTGAACGTTGTTCAGTCAGAGTATTTAAAATGCGGAGAAAAATGATAGATCTTTGGGTCCTCTTACATTGAGTTCCACCAACAGGAACGATCAAGGGTATAGTAGCTGGAGCTTGAATTGAGATCGAGAATGGGATGGGGTTTACGTATTCTCGGACAAATACCAGATCCCTCTCTTGAAGATCGACGCGGCCCACACCCTCTACTGGCACTGGACCAACTGAGACCACGCCGCCAAGAAGCAGATCGTCGTCCATGAGGCCGTTCCCGAAGCTGAGATCATCCACTTTGCCATCAACAATCTCTCAGAGACTAACCGTATTCTCCAGCTTCTGCGCGTCGTTCTCAACCTCTGGGATGGCCAGGGAGTCGACCAGCAGCAGTGGGTGCAGATGAGACTCGCCAAAACTCGTCTCTTCCAGACTGGCCCCAACAGTCCGGTCGACAGGATTCGCAAGGAGCACGTCTAAAGTGCCGATGCCAAGTTCAAGGGCTCCTTCTTGGACTGCCCCCATGCCTCGACTACCACTTTGAAGGCGTGCTACAACTGTCTCTGGCCTGCTGGTATCAAGCCTTGGCTGGCAAACAAGAAGGCTTGAGAGCCCACTCCCTGGTCGCCAACCACTTTGGGGGGTAGAGGGGAGTCAGCAACGCAAAGCCATTGGTCTGGTAGAGGAAGTGGGAGGGCGACGGAAGGTAGTCGGTTTCTGGATCTTCTGTCATTGAGGTCCACCAACAGGAAGATCAAGTGTATAATAGCTGGAGCTTGGATTGGGATAGAAATTCGGTTGGAGGAGTAGCACGATCAAAAGACAATGCCTTGATTGCTGATCGATTCGCCACCGAAAAGGTAGCGAATGTGATTGCAACTCTCCTCGCTGCTGCCACCTTACCCTTGTACACATCGGTAGGAAGTCTTGACCTTTTGCAGTCGTTACTCGTTGTATGCGCTGGCGAATCCACCAAAGCTCGAGGAATTAGGCGTGTCTTGCCTGACTTTTACGTTGGGAGATCGTGGCCACCAGGTAGAGCGGCTTCTTCGACACTCCAACGGTAGTGTGGGAGCTGCCAGTTGTCCAATCGCCAAGCTGGTCTCATGTTGAAAGAAGGCAGGGCTCGTCTCCTCCACGCGGTTCCGCATGGAAGCAGCAGAAAGATCAAAAGAACCGACCAAACAAAAGCGCAGGAACTGCTCGTGTTCGCATGACCATTGACGCCTGCACCCGGCTGTCGCAGAAGAATGAGGCGTTGACGATGGCAAGAGTGCGGCGAGCTGCAGGGCCGGCGGGACTTGGGAGAAGGAGTGCGCCATGGTGGATTCGGTCTACGAGATGAGGATGGGCATGAGGTGGCGACAGTCTTGCGGCATTGGGTGCTCAGGGATAGTGACGGGCTACTGATGGTGCTTGATTTCGTTTCCAGGCGCTTCAATGCGTTTACGGGGTTGGCGAAAAACATGTACGCGTTTGGATTCGGGTCGATTCGGACGCTCAAGTCTGGCCAGAACGACCCCAGGTTTTGCGACACATGGCAAGGTAGGCAGTCGATAGAATGGAGGTATACGACGTCTTCATTTGCTCGCGTAGCTCCGCGTCTCCATACTCTCGCCATCGCCCCAAATTTCCTTGCTCTCCTGCTCCACGCCCTTCATCGCCTTTGCTACCTCGTCCAGCTTTGCCACTACATCCAAGACGCCAGCGTTGACTCTCTGAAAGTAACGGTCGTTGGCTTCCCTCCTCTTGCGCGCCAACAAAATGTCATTCTCCGTATCTTGCTCCAGCTGACTCTTGACGCTTGCCTCGGTCCCGCTCCTCGGTCTGCCAGTGACGACAGGGGCCGCCGTCCCAAGCCTCTCGTTGCGGTCCGACGCGAGCAAATTGGAAGTGCCCAAGGGTCTTGCTTCCTCCCGCTTGGCGGCCGCGTCTTGCTGCTCGTCCTCAGCCTCAGTCTTCGCCCACGCCTGAGCAAGTGCAATCTGGGCGCTGCGCAAGTCCTCCAGCGCTTTGGAGTGGCCGGGCCTGAAGACGTGCGTGCCGTGAATGGCGCTGAGCTCGACTTCTTCCAGCGTGTTTTGCATTTCAGCCCATATGGCGTCGGTGCGCTCGGCACTCTCCTGCTCTGCTTCGTAGTGCTGCGTCTGCGCGGTCCGCTGCTCCGCCCGGATGGATCTGGTGCTGGGGGCAAGGTTGCCTTCAGCGTCGGTCACGGCCTCGCCTAGCTTGGATCGCTGGCGGAGTAGCGGCGCGCGGCCACTTGATGGTGCACCAGTTCCAGGCGGCAGCGCCATTGATGTGTTTGATGCATTGCGTGAGGGAGGTCCAATGAAGAGGGAGGGCGCAGGCGGCCGGTGTTGGCTGTGGCTCCGTTCAAGAGGCGCTTGGTGAGACATGTTGTGTGGAAACAGAACCCGGCCAGATCATCCGTCCGCAAAAGGTAGAAAACCGTCCTCTTTCTGATTTCTCCGCCTCATGGTAGGTGGCAGCGTCGTGCGATTGAGGGTCAGGGTCAAGGGCGGACGTCAACAGTCGCGGGGAAGCGTTGATCCGAAGCGAGGCCGCCGCACGTGACGCACTCGATTGGCGGCGCTCGCTCGCCAACTTCAATTTTGACCCGACCCACTGCGCCTGTTGCAGCCGACAACGACGACACTCCCACCCCCTCCAAAACCCATTACTGCGATAACCAGATAAATCGGTGCGTACGGCCACGCTGCACTTGTCCCAGACGAAATCCTCCCTCAAAAGAATACCCGTCGCCGCTGACACTCGGAACCTGCAGCCATCATGGGTAAGGGCAAGCCTCGTGGTCTCAACGCCGCGCGCAAGCTGCGCAACCACCGCCGCGAGCAGCAGTGGTCCGACCTCCACTATAAGAAGCGTCTCCTCGGTACCGCCTACAAGTCGTCGCCGTTCGGTGGTTCCTCCCACGCCAAGGGCATCGTCCTCGAGAAGGTCGGTGTTGAGGCCAAGCAGCCCAACTCGGCCATTCGCAAATGTGTCCGTGTCCAGCTCATCAAGAACGGCAAGAAGGTCACTGCTTTCGGTACGTGCCACTCCTACACAGCTCCCAGGATTCCCGGATGATGCATTGGACGCGTTGGAAAAACAATGAGGACGTGGCAAAGCAACACACGAGCATGGGCTAATTGAACCTCCGCAGTCCCCAACGACGGTTGCTTGAACTTCGTGGACGAGAACGACGAGGTCCTGCTTGCCGGTTTCGGTCGCAAGGGCAAGGCCAAGGGTGATATTCCCGGTGTCCGCTTCAAGGTCGTCAAGGTTTCCGGTGTCGGTCTCTCCGCCCTGTGGAAGGAGAAGAAGGAGAAGCCCAGGTCATAAGTGCACACATCAGCGTGGTTTCTCTCGAGGCTTGGGGCATGTGGCGAGGTGTGGAGGGTTTCGTGGTCAAGGAAATTTCGGCGCGAATTCAGGATGGGTTTCCCTCAAGTCATGTATGCATGGCATGATCTTAGGCTCCGGTTAGGATAATGAAAAATATCCAGCCGGCAAGGCAAACAAACGCCGCGCCACAAAACGAATGCAAGGAATTGGACGACGACCACAGACGATCGCTGGACATTGTGCTTATCCGTAGGACTGCCAGTCACGACATTCCGGGAAACCGATTCGAGATTTCAACGCCGACGACGACTCCTCTGCCGTATTACTCTCTACATCGAACGTCTTGACAACAGGCTTAACTTTGGATTGTGCTATCGCTGTAGCTAATGATCATATCACGAACCCATCGAGTCTTTCGACGAGAATATCAGCGACTCCCGCACGACAAGAATCCAACTCTCCATCTCAATTTCAAGGACGCCCGCCGCACCGCCATGAGTTTTCCATACCAAGCCAAGTGAATAAACAGCGCCACCCGCCCATAAACACCAACACTTCATACCTCAAAGCTATCAAGACGCACCGGCGAGCGCATCTCTTGCAAATTCCCACACAGTCCTCGCAACAAAAGCCATGCCAATGATGATGGGCGGCACCGCAATGAATAGCGCCAACAATAGACCCTTGCCCTCCTCTTCCTCTCGCCGGCGTTTCTCAGCCTCGATCTGCTCCCGCCGTGCCTCTGCTTCTTGCACCTCCTTGGGCTCGTCGCGGATGCTGAAAACGCTCGTGAATAGCGACTCGAGGCCCGTGTCGACGGGGTCCTCGCGGAGCTGGAGCCTGGCGGGGGCAAGCTCGAGTTCCCGTGATGCTGGCTCCTCGCCCTCGGTCTCGTAGCGAAAGGCGGGCGTACTGGGGGTGTCGGTGCTCTTGCCACCGCGGTTCATGATTTTGGCGAAAAAGTCGCGCTGTTTGGCGGCCGATGCTTGCTGGAAGATGGGTTGGTTGGGCGGGTTGCGGAGTTTGTGTGCGGGTGCTAACGGCGCCGGGGGCAGTGTGCCGCGGAAGGGGTTGCGTTCGTTCGTGGTCGCCGTGTCTTGGAGGAGCGAGTTCATGAGGTTCGTCTGCTTTTGGACAGGGAGACTGGCGGTGCGCGAGTTGAGGGTGAATAAATGGTTTTCGGGTCTCGTAGGCGTCCATTCCATCGTGTCTTCGTCAAATTCGGGTCGGACGGTCGTGGCGTCAGTCTCTGTGACGGTCTGATGCGACTTGTAGGAGACTGGCGAGGGCGGATCTATGTTTTGAAGGTTGGGATTGAGTGGTTGTGCTAGACGGTTGACTGGAAAGGGCTTGAGGTATGCCGGAGACTGTGGTTGAAAAGATGCTGCCGTGGCGGGTCTAGAAAGGGGTTGTTGCTTTTCAGGAGAGTATTCTGACGGCGTCAAGAGAGGCTCCGGTGCCTTTAAGTTGATGCGCGGTGTCTTGTCAATCTTGACCGTGAATGAGGAAATGATGGCAGTCTAATCAAGTCAGCAAAATGCCGTGATGAAAAGCAAGAAACTTACAATGAAGATGAAGACAAACACGGCAGCGTGGACCGCGCGATAGACGTCAATAGGTAACGAAGACTCGGCAGGATTCCTCAAAAACCACCAGGTGGTGCCCCTGACGGCAAGCATGAGCGCCTGGAGAATGAGATGGTCCTTCAGTCCAGTCAGTCTGCCACGTGAAGAGTCAATCCTCACGGCCAGCTTGTTATTCCACCAAAAGGTTGCCAGTGCAAGCAACATCACGTTCCTCATCTCGGGATACCACGTGCTGATGCATTCGCTCTGCATGACGCCGTACTTGCGAGCCTGGTCGATGCAAGTCCACCCATTAAAAACTTGGACGTCCTTACCGTCCCCCAGCGTGCCAGGGCTTGCGAACACCCCCATGGCGCTCCATATCAAGTGACTGACGATGCTGCTCCACCAGAGAATGCCGGCCCAGAATATCAGAATGTTCTGCCATGTCCAGGTCATCGACTTTTTTCCGATCCCAATCGTCTTTGCCCTCTCCAGCAGCCTGTTGACGTGGTCTGCCTTGGCCGCATGCGCCGTCTGCTTGATCCTGTCTCTTACTCGCGGCGCACAGTCGTGGCATACTTGCGGATACCGTTTCTCGAGGTTCTTCTTGTATTCTGGGAGAGACTTTTCAAACTTGGAAAAGCTTGGGTCTTCGGGGGGCGGCAGGTAGGAGGCCAGGGTTTGGTTGACAATGTACTGGTTCTGAATGCATGTTGCGCAGAAGAGGCTACCTTCGACGGGATGCAGTGTCGGCGTGGGGACGCGTCCTGGTACGTAGTGGGCGTAGATTGTCGGGGCTGAAGTTTCGGTCGCGACGGGAGGGTCTGTTATTTCACCCTTCTGCAAGAAACGCGTCAATCGCCCGCATGTCGCATGCCACAGCGAATAGTAAATAGACGGCAGCTCGTGCGCCGACAGCAGAACTTACCTCGTCGAGATAGTTGGTCGCCTCACATTGTTGGCAGTCAAATTGACGGACATGTGAGTTTCTCGGGAAGCGCGAGCGGGTGCCGCAGTAGAAGCAGCACAGGTTGCGTCGTAAGAAGGGCATGTCGGAGAGGTGTTGTTGCATGGGGCAGAGACGCGGACTTGGCGGCGATGAGTTCCGCTGCGGAAAAGTTTCGAGATGACGACGGCCAGTCGTTGACCATCAGCAGGGAGCAACGACGGATGGTGACGAGGCACGAAGTCGGCCAGAGCTGAGACCATTTACTCGACCTCGATTGTTCACATTCACATTCCCCTTCACCTTCGGCAAACCGAATTGTTCGAGGCCTCCGTCTCGGCCAGCTCCGCCCGCACCTTTTACCTCACCTCGCTCCACCACCACCACCGACACCCATCACCGCCGCCCGCCGCCGCAACCAGCGCCATGCAAAAGGTCCTACAACGCACGGCTATGGCCAAGCGCCAGGCCGCGCGCAAGGCCGAGATTGCGGCAGAAAACAAGAAGTTGCGGGAAGCAGTAGTGTCACGACTTCAATCTGTGCAAGTCAACCAAAAGGTCGCGGACCAAGTGCGAGAAGCGCGTCGCCATCGGCGCGAAAACTGGGAACTCGGGCCATTGGCACCTCGGCGAGATGTTGGCGGAGAGAAGAAGTTGTACGGAACAGTTGTGGCAGAGCGCATGCGCCAATTCCCCGTCCACCCCGACCGCAGGCTCAAATTCGCGCCCTTTGCTACTGGCGATCGGGTCGTCTTGTTGAAGGGAAGGGACAAGGGCAAAATTGGCGAGATTAAGGAGGTCCACGACGAGTCGCAGACCGTCACGATCAGCGGCCTCAACACCGTGAGCATATCCACAAACGGCGTACAGACACTTCGTACTGACAAAGTCGACCGCAGGCCGAAGTCCCCGTCCCCGACCATCTCCAAGGCCAGCCTGAACTAGGCCTGATGGACAGACCGTACCGAACGATTGAAATCCCCACGCCCTTTGCCGAAGTACGCCTCGTGTACCCTCTCCCCGACCCCAAGACCGGCATCAAGCGAGACGTCATCATCCAGAATGTTGTGCGGGAGCCCGTAATCCGCGACGATAAAGTGACCTACCGGCGCTACATTCCGGGCACCAAGATCGAGATTCCGTGGAAGACGCCCAAGAAGACCGAGTACGCGGACCAGCCCGCCGACACGCTGCGCATCCTGGTCGACGAGCGGTCGTTTGTGCCGACGCTGCTGCGGCCGCCCATGCCAAACTCCGTCATCAACGAGCTGCGCAACCAGTTCAGCTACTTCAGGGACAGGCACGATCCTGAGTATGTTGCCAGGAAGGTGGCCGAGGACGAACTGCAAAAGGGCAAGGGCATTGAGTCGCTGAAGATGATGACGCCGCTCAAGGAGCTCAATGCGCGCATCAGGAGAGCCAACAAGGCGAGAGGACGGCAACCAATTGACAAGAGCGTGTTGGCGGCGATCGGCGAGCGGATGGCAATAGTTATGGAGAAGAACAGCGCAAAGAAGGGCGCAAAGAGCGCAAAGAGCGCAGCAAGGGCCTGATATCCGGAGAGGAAATCCAAAAACGCGCACGTTGGCATGTCTGAGCTGGGAGAATGATAGAAGCATGCGCTGTATAACAAATCAATGCCATTGAATCTGAGCCCGAGCTCAGCCGCTTTTGAACTCCAGTGCTGATACTGATGATCCTGTCTATGCAACCCACAACGCCAGCCATTTGCACTATGCCTCAAATCAGAACGCCCAGATACTCACCCCTGCCAGCGGTCTTGTCCAGCAACGTCTCCCACTGCACCAGGAATCGATCCACAACTCTGACCAGCAGCCTGCCACTCAAGCTCAGCCTCTTGACCCGCGCCCAACTCTCCACATAGATGGTCCGTATGCGACTCGTGCGATCCAAGTCGCCCAGGTCGCAGAAGCGCATCAACAGCGCGGCCAGGACGACAATTACGCCGGTGCCCGGGCCATTGGTCAGAATGAGGTTCGGGAAGAAAGTCGCCTGGTGCTGAGGTGCTGTGCTGGATTCGATGGCCGGCGAGGCAAAGGGAGATCGTAGGATTGCGTGGCAGGCGGCGAGGCAACGCAACGAGGAGTAAGGCGTCGTGAGGAGGGATTGGTGGATCTTGCGTGCGCGCGGGACGAGTTGGATATCGTAGGTGCCGATTTCGAGCTCCCCACCTTTCCTGTCACCAGCTGTCCTCTTGACCTGTTTAATGACCTCTTCTTCCTCGTCGTCCGTGAATATCGCGGCCGCCTCTTCCTCCTCGCTCGTCTGCGCGGGTTTCTTGACTACCCGTCCAGTGGCAAACACCATCAAACTCTCCTCCCACTCGCGCGCACGCTCAGCACTCAATGCATCGCCCTCGCTTACGACGTATGTGCGGTGGCTCCAGCTTCGCAGGAAACGCGCCTTGTCCAGGTTGCCCAGCATCGCCATCATCTCCGCCGTGTGTCCGCCGCTCCCCAGAACGACAAGCAAACGTGTCGGCTCGATCGACGCGTCAAAGTCGATGATGTCGGCGAATTCCGCATCTTCAGCGCCTTTGGATGAGGCTGGCGCATTGGTGGATGTTGCTCCACCGTCGACATTGAGAGAGGGGTCGCCGGGTCGTTTGCGCGGGCGCGGGGGTAACCGTAGCGGCGGGAGGATGAAGATGAGACGTAAAGCGAGGAACGGGATGCTTAGGAGGGCGAGGATGAGGAGGCCGTTGAGGAAGAGCGTCGTCGCAGGTGGAGTTGGTGCCGACATGGTTTGCTGCTCCAGGAGAG
This sequence comes from Phyllosticta citrichinensis, assembly GCA_038380885.1. Taxonomy (NCBI): domain Eukaryota; kingdom Fungi; phylum Ascomycota; class Dothideomycetes; order Botryosphaeriales; family Phyllostictaceae; genus Phyllosticta; species Phyllosticta citrichinensis. Next base: position 485,321 of record JBBWUH010000001.1, on the reverse strand, counting down.
GTGGTTGTACGCCGTGGGCTGGATTAGCGCATTGTTGTGCGCGCATTCGAAGTTTCGGCGTCAATTGGAGCTTCAGAGGCTTTCGTAGAGGTGGAACTTCTGGCCGTTGTCGAGAGAGATCGAAGAGTTGGTGGTTGCAGGGAGTAAGATGGGTCAGGGAAAATGGCACGGAGTTAAGGAGCTCGATTCGCGGCAATGCCCGAAGCACCTTCACACCTTGGTCTTCATAGTATTTCAATCCCTATACTTCCAACACTCCCTCCTCCTGTTATTGGAAGACCCGTGAATTTTTACGACAATCGGCTAGACACGTCTAGGGACCATTCGTTCGCCATCACAGCCATGTCCAGAAAGCAGTCGTTCACCACCGCAGGCAGACTCAGCAAGCTTCAATCACACTGTGGTATCCGGTTTCCTTTCGAACCAAGTGATCCTCCTTGCTTGTCAATAGAGTACAAGTCCCCAATACAATGCCCCATTGATCCGAGAGTGATTCTGCATAGGTTACGATAACTGAAGGACTGTCCACCAAAAGGATCATGTCTTGTCGTTTTCGCGCTTGCGCTGCTCGCACCTTTCATTCCTTCTGCGCCTTTCGAGCTCCTCGCGTCTTTCGCGCTCAGCCCAGTAATCGTCATGCCAAGGTTGATGGTGCACCTGTCCTGTCTCGTCGCAGAGTTCCTGAGATGTTTTCGCGCCGTACTGCCCCAGCAACTCTGCGGTTTCCTTAGCCCGTTTCCGTCTGTAGAATCCCGACGGATCATCACACATGTAACCATTGACACTATCACCAAGCTCGCGAAAGATGGACCAGGCGTACTCAAGCCTTGGCCCAGAGATAGCCAAGTCTATAGGCGTCTTGCCCTGGCTAGTAATCGCGGAGGCATCTGCACCTCGTTCGAGGAGCAGGCGCACACATTCTGTACGCCCTTCAGCAGCAGCACCGTGAAGTGGAGTCCATCCGAGATTGCTTCTGCAGGAAGCATCCGCTCCATTGCCGAGGAAAAATTCAACAACATCGACTACTCCGCACATAGCGGCGACGTACAGTGCTGTTGCATACACCTTGTCACCTTGATGGATTTCATCATCGGGCAGCCACACTTGCCAGATACTCCCTCTTTGAAAGAGATTCATGCTCGCGCCATGTCGTTCCAGCAAGTCGAGCACTAGAGGCCCGGATCAGCAAGAGATGCTCTCCAACTTGACTCCAAGTATCCAAAATCTTACCTTTCTTGTTTGCCACTTTAGCATTGGCCATCAATGGTGTTTTTCCGGCCCAGTCCCTTATATCCACCTTTGCGTTGTAGCTCAAAAGAAGCTTTGAAAGATGATAGTCGCTCTTGGCGATCGCGCGGTGCAGGAGGGATTCGCCGTCGAGAATTCTCAGATTGGGATCGACGTCGTAGTCTAGAAACAGCTGGACGACTTCCAGGTGGCCCTGTTCGACTGCCAAGAAGCAAGCCATCCTAAGAAAGGCTGTTTTGATTGCCGCGGAGTTATTGTCCTCCTTCGTGTCAAACTTCTCCGCTTTGTCACGACTCTGGGTATCGAACTCGTCCTCCTCCTTGTTACTGCCTCCCTTATTCTTGTCGCCTCCTGAGTCGTCGGTTAAGTCGTCGTTTAATTCATCGATTGTTGGGAAGTCGTTGTCGTCGAATGGGTCGCCTCGAGAGTCTGTGCCCTGTATTGGACTCAAATCAACAGTTTGGATGGAGTTAGGATTGAGGAGAGCAAAAAGGCCATATTTGTCTCTATTGGAGGCCAAGACGATAATTTCCCTATATCCGTCAAGCAAAGGATTTGATTCATGGTCGGGATAGGCTCCCACAAGCTTCTGTGCCGCCTCTGCACATTGTTTTTTGCGGCGTAAAGTAGAATCCTGTATCTTTTTTCATTGAAATGTCGATGGTCGCGCCGGAATCCAGGAGGAGGCAAGCAATATCATCGAACACGTGCCTCAACGCGATGGCGACAGCCGATTGTTTGAATGAGTCATGCTTGTTGACATCGGGATCCTTCTTGATTACTGCTTTGACAGGTTCAACGAAGCCCAGGAAAACGGCTAGATGCAGCCTGGGAAGTGGTCCTTCTGAACTTGTCCACTTCTGTAAAAGAATTAGTGTTCTTCCGCGGAAGTAATCTGAATCGAAGATGAGAAAGTCGCAATATAACCCTCGAATTCTCCCTCTCTGGTTCAGGGTGTCGATCGCCTTGGAGACCTTGCGATCTTGACAATAATTCAGAACATTGTGACAGTGGAAATGAAGATTCTCCACTGTGTACTGTGCAAACGGCCATTCTTGCGATAGTCTCTCCAATGGGTCTCTGCTGCCTGTGAGCCGGTTCGGGTCATGTTGGAGTTCTGCCCTGCACAAATCTTTGGCGCGGAAGAGCGCCATGTGATTCTCAAAGCCAACAAAATGTTCGCTCCTGAGCTTGTTGAAGTATCCTTGAGTGCTGTAGTGGAGAAAATGAATGTTTTCGGACGTATCAATGACGACTAGACCGTGGCTGAAAGACGCGATTTCGCTCTGTGGAATCAGATCTCCTTCCTCAATTTCTGTGGTAATTTCTTCTGATGCAATGGCATGTTGAAGATATCGAACTGAGAGTGGCCGTCGTGCGAAAGAAACCCATCCAAGGATCGCTGTGGCGTATTCTTTTCTTTCTGATTGCTCGCTTTCCATGATTCGGTCCATGGTTTTCTTGTAGGTGTCTGAAATTGTGTCTGGCAAAGCCTTGAGGACTTTCTCGACATCACTAGGCTTGAAGACCCTTGAAAGTGCATCCATATGCAGTTGGACGAGGAGAAACCTGAAAGGTTAAGCTCAGTTCTGGTTTGCTAAACTACTCCTAGAGATTTCAGATTTCAGGAGTAAGAAGGGACGAGTAACTCACATTTTTCCGGACCTTTGCGGCACTTGTTCTTTTATCTGTTTGCTGAAATCCTGGAGCATGCGATGGTTCTCAATAGCATTATTGATGTATTCCTGAATGTCGTCGTCGTGTGCTTCTATTCTTGTTCCACGAAACCATTCTGAAGGTCTTCTTGCTGGTCCAAGACTCTCGAGGTGACCAGCATTTTCACGGATTCGCCAACTGATCGCAGGCATTCCATGAGTCGATGTCGGACGTCGCGTTCGCACTCATCCATCGCGTCGACAATGATGTAGACCTGTCGATTCTCCGCCAACTTCGATAGTAGCTTTTCGATGTCTTTCAATCCAAGAGGCCGGAAGGACTCCCCATGTTGCCGATATTCCTTGAATAGGTGTCGGACTTCGCTGTAGATCTCGGTGGAGTTCGATTCGCATTGCCGCAGAATGCTTCCAAAGAGGTCCCTCAACTCGAATTGTTTTTGGTAGGAAAGGTAAAGGCATGCGACGGTGGCTCTCTTAGGGGAATTTTCTGGCATTTTAACCCACTCCTGGAGATCTTCGGCGACGATTGAGCTAGGCCTGAATCAGTATCAATCTCATTCGTTTGTGAAGGCTGACAACTTACGCCAAGACACTTTTGCCAGCGCCGGCTAGAATATGTGAGCGTCTCATCAATCGCGATAGCACGTTGTCTACTTACGATTTCCCGTATACCAAAGCCTATGGGTATTCCCATCTCGCCAGCGGGTAAATGTGTCTGATTCGAGGAGCCAGCGACCAGCTACATGGCTTCCATGAATTCGCCCTTGGTGGCGTTGGTGGTCTTGGTCGAAATTGAGTCTTGATAGCCAGTTCAGAATATCATTGCGGTCGTCACCCTCGTGTTTATCAGCAATTTTGCTGACCGCCAAATGTGTTTTGGGGTTGAGGATGTGATTCAGAGCCTCGATAGACTCTTTTAGGTCGTTTTCAGCCTCGTTGGTCCTTGACAGGGCTTCGTCGAATTCGTCCTTATTGAAAAACTTTTTCCAGAATGTTCCTGGGTATAATTAGCTGGCATAGAAACCAATGCTCGATGAGGATACACACGGTGCCTATGCTTTGTCTGAGTGATCCCGATACTGCAAATTGCGAACCAACTTTTGAAAAGGTCCACGATGCATTCTTTGAGAGGATCCGCAAGACTCTTCAGTCGCTCAATATCTCCACGCTCAATCTCTCCGGAAAGAAGCTGGACTTTTTTCGCCAGCTTTTTGAAGAACGCCTCCACTCGGTCGAAGTCTTCGGTAATTTTCACAAGGGATACAAATAAGTAAGACACGGCGGTCACTGCGAGTGATGCTGGCGACACAGCTGGGAACGGCTGGTGAGGCATTCAATGATCAGTGCAACGAATGTCAGCCGCGAAGGAGGGAAAAGCCCAGGCTTACCGCTGCAATCACATTGACGGCAAACCCGAGGGCGCTCAGTGCGGTTTGAACTTGCTTGAAATGGCGGCCCAATTTCGCGCAAGCTCCGTCAAAACGGCCAGTCTTATGCCGCGACTTTTGGAAAGCCTTCAGCCACGACTCTGGATCAGACTCGAACTCCGCTGCATCTTTCTTGACGTTCCCTAGAATGCGAGTCGATGCCAGAAACTCTGCCTGTGCCGCTTCTAGGAGCGCTCGGAATTCACCATCCCTAGGAAATCCCACTTCCTCATCCATGGCGGCAACGCAGAACTGAATTGAGGGTTGAGCGTAGAAGAGAGTGTGCTCATCAAGGAGGAGGAGGAATTTGCAGGCTGCATGGCAAGAGATCGCAGACCCATTTTCCACCTTTCCACCTTTCCACAATAACCCCGCCTGCAGCCTCCACGGTGGATGTCGAAGTCTCGAAGGTCATTTCATTTCAGCGTGCACTCATCCTTCGGCTTAGGCCCCACCTGAATACCCGCGCGCGCCGCCTCACAGACATTCGGACAGCTACACATAGACGAACTTTCACCAGTCTTGAACGCCTTAGCTTCCTCTTTGCCAGGCCCACAAGGCGGACTGAACTTCCGGCAGGTGAAGAGGTAGGAGCAAGCAGCGTCATCAGGAGCCTGTCAAGCCGCGTGAGCAGCTGGAAGGGAGAGGGGCTCAAAGGGGAGAGGGGGTAATCAATCCACACGCGCGCACATACATAGCAAACACATTTCCCCCGTTTGCCGCACCGGCCGGCCAGCACCTTGACCCACTTGCAGGCGATCTCGTTGGCATACTGAGTGGAGAAGCCTGAGCCCGCTATCGCGTCCAGGTACGCCTGTTTGTTCTTGCAGGGTGCGCTGCAATCGCCGACGGTCTTGCACTGTTAAATGCCATTGATCGTGCTTGTCAGCCACAGAGCAGGCGAGGAAGGATGGGAGAGGGGAGGAGGAGGAGGAGGAGGAGGAGGAGGAGGAGGAGGAGGAGGAGGATAGGAAGGGCAGCCGTACGTCCGTCTTCAAGATGATTAAGTCGCCTTGAATGCCGAACTGAGGAGAGTTGTGATCGTCGAACGGCGGCATCTGCTGCTTCGCCCCCCGCAGCAGCAGCGAAGGGCGTGGCGGTTGCAACAACAGCATACAAGAAGAAAAGAAACGCGAGTGTGAGCTTCATGATAGTGATGATGATGATGATGATGATGATGATGATGATGATAGGGAGATGACTTGCAAGACAGTAAACAATAGGAAAAAGAAGGCGAATGTACTTATAGCCCTGATGAACAACTAAGCGAACGTCACTACGCTCAATCAAACCTACCCACTACATAGACTCTCCAGTAAAACAAAGTTAGGTTGAAGAACTGAAGGAACCTCTGCTTATAGACCTAAACATTCCGCTACCTCAAACGAAACCTAGAAGTGTTTGTTGCGAAGCGGTGTATTTAGTCGTTAACGTTCGGGCGCCGCGTGGCGCGTCATTTCCGAGCCTCTATCCATGAACTACCTACCTTGTCAGGACGTGAGTAAAGTTTCATCGCAGCTCTCTCCCCGCTTTAGTGTAGATAGCTTACCGGCTTTTAGGTAGATGTGCGTGCGCCACAGCCGTAATGTTCGTCGGATCTGCGTCGTTGTCATTGCTCTCGTGCCACTGGCGAGCAACAAGTAGACATTCCATCCTCGTCCGGGCCGTGCGCAAAACGAACCCACTGTCGGCCCTTGCGGTCGACACATCCGCGGGCATAGACGTTCGACGTTGGACAGACGATTGCCGAGTGCCGCTTGAGGCCGCGGAGGCGGCGCCGACCACGGAGACGAGCGACATGGCGGAACCAACGGCACCAGCGGCACACCGCAACAACAAAGAAATGGCACACGGAGACAGAGACAGAGACAGAGACAGATATGGAAAATGTACATGTTTTTGATATGAAAAAAGCTGTAGAGCACGGCTTTTTTGATCTGTCCATGATAGACAGACAGACAAGACAGACAGTACGTGGGATGGGAGAGTTGGAAGCAGAGATCGTACCATAAGAGCGGAATGGGAAGGAAAAGAAGGAGATACAGAGAAAACAGAAAAGACAGCGCTAAACCTGGGAATCCTCGATCCCATCCATCCGTCCATCCGTGAAAAGAGAATTGTCCGCAACGCCGCGAAATGCATCTTGTCACACTGTGCCAAACCCATCCGGCCGTCCGTGTGTCCCATATTACCCGCGCCGTGTCGCCGTTCCGATCGTTGTTGAGAGAAAAGGGTTGAGGCGTGCTCAGTTCTCCAGCCAGTCGAGAAACTCGGGGACAAAGTAGGAGACGACAATGGTGGCGCCGGCGCGGAGGATGCCCTGCATGCTCTCAAACGCCATGGCCTTGAGGTCAAAGACGCCCGCCTTGGCCGCAGCGTGGATCATGGCAAACTCGCCCGACACCTGGTACGCGGCAATGGGCAGGTCCTTGCCAATCTCCTTGGCGTCCGAGATGATGTCGAGGTACTGCGACGCCGGCTTGACCATGATGATGTCGGCGCCCTCGTTGATGTCGCGCACAATGGCGCGCCGCGCCAGCCCGCGGCCGCCCGGCGGCAGCTGGTAGCAGCGCCGGTCGCCGAAGCTGGGGACGGAGCCGGCTGCGTCGCGGAACGGGCCGTACAGGCAGCCGCTGAACTTGGCCGAGTACGACATGAGGACCACCTGGTGCGCGATGCCGGCTTCGATGAGCTTGAGCTTGATGGCCCGGATGCGCCCGTCGTTCATGTCTGATGGCGCCACGCAGTGTGCGCCCGCGTCGGCGTACGCCATGGCCACGTCGCTGATGCGGTCCACGGAGAGGGCATTGTTGAGCGAGCCGTCGTCCCGCAGGATGCCGCAGTGGCCGTGTGATGTGTATTCGCAGAGACAGACGTCGGTGACGATGAAGAGCGACGGGAAGGCCTTGCGCAGTAGCCGGATCGATTGGATGACGGGGCCGTCCGGGTCGTCGGCCGCGGTGCCCAGCGAGTCTTTGGCGCCTGGTGCTACGGGGACTCCAAACAGTATGACGGATTTCAGGCCTTTGCGGATCAGGGGCGTGAGGAAGGGGACGATGCGGTTAATGCCACGGCGGTGCTGGTTTGGCAGCGAGGGAATCGGCGTCTCCTCGTCGGGCTGGTCTGAAATGAAGAGTGGGAAAATGAGCATCGACTGGAGGGCGTCAGCGACTGCGGTGGGGGTTTCAAGGTGAGGACGGCATTACCTTGGTCAATTGCCTCTCCGCTTGCCATGCCCTGGCGAGAGGGTGGCAATAGCCGCCGTGAAGCTGGCTCTTGATGTCGCCAGAAATGCTCACGCTCGTGGCGGCGGTGCTGGCGTAGGAGCGAGCGCGCGAGACTTGCGAACGACGGTCGTCGCGATCATCGTTGCGGTAGGTGAGGTCGGAGACGAGAGACGAGAAGGACATTGCGGCGGCGAGTTTGCGGAGTGGGTTGGGGGTTGGGAGGGCGGTGGTGAGGGAAGGTCAGAAATATTTATGGGCTGGAGCTGCAATCGAGTAAGCAATGGCCGAGGCGAGTAAAAGGACCCGGATAGACAGCGGGGTCCAAGAAGTGCGGTTAAGGACCGACGGGAGAAATCTGGCCAACCAATCATGTTGCCCAAAGATAATCTGTCTCAGCCTCGCGCCCCAACGTCATCCCAACACCATTCATTGCCCGTCAGCTTCTGTGACATCTGGCACGACCACTGCCGCCACCGGTCTGCTAGCATCCGTTGAAATCTTCCACATTGGTCGCTGGTAGCATGCTCATTTTCGACCTGCCGACATCTTTTGTTTCAGCCGACAGTGTGACTTGTGCTTGAAATGTGCAACAGGAACATAAATTTGGATAGATTGGGATCCCAGCTTCAATGCCCAGTACAAATTGTCTATCTTGAAGCCCAATTGCTTTCCATCGCTCTACTTGAGGGGCTCAATTGGCACCTGTAGACGTCCTACATTTGGGAGCATGCGCCACGAATTTGATATCAAGCCTTGGACGTTGTCTGAGGCCAGATGAGTCGTCGACTTGATGAGAGTCTTGGTTCGAGATCTCTTCAGACTGGACATGCCACGCCTGAGGAAGCTCGTCGACCTCGATCCGGCCCTCGAGACGCACGCCCAGCGGGTGATTTGGAAAGTCTGTCCCCAAGTTGATTCTTCGACGCTTTCCATTGCTCATCCTTCCCTTCCCTTTGGCTTTCGCAATAGTTTCGCTACAATGATATCCATCTCTTTTGTGTGAAACTCCTTTCGATTGAGTGCCTTTCCCTTTCGCTTGAATTCGTCGAGACCGAAAGTTGGAAAAGCTTTATTCGCACCGCGTGAGATCACGATGGTCAGTGAAATACTGCTCTGCGCGTACACTGCCAAAAGCCTGAGTGTCGAGGTCTTTTGCTTCACAACCTACATGCTGATGGATGCGCGCACTGAGGCGCTCGACACCTCACGTTCATGCCTATCCTTGTCCCAGAAGCGAAGGCCATTCGCTTTGCTGGAAATGTGCATTAGAAGAGAGATGCGCGTGTAGGCGCCCGCTGCTAGTGCAGGTGCTTGGAGTTGACATTTTTGGCCGCGGGTGCTGAGGATCTGGGATATAAAAGTAGCAGTTCAAACTTTTTCTCAACACCAGCCCACCGCACGCGACCTTTGACACTCTACGCTGCTTGCGGGCTCTCTACGACCGCACCCCTCCTCCCTGTCGCTGTAAGTTCTCATCAACAGACCTGATCGCAGGCTGAGACTCACTGTTCATCACCTCCAGTTCCGCCTCGTCCTCTGCCGTCCTCCGCGCACCCTCACACCCTCACACCCTCACACCCTCCCTCTCGACGAGCGTCCTCCAAACGCCGTCACCACGACCAAGGCCATGGGCCTTTTCAAGAGGAAGAACAAGGGCTCGGGCGCCCAGAAGCCCCTCGTCATCAGCGCCCCCACGGACTTTGTCCACGTGGGTGGCCACTCCACCATGGCCTTGACGGCCAGGCCAATCGTCGGCGCGGAGACCGACGCTACCCTCGCTGCTCCTGGTGAGGGCTCCAGTCTGGCGCCCAAGCCGGACAGCAGGGCGGCCGAGGTCTCCACCATGGACCTCACCGCGTTGCCCGTCGTCGCGCCGCCGCCAGCCCGCAAGGGCTTGGTCAAGAAGTTCTTGTCTGTGTTCCGCGGCCGCAAGGCCAAGGACGAGACTGTTGCGCCCGCGGCCGCAACCACCACCACCACCACCACCACCACTGGCGCCATCTCTCCCGCTGCCGCTGCCGCCTCCGCCGCCTCGTCGTCCTCCGAGTCGGCACCTGCCTCGCGCCCGGCGACGCCTTTGTGCGTCAGCCCAGTCCGCCCGTCGGCCCCCGTCGCGCCTCGCATTCCGGCGCTGCCATTTGCCGGCCCGGTCTCTCCTCGCGCTCAGGCGCTCGCTGCTCTTTCGGTCTCTCGCTCGGGTAAGTGGTTCTCCTCTGGTCCTTCAATGGCGACTAACAAGATGCAGCCGAAGAGCCCACCAACGTCGTCGCGTCGGTGGAGATGAAGAGGGAGTGGAGGGAAACCTCCGTCATGGACCTTCTGGACCAGGACCGTAAGTCTACTCGACCTTACGGCTTGACAGACACTGATGATTGCGTAGGCGGCCTTGTCTTCATGACTCCCAAGCGGGACTGAGCTCGTTGTCTTTGCCTGGGCTCTTTGGGGCTGGTTGCTCTCGTTCGCGTTGCGGTTGGTTGGGGGTCGTTTGGCCGGGGATGCTGCGCGTGTCCTTTGGGGTGGTCCTTGCTCTTGCTTTCGGTCCTCGTTTCTTTTTTTCGTTTTCTCTCTCCTCTCTTCTCTTAATATTCATGCGCAACCAGTCTGCGCTTCCAGTTTTGCCTTTGAGATACCCAAGCCGTTGGAGTGGTTTGCTGTTGTGTTCTTCCAGGTCCAAGGCGGTGTTTAGCCTGACCTTCGCATGAGTTTTCCTGGATACGAGTGGAGAGGCTGAGAGGCTGCCGGTCAGTGAGAAGAGGTGATCCTCTGGACGTGATAGCCCCTCAGTGGCTGGAGGTTATGCTGGCATGTTTGCAGCAGAGGTGGCTCTTGATGGTCAAAAGAGTGTCGGAGTTGTGAAGTCGACAACAAGCGGCAAGGGTCGTGGATGCCCTCGGCTAGATATTGCTTAGCGCTGCCGATCTCCCGATAAGCGAGAGACCACATGAGCCGCTCCGATGTCGCTCGTCCCCATCAGGAAGCCCAAAGTCAGCCGACGACGGTTATTGGTGATACAACTGCAATTGATGCGCCGATGGCGGACTCCAAGCTCAGTGCGAATGATCTCCCCATCAACCTTGTGGGGGCTAGCGCGCCTCTGCTCTCTTACCCGGTCCAGACATTTCTCTTCCTTCTCTCGCTCCTCTTGCACAGCTGCTCTTCCTCGCTTCTCCACATTTTTTTGCTTTTTTACATCGACCGAGGCATAAGGTGACTGCGGTTTGCTCGCCTCCAGTCTGCTGTCCATACGTCCTGTCTGGACTCTTTTAATGTGTTTCTATCGCATCTTTTCCTAGTTGTCAATCACCACCCTTTCAAGACGCCATGTCTGTGCCCCAGACCCAGCTTAGCGCTGCCAACACCGAGCTTGGCTCCCGGAGCGCTGAGACCCAACCAACGGCCGTGAACGCCGTGCACGACGGCTCCCTGTCCCAGCAGAGGGTCTTGAAGGGCAGCGGTACAAAACGCCCGTCCGTCGTGTCGTCAGAGTCGGCTTCGTTGCTCTCGGCCAACCGCAACTACGGCACCACTCAAAGCACTGCCTCGGCCACACATCCGGCAGGCTATGCGTCACCAGAAGACTCTGAGCTTGATTCATCACCGTCAACATGGCGCGAGAAACTGCAAAATATCTGGGATGGGAATAGAGGACCGTTGCTAGTGTTAATAGCGCAGCTTTTCAACACCGTCATGAACACCGCGACGAGGATTTTGGAAATCGAAGGCAACGATGGCAAGGGATACCATCCATTTCAGGTGAGCTCACCATTCATGATCGGAGAAGCAAGCAACTAAACATGTCTGGCAGGTATTGTTTGCGAGAATGAGCATCACACTTGTATTCTCAGGTTTGTACATGTGGTGGAAAAAGGTCGAACAAGCTCCTTTTGGCCCCAAAAACATGCGGTGGCTGCTGCTGATTCGAGGATTTGGCGGTTTCTTTGGAGTATTCGGGATGTACTGTAAGTACTCCACCAACTCCCAAATCAACACCACTCTAACAGTCGACAGACTCTCTCCTCTATCTCCCCCTCTCTGACGCCACCGTCCTGTCCTTTCTCTCCCCCACCATCACCTGCATAGCCTGCTACATCTTCCTCCGCGAGCCATTTACCCGCACCCAGCAACTCGCCGGCGCCATCTCACTCATCGGCGTCGTCCTGGTCGCGCGCCCCACCACGCTCTTCTCCTCTCCCTCGGCTGAGCCTCCGCCCGCCAGCGGCGACCCCTCTGGCACGCCCACCACGCTCCTCGCGCACGCCCTGGCCCAAATCTCGTCGTCTGACCCTTACCACGACACGGACCCGGCGCACCGGCTGCTCGCCATCTTCTTCGCGCTGCTCGGCGTCTGCGGCGCCTCGTGCGCCTACACGACATTGCGCATCATCGGGCCGTCGACGCACCCGCTCGTCTCAGTCACCTACTTCTCGGGAGCCTGCTGCCTCATCTCGGTGCTGTCGTTTCTGCCGCTGCCGGCGCCTTTCCCCAGCGTGCCTTTTGCGCTGCCAAACGCACCGCTGGACTGGACGCTGCTGATACTGCTCGGCGTCGCCGGCTTCTTGATGCAGTTCCTGCTATCCATGGGCCTGCAAGGCACAAGGAGCAAGAAGGAGAGCGGCGGTGCGCCGCCCAAGAGGAGCGGCAAGGGCAATGCGGCGACGGCCATGGTCTACACGTCCATGGTGTTTGCCGTCATTTCGGACGCCGCCATCTTTGGCACGCTGCCCGATGCGTGGGGCTGGGGCGGCGTGGCCGCAATTGTGGGCAGCGCGCTGGTCGTCGCCACGGGGGGGCACTTTTTCGGGAGCAGGACGGGCGACGAGCCGAAGGATGAGGTGGCCAAGAAGGATGAGGAGGTTGGCTTGTTGAGTGGCGAGGTGGATGGCCAGAGGCAGATGGCGCGGGAGGAGCAGGCTGTGACTCGACTGCACTGATCGCCGTCTGATGTGGCTATTGTGGGGAGCAGGAGTAAATTGCAAGTAAGCCCAGAACATGTCTATGAAGGTTCAGGGGCATGAGAAGAAGAGATAAGACCAACTCAGCATTTGAAAGAGGAGGGTACATAACGTCGAGACTGCACATTGCAAGACATCTAATCATCTAGACCGACCAAAGCGGCGGTAGAGAGACGGAGGCGTTGAGATTCGGCACAAGAGGCGTCTGGAAAGGACGGCGTTGGGGGTTCTTTGACAAATATATTCAGTCCCTTTAGACATACTTCTTACCAAAACAATATGCTCAAGTTCCTCGTTGGCCCCTCGGCCGTGCCATCCATCACCTCCTTATCCACACATATGCCCATTCACCACCACTCATTGGCAGCGAGACGAGACCCCGCGTTCATCTGCACCCCGCACCCGCATCGTACGCATGCACCCCATTCTCACCTCAGCTCGGTAAGCCGATCGACAGGCAGGCAGGCAGGCAGGCAGGCAGGCAGGCAGGCAGGCAGGCAGGCAGGCAGGCAGGCGAAGCACGGTTGGTGGCGTACGCGGTCAGGGGCCAAGCTGCCCGAAGTATACTGGCCGGCAGCTCGAAACAAGAGAACACCGTCCATATGTACGTAATCGACAAAAAACACCAACGCGAAGAATCCACTGCGCGGATTGAATCGCGGAAAAGGGGTAAGGTCAATAAGCCAGAACCACTGTTCGTCAAAGGCGCAGCACACATATAACGTCTCTCCCGCTTCTTGCAGTGGCAAGATAGGTACCTACAAACGGCCTTCACGCCGCCCTCCACCCCGGCACTCAGCCGTCAAACCAGCAAACGACCGTCCGGCCCCGGCCCGGTTGTGGGCTGTGACCGGCAGGCAGGTAGGAGGGCAGGCAGGCAAGCAGCGCAAGCTCGACACCGCCGACCATTGTTCGCCCGGCTATAGCGCGTTGCGGCCTCCTTATGGCCGACGCTTCGGCGTTGCAGAGACAAGTGTTGTTGCGCTCTCGGATTGGGCTTCGTATTCGGGAAGGGAGCGAGCGAGCAAGCAAGCGGGCGAGCCGCGACACTGCCAGAAGAAGGGTTGGTGGACCTGTCTGCTTGGTGGCCGTTGTGGTGAGTAGGTGGTGGTGGGCTTTTAAGGGGTGTGGGAAGGAGTGGAGGTCTTTTGCTGCGCAGGGGGTATGTCGTGGTGTTTGGCTGGAGGGGCTGGTTGGCTTTTGATGTACAAAGCGCTTGTTTCTTGGTGAGCATTAACTTGGAATACTGATGATGGAGACTTAAATGCCGTGTAAGCGGTCGTTAAGAAAGGATCTGCTTTTTCAGATGCTGGTCTACCCGTGTGCAAATCTTGCCTTCGACTGGCCGAAAGTGTTGCGCGCTCAGAGTGCTGCGCATGAGCGAGTTCAGGGGCTCAAAATAGGACTGAATGGCATGAGGAGTCCTCCTCTTTTGATCCCGGCCACGATGGTGCTTTTTCCAAACGAAGCCCGGCAAAAGTAAACAAGAACCGTTGTATGTACCATGATGCACAGCGCGAGTGTCAAGTGGTCGGTGCGCAGAGACTCGGAAGATACTGCTAACTGCGCTGAGATATCCAGACTTGAGCGGTCCAGCAAATGCAGTAGTTGCTTTTGGACCGAGTCTTCTACAAGGCTGCCATCACGAACCGAGCCTTTCGAGTCCGTTGGCCATCAATCATATCAAATCGTTTGCCCTTGTCCCAACTGGGCAATTCGATCACCGATAAAACCGAGCCCGACAACGTCTTGCTTCCTTGCATTCGCCCACGTCGTCCTGACGATCTCCAAGACTGCAGTGGTCCATGTGGAGCTCAGGCATTTCAGGTACCCGCCGTGGACGACGAAGCTGCGTAAGCGCTGGCGCGGTGGTTTGAAAAGCCATGCCATCTTTGTATGGCGACATGCGAATTGGACACTTGGGCCACAGTCACTCAGCCTGTATAAAGGTGCTGCGACGGAAGCATCCTGGGATCGGTACCTACACTTCCAGTTCTGGGGTCCTCCATTCTTTGAAAATGTTCAACCTTCCTCTCATTGCTGGCTTGGCCACTACGGCTTTGGCACAGCATGTCGCTCGCTCAGCTGCTTATTTCCCTGCTGTCAACACCACGGCCGGTTATGTCAGGGGCACGGGCTCCGAGTATCGCGACGGCGTCACTGTGTACAAGGGCATTCCCTTTGCGTCTCCTCCAACTGGCTCTCTGCGTTGGAAGGCTCCTGTTGCTGCCGAACCCTGGAACGACGTCCTCAACGCGACAGCTTTTGGTGCCGCCTGCGCCCAGCCCGCCAACAATGCGGGCATCTTTTCCAGCACCATTTCTTCGAGCGAGGACTGTCTTTACCTGAACGTCTGGACACCCACTTACAACGAAGCCAATGTCTCCTCCAAGAATCTTCCCGTCTTCGTCTGGATTTATGGTAGTCGCTTCGAGGCCGGTTCCGGCGATGTCGCGACGTATGACGGGACTGGCCTCGCCAGCAAGGACATCATTGTCGTCACCCTCAACTACCGTGTCGGACCATTTGGCTTCCTCGCTCATCCGGAACTCACTCAAGAGTCGGGCCACAATGCCTCTGGCAACTACGGTCTGATGGATCAGCAGTTTGCTCTGAAATGGGTCCAGGAGAACATCGCCAACTTTGGCGGAAACCCGAATCAAGTCACTGTTGGAGGCCAGTCTGCCGGTTCGGCCAGCGCTTTGGATATGATGTGGAGTCCTCTCTCGCGGGACCTCATCAACGGCGTCATTTCAGAGTCTGGTGCCCGCGGTCCCCACGATCCCGTCACTGGCAGTGCTGCCACGAGCTGGCGCACCAAGGCCGCTGCCGAGGCCGAGGGTGTCGATTTTTTCAAGAACAGCCTCAACGTCTCTTCCATCGCCGAAGCCCGCAACGTCACGACTGACGCTCTACTCGACCATGTCAACGAGAGCGACACCATCTTTGAAGGCACTCAATTCGCCAACGACTCGTCCGGCTTCATGGAGCCCCCGCTTTGGCGCCCCGTGATCGACGGGTACGTCCTGACACACACGTACGGCGAGGCGCTCCGCCTCAACGACCACGCCGACGTGCCAATCTTGACCGGCAACAACAAGGACGAGTCTGGCGCTTCTCCAGACACGGACTACAACGCGACAACGTACAAGACGCTGTACTCTGGCCTCTTCGGCAGCAATTTTTCCTCGCAATACTTCGAGCTGTACCCCGGCACCAACGAGACCGAGGCCAGCGAAAACAGCAACGAGTTCGTCCGCGACCTGAGCCGCGTCGGCACCTGGCGCTGGTCTGTCGACTGGGCCGCCGGCAGCGCCAAGAGCAACGTGTACACGTATTACTTTACGACGGCGCCGGCCGAGGACCGTGACCAGGGCGCCTACCACGGGTCGGAGCTGTGGTACACGTTCAACAACATCCCCTACGCCGAGTACTCCAACGTCACCAGGACGGCGCACGACTACGAGGTCGAGCGCGTCATGTCGCAGTACTGGGCCAATTTCATCAGGACCGGGAATCCGAATGGCGGCAACCTCACTCACTTTCCTCCGAGCACGAGTGCCGAGAGGCAGACGATGTGGTTGGGTGATTCGTGGGGTTCGAGCTACATTTCCAAGTCGGAGGAGCGCGTCAAGTTTATTGAGAGCTGGTATTCGACTCTTCAGGAGTGGTGAGCGGGTGATGGCTCATTTGTGCATGCCGTGGTTGCATGAGATTGGGATGGCATTTGTACAGTACAGTCTTAGCCTAGAGTCGAGTTAGAATTTTTTTGGGTGACCCGATTGATTGCAAACCCAAGCGATGCCTGAGCGAGGGAAGACCAAACCATAAAGTGTCTTGCGAGAGTTGTTGAAGAATGCTGGATCGTCTTGTCGTAGCTCAGGTTCCGTCGGCCACGCGAGTCGAGGGCTGAACGGAGGAGACATGGCGCCCCAAGCTGCGACGGGCAAGGCGCCGGCAACCGATGACGCTGTTCCGAGCCCCGTCCACTCGAAAATCCTCATACCCCGCGACTCCAACACATCACATTACCAATCAGTCGTCCACGCCGGCTGCTTTTTTGCGCCACATTTGCTTCGCTCTCCCGCCTGCGCCTTTGGATTTCTGCCGTGTACAACGCTTAACCCCAGGGCTGCCGCACGAGGCAGCTTTTCAATTGCATTGATACTAGCACAGGCTTGATAGACGCAGCACACGGCTCCGCGCCGAAGGTCACTTTTCTTTTTCGCTCCCGGACGCCAGAGACTGCGAGCTCTCGCATCTCATCTTTCCCTCGCCCACCTTCTCCGCCCCCATCTGGATCCGACGCCAACACTAGACTGCGACCATGTCGCCCGCGGCCGATCCTCCATCCAGCTCCTCAATCCCCGCGTTGAACGCGCTCGCTACCCTGACGCCTCCTTCGTCTGCACGGACATGGATGACGGCGCCGCACCCGACGCTGCCCATCGTTGCAACCGCGTCGTCCGACAAGACCGTCCGCGTCTACAGCTTGACGTCGTTTACGCTCCTGTCCAGTATTGGTGGGGGCCACAAGCGCAGCGTGCGGACATGCGCCTGGAAGCCGCACACCACGGGCGAAAGTGTGTTGGCGACGGGGAGCTTTGACGCGAGCGCTGGGGTGTGGCGGAAGTGGGAGCGGCAGAGCCAGGGCAGCTTCGCGGACGACGCAGACGGCGACGAAGACGGCGAGGAGGACGACGAGTGGCGCTTCTCGGTCATTTTGGATGGACACGAGAGCGAGATCAAGAGCGTGGCGTGGAGTGCTGGCGGGCAGTTTTTGGCAACGTGCTCGCGCGACAAGAGCGTGTGGATATGGGAGGAGATAGAGGACGACAATTTCGAGACTATTGCCGTGCTGCAGGAGCACGATGGCGACGTCAAGTCCGTCGCATGGCATCCGTCAGAAGACCTCCTCGCCAGCGCCAGCTACGACGACACCATCAGGCTATACCGCGAGGACCTCGACGACTGGACTGCTGTGGCCGTGTTGAGCGGGCACGACGCCACGGTATGGGGGGTGGACTGGGAAGTGGTGGAAGTCAGCCCCTTGGCCGTTGGCGCAGACGAGGAAGCTATCACAACAGAGCTCAAGGAGAAGCGTGCAAAACACCTCCAGGAGCGCGTAACAGCAGGCCCGCGGTTAGTATCGTGCTCAGACGACCTGACAGTGAGGATCTGGCGACGGGTGCCACGAGACACGGGGGCCGACGCCCAGGGGAACAACGGCATGCCGAGCATCCTTCGCAACAACAGCATCGAGGAAGAATGGGTCGAGGAAGCACGCCTGCCACAGCGCCACCAGCGCGCCATCTACTCGGTAGCATGGAGCAAGAAGACGGGTCTGATTGCCAGCACCGGCAGCGACGGCAAAATCGTCGTATACAAAGAGCAGTGGCTAAGCCCCGAGCCCAAACCCGCATCCACAGACGCCGCGTCCAGCGGCGAGGGCGGCGCACAACCACCCACCGCGTCTCCCGCGCTGACGCAGTGGGTCGCTGTGGGCGAAGTCGAGGGCGCGCACGACGTGTTCGAAGTCAACCACGTCATCTGGGCGACGAGGAGGGACAAAGGACGCCGGTCCGAGGACGAAGAGGTCCTGCTCAGCACGGGCGACGACGGCGAGGTCAAGGTCTGGACGCTGGGATGAGCGTCGGCATGCGGAAATGCATGAATGCGATGTGGGAAAAGACGACGAATCGCGAATTCCCATGGACGCCTTCTTTGAGCAGCCCACGAGCGTGTCGTCATTGTATGAGACATGGGCGCTACGATGAACCATCGACTGAATTGCCGTGTCCGTCTGGTTCTGAGCGCAGAGAATGTGCAAGGAAGGAGTAGTCGCGGAGAAAAGGGCAGACAGGTACACCAGGAGCAAGACCATCAACCGACGCGCAGAGTACGCACCACGGCACAAAACCCATCTAGCATAGAGGCCAACATACCCACCAATGAAGACGATTCCAGCGGCGTCGGCAATAAACCAGGCAGCTACTCAACCCATCATGACATCCATCCATCCATCCCTCTGCACCTGAAAAGAAACCAAAGCTAACACAAACCTTCTTTTGTCAAATCCGCACCACGACTGACTGGCTGACTGAACAAACTGACCAAGCCGCCCCGCACCCGTCGCTCTTGTCTAAGACCGCCCGCCCGCCACCTCCGCAAACCTATGAGACAAGACAACAAGACAAGACGAGACAAGACAAAACCTCTCCCGGGTAAGCGACGTCCGTCCTCACACCTCACACCTCCATCTCTCCTCCTCGCGTCTGTCCTATCCGCGGCTCTCGTTCCACCTACCTGTCTGTCTGTCTCTGACACCGTCTCGCCACGCCGTTGATCCAAGCAAGCTGTTGATTCACGGAGCAAGCTCCGCTCCACTACTATCCAGACAAGGACACACATACGTATGAGCAGCAGCGCGTCAAAGCAACGTTGGCCACAATAACTCGATACAGGACCTAGGAGTACGTTGGCGGTTCATGTGCACATCTACTTCTAGTTCCGCAGAGGGGGAGATGCAGCCGTGGGGATTGTTTAGTGCATGAGCTTGCCTTCTTGCCCTGCCTTGCCGTGGTATCCGAGATCGACGCACCCACCGTACGGCGTGACACAGCAGGGAGTGGTCCACGCACGCACGCACGCAGTCGCTAGAGCAAGTGAGCGAGGGGGCCGGCTGGTGGGTTGGCCGTGTACCTTGATGGTTGAGAGGTGCCGTGGTCGAAAGTTGTGAGCGTGCTTGGAGAGTGAGTGGAGGGCATATGGATGAATATGGAGATAGGCACAGTACCTATGCCTGAGTGATCAGATTTCCATAGCTGGAGGTACAGAGGGACATACCTAGCTATGACATCATCGCTCAGGGACCTCATGTCTTCCTTCGATTGCCAACCTCACCCACCCACAGCATTCAATCGACACAGCATCCACGCGTCGTCGTCATTATCAATCGAACAATCCATTCTTCTCTCTCTTTTGCAAAGCAGTCAACTTCCTGCTAGCTACAGCAGCGCTTGACCAGCCCTCCACATCGAGGATCATCAGTGGCAGAGCGACACCGGAGCCACCCCACGGCAACTGCTGCTCGTTCCCCCCCCAGAGAAGCAGTGGAGCTAGTACTAGAGTAGAGACTTCTGGGTACGTATGTATGTACGTACCTACCCATCCCCACCCCACCACCCACTGCGCCCCAGTCGACTGGCACAGCGCCGCAGATCGGCTGGGCCGGGTGCGTACTCAGACTAGCATGTCTGTCTGGCTGGTGTGTGCAAATGCCTCGAAGAGTTAAAGGATCCCGATAGCTAGAGAACCTGCTTGCCTGCCTGCTCGCGCGCGCGTCTGTTGATCTGCCTCCCATTTACATGTTCACTTACCTGACTGCACCCAATTACTCGTCGAGTGGTGCGTAGAGGAATCTTGGCTCTGACTTCTACCCAGATACCTAGACCGCGTGACGTGAACCACGAGCAGCGTTGTTTCTCCTGAAGACGAGGAAAAAGAGGTAGGGAGACAAGGAATTGCAAAGATGGACACCAAGGGGCCAAACAGGGACGTCAGGAGCACGCCGCAATGGGCGCTATACCAGCGCGAGAACTTCTGGGCCAGCAACGAAGGCAAGGCGCCGCTGATCGACACGGGTGCGTCTCCCCTGGCCCCCTACCTCAAGCCAGACACCCCTTGACCACAGACTGCCAACACGCAGACCCCGCCAACCTCGAGGAGCTGGCGCGGCAGAAACTGACGCAAAACGGGTGGAACTACGTCGCGTCGAACGCGGGCCTCTCGCACACGCACACGGCCAACCGGCAGGCCTTCTACCGGCACCGCATCGTGCCGCGGATGCTGGTCGACACGAACTCGCGCGACACGGCGACGACGATTTTCGGCCACCGCGTCGCGGCGCCCGTCGGCTTCGCGCCCATCGGCATCAACAAGATCTACCACCCGCACGGCGAGCTGCCCGTGGCCAGGCCGGCGAGCTGCGGCTGCCGTACTGTCTGAGCACGGCGGGCAGCCAGCCGATCGAGGACGTGGGAAAGGCCAACGGCGAGGGCGGCGTGCGCTTCTTCCAGCTGTACATGGGCCACGACGACGAGCTGACGGCGTCGCTGCTGCGGCGGGCTGTCGATGCCGGCTTCGAGGCTTGTATCCTCACCCTCGACACCTGGCAGCTGGCGTGGCGCCACCACGACGTCGCGACCAGCAACTACGCCTTTTATCGCGGCGTCGGGGCCGATTTGGGCCTCTCGGATCCCGTGTTCCAGCAGCACTTGAGAGAGGCTGGCATTGATCCGGTCAAGGAGCCGGAGAGGGCCGGCGCCAAATGGATTGATGAGAATGTGTGGCATGGGCGGGCGCACACGTGGGAGAAGGTCAAGTGGGCGATGCAGCTATGGAAGGACGTTTCGGGCGGCAAGCCCTTTTGCTTAAAGAGCATCCAGAGCGTGGGAGACGCCAAGAAGTCGGTCGAACTGGGTGTCGATGGCATTGTGGTGAGCAACCACGCCGGAAGACAGGTGGACGGCGCCATTGCCAGCCTGGACGCGCTGGAGAAGATTGTCGACGGTAAGCCGACGAGAGATTGCTCTTCTGGTTGCAATGGAAGTGGCTGATTTGTGTTGTGCTGCTGCAGCGGTCGGCGACAGGACCTACATCATGTACGACAGCGGAGTCAGAGGAGCGGCCGACGTCTTCAAGGCGCTGGCGCTCGGGGCCAAGTTTGTCTTTGTCGGACGGCTGTGGGTGTGGGATCTTTCGATCATGGGCGAGCACGGCGTGCGCCATGTCATGAAGAGCCTGCTGGCCGAGTTTGACATTTTGCTGAATGTCGGCGGGTTCCAGCATGTCGGGCAGATTATTGATCGGGGGGCACTGGGTAAGTACATTCTTTGCAGGGTACGTTGTGGTGCTGACAGTTTGTAGAAACGCACCCCGCGGGTTACGATTTGCCGGCGACCAAGTCCAAGCTGTGAGGAATTAATGGGAGAAGAACTGGAGATAGAATTGGAGAGGTACCGCGATAAATCGTAGAAAGTCAGTGCAAAGAAGATGTGCCGGGAATGTGCGCCTGGCTGATTGCGTAGCATTTGCACCACCCGTGGTTGGAGGTGGAGAGAAAGGCAGTGGAGCACGCGAGTAAGACGGAGAGCCTCGGCCACTTGAGCAAAAGGGCGCGCGCGTGTCCGGCGAGGGTGCAATTGGACAGGCGTGTGGTCAGGTGCAGGGCGAGCAGGCAAAAGACAGCGGTAGAGTCTGCAGCGTCCATGGCATGGGTGGTGCGGTGTTTGTTGTTGCAAAGAGACTGAGGTGGGTGGCCGGGGGGGGGGGGGGGGAGGATACCCTGAGTGGCCACTGCCCTACCCTAGTGCCTACACCCGGCTGGGACTCGACGACAGTGGTCTTCGTCATCCGAGCCCAGAGCGTACTGTACTGTACCGTAACCTGCTCTCCACGCGATTACCTCTGCCACAGCG
This sequence comes from Phyllosticta citrichinensis, assembly GCA_038380885.1. NCBI lineage: Eukaryota > Fungi > Ascomycota > Dothideomycetes > Botryosphaeriales > Phyllostictaceae > Phyllosticta > Phyllosticta citrichinensis. The sequence goes on along the minus strand of JBBWUH010000001.1, from coordinate 463,312 downwards.
CAGCTTGCACCACTCTTCTTCGCCGCCGCCCAACAACTCTCTCGCCTCCATCTCTTCTCTCTCTCTCTCTCCTCCTCATCTCTCCACCCGGCCGACGCTGCCCTCCGTCCGCCCTTGTCCGCCTCTACTCTTTCCCACCGCCCTCCTTGTCCCTTCTGAACAGAACCCACCGCAGACCCCGCAGTGCCAGCACCGAGTTTTCTGAGAAGGCTGCATGCTACTCCCCACAACACCGTCCCCGTAAATCACCGCCGCCGTCCTACCCCGAGACCCTTTCGTCCGCCATGGGTCAAACACTGTCAGAGCCCGTCGTCGACAAGGTCCGTTCCACCCTCGCCCAACACAGCACGCGCGCTCACTGCCTGCGTCGCTCCACTGCCTCCCTCGTCTCATCGACGCCTTGCCGACCGCTCCCTTGCACTCCCCAGTGACGAATTATGCCTCTTCTCTCGGGGTTCCGCGCTAATCAGCTTGGCTCCGCTCCAGAAATCGGCCACGGGTCAGGATGACCGCGTCATCTTCGGCGTCTCCTCGATGCAGGGTTGGCGCATCAGTATGGAGGATGCGCACGCCTGCGTACTCGACTTGAAGCCCGAGAGCGAAGACGCCGATCAGGCTACCACCTCGTCCAACCTCCGACTGAGCTTCTTTGGCGTCTACGACGGTCACGGAGGCGACAAGGTGGCCATCTACGCCGGCGACAACCTCCACAAGATCATTGCGAAACAAGATGCGTTCAAAGAAGGAAACATTGAGCAGGCCCTCAAGGACGGCTTCCTGGCCACCGACCGGGCCATTCTCAGCGGTGAATATTTTGCCGCCTGTGGGCTGTGCCGTACTTAGGGCTGACCAAGCGACCACAGATCCAAAGTACGAGGACGAAGTATCTGGCTGCACCGCTTCCGTCGGCGTCATTTCCCAAGACAAGATATACGTGGTATGTGCGAGTGATTGTGCTCAATTGACGGCGCTGACCCGGGCAGGCGAACTCGGGCGACTCCAGGAGCGTCCTAGGCATCAAAGGCAGGGCCAAGCCGCTGTCGTTTGACCACAAGCCGCAGAACGAAGGTAATGCGCCTTGAGATGCGCAATTGATCAAGACTGACTCCTTCCAGGCGAAAAAGCCAGAATCACCGCTGCCGGTGGCTTTGTCGACTTTGGCCGCGTCAACGGAAACCTCGCCCTGTCCCGCGCCATTGGCGATTTCGAATTCAAAAAGAGCGCAGACCTCCCGCCCGAGCAGCAGATTGTCACGGCCTTCCCCGACGTCTCCATTCACGAAATCACCGACGACGATGAATTCTTGGTCATTGCTTGCGACGGTAAGCTGGCGAATGTTGGCCTCGACTAGTCGCTAACTGCTGCAGGCATCTGGGACTGCCAGTCATCGCAGGCCGTCATTGAGTTTGTCAGGCGTGGCATTGCGGCAAAGCAGGAGCTTTCGGACATTTGTGAAAACATGATGGACAACTGTCTGGCATCCAACAGCGACACTGGTGGCGTCGGATGTGACAACATGACCATTGTCATTGTCGGCTTGCTCAAGGGCAGGACCAAGGAGGAGTGGTACAAGATGATTGCTGACAGGGTCGCAAATGGCGATGGGCCGTGTGCGCCGCCAGAGTATGGCAAGTCTTGAGTCTCCGACGCATAGTCTCCCGCTTTTTTACTATTCGAATAATATCCTAACGCGCCTGCCATCTTCACAGCCGAGTTCCGGGGTCCAGGCATTCATCACCGGTACGATGACAGCCCCGATGATGACCTGATTCACATAGGGCCAACTGGAAATGCGAGAATTGGCTATCACATGGGAGGGCGTGTCATTTACCTCGGAGACGGTACGGACCTCTCGAGTGATTCTGCGGAGCACGAAATGTTTGACCATGATGAAGAGGACAAAGACCTCGAGTCGCAAGTCGACAAGACTCAGCGCGAAGAGACGCCTGCGCCCACCGACGTCTCCGAGGCGGGCACGCCCGCAAAGACACCCGCGACCTCGAACACGACGCACGAATCGCCCGCGTCCGACAACACGGACAAGTCAGAAGGCTCGACCGACGCAAAGGGCATCGCCACCGAGCCCAAGCTGACCCAAGCTGCCGACAACGTCACCGACGACTCGTCAAAGAAGAGCGAGTGATTCGGGATCAAGTCAACCCTTTTGGTCATACGTCCTTTGATATCCAAGAGCTAGAAACGACGTCATGGAAAATTCAGTCGCCGGGGTGGTTTCTCCTGGGCGGAAGATGGGCACCTGTTGCGGAACGGTTACCCGGGGAAAGCTGGCAAACAGGCTTTCTTTGTCTGTGAGATTTTGCATCACCTCTGCGGCTTCGATACCTCGCATTCGAGCACCTCAAACTCTTTTTCTCCTCCTCCTCTGTTTTTTTTTTTTTCTTGTGCTTGCGCGTGGATGCAAAAAATAACACAACACAACACACAACACAACTTCCCCGGGGATTCCTAGCATGATTTGTGCTCGGGTGCAAATGAAGACATGGCGGTCCATGGTCGCGTCTGTTGCGATAGTTTGAATGACGAGCGATACAACACGCCAGTCCCTCGCGTCCCCCTGCTTTGTACGTGTAGAGGATCGTGAGTAATGTATGATTGCGCTGCACAAGTGGATTATCCATGCATGGCAAGACGCGGCTCCACGCGATGTCGGCCCAGGCGCGCGCAAGGGGTGGCCTAGCAAGCACGTGAGGGGTTCGGTGAAGCTCTGTGGCTCTGGCTCTGGGTGAGCTGGGGCTGGCATGACCGCATCGCCCTTCCAAGTTCTGTGCGCAATTGGGTCGTCCCTCTACTGCATAATCCGGTTGCAATGTTCGCCCACGGCCATCTATGAGCATTCCGCCTCCACCATTTCCACCCATCAAACATTGACGAGCCGTGCCCGGGATCTGCGGTATGCATCTTTCCTCTTTGGTTGCGGGTTTTCTTGACAGCAGTCGCAACGGGATGACGAACGGACCATCATGGTTAGCTGACCGCCTATCGTCCACAGTTCCTTGACGCCATTGCAGCGGCGGCAGAACCTTCTCTCCATCCGCTGTGCCTCAATTCAGACTTTCTCGCTCCGCCCTCCAGCTGCTTGCCCGCCCACATCATGCCTGCCAAGAGGAAGCGCACCAGTACTGCCGCTTCGCCGCCGGCCGTCGACGTACCGCAGCCGTCGTCGCGGGATGCGTCTGGCGAGGACACGGAGGATCCCGTTCTCCGAGAGCTCAAGCACCGCCAACAATCCGCCGACGTGGGCACATCCAACCCATCGACGAAGCGCACTCGCTCGAGCAAGTCGGAAAATGGCGACGCCGACGACGCAGAGGACGGCAGAGCTGCCAAGTCTGCCCGAACCGAGGCCGACGAGACGAGACGCAGGGAGAAGAATGAGCGCGCCCTCGAACACGGCGAGAATGGCGAGAAGGGGACCATGAGGATGGAAGACCCGCCCAGAGCCGGTATCGTCGACCCCGTGGGCTACCATACCAACCCTCCGCCAGAGGGCAGGCCTGTGCGTGTCTACGCCGACGGAGTCTTTGACCTCTTCCACCTTGGGTACGCTGTCCTCTCCTGGCATCGAATTGCTCAGACTGACCGAATCTTAGACACATGCGGCAGCTTCAGCAGGCCAAAATGGCTTTCCCCAATACCCACCTCATCGTCGGCGTGACTGGCGACAAGGAGACGCACAGGAGAAAGGGTCTCACGGTCATGTCAGCTCGGGAACGCGCTGAGAGCGTACGTCACTGCAAGTGGGTCGACGAGGTTATCGAGGACTGCCCATGGGTCATTACCGACTCGCCAGGGTTCCTCGAGAAACACGCAATCGACTATGTTGCGCACGACGACATTCCATACGGGGCTGACGAGGGCGATGATATCTACGCGCCTATCAAGAAACAAGGCAAATTCCTCGTCACACAGCGGACAGAGGGCCTCAGCACGACCGGAATCATTACGAGGTTAGTTGGGAGCAAGTGGATACCAACGAACTGACGTGCTGACAAGCATGTGACAGGATTGTCCGCGACTACGAGCAGTACATTCAACGCCAACTTAAGCGGGGCAGCTCGCGCCAGGAACTCAACGTTTCGTGGCTCAAGAAGAATGAACTCGAAATCAAGCGCAGCGTGACGGAGCTCCGGGAAAGCATCAAGAACAACTGGACCAGCACCGGTCAGGAATTGGGCAAGGAGCTGCGCCATTTTTGGCAATCGAGCATTAGCAGGCCGGCCAGCCCGGCGCGTAGCCCCATCAGCACTCCGATTCGAGAGACGGCTCCGGGGCTTATGAGGCATCTCAGCCAAATCGACTCTGGGCGCGGTGGTGGCAGCAGTGAGGCCCGTACTAACGAGTTTGCGGCGGGCTACAGTTTGGGTCTCATTAGCAGCGTAAGGGGATGGGTAAGTGGTCGTCTTTCCAAATCCAAATTACGGAAGTCTTGTTGTGGGTGGCTAATGACAACGTAGATGGCTCGCAACCGTCGCAACTTGCGCGAATCGCGCCCTGAAAGCGATAGCGAAATGGACAGCGGGGGCGAGAGAAGTCCCGTCGAAGGCCCGTCGGCAAAGGTGTCGCGCGAAGACGACAAAGCTGCCGAAAGCAAGTTGCAAGAGACGGCGGCGCTAAGCCAATAATGGGTGCTTGCTTGCCTGCCGAGGTACGTGTCGTTGCAATGGTCGTGGTGTGGTGTGGTGCCTTTCTCTCATTCTCTCTCTCTCTCTCTCTCTCTCTCTCTCTCTCTCTCTCTCTCTCTCTCTCTCACTCACTCTACCTTTCTCTCTGTCTCTGCGTCTCGCGTCGTCCTCTTCTCCCCCCGAACGTATCCGCTTGGACGCGGCGTTTTGTTGGTCAAAGATCGCCGCTGCTCCCGCCGCCGCTACCGCTGTTGTCCTCCCTCTATCTCTCCCTTTTCTTCCTCTCGTGAAATAGTTTGCAAAGAATGAAAAGAACGAAATCATAGACTGACACGCTGGCTGGTGGAGTCTTGTCAAGCGAGCTTGTGATGTTGCTGCTGTCCCTACCTTCTCTCGGCCTTTGTGAAAGGAGTGTGGCCGGTGGCTTGTTACGCCATGACTACTTCCTATTTCTCTGAGCCGTTATATTGAACATTGTCTTCTCTTTGCCTTGATTTTTTGGAGTGTCGATGGAGGGCGGCTCGGTATACGTGTTGAGAAGTATACACAACAAAGTCAACGCGCGCCACAACGACTGCTCCCCATGCTCTCGCGCTCTCTTTTGTGCTCTGGTCTTGCATCTCGTACGTAACTCGCGAGCTACTTCGCAATCCCCTTTGTTGTCCTTTCTCCTTGTTCTTTGTCTTCGATTCCTCTTCTTTAGTCTCCCTCTACCTCTCCACCACACGCAAATCCCGCCGCGGCTGGACAAAGGGCAGACAGAGCGCGGCTCCGCGCATGCTCGGCTTGCCTGCTCCTATCTTGTACAGGCGAACAGACGGGTAGACGAACAGGGCAAACGCGCGGGTCCTTTGTTCATGCATGCTTGATTGATATATATGCACAGTACGTATCTACTCGGACAGGACAGCCAGACAAACACACAAACGAGCCTGTGTACCTACCTTGCCAAACCCACTGACTGCGTTGTTAGGGTAGGCTGCAGAATCGCATTGTGCCCCTCTCTCCCCTTGTCCCCCTTTGTCCCCCTGCGCTTCCGCAGCGCATCGCATCGCATCTCCTCGGCTGGCGTCATGGCAATGACTGACAGAGCAGAGTCAAGTGGTGGTGATTTGGAATCCGCCCGAGGACCTGAGATGAGAAGGGTGTGGATGGCGGTGGATGGATGGATGGCGGCCGCCGCTGCCGCCGGCAGTTTGCTCCCATCCATTCATTCCTCTCTGGATGAATGCCGTGCGCATGCGCAGAGTATATAGGGATAGCCAGCAGGCGGCGGGTATGCGGTGCGTGGTGTGGTGGTTACTGCCTGGTCTTCTTGCTGCTACGCTTGCTTGCCTACTTATTTGCTGTTGTTGAACTTCTCTTCTTGTTGTTGTTGTCGTTGCTGCTGCTGCTGCTGCTCTGGCGGAACCATCTTACCATCGCCGGTTGTCTGAGATTCTTGCTGTGTCGCTGACGTTGGTCGTTGGAAGTGAGTCCACACATCACGTACCTACCTCCACCCCCTTCACTGCCTTTACTTACTTTCCCTCTCTTCCAGCCCCTCCATCTCCATCTACCTCATCACCTTACTCCCTCCAACCACGTCCTCGCCAACTCCACCTCCCCAGCACCACGGCAAAAATGTGCCACGCCACCTTCGCGCAGCCGCTCTCCTGCGCCTGTCCGCCGTACCCCTGCTCGCCCTACCACGTGCTGTGCGCGCGGGCGCAGCGCGAGGGCCGCGCGTGCGCCGTCGGCACCCGACGTGTTTTGTTTCGCTTTGTGGAGGGGGCGTGTGCCGGGTGTGTTGTGCTGGGGATGAAGATGCGTCGTCGGCGGTGAACTGAACTGAGGAAGGAGGGCAGGAGGTCATGGTTGATTGAGGCTTGAAGGTTGGTAGACTGGGGAGGGAAGGGAACGAGTGTGGAGGGGTGGAGCGTATGGTTCAAAGCTAAGTCGAGACGGTCTTTTCGCAGCGCGACAAGGTTTTGCGTGAGAGGCAAATCCAAAGACCCCGCCCTCGCAAGAAGATCCACGCGAAAAGTGGTAAGTGCCGTCCGTCGCACTCTCAAGTCAATACTGACAAATTTCCAGCATTAACATACGAGATAGAGGCTGCTGGTTAATTATGGCTTAGAGGTTAGAGGACTAGGGAGGGAAGGGAGGGAGTACAGAGGGGGTGAGCTTATAGTTTAAAGCTACATTAAGATGGTCTTTTTATAGCATGATAAGGTTAATATAAGAGGTAGATTTAAAGAGCCTTCATAATAAGATGCACGCGAAAAGTGGTAATTGCCATCCATTACACTCTTAAGTCAATACTGACAAGTTTCCAGCAATCATATATGAGATAGAGGCTAATAGTTAATTAAGGCTTAGAGGTTAGAGGACTAGGGAGGGAAGGGATAGAGTATAGAGGGGGTGAGCTTATAGGTTAAAGCTACATTAAAATGATTCTTTTTACAATATAATAAAATATATATAAGAGGTAGATTTAAAGAGCCTTTATAATAAGATACACGTGAAAAGTGGTAATTACCATCTATTACACTCTTGAGTCAATACTCATAAGTTTCCAGTAATCGCACAGGAGATGGAGGCTGATGTCCACTCGCGCGTCGAGGAATCCAATAAGGCCTTTCGCGCGTTGCATACCAAGCTTAGTATTATAAGTGCGCGTCAAACATTTTTTTCCAGCTTTATATGCACCTGACGCGCCGAGCAAAGCGGCAAGAGTAGCGCGATGAAACCTTGACGACCCGGTAGGTCGCTCATGGATAAGGAAAGGCTCGGAAATGATGCGTCGCCCGCGCTCGAACGCAAACGACCACACCGCCTAGCAATAAACGCTAACTTTGTGCTGTAGAATCTTTGTTGTAGGTAGGTTTGATTAAGCGCATTTCGGCTACGCGCGGGGCGTGTATATCAAGAAAGATGTCCTCCACAGCGAACCAATTCTTTCTGTGTGAAACCACTCGCTTTAACACTTGTCTCTTGTTCGGTCTCCGCTATGAAGCTCGCCGTTCTCTTCTCCCTGTACGCGGTTCTGGCGACCGCCGCCGTCGTTTCTGATACAGGCAAAACCCATAAAGGCAGATCCTCTAAATCGCACTCCACCAACGGTCCCAAAGGTGTAGGAGGCGTCATATTTCTCGATGGGCCTGTGCGCTTCTGTCCCTACTTCCCCTCCTGCTCTCCACTCGCTCTGACATGGGGTTTAGTGCCTCAAAGACTCCCAATGCGCCGGCGGCAAGAAAGGGCGCTGCGGCAACATTGCTGAATACTTGAAGGTCGTCCCCGAAGGCCCAGAAAATGGGGTTAAGGAGTTATCTGCGTGTGCATACTCCAAGAAGCTGACCGGGGTGTGCGGATATGCGGGGAAGAAGCAGTGTGCTTGTTTCGTGAGTTCCGTCCTGTCCCTCCCTTTCACCAAGCTCTTATATATTCTGGCATGTGCTAATCCACTTGTAGCCGCCCGATGACGCCGCCTGCACCTACTTGAACGACTGCAGCAACTTCGGCCCCCTCCCTGGTCATGGCATCCCGAACGCCATTGTCGACGACGCGGGCGATGAGCTGTGTTTGTGTCCGGCCAAAGTCTCAGAGGCGCGCGCGGGCTTTGCGATGAACCCGCCGCCTGAGATTAAATGTTCGTAAAAAGAGCTGGGAGGGTTGGATCCGCCGAAGTGAGATGAGAGGGAGAGGGGATTGGACAGGAAGGGGGAATGACGGCGGGAGCGGACGCTCGAAGCAACGACTGCAATGCAGAACTCCAACGGTTAATGGCTGTTGTCCTGAAAGTTAGCACCCCACAGCCATGGCTATTGTGTGGTCATCATCGTCGCTAGAGTACGAGGAATAAAGGGAATGAAGACTGTTACTCATTACTGACTGTTACAATCTTGTGTGAGTGAAAGCATGTGTGTAGGTTTGTCCAACATTCTCTTTATGTAACAGCGACATGTAGCTTTCTGCGTCGAGTGTACCCACAGTAACGTCAGTCAGTGATGTTGATTTGATGAAGCTCGTGCTATACGTACATATCATCAACGACGGAAACTGTACAGCATCGCTCGCTCGCTTCACAAGAACCGCAGACTCACTCCCCCCCCCCCCCCCCCACCCCCCCCCCTTCTTCCCATCATCCACTCTTTCTGTCCTCCACTCCCATGAAGATGGAGCTCGCCATTCTTTGCTCGGTTTACGCGGTGATGGAAACGGCCACCCCTTTGCCGCGGCTGCAGACCAGAAAACCCCTTCCTCAAACTCCAAGGCCGGATCCGAGTACGGACTGCGTGGCGGTCAGGTCATCTTGATGGCGGACGTATGCATGCTCTTCCTCTCCACCACCCTTCTTCCTCGCTCAGGCCGACTGACATCCATGGTTGCGGCAGTGCACGACCGACGCAGACTGCACCGGCGGCCACGACGGCAAAAAGGGGGCTTGCCAGCGCAAAGAGGAACATCTGGCGGTAGTCGATAAGGGGAAAGGGTCTCCTGAGTCGCTTGCCTGCGCGGCAGCCAAGGTGTTGACCGGGCAGTGCGGCTCTCCTGACTTGAATGTCAAGGGGAAGTATGTTATGTGCGTAAATACCAAAAACCCTGTCCTCTCTTTTCCTCCCCTGGCACTCAAGGCTCACACGTCTCGACTGGACAGGCTCCCAACGACGCCGCCTGCACCTACCTCATCAACTGCCCAAAGTTCGATCCGCCCGTCAACTGCGGCCCTGGCAATGATGTTCCTAATGCCGTCATTGATGATGAGGGCGAGGCGTTGTGCGCCTGTCCGGGGAACTGCCAGGAGGCGCGCGCGGGGTTTCAGAAGGTGGGACGGCCGCAGTATGAGTGTACGCCAAAAGGACGGTCTTTAGCAAGGAAGTAGGGTGTGAAGGAAAAGGAGTAGTGAGAGGGGGTGGGGATGAGAGCGCTGATGAGTTGGGTACATTTACTCGAGAAGAGAAAAGCGGGATGGCGGCGGGCGGGCGGGCGTACAAGGAAGAGCAACGACTGCGACAGCGACACACTTCAGATCCGACGGTCACTGTGACAATAGGGACAAGTTGTGATGCAACGGTTTGACAGAAGCCGAAATGTGCACCAAAAGGGCAAAGCTCTAGCGTCGTTCTTTGAAGAAGACAAAGACCGTGGTTGTTGTTTTGTCTAGGAGAGGGCGCGCGCAGAGACGCGCCTAACTATCGAACCATGCCAATCACCACTGACGTCACCTGCACCGGAAGCGAGCGGTGCACACCTGGTAGGTCCCCCTATCCTCCATCATTTTCGTCGTCGTCGGCGACGCCTACCCCTTCCAGAGAGAAAACTCAAAACTATTTTCCCAAGCTCGGTCCGTTTATTCAGCCTACAAACTCAGTAAATACATCAGTAGCCAGAGTACCAGGTCTCTAGTGGGCGGCATGTAGCACATTGTTAATTCAGGCTGCTAGGTGGGTTTTTGCCTCATGAATAATGTCTGTCCTGCTTAACCCTTTTCCATTCAGGGTAGCCTCCGGCGCGCGGGTCATGTTTCTCCCGTCTGCGAGCGCCCAAAATTGCCTGATGGGGCGAGAAAAAAAAAGTGCCAGCCTACCGTCAATACTGCACTGCGTTTGGCGGCTGTTGAAAGCATGTCAACACGTAGGTAGGCTTGGACGAAGAAGTTCTTTCGTGTAATCTCAACTTTCCATTGCCGTCAAGTCTATCCAGCAATGGATTTCTGGTTTAATTGAGCGCGCGCGCTGGGCATATATATCAAGAACAATGGATCCTCCGTTCGGTGGGCAGCGTCGTTTGCTATCTTGCCTATTATCCATTCACTCTCTGGTCCTCTCCCCATGGTGCGAACATGAAGCTCGTCATTCTCTTCTTGGTTTACGCGGTCCTTGCAACCGCCACGCCCTTCGCGGCGGGCGAGGAAGAAGAAGCGGCGATCGCAGACCACCGCAAAGTCTACGGCGCAAATTCCGGCTCCCCATATGAAGTGCATGCCGCCGAAGTCATCCTCAATGTGGACGTACGCTGTTCCTCTCCCCTCCTTCGCTCCCTTGCTCAGTGAGGCTGATATGCGCGTTGGCAGTGCACCACCGACGAAGAGTGCGCCGGCGTCCCTGACAAAAAGACAATAGGGGCTTGCCAGAACAAAGAGGCATACAAAGCGACGGCCCCAAAGGATGCGAATAAGGACGACGTCGAGTCGATTTCCTGCGCGTGGTCCAAGGTGCTGGCGGGCAAGTGCGGGGCCAAGAAGATTAGGGGGAAGTGTGCTTGCTATGTGCGTGTGCCCAAAACACCCACGGCCCTGATGCCCCCTCCTATCCTACCTGCCTATCCTTTCTTGTTCTGGCGCTCGCTCACTCGCTCGACAGGCTCCTAATGATGCCGCCTGCACCTATATCATAACCTGCCAGAAGTTTAGTCCGTTCGTTAACCGCGGCCGTGGCAAGGAGCGCCCCAACTCATATAGAAACCTCGATGGCACGACGGTGTGTAGCTGTCCGAGGGTCTGCAGCAGGGCGCCCGCGGGCTTTCAGGATGGGCCCAAGCCGCAGGATGAGTGTTCGCCAAAAGGAAAGGCTACAGAAGCAGAGTAGGGTAGGGGGCCGAAGGAAGCAGAGTGGCAAGAGGGGGAGGGGGTAGTCGGGGAGAAGGATTGAATGAGTGGGATGGAAATGAGGATGCGAGGAACGGGGGATGAGAGGGCTGATGGGATACATCTACCAAATTGGCAGCCTGTGAGCCGTCTATGGAGTTCTATCCACCCCTCCACCCCTACTCCGCATGTGCAGCTTTATCGTGTTGATGGCGGGATCTGGCTTGTCAGCAGTAATAGAAATGTCCCCAACAAATTCACCTGCACGACCAGCTGGGCGCTTGGCAGCGGTGGCGTGCGGCGCATGTTCAGTGTTGCTAGAGGAGCTGTTGCTTCCCAAGATTACTGAGAGCAGCGGCGCGACGGCGCGATGATCGCGAGATGTGAAATATTTGGCGCGAGATGGCGGCGCAAGACGGGGGCAAAGCAACGTGTTGGAGGTGAGGAGACAGGCAGGTAAATAACTACTGCTCATGGTGGTGACCATCGTGGGCCAACTGGCCAATCAAGTGCGCAGACTGCGATTTCAAACGTCGCAACAGGGCGTCGCTGGCGGCGCGCTGCGGCGACGAGGTGCGCAACTATGCTTGGGTAAGGGAGTCAGTCATTCAATATGGGGGGTCAGAAATCCAGCGTCCTTGTTTGAGATCCACATCCATGTTAAACTGCAGTTCTGCGCCACAGTGTTGAGGCGCATGCCTCGGAATCTAGGTGCTGTCTGCCGATAGGGCTACTGTCAAGTCCGAAAAATGTCCATCTCCACAACACCATCGACCAACCCGGAAGCAGACTACGAGCCGCCGACGCCCCTTTGCGTGGCTGACGTCCATATGGTGGTTCCACAACCCTACAAGATGCGCATATGATGTCCGGCCCTTTCTCCTTCCCTTTGCTGCTTCGGAGGAGCCCACGCTCTTCTGCGTGGACATGCAGACCAAGCGTTCAAGCGCAGCGGCAACTATTCCGGAAACCTCTGCAGCCAAGTCACAACTATGCAACGCAGTCAAATGCTGGAAGAGCAACATCAAACGGCAAGCCAAGGCGGCGGATAGTGTTTGCGGTGGCAAGTTTAGGAGGACTGGCGACAGCGGTGGCGGTCAGCGACGATGCGAAGCACGCGTATACTGCTGTGCGGCGGACGGGAAGAGTAGTCGGCACTCTCTTCGTATGCATCAATGAGTTGGTCCAGATTCCCACCTCGTGTATTCTCAACTGACGGGTTTTAGTTATCGAGTCACTCTCAAACACGACGACAAGGATCCGAGCTACCCCGACTTACTCAAGGCCTGTCACAAGCGCTGCGCGGAGAGAACACTGGTCACACTTGAGAAGAATGGATCCATATTCATTAAACTGGGGCAACATCTCAGCAGCATGAATTATCTCTTGCCCAGCGAGTGGTGCGATACTTTTATTCCGCTCCAAGACAAGTGTCCCATCTCGTCATTCGAGTCGATCGAGGCCATGGTCAGGAAAGATACAGGGAAAGAGCTCATGGATTACTTTTTGCAATTCGAGTCTATGCCAATCGGCGCCGCGTCGTTGGCTCAGGTGCATTTGGCAACAATCAAGGAAACTGGGCAAAGGGTGGCCGTCAAGGTGCAGCATCCCACGCTGGACGAATGGGCGCCCCTCGACTTGGCCCTGACACGATTTACGTTCGCCACGCTCAAGCGCTTCTTTCCAGAATACGACCTTACCTGGCTTGCTTCGGAAATGGACATTTCCCTGCCTCAAGAATTGGACTTTCGCCGCGAGGCAGAGAACGCCATGCGCGCCAAGAGATACTTTGCCAACGTCAAGGGTGCTCCGCTGGTGATACCGGAAGTGCTGTGGGCAGAGCGTCGCTTCTTGGTTATGGAATACGTGACGGGACACCGCCCGGACGACTTGGAATATCTGGATTCTCACGGCATCGACCGCGACGAGGTCTCGGCCGCGTTGGCGCGCATCTTTAACGAGATGATTTTTGGCAAAGATGCTCCTTTGCACTGCGATCCCCACGGCGGCAACCTGGCGATTCGGCACAACCCATCGAAGCGAGGCAAGGGCAACTTTGATGTCATTCTGTATGATCACGGGCTCTACCGTGACATTCCCTTGTCGCTGCGACGATCATATGCAAAGCTTTGGTTGGCAGTACTGGACGCCGACGAGCCGCGCATGCGCAAGTACGCAAAAGAGGTTGCCGGAATATCAGACGAGTACTTTCCTCTATTCGCCAGTGCCATCACGGGCAGGGATTACACAGCAGTCCGTCAAGGGCTCAACAAGCCGCGGAATGAGGAAGAAAAGGAGGCCATTTCCGAGGCGCTCGGAGAGGGCATGTTGCAACAGTTGGTGGATTTGTTGGGCAAAGTGCCCCGCGTGATTCTGCTCATTTTGAAGACCAACGACCTCAGTGAGTACATTGACGCTGATTTCGACAACACGCTGACACGTTTACAGCTCGATCACTGGATGAGAATCTTCACACCCGGCAAGGTCCCGTGCGGACGTTTTTGATCCTGGCGCGTTATGCTTCGCGCACCGTCTTTGAGGAGCAGATGGAGTCGCTTAGAGGCAGCATGCTGAAACTGGGCAACATTTTCCAGTTTCTGCGCGCTTGGACGTCCTATGTGCGGGTGGATGTCAAGCTGACGCTCTACGAATACTATTTGGCGCTGCGGCGGGCGTTCGGGATGCGCCCAATTATGTAAGCTGGAGTAAGCGCTTTGTTTCTTCCACGAAGCTTCGCGTGTACATAGGAGGAGGCTGGCGCTAGAGGGCGTGGGCATTTCTTTCATTATAGACGACGGCCATAGATGCAGCGAAGCAATACATGATTTTGGCGGGCGGGCAGGCAGCAAACATGATTTGATTCGGCCGAGACTGAGCGTCCGTTGCCATTTTGTCGGATGGAGCCAAGGATGATCCGGATGCGGATAACGTCGCCGGGCGTGTCTATTTCAGGGACGAGATGCCACACGCAAGCTGGCGGCGGAGCAACATGGTGGTGGTGCAGTTGGCGAATGGCACGGCGAGGAAAAGGGGAGGGGAGCTCAGGCGTCGACACAGCGGGCGAAGTGCAGCTGAGATGCACGGGAAGAATCAAGCAATAATGTGGCAGAGCGTCGAGCTGTGGCTGTACAGGCAGATTGTATGAATTACATCATTCACGTCCGGTTCATGATGACGGTTTTTGGAGGGAGCCAAACGCCGGAAACGCTGCCTGCGACAGCGCCATGATGGCCATGAAACTGCTGTTGCACTAGACTGCATTGCCCCAAGTCAAGTCCATCACAACACGCCCCAGTCGTCCACTCGTCCACATCACAACGTCAAGCCCGTCTCTCGCCCTCGCGCTGCCGTGTCTGTCTTCTGGATTCGATCGGATTAGGGATCACGGATCCCTGTCGGCCCCGCCGCTTTGCCCAAACCGCGCGCCGCCGCCGCCGCCGCCGCCCAGAGTCTCGTCGACGACACTCGATAGAATTGACGACCTGCTCCACCACTCCCTCTTCCACAACGCCCTGCCACTGACCCTGGCCACGCAACCTCAAGACGTACCTCGTCCCAAACACGCCTGCATTCTTGTCCACCCTGCCAGCCTGCGGGCCGACGCCTGGCCCTTCCGTCGCCCTCGAAAGCTGCACAGCCCCCAGCTATCCTTGACGACCATCCTGCGATTCCACGCGCTGACATTGCAATCGCGCGCTTGCCCTTGCCGGCTCCCTGACTCTACAACCTCCAAAGAGCCATATCACGCTTGCCAGAGCTTCGACTCGACTGCACGAGTTCCGCCATGGAGCAGCCCGCCCAGCCCAACCTGCGCGTCACCAGTAAGTGCAGCCCGGGGCCAAATCGCCATAGCTTCCCCGCAGCCTTGATACTGACACGGTGCCCCAGTCATTGCCGCGGATGGCTTGTACAAACGCGATGTCTTTCGTATGCGCCCTCTTCCCCGTGCCCCAGACTGGACGTCGTGCTGATGCCCGTTAGGATTCCCCGATCCCTTTGCCGTTGCGACGATAAATGGAGAGCAGACGAGGACGACCAGCGTCATTAAAAAGACGCTGAACCCCTATTGGAATGAGAGCTTTGATATGTAAGCGCTGGCTGCCGTCACGGCCCTAGACTTGACATTGACAATGGCCAACAGGAGAGCCACCGAGGACTCGATCCTCGCCGTTCAGATATTCGACCAAAAGAAGTTTAAAAAGAAGGACCAGGGCTTCCTCGGCGTCATCAATGTTCGCATCGGCTCCGCCATAGACTTGGAGGCCGGAGGCGATGGTTCGTTACCCCGCGATTCCACTGCTGTCAAGGGTTGACGCCGCTAACTCTCGCCTAGAAATGTTGACCCGCGACCTCAAAAAGTCCAACGACAACATGATTGTGCATGGCAAGCTGATCCTCAATCTGTCGACTAACCTCAGCCAGCCGATCAGCTCGCAGTCCAGCAACGGTCCCCGCCCTTCGTCCGTCTCTGCACATTCTTCGGTCAACGGCCTGCCAGCCCCGAACCCCGCACCATCTGCCAGCTCAGGACCGTCTCAGAGTCTCCATCCAGACATGTTTCCTGGCAATGCTGCTCGCGCGTCTGGAGCATCCGCCCAGCGCCCAAATCAATCCACGCCGGCTGTCCCCGCTACCACGGCTCCCAGCAACCACCGCAATGCCGGATTCAGCCCGTTTGAAGATGCACAAGGTCGCCTTCCGGCAGGATGGGAGCGGAGGGAGGATCATCTTGGACGGACGTATTACGTCGATCACAATACTCGTCAGACTACCTGGATGAGGCCGGTTGCCAACACCAATGAACAAGCCCAAAGGACCGCAGCCATGGCGGAACAAACGCAGCAGGAACGCACGAGACATCAGGCGCGTATGCTTCCAGAGGACCGCACCGGAGCCAATTCTCCAACTCTTTCCGAGCGCCAGTCTCAATCGGGATCGCCTACTGCCAGTGCCGTGTCGATGATGGCCACTGGAGCAACCACTGCCGGGACAGGAGAGCTGCCGTCTGGTTGGGAGCAGAGACATACTCCGGAAGGCCGGCCGTACTTTGTGGACCACAACACCCGGACTACCACCTGGGTGGATCCCCGCCGCCAACAGTACATAAGGATGTACGGCCAGAATGCCGCCAATGGAACCATCCAACAGCAGCCTGTTTCGCAGCTCGGACCCTTGCCCAGCGGCTGGGAAATGCGGTTGACCAACACTGCGCGCGTCTACTTTGTTGACCACAACACCAAGACGACGACGTGGGATGACCCGAGATTACCGTCTTCCTTGGACCAAAACGTGCCGCAGTACAAGCGTGACTTTAGAAGAAAACTCATCTACTTCCGGTCACAACCCGCCCTTAGGATAGTATCGGGACAATGCCACGTCAAGGTCAGGCGAACTCACATCTTCGAGGACTCGTACCACGAGATTATGCGTCAGTCGGCGGGTGACTTGAAGAAGCGCTTGATGATCAAATTTGACGGCGAAGACGGCCTGGACTACGGTGGTCTCTCGAGGCAAGGTTTGTCCGCATGCTGAGAAACGAATGCTGACTCGCAACAGAGAATTCTTCTTCCTGCTGTCCCACGAAATGTTCAACCCATTCTACTGCTTGTTTGAATACTCTGCCCACGACAACTACACTCTCCAGATCAACCCGCACTCTGGCATAAACCCCGAGCATCTCAACTACTTCAAGTTCATTGGCCGCGTCGTTGGTCTGGCCATTTTCCACCGCCGCTTCTTGGATGCATTCTTCATTAGCGCCTTTTACAAGATGATTTTGAAGAAGAGGATTACGCTGCAGGACATGGAGGGCGTCGACGCCGACTTCCACCGCAACCTGCAATGGATGATGTAAGTTTGATGACACGGGTTGAGAATCTCTGCTGACGTCATGTAGGGACAATGACATTGACGGTGTGCTCGAATTGACGTTCTCGACGGATGATGAGCGGTTCGGCGAGACGGTGACGATTGATCTCAAGGAAAACGGCTCGAATATCGAAGTGACGAATGAGAACAAGAGGGAATACGTAGAGTACGTTTATCCTTGCCTATCCGAAACGAATGCTAAACGGAACAGACTCATCACGGAATGGCGCATCCAAAAGCGCGTCGAGGAGCAATTCCAAGCCTTCATCACGGGCTTCCACGAGCTGATCCCGGCGGACCTCATCACCGTGTTTGACGAGCGCGAGCTGGAGCTCCTGATTGGCGGCATTGCCGACATTGACGTCGAGGACTGGAAGAAGCACACGGACTACCGCGGCTACACCGAGTCGGACGAGGTGATTCAGAACTTTTGGAAGTGCATCCGGTCGTGGGACGCGGAGCAAAAGTCGCGCCTGCTCCAGTTTGCAACCGGCACGAGCCGTATCCCGGTCAACGGCTTTAAGGACCTGCAGGGCTCGGATGGGCCGCGCCGCTTCACGATTGAGAAGGCTGGAGAGATTACTCAGTTGCCGAAGAGTCATACTTGGTATGTTTGTCTTGATATTTTGAGAGTGTGGGAAAGGGAAGAATGCTAACGAAGCGCTAGTTTCAACCGCCTCGACTTGCCGCCGTACAAGACGTACGACCAGCTGAGCGGCAAGCTCTTGATTGCTGTCGAGGAGACTGTTGGATTTGGGCAGGAGTAATAGACTGGTTGTGGGTTTCTTCTCTTTTTCTTTTGGATGATGGTTTTGTTGTTGTCGTCGTTGTTGCTATTCTCAGTCAATCAGTCAGTCAAGTCAGTCAGCCAGACCGGGCCTAGCTACCTACCGCAGCCTCCTGGTCTGTCCAAAGCAGGCCGCCGCTTGGCCGCTACACTACACTACAAATTTGTCCTTTCCCCCCCTTTCCCTCCTTTCCCCCGCCCTTTTTTTCCCTTCTCTCTCATTCTTTTTATTCTCTCTCTCTCACTCTTTTCTCTTTTTCGATTCGATACCATGATGGCTGGGTGGGTGGGTGGATGGATGGATGGTTGAGAAGCAGCGCAGCGCAGCGATGGGATGGGGTGGCCGGGCAGATAGATGTTTTTGTGGTTGATGTTGTTGTCACGGATGGGTGATGGATTGACGGGTGAGGTGAGTACACACACACACACACACACACAAAAGGCGAGGCCGGGTGAAGTAGAAGATGCGATGGAAGGTAGATGGGATGGATGGAAGTGATGGGTTGATGATGCTGGGCGAGTGCAGCTGTTTTGTCGTCGTCGTCGTCGTTTGTTGTTGTCGTTGGAAAGAAAGAAAGACGGAAGGAAGGAAGACAGAGGACGCCTGCCATGTGCCGGCCGTCTTGTCGTATCGTCGTCGCTGTTGTTGATGGGAAAAGACAAGCAAGCAGGGCAAACAAGGAAACTACTCTTTTTTTTCCAGTTCGATTGGTTGGTTGGGTTGGATGGGTGGGTTGGATCGTTTTGGTGTTGTCTTTTTCTCTTTTCTCTCCTTCGTCTTCTTTCGTTTCTTTTCTTTTCTTGCTGTCTGTCTGTCTGTCCGTCGTCTGGAGGGGTTCCTCCTCGTTCTCTTTTTTGCTCGTTGTCTGTCGAGGTGCTATTGATACTATTGCTGCTGCTGCTACTGCTGCTACTGCTGCTACTGCTGATGCTGATGCTGATGCTAATGTTGCTAGTGCGTGTCTCGTAGGCGTATCGTACCATATCGTACCACATCGTACCACATCGTATCGTACTGTCGTGTCCATGGCTGCTTCTCTCCTTGGTCAAGCCTTCCAAATACGAAGATAGATACCATGGAGCTAGGTGGGTAGGTTACCAGCATGTCGTCCGTCTACATCTACGCCTTGGCCTTCGCCCACCAACGGTGCTGCAGGGCAGGGTAGGGTAGTGCGCTGTAGTGTCCAGCGCCGCCTACTTCGCCCCCATGCTAGTGCTCTCTTTGGCGTGGGGGAGTGCAGGGCAGGGGAGGGGCAGAGATATGAGTGAAGATGAGATTTGAGACATGAGATGCAGGTGTTAGTCATTAGATACATGTATACTTGAATGTGTCAAGGAAGTCGGTCCCGGGGGAATGGTCAGTGAAGTTACGGGCCCCGCTCTCTCGCGTGGAGTACGGAACGCAAACTACGGTGCTTTCTCTCCTCGTTTCGCGAGAGACGGGCATGAGAAGGTGTTGTGATCGAGAAGGGCATGTTCTATATGTTGTGTGTGGAGGGGATGAAACGGTGGCTTCCACGTGGGTTCCTTGGGTTGAAACGGGTCTCGCAGTTTTGATTGGCTGGCTGTGGCGGCATCGTCGTCGTCGTCGTCGTAGCTGTAAGATCACGACGGTGTGGGTAAGCTTCTTCCCTTAGGGTGACGCAGGGATGGACGGTTGGTTTAATTAGTCTGCGAGATACCCGATGCGCATGCTCAAGCTTCTTGATTAGCAGCGGGTGGTGACGTCAGGGGTGCAGAGGAATGGAAGACGATGATCCAGCCAAGGTACCGGGACATGTGGAGAGCCTGGGACCGAACGAGACGCCAGAGCCGATGCAGCAAGCGTCTCGCGCGCCAGTCTCAACGTCAAAAGACGACCACCACCACGACTGCAAGACCGCGGACGCTCTTCCACGTCCAACCCTGTCAGACCCTGCACATCAGCGCCGTAGGTTGGTTTTGACTCGGTGCTCCGACGCTTGGCCTGGCTCGATGTTTTCTTCTCGTCGTCTGGTCTGGCCCGCCGCGCGAATTGCCGTGGCCCCAATTTGCGAACATGACCCGAGCTACTTCCCTCTCAGACCGCACCGCGGCGCGTCTTGTTCCTCTTTTGCGCCTGTGATGCTCTTGACCGGTTTGCCAGCGCGGTGGTTGGTCTCCACGGCGGCGGCGGCAGCACCTCCTCAGCGGTGAAGCGTCGACACGTTGCGACAGAGGGTTTGGCCGGGTGTGGATGAAGACGACGTTACGTGATGGTGGCGACGGCGTCTCTTGCACTAACAGCCGAACTCGGTGTAGAATGGCTCGAGGAGACAAGGAAGCAGGCGTGTGGACCAGCAGGCGGGACGCAGTGCAGTGCAGTGCAGCGCGCGACAACGGGTTCCCGGCAGCTGTCGAGCACGAGGGCGGGGAGGACCAGTCGTCTTTGTTGCTCTTAGGTTTGCTTCCCCAGACTGCACGCTCGTTCTGCAAGGGGCTGACGTGGTGGCTGATGGCTCTCCACAATGGCTGACCCAATTGCGGCCAATGTAAGGCGACCTGGGCCGGCTTTCGCACCCCACCCGCCAGTCCAAGACGAAGAAAATGCTCTGGGGGATTGGCGGTCAGCCAAGGGTCTTATTCCTCTTCCCTCCTGCGCATCCTCCCAGAAACTCCGTCTCTCTCTCGCTATCTCTTGCTCTCTCTCGCCCTCCGCCGCTTCGATATCTCACTGTCTCCGTTCGCCGTGGTACCAAAACGCTCGTCGGTTGCTGGTTACGCAGTGACGTCGCCCCCTACCGCTCCCCTGTCCGACCCCTCGAGAACCCCTCACCCTCTCATCGTCAGCAAACCCCGCCCTCGCACCTCACACGACTCCACTGCCGCTTTGCGCACGCCTCTGTGGCGGCGCGTTTTGCGCCCCGGCTTTGGGACAATGGTTGAGCGCGCCACACCATGTCGACCAGCAATGGCGATGATGATGTCGAGTCCCGCGGCCCGGCCGTCCTGGTTGTCACCACCGCAATGATTGTGTGCTCCACCGTCTTCATGGTCCTGCGCCTGGCTTCGAGAATTGGCATCGTCAAGAGGACCGGATGGGATGACTACTTCATGGTCGTGGCCTGGGTGCTTGCCTTTGGAATCTCGTTTGCCATTTGTCTCGGAGTCCGCTACGGCCTGGGTCGCCACGAGACCGACATCCCCTCGTCCTGGGACCCCAAACTGCGGCGCCTCGAGTACACCTTTGAGGCTCTATACGTACGCCCTCTTCCGCTGCTGCAGACCCCCGCGCGCATGCTGACGGGCTTCAGAACCCGTGCCTGATGGCCACCAAGACGTCCATCTTGGTCTTTTACCTGAACCTGTCCAAGAGCCACCGCGTCTTCAAATGGGCCGTCATTGCCACCCTGGCCGTCGTCAACCTCGGAGGAGTCGCCCTGACGTTCCTCAATGTCTTTCAATGCCGCCCCGTCGGCGCCGCCTTTGCCAATCCCACCCCGGCCGATGCTCACTGTACAGACATTGTCACGCTATTCCTTTCCTCCTCCCCTCTGAACATCATCACCGACCTCGCCATTTTGTTTCTGCCAATGCCCGTCTTGACGTCCATGCGGCTCCCCACCAAGCAAAAGACGATTCTCATCATCACTTTTGGGTTTGGCGTCTTTGTGGCCGCCGTCGACGTCGTCCGCATCGCCTACCTGCAATCGGCCTCGGAAAGCCGCCTGCGCGAGATTCAGTACAACGAGGACACGGGGAACGAGCGCAACTATGAAGAGACGGATTTTTCCTGGTACATTTCCTTTTCCTTCATGTGGAGCGCCATTGAAGTCAATGTCGGCATCATGTGCGGCTGCGTCCCTGCTCTGAAGCCCCTCGTGTCGCGCTTTGTTCCGCGCATCCTCCGCGACGCTGGCGATACGGTCCACTCTCTTACCCACCGGCGAGAGACTTTTACCAATGTCGACATGGCCAATGCCCAACGACTGCCGTCCGTGGCCGACTCTGCGTCGCCCCAGCTCCCGCAATCTGAAGCGCCCCCTAATCCCGAGGAACCTGTCGGGGCCATTGACTTTTTGACCACTCCCGACATGACTGAGCTTCCCAGGATTGAGCGGACGACGACGGCGCTGACCAACTCGACCCGACACACGGCGGCGCCCACGCACACCTTTTTCGATTTTGTCAAGTTCAAGCAAAAGAAGAGTTTGGTACAGATGACGACTCAGGAGTCGATATTTCCCGTTTCCATGGTCACGATTCTCTTCTTCGTCTGGGGGTTTGCGTATGGGTTGTTGGACATTCTGAACCAGCAGTTTCAATCGATTGCGCGCATGTCGCGGGGCCAGACGATTAGCATCCACAGCATGTACTACGTGGGATACCTCGTCGGGCCCCTGACGTTTGGCCGAATACTCTTGAAGCGGTGCGGATTCAAGGCCTGCTACATTGTCGGCCTCTGCATCTACGCGTGCGGGACGCTGATTTTCTGGCCGTCGGCCGTCCTCACGTCGTACCCCGCCTTTCTCATTTCCAACTTCATCGTCGGCCTCGGTCTGTCGACGCTCGAGGTGGCTGCCAATCCGTTTACGATTCTCTGCGGTCCGCCGCAGTACGCCGAAGCGCGGCTCAATTTCTCGCAGTCGGTCCAGGCCATTGGCACCGTCGTGTCGCCGCTTCTGGCCAGCAAGGTTCTTTTCAGCATCGACGCCAACTCGCTCATCGACGTGCAGTGGACGTACCTTGGCATCTCTCTCATCACGGTCCTGCTGGCCGTCGCCTACTACTGGATCCCGCTCCCCGAAGCCACGGACACGGAGCTCGACGACGCGGCCGAACGCGCCGACTTGGCCAACCACGAGTCGATTTCGCTGTTCTCGTCGTCCTCGACCGTCCAGGTGACGACGCTCACGCTCGCCATTGGCGTCTTTGCGCAATTCACGTACGTCGGTGCGCAAGAGTGCGTCGCCACCAGCTTCGACGCGTACGTGCGATCCGTGTTCCCTTCGCTCGACGCCGTCGACCACCTGGCCTACGCCCACACCGCGTTCGCCGTGTCGCGCTTCACGGCCGGCTGCCTGGTCCTGATCCCGGCCGTCAAGCCGCGGCAGCTGCTCCTCTTTTGCTTCTCGGCCTTCATCGCCCTGTCGGCCGTCGCGCTGCGCAACCCCTCGCCCACGGCCTCCGCCACGGTCGCCGTCCTGCTCTTCTTCGCCGAAGCCCCCATCTTCAGCCTCATCTACGCGCAGTGCCTGCGCGGCCAGGGCGCCAGAGCAAAGTCGGCGTCGGCCGTCCTGGCCGCCGCCATCTCGGGCGGCGCCGCCTTTCCCCCCATCTACTTTGCCGTCGCGCACAACAGCCCGCGCTTGGGCGACGGCAGCGGCCGCACGTACGACTACCCCTACGCCTACTGCGTCCCGCTCGCCGCCGCCGTCGCCGGCATCGTCTTTCCGCTCTACCTCAACAGCACGCGCAAAGCCAAAGCCATCGTCGACCCGTTCGCCACCAAGCCGCCCTTTCCCCAGCACCGCGCCAGCCAGCGGGACCTGCGGCGCGCCGCCGCCGCCGCCGCCGCCACGCCCCCTACGCGTGAAGCGGCCGCACCTCCACCTCGCAATTTCGACTTGTACGACGACGAGGACGACGAGGGCGACGACGACGCGTACGAGAGGGCCGGCGCGCGCGACGAGTCGCCCGGCACCAACGCCACCCTGACGCCCAGCGGCACGGCGCTCGCGCGGTTTAAACTGCAGCAGGCGTCGCCCGGCGCCGGCGGCGGCGGTGGCGAGAAGAGCTGGCGAAGGTGGTCCGAGTGGAGTCGTGCGGGGGGCTGGACGCCGCCGCCGTGGACGACGCGCTGGCGCTGGCGCGGGCGCTGGCGGTGGCCGTGGTGTGGTGATATCTCGAGCGGTGGTGGTGGTGGTGGTGGTGATGCTGGGACGCTCTGGCGGCGGAGGCGGCGTTATCGTGAGCGGCAGGTGAAGCACGACCACAACCAACACCAAGATACCCAAACCCATCCCCAGCCACCCCACCATCAGAGCCAAAGCGCGAGCGACGAGCGAGACACAGACGTCGAAGCAGGCATGCCGTCACCACCGGCGCCGCACACTGACGACACCTCCGCCCCTCCCCCTCATCATCAGCATTATCAGCAGCAGCACAACCGTCGCTCCAGTAATACAGTCATCAACGTCAATGGCGGCAACGATAACCGCCGCAGTTGGAGCTGGAGTGGTTTGATGGCGTGGACGAGCTCGGGGGCTGACCTGCCCGCTCTACGTTGAAAATTCGCCCGTCTCTCACCCATTCACCTCCCTCCCATTTCTCCCATCTCTCTCCACTGTCCATACACATGCACATCAGTCCACACGAGGCCCGTTAGTCAGTCAGTCATCTCAGTCGTATCATTGCATTTTCCCGGCGTTCGTTCGGCGTTTAGTATTGCTTGGCTTTCTTTCCTCTCGCTCTCTCAGTCTCCATCTCTTTTTTCCCATCTGGTGCAGTAATCGTACATACAGCCCTCACGCCCTCGGTCGGTGGAACGGTCGGTCGGTTTTTGGGTCCTCCTTCTTCGTGTGGTCTTCTGCGTCCGGATGGCTTGGTACCGGATCTCGGTGGGTACGTGGGTATGTGTGGGTGGCTAGCGCTCTTTTTCTTCCTCTTCCTCTTCCTTTCCATCCCTCTCTCCTTCTCCGTTGCCTCCCCCTCCCTCCCCCTGTCTTTCTCCCCGCCTTTTGCGCGCGAGGAAAGTGTAGTACATACGTCAGGCAGGACACGACACGTACAACAGCAGCAAGCGAGCCAGCGAGTAACAAAAAGTCCTTGAGCAAGTTAGCAAAGATATACCATTCACTTTAAATCAGCATGTCAGTCAAACAACCAGTCAGTCAACCAGTCAACTATCATGAATGACAAGATCCAACCAAGGTCAGTCAGTCAATCACTAGCCACCACGGCCACCACCACACCTAAATCCACGCACGTTGAACCCCACGCACGACAAACACATCACACGTCAAACAAATCTGATCCAGGCTGACACGACATCAATCAACCAGTCACATAGGCAACCAGGCACAAAGCACCAAGAGTGACACGGGAAGCAGAAAAAAGATTATTACAAGACTCGATGGCTACAACTACCGTACCAGTATTACGACCCCCATCCATCCACTCACTCACGCCCATCCCATCCATCCAATCCACCACACACCCATACCAATAGCCCTCTTCAGTCTCCTTCTCCGCCACCGTGCCGTCTGCCAGCCAGCCAGCCATACACCGACCCAATGCATTAAACAACACAAAAAAGACCACGACGCGTATGGGTAGGTAGGCGCGAAGGACAGAGGGGAGGGGAAAAAATAGAGATTCATGCTTGCATTAACAACGAAACAAAAACAACCGACCCAATTATTTTTTTGAAAAACAGCCCAGCAACCGATCGATGGAGAGAGGAGGGGAGAAGAAAAGCTGATATAGGTAGGGAGACGAGGAGGAGGAATAGGAGGGAGAACAACAACGAACCGACATGTGTTGCCCAAGATACCGCTGCTCCGTATGCGAATGCCGCCGG
Organism: Phyllosticta citrichinensis; assembly: GCA_038380885.1. Taxonomy (NCBI): domain Eukaryota; kingdom Fungi; phylum Ascomycota; class Dothideomycetes; order Botryosphaeriales; family Phyllostictaceae; genus Phyllosticta; species Phyllosticta citrichinensis. The sequence continues at coordinate 437,906 of JBBWUH010000001.1, read as the reverse complement.
ACCAGACTGGCTGACGAGGAGAATGTCGCCGAGCCGGACTGGGTGCATGCTTGCTTGACGCGGGTGCTGGGTGCAAGGAAAAATCATGGCGAGAGTTGCCAGGGGAAGACGAGATGCTTCCCCGCACCAGAGCATCCATGCAACGGCAGCATTCCCACCCGCCCTGGCGGCGCCCACCGCAGGCCAACCGGCCAACCAGCCACCAACTCCAGCCCGCCAATCGAACCACGGCGCACCAATCTCGAAACAGAAAAGCGCGCGCGGCTTCCCGCGTCCACTCAACCATCACATCACGACCTCCCCTTTTGAGTCAACCCGCAACCCGCACAACATGCCCAAGATTTTTCTTCTCTCCGTGCCAGACGGCGAGGGTTCCGCGTCCATTGGGATTCGCCGTCGCGTCGGGAGGAGCCATCGATAAAGGGTTGTTGCTTACAACATGCCGACGACGACACCAACGGCAGCGAGAGCACCACCAGCAAACTGGCCCACGGCGAGGGCAGCACCGGTTCCCTGTGCACCAGAGGCGCTGCCCGTCGACGAGCTGCCGAAGCCCTCGAAGTTGGACTTGTTGGTGCCAGTGGCGGCAGCACCCGTGCCCGTGGCCGAAGGGGACAACGTCGTCTTGGGGGCGGTCTTGGCGGCTTCGCTGCGCGAGGAGAGGGCTCTGTTGAGAGGAATCCAAGGTTAGTTTTGTGTTTCATGTGAAAGAGGCTGGGGTCAGGGATTGGACAGGGAAGACAAGAAGGGAATACGCACGGTGCGGCGGCGCCACAGAACTGGGTCACTTGGTTGTTGACGGAAGACCTGGCGGGGTCGTTGGGGCAGTTGTTGTAGCAGCTGTTGTGAAATGTCAGCCTGTGTCCTTTGGGCTGAGTTGAAGATACCCACGTCAGGATGGAGTTGTAAGTGTCGCACAGGCAGAGCCAGTCATTGCCGGCGCAGGCATCGGCCTTGGCCTTTTCGCCCGCCAAACAAGTGTCGAGAATGCTGTCGAAACGTCAGTGGTGGTGGCGTCGTGGTCAGCAGGGACTAGACTGACTTCTGAGCGGCACAGGATCCGCCGGTTGGAGCAGCACCGGGCGTCGACTGAGCGGCGACGAGGGCGACGGAAGCAAGGGCAAAGGCGGCGACGGAAAAACGCATGTTGACGGTTGGACGTGGAATGCAGGCTAGTGATTGGTGGATAGCGGGATGGTCGGTTGACGGGAGTCTGTGACGGCGAGGGAGTGAATTGAAGGATGGATGGATGGGTGGGTGGGATGAGAGAGGAGAAGGTCTCGAGAGATGGGACGCGGGTGATTTAAGCAGAGAGGCGGCGGACCCAGCGAGTGGAATGGGGGAGGAGCGAGGCGAGGCGGGCAAGCGACAGTGAGGAGTGAGGACCAGGAAGCAGAGAAGGGGCGCGGCGCTTTTGAGCAAAGAGGCAGGCAGGCAGGCCAAGCATAGCATGCCGTGCACTCCACTGGGTTTCCGGGGTGCAATACGTTCACTTCATCAGTAGGTCGAGTCCCTGCATGCATCCCATCCTATTCTTAGTCTCGGTGGTGGTGTATAGGATACGGAGACGATGCCCTGCCTCTGCTCGTATTCAGCTGGCTGCGATGCTGTCCCCACGCCCACGCCCACAAATGCACAGTACAGGACATGCCACCGTCCTGCTCATTGCGACGGCTCACCTGGGCGACTGGTCCTGTCGTGTTGGCTGCCAATGGCAATGATGTGTAGTGTTGGTGGGAGACGCCAGAAATACCAAAATGGCCATGCATAATGCGCACTAGCGGGCCGCGGCGGGAGAGTGGTGAGTGGTGAGTGGTGAGAGGAGGCCCGACCGGAAGCCAGAGACAACACCACCACTAGAGCCGCATCGCCACATCGCCACCTACATTACCTGATTGGTCCTCGTCGCATGAGCTGAAAAACGAATCCCGACCCATTTCACTCCAACAGCACATGCACAAACACAGCACAAATACAGCACAACCAGCGTACAACATGAACACCACTGCCGAGGCACAGGCCTGGACCTAGACCCCCTCAACCCAAAAACATAAGCGTAACTCCACCCTGTCGAACGACGACGACGACGACGACGACGACTCTCCCGCCTCTCTCACTAACACAGACAACCTGAACCATTCATTGACTTTGGCTAGCTCGCTTCCGCCCGCCTGCCCAACATGCCTCATCCCTTCTCACCCTCCGCCCTCCAACCTCGCCGAATTGGATAGAAGCCGCGACACCACTCACCAGTCCACCACGGCGCCACCGCCATCAGATCGCTGATCAATGCCGCCAGCCCCCCCCCCCCCCCCCCCCCCCCGCTGTCGTTTCTACCGCCGCCCATCCGTCAATCTATCACACACACACCGGCTTCCACTTGCATCCTGGCTCCTTGACCACCTAGACTGACTGCTCGCTCGGTCCGACATGCCCACCCACCCGTCTGCATACCCGACCGTCTGTCAATCCAGCCGCCCGCGCAGGCATCATTGCTGCTCGCCCGAATCCTCTGCTCCTCCCGGCCCTCAGCAACTTGAACCCTTTGATTCAGATTCTGCTTAAAATAACTTGCTTCTTCTTTTCACCTCTACCCATTCGTCGCGGCGTCGGATCTTTTCGTATCGTCGTCCCGGTCCTCAACCTCAACACCACGCGCTAGGTACCGGCCTAGCTACCTCCCGCTACAGACACTACCAAGCGCTATCCGCTGCCGCCAAGAAGGAGTGGCAGCGACAATGATTCCCCGTTCTGTCCAAGCGTTTTCCATTTGGCAGCTCTTTTCGCCGCCGCTGCATGTAGGTGCCATGGCACCCGCAGAACGCGTGAATGAGCTGCATATGTCTCCGCCGCACGTCCGCCACCCCGCCGCTGCAGGCCGCCCTTCCGCCCGCCCGCCCGCCCGCTCGCTCGGCGAAGCTGCTGCACTCAACATACCGTACTAACTCGCCACAACGTTAGTTGGTTCGCTGCCTAGCTTCCTTGGGCGGCGACGCCAGACCGAGCGACAAGACGCCGGCAGAGCTTGTCCCGACGCCGGCTGTTCAAGTCTGCATGCCGCGCACTCCACCACCACTCTGCCCCGGCCGGCTGCTCGTGCCTGAGAGCAAACCGCCGTATCAGACGGTTGCGGGTCGCCCCAGTCGGCAAGAAGGCGGTGGCTGGTTGCGGTTGGGCTGCGGCTCTCCCTCAGGAACAGCCCAGAAAACCTCTCGACAGTTCGACTTGCTAGCGCCGAAATGACGGGCATCTGCATGTCTTTCTGTCCTGCCTGCGGCTGCGGCTTTTATTGCGCAATACACCTGCCATGTGCCATGCTCTGGGTACCAGCCAATGGGCTACCGCTTATGTATGGGCAGGCAGTCGAAGGCGAGCTTTCCCGGCCGAACTGAGACTGACGACCAACCCACTTGGTGACTGCGCGCAGTCGGGTTCGATAGGTTTGCAGCAAAACGGCTCCCATTGACGTCAAGCATACTTCGAGGACGCGTCCACCTTGTCATCGTACTTGCTGCAGACCAACACAGAGACACAAACGAAGCGACACCACATCACGTCATCCCACAACAAAGCCATTCCGGCCGATAAGAATCAATTACGCCCGTCAACCAAGACCACTCAAGCTTCTCGCATCTTCCCTTCCCTACCCTCCCAACCACCGCATCAAAACCAAAACCAAAACCAAAACCAAACCAAAACCGAAACAACCCCCGACTCCTCTGTTTTCTTTCCCCCGGCCTAAGGGCTCTATGTAGCTTCTTCTTTAGGCGAGCACTCATCCTGCGGCCTGGGCCCTTGCTCAAAGCCTATGCGCGCCCTCTCGCACCTGCGCGCACAGGCGCACATGGTGGTGTGCCGAAGGTTCCTGTAGCATCTGGGCTGAACGTTGCCGGGGCCACAACCCCCCACGATTTCTTTACACATCCAGAGGTAGTCACAGGCCTCGTCATTGGGAGCCTACATGCGTGTAAGACGGACGACGTGTGAGCGAGCGCCCAAACACGCAAGGGCAGAGAGGAATTTGATGTGGGGGAGGGAGATAGGGAAAGACTACGCACATAACAAGAGCATTTCTTCCCTGTTAACCCCGCGACGCTGACGCACTTGCCCGTTAGCACCTTGGCCCACGCGCAGGAAACGGATTCGGCGTCGGCTTTTGGCACGTCTTTTGGCAGTATTGCGAGGTACGCGTCTTTTTTGTGACATGCCCCATTGGCGCAGTCAGCGTCGGTGGTGCACTGTCGGCCGCGATCACGTACGTACGCCTGTCAGCCAGAGAGCAAGGACGGATGGGAAGCTTTGGTTGGTGGGTTGGTTGGTGGAGAGGAGAGCAGCGTAGCAAGAGCGTGCGCGCATACGTACGTCGACATTGAGAATGATCTGGTCGCCATGCTCGCCGTACGGGCCCTTCGATTGGCCGCCAAACGCTTCACCATCATCATCTGCTGCGATCACACAGACCGCGTAGCATAGGGAAAGAATGGCGACAATGAGCTTCATGATGATCTCGGTGTGCAGACGACTAGACAGCAGTAGATTGCGGGAGAAGAGAGCGAATATGTGTGCACGTAAAGTGACTTGTAAAGTTCGGGACCACCAAGCAATCAAATCTCGCTTTTGCGAATGGATCTGTCTTTCTTTATAAACAGTGCGCGCGCGCTTGGTTCGTCAGACATGACTGAGTGAGATTGCGCAGCTGGATAGACTCGTCGCGTAAACCTACACATAGATGCCGGACGCTGTAATGAGCGGAAGCGCGGTGCCTATAAGACGAAGCTGGATAGACTCGTCGGATAAACCTCCGTTAATTTTAAACCTCTCCAGATTTCGGGTGCGCTCAGACAAGCGCGAGCGTGGTGCCTGTAAGAGTATTCATTCGTCCCATGCCTTCCGACCGCTGCTGATCGATCGTTGCGGGGACAAAAAAAAGGGAGGGGGAAGTGTGCGTGGTGTGTACAGACCGCGTAGGATAGGGAAAGGAGGGCGAGTGTGAGCTTCATCTCCACGATGGACAAGAGAGTGCGTCAACAATGGGAAAGAAATATAGCGAATGTGAGCTGAGTACAATACGTACGGCAAACAGCGTCCAGCTTTCTTGATGTGCAGTGCGCGCACGCTTCATCAAACCCACCTGCCTGCCTGCCTGCCCGCCTGTCTGACTGACATCTAATATTACGCAGCTCAGCTCAGGTCGATAAACTCAACACAAACCTACGCGTAGATTTTTGCAAATTGCAAACTTAAGCGCGGCGCCAAGAGGAGTATTTATTCGACGTCCTCCCCCACCGTACCGCTCAGGTCCAATCTTCTTTCTGGGTTGATACAAGCAACACGCAGCAGCCGACGCTTGCCTGTCCGAGCCGCTGCCAGGTAGGTAGGGTCTGGATCCCGACGGTGTTTGATGGAGCCCGTTGCTCAGGTCGGACGCGGACTCCTTGGGCAGTTGCGCGTAGTTTGAAGGTGCGGTAGGAAGCACGTTTCGCGGTCACTTGCGCGGTGAGTGAGTAGGAAAGAGACAGACAGACAGACAGACACGCCGAACCAAGGAAGAAGACGGTATGAGCCTGATGTAGCAGACCTACGACCAGCAGGTGTGGTAAGGGAGTTTGCAGTGGCTACCATTCAGAGCACATTTTCGCCTGATCCGGTAACTTGGCACGCTCGCAACGCGGAGGCTGACCTGAAGGGAATGCCGCTCCTGACCCAAGCATTGACCCAAGCGTAGGCTACGCGTGTAGGGCGGCGCGTACGGTAGAGTGAGCGAGCAAGTAAGCAAGCAAGCGAGCATACTTTGAGCGATAAACCTACATGGATGACCGCCTGCCCGCCCGCCCGCTTTCATTATTGCTCTCACTTGTCTCATCACCGCACCGCCACCCCCTTGCCCTTGCCCTTGCCCTTGCTCTCATCCCCCTCCTCTTGTCCAGTTTTCTGCCCCCTCACCCCTAGAAAGAGGAAGAGCATACGTCCGTCCGGCTTGAGAAGGATGTCAGAGCCTCGATCTCCACACGCGACACCGCCCTTGTCTTCAGGCGCAGCCGCCGCGACGTCTTCTCCACCCGCAGCAAATGGCGTGCCGGCCGCAAGGCCAGCGTAAACCAAGAAAAGGATGGCGATCATGATCTTCGTGATCGTATGAGGCAAGAGAGAGTAGAGTGGCTGTTAGGCAAAAGCGAATGTGTACCACTTGCGTATCACTTGTGTATCACTTGGTGCTGCCATCCGGATGGATCCATCTCTCTTGATATGTATGTATATATATATATATATATGCACAGCGCATGCACACACGCGCGCGCTTAATCAAAACCTGAGATTCACTGGATCGACTCACGTCTCACTCGACAGGCAGAAATCTACATGTGATGTACGCAGTTGTAGTAGCAGCAGTGGCACGCGGAGACTCTTACCGACCTGGTAGTCAAGGCGGCAGGTCTGTCCATGTCCTTTTGCATTTGGTCTCTCCCTGCTCGTCTAAGGAGGCGCAGGTCAAAAAGTGAATGTACAGTCTTTGTTCCTTGTGCTCCTCCACACTACGCCGATTGATACGCGCAAGGAATCGCAGCAGTGAATTGCAGCTGTGGCATGCGGAGACACTTGCCGACCTTGAGGTACTACGCCGCTACCTAGGCTTCTGCTCCTCAGTTTTACTCGGTGGGTACAGTAAGGTAGATTGCTGACTCCCCTTTTTCAATCAACTGAATTCCTCTGCCTACCTTATTCAGGCAACAAAGCACGCGCCCAGAGGCCGAATCTCCAACGTTCAAAGTTGCCTCAACTGATCGGGCTACCAAGCGCCTCATTCACCGTGGTGGCATCTCGCTCGCTCAGCATCGTCCAAGGGTCGTCAGTAATCCAGCGGCCACGAAGAACAAAGTCCAGTTCGCATCACCACACACCAAGTCAGGTTTGCATTCAGTTGGCTTTGGCAGAATCTGGCATTCTGGCTGGGTAGACTACCACCACCCCGTACCTCCTCCTCACATCTGAATCCTACTCGAACTCATCCATCCTACCCAGAACAGGGACCCCACTCTACCCTACCAACCATCACCACTATCATCATCATCATCATCATCATCAACATACGGCTCAACTCGTGCCCAACAGTCTGTGAGATGGCGCATGTGGCTGGCGTGCGCGGGACGAGGCGCTCAAGCGACCATTTCAAACCCCCGGTCCTCCTCCTCCTCCTCCTCCTCCAAAACCCACCTTTGTTAGATAGTGCCAGGGCGAACGCAGCTTTCTGCTCAAGCTCCTTGCTGGTTCCGAGTGTCGCACTGGGCAGCCTGTTTCGGCAACATCCGGCGCAGGGAGAATGGAATCCAATCAACTGGAGCAAACAGCAGAGGTGAAATGCCCAATCTCAGTCTGTCAAGACGGGCAGGAAAGCCGGTCCTCAAGCACATCATCGGGCGAGCAGCTACCGCAACTGGGAACCACGGCCGACGCGGAAGCGTCACTCAACCTTTTCCCCGCCCTCGGCGACGTGCTGACCGGGCCCAGCCGGGGGAGGCATTTGCGGGGGCATGGAATGGGCGGGCATCATGGGTTGGCTGTAGCTTCCGCTGGGCGTGCCTCGGTGCTGCTGGGGAAAATGGTGGTGTTGATGAGGGCTGGAGCCGTAGTGAGCTTGGTGCGGCTGCGGGTAGGGACCTCTCATTGGCGTCACTGAAAAGCTGGTCAGTAGCAAACTTTTGGTTGCTGCGTGTTGTTCTCTTACTTGATCCCTGAGGTGCTTGATGGTACACTGGATATGCGCCATTCGGCATGGGCATAAACTGCTGGGGGGGATGACCCTGCTGCGAACCCTGGTGGCTCATCATTTGCGCGACGGGAGGACGTGGGCTAGGGAATCCGTTCGCGCCCATGGCCGGACCTGGCATTGGTCCGCCGTGATGGGGAAAGGCTTGGCCAGGCGCTGGCGAGTACACCATTCCCGGCATCTGTGGCATAGGCTGCATGCCTGGATTTCCGTAGATGACGGGGCCGCCGTTGGATGGCTGATTGACCATCATTTGACCGCCCATGGCTGGGCTTTGTGCGACGAAGCCGGCCTGACGAATTGGCACGGCCTGCACATTGGGACCCATGCCAAAGGCCGGCATGCCCTGTGAGAACTGAGGCATATGTTGAGGGACTTGGTTATAGGCGACAAAAGGCGGCATTCCCGCTCGTGGAGAAGGGTGCACGCCCGAGTTGGACGCGGAAAACTGCATGTGATGGCCGTCAAAATGCGGTCCGTTGGGGCCGTGGTGAGGTTGGACAGGAGGATGACGCGGCGTGTGTTGGGGAGTGTGGACTGGACCCATGCCGTGCCCACCTTGTTGCAGGTGAGGAGGAAGTTGATGTTGGTGTGGGATGGGTCCGTTGTTGATGGCTTGCGGCGCAGACATTGGCTGCACGGTGATGGGCGCGCGCTCAAACATGTCGGCATAGCTCTTTTCGACATTCTTCTCCGGGACGTCCCAAGTAGGGGGTGTCCTGTACGCCTGAGGGATGCCGCCGTTGAAGTTGTACTCCTTTGTCTTGTTCTCAGTTTGGGCCTCCTTCTTGAGGCGCTTAATGGGGTTAAACATGTCGGTAAGCGATGGACGCTCTGACGGCGGAGCTGGCTTTTGGTTTCCAAAGAAGCTTGACGTGGGAGCCCGACGAGGTTCAGGGCGAGTCGGTACAGACTCCTTCTTGGGGCTTGACGAGTTGCTCGTGTTTCCGCCAGGAGTAAAGGTGTTGGCGGCCGGATTGGGGCGAAATTCCATTGCCTTGACGTTGAATCGAGTCGAAATGCTCGAGGTGGGTGTGTGGGAACCACTCGAGGGCGCCGTAGGCCCGCTTGGTGGTGGAACTCTCATGTCATTCATGGGGACTGCGTGAGGCACATTCGGCATTCCCATGCCAGATCGATGCTGCTGCTGTGTAATGGCCAGGCGCTGGCTGAGATGGCCGGGTCCGTTTCGGAAGGGCATGCCGCCGTTGTTTTGAAAGTTTCTGTCACCCCGTGGTGCTTGGGGAAAGGCGCCTGGAGCAGGTCTGCCACGTTGGTTCAGTCGGTCGACTTGAGAAGCCGCTGGAGCTCCAGGAGGAGCTTTAGGCTGCGTCTTGACGTCGGCAACAGGCGCCGCGGCGGGCTTGCGTTCCGGAGTTGGAGCCGTCTTGCGCTCTTCTACGGCCTTTTGCGACTTTTGCTTAATCTCTTGCTGTTTGCTGGGGTCCTTGGCCAGGATGGGAATCAAGTCTTCTGGAATTGGCGCGCTGTAGTTGAAGTTTGCAGCAAACTTTTTGAGATCGTTCAGCTTGACATTCTTGTCATGCCTAGCCGCATGGCGCTGTCTCTCTTGTAGTCTCATCTTCTCGTTGGCCGAGAATTGCTTGAAAGCATCCACTAGGTCATGCTCAACCGTGTTTCCGGTTCTACCGGGCCTCTTTCCTGCCGCCATATCGGATGTGGTTTGTTGAAGCGAGGGAGTCTTTCGTGTTGATTCGGCATGAATCGTTGAGATATCACCAGGCCTGCTGGTTGAAGTAGATGACGTGGCAACGGGAGCCGCGGTCGGCTTGCTTTCCTCATTGTTGGACGCAGTCTGCTGAGCATTGGACTCGCTGGCGGGAGTTGGAGAGGGGCTTGCCGCGGGCGAATTGGGGCGGGCGAGGGACGAAGATATGATGGCTGGATCGACAGGAGCACCAGGCACAGTGGCTTGGCCTGTTGGGGCTCTTCTGGCCGGCGGCGTGTATTTGTTGGGTTGACCGGAGGACAACTGATCAAAGTCTCGGCGAACACCGCTGTACTTGTCCTCTTCGTTCAGACCGCTGTCATCAGGCGCAACGGCGCCACGCTCCTCGGCAACGTGAGAATTCATGGCCACGCCTGCCTCAATCTCTCTGGCAAGCTTCTCGGCTTGCGCAGCCTTTTGCTTGTACGTCGGGTCGTCCCGGTTGATCTTTGTGGTGTAGAGCTCTTCGTCATAGCTGCTGGTAGCGCCAAAAAGACGCTCGTTTGCCTCGAATTGGTCCCATCCCGTGCCACTATCTTCGAGAGACAAATCGACGTCCGTTTCGGCGGATGGAACCCACGGTTGAAGGTCGCGTTCGCGCATTTGAAGATTGCCCGAAATGTCGGCATCGGTCCTGAATCCAGCAGAAGCGCCTAAGAAGCTGTCAGCATTTGACGCTTCAGTGGCTCCTCCACCAGACTCACCATTTCGGGGCTTTGCTTGTGCCTTGTCCGTTGAAACGCCTTCGGCATTCAAGAGGACGACATCCTTGACATCAAAGGCCATTTTGTGCTCCGGACCGGCTCCACAGTATTCGGAGCGCGACTCGGCCGCGCCGTTGGTCTGGCTGCTCGAGGAAGGCAGTTTCTTGGTCATCTTGAGGACATATCGGTGCTCTTGCTGATCCAACGAAGGAGCGGAAAAGATGCCAGTAAATCGCTCGCCATTCTTTAACGTGACCTTGGCCTCGTAGCCCTGCGGTTGTCCGTCAGCATGTGCTACGTGTATTGTCATGACGCGCAAAAAAGTCCTCCATGTTATTCCACACACGCTCAGCACACCGTGACACTCACAATAAAGTTGCTCAGCAGATAAACCATGCGGTCGTGCGCATGTTGGTTGCTGTCCGATTGGGAGGACTCCTTGGAAGTGGTCATGGCTTTTGCGGCGCCGACGGCACCGTTGGGCAATGTGGAGTTGGAGGATCTTTGGGTAATGGGATTTGTGCCTGAGGTCCAGGCCTTGGGTGCGGGAGCTTTTCTGCAAAGGCCAGGTGGTTAGCTCAGTGAGGGTTTGCGACAGGGACGGATGACGCGAGAAGCGGGCGACGGAAAAGGGACATGGCGGTGACCAGGTGCGCGATGATAACAAAAGGAGAGTGAGGCGTTGGTGGAAGCGGAGCATAGCCAATCGCCATTTTTGATGCGTGTAACGACCAGTTTGGGCGAAGTGGAGATTCGAGTCGAACCACAAGCGCGGCGGGGACTCGGGGGAGGCTATCGAGGTGACATTGTGGCACGACGAGTCGGCGGGGTGGAAGGGTGCTGCAGCAACGCAAATTGAGTCTTACCTCTGCGAAGCGTCAATGGGACTGGCCGACTGCTTGCGCGTGCCGTCCATGGCCTTGGCAGTGGTTGTTGTCTTTAGCTGAGCTTTGTGCGGGCCGGAGGGGAGCGAGGGCGAAGTCTTGCCATTCGCGGCATTCAGCGACGCCATGCTACGGGCGGGGGAGAAGCTCAATTGGTGCCTCGGAGCAGGAGGCAGACGAGCAGGGAGGACGGCGGCGACGTGACGACGAGCGGCGCGAAGGGCCGGGAAGCTCTGGCCGGTGAGCGCCAAGTGAGGGTGGGGAGGGCGACGACGGCAGGCGGCGCTCGTGAGGGCGAGGAAGGGGCCGACCGGTCGAGGGCGAGGGCGAGGGCGAGGGCGCGAGGGTGACAGACGGAGAGATGGACTCAAGGGACAGGCGTGGTGTGGAGAAGGGCTCGGCGGTGAGGTTGAGCCGTTGCTGAGGTCAGGTAATGGAGGTAGCAGGTAGGTGGTAGGTTGTTGGCGTCCGGGTGAAACTACGCTAGGCGGAGATCCCTGGCTGGGATGCGGCTTGGGGGGACGACAGGTCGAGTCGAGAGCAGTTGGCCAGAGGGCACGGGGTGAGGGTGGAAAATAACGACGCCAACGACACGATAGAGGTGAGCGACGGTGCGTTGGGCTTGGGCTTGGGCTTGGACGTGGGCGGATGCGTGGCCCAAGTGTGCTGTTTGGATGCGCGTGTGGAGCTTCCCTGAGCTGCAGCGGAGACAGTCGACCAAGTGAACAACCAACGAGGGCGGAGATGGGCGTGTCGGCGACGCGACGGGGACGGCGTGACAGTCTCAACGTGTGCCTGGCTGCGACCTGACCTGTACAGTGCCGTGGGTGGTGGGTGGTGGGCGAGGAGCGCGACAGCGACAGCGACAGCAACATGACATGACCGCGACGGCGGAGACAGACAGCACCTCGGGGTCGCGGTCGAAGCATCGAAGTGGTGGCCGACGCGAACCAGGTCAAGTCAAGTGCTTCAGCGTGCAGTTTCAAAAGACATCAATGCATTACAACCCTCCCTCCTCCTCCTCCTCCTCCTCCTCCTCCTCCTCCTCCTCCTCCTCCTCATGGCCCTCCCCCTTCCACGCTGACCTCATTTCTTGTCCGTCAACAGCCTCCTCTCGGGGCGGACTTGGCACCAGGCCAAGATCACCCCCCGGCGTAAGCGACGGGCCGGGATCCCTGACGGCTGAACCACCTCTCCAGCTCTGTATTGCTCTGCTCTGCTCGCCCGCCGTCTGTCAGATGCTTCCGGTCCTCCTTCGTCGCTGACCACGTCCGCTTGTTCCTCACTTCCATGCAGAGCCCCTCCCCCTCGTCCTCGTCCTCGTCCTCGTCCTCGCTGAGATCGCACCGCTCCGACTCCACCTCGGCCATGACGCACAACTCTGACGAGCCGGGGCCGCGAACCTCGTCTGCCTCGAACCGCTCCACCGGACAATCATCATCGCGCCGCGCGATGAATGTGAGTCTCGATTTTCTACACAGCGACTCCGACGTTAGCCTCGACTCGCTCACCACTAACATGTTGCCTCTGCTGCAGCCCCAGCAGCAGCTCTCCCAGATTGAAAAGAGCGTCACCCACCTCCTCGTCGCGACCAAACAGCTTCTCGAGACCCTGACCCTTTGGTCCCGCGGAACCGCCACCGAAAGCGAAGTCTCCGACGTCTATGTGCGCCTTGGCTACGAGTTCAACATTGCTACAAGGGCCTTCAATGCCATCGGAGTGGAGACGAGCGACCTGGGCAATGTCCCTGAGCTGCTGCGCTCCATTCTGGAAGAGACCCTGAGCCAGGAGGCTTCCCAGTCAAGCTTGGATCGTTTCCTCCCTCGGATCCGTGACATCATCATCAACCTGCTCCATGGATTGAAGAAGAAACAACAGCGGCTGCGCCAGAGGAGTGGGCGCGATTCGGGCAGTTCCAATGGTACGAGCTCGAGACATGCCAGCCTTGGCGAGGACGACGCCACGCAAAGGCAGTCAAGCAGACCGTCGGCACGCCAGGGAAGCGCCGACTTCACTGCTGACAACTCTGAGTTTGGGCCACGGACGTCATCCATCCCAGCGGGCAGAGGGTCACCTGGCAATCATTCTCTGCCGCCAGTCCCCCGAGGCAGTCGAAACCGCGATACCAGCACGACGGATTCGTCGCTCTCCAGCAATGCCCTTCAGAATATACCCGTCATTGCGCCCTACCCTCCAGACGACAAGATGCCATCCCAACCAGACAATCGGCCCCAGCAGTTTGCAGACTTTCCCCCGCCGCCGCCTCCCCCGAAACAACAAGACGCTCTCGCTGCGCTGCAACGTGGAGGTGAGCTGGAGCGCAGGGCCTCGAGAAGGTTTTCGGCATATCAAATTCAAAAACATCTCGGCGCTGCAAATGGCATTCCCATGCTCCCTACCCAGACGACGCCTGTGCCCAACCGTGGGAAGGATGTGCGAGAGTCGATGAATGCTGTTAGGAACAGGGGCTCCGTCGCGCATAGCCGCAAGCAGTCGACACAACGTGCAGGTTTCGACGATTCGGCCAAGGCAAACAATTTGGCCGCTCGGAGAATCTCCGAAGAGAGTTCGGCCACTTCTTCGTTAGTCCCAGCTCCAGGCGAGAATGATGAAGGCGCTCGCATGCAGTCGCCAGAAAGAACTCGACGTGACGATGTCGACGAGGATACGCCGACGTTCAATGCCACGGTTTCTGGTCCAGGGGAAGACGAATCAGGGACGTCGCAAGGTGGGGATAAGTCGCTCTTTAGGCGTGGCACCATTATAACCCCGACGCGCTCTCCCTCTCGACGAGCGAAGCCCTCTACTCCGGAGCAATCCCAAGAGTTTATCCCGGAGCAGTCGCCTCAACCAGGCAAAGAACTGACGCTGTTCCTGCAATACAAGAGCAAGATTAAAAAGTTTGTGCTTGCCGATGGATACAACGACTTGTCAATGGCTCGTCTACAACTGGCTTTTATCGAAAAGTTTGCGTGGAACACGCACAACAATGGAGCAGATTTGCCCGACATTTACCTTCAAGATCCCGTCTCTGGCGTCAGGCACGAGCTGGAAGATTTGAATGACATCAAGGATCGCAGCGTCCTCGTCCTAAATGTCGAGCCGCTGGACGAGGTCAAGCGTCACTTTGACGACGGCATCGGTGATCTCCGCAAGCTCGTCGAGGGAATCAAAACGTCCATTTCGGACCAGCAGTCCGTCATCGAACGCGTGTCAAACCGTCAACAAGAAGCAGCAAAGGAGATTGCCAGCTTGGCTGCAGCTCCATCGGCGGGATCGAGGGCCTCGATGCTCTCGCCAATGCCTCCTCTGCGTGGACCACCAAGCGGAGCAAATCTCAAGGGATCCGCTGCTTCGCTCGACGAGATACAATCGCTTCGGCGGGATCTGGCAGTCGTCCGTCAAACTTATACATCGTTTGTTTCTGACGTCGAGGCAAGCATGACCACGATTCGTTCCAAGGCAGCGTCGGTCAAGTCGACTGCCATCAAGGCTGAAATTCCGTCCGTCGAGGGTGAAAGTGGCAGAGCCTATGTCAATGCTGGAAAGAAAACCCTCAACGACGACTCGGAGAAGATTGTCAACCGCGTTGACGACCTTCAAGACTTGGTCGAAGACCTTCGTAAGGATGTGGTACAGCGAGGTGTCCGTCCCATCCCGCGGCAACTGGACATGGTCGCCAAGGATATTCAGAATGCTACATCAGAAGTCAAGAAGCTACAAGACTTTCTCAAGAAGGAGAAGCCGATTTGGACCAAGATTTGGGAGCAAGAGCTGCAGATGGTCATGGAGGACCGAGAAATGCTTACGATGCAGGAGGAGCTCGCGCTCGACCTGCAAGACGACTTGGAGAAGCTTTCGGAAACTTTTGGTTTGGTTGAACAGGCCACCAAGCAACAGAACCTGCAGAGCGGCGGCAGCCGCACGACTAGCGGCAAGGGCATGCACGCCTTACAGCTTGATGCCGCCGTCGATCCCCACAAGGCCAAGGACGGCATGCTCAATGAAGTGCGAGCTTTGCAGCCAAACCACGAGAGCAGACTCGAGGCAATCGAACGTGCCGAGAAGCTGAGGCAAAAAGAGTTGGAAAGCCGCCGAGGAGGCGAGTTCCAGCAGGAACTCAGCAACTTTGTGGAAGAAGGCAAGCTCAAAAAGAGCGGCGGGTTTGAAGAGGTGGAGCGTCTCCGAATCGCCAAAGATGAGCGAATCCGCAAGGAGGTGTTTGAGTTGCAAGCAAAGAGGGCCGCCGAACTGGAAGCCAAGAGAGCAGCGGCAGCAGAGGCTCGCCGCAAAGAGGCTGAAGCCGCCGCGACGTCAGCTGCAGCAAACCCAGCGGCGGACGTGGATGGGTCGGGCGATGCGCCATCGGGTGAAGACGCAACGGAGGCCAAGAATGAGCAGGCTCCCGCCACCGAAAACGGTGGTGAGGATGCAGCAACTTGAGCCCCGTCGTTTCTTTCATCTGCTAATGGCTTGCAGCAGACATGTCCAAACGGCGGTCCAAGCCCTCCGTGAAGCGCGGCGAGCCGCCAAACTACCAGACTCCGCCCGAATCGCCCCTCCAGCTCCTCAACCAGCCTCAGGGACGCCGCCACGGCAAATCTCCTCTGGGCTTTGCGCCGTCTCCTGCAACGGCGCGGACGCTTCGCCACTCGCCCACCAGCGCCATCCTCTCCGCCTCTCCCAGGTCGCCGCCGACGGCAAACGCGAAAAAGGAAAATCAGTCTCCCACTTCTTCGTCGACCAAGAGCTCCCCACGCCAATACAAAGGCAGTCCGCAGTCGCAATCACGCGTCCGCGGCGTCGACGGTGCCGCCGCGGGCTCCTCCGGTGACGTCGCGCTCAAGCGCCAGGCCTTTGCCAACAAGCACGTGCAGCAGCTGCGCGAGAGCCCGACGGGAAGCGCGACTGCACCACCGCTGCGGCTGCGCTCGTCGACGCCTGACTTGCGCAAGCGGCGCTCCATCTGGGACAGTCTGACTGGGCTGGCGGGGTGGGGAGGCGCTGCTGCTGCTGGTGGTGGTGGTGCAGCGGATTGACGAGACGTCCGGCGGCTCTGGAGCATTCATGGCAGACTCTTTTTCCCCCTCTTTGCGTCGTCTGGTCCATGACCGTGACCGTTTGGCTTTGCAGTATTCCCGCTCGTTCACTGCCTTTTTCGTCGTCACACCGATTCCCCTCTTGTCTCTTTTGTTGCCTTTTTTCCTTCCCTCCCTTTTTTTTTTCTTTCTTTCTTTCTTCCAAGCGTCCTAGCGAGCAAGTAAGCAGGCAAGTAAGCGAGACGACATGAGTAGTAGAAGAAGTAGTAGTAGTAATCACGTAATCACATATCCGACACTACGCTCTTGTCAGTCGATTCGCTGTTCTTTGCGCTTTGGTTTCGAATTTGGCTTTGGCTTTGGCTTTGACCTTTGCGTCTCTTGTCCCTTGTTATTGGTGTTTTCCTGCCTGTCCTGTCCTGTCCTGTGTTGTATGTACATGCTTGCATAGCCTAGGCGCCCACGATCCTCCTCTATTCCATCCTACGCTGTCACTTGCATTCTCCATCCCTTCCCTTCCCTTTTCCTTCTTCTTCTTCCCATGGGTACGTAGCGCGACGGCAGACTACATTAAACAAAGCGAGCCCGACAAAGACAGTGCTGTGTAGGCGGACAGACGGACAGGCGGATGGTGTCTGCGCGTGTTGCATGGCTTGATTAGAGAGCGAGATACGATGAGATGAGGTGGATGAATCGCTGGCAGACGAGCCTGCTTTGGCGCCGCGGCGAGTGAAGTCACCATCCACAACCCCCCGACTGGAAAAACATCACAAGGGCAGAGAATGTGTGAGGATGAGATCAGGCGCACAAGCTTATGTTTACGTCTAAGCTTAAGCTTAATTCCGCGCGTGTCGTACCCCGTGTCCTGTTGGTAGCTGATTGATTGAGCCGCTCGCGGTGCTCGATCAATCAATCAATCAATCAATCAATCAATCAGCTAGCTGCCATATAGTCTGTCTGCTGCGCTGGATATGCTGGATAGAGACATCACGGATGACGACTTTCAGTTTCCACCGCTCCATGTCGACAGTCGGCTAGCTAGCCGTTTGGCCCCCACCATACGATCTCACGACACACACACACCGCCCGGGCACGGGCACGGTCGTGGTGTTGCCGCCTACCTGCCTGCCTACCCGCCTGGTCTAGACCAGCCGCTGCTGCTGCACGTAGGCGAAGCATCCATGCGGAAGCACTAGCGACGCTCCCGCTGCAGGGGTACGGCGGAATGGCTTGAAAGGGTAGGGTGCGACATGGTAGGAGTACATACGGCCGGTGGTGGTGTGTGGTGGGGTGTGGTCCTGCAGATGAGGGTAGGTAGGTAGGGAGGGAGGGGGAGGTGGGTGTTTGTGGAAGATTTGGAGGCGCCAGGGGGAGAGGGGCCGGGAGGGCAGAGATGTTCAGAGTTTGTGAGTTTGGGGGTCTCGGTTGTTGGATGAGTGAGTGAGTGATTGAGTTTTTGTCTGGCTCGCTGTCTGGCTCTCCAGGGTCCGGGCGCTTAAATGCTGCTTTTCGCGCGTGGAGAGACAGAGTCGGAACCAGAACGAGAACCAGAACCAGATCGGGGGACAATAAAACCACAAAACCAATGCTCCAACATCCCAATTCCGCAGCAGACATGAGCGAGCACGTCAGTATCTAGACAAAGGAAATGGGCAAAGCAAACCTTTCAACGGAGATAATAGAGCTACGGCGACGTGACAGCGGCTCTCGGCTGACAATAATAGAGCGGACTGGTGGCTCACTCGGGACGGACGTGTGGCGTCGACGGGGCCCGCTGGCCTGTTGCTTGATTGGCTAGCCCACGGAGCCTTTGTGAGTGATATTTCCATGGCGGAAAAGCAGGCGAGGCGGATGGGGGCCGGCCGGCTTTCTCCATCAAGAGGGGGAAGAAGGTCGGCGCTCATTACGGAAAGATGGTGTTCTTGAAAAGAAGACGCAGTTGAGCCGTGGCCAGCTTGCCCTGGGGCCATCAATGCTTGGTTGGAACAAGCTTTCCTGGACCCAGCAGGGTCGATAGGTGGCGCGCCCCAGGCGTCTAGTCCACCACACAACCACCACCGCCGCACATGCAACCGGGCTGGCGAGCTCAGCTCCAGGGCGAGACGGGCAGTCCTGCTCATCAATCCATCGCGTCCGGAACCAAGGCGCCCAAAAAGGGATCGCAGACATTGTCTTTTCCGCATCAAGCCCAGGTTTGCCCCCTCATGTCGGCGCTTGTCCCTCTCCAACTGGATGATACGAGATTCTAGAGCGCCACTGATTGCTAGTCCGGCTGGCTTTGCTGCCTGGGCTGGGCTGTCTGGCTGGCGGGCAGGAAGGATGACGGGGCGCTGCTCGACGCAATTTTAAAATGGCCGCTGCTGCGCTTTCATAAGGGGTGCTGTTTGCCCTCGCTGCTGTAGTTGTCGTGAACCCTTTCCCTGGTCAGCTCTCTTGGTACATACCACCACCACGCTCTCTCAAGATGATGCGTTCTCTCCTCCTTGCATCCGCCACCATGGCGGCCGTCGTCCTCGCCGAGGACTACAAGCAAATCTCGTTCCCCTTCCCGGCCGTGGAGGGCGACGACGTGGCCGACTACCTGGGCTCCGTCATCGGGATCCAGCAGTCCCTGACGACCCTCAAGGTCGAGTGCAAGGACTCCATCTCGACGGGCACCAAGTCGTGGGCCGACATTGACACGACCGACATATGCTACTTCACCGACCCCGTGACCATGACGGTTGGCCCCAGCACTTTTGCGTACACGACTGAGTTGACGGGCGATGGCGGCACTGTCGATTTGACTGTCAGTGTTGGTTGCTCGCGGGGCAGCTCCCTGGTTTGCGCCGTTAGCGAGGGAGGCCCGGGTGCGTGGGCAAATGTGTGCTACAGCTCCTACGTGGCGGGTGTAACTGTGGGTCTTTTGCTTTCTGGAGGTGACGGTGGATGGTCAGTTACTGATGCGCAACAGGGCGTCGCCTTTTCCAGCTGCTTGACGGCCAACAGCGGCACCGTCCCCATCACGACCACGGCTTTTGATCTCAAGGACATGAGCTCCATGACCATTACCGTCACCGATGGCGGCCAGTCGCTGACAGCTGGCGCTTCTGTCGTTGCGGCCACGGCCACGGCGACCGACGTCTCCAAGAATGCCAGTAAGTCGAACCATATAGGATGTTCGTGTGCTTCGCTAATGAGGTGTCAGCTGCCAAAGCTACGGGCACCACGACGCACTCTGGTTCCTCGTCGCATACTGGCTCCTCGTCTGCCACTGGCACTGGTGCTGCTCCCAAGGTGACTGCTGGCGTTGCGCTGGCGAATCTTGCTGGATTGGTGGTGGCTGGCTTGTTGTAGAGATGTGCTGATAATATGGAGATGATTGTACAAGACTGTATGAAAAGGTTGGGCGTTCATAGTCAGACGGAATGTTTTTAAAGAACGATAGAGGACGAATGGATAACCAGGGAGTCGAGCATTTGTTGATTTGTCATTGCTTCCGAACCACGTTGAGGTGAAGAATGAGACGTCCTGGGGATGGAAAGAATAGCTTGACTTTTGGAGAAGAAACACAACGTGAGCGCGGCCATCTTCGAGACCCGTCTGCTCCAGAAGAGCAAGCGATTTCGAGTGCCGCTCCAAGGTCGCCAACGAGAGAACCTTTGCATGTGGGTGTGCCATGATTTCTGCGTCGAAGCACGGCAGGTGGTACAAGGTGGCGCCGTCGCATCGGCAAACGGCACTGTTCCTGGCGATCTCGTCAAGGCTGCATCACAGGGTCAAGTGCGCGTGGTGGACGGGAGGGGGATAATATGGGGGCGTTGTGGGGTGAAAAGTGTGGAGGAGAGCCAGGGTCCGAGCTGCCTATATGATCAAGCCGGACTACTCCCTCCGTCATGCCTTGCTGTGTCACTCCTCTCCACCGCCTTTGACATCGCGACAAGTCCGCCAGCTCCTCCGACCGAACGATCCACGCCCTCTTCTTCCATGAGCGGGAGTTGTCCACCGGCAGCACCTACGACGCTTGATCATACCCCGCGAATACTGCGACCAGCATCGACTACGAGCTAGACATGGCGCCGCTGCGCGCCGACTCGGCGGCCCAAGAGCCGCTGATAAACGACGCCCGCCTCCCTCTGTCGGACGAGTACGACAGCGACACGGCCTCGGACCTGGGCGACAACGACGACAACGACGACAACGACGACAACGACGTGGACGAGAGCAAACTCGTGTCGCCAGGCACCTTCATCTGGGCCCTGACCTTTTCGGCCGGGGTCAGCGGGCTCCTGTTTGGCTACGAGTGAGGGACGCTTTTGCCCCGCGGACCAGAGGGCTCTGGCTGACGTCTGTCCAGCACCGGTGTCATATCCAGCACGCTCGTGAGCATCGGCTCCGACCTCTCCGGCCGTCCTCTGACGACGCTGGACAAGTCGCTGATTACCTCTTGCACGAGCCTCTTCGCCCTCATTGCGAGCCCGGTGACGGGCATACTGGCGGACGCGTGGGGGAGGAAAAGGGTCATTCTGATCGCAGACGTGCTCTTCGTTGTGGGCGCGCTATGGCAGGCGTTCACGAGCACCGTCTGGGGCATGATATGGGGCCGCAGCATCGTCGGGATAGCAGTGGGAAGCGCAAGCTTCGTAGTGCCTCTGTACGAAGCCGTCTGCGCGATCTACATTGCTCGCTGACCTTTCAAACAGCTACATTTCAGAACTGGCGCCTTCGCCCTTTAGAGGCCGCCTCGTCGTCGTCTCCAGCCTATTCATAACCGGCGGGCAAGTCGTGGCCTACGTCATTGGATGGATCTTTTCCATGCAACCGCATGGCTGGAAATGGATCGTGGGCCTCGGTGCTCTGCCGGCAGCCATCCAGTTCGTGACGCTCGGCTTCATGCCCGAGACGCCCAGGTGGCTGGTCAAAACCAACCGCAAGGAACACGCGCGCCGCGTCCTCAAGAAAGTCTACGGCGTGAACCAAGACGCGAAAGACAGACTAGTGGAAGCGCTGCTCCAGCGCGTCGAAAAGGAGGTGCTCGAAGAGGAAGAAGCAGCCAGTAACCGCCGCAACCCCGACCTCCCCACCAAAGGCCTACGCGCCAAAATGGCGTCCGTCAACGACGGCTTCGCGGAGCTGACCGTGGGCGGCAACAAGCGCGCTCTCATCATCGCGTGCATGCTGCAGGGCGTGCAGCAGGCGTGCGGCTTCAACGTGCTCATGTACTTCAGCGCCTCCATCTTCGCCATGATGGGCTTCGACTCGCCGACCCTGACATCGCTATCTATCGCCGTGACCAACTTTGCCTTTACGCTCGTGGCCTTCCACTGCATCGACCGCGTCGGCCGCCGCCGCATCTTGCTCTTGTCCATCCCGTTCATGGTTGCCGGCCTCGCCATGTGCAGCGTGTCGTTCAACTTCCTCGACCTGCCCGAGCAGGAGACCGGCGCGGCGGCGGCCAAGGCGCAGACACAAGGCGGCGCGTGGGCCGTCGTCATCCTGCTCTCCATGGTCGTCTACGTCGCCGGCTACGCCGTGGGCCTGGGCAACGTGCCATGGCAGCAATCCGAGTGCGTCTCCCCTCCCCCCGTCCCTTCCCCTTCCTCTTCCCCTTTCCCTTTCGCTAGCACCAACTAACACACAAACACCAGGCTCTTCCCCCTCGCGGTCCGCTCGCTCGGCTCCGCGCTCGCCACGGCGACGAACTGGGGCACCAATTTCGTCGTCGGCCTCACGTTCCTGCCGCTCATGGACGGCCTATCGCCCGCCGGCACGTTTGCCCTGTACACGGCCGTCTGTATCGCCGCGTGGGGAACCGTCCACCGCATTTACCCCGAAACCGCGGGCATGGGCTTGGAGGAGGTGGGCGGCTTGCTGAGGGATGGATGGGGCGTTAAGGAGAGCTTGGCGCAGTGGAGCGAGCGGCGGCGTGTGAGGGAGAGGGTGGGTGGTGTGGAAGAGGTACGATAGGACGGCCGTGATGTGGCGTGAGCTGGATTCAGCGTTGGACATTGGAACGGCGTTTTCTCGAGCAGCGCTCAGCATTTAGAGATAGAGATCTGCAGGCAACATCAACCTCCCAATACACCAAAATCATAAACATCTTGTCCACGCATTATACTACCTTCCGCTCCCTTTTTGCAGCATCTCCCCATCTCCCACCCTAGATCTGCCAGCGCACCGCCTTTTCATCTCGACCTATCCCCAAAGCTCCCTCCCAGTACCTGCAGCGGCTTGTGTCCTATGTCCTGTGGCCTACAGCCTATACCTTACCCTCCCGTCCCTACTGTCTGCCGTCTGCGCCACTGAGACAGGGATAAAGCCTGTCAAGCTATGTGGCTGCGCGTGCCGTGCCCTGGATCCATTCTCTTACTCCCTGCAGAATAGAACAAAGCAGCGCAGAGCAGAGTGGCGGTGGCGGTGGGTGGCGGTGGCAGTGGCGGGGCGGGAGTTTGTATTTCGGGATTTCTGTATGTGTGGGAGAGGAGGGGAAGGGCGGAGATGGCGAGGAAGGAGAGTTGGAGGGGGAAAGAAGTGTGTGTAGGGAAAGGGACGGCGAGAAGATGAGAGACATCAAAAAAGCCGAGAGAGACAAATAGACAGTTGGCGTAATCAACAGCCCAATCAAACCAGTCAAACAACTCTAAACACCGTATTCTGTTGTGTCGCTGTATCGCGCTGGACGGAAGAAAACGAGGAAAGAAAGGGAAGAGGAGGCGGGAAGTGAGGCCCTACACCACATCAGCAGCACAGTCTTCCTGCCTAGGTACCTACTAACTACTTACCTACCTACCGAGCCAGCCAACTCATCAAGACATCAACTAACCAGCCGACCATCTAAAGGCAAAACCATCATAAGTAGATGGGAGACGAAGTAGACTGAGTGTGGGAAGATTGCCGTGATACAAGGCCAGATAGTAAACAGATGCACTAGGTAAACAGATGCACTAGGTAAACAGGCTCCAGACTCCTCAGCTTGTAGACAGATGGAGTAAAGGTAAACGGCCGTGGCCTGCAAGAGCGAATGGCCGCCATTCAGCCAGCCAGACAGCGAAGGAAGCGCAGAGCAGAGCAGAGCAGCAAGACGACCAAGCATCGACTTCCCTGACATCACATCTTCGATGACGACGCGGGCTAGATGAGGTAACGAACCTGCCATGGCCTGCGGTATAGCAGCACCGGCTCCTCTAGAGAATATGGCGGGCAACAACACCACCACAAACGAAAAAACCCTCGGGCTTCAAAGCAATCGATTGGTGGACGCCTAGATAGATTTATTACACCTCCTATGCGCAAAGCAAGATGATACGGGATAACAACAGCAAAAACAACAACAACGATGGGTGATGACCAGAGGATTCGGGGGGATGGATGGGAGACCAAATAAAGAGAAAAAGAGAAAAGAGGGCGGGTGGATGGAAAACCAGTGAAGAAGGAGAAAAAGAGAGCCGGCAAAAAACAAACGCACGCACAGATGGAAAGGAGGTGGGTGGGTGGTGGTGCCTGGGCTGGGGTTGACATGAGATGGGGGAGTGTGTGGGTATGCGGACGGACGGACGGGGAGAGGAAAGAGGGACGGGGTGGAGACGGGAAAAGTGGCGGCAGAACAGGTAGTCTCTCTACTCAGAGCAAAAAGCCAGCAGCGTTGTCGGTTTCTGCTAGTTGAAAAGGGAAAGAAAAAAAAAAAAGAGGTGCCTCCAAATGTGCTTCTCCTCCCCCCGCCGACCAAAAAAAAAAAAAAAAAAACCACAACCCGGCCAGACCAGGCACAACGAGATGGATGGGATGATTGCGGGCGTGGGTGTGGTGCGTAAGATGTTGTACTGGCGAGGAAAGGGAAGGGACATGAGAGACCACAACGCAATCCTGACTTTCAAATCCGTGACCATAACACTCTCGCAGCTCAGCCAACCTGAGACATGTACCTTGTCCACCCACCCACACACCCACACTCTCCCACTCAAAAAGACCACCCCAGCAGCCCGTCGTCAAAAACGGAAAGCCCAGCCAGCGCAAGATGAACGCCTCAGGTTGCCGAGAATGAGGAAGCTCTAATATGTGGGGATGGGCTCATTTAACTCTGAGAGAAGCGTCCACGCTTGTCTTCATTCACCGTACTCCATGATTCGCATTCGAGCTTCGTTCGAGGATATCAGAGCCCAGTGTGTAAAAGCCACGGACAAGTCCGACTCTGCATGCAAGACCCCAAGCAGCCGTGGCGGGTGGTGCGCTTGCGGGCAATTTACAGGATGTCGCACTTCTTCTTCTCCTTCTTGCGGGTGAGCAGGGCGGCACGTGTTGCGTGCTCAAAGACTTCTCTGACGCCCTCGTTGGTCTTGGCCGAGCACTCGAGGTACTTGAGCGCGCCAATCTTCTTGCGAACGTCCTCGGCCTGTGGCGTGTTAGCGAGGTGCTGGGAGGGAGGGAGAACGGGAATGGTGGCGTTGCATACCTGCTCAGGAGTGACGGGCTTCTGCGACGTCTTGTGCAGCTCCTCGATGGTCTTTTGGTCGTGACGCAGATCCTTCTTGCAGCCGACGAGGATAATGGGAAGGCCTTGGCAGAAGTGAAGGACCTCGGAGATCCACTGGTGGCGTGTTAGCAAGGGCGGCAACGACGCAGACGACAGGAGTGTGGGCCGACCTTTTCCTGGACGTTGTCGAGCGAGTCGGGCGAGTCGACAGCAAAGCAGATGAGGATGACGTGCGAGTCGGGGTACGACAGAGGGCGGAGACGGTCGTAGTCTTCCTGGCCCGCGGTATCCCAAAGAGCTAGCTCGACGTGCTTACCGTCGACCTCGACGTCGGCAACGTAGTTTTCAAAGACGGTGGGGACGTAGACCTGGAGGTGGTATCAGCATCGGGCGTGCGACAGATGCAGCGACGGTGGGGGAGGGTTATCAGCGGAGGGGTGGAGTGGAGTGGTCGGCGGCGGAACGAAGGGCGAAGGTGTAGGGGATGGGTGGGAGCTGACCTCAGGGAAAGTGCCCTTGGAGAAGACGCTGTAGAAGAATGGGCGTCAGCATGGGATCAGGAGGTTTGCGCCGGGCACAGCACAGGCGGCGTGGCTGTTGCAGGACAAACAAACGGGGGAGCAACAACTCACATGAGGAGACAGGTCTTTCCGCAGGCGCCGTCGCCGACGATAACGAGCTTGCGACGAATCTCGGCCATCTGGAGTCGTCAACGGGGGAACTTGGAAGGGTGGATGGGGGGTGGCGTGTGAGGAGAGGAGAGAGGAGGTGGGTGGTGATGATGTCGGTCGGGGGTTGCGAGAAGAGGTTGAGGGTTCGGCGGGTTGAAGTCGGAGCGACGCACTTTCTGGGGCTAACGACAGCAGCACAGCCGCAAAGGCGTCTATGGGGGAGTAAGGGGGGTGGACGGGCGGTCAAAGCTGGCCGCGCGGGTGGCTTTGGCGGGATGGATGGCGGTGCAGAGGAACGGTCGGCGGTCGAGTCGAGGAGAGTCGGGTGGAGTGGAGTGGAGTGGAGTTGAAGAAGCTGAGAGGGAGGGAGAGAAGACAGTTGAGCGATGGTGGTGGTGGTGGTGGTGGTGGTGGGTGTGGTGTGGTGCGGTGCACGTAGCGTAGCGTAGCGGGTTGCCAGGAGCGCTGGGTGCTGGGTGCTGGGTGCTGGGAGCCGGTGCTGGTGGAGACTGGACTGGACTGGGTGCTGGCCTCGTACTGGACTGGACTGGCTGGGCTGCCTCACCTCGCTCACGCTTCACGCCCCCTTCGCCTTCGGCTAGCCCCGAACAAGCAACCAACAGATAACAATTCATTCAATTTCCACTCCCCAGCAGCCATCCAGCCATCCATCCATCCATCCATCCATCCCCTCTTCTACTCGCCTGCATTCGCTCTGCAGCCCCGTGCATCCACCTCCCACGGCTCGAGCACCACCCTCTCGTGCTCCGCTTGGCTCTCAACACATGCGCCATGGCCAACCCACAGTACAGCGCCCCGTCACTGACTGCATCATCGTCCGCGTTGTGCAGACTAGACGCGTGCTCCGTCGCTCCCAACCACTCTGCCTGCGTCACGCCCACACCCGTCATTGGTCGCGGACTCCGGGAACAGGTGCATCTTGGCTCTCAGGCCTCAGCAGAGGCAATCGACAAGGCTGAAGACCCACTGCACTCATTGGCTTCCCCAGTTTTTGGTTCGCCTGGCTCTCTGTTTGTTCATTTGCTCAGCTCGCCCATGCCTGATCGTCGCTGTCCATTGGCCTTGACCACTCGCGAGCCTTTGTCCATGTATGCCCGTCGCTTTGTGCGAGCACTATACGGGACCAAGACGACAATCTCCTGCGACGGCCGAGAGCGGCCTGATGCTTCATCGGGATTGCGTAGGTCGTGCTGCTCAGGGACGAGCACGCGACCACTGCTTGCCCCTGGGACTCATCCCCGCCCAAAGCATGCGTGATGCATATCGCCATGCTGCTGCGCTAGACAGCTGAGAGTCGACGATGATCAGATTGGTAATCTAGCACAACTGCTCCTGGATTCCAGCAGTGCGTGCTCGAATGCTCAGAGGTGATTCGCCGGCCAAGTTGATTTCAAAGGGCGACTTGGGGGCACCTTGACGGAGCAAAACAAAACAGCGATAGGGAACAACTATTTGCGGCAAGCGGCCCTGGCAGCTGCTAAGGTGAAATGATGACTGCAACAGCATTCGAAAGCTTGATGATCCCCGTGGGCATCAAAAATGTAGCATTTGCCTAATTCTGGGTCGTTGAAATAGCCTCAGTTGGCGGAGACGAATGGCAGAATATCATGTCACGATTCGACGTGTTTCAACTCTTACACGTTTCTGGTAACTGTAGGCTGCACTATCGTCTCCCGCGAGCTACGTCTCCTGCCATCAAAACTGGGGGATTAAAACGTTTCGATTGTCGGTGAAAGGTACATGCATTGATTGCCTAACCGCCCGCCAGCAGAACACGACTGCGTTTCTAGATCACCAGTCTTTCTAAATATTCCATTCCTCTACTCTACAGGTCGTACAGGGCCGGCGATACCATCAGCGCGACCTGCACGCGGGCTGGCTTTGGATGCTGCTCCGGCACTCGGCGACCTGACGCGGGCAGTCAACACATCATCGCGCCCGCGGGCAAGCTGACCTTAGCATCCACCCTCATCCTCATCGCCGACGTGGGTTGTTTTGCTCAACACCTTCACATCCAAACCCCCGCCATCGATCACGCAATCACTCTACCGCCGCCATTTTTCTCCCACGCCGTCTCTTCCCCACAACTGCAACACGCCGACATTAGATCATCATGTCTGACGCGCAATCCGAAGCCGACAAGGTATCTAGCTCCGCCGCTCTGTGCGCCGTGTTTAGCTCACGTTCATTAGATCCGCAACAAGCGCCTGGCAAAGCTGGGAGGAGGCACGCCCTCAGCCTCTGCTTCACAGTCCTCCATCGATCCCGCCGGCGCACCAGGATCACCGTCACCAAGCCCCGCCGCACCCCAGACCGAACAGAGCGCACCCCGACCTGCGAGCATCGAGAGCTCCAAGGTCGCCACAGACCCCGCCGCCAGCCCAACTTCACATCTCTCGCACAAGCCGGCCTCTCCTGCACCAGCAGTCAACATCTCACAGAAGCCATCGCTGCCTCAGAAGCGCGACAATGAGAGCGAAACACCACAACATCCGCGACCGGCGACGCAGGAGTCTTTGGAGGTCTGGCAGCACAAAGCCTTGAGCCACATTTTCAGGGCAACCTTGGACGAGGATACCAAGCAGGACGCGCATGGAAACCGGCTTTCATATCTTCCGGGCGTCAAGTCGGACCTTGAGGACGCCGGCAGCCCATTGCTGCTGAGCACCAACGTGTTGGACCAGGCAATCTTGGAGGCGGCATCGAGCCACAATAAGCCATTGGACTATCTGCTCGGATGCTGGAAGCGGGTGGCAAGACAGGCGCGAGGCGCGAGCACGGCAGACAAGAATGATCCAGGTCGTTCCGAGGTGCTGAAGGAGGCCCGGAGGCTTTGCATGAGCTATTGCATGTTCGCCGTGACGATGCCCGACATGTTTGGCATAGACTCGTGGCAGTCCAATCCTCTTGCTCCGCACCTCCTGGTCGACCCCGAAGACGACAGAGGCCTCTGCCACGACTTTTTGAATGAGGCGGTTTCCCGATTCGAGGAAGACGAGAGCATCAAGGAAGCTTTGGTCGGGGCCATGGAGCAGCTGAGCATCGAGCTCGCTTCCAAAAACATGAATGACGACTACAAGGGCTACGTCCTGGCTTTGCGAAACGTCTCGCAATACCCTCCACTCATCAAGGCCCTTTCAGAGTCGCCTAGATTTCTGCCCTCCGACGTTGATGGCCCGAGGCTTGAGACCGACACCCTACTTGGCCCGTTCTTCAAGCTGTCTCCCCTGCAAGCCGAGACTGCCTTGACCTACTTTTCGGACGCCCGCGGCAGGGACAAGTCGGTCACTTTGAACGCACAAAAGGCACTTCGCATGACCTTGTCCACTCATCACGACGAACTCTTCGAAGTCGCCAACCGCTTCATTCGCGTCAAGGACTCCCGGAGCAAGATGCTCGACTGGTTTGCGGCCACGGTGAACAAGAACCACAAGAGAAGGGCCATGCGAGTCGACCTTAAAAAGGTCTCGTCCGACGGCTTCATGCACAACGTCACCGTCATTCTCGACAGGCTGTGCGATCCATTCATGGACTCGACCTTTTCAAAGATTGATCGCATCGACATTGGCTACTTGAAGAGAAACCCACGCGTCGACATTGAGGAGGAGACCAAGTTCAACGCCGACCAACAGGCATCGGATGAGTTTTACGACATGAAGCTGGACGGCGAAAACAACTTCATCACCGAGTGCTTCTTCTTGACGGTTGCTGCCCATCACTACGGGACAGAGGCGATCAAGAGCAAGGCCTCCCAGCTCCAAAAGGACGTCAAGTTCATGGAGCGCGAATTGGAAAAGTTGGAGAAGGAAAGGCACAAGTACGCCCATGTAAGACGGCTCCATCTGCTCCCCAAATGATCATTGACGATCTCAGAACCCAATTTCGCTCCGGCAGTTTGAGAATGCCATCAAAAAGTACAAGGACGCCATTGAGAGGGCCCACTGCACAATTTTGGCGACCCAAGGAGTTCTCCTCGACGAGACTACCGAAGGACGCGCCATGCAGTTCATGCGCTACGTCATTGTCTGGCTGCTGCGCATCGTGAGCCCCGGATACCCACAGCAGAAGTTGAAGCTTCCTCTTCCCGAAGAGCAGCCAGAGGCCTTCAAGTTTCTGCCCGAGTACTTTCTGGAAGACGTGGTCGAGAACTTCAAGTTCATCACGCACATGATGCCGCACGTCATCACTTCGACGCAGTGTGAGGAGCTCATCACCATTTGCATCACCTTCCTCCGCAGCTCGTCGTATATCAAGAACCCCTACCTCAAGTCTGGTCTCATCACCATCCTCTACTACGGGACTCTGCCATACTACGGCAAGTCCAAGGGTGTCTTTGGAGACTTGTTGTTTGCGTGGCCGTTTGCGACCGACAACTTGCTGCACGCTCTGCTGCAGTTTTATATTGAGTGCGAGTCTACTGGCGCACACACGCAATTCTACGACAAGTTCAACATTCGCCTGGAAATTTTCCAGGTCATCAAGTGCATCTGGGGCAACCCCGTCTACCGGGAGCATCTGGCCAGGGAAGCGAACCACAACTTGAACTTTTTCGTCCGCTTCGTCAACCTGCTCCTCAACGACGTCACTTTCGTTCTCGACGAGTCGTTTTCGGCGTTTACGTCCATCACCAACCTCACCAAGGAACTCCGGGACCCCTCGCATCTGGATGAGAATATCCGAAAGGAGAAGGAGGAGCTCTTGGAATCTTCCAAGTCAAAGGCCAAGAGCTATATGAGCCTGACCAACGAGACTGTTGCCATGCTCAAGCTCTTTACTGAAGCCTTGAGCGACTCTTTCACGATGCCGGAAATCGTCCAGCGCCTGGCAGACATGCTGGATTACAACCTGGACGCTCTCGTGGGCCCGAAGCAGTCGAATCTGAAGCTGGAGAACCCTCAAGAGTACGGCTTCAACGCCAAATCCATGCTTGCCGAGATTGTCGACGTGTACCTCAACCTCAAGGAGAAGGATAGCTTCCTCACAGCCGTGGCAAGGGACGGCCGCTCCTACAAGCCCGAAAACTTCAACAAAGCGGGCAACATCATGCGGCGGTTCGCCCTCAAGAGCGAGGAGGAGATTGCCACATGGGACCATCTCGCAGCCAAAGTCCAAGCCTTCAAGGAGGCCGAGGAGGAGGAAGAAGCGGACTTGGGCGAGGTGCCCGACGAGTTCCTGGACCCGCTGCTCTTCGAGATCATGACGGACCCCGTCATCCTCCCCAAGAGCCGCATGACCATCGACCGCAGCACCATCCAGAGCCACCTGCTGTCGGACCCGCACGACCCCTTCAACCGCAGCCCGCTGAGGATTGAGGACGTCCTTCCGAATATCGAGCTCAGGGAGCAGATTGCGGCGTTTAGGGCTGAGAAGAAGGCTGCTAAGAGGGCGGCTGTGGCTGCGGCTGCATCTGCGGGTGAGCCCATGGACACGAGCGGCGGTTAGCGGGTTCCGCCAGAGGGGATATCAATTGGTTGGTTCGCATTATGGGGGCGTTCAAGAGTAGAAACTGGAGACTGCGTTTTACAGCAGCGGGTAATGCTCGCACCTATGCGCCGTCCTGTATCGCCACCAGAGGAATCGTACAGGTAGACAGTCAAACGAGTAAAAGGCTAGAAGCCCCAATGACATTTCTCACGCAAGGTAGTCAGTCTTTTTCCCATCCTCCATTCCATCTCCATCCATCCATCCTGCGTGCGTGCGTGCGTGCATGCCTGCCTGCCCTCCACAACGCCTGCAAATGCTCCCTCCCGTGCCTATCGTACAACGTGCGCTGGCTTTTTTTTTTTTTTTTTTTTTTTAACTCTGCAACGACCAAAGACGTGCCTGCTGTATGTATATGCTTCTGTGGCTTCAATTCGACTCGCCGTCTTCCTGCTCCTCCCGCTTGCCAAACACGTACGCCAGGCCGCCGCCGACGACGTTGACGGCGCACAGCCCGACGGTCACGCCGCGCAGGATGCCGCGCGCGCCGAATTTGGCGTACATTTTCTATGCCATGTGTCAGTCAAACACTGTACCAACTCCACAGCCCAGCCCACAACATCACCACGACCAAAATCCAAAGCCCGCCTAAACCAACATCCATAAAGAGTGTGAGATTGCAACGCACCTGCTTCCGCCGCATAGCCAACACGGCATAGACGCCACTCCACGCAGCCGACATGCCCGCGGCGTCTTTCTTGAAGCCGCCCACGTTGATGTAGCTGGAGAGGAGGAGGAGTGGTGGGAAGAGCATGGGGAGCGTTTGGAAGGGGCGCGCGTGTTGGGCGAATATTAGCGCGGCCGTGACGGTGGGCGGGAAGGAGTGCTCTGTGGAGTGTGCGTGGCAAGCTGTTAGCTGGAGGTCTGCTTGATTTGCTTGGTGGGTGGAGGTTGGATGGACGGTGGTGGGAGGGATTGTACCTCCCCATGCGCGCAGCATTTGCGCGGCGCTCTTTGGCGGCTCGTCGTCTGGTGTCGACATTTTGCCGGCGCTGGTTGTGTGGTGTGTCGTTGTTGTCGTCGACTCGCACTTGGGGGGTCAGGACGAGAGGTACGGTAGACTTTCGTCATAAGCACAATGGCAGAGGGGCAGGGCAGTGAGCCGGCGGGCGGGCGGGCGGGCGGGCAACGAGCTCCCGTCAGGCGGTGAGGTGCGAGACGGCGGGAGCCAAGCCGACACGCTAGAACATTGAGAACACCTGCACCAACCGAACTGCGTGCAAAAGAAAGATAACCATCACCACGCACGCCATCCGCGTCGACGACTGCTGCTTTGACGCCCGACCGACCGACCGACCGACCGACCATCCGACCACTTTTCCGACCACTTTTCCGACCACCTCTCCGACCACTGCCTCGTTTGCTGAACTGCGACGAGGCCGCCGATTACAGCAACCCACAGCACTACTCTCCGCGTCTGGGGCCCCGCTGCGCCTACGCTCGCATCAACAACACTACCGACCTACCAGCCAGCCCACCACGCCGCCCTGCGCGCAACAAACCACGCACCAACCGTCTCGCCTCACTCCTCCTCCTCCTCCACCACCACCCGCCGGCCCCCTTCCGTCCCTCCTCCATGTCGGCCAAGGCATCAGGCGCCGACGCCGGCAGCAATGGCGAAGCGCGCAACCGCGGCGGCGCCAGCGCCAACGGCCACCACGACGGCAGCGCCGGGCGGGCGTACACGGTGGAGCAAAAGGCGGCGGTGCTGCGCATCAAGCGCTGCAGCCCGACGGCGTTCTACGAGATCCTGGGGCTGGAGGAGCGCCGCGCTACGTGCTCGGACGGCGAGATAAAAAAGGCGTATCGCAAGCTCAGTCTGCTCACGCATCCGGACAAGAACGGGTATGAGGGAGCCGACGAGGCGTTCAAGAGTGAGTTGTTCTTCTGTTGA
This sequence comes from Phyllosticta citrichinensis, assembly GCA_038380885.1. Taxonomy (NCBI): domain Eukaryota; kingdom Fungi; phylum Ascomycota; class Dothideomycetes; order Botryosphaeriales; family Phyllostictaceae; genus Phyllosticta; species Phyllosticta citrichinensis. The sequence continues at coordinate 405,269 of JBBWUH010000001.1, read as the reverse complement.
TTTGGATCTTGAGGTCGAGGATGGTTGACGTTGCGGCGTCGTGTCGATCCGTTTTGATAGCGGGGTTAGATGGATGGCTGACTGACTTGCGTCGTGCCAGTGGTGTCCCGCGCATTCCAGGTGCTGTCGGACCCGGACAAGAAGCAAAAGTACGACAAGTTTGGCGGCGATCCGGACAACAGGTTCGGCAGCGGCGCCTCCGCGTCGGCAGAATCGCCCTTCAGCGGCTTCCGGACAAGAGGCGGTGGTGGGCCGCGCGGACCAATGTTCGAGGAAGAGATATCACCAGAAGAAATGTTTAGGCAGTTCTTTGGCGGCGGCATGGGAGGCTTTGGAGGCCCGTTTGGTATGCCAGTCCCCAACCCACTTGTTAACTCTCTGATATTCTGATACGATCCCCACAGGCGGCCCCGGCATCTTCGACACCGGCCCCGGCTTCGTCTTCAACCTCAACGGCGGGCCCGGCGTACGCGTGCACCAATTCGGCGGGCCACGCATGCGGCGACGACCCGCGAACGCCAACGCCGAGCCGGCCCCCAGCCTAGGCAGCGCGCTACAATCACTCCTCCCACTGCTCCTCCTCTTCATCGTGCCACTCCTCTCGTCCCTCTTCTCCGGCGCCGGCAGCGGCACGCCGGGCCCCTCGATCCGGCTCGACTCGCCCGTGCCGCCGCACACGCACCAGCGCGTCTCGGAGCGCCTGCACATCAACTACTTCGTCAACCCGCACGAAATCGAGGACCTCTCAGCCCGCAAGCTTCGTGAACTCGACCGCGAGGCTGAGGGCCGCTATATGCGCAAGCTCAACACCGACTGCGACGCCGAGTACGCCCGCAAGAACGACCTCTTCCTCGCTGCCAAGGGCTGGTTTTTTACCGACGAGGAGAAGCTGAGGCAGGCGCGCGATTTGCCCATGCCGTCGTGCGAGCGCTTGGCTAGCTTTGGGTATGCTAGGAGATGAGGATGAAGAGGGCGTTCACGTGGGGGGAGACGCGGCTGCATTGGCGTTGGCGTTGTTGTTGTTGTTGTTGTTATTGTTGTTGTTTGGGTCGTCGTTGTGGCCATCGTTGGGATGGAAGCGGTTGCTTCGCCTTTCTTGTAATCATGCTGTGCCGGTATGGTACTTGACCTACAATTTTACCTCTATCCGTCTGTCCCCTGTTGGCTGTGTCTACCGACTATCACTTGAACTGCATGAGTCACTTGCATTCCCTCCCATCCACTCCCCTCCTCCACGCCACACCACCCTTATGAAACGGGAGGGGCGCTGCGTTGGTATAGGCCAATGTAGCTATCCCCCTTTCCCCTGCCTTCTGCCTCTTTCCCTGCATCAAGTAATGCGCTCCACCCGCTGTCTGCTTCCACACGAAATTGAGTATGAATTGTATACCTGGCAAGCCAGACGGGGAAGCAGGTAGATCTGCAGGCGTGGAGTTGTAACTGTAGGTAGGTGTGGGCAGGTAGGTAGCCGCAGTTATCTGCAAAGGTCGAGGTTGATGTTAAAGTCAAAGTTAAATCCTCCCCGCCCCCCCTTTTTTTCCCTTGAGTCTTCTGCTTTTTCTTCCCTTCCCTCCTTCATCACCTCGCTCCTCACTACATTGTGTGTGTATATATACGCAAGTCTCTCCTCTCCACCTCTCACATGCATGACTTCACAATGCTCGGGCTCGGGCTCGGGCTACAGCTGGCTGGCGGACGGAAGTGCGGAGAGGAAAATAGTGTAATATAGGTAGACTACGAGTCTGACTAGAAACTAGATTGTTCGAGTTGGAGTGCTGCAGGCAAGGAAACGGGCGGACGGCAGAGAAGGTAACTTGATAGATTAGAAGTATAGCCTGCGTTCAACAAGGCAGGGCTGGATTTTTGGTGTCTATCTCTTGTCGTTGTCGTTGCAACCGCCGAGGTATAGAAAGACAAAGGCTACCTATGGTGGATATGAAGGTTGGTAAGAGAGAAAGAAACCAGGAAGGAAAAGTACTATTCAGCCCACGCGCTCGTTGAGCTGTACGGTCATGCCTGGACGACCTCGCCCTTGCCGTCAATCAAATGGCTGTCCACACTAATAGGGCCCTCGCCCACGCCCGTCAGAATGACCCTGCTGACGCCGTCCTTGAGCGCCGCCGCCGCCTTGTCGTCAATCTTCGCCAAGCCGTCCTTGTTCTCCTGCACGGCGGCGCCCCTGCTGCCGGTCCAGCCGTCCTTGTCCCCCAGCAGCGCCTTGAAGACGCCGGCGATTTCGCTCTCGTGCTCGGCGAGGTAGTAGACGACGGCGTTGGGGCCGGCGTCGAATGTGTAGGCGGCAATCGTCTTGCCGGCCGCCGCGTTGATGCACTCGACGGCGCGCACCGCCGCGCGCGACACGTCATTCATGTAGAAGATGGGCGGCTCCGTGTCGAGGCAGGTGGCGTGGAAGCTGTTGCTGTCCTTCATCGTGACCTTGGCAAAGGCGTCAAAGTCGCGGTTGCGCACGGCGTCCTCCATCTCGCGCATGCGCCGCGGCACCGTCTCGTTTGCGCGCGCCGGGAAGAGGCTCGACGTCGCGACCGTCGCCTGCATGCCCGTCGTGCTGCTGACGCCCTTCTTGGCCGCGCTGACGACCAGAATCACCGCCCGCATCTGCGGCCAGTGCGACGCCGGCGCCACCTCGTACGCCAGGCTGTCGCTGCCGTCGTCCAGGCTGCCCTTCTCCCACCCCACGTACCCGCCGAAGAGCGACCGGCATGCCGACCCGGACCCCTGGCGCGCGATGCGCGACAGCTCGGTCGCCGACGCCGGCAGCGCGTACAGGTCGGCGATGGCGCGCACCAGCGCTGCGAAGCCCGCCGCGCTGCTGGCCAACCCGGCGGCCGTGGGGAAGTTGTTCTCCGACGCTATGCGGAGGGGAAACGTCGATAGCTTGGGCAGCGTTGCGTCGCTGGCTTCGAGCGCGCTGCGCAGAGCACGAAGCTCGCGGAAGCAGGCTTGCGTGCGGGCGCCCGACACGTCTTGCGGTGCGCCGTTGAGCAGAAGCGTGTCTGGACCAGTGTAGCTGGCGCTGCAGGATGCCGTCGTGAGTGTGCGCAGGTCGGATTGCGAGAGCGTTACGGAGAGAGACGAGTTGGTGGGAAGGTTGAGCTGGGGGTCCCGCTTGCCCCAGTACCTGGAGAGTCTCGCTGTTAGCCATTGTGGTCTGTTGAAAGGGATTGCGGCGTACTTGATGACGGCAATGTTGACGGGAGCGGTGGTGCTCGCGCGGTATACGGTAGAGTCGGCCATGGCGATCGGGCGTGGTGGTTAGCAGGACGGGGCGTGGTGTTGAGAGGGCGAAGAGACGGCGACGGGCAATAATTGTAACGTCGAGGGGTCAACCAACGGTTCCAGTTCCGCTACCAACGGGCGGACCCTGGCGTGCCTGCGTCTGGCCAGAGCTTGGCGCTGCTGCTTATTTCCGCCCGCATCGATTGTGTCATGGAGATTTTTTATCCGTCCTCCCATTGATTCAAGTCAAACGCAACAACACTTCCCACTCCACCGCCATGGGTGCCGACGGAGACGCAGAGCCGAGCGTGTGCCCGGTCGACCACAAGAGCCGCGAGGCATGGATGGCCAAAGCCAAAGCCGCCGGCTCGCAGCAGCCCGACCAGCAGCCACCGCATCCAATCCCTCCAGCGCCCGCAGCTCCCCCCAAACCCGCCGACCCAGGATGCGATTCTTCCAAAATGGACCAGAAAGCCTCGGCGCAAACGGCAGGCTCAAAGGTTCTCGGAGCCTTGGGGTTGAGCCAGGACCGAGAGATTTCGACAATCCCGCGGTCGTTCCCCGAAGCCAAAGCTGCGGCCGCCCCGGCAAATAACGAGCAAGAGTCTGGCGCGGACAAGTCGAGCGGCAACTGGATATATCCGTCCGAAGAAATGTTCTTCAATGCCATGAAGAGGAAGAACTTTGACCCCCGCGCCGAGGACCTGCGCTCCATCGTCCCCATCCACAACGCCGTCAACGAGCGCGCGTGGAAGGAGATTAAGCAGTGGGAAGCCGGCAGGGGCTCTGACGCGTACGTTGATGAATCGAGTCTTTTGTTTGCCGTTTCTAACTGGGTACAGCTGCGGTGGCCCTAAGCTCGTTTCGTTCAGCGGCAACTCGCAAAAGCTCACCCCGAGAGCACGTCTTAACACCCTCCTCGGCTACCAGCCTCCCTTTGACCGCCACGACTGGATCGTCGACCGCTGCGGAACTCAGGTCGAATACGTCATTGACTTTTACTCGGGCAAAAACGAGGGCAGGCCCGGCAAGAGCCTCAACTTTTACCTCGACGTCCGGCCCAAGCTCAACAGCTGGGAGGCTGTCAAGACACGCATGATGATGTTCATGGGGATGTAAAGATACTTTTTCCGTTTTAGTTGCATTGGCTGGCGTTTGGTGGGGCGCCGTCGGCTGGCTGTCTTGGAAAAGAGAAAGGATACCTCCGCTCTGTGCTTGTTGGAGTTTTCTGGAACACAACGTTTCGAATCAAGATGTTTCAAAATTCTTGTTATATTGAATGGTTAAGCTCATTATGTGCTTTAACATGCAAAACATCCCTTATTCAATCTCTCTTGCGTCATTTCAAAGTTGCTGAGACTCGAGTTTCGACGTTGAAGAATCTCCAGCCTCAAGCACCGCAGCCTTTTCTTTTTGCATGACAAGCCTCTTCAACTCTGGGCCTTTTGATCTTTCAAGTCTGATGTCCGGAAGACGTTTGAGTTTGCCTTTCTGTGTACGGCTGACTTGCTCAACAGTGAGAGTCCTTATCCCCAACGAAGCGCAGACTGGAAGAAGTGAAGTCCTGGACGCCCAAAAACGCGCGGAACACTCAAGCCTCCCATGATGATGGAAAAGAAAGCAGTCAAGTCTTGTATACCCAGAAAGACAGGACGCGTTCAAGCCATTGACCACAATTGTGATGGGGAGCAGCCAAGTCCGGGCATTCGGACAAGGAGCATCCGGGCCCTGCAGCAGGATGGACACAGGAAGCACTCAAGTGATCTTGCACGCCATGCCTTTCACCGTCAAGTCCAGGCCCGACAGCGGCGCCTGCAGGCGCCGTGGGCGCCGTGGATACACTCTGTGTATAAATATTTTAAACTGTCAAATTTCTGGCTCACTATACACTCCACTCTTTGCACGACACTACACTACAGGTCTAGCAACCACCATGCCCGCGCCCGAGTATCAAAATCACGTTCTGATGGATGGCCATCCGGAGCCAGTCTTTTGCACGTTCTCCTTGACCCATCCGAGGATGCCCCAGCCGCCAGACGCCCTGCTTCAAGCCGACCCTCTCAAATACCTCAAGACCTTCCTCGTCCTCCTCCGCCCGTCCCGCATGCGCGAGAGCGAGCATGATTACAGCCCCATCAACTCGGACCTCATCTCCACCGACGACCGCAAGCAAGCCATCGCCTGGATCAGCCCCAAGCTCATCAGCATCATGAACGCCAACGCGGAGCTGGAGCGCCAAGTCAAAAACCAAGGACCGCGGCGCACCAAGGTCCTCAGCTCCGACGTCTACCAGCCCATCACGCAGCACAAGATGTGCGCCGAGCAGTGGAGCGGCAGCGACTTTGCCTTTTGCCTGACCGAGGCTATGAAGCGCCTGCCCAAGGAGGAGATCAAGAACACGCGCTTCATGGTGCGTCTGGGCCGCAACCCGCTGAATGGCGTTGCGGCCCGCTGCGCCGCCGACACGACGAGCCAGCTCGGCCTCAGCATGCGCGCCTGGATCAACGCCCGCTGCCTCAATGGAAACGGCTCGCGCATGAACCTGCTGTGCAAGCCCATCGACGACGTCGATATGCGCAACCACGCCCTCGCTCTGGAGGCTGCGCCTCAGCCGTCTCGCTCTTCGTCGGCGCACGCCTCGACGCCCCAGCCGCTGCCCCAGCTCCAGCTTCAGCCTCAGCCCAAGTCGAAACCGCAGCTCCAGCCGCGGCCGCAGCCGAAGCCGAAGTCGAAGCCTAGAGGCAAGAAGAGGCGCTCTCTCGCCTCTACTCTCGACAGCGACGTCGACGACGAGAGCGACCACGCCAGCGACTCGGACTACGCGCAGCCGCCGCGCAAGAAGGCGGCCACGACCACGGCCACGGCCACTCCGCCCAAGTCCAAGCCCAATCCCAAAGCCAAATCCAAATCCACCAAGGCCCATCAGCAGCAGCAGCAGCAGCAGAAGCCCCGCGCCGGCCCCCGCGCTCCCGGCAGCCAAGCCGCTGCGGTCGCGCGTCCGGTCTGCCCTTCGACGCCGGCTGGCAAGCAGATCCAGGTCAAGGAGGAGATATGGTCGTCGTGCGTGTTCACCTTGCCCTCTCTATTCTTCTGCGTGCGGGTGGTTGGCTAACTACTGCGTTGTAGGGCTTGATTGCGGTATTGCTTTGCTTCCTGCATGTGTTGGCGGCGGCGTTGGATGGGGCCATAGGTAGGGGCGGACGTTGGCGTTGGGTGGTGGGATGTGTCGGCGCCATACGTACAAGGCGGTGACGGGGATTCGTTCTCCTTTGTCTTGGGGGGACGGATTTGTGTTCCTTGAATATGGGGACCGGGAGTTTGGGGAGCGTAGTGTTGGCTGCGCTGGCTGGGTTGAGAAAATTAGGTGACGTTGGAGAGGGCGGCTCTGGGTATATAAGGTCTCTAACAGAATGAGGTGCGGTTTCATCACTTCAATCCAACCATTTCCTTCCTTTCTTTACTTTTATCATCACGTCATTCGTGCAGCAGCCCGTTTCACGTCGAAGCTTTGGATTGGCCAGCCGGCTTGTCTCTGAGGAGGCGCATCACATCGGACACGAGATACAGACTACCTGCAACCACCATGGGCGCGTCTCCAGCGCTGCTACGTGCAATCCGTGCACCGGTCTCCAACCCCCGCTGGACGTCAGGACCCGCAGCGACGGCCTCGTCGAGCTTGGCCAGCTGGTTTGCCGCAGAGACGACGTCCGCGGCGGGCGTTGGAGTGACCCAGGGCATCCCGTCTACGGGGCCGAACTCGACGGCTACGAGCGAGTCGCCGTCTTTGAGCAGCGGCCGGAACATTTCCGACACGTCCTTGCCGCGACTGACGGCGAGGACCCAGACGACGTTGCCTGCTCCTTCTTGCCGGAGAGAGCCTACGCGGCTTGCGAGGGCTAGGGCAGAGTCTGCGTTGTGAGCGCCGTCTAGCAGCACGGGAGCGGAGCGGCCGGTGATTGGGCATAGATCGATGCTCTGCAGGCGTCCTGGCAACACTGTGTCTGTGAGGCCGTAAAACAGACTGAGTTCGTTGGCGGGCTTGCGGCCGAGGGCTTCCAGCGCAAGACAGGTAGCCTTGTGGGCACAGCCAATGTTGAGCAGCTCGTGCGGCGAGTGTGTCCTCGCCTGGAGAAACTTGGCGTACTCCGAGTCGCTCTGCGGCGCGCTGGGTACGCCTTCGACCTGGTAGATTGGCCCAGCCAAAGTCTCTTTGGCGCGCTCTGAAATGACTTGCAGGACTGAGGGCGGATTGGTTCCAGCAACCACGCACGGCACGCCAGGCTTGAGGATGCCGGCCTTTTCGGCAGCAATCTTTTCAATCGTGTCGCCCAAGAAAGCCTGGTGGTCGAGGCCATTCTTGGCAATGACCGTCACCAAGGGACTCTGCAGGACGTTGGTCGCGTCGAGACGGCCGCCCATGCCCGTTTCGATGACGCCCACATGGATGCCGGCGCGGGTGAAAATTTCAAAGGCAGTGGCCGTCAGGACTTCAAACTCGCTGGCGTGGATGCCCTCTTGCTCGCTGCGGCTCTGGACCAGGCGCTCGATTTCGCGGAAGAGCGACTCGGCGACGGGCTCTTCATTGATGTTGATGCAGTCCCAGCGGTCGACCAGGTGCGGTGAGGTAAAGCGGCCGTGTGATACGCCAGCCCTATGCAGCATGGCCGAGGCTGTGGCGCAGATGGAGCCTTTGCCGTTGGTGCCGGCCACGTGAATGGCCTTCCATGGCAGCGGGGTGTTTGCAAGCAACCTGGTGGTGCGAGCGAGGCCCAGCTCGATCATGTCTGGGTTGTGGATACAAGGGCGGCGATGTTTGGTGGTTGCGAGAGCGGAGAAGCATTTGATGTCGTTGAGCTTCCTTCCCGCACCGGCTGTGCCTGAGTCAGGCTCGCGATTGGCCGGCGGTCCGTGCCAGGCTAGTCCCGTTTGGGCCGTCTCACCCCGGATTGTCGCTCGTCGCGATGGTTCGTTTCGCTCTCTACAATCTCCTCCCACTCCCCAGCTTCCATCCCCTTAGCCCGTCCTGCTCATCGCCTGCAGTCGCTGCATTGTTGCTCGTTTCTCCGCACCCCTTTGCGCCACCGAAGCCGCCGATTTCCGACCATGGGCCTTGAGTGAGTAGCCCACGCGCCTCGCGGGCCGGTGCACGCGCGTCGCGCGCAGCTCCAGCCTCACATGCGCTCCGCTCCGCCTGAGCGCATCCACTTTCATCAGCTCCGTGGCTGACATTTACTGCGCAGACTCTGGAGCTACTCCAACGACTCGCCGCGCAAGGCTTGCGCGACCAAAACGGACCCGGCGGCCCTGTCGCGCTCCCCCATCCGTCGCCGCCATGCTCCGCCCGTGATCCGCCGTACCATTGATCTCCGCCGCATCCCGCCATCCTCATTTGTCTCTCCCTCCGTCCGCGACGCCTTGGCCGCTGCAGACGCATCAAGACGCTCTCACAGTGTCGAAACCGCATCTCCCCCAGACTCGGAAGAGTCTGATGAGCCGCCGCGCTTGGAGGATGTGTCGGTCCACCGCGAGCCTGCAGACCTCCCTGCAGACGTCGTCCACTCTCGGCGCTATCTTGGCATGGATTTGACTTCGCGCCCCTCGAGAGACTCCGACGCCAGAGAGGTTGATGGACCTGCCCGGTCTTCACTCCAAACGGGTGGCTCTGCTAGGGCAACAAGCACCAGTGGCATTGGTCCTCTCCGGCGCGCTCGTCCGCTTCGCGACGACTCTCTTGAAATTGCTAGACGAGCCGTCAACAGGCGATCGGCTTACCTTTCAGGACATCAGAGATTGCCGCGCCCACATTCCGACCACACTGGCGAAGAGGCGTACCGTGAACGCCGCGCTGCCAGGAGAGGTGCCATAGAGATTGCAGAGACACTGGAGAGGGCGCGAAGTAGTTTACGTCCCGAGAGATCCACAGCCCAAGTTTGGGTTCCGGAAGCCGCGGACTTTCCACCTTTGAGGCGCATGGGTCGGCGTCAAGTCACTGACGGACCACTACCTCCTAGCGGCTTGCGTCAGAGTTCTCTGCGCGAGTCTTGGGGTCCGGGCAACGTGGATGGCCTTGGTGACCGCGAGCGGAGCGTGAGCTCTCCCCCGTCTGACCACTGGGAGACGATGCTCACGACAATCACACCTGATCCCCAACTCCCAAGCCCACATTCGTCGTTCACGTCGGCTGCTGCGTCTGCTTCATTTTCCACATCCAACACGACTTCCCAGGCTGGAACTCAGTCCACGCGCTCGGCATCCGACGGTTCTACACCGACTGACCTCACGGAGCCGCTGATACAAAGAGACTGGGAGGAACAGCTGTTTTGCGAATCTGAAGACGATGATGACGTGCTTGAACGCTTTCAGTTTGATGATCAAGGCTCTCGTCGCCGCACAGCCATCTCCCGCGATGAGCAGGGAAACCGCAACGTCTGGACGGCTGCTCCCTCGCCTCCAGCCCGCAACCCCGGTCGTTACTCTTCGGATGCGCACTCGCGGTTGCGAGAAATCACCAACATCATCCAAAACTACAACAGAGACCGTGCGCCGACGGCCTCTCGCTCCCAGTCCCCAAGATCGCGCAATCATGTGCCCGACGTCGTTGACAGGTTCGTTGACGCCCCGGCAAATGATGACAGACGCGACAGTGCGGCCGTTGTCCCCGAGGTAAGCAGACCGGGCTCCGCTCGCAATGAACGGAGCCGAGAGGCCACGGCGGAGCAAGAGCCGTTTGACTTGTACATTGTCGACCCGGACGAACCAGACCAGACGCCAAACAGGGTGCCGGCACACTCGCTACACGCAGAGGACGACCAACCGCGAGGGCGCGACTACCTGCGCGCAATCGCTGATCAGCTAGGACCGGAGCACGGACGGTTCGCGCAGGCGGAGCGCAGTGCAGACGAGATACTCGACGAGATACTCGACGGAGCGTGACCAGGCCGGTGTATGACTTTTTCGACGGATTCTGCAGGCATGATTCCGCTCGCAGCAGGAGGCGGCGGCCCTCGGCCGAGTGGGAGCATGGGGCCCCGGAGCATGAGGTTTGAATTGGCCCAGATGGACGATGCTCCAGGTGGGTCGTCGCCTGGGATTTTGATCTTTCGTCTGGCGGGACAGCAGGCGTTCTGAGTATGATTTGCCTTTCTTCGGTTTGTTTTGCAAAAGTTGATTGCGGCCGCGAATGAGTTGCGATGTTGGTTTTGTCTACCTTTCAAAAGTTGCGATGCGGTGCGGTATTTCGCAGACGGCCTTGGTTATCTTTCTGTTGGTGGGTTTTCATCAGGAGCGGTCGTGGGCGTTTAGACATTGATCAGAGATGATGCAGACCGACGAAGCTACGGCTTCCAAGCTTCTAAATAGCTGACGGACGAATGAGACGAATTGAGATTTACGCATGTCCTGGCCTTTCCTGCGCACGTTGAGTCTACATATGTATCTGAGATGGTCCCGCTGTACTGTAATCATGCATCTTCCAGTCCCAAGCACAGCATAGGGGCTGCTGGGAGTAGTTGGCCGCTCAGCCAATCAGATTGGTCCATGGCGGCACGCTGGCAGGCGAGGGATGGGTCTCGATGTCACTTTGCGGAGCAAACTTCGGCTCTGGTTGGTTGATTGGTTGGTTGGTTGGTTGGTTGGTTCCTTGAGTACATCGTGCCGTGGGGGGCGGGGTAAGGTAGAGCTTCAGCCACAGATGACGTTGTGGGCGCTACCTACCAGATGCCTTCTGTTTGCACCATTCAATTGCGGGCTGGTGTTTGCGGGTGCTTCTTTTTTGTGTCTGTGGGCTGTCGAATAGCGAATGGATGGGGTGCGAGCTTCGGTTTTCTTTGGATTCTTCTGTGGATTGAAGTGTTGCGCGTGTTGAGAGTCTTGGGGGTGTGCGCTTTGTTGGTTGTGGTTCTGAGGAAGCTTCCAGCTTCCAGCTTCCAGTTCAAGCACGCAAGCAAGGCACAACCTGTACTCACCTCACTTGTACGGCACCCACAGGCCAGCAAAAGTCGTCTCATGGAATGGTGCCGTGGTGGAATTCCAGTCCAATCCACGGGCATCCTGTTCTGGACTAGCGCTGGGGCGCCCCGAGTCCTTACCTGCTTGAGTGCCATTTCGTCATTGGCACGACATTGTCGCTGCTGTGGCTGAAAGCCCAGGTGGCAGTACTGGTAGTCATGATGGCGTTTCCTTGAACGGACTGGACTGGTCGGGGCTGGGCGGCAGTTGCGTCGTGGCCGTTCCTTCATAAAGACCGTCCGCCATTCTCGTCACTCCGTCAACCACACACCTCTTTGATCTGCCTACCTCCAGTCTTCGACACGACTACCACCTCGCTGCTCTACATTCGACAGACTGGTACTCATCAACCAAACAAATACTTGACCTTCATCATCATCATGGCTACGCTCCACTGTACGCTGTTCCCCTCACTCACCCATCATCCCTTTGCCCAACTTCAACTTCCACTCCCACCCACGCTCTCCATCACCTCAACCACGGCACGCACCACTGACAGAGCACGCTCAACAAACAGACCTCCCGCCCGTCAAGCCCAGCGCCATCGCCTTCGGCACGGCCTACACGCACGCCATCTCGCTGGCAGTGCTCGGCCCCGTCTTCGGCTCAGCGTACCGCGAGGCGCAGCGCGCCAACACCAAGGAGGAGTTCTTCCGCAGCAAGGAGACGGCGACGGCGGCCGCCAGCTGGGGCAGCAGCGTGCTGGGCGGCGTCGTGCAGACGTACGGCGTCGCGGCCCTCATCAATGCCACGGGCACCCTCAGCTACAAGGGCGCTGCGTACCTGGGCAGCTTGGTGTTTTTGGCCAGCTCCGGTCCCTCGGTGAGTCTTTATCTTTTCTGTTTCTCTGTTCTTGTTGGTGTTTGGGGTCTTGTGCTGATGTGTTGGGGTGCAGTTGATCTCGGCTTTCATCACTGAGAAGCGTCCCCTCGACACCATTGCCGTCGGCACCCTCACGCGCCTGGCCGAGACGGTCGGCCTCAGCTTGATTCTGACGTACTGGGGCACCCGCACCAACCCCTTTGACTAAATGCTTGCTTGCGCAATGACGATGGAGGGGGAGAATACCAAGGCAGATGATGGAGGAACCTGCCGTTGCTAAATGAGTCGGTGGGTCTGGGATTTGCGGCGTTGTACGAACATCAGGGAAATACATGCGATTCACGAGTGCCATGCTGTCGATCTGCAAATGATGCTGTTTTGCCATGGCGTGATGACGGCAATGTGTGCGTGGTGCTTCTGCCATCTGGAGCACGACTGAAGCGCCGGTCCCGTCACTGCTCGTTCACCCTGACGTCATGGCTCAGCCACGCCGCGGCGGGAGGAATCAAGGATCAAAACGCTCCCGCAACAACATCCCAATTCTCTAAAACCTACCCCTGCAGCCGCGGCAGTGCCAAAGACGACGCGTCAAGCCAGACTACCACCACAGGTACATGCAGCAGACTGTTGACGTTGACGCGGCCGTCGCTCATCGAGACAACTGGCCAGCAGCGAGTGCCAGTGCCGTTGTTGGTGTTTTTGTTCTTCGGTTGCACATGCCCCTTTGTCGCGCTGCCTGTGTGTTTTACCGCCGTGATGGCATTAGGGGTAGGGGTAGCGAGCCGCGGCACGGTACCGTACACGCGTACCGCGGCGCCTGTCGACCTTGCGCTACGCTACGCTACGCCACGCTACGCTACGCATCGTGAGACGGTGTCCAGGCGGACACGGACGCGGACGGGTGTATGAAGGTCGTCGAATCCATGGGATGGGGTGGACATGTGCAGATGATGGGAATCAGGATGGGAAGGCAGGGAGACGCCGTGCGGCCAGGAGAAGGTAAGTAAGGTCTTTGGGAGTAGGTCAGGAGACAGGTAGATGAAGAGAAGCACGCGAGCAAAAGCCAGCCAGCCAGCCAGCCAGCGCGGACAGAACAGCGGCGTCAGCTCGCTCGCTCGCTCGCTCGCTTGCTTGTTTGTTTGTTTGCCTTGCTGAGCCATAGGTATGGCGGTGCTGTCTACGTGCGCAGGCAGCAAACAGATGGTGGCGATTTGAGGCGCGTACCGCGGTAAGTCTTTCGCGTGTTGGGGGTAGGAACCAGAGCGTGTAGTTGGAAATGGTCGAGCACCGGCCTGTAATCATGGTCAAATGTCGCAGTAGCAACAAGATCCAGAAATAGAGCCGACACCGTATGTACGGGAGCCTGCAGCTCGTGGCGTGTTCTGTACGAGTTCCGTCGTAAGGACTGCGGTGCGGTGCGGTGCGGTGCGGTGCGGTGCGGAGCTGCTGGCCGCGCTCCCTCCTACTCCTGACATGCCTGACCAGCATCAACAAGTAAGAGAGAGAGAAAAAAAAAAAAAAAAAAAAAAGCAGAGCATGGCGCACGCACGCACAGCCTGCCTGCCTACCTGCCTGTGCCAGCTCCTTTTTCGCTGGGTATATAACCCACACATCCCCCGGCCTCCCCCGGGCGTCTTGTTGAACGCTCCGCTCTCCGTCTTTCCAGTTTCCACCACTCTTCCATCCGGCCTGCCTCCGTCAACAACCGTCATCATCACTACTACCACCATCCCGGTCCCCATCATCTCACGTCTGCAGATGCCGAGTGCCGCCCCCCGGATCCCACCACCGACGTCTTTTCCGTGGACCACGACAACGCCTTGAACAACCGCTCTTCGCCGCCGTTTGCTTACTTTTGTGAAAGCAACGCACCTGAACTTCCAATTTGCCGGCTGCTTTTGGACCGCTTTTTCCTCCGACCACGTCATTCAAGGACCTGGATATCCATGGGCTGAGATAGACCCACCGAAAGGCCTCGAAGAAGAATCCAAACGTCTCCCGATTCCGCGTCCACTACTCGAACGGTACTCTGCTGCGTCGCCGCTCTTAGTCCCAGGTCCAAGCGTTTCATCAACCTTTGCTGCCAGGCGCTGTTTTTGGGTCATTCAGTTCGGCCCTTTTACCGTCCGTTTTTCTTGTTGCTTCGCTCCTGAAACTCTCGACTGAGGAACAGGGGAGAAAGAAGGCAAGACATCACGCGACACTCTCGGACCTACCTGTCCAGCGCCACAACTCGCAACGCGCGAGATACCTGGCACCACATCAGCACACCAGCACATCGCCAAGAAAGAAAGAAAGAAAGAAAGAAAGAAAACTCCTCCATCCCACACTTCTCTGAGGTCGTCGTCCCCTTCAAAATCCACATTCAAAACCACCGCCATAATGCCTCCCTGGACCTACCTCCCCGCCCTCCCCGTCTCCACCCCCATGCCCGCCAACGCCCACAAATCCTCAAAGATCTGGACCGGCAAGAAGACCCTGTCGCCCCCGCCGCCCGACGCTGCGCACCAGCAGCAGCAGCACCAGCAGCAGCCGCGCGACCAGCGGCGCCCGGAGCCTGCGCCGCGTGATGGCAGCGACGCGGATGCGGATGCGGGCCATGCCGGCGACGGCCGGTGATGCGCGAGAGAGCGAGCGAGCTGATCTGGCTGGGTGGCTGGCTTGGAGTGGATTGGAGTGTCTGGAGCGCCGCTGGCACGCGAGGAGTGGAGTGTCTGGAGTGAATTGGAGTGTCTGGAGCGCCGCTGGCACGTGAGGAGTGGAGTGGATGGAGTGGATGGAAGACTAGGCTGAACAGCGCCGCTGTGGCCGCCGTCGCGGCTGCCGTTGATGCCGTGTCGTGTTATTTGGATCATTGGACGCAGGAGTCTCCGTGTGTGCGTCGTTGGTTGTTGGCTACCTATTGGATGCATTTTGTTCTAGAAATTTAGAGTCCACGCAGCAGGCGTACTTGGTTGTATGTATGTACGGCAATCAGACGCAGCCAGCATGCCTCGTTTCGCCATCTCCTGCAATGTTTGACTGCCGCTCGTCGTCAAGCCAGCCGCTGAGTGGACGGATTAAGAGAAGAGAAGAGGAGAGGAAGGGAGAGGAGAGATGCCTGTTCACCTGTCTGCCTGCCAGTTCATCAGTCTATCAGCATATCCAGCGCATCAAAACCCCGGCGTCAATCAAGAGAAGAAAAGCCGTCTTTTTCACGCACCAACCTTTCCATCCATCTGTACCCACCACCAATAAGCAACAACGCTGTCCACAAACACCACCCATCATCACTCCCCAACATCATCACCACTTGCCGCCCCACCCCACCAAAATAGCAACAACAGACACAAACAAAACACAACCACTCAGCCCAGCCATTTGTCTTTCGCTGCTTCACCGCTGCCGCGACAGCCACAGTCATATGTCGCCCTGCCTTCACCTGCAGGCGCCGCGGCGCGGCGCAGTGCAGTGCGCTCGCTGGTTGTAGTGTGTTGAGGAGGGCGGGGGACGGAGTTTTTATAGTTGGTGTGGTACGGTAGATGTGTGGCGTGGGCGGTGGTGAGGAAGAGTGGTGAGTCGGCTGTGGTCATGCGCATGGACAAAGGCACGGGCAGGCACGGGGAGGCACATAGTGCGCGCTTTTTTGGGAGCACTCGTGCGTGTCCATGGGGTGGTAAGTGTAGGGAGTGGTCGTGCACTGCGCTGAGCTGCGGTGTGGTGTGCTGTGGTGGGCTTAGGGGGATAAATGCATGCCTCCTTCTTTACTTCTATGCTTTTTCTCTTGTCGAAGTGACTTGCGGAGTTGGTCTGGCTCATGCCTTTGCTAAAGCCACAACTTTCGCTCTTGGCAGGATTGCTCCTAGTAATGAGACTCTTTTTCTTCTTTTTTGGTTGCTTGCGCTCTGAAGAAACCTACTTTGAATTTTCTACTGCTTGTGATTGTTGTTTGATGGTGATGGCGTGCTTAAGTCTTCCTTACAGCAGAGCAGCATCACTGAACGACCATGACGAGCGTGGCCGTGTGCCGCGCTAGTGACGCCACTCTGACTACACAAAAGCAAGGAAAAAGGGAACAAGTTCGCGATTTTGGTATACTGAGCGAGGAGAGTACCCATGTCCCCGTGTAATTGTCTCTCAACTTGCCGGTTGACGGATGCCGGATGCAGGCAGAAAGCGCGGCGAGGATGGAGTAATTTATACTTCTCTGCTGCGATCCTCTCGCACGGGTCAATGGCGCGAACACATGCGGAACCCGCTTCTGATGCTGCAGCGAGTCACGGATGTCGGAATTGGCAAATCGCGCTGGCCTGTGTGCGCTGGCAGTTCGGCAGTGGGGTATAAAAGTCTACCAGTCTGCTTCTATCATTCCTCTCATCACACCGCCTTGAAGAGTGGAAACTAGCCAACTCTGATCATTTTCCACTTTGCGGGACACAATATTTGTTCAAAACCAGTGCTCAAGAACACAGTAGTTTCCAGATGACTAGTCCATGTTGCGATATTTCCCACACCCTCCGCTTTACGGGAAGCAGATATAGTTAACAGAGAGAGCAATCGGGAGGTCTTAACCTCTCACTCAACGCTGTCACAGGCAAAAAGCGTGACCACATGCTTACCGCGCTCTCTCGCGTCAACTAGTCGCATCACGCGGGCGCGCTCTGTCTGCTGCGCTCAGTTGCCAGGTCGGCAAGTAGAAAAGTAGAGCATCCTGCCCCTGACATTCTCCTCTCATCGCGCTGCCTTGAGTGAAATCTCCAGGAACGGCAAAGCAGCATACTGCACTTGCTTTGTGCGGGAAAAGTGCCCTGCAAAAGTGCATACTTTTTTTTCTTTCCGTTGGTTGCAGGCGTCTCACCTCTGTGTTTGAAGATCTCTTGCCCTTGAAAAGCAAGCAAGGATGATGATGACCGCGGAACCTTCACGTAGAAGCGCGGAATCTTCTTCATTAGACGATGGCAGATTACCCCTGAGCTTGAAGGAAGAAGGAAAGCAAGAGGACGTTCGCTGTCTAGAACCGTCCTCCAAAACAACAAAAGTGGGAATTCCTGTTGTCATGGAGCATGTTTCCACCCAGAGCATGTATCCTCCAGCTTGCAGGAAAATAGCCAGACACAATAGAAAAATGGCGGCTATTTTATACCTCTCCACAGCTACTAGCACATGGATAAAAGGAGGTAAACACGTGTTATGCTGACCGTTGCAGTGACGGTGATTGTCGGGGCAGTGAGCTTGTGATCGGGTATAAAACAGACTTCTCTGCTTCCTTGTCTCCTTCTTAATCAACCACTGATCTCGCTAGCTGACGAGGCGGCTGAGAAAATGTCAAGGAAAGCAGGCACACTGTGCTCTTGTTGGAGCTCTGGGTAACCATCTTATTCCTAGCGTGGGGCGTCGGTCTCTAAGAAGAAGGGCCAGTCGCGAGAAAGCAATTGTTCGTTGAGAAGGCTGGTGCGTGGTGCTTTCAAATAGCGTCAGGGGATGATGACGCTTCCCCTTTTCCACAGACAATTTTCGACAGTATCACCGCGCAGCGTCAATTCAAGCGCTTCCCCCTTGACACAGCAGCAGACAAAAACAACAACGACAAAAAATAAAGACCAAAAGACGCAACACGCAGCCAACAGTGATCCATTCTTTAGAACCTTCCATTCCCAAGTGAAATGTGGCGAATGGCACAGCCTCTGAGACTGTAGGACACTGCGCGCAGAAATCCAGCAGCGCGGATAGGAGGGTGATTTTATACCACTCGCCTGTCAGAAGAAAGAGAGGAATGGAGGGACGACATGCTCGACGGCGAGGCGGTACTGCGTTGCTGTCACGCGCTGGCTAGGTGATCTGTGCGCCAGGCTCCGGTGGTTGGGGAGGTATAAAAGTGAGGTGCTTTGCTCCTCTCTTTGCCTTCTGTCGACGGCGCAGTGCGATTACAAGTGGAATCACGAATTTCAAGGCTTTCGCTGTTGCTCCTGTGCTGAGTAGCATTACGTTTGCAACCTCTACTTTCTGCCGTGGGATGCGCTCCAGGTTGAGGCCGATTTCCGTTCAGGGAGACGGTTAGTCGTTTCTCCCCTAGTAGAGAAGAGCAGTCTGTGCTGCCACTCTTCACCACCACAAGATAAAGACGAATGTAGTCCTGTCATCACATAGCGCTTCTAAACATCACCATCGAAAAAGGAGCGTACTTATCTCAGACTAGGAGAAAACCAAGGGACACAAATAAGGAGTTGGGGTGAAGGGCAAAGCACGCAAGACAGACAGTGTTACAATGGCCATACGCTAGAAGCCTCAAGACACGAGCGCCCATGTTGTTGTCAGCCAGGAAAACTCAGAAGTAAGAGGTCTTTTACACTCAGCCCGCCACGCAGGAGGAAAGGCACATGCCAAAAGAAGCGCAGCAGCTGCGTCACCGTCACATGCTCCAGCCTCCAGCTTCTACTCCAGCAGTCCAGGTATAAAACCAACCTCTCTACTCCTCACGTCTCCCTCTCAGAAGCCCGGGCAAGGCAGATCGCTTGGACTGGTGGCCAACAAACCACTGCGCGTGCTCGTGGCAGGAGAGTGCGACAAAAGGCGACGTGCGCTAGCCGTGGAATCTCGAAACTGTAAAGTTGCGTCGATTTCTTCGGTGTTTAGGGATGTCGACGACAATCATCGTCGTCAAGCGCGTGTTGACGCCGTTGCATGGAAGTGATGGGTTTGGTATTTGCCGTCTAGCCGCGGCGCGCGACCAGAATGACGGAGAAACAGAAGACGAGTATCCATCAAAGGACTGCCAATCCCAGGAGAGAAGTGCACGCTTTTCACTGGTTGCGGCGGCAGTGCAGTGCTTTGATAATAGGTAGACCCACAGAGCGCAGCAGTGTTCCTGGCGGACCTGCCAGAACCGCCAACAGCACGTCTTTTATACCCAAAAGTCACCCACCACAAGCCAGGGGAGCGGAGACACCCACATGTCCAACTACCACCTGCCACTCACATGCACCCGATGCACAGACCGCGCGTCAGCTGCCCTGCCAGCGCTAGTATCCGCTTCCGGCGTCGTCGTCATGTGTCTGCTGCCTGCTGTCTACTGCCCCGTTGCAGGTATAAAAGCAGGACTTCCCTCCACACTGGCTGCATCATCGAGCAAGTCGACGCGGGACTGAAGGAATCACTTGCATGAGAGTCACGACTGTCTTTCCGTTCGCGCCTGCAGCGTCCCAACACTGGCTTTGCCGGCGGGGCCGCGTGCGCTCAGGGAAAAACGGGAGAGGGAGTGGTGTGCTACTGTTGGTCGTGAATGGCCAGCCGTCGGTGTTTGACGGTGATGCTGAGTCGTATTCTGCTTTGATGGTGGGCTTTATCATGACGCCGGCATGGCGTGCTACTGGAATCCATCCATGAGTGGGCGATATAAGCAGAAAGAGAGAAAGTTGCGTACGGCGTGAACGAGGGAAACGGCGCACCGAGGGAGTCGCAACCATGAGTCTGACTTCGGGGGGAGGGCAAGTCATAACTCGGTCTGGTCGTGCTTTTCTCAGAGGTGTGAGAAGTACATCGCTGCAGCGTCAGCGTGTCTCTTCCATGACAGCGCGAACAGCGTCTTTGATACCGCAGAACTTGCAGCCCCTCGGAGCCCTGATCTGCCACATGACGTTCCTCCACATGCCGACTACACAGTCAACACAGTCACAGACTCCCTTCTCGACTCACCTCCTCACTTCGGCCACGTATAAAACCCCCCTGGCGACCTGCCAGACACCCCCCTCTCCATCAGCCACCGCTTGCTGTCAATACAGGGCCCGAACGTCCAATGCAAACATACTTGTGCCGGCAACGATACGGCAAAGCTGTACTATTGTCTCCCTCGTGGGCAGAGCACAGTTGAGCAGGCCCTAGAGCCCCAAAGCTGCTGCAGGGTCGGTAGACATGGGCACAAGCGTCGAGGCGAGGAGATCTGCAGCACTGTTTGTCAACAAAGATGAGCAGTACGAATGCGGTGTCGATTTTCATTTGGCGAAGATGTCTCGTCTCTACGCAGGAGCGGCAGGCAAGCGGGCAGGCGGGCGGGCAGGCAGGCAGGGCGGCTTGAGCTTAGATACGTGCGGGCATGCACACTGAGAAACCATGAGGCGGCATCAGTGTGCCTTGCCTTCACGTTGTGGAGCAAGCTAAGCACAGATAGTGGATGGGTGAAAGTGCTGTATTTTGCGAGATTATCTGCGCGCTTTCTTCTCCTTAGTAGTCGTCGCCTCTCGACACGACTTCCTTGACATTGGGCCGCAGGAGGATGGTCTGTTGGAGAAGCGCGTCAGCAACCAGTCAAAATCATCAGTCAAAATCAAACTTACGTGCTCAAACTGCGCCGTGTACGACCCCTTGACGTCGACGAGCGGCGGGTACGCCTCGACAATGCCGTTCTGCACCAGGTGGTTGAGGCCGAGTAGGTACTTGTCGTGGCCCAGGCGATCGAGGTAGCGGCGGCAGAAGGGCAGGGTGCCAAAGTTCTTGTTGATGCTGTTGAGCAGGGCCTTGGCCGACGAGACGCGCAGGGGGATCTTGGGCGCGTCGACGCGCCGCGCATAGTGCGACGTCTCCATGTCGTCGTGCACGTAGCCCTTGCCCGTCGAGCCGAACGTCTCGATGGCGAAGATCTCGCCCTCTTCCATCTTGGTCTGCTCCGAGCCCTTGACGATGGGGACCGATTTGCCGCCGTGGATCTCGTACTGGTTGATGTTGTGCCCGTTGAGGTTGCGGATCGGCCGCACTTGGTGCGTGTTGCCGCCCAGCTCGACCTCGTAGCTCTCCATGACTTCTTGAATGGCGGCGCCAATATCGGACATGCGGACGTCGATTCCGGCTTCCTGGTCAGAGTTAGAATTAGAGGCGTCAAATAAGTTGGCCAAAATATACCTTGATGCCCGTGTTGGTGGCGTCCTTGACGGCAGCGAGCAGCGGGTCGTACTTGGGGTCAAAGGCCACGGTAAAGGCGCTGTCGACTATTCTACCATTGACATGGACACCAAAATCGACCTTCATGACATCGTCGTGCTGCAGGACCATCTTGTTGCCGGCGTTGGGCGTGTAGTGGGCGGCGCAGTGGTTCAAGCTGAGGCCAGTGGGGAAACCCATGCCGCCCTTGAGGTTGTCGCCCTCCTCGAGGCCCTGGTGGCCCGTCAAGGCGCGCACGCCGTCCTCGATGCCCTCGGCAATCTCCGTCAGCGACATGCCCGGCTTGATGTTCTTTTGCGCCCACTGCCGCACCTGGCGGTGCACCTCGGAGCCCTGGCGGTACTCGGTCAAAAAGTCCGAGTTCATGCGGTCCAGGTGCCGCTTCTCCTCGCTGGTCGTGCGGAACGTGTTCTCATCGCGGTACTCTTCTATCTGGCCCTCGGGGTAGGTGTTGTTGGGGAACAGCTGCGAGACCAAGACGCGCGGAGGGTCGGATTGCTTGGAGGCGCCGCCGCCCGCGGCAGCCTTCTTTTTCTTCTTGGGCTTCTTCTTCTTCTTCTTTTTGGCGGCGCCATTGTCAGCGGGAGCGCCGTCGGCGGGCGCGTCGACTTCGTCGTCAGAGTCGTCGTTTTCTACATTGTCGGCGGGTGTGGGCTCGGGCTGCTTTTCTTTGGAGCCGTCAACTGGGGCGTGTCAGCGGAGCGCAAGGGAGCAAGCGGGCAACTCGCAGATTGGACACACGGTTGAGGTCCTTGACGGCGTCGGCGACTTGGACGGCCATGGTTGTGTCAGGGTGGTGGGATGGAGAGTGGCGTGGCGGGGATGCAGCTGGTGGTGCACATCTTGATATGCTGGCCCAAGCGCGGCGGGCGTTAGGCGACTGCGGTGCTAACAGAGCCTCTTTGGCGACAACGAGAACAATTGCATACTGTCATGGTGTGTTTGGTATGGTGCCTATCACTGCCCGGACTGTAGTCTTTCTTTGTTGCTTAATTTCTGCCAGTCTGCTGCGCTCGGGCCACAGAATTTTGCTGGGTGTTGGTAGGGCTGAGGCGATGGTCGAGACTCGAGCATCAGATAAACAACATCGAAGCCACGCACGCAACCAGGCGCATCTCTCCTCTCGAGATACGGATCAACTCAACACGCCCCGCAGCAACAAACAATCATCGTCAGCCTCCCGACACCGGAAGAGGCCATGGCCAGCCGTTGACTCGAAACAAGCCAGCAGTCGGGCCCGTCTCCACGCCGATACCGACAAACCACGCCGATGCTCGGAGACGTCATCGCTGCACCTCTGCCATTCGACACCACCTCGATGCGTTATTGCTTCCACCGCCGGCCCCCTTAAATTGCCCCTTGTGCCTCCTGTTCCTGTCTTGAGAGTCCAGACATGAGATGAGGTATGCCACGTCTGGCCCTGCTCCCGCGATCCTGCCACGCTCGTCCGCTGTGCGGCCAGCAGCAGCCTCTACCACCACCATCATGTCCTCGCGCCAGGACCTTCAGATGCTTCCATGCCTCTGCTCGGCGCCACGAGGCTTTTCCTGATCATTACAAGACCCTCGACCTGCCCATGACGGCGAGCGCGGCCGAGATCAAAAAGTGCGTCCATCCATACCCGGGTTGCCACAACCAACCACCCCCGCTCCCCGCATACACACACAAACTCCACAGCTACGGTAACTGACGAACCCACCCCCCAAGACAATTCTACACCCTCTCCAAACAACACCACCCCGACCGCAACCGCGGCGACCCGTCCGCCTCATCCCGCTTCGTCGCCATCAGCGCCGCCTACCACGTTCTCGGCTCGCCCGCCAAACGCAGCACCTACGACGCGCAGCTGTCCTCGCGCTCCTCCCCGTCCTCCTCCTCCTCATCCGCCTCCTCACCTTACGCCTCCGCCGCATACTACGGCCCCGCCGGCTCGCGCCCCGCCTCGGGCCTCAGCCGCCGCCGCACTACCTTCAAGGGCCCGCCCCCCAGCTTCTACCGCAACGGCGCCTGGGGCGCGTACAGCGCGAAGCGCGCCTCGTACGCCCCGCGCGCCGACCCCAACGGCGCAAACTACGACGCCACTTCGCAATCCGAAGACTACACGGGGAGTCCTTACAGCAACGACTCCTCATCTTCCAACGGAGCGGGAGCGGGAGCAGGAGCAGCAGGCGGCGGCGGCTTCGGCCCCGGCCAGGCCTGGCGCGGCGTCGACACGGCCATGCCGCACTGGGACCGTGAGGCGCACATGCGCACGCACAGCGAGATCGCCGCGCGCTTCCGCGCGCGCGCTCGCGAGCGCGGCTGGGACGCCTCGACAAACGACATGAAGAATGGCGGCGGCGGCTGGAGCCTCGTTGCCAATTTTGTTGCTGTGAGTGCTGCCATTGGCCTGGCGACTGGCTTGCCCGCCGTGCTTGTCGGCTGGCGGTGACAGATCACGATTTGTGCATGTTGTTGATTCTGAGACTCTTTTTTTCTTCTTCGCAGAAGCAGATGGAGGGCTTGAAATAGACAGATTTAGGGTGCTGGCGTTTGGGCGGTTTGTGGGATCATTTTTAGGGTCAAGGGAATGGGATTGGATTGGCATGTAGAGAAGAGAACTGGGTAAACGGTTGGGACTTGCAGGCAAATCATTGTTGCAAGTAAATACAAACACGCACTTCACACACAACACGCAGAGCTAGAAAGAGTCCGTGAAGAGCTTAAACGCATCTACATCCACTTCCATTCAACACCAAGAGAGGCCAGAGACGCAAATCAAGCTGCCAATCCTTTTCATCGTCTCGTCTACGCAGAGAGCAGCAGCGTGGTGGTATCAATAGTTTTAACCTTCAAAGGTGAACGAGGCACCAATCTGAAACCTCGTCAGCAAAGCTCTCACTCTACACGACGCATACATACCTTGTGGCCGGCCTCGTTGAGCTTCTGGGTGTCGAGCGAGGCACCAATGCCAAAGGTGAAGCCCTGGTTGATCTTGGTGTTGTAGGCAATCGAGGCGATACCGCGGTCGTTGATCTTGGCCTGTGTGTTTTCAAAGATTATCAATCACGTCCCTCTTTTTGCGCAATCGCTCGCAAAAATTTCTCACCTTGGCAAACGACAGAGGGTCGAGTCTGTACTTGCTGGCAAGCTCAATGCCGACGGCAGAGCCAGCCTTGGCGTCCCACGAGGCCTTGGCACCAGTCTCGACGGCCGAGTTGACCTTCTGGTAGTACGAGGCGGTGAAGAGGTTGAGGTTGTTGGTCGCGGTGATGGCGGCGCTGTAGAGGGGGGTCTGGTAGCCAACGGCGGCCGAGTAGCGGGTGACGGCGGCCTTTTGGACGTCGTAGCCAGCCTCACCACCGACGAGGAAGCCCTCGTGGCCGACGACACCGTCGACGACGGCCGTCAGGTTGCCGGCGGCCGAGTAGTCGAAGAAGGCGCGCGTCTGGAAGATGGGCTGCTTGAAGGTCAAGTTGAGCTTCTGGCCCTTGTTGCCCGAGGCGGGAGCAAAGACGGAAGACAGCTCGGCCTTGAGACCCTTGGAGAAGGTGTCGGCAAGCTCAACCTTGGTGTTGAGGACATTGGCGGTGCTCCAGGACTCGGTGACCGTGATGCCTGGTTGTCGATATTGTATTAGTCCCTGAATGTTCAAGGGAGGTCCTGGCACGCCGTACACAGCCAGCGCGCAGCGGAAGCCTCGTTGCCTTTGCGGCGTGACGGGAAGAACGAGAAGGAAATTGTGCAGATATATACCGTTGGAGAGAGCCTTCTTTCCCTCGACCTGCAAATGCCGTCAGCGTCGGCCTGGGGGTTCCAAAACGCAGTGATGCATACCGAGCCAACGATGGGACCCTCGTGGGCAGAGGTGCCCTTGGTGGTGACGGCGACGCCGTTGGGGGACGCAAGCTTGACCTCGAGGGCGGCTGTACAGTTGTGTAAGCTTAAATCACAGCCGACGGCCGGGCTTGGACCACTTGCCAGCAGAGTTGTGGTAGAAGTCCTTGTTCAAGAGCTGTGGATGATGGTCAGCTGGGCGGCTGCGACGACAGGAGATGTGATGGCGCAATTGCGCAGCGCGCCAAACCTACGTCGTTGGCCGCCTTGGGGATGTCGCTGAAGGCCGGGACGGACATGATGACGGTCGGTCGAGAGAAGAATGAAAGCTGTGGAAGCGAAGTCTGGGGCGAGCGTTAGCTGCAGGCGACGAGGAGCGATGGCGTCGAGGGGGTACGCACGGCGCGGGATGGATGAGAAAACAACAATGGAGAGAGGATAGGGTTGAGGGACTGGAGCTACGGATAAGTTCTTGACGTCCCTTCCTGTCGCGGCCGCTCCTGCGCCGGCGCCGAGGAGCTCGGGCCATCCACGTGCGCGAGCTCTAGTCACCCTGTCGTCTAAACTCAACAACTCCACTTTTGCCCAATTCGGCCCTCCGCCGTCGACCTCAGCCCGTCCATGATTGACGTCTCGAGAGCTTCTCCAGGCGCACTTTTATTTCTCGTCAACGGCTGTGATGGATGAGAGGGATAACCCACGAGCAGGCATGTCCCTGACCAAAACCCACCAGGATGAGCTCCGGTCAAGTGTAAACAAACCACTGGAACAACTTAAACCAAAACAAACAGGGCAATTCGCCCAAGACCAGAACGTCAAGACATGACCAATCCACGAGCACCAGTCCAACAACGTCCCGCGATAAGAGCAGCGAAAAGCGCACCAAAACAACGGCCCAGCACCACCCAGCGCCCCGGCCACGGACACCCCTGATCTGCGTCCATCCCATCTCACCTGTGGCCCCTCCTCGTTGCCCGTCCTTTCTGCTCCGGATCCAAATCCTCAGAGTCCCCCCTCCGCTCATGGGGCCTGCCACTACTCTCGGCATCACGATGACCACCACGGCCAGAAGCATTCCTGCCACTGGTGGCCGGCGAGCTGGAAGCTGCAGCCTGTCTAGCGCCACGCTCTTCGTCACTCCGGCTCGGCCCGCTGCTGCCGCCGCCGCCACGAGTTCTCGATGCTGGCGCTTCTGTTCTGGATTGTCTGATGGAGTTGCTGCGGGCTAGCGAGGCCGTCGTGGCCATTTGCGAATGCGGCACCGGTCGAGGCGGCCGCGCCGGCGCTGGAGGTGCTGGATTTGGCGCTGATGCCGCAGGAGCTTGATTTCTCGAGGCTGGAGCTGGAGCTGGAGCTCTGGCGGGTGGGCTCGGTGCTGGTTGGCGCGGCTGGGGCGTCTCTACCTGCTGCGTCTGTGGCGGGCGAGGTTGCGTCTGGCTGTGAGATGGCTCTGGCATCGGCGAGGGCTGTGACTGCGATTGCTGGCGAGAATTAGCATCCGGTCTAGGTCGCGGCCTCGGTATTTGGGAAGTCATTGGTGTTCTGGAGCTCGAGTTCGTGCCTACGGCACTGGGCAAATCCACGAAGCTCTGGCTTCGAGGGATGGGACTGGGGTCCTGTTGGGACTGCTCATGGGTACTCGCACCCGTAACAGTCGCCGAACGCTGGAGGGGCTGGACAGGCGCCGGTTCAGGAGTGGTATTACCCGGTGCAGATTCTTCCTGCGGCGGCGGCTGCGGAGCAGAGACAGACGCAATTAGATCCGGCGCAGGTCGTGACTCCAGAGTGCTTGCGCGCGAAACCCGCGCTTTCACGCGCCGCAACAAGTGCTCGAGAGGCTTGGTACAGCCCTCTGCCTCATAAGGCGGCTCCTCTACCTCCCAAACCGTGTCCAAATCCGTGGTGAAGCGCTGATACGGCGAGCCTTTGTCAAACCAACAGTACGCGCTCGAGCGGCCGCCCATGAACGGAATGCGGTAATCCGTGTCTTGGTAGTACTGCTCCGTTGGATCTAAATCCTCCTCGTCGTCGTATGTCTCCCCGTCTTCGTATGTCTCCCCATCGTCGTATGTCTCCCACGTCTCTTCTGCCCGTGGCTCTTCCGGCTGCGGAGCAATGGGCTCAGGGGGGAGCACTGGTGTATTGTTAGCCAGAACGTTCCCTGCCACGACTAGCAGTAGAGGGAGCTTACAGTAACCCTCGTTTACGTGCAGCGTGCTGCCTCCAACCGCGCCATGCATATATGGCCCTATCCCTATGTCTGACCCGAAGTCCGGATCACTGTCAAAGTCAGGGCTGCCTGAACGTGAATCCGACGGCGAATCCGCCTGCGTCGCCAAGTCCTTCAGATTGGACGGCGCTCCATCTGCGGCTCCATCCGCGTACGAGTGGTGGTTTGGCGCTTGCTGTGACTCCGCAGCCCAAGCCGCCAATTCGTCGTCGTTGGAAATCCTCACCGTGGCTGGCCGCACAGGCGGGTGAGGAAGTGGTGCACTCGCAGGAAGGGGCAGTAAAGGCTGATGTGCGTACATGTCAATCACGCTCAGGGAATTGCTTCTGGGCATGTCATGGCCTGGAGTGGCTGGAGGCGGGCCCGCATCGCTCTGCACAGGGTCCACTGGCGGGTAGGTTCCCAAGTCACTCTGAGGCCGCGCTCTTGAAGTCGTCTCTGTTCTTGATGTGGGCTCAACTGGCGCAGCTTGATGCGTGAGAGCTGCCTGCCAGGCGTCCGGCACCGTTGGATGTCCGTGTTGGTCGTCTGGAGCCCATACGATATGCCTCTCGCGCCGCCGGTGAAGATGTTCCGTATCATGACCACTTCGGCGATCTCTGTAGTCAGGGCTTCTTTCACGGTGCCTCCTTCTTCCATCGCCACTCTCATCGTGCCGAAGGTCCTCATGTCGATGGTCCTCATGTCTATGGTCCTCATGTCGATGGTCCTCATGTCGATGGTCCTCATGTCTATGGCCTTCATGTCGGTGGTCCTCATGTCTATGGTCCTCATGTCTATGGCCTTCATGTCGGTGGTCCTCATGTCTATGGTCCTCATGTCTATGGCCTTCATGTCGGTGGTCCTCATGTCTATGGTCCTCATGTCTATGGCCTTCATGTCGGTGGTCCTCATGTCTATGGTCCTCATGTCTATGGCCTTCATGTCGGTGGTCTTCATGTCTATGGTCCTCATGTCTATGGCCTTCATGTCGGTGGTCCTCATGTCTATGGTCCTCATGTCTATGGCCTTCATGTCGGTGGTCTTCATGTCTATGGTCCTCATGTCTATGGCCTTCATGTCGGTGGTCCTCATGTCGATAGTCTTCATGTCGGTGGTCCTCATCATGCCGGCGGTGCTCATGCCGGTGGTGCTCATCATGCCGATGTCTGTGGTGATGTTTTCGCGACGCCTCCGACCCGTGGTAAGATGACGGCTCATCCCTGTCATGCCTTCTCCAATTCTCACAATCCCGTCGATGTTGGTACACCGAGACTTCGGGCCGGAAAGGCGATCTACTCGACTCTCTGCGGCGCGATCTCTTCCGCTTCTTGTGGCTGCGCGCGCCCGAAGAAGAGCCCTCTCGCAGTTTCACCTCCAGCTCGACTGCCCACCCGTTCCGCGCCCATTGCTGTTTGTTGGCTTGCAGTCGGGCTCTCTGGAAGAGCTCTTCGGAGTCTGTACGGCGCCTCTTGTCAGTCAGCGGGATGTAGCAACGGGCGCACCGAGGAGTGTCTTTTGGAATTTCCTTGTCGTGGTACTTGCGCGAGCGTCGCTCTTTGAGCAACTCCGCAGAGACGCTGGCGACGCTGCTGGACCAAGGACATCCAATGGCATCTATTGAAAGAATCAGCCTCAAAGAAGTCCAGGCCTGACGAGGAGAGAAAAGAAGATCTGTCATGTCTGATATCATGACGCATGGACGCCACAAAGTGCGTCCCAGAAGCTTAGAAAGGGTTTCGAAAGTTTGAACGAGCGATTCCTAGTAGAGAGTAAAATGAGGCTGGGATGATCGTACTGAGTAAGTTTGCCTGGCATGCAAGACAAAATGTTTCCGGGTGCGGGATGCCTGTTTGTGAAGGCCATTGAGGTTTCGATCCGCCCAATTTACTCCGAATCTTCTCAACAAGACCGCCTTTGGGCTTGAGCGGTGCCTCTTTTTCACGCGTTCTGGGCATCTTGATTCAGTGGACAAGCCCGCAGAAAGGCCTTCAAAAGGCTTCAGGCTTTGTGCCACACGAATCTTTTGGCAACCTCATGGGTGTATTTGAGCGACGATGGCCGAGGGGAGGAAACGAAAGCGGAGGCAGAGATGAAAGCCTCCGGGAAGGGTTGGGATCTTTTTCTCGTGTGGGATATCGTCTCCGCTCCTTGTCAGGCGAATCAACCATGGATGGTGAGAAGAACGATGGTGTAATGAACTGTTCGAAGTGATTTTTGCATGTGTTCCTGGAACTCAACAGCACATGAAGGGAACACAGGAGACCGTAACACCAAATATCGTGAGCACCACCCCAGCAGTTAAGACAGTTCATCATTGACACATCAACGTGCGTGGAAAAATCGAGAGATGTATAATGTTCCACGCCAAACATAGAGTGATCCACAGCGAAACAAAAGTCACATACCAAGAATCTTGAGATCAATACAAGTCGTCCTACAATCTGGGGTTGCAGAGGGGCGGTCGTGCCCTTGGCGACGTCCTGAAGCCAGTCGGGCACGTGAATCCTCGCTGTCCCTCTTCCAATTGAGTAGTCAAGGCGGAAAAATGCCTGGATGGTGACAAAGCATGACAAGTAATGTAACTGTATTTCCAAGGACAGGCAAGAGGCCCATCTTCAACAAGGCGAGGGGTGCAAATAATCTTTGCCAGAATGGTCCCACAGGGCTGCGTTCCAAGACGTCGCTTCGCCATCCTTTTGCAGTAAAGTAGCCAACCGTTGAGCCACATGGCTCGCCATAAACACCGTCGCTGCAATGCTCCTGATCCGAAAGAACGCCGCGTAAAATATGCAAAGTCGTTGAAACATGAATGAAGGTTTCTTTTAGCAGAGAAATCTAGTTGCTGCTGCCCTTGGTCTTGTTGTAGTTGGGCATCTTCTCATAGGCATTGGGGCTGCGCTTCCTGGTGCGAGTAGTGCCCTTCTTGGGGCCGCAGCTGCCTTCGGCATGGTCGTGAGAATGACGAGGGCGACCGCGTCCAGCATTGTTCCTTGACGGGCGAGCAGTGCTGTTGTCTGGCTCGCTGTCCGAGTCGTTGTCGGAGGACGAGTCGTCGGAAGACTCGTCGGATGATTCGCCAAACTCGCGCTGCTTGTGGTAGATGCAACAGACTGGGTAGGTCAGCTAGATGTTTGAAAAGCAGACTCAAGAACCTCGTACCTTTGGAAGACTTCTTGCCCATTCCCTCGTTGTCGATAACGTCATCAGCCCACTGAATGTGGCGGCGCTGCGACGTGTCTGGGCGCAAACGGAGGGTGCCCGAGGGCAAGTTCAACGGCGTGGAACGACCCGACTCGGTGATGACAGTGCTGCCAGGAGGACGAGACTCTGGGGTCCGCATGGCGGAGGTGTTGGGAGTCGAAGACATGGTCGTGTGAGGTGGGTTAGGGAGCTGGAGCTGGAGTGCTGAATGCGGCGGCGGGCACGAGGGAGAGGATATGCGAAGCGAAGCGAAGCGAAGCGGGAGGTCGCGGAGAATACCGGTGAACGTGGGGCTGTAGGGTGCAGCGCGGATGGGGCGGCGCGGAGGCGTGTGGTGGAGGATCGGGGCCCTTATGTAGCGCTCTGTTGTTGGGTGGTGAGTGGAGGGCGGAGGGCACGCGGTGTAGGTGGGTGGCTGAGGTGGGCTAGGGCCGAGAAGTGGGAGCCCCGCCTTACCGCCTTGGGCTGGGCTCCTCGCGTCGGGCCTCGTCTGTGGCGCGACGTCATTGCACCCTGTGAGCCTGTGGAAATTGATCCATCGTGAACATTGTCTGAAGAAGCTTGTTTGTTCAGGGTCATGCAGCTAGCCGCGAGCACACCATGACTTCATCCATCTTGCCCGTACTCCGTCGACGTCCAGCGAATTGCCATCACGATGCCATCACAGCCCTGCCGAGTGCAACATGGTAATTGTTGAGTCAATGGTTGGTCGATATGGCCGTTGAAACACAAAATGGTGTGCAGGTCTGGACTGGGGCACTAGGACGGCCGCCGCAATGCTTGACCAGACGGCTGGCGTGGGTTGGTGCGATTAGCTACAATGGGCTTGGATGCCGCAGCTAGTCGGCAGGAAATCTCCCGATCCTAATGTCATGGTCGAATGGATGCGCTTCTCTGGCGAGCGGTAATAATGCCATGGAGCCGCGAATATCCACCTGCACAGTGCGTGTCGAGAGAAATGACCCCGTGGGATTGTTCGCGCTGGTCAACGATGGCTTTTAGCTCCGTCCATAACAGCGAGCGAATGCGTCAGGATACATCACTTCTTTTGACCCGCTTGTTTGAGCAGTAATCGGCTGAATAATGGGGGAGACAGCGTCGCGATTAATACTCGGCCAGCCGTGTACACTTGGGAGTTGGGAAAGAAATGTAGCTGCATGGCATCGCTTTTGGACAGGCGGCCACGTCGAGGGCGATGGAACGCGCAGGAGGTGACGAGAGGATAGGTATTGAATGAATCAATGGGTGAAGAGAGCGGAGCCAGAGAGCGGTGGTCCGGTGGGTGGGTTACTAAGCGTCGACCCGGCTCGTGACCGCCCGCGTCGTCTCTGGCTGCCGTGGTGTCTGAGCTGTGGTACCCTCACCCGGACCTCGAACTGCCTGCCTGCCTGCCTGCCTGCCTGCCTGCCTGCCCTCTCTCCATCTGCCCCGAGTCTGCTTTTTCTGCGCGTCCTGCAAACCACCCATCCAACCCTTCCTAACCCCAAGACGCTCCCTCAACCACCTCGCCCCCCTCGCATCCTCTCCCATCGCGACCTGATCATCCTCGAGAGCTGCGCGGATCCTGCACGCTGCTTGCGCCCGCCGCGAACCTTGCCCCGCCATCGCGCTTCCGCGTGCAAACGCCAACCTCCACCGGCACACTCCTCTGCGCATGAACTCGACGGCCAGGCATTGAGCGCGCACACCCAGTCGAGTCCACTTGCACAACTTGTCCGCCGCCTTGGAGCAGCCCCGACCGGTCCAGCTCTGAGCATGTCTATGCCTACCATCGAAGAGCTGGACGCCACTGTCCGCGCCTTTTACGAAGGCAGAGGCGACACTGCAAGTTTGCCCCCAACGACCTGTCTGCTCCACTCGCTGACTCGACCCCTCAAACAGCAAAAGCAAGCCCAAGTCTCGTTGAACCAGGTACGCTCCGCCCATTGCCAACGCTTATCGAGCCTGACCTGACCGCTCCACAGTTCAAAGAGAACCCCGATGCATGGCTCCTCGTCGATAAGATATTACAGGATGCTGCATACCCCCAGACCAAGTGCAAGTATTCCCTCGCCTGTCCAGCATTTCTTCGCTGACTTGAATAGACCTGGGACTCCAGGTTTTGGACAGCGTCATCTTGACCAGGTGGAAAGTGCTGCCTCGAGACCAGTGTCAAGGTTTGCGACAGCTTCCAACTCACACATGCCATGTCCACTGAACAATTGTCGCAGGAATCCGCAACTTCGTCGTCAACTTTATCATCCAGACATCGAGCACCGAGGAGAGCCTCAGGACCAACCGCACCCTGCTCAACAAGCTTAACCTCGTCCTGGTTTCCATCTTGAAGCAAGAATGGCCCCACAACTGGCCCACCTTCATCAACGAAATCATCTCCTCCTGCCACAGCAGCCTCCCCATTTGCGAAAATAACATGGCAATCCTGCGCCTGCTGTCGGAGGAAGTTTTTGACTTTTCTGCCGATCAAATGACGTCGACCAAGACAAAAGAGCTCAAGCAGAGCATGTGTGACGAGTTCACGTCCATCTACCAGCTTTGCTCCGAGGTTCTCAGGACTGCCGAGCAGGCAAGCCTCATCAAGGCCACTTTGGAGACTCTGTTGCGCTTCCTGAACTGGATTCCCCTTGGTTACATTTTCGAGACGCCCCCTAGCGGCATCAGCTTGATCGAGACCCTGCGGAGTAGATTCCTGGAGGTTCCAGAATTCCGCAACATTACTCTCAAGTGTTTGACCGAGATTGCCAGTCTGCACACGGAGCCGGCCTACAACGAGAAGCTGGTCCAAATGTTCACTGACACTCTCACTGAAATCTCCAAAATCATTCCGCTTACCCTCGATCTCAAGACCACCTACGCAAACAGCAACGGCAGAGACCAGGAGTTTGTGCAGAACCTGGCGCTCTTTCTTACCAACTTCTTTTCCATGCACCTCAGCCTCATAGAGAACCTCCCGAACCGCGATTTCCTCACGCACGGCCACTTTTACCTCATTCGCATCAGCCAAATCGACGACCGCGAGATTTTCAAAATCTGCCTCGAGTACTGGACCAAGCTCGTTTCGGAGCTGTACGACGAGATGCAGCAGCTGCCCATCGGCGACATCAACCCACTCATCAACATGGGCCTCGGCGGACTCGCGAATGGTGGCGCTCGCGACCCCAACCTCCTCGCAAACTACCCTCTCCGCAAGCACAAGTACGCCGAGGTTCTCACCAACCTGCGCACGGTCATGATTGAGAAGATGGTGAGGCCCGAGGAAGTCCTGATTGTGGAAAACGACGAGGGCGAAATCGTGCGCGAGTTCGTCAAGGAGTCGGACACGATCCAGCTGTACAAGTCTACGAGGGAGTGCCTCGTCTTCTTGACTCACTTGGACGTCAACGACACGGAGAACATCATGACGGAAAAGCTCGCTCGCCAGGTCGATGGCACCGAATGGTCATGGGCAAACTGCAACACGCTTTGCTGGGCCATTGGCTCCATCTCTGGTGCCATGAATGAGGAGACGGAAAAGAGATTCCTCGTCACGGTCATCAAGGACCTATTGGGCCTGACGGAAATGAAGCGTGGCAAGGACAACAAGGCCGTGGTTGCATCCAACATCATGTACATTGTCGGCCAGTACCCGCGCTTCCTCAAGGCCCATTGGAAATTCCTCAAGACGGTCGTCAACAAGCTCTTTGAGTTTATGCACGAGACGCACGAAGGCAAGTTTGACTCGACCAGGAAATACAGTCTGCTAACATCCAACAGGTGTTCAGGACATGGCTTGCGACACGTTCATCAAGATTGCCAACAAGTGCAGAAGGCACTTTGTCGCTCTGCAACCTGGCGAGACTGAGCCCTTCATCGACGAGATTGTCCGCAACCTGCGCAAAACGACGTGTGACCTAAACCCGCAACAGATTCACACCTTTTACGAGGCTTGCGGCTACATGATCAGCGCACAGGGTCAAAAGGGGATCCAGGAGCGCCTGATCCAGGAGTTGATGGCTCTTCCCAACGCTGCCTGGGAGCAAATCATCCAGCAGGCCAACCAGAACCCCAGCATTCTCGAAGACGCCGAAACCATCAAGATCATTGGAAACATCATGAAGACCAACGTCGCCGCCTGCAGCTCGATTGGCAGCTACTTTTATCCCCAAATAGGCCGTATCTACATGGACATGCTCTTGATGTACAGGGCATCCAGCAACCTCATTGACGCGGCGGTCCAGCGTGACGGCAACATTGCCACCAAGATGCCAAGAGTGCGCGGTCTCCGTACCATCAAAAAGGAGATTCTCAAGCTCATCAACACCTATGTCGAGCGGGCCGACGACCTCGAAATGGTCCACAACACCTTGGTACCTGGCCTGCTCGAGGCCGTCCTTCTCGACTACAAGCGCAACGTCCCTGATGCGCGCGAGGCTGAAGTTTTGAACGTCATGACGACCATAATCAACAAGCTACATGTACGTTGGCGTCCCAATCTCAGCAAATACATGCAACTCCATGTACTTGAAGCCTCTCGCAATTTGGCGTGAAAGCTAACTTTTGAACAGGGAATGATGGAGGACCAAATCATGAACATCATGGACGCCGTCTTTGAGTGCACGCTGGACATGATCAACAAGGACTTTTCCGAATACCCCGACCACCGTGTAGAGTTCTTCAAGCTTCTCCGCACCATCAACCTGCGTTGCTTCCCGGCCCTCCTCAACCTCGATGCCCGGACTTTCAAGTTTGTCATTGACTCTTGCATGTGGGCAAGCAAGCACGACAACCGCGAAGTCGAAGGCGCGGGCTTGATGATGTGCTTTGAGCTCATCACCAACATGTCGGAGACCGAGTCGCAGACGTGCAACGCCTTTTTCCAGAACTTCTACACGGTCATTTTGCAGGACGTCTTCTTCGTGCTGACCGACAGCGACCACAAGGCGGGATTCAAGCAACAATCGGCTCTCCTGTCGAGGCTGTTTTGGCTTGTTGAGACGAGCAAGATTCAAGGTCCCATTTACACCCCCGACATGGCACCGGCCGGCACCTCGAATCGCGATTTCTTGAAGAACTTTGTTGGCAACCTCCTGGCAAACGCATTCCCAAATCTCCAAACGTAAGTCTGCCGCCCATCAATGAAGGATGACGCTAACGCAGTGCAGTATCCAAATCTCAAACTTCATTGACGGCCTTCTCGCCAACAACGGCGACCTAACGCGGTTCAAGCTCATCCTCCGCGACTTCCTCATCTCGCTCAAGGAGTTTTCCGGCGACAATGCCGAGCTGTTTGCAGAGGAGCGCGAGCAGGCGGCCAAGGCTGCCAGGGATCAGGAGCGTGAGCGTGCCAGCAAGGTTGGCGGTCTGTTGAAGCCGTCGGAGCTCGACGATGACGAGCTCTGACTTAATCAAGAGTTGGAGGTGGGAGTTGCTCTTGGATCGCAGTCGGACGCATCCGCAAGTCAGGCCGCGGGCTCCAAAGTCAGGCGCGGGAGTTCCAGCCTGGACGGTTGGGACATTTACGGCCTGTGAGAGAAGCCTTTTGTTCAGCGGCACAGGCGTCTGGCGAGGTTTTGTGTGTGTGCGCGCGCGTGTGTGTGTGTTCATTTCTCAGCGAAATGGAAAGGATACCAGCTCTCCCCTTTTGTTCATTCCGTCGAATCCAATAAGTAAACATAGCGAGGCGAAGGGGATTGGCAAGTCTGGGGAAGAGGGTGCAAAAGCAATGTAGGTACGACTGGTGGTTGGAATCAGCCTTTTAAAAGCAAAAAAATATCAAGAGTCACAGGCCAAGTCTCGAGTTGAGCGGAGTGTAAGAAAACCTTACAGATAATATTGTGTAGCATGGAATCGATCGGCCTTGAAAAATATTGGTAACTTGTAGAATGAAGCCAGCTGGATTTCGTCATCCGGCCGTCGTCGATTGCAGCTATCGATAAGAATTCCACGAGAGCCAGCCCTATCGTGACTTTATTTCGACACCCACTCCCCCCCCCCCCCCCCCCCCCCCCCCACAAACGACCTACACGACCATCCATGTCGACGACCACGGCCCCCGCAGCCGTTGCCGCAGCTGCAGCCGCACCATCATCCCCGACCGGGACCCCGGCCGCCGCGTCTGCGACGGAGGAGGGAGATCCCTTCCTGGCATCCTTTGGCGCAGACCTCGTCTCGCTGCCCGAATACAAAGCCGCTGGCACGTCCAAGCTGGACTTCGACGGCCTGCTCGCACATCGCCCGCTCGAGCTGCACGAGGACCTCAAGGGAGGATGTGGCGGGCAGCTTTGGCCGGCGGGAATGGTGCTGTCGCGATATCTGCTCAGGAAGTACGGGTACATGGATGGCGGCGATGATCGTGGGCTGGTTGGCAAGTCAATGTTTGTACGCCCGCCTTTCTGTCTGTCTGGTCTGCTGGCTGCTGCGCGCGAATAAGATGGCAAGGCTAACGCGCGCCGTTTCTCGCATACAGAGTCGAGCTGGGCGCGGGAGGCGGACTCGTTGGGCTGGCCGTCGCCCTGGGATGTAGACTGCACCGCGACGACGGCAGCGAGACCGTCAACGAGAAACCCGCATCCGACGCGACCAGGTCGCTATCCCCGCCGCTGCACATTACCGACCAGCAGCCCATGTTCGACCTCATGGTGCAAAACACGGCGCTCAATGGCCTCGCGGCGCGCGTCAAGCCCGTCGTCTTCGACTGGGGCGCCGCGCCGCCTGCGGAGATCCCGCTGCCCCCGGACGTCATTCTCGCCGCCGACTGCGTGTACTTTGAGCCGGCTTTCCCGCTGCTGTTGCGGACGCTGGAGGACCTGGTCGGCGAGAGGACGGTGTGCTGGTTCTGCTTCAAGAAGAGGAGGCGTGCGGATATGCACTTTGTCAAGGATTTGAAGAAGAGGTTTAGCGTCGACAGCGTGGTCGATGATCCGGACAAGGAGGTCTATGGGAGGGAAAACATCTTTCTGTGAGTTGCTTCTTTGGATGCATTCGTGATGGATATGCTGACACGGAATAGACTGAAGGTCACGAAGAAGAAGGCAGGTGCTGCGTGAAGTTGGACTGCTAGATGTGCTTTCAAACCCCAAAAAGTGCCATTGGTCGCATAGACGGGGAGATATAGATGGCCATGAACTTGAGGCGTTGTTCGAAGCATTTCCGCTGAAAAGCTTGGTGGAATATGTACTCCTTGGACCCAACCAGTGAAGAATTCCACATCGAACCTCTTGTCCAATGGACACAGGCCCAGTGAGGTGTTGTACCCTGACATTCATGTTGCCACCAAGCTTCGGGGCGCAGTCAAGCTCGACCCGCGCCACGGTCTGTTGCAGGGTCCATGTCTGGTGATCCTGGCCTGGTTCTTATCGATACGTGTTACAGCGTGTCCATCAGCCCAGAATCTCCACCTCGACTTCGACTTGGACTCCGACTTTATCCTCCGCAACTCCACTCCACTCCACCCCCCATCGCTCCTTTTCTCCATTCCCTGGGCCATGATGCAGACGACGACGACGACGACTGCCACCGTGAACCGCGCCTCGGCCCAGAAGCCCGACCAAAATGACTTCTTCTGGACCTACACCGAAGAGCCACACCGCACCCGGCGCATGGCCATTATCAAGGCGCATCCAGAGGTATTTGGCTCTCTTGCCCCCCAATCGGCCATCTACGAGTACTGACTTGTCGAAAAGGTCACCAAGCTCTGCGGGCCAGAGCCATTGACCAAATACGTCGCCGCTGGTGTCGTCGCAACCCAAGTCGCCTGCGCCTATCTCCTCCGCAACACGCCCGTCTTCTCGTGGCCCTTCTTCCTCACAGCATACGTGATTGGAGCCACGGCAAACCAAAACATCTTCCTCGCCATTCATGAAATCTCACACAACTTGGCTTTCAAGTCGCCCATGGCGAATCGGCTGTTTGCCGTCTTTGTGAACCTGCCCATTGGCATTCCGTACAGCGCGTCGTTTCGGGTACGTAGACTCGCGAGTCCCATCAGAAGCAGGAGGCTAATAGGACACAGCCGTACCATCTCACGCACCACAAGTCGCTCGGTGTCGAAGGCCTCGACACCGACCTCCCGACTGCCTTTGAAGCCTGGTTCCTCGACTCGGTCCTCGGGAAAGCCTTCTTCGCCACCTTCCAAATCCTCTTCTACGCGCTGCGACCCATGCTCATCTACCAGCTCCCCATCTCGCGGATCCACCTCTTTAACATCGCCGCGCAGGTGGCCTTCGACTACGCGCTGGTCAAGACGTGCGGCGCCAACGCCGTCTGGTACCTGATCATGTCGTCGTTCCTCGCCGGCTCGCTGCACCCCTGCGCCGGCCACTTCATCGCCGAGCACTACGTCTTCGAGAAGCAGCCGCGCGGCGCAAAGGACCCGGCGCTCGCGGCCGCCGGCAAGCTCGCTCCCGTCCCCGAGACCTTCAGCTACTACGGCCCGCTCAACTTCTTCACCTACAACGTCGGCCTGCACAACGAGCACCACGACTTCCCCGCCGTCCCGTGGACCCGCCTGTGGGAGCTGAACCGCATCGCAAAGGAGTTCTACGACCCCCTCCCCACGCACCGCTCCTGGGTCGGCGTCATTTGGCAGTTCATCTGGGACAAGGAGGTCGGCATGTTCTGCCGCGTCAAGAGAGAGCAGGGCGGCAGGAAGGCCGGTGCGGGTAATGCGCCGCAGGCCAAGATTGCGGCGTGGAAGGAGGAAGAGCTGGGTGCGAACGAGGGCAACAGCATTCCGGGCGTCAAATGAAAACGCGGTATGGAGACGAGTAGCGAATGCATTTCACGAGGGTATGGAGTGGCAAGGCGGCTGTGGACGGCATGAAGCATGATTGACTGTATATTTCGCATCATATTCACCTGGCATGGTATGCATGTTGTATGCATGATGTATGTACAAAAGCACGGCACACAAAAAGTCTTTCCTCACCATCCTCCCCGAACAAACAACCCACTCACCACACCCTCCTCACCGCACTCTTAAACGCCCAGCACTGCAACCTCTCCATATCCCACACGCCCTCGCGCGCATACACGTCTCCGCTCAGCAAGCGCCGTATCTCCTCTGCGCTGCTCGCCCACACCAGCCCCGCGCTGCCCTGCATGGGGAGCGGCGGTGGCTGCGGGGCTGCGGTGTCTGCTGCTGCTGCGTCGGTAGCTTTTGAGTCGGAGTTTGAGTCGGAGTTGGAGTTGGAGGGATTGGAGGGGTTCGAGTCGGCGGCAATCTCATGCGGCGCACGCTCTAGCAGCGCGCCGGCTACGAGCCAGAAGTCGCTCGGGTAGGCTGAGGCGATGGCGGCGATGTGTTGGCTATAAACAAGGGGGTGGCGTGGTCAGACTGAGTGAGTGCTGGAAGAGTACTAAAACTAAAACTGAAACTGAAACAAGAAAGACGAGAAGGGAAGAGGAGAGGAAAGACAACACTTACCCCCTCACCCTCACCCTCTTCTCCAATACGCCTGGCTTGTCGGGCAGGACGACCAGCCATTCGCATTTGGGCTGCTCGTCGCCGGCGGCGCCGGCGGGGGCGGTGGTGCTGCTGGGAGTAGCCATGTCTTTGCTTTCTTCTGCTCTTGCTCCTATCCGGGTGCCTTTGCTCGTACTGCTGCTACTGCTACTGCTACTGCAGCGCTTTCCTCCAATCACCCCTCGTCGGAAGCTCTTCTCAACAGAAGACGAGACGCCACGTCCGAACGCGCGTGCGTGGGGTGTGCAGCCGGAGAACGATAGCAGAAGCAGACTACCAGCGGTACCTCGCCGTTGGTGTTGAACTCTCTGAAATTGACTGGGAGTAGCAGAGGCGCGGAGGATGCTCGAGACGGGGAGGCGAGAGGATTGGCGCATTGGGAAAGCCGTCGTGAGGCTGAGGCTATTTATGCTCTGCCGTTGGGTGGATCTGGACTGCACTGGATGATGTGATGATGGAGGGGCGCGGGCAGCGGGGGCGTCTTCGCGTGCGTGCGTCGATTATCGCCGTCCGTGGTTGTACCGCGGCGAGGGCGGCGACTGGCTGGCTGGCTGGCTGCCCGCGAGAGGGTCCAGGGCAGAGTGGAGCCATGCCGATAAAATGGATGCGGCACTTTGTGTGAGACTGTACGTGTGTATTACCTGCTGAGAAGGGAAAAACAGTATAGAGTCTTTGAGCCAACGGATCGAATGAAATAATGGCAACTTCGGGCACAGGAGGTCCACTGATAGACGTGTCCTTCGCCGCTAATGGGTCCAGGAGCAATCGTTCACCAATACAGCTTCAACCAGGAGGCTGCCAGATATATCGACACTGGCTGCCCGGGGAGGGCAAAAGCTCCATGTTTTCACAGCTCCTGCTGAGAGTGTCTCCTTTTTGAGGAATGTAATTCACGTCATTGTCTCTTTTTGTCTACCATCCAAGCTCCATGGCTATAGCCAGTTCTTTTCCTTGCCCCTAAATGCCAAGCATTTTGTTCCAACGTCATGAAGAAGCGAGCTGCTGCCAGCGCGGCAACTAGAGGCAAAAGTCGATTCATGATGGGTCCAGAGGGACACATATTCGCCGGTGCGGACGTAATAATGCCGCTAAAGACATATCGGCAGCGACCACCAATGGAAAGGAACCAGGACAAGGAAACGGGTCGATCTACTGCCCACTCTCTTGATTATCCGTTCCCGCTTCGTTCTCGGGCACCACCACCTCGAGGTCGCCTTTTGAAAATCTGGCCGAGTCAAAATATCGAGCACTTATTTTGTTGCCGTTGAATATGCGTCCATCGAGCGCGTTGACGGCGCGGAGAGCGGACATTTGGCTGGTGAACTTGACAAAGACGGGGACGGTATCGGCTGTCGTATCCTTGTCTATGCGGACCTGTTCGACGCGACCATACTGTTGCTTGTCAGGTATGCTCCTTGTTGATGTCTGAATGCTTACCTTGGCACCACACTCCTCGCCAATCTCTTGTACGAGAATGCCTTCCTGCAGCTCCTTCTCCACATCCATGCCGTCG
The DNA here is from genome assembly GCA_038380885.1 of Phyllosticta citrichinensis. Lineage (NCBI taxonomy): Eukaryota > Fungi > Ascomycota > Dothideomycetes > Botryosphaeriales > Phyllostictaceae > Phyllosticta > Phyllosticta citrichinensis. The sequence continues at coordinate 364,112 of JBBWUH010000001.1, read as the reverse complement.
ACCATGTGGAATAGGACAACGACCTCGCTGAGTGCAGGGTATGGGCTGTTTTCTTCCTCCACCTTGACCCTCTTGCCTCCAACAATTTTGCCCATGCCTTTTGGTGCAGCCCATCCACCACCCTCGGCGTCCGATTTTTTCTTCCGTTTCTGGGCTTGCATTTGCAGAGGTGTAACGATACCTGTTTCCTTTGCCCCGAGACCCTTGCCTTTTTCCCAACCGTACTTTTGCATCAAGCGCTGAGCAAAGCCCTTTTGTCCCGGCGCCTTTGATCGTGGGCCATCGTCGTCTTCTCGCGCTGCCTCTGAGGTGAGTTCATCTTCCTCCTCATCCATCATCTGGTCCATTTCTTCTTCCGTAGCAGGCAAGCCAGCAGGGGCTGGAGGAAGCTGGTAACGAACAGGCGCGCGTGATATGGTCGCCGAGGGCGCAGGTTCAGATGGCGGAGGTGGTGGTGGAACGGGAGAATTCGAAAAGGCTGGCGGAGTGTACTTCGATCCGGGTTCGTCTTGAACTTCAGGATGAGGCGGCGGGTTGCCAGCCATTCCGCTCAGACGCAATCGTCGGGCGTATGCATCCTCGCCAGTTGGATCATCGGGAATATTGACTGGCGCAGCAGCAGCCGGAGGTGGGGGCGCAGGCGCATTAAGGCTAGGAGGTGGAGCAAAGTTGAGGCTTTTGGGCGGAGCGAATTGTGCTGCAAGCTGTCAGTGATCGCCCATGCCTGGAATGGACAAAACGCACCATTCATACGCGGCCTCCGCCCTTCATCTTCGCTCGACGAGTAGTCCATCGAGTCAGCCCGCTTGTCGAATCGGTGAAGATGCTCCTTCCACTCGTTAATCTCCCGCATCTGCTCCTCGCTTCCTTTATACTGGCTGTAGTCGTTGGGGCGAGTCGGATCGTAAATGTCGTCCCAGTTCTGCTCAAAGTCTTGCTCTTGTTGCTTCTTCTTCTTTTTCTTCCTGCGGCCGCCCCTTTCCCTATGCTGAGTTGCAACGTAGAATCCCTCCACATCCCCATCATCGGCGGTCCAATCAGCAAATGTAGTCTTGGAGGGCGGGTTGGCGGCAAGCGCAACAACTTTGGGAGCCGCGGACTTGTTGGAAGGATCAGGTGAGCTTGAGCTTTGGAGTCCAGAGGCGCCAGGCTTCTTTGGTTTCTTTTGCGACGCGAGCTGCGGCCGCTTTGTCGGCTGGAAGCGTAGAGCTGCTGCTCGACGTCAACATTACGCTGCTCAAGTCACTATTGGCAGCCTTGGAGGAGACGTCTGGTGCAAGCAAGCGTAGGTACCTGAGTTGATCTGCTGCTTTTTTGCGGCGGCCTCGTCCTTGGGCGCGTCGTCGCTGCTCGGTTGCTGGGCGTACAAGACGGGCGCGCTCGAGATGGTGCTCGCATTGGACCCGAGCAGGTTGGCGAAGGAGGACAAGCCTCGCGGCTGGGCATTGTTGGTGTTGTCTTCCTGCGCCATGGTGCGCGACCGGGGCAGTTCCAAGCAATGGGGAGTGAGGTTGGATGTTCGTTGTTGGTTGCTTGCCCTGCAGTTGTTGAAGATGGAGTCCTGGCCCGTGCATTCGGAGATCGGAGATAACGCCGTCAGTTGCCTGCCCATCCAAAGCGACACCTCAGGTCGATGGCGCAATCGTCACACTTCACGCCTCTTGGATCTTCTGGCGAGCGCAGCTTTCTTCCTGTCGTCCTTGATAAACTCTGTTGCTGGTCTGCTGCTCTTCTCTGTACATACCGCCCCCTTCCTGCACCATGGCGACGACCCTTTCTACCGCCTTTTCGGCCCAATCGCCCTCCACTGCCGTCATCGTTCCCGGCAAGCCTGCTTTGACTGTATCATACCACCAACTGAGCCAGGAAATCGCTTCTTTTCAAAAGAAACTCGCTGCTCTTGGAATCACACCTCAGTCCGCCGTCTCAATCGCTCTCCCAAACAGCTATGAGTTTATCGTCTCGTTTCTGGCCGCATCATGGCAGAGAGGGATTGCTGCGCCGCTCAACCCGGCCTACAAACAAGACGAATTTGAATTCTACATTGACGACCTGAAATCTGCCGTCGCCCTGGTGCCAAAGGGTCAATTCTCCCAGAACTCACCCGCCGTCAGGGCCGCTCGCAAGTTCAATGCTGCCATTGCTGAGTGCTATTGGAACGGTAAACATGTCGTTTTGGACGTCAAAGAGACTGGGAAGCTCTCTGGGAAAGGCGGACAAAAGATCGAAACTGCCCAACCAGAAGACATTGCGCTTGTGTTGCATACAAGCGGTACTACGGGGCGGCCAAAGGCTGTTCCCCTGAGCCACCGCAACTTGACTAGAACCATGAGTATGTCCAAGCAAATCTGTAGCAACCCTTGTGCTGACAGTATCACAGAAAACATTCAAAACACTTACCAGCTCAGTGCGCAGGATCGTACCATGTTGGTGATGCCTCTCTTCCATGTCCACGGTCTCTTGGCGGGATTCCTCGCACCACTGCACTCAGCTGGCTCAGTCATCGTGCCCTCCAAATTCTCGGCCTCCGATTTTTGGCGCGACTTTAACGAGCACAAGGCCACCTGGTACACTGCGGTGCCGACAATCCACCAGATTCTCTTGAAGAATCCGCCACCGAGCCCCAAGCCGAACATTCGCTTTATTCGCTCCTGCTCTTCTCCTCTCAGCCCCGAAGTATTCAAGGCTCTGGAGAAGGCATTTGATGCGCCCGTATTGGAAGCCTATGCCATGACCGAAGCCGCGCACCAGATGACGTCAAACCCGCTCCCGCAAAACGGGCCGCGCAAGCCCGGCTCTGTCGGCGTCGGCCAAGGTGTCGAGGTCAAAATTCTCGACCAGGCTGGCGCTGAAGTGCCTCAAGGCAAAGAAGGCGAGATTTGCGTGCGCGGAGAAAACGTCACCAGTGGCTACTTGAACAACCCCGAAGCCAACAAGTCGAGCTTCACCAGCACTGGCTTTTTCCGCACAGGTGACCAGGGCAAGCTGGACAAGGAAGGCTACGTCATCATCACCGGCCGCATCAAGGAGCTCATCAACAAGGGCGGCGAGAAGATTTCACCCATTGAGCTCGACAATGTGCTTGCGCAGCACCCTGCTGTCTCAGAGGCCGTCAGCTTCGCCATAGCGGACGAAATGTACGGCCAGGATGTTGGCGTGGCTGTTGTTCTGAACAGTGGCAAGCAACTGAGTGCCAGCGAGCTCAAGCAATGGTTGGAGGACAAGGTGGCCAAGTTCAAGCTGCCAAAGAAGGTCTTCTTCACCGACCTCATGCCCAAGACGGCGACGGGCAAGGTGCAGAGGAGGCTAGTGGCCGAGGCGATGCTGAAGACGGAGAAGCCCAAGGCGAAGTTGTAGAGCGTACACGCTTTTCATTGCAGCGATTTCCAGACATCGACAACGAGTTAGATCACAGCGAGTCTATACCATTCCTTGTGTTTCTTCATGATCTGACCTGTGCCTGATATGCATTGGAATTCTCGATCCTGTTGGCAATTCTTCACTAACCCCTCGCATGCTTTTGCCCTGCATCGATCGGGATCTCCCGCCGCCATTTCTGCCCCTTGCGTATCGCCGAATCGCCCTGTCGGCCCCTGAATGAAGAGAAGCAGGCCAGAGCTCGCGCCGCTCTGGTGGAAATGGGCGTAAAGTGAAAGGCCCGCTTTCCTCAGCCATGCAAGGGTGCGAACCACCAGTCTTCATGCTGGGCTCCTTTGCCAGAATTGCTCGTTGTGCTGCTCTTCTCGCTTACGGGGCACTGTGACTGCTCCCAGCACGCACCAGAATGGCGAGCAGTTGACTTTAACACAGAAGAAAAGAATAGAGCAACGAATGGAGAGACGTTGGCGTACTGATGCACTCAATCAGTAGACTTTCTTGACACTGCTGCTTCTACACTTGTTCTCTCGTCATAACCCATCCATCCATCAAGCATCTCCCAAATCAACCAGATCAAAAAATCAAGCAAACAAGCTCTACCGCGGGCACTCTCCTCTCGCCTACCTGTGTAAGTCCTGCAGACCATCAGACTCGAACGCCTCACCTCTCTCTTCTGTCCTCCTAGCTGCGCCTCATCCCTGCCCAGACACGCCCAGCCTCCCTCTGAACAAAGCAAAAAAGCAGCAAAAGCAAAACGCAAAACAGGGAGCGAAAGGGAGAAGATGAACCGCTGTCCAATTACGCCAACGGCACCTCAGCCAGAGGAAAAGCGAAATTTGAGGTTTATCAAGATAGATGGCGTTTTTCGAGAGACAGAGTCATGAATAGACGCTGCTGCGCTGTTTCCACTTCTGATGGTCTGCTTTTTGGTCTAGTGTAGAGTTGAGATATTGGATTAGCTGTTGGAGTGAAGAGATGGTCGAATTTATGGTCGTTGCGGTTGTCGAGGGTTTTTTGTTTATGTTGTGATATGTTGACAGTAAACTTGAGCAATAAGTTGACACTAAATATGAAAATATTGAAATGCAGGAACTGAAATTTTACGCCTGTATGCTGCGACAGTTCTCTAACATGCACACTACAGTCATCATTTCTATGGAAGCCTTGAAAAGCAATTAGATGATTATTGCAGGTTGTGGTTGTGGTTGTGGTGCTGATGCGTCCGCAGACCCACATATCGTCCACCTGTGTACCTCACTAGCAGCGGAAACCTTTTCTTTCCGCACCTCAAAAGTCAGACACCATCAGCTTCCCGCGCTCTCTGCTCAAGGGCGTCAGACTGACAGAATAGCACATCCTAAGGCCACGCAAACCCGTCAGCGGCATACACCACGTCCACAACCTATCTCATACAACTCTCCCACTGTCCGTCGCCGTCAGCCACAACGGCATACCCCATGCGGCAGCGCCAAAACAGCCCACGTGCTCCGTAAGGCTGAGCATATTAGTGCGGCCCCAAAACTACTCTCCTCTCTTTTTTTCCACTTTCACATGCCAAAGATACGGCCCGGCTGGGCGTTGCTACTCTATTGGCGGGGATGAGGTGATGCATGACGGTCCGAATGGCGTTTGTTTTGGGGACGTGATGTAATTGACAGCGGCGTGACGGGGCGAGACTGCGGCTGGTTGCATTTGGCATGTGAAGATGGGTGCGTTGATTAAGTGTTTGCGGCTAACTAGGCACTGGCCGACGTCGCTCCATTGATTTGGACTACTGCTGCGGCGAACGTCCCGTCTACGGGCTTTTCAGCGCAAAGTATCTTGAGACTCACTGCAGCAGCGGAGGACATGTGACAGGATTCGGTCGGTGATGGAAATGAGTGGCTATGAAATCTTGGATTTGTAAAAGGTGTAGATGAGATCTGTCTACGTAGTTACATCGTCTAGGTGGTCCAAAATCTCATGCTAGATGCCCTCGTGTAGGTAGTTTGCAAAAAACGCCATATCAAATCCCAGAGTCGACAGTGTCTAACCCGGCAAATTCATAGGTACCCAAGACTCCAATCCCAAATTCTTATGCCGACCGAGCGGCTTCGCTTTCAAAACATTCCAAAATCACAACTTGGCCTTGAAGTCCTTGCTCTTGTCTTCCCTGAAGAGCACCGGGCTGTCCGGGTACGGGTCCACCGTGATGGCATTGAGCGGGTTGAGCTCGCTGGCGCGGCGGAACATGTCCTCGTACACCTTGCCGTCGTAGCGGCCCAAGCTGCTGTCGAGCTGCCAGTCGGGGAAATCCCAAGAGTCGACCAGGCGCACGGCGTGCGGCCGGATCTCCTTGAGCAGCTTCATGACGGCGCTGGTGCGGCAGAGCTGGATCTGGCGCACCGTGACGGCCGCCGACGTGTAGAACTCGGAGGCTTCGCTCTCGAGCGTGTGCAGTGAGTACAGCCGGAAGAGCTTGTACATGATGGTGTGGATCTCCGGGTCGAATTCGGGGCGCGCCTGCGCCGAGTGGATCGTTTCGTAGAAGCTCTTGACGATGAGGTACTGCGAGTGCGCCTTGCTGAGGCGGTAAAAGTCGACGAGCAGGTCGTTCCAGGGCTTCTTCTGCTCGTCACGCTGCTTGAGCGCTTCGAACGTGAGGAACGCAGTGCGCCAGGCAAAAGCAGCGACAATGTCCTCGTCCTTGCCAAGCACGTCAAAAGCCGCGCCCATGTCCGACTTTGACAGGAAGCTGGTGAGGATGGTCGTAGTGTCATTGGTGGGCTTCTCACCGCGGAGAACGCTGCGGGCGGACTTGAGCAGGTATCGAGCCACTTGCTGCGTCAACATGTAGTTGTCGCCCTCCCAAGTCACGTTGGGAAGGTAGTCGGCATACCAGGTGCCGATACCACTGAAGCTGCTGTAGCCGTGGCCTCCGCAGGCACGGCGGCAGACCTCCAGACCTTCAGCGGCGGTAGAACTGGCAAGAGACTTGAGACCGCAGGACGTAGCGTGCATGTCGGCCAAAATGTCGCTGCCGGGCTCCGTCTCTTCTGGGCCAGGAGCCCGGTTTCCAGTGCCGTTCTTGGGAGCATTGATCTTGTCTTGACTCTCCTGGTAGAGTCTCATCATGCCCTGACCAGTGAAGTGCAGGGCGAACGTCGCAGCAAGGAGGGTAAGCAGACGAATCTGCACCATAGTGTAGTTCAACACCTGAGTCTCGCCCCGGCGATCCTTGGCGTCGTTGTCCTGGAACTGTCTCCGGACAGCACAATACCTGATGGCGATGGTAACACCGCGAGCCAGGACACCACCGGCTTGCATGACGATATTGCTACGGACCCAAGTCAACGTTCCGTAGACCAACGCGGGCTTTTCGGGGCGAATGTATTTGTTGGTCTTGGGATCCACGCAGGAGTATCTGGCAAGCATGTTCTTGTGCGGGACCTTGACCTTGTTGAAGAGGAGGAATCCATTGTCCATGGTGCTGCAGATAATGTCAGCCAAAACCCGCAGAGCATTGCAAAGTACTCACTTGTAACCAAACTTTGGACCAATGTCGCCAATGTGGATGTTCGGCAGCGGCTTATGCGTCTTCGGGTCCCTGACGGGAACCATGAACGGGTGAGGACCGTACGGCTTGCCTGCAATCACGAGCTGGGCCATGACGACAGCCCAGTTTGCAGTGCGTCCAAGAGATCCTATCCACCATTTCGCCGATGTCAAGTGTGGGGAGTGTATGGTAAAGGTCTGGTCTTCGGGATTCCAGGTCGCAGTCGTCTCGAGGCCTCGAACGTTGGAGCCGTGGCCCAGCTCTGTCTGGGCATAGCATCCCATGTACTCATAGTTGGCGGCCTTTTCGTAGAAGAGTTCTCGTTGCTCGGGCGTGGTTTGGTTCTTGAGGGTGACCTGGAGGCAGGTCAGCGTGGATAGACTCGAACGGAGGGGTTGTACGCACCAGAAACATGCTCTCGTGCAGAGCGTACGGGGTGGGCTCGCTAATGAGATCATTGGCCACGCGAGAGTCGTCGTCTGTGAAACCGTGTTTCACGGCAAGTTGACGCAGACGCTTTGCTCTAGCGAGGGCGATCTCGAAACGGTCGACACGGCCATGGTAGTAGTTGGGAGTCTTGTCAAACACCTTTTCCTGCTTGAGAATCTTCAAGACACGCTTCTTGCGCTCAATCAAGTCGTTGCCAAAGAGGTACTGGGTGAGCTTCTCCACAGGGATGTTGCTCTGAGCTCTTTCTTGGGCGAGGAGCTCGTGGCCTTGCGGACCAGAGGGCTTGAGAGCCTTTACCCAGTCCGGATTCGAAGCCATGTCTTTGATACGGGGCGATGAAAGGGGGACGCAGGAGAATTGCGGCGTGAATGGAGCATGGTGTCTGTTCAAAGCTAAAGTACGTTCGGCCCTACAGCGCCGAATCTGGACATGCCGAGGTTCGATAGTGATAAGCGAGGCAACTGATTAGGCACCCGGTCCGCCGCGGCCATGACAAGACCTCTAAAGTCCCCTTTGCAACGCTCGCCGCGAGAAGGAGAAAAAGTCATGACCTTGTGATTCTGCTTAGCGTCGGGAGGCTCGAGCAGTAGTGCATCTTCTGACCGTTGCAGCAGACGGCCGGAGGATGGCAAACGCCGCGTGCTCTTGGTCGGGCTTGGAGGATGCCGGCATCGGTGGAGCGTGCGCCTCGCAACCGGCCGAGAGCCTCCCTCTGTGGCGCAGTACTCCAACGTCCTCCATTGTCGAGCGGAAACCCCACGGCTTGGGCTACGTGCCAACATGCGGCTTTCGGTAATCTTCATGTTGGAGATCCTGCAACTTCCTCTGAAATCCCTATGCCGCGGCTATTCGGACGACCAGCCATGACATTCTGCTCGAATCCTTTGTCATCCACGGGACCACGCCGCTCGCAATCAATCCAACGACCTGCGACAAACCGTACACCGGCCAGTCATTTAGAGAAGAGGACGTTCTGGTCCCATCCGCCAGCTTCACCCTCTGAAAGCAAGGGGTGTTGTTGTTGAAAGACTTTGCACATGCTGAGCGCCCACGCGATCCTCATGCGACCCCTCCTTGCTGTTCAGCCTCCCTGTCTGATATCGTCTTTTGGCATCGATTTCTTTGTACCTCCGATGGGCGACTTTCCAAGGGCATTCCACCGCAGCCCACGTCTATTGGGTCAGAAGGACACTGGCGAAGATTCTGCCGAAGCAGCTGTTTTGATTTCGCTCTGCGTAATTAGCGAAGAGTGCCAAAATTTCCAGTCTACTGGGGCCTATGCCTGTGGCAAAGACCGTCCGCAATCCCGACATGGATGATGGAGACTCGCAAACGGTCATGGTTTGTCGCCAACTGAACGAGCTCCGTGTAAGTGGCGGCACTGGGAGGCTTGCCATCATGAGAAAGGCTCAAGGTTTTGGAAAGCTCGCCCGGCAGGAGCCATGTTCCCGCATGAATTGTGAGCTGAAAGGTGGGGTTCCCATGGAAATGTCGCACTTGATTCTGCACAGGCTGGGTAAATTTCTGGTGTCAAGAAGCGTCCAGCCGCCAAATCAGAGGTCGTGAAAAGACAGCAAGCCAGGCGATCACTACCCTTCCGTGTATCCAACTTCGGTAGCGAGTCTGGACTTCTTGGCCTGCATGTCCCCTGGCTGGACTTCCCATTCTTCTCGGACACTCTCTGGTCACCTCTACATCGCCATCGCCGAGCATTTCTTCTCCCATCGACAATGCAGCTTTGGTGTCTCAGCAAAACAACTTTGCTCGTGAGGTCGCAAATTTGGACTGGGAAATCAATGTGCCATCGTTGCCCGCCACCCAGTGACAGCGCAGAATAGTAATGATCTCCTGAAGTTCAACGTCTACGAGAACACGCCGAGGATTCGAATTGTCGCGGCTTGAACAAGCCTCAAAGATGGAGTGTTCTCTACTCCCCTCCTCTGGTTTCCCACTACCGAGGATGCTTTTTGAGATTTTTCTTTTTGGCGATTTCTTCTTCTGTCATTCATTCTTGTTGGTCTCTTGGCACCTCGACGAAGGGCTCGAAGCTATCTTTGGTACCGCCAAGGTGTTGCAATCACTGGCGAAGCATTCCATCCAACGACACACAATGTTGGCTGGGTTATAACTATGGCTTCAAGCTCCGTTGCCTGGTCATCATCAGCAGTTGCTAGAGTGACTTCCCATTCTCACTCAGCAACGGTGGAAACGGCCCTCGCCCGGAACTTGTTCAAGGCAACGGCAAGATGCTGTTTCACTCTCTTTTTGCGGCTGTTTGTGTCGCCGCACCCGTCGCCCGAGCCGGCCTGTTGCCCAAGCAATTCGTGGCTGGTCGACATGAAGCCGAGTCAGCAGGCAAAGCCGACTCGCCAGAATCTCAAATCGACCAGGCGCTCAGTGTCAGTGCAGCCAATCAGCTTCTTCGTACCCATACTGACGACATGAACAGCTGTTCGACACTGTTTGTGAAACCTCTACAAACGAATCTTGCGTTAAAGACTTGTAAGGAGTTCGAAAATGGGAACGGAAGTCTTGAGACTGACAGCAAGATTAGCGCATACGGCTTCCAGTGCGTGAAGACTGAGGCTTGTGGCATCAAGGCCACCGCCTTGGAAGACTGCCTGGCATCCGAGGATGCCGATTGCGACGATGCCCAGTCTGCATACGACTTTTGCTACACCTCCACGTAGGTGTCACAAAAAGCCATTTCCAGCGAAAACTTCCTAACAGTCGACAGATTGAACGTCTTCCGGTCCTGTCTTTCTGACCTCGATGATGCCTCTGATGCTTCCGCGGCGACGAGCTGCGCTGCTGGTCTTCTCGACGTCTCTGGCTGCGGCGATGTCGACACCGTTGAGCTCAAGAAACGACAAGGAATTAGCGTCGGGCAGGTAACAATCCCTCTTGGCCCGCAGAGCACTACGAGATCTCCAGCCCTTCAAGCGACTGCTTCGGTCGGCGTGTCTGTTGGCATCGGTGCCAGTATTTCCGTCGCGTCGTTCACGCCTTCATCGCTGTCATTCCCCTCCGCCTCTTCGTTCAACCTGATTCCATCGTCGAGCGCACCGGCTCAAGGTTCGTCAGCGGGAGGCTCCAACTCGGCGCCCTCGAGCGGTTCTGGAGCCGCATCGGCATCCGGGACCCGGGCAGCATCAGGGTCACAAGGGACCTCCGCTCCGGCGGTCTCTTCCCTGGGCTTGCCGGGGTTTTCATTGACTGCGGTAACATTGCCATCGGCTTTGTCGTTGCCCTCGGTGGCAATTTCGCTGCCATCCTCAGCGCCCAGTCTCTCTATCCCGAGTTTAGCTGTGTCCATACCGAGCCTCTCTGCCCCAAGCGTCTCGGCTCCTTCTTTGGGGAGTCTCACTTTGCCGTCTCTTTCGGCGCCGTCTCTCTCCAGGCCAAGTCTCTCGGTACCGTCTCTCTCGGTCCCATCTTTCTCGGTCCCATCTCTCTCTGTGCCGTCTCTCTCGGTCCCATCTCTCTCGGTCCCATCTCTCTCGGTCCCATCTCTCTCGGTCCCATCTCTCTCGGTCCCATCTCTCTCGGTGCCTTCTCTCTCGGTGCCGTCTCTCTCGATTCCGTCTCTCTCGATTCCGTCTCTCTCGATCCCCAGCTTGGAGATTCCTAGTTTGTCCGCCCCAAGCTTGTCGATTCCAAACATCACGGTTCCGTCTCTCTCGGCGCCGTCTCTGTCGATTCCATCTCTCTCGGTCCCCAGCTTGGAAATCCCTAGTTTGTCTGCCCCGAGTTTGTCGATTCTCAGTATCACAGTGCCGTCTCTTTCGGTGCCATCTCTCTCAGTGCCGTCTGTCTCGATCTCCAGCTTGGAGGTTCCTACTTTGTCTGCCCCAAGCTTGTCGATTCCCAGCATCACGGTGCCATCTCTCTCGGTCCCCAGCTTGTCGATTCCTAGTCTCTCGGTGCCTTCTCTCTCGATCCCTAGTTTGGAGGTGCCCAGTATCCCGGCTCCGTCTATCTCGGTCCCTAGCTTGGAAGTCCCCAGCATCACTCTTCCATCTCTCTCGGTGCCTAGCCTGGAGGTCCCTAGTTTGACACTCCCAAGCTTGACAGTCCCCAGCTTGTCAATTCCTAGCCTGTCGGTCCCGACCTTGGAAATCCCCAGCATTTCGGCACCAAGTTTGTCGATTCCCAGCTTGGAGGTCCCCAGCCTCTCAGTCCCGTCGATTGCTGTTTCTGTACCGAGTCTCTCCATCCCTGGCATCAGCCTCCCTTCAGGGGGCGTATCGGCACCTTCAAATGGACTCCCCACTGGACTTCCCCTGCCATCCGGGCTTCCTCTGCCGTCTCTTCCTCTGCCGTCGCTTTCTTTGCCGTCGGCAGGGCTTCCGACGAGCGGGCTTGCTCTTCCCTCTGGGCTTCCATCACTGTCCATCCCTGGCGTGTCTGTCTCGCTCACTGTTCCACTGCTTCCGTCGTCGACTTCTCCACCGTACTCATGCCCTTCTGACAACAACCGGCTCATTGACGTTGGCGGCCTCCAGTTCCAAATCAAGTGTGGCATAAGGATCGCGCTCAACCTCGCTCTGCCAAATCTCTTCAGCAGCGAAAACAACATTGGACTCTGCTTGAACACCTGCGTTCTCCTGGGATTCCCCGGTGCAAATATCAACCTGAATCTCAGTCCTATTGGCAACTGCCAGTGTTATACCCAGACCAACTCGACGATCGATGACCCGGCGAGCATTGCTGCGATCTTGGCTCCTGGCCAAAACCCGCTCTCGCTCTCGCTTGACCTTGGTCTCCCGACCCGGCTGCCCACTGGTAGCGATGGCGCTGCATCTTCGGGTGGAATTCCCGGATTCCCGTCTCTTTCCATACCCACCGATTTGGGCCTTACAATCCCGTCGCTGAGTATCCCGACCGAATATCCCAGCCTGTCGCTGCCCTCGCTGAGCATCCCCACTGATCTGCCATCACTCAGCTTGAGCCTGCCGTCGCTCAGTATCCCCACTGATTTGCCGTCGCTCAGTCTCAGCCTGCCATCGCTCAGCATTCCCACTGATTTTCCATCACTCAGCTTGAGCCTGCCATCGCTCAGTATCCCCACTGATTTGCCGTCACTCAGTCTGAGTCTGCCGTCGCTCAGCATTCCAACCGATTTCCCGTCGCTCAGTCTCAGCCTGCCATCGCGGAGCATACCCACTGATGTGCCCTCTTTGAGCTTGCCGTCACTCAGCATTCCCACGTCACTGGGCTTGAGCTTGCCCACAGATTTGGGCTTGACGCTGCCGTCGCTGAGCATCCCCACCGATGTACCGTCGCTTGGTCTCACTCTGCCGTCGCTGAGTATCCCTACTGATGTGCCGTCGCTTGGTTTGACTCTGCCTTCGCTCAGTGTTCCCACGGACTTGAGTGTTAGCATTCCGAGTTTGAGCATCCCGAGTCTCAGCATCCCTACAGACTTAAGCTTGAGCATTAGTATCCCGAGCCTCAGCCTCCCGACAGACTTGAGCATCAGCATCCCGAGTCTCAGCATCCCCACGGACTTGAGCATCAGCATCCCGAGCCTCAGTCTTCCTACGGATTTGAGTGTCAGCATCCCGAGCTTGAGCATCCCAAGTCTGAGTATCCCGAGCCTCAGCATCCCAAGCCTCAGCCTTCCCACAGATCTCAGCATCCCGAGTCTGAGTCTGCCCACGGATCTCAGCATTAGCATCCCAAGTCTCAGCATCCCGAGCCTCAGTGTTCCCACAGATCTCGGCATTAGTGTCCCGACTGATTTGGGCTTGACGTTCCCTTCTCTCAGTATTCCCACTGATTTGCCATCACTCAGCCTGAGCCTGCCATCACTCAGTATCCCCACTGACCTTGGCGTGAGCCTGCCGTCGCTCACTCTTCCCACTGACCTTGGATTGACGTTGCCTTCGGCCAGCGGCGTGCCCACTGCGCCACCTTCTCTTGGCCTGAGTCTGCCGTCGCTTAGTATCCCTACTGATCTCGGGCTGTCTTTTCCATCTCTCAGTGTTCCCACTGACCTGGGTCTGACTTTCCCCTCGCTTTCGCTGTCTATCCCCACGGAGACACCGTCGCTCGGCCTCAGCTTTCCATCTCTCAGCATTCCCACTGACCTGGGTGTGACGCTTCCCTCGCTTTCGCTGAGCATCCCCACGGATCTTGGCTTGACGCTGCCATCTCTTAGCGTTCCCACTGACTTGGGTTTGACTCTTCCCTCGGTCTCGCTGAGCATCCCCACGGATCTTGGCTTGACGCTGCCATCTCTCAGCATCCCCACCGACTTGGGTGTGACGCTTCCATCGCTCTCGCTCAGCGTCCCCACGGATCTTGGCTTGACGTTGCCTTCCCTGAGTGTTCCCACAGACCTTGGACTCACGCTGCCGTCACTTAGCGTTCCAACCGATTTGGGCCTTACCCTGCCGTCATTCTCTCTGCCTACAGATCTTGGCATCACGGTGCCATCGCTGAGTCTTCCAACAGATTTGGGTCTTACGCTGCCCTCAGTCAGTGCTCCCACGGACTTGAGCTTGTCGCTTCCTTCTCTCAGCATCCCGACTGATCTTGGCCTAACCCTGCCCTCGTTGAGTCTTCCAACAGACTTCCCGTCGCTGAGCCTGCCCACGGATCTCGGCCTTACGCTGCCGTCAATCAGTTTGCCCACAAATTTCCCTTCGCTCAGCCTGCCTACGGATCTTGGCCTTACTCTGCCGACGGACCTGGGATTGACTCTGCCATCAATCAGCCTGCCCACGGATTTCCCCTCGCTCAGCATTCCTACCGACCTTGGACTTACTTTGCCCACAGACCTGGGCCTGACTCTGCCTTCGCTCAGCTTGCCCACAGATTTGGGACTTACTCTTCCCTCGCTGAGTCTCCCTACTGACCTTGGTCTCACGCTCCCGACAGATCTTGGCTTGACGCTGCCAACGAACTTGCCGTCGCTCAGCCTTCCTACAGATTTGGGTTTGACGCTTCCCTCGCTCAGTCTCCCAACAGACTTGGGACTGACGCTGCCAACGGACCTGGGACTGACACTGCCGACGAATTTGCCTTCACTCAGCTTGCCGACGGACCTTGGTTTGACTCTTCCCTCTCTCAGTCTTCCCACCGACCTCGGCTTGACGCTTCCCACGAACTTACCCTCGGTGAGCCTGCCTACAGACCTGGGTCTCACTCTTCCCTCGCTCAGTCTTCCGACGGGCTTGGGCTTGACCCTGCCATCGCTCAGTCTGCCAACTGATTTGGGACTCACCTTGCCATCTCTCAGTCTTCCCACGGACCTTGGCTTGACATTGCCCACAAACCTGCCCTCGCTGAGCTTGCCATCGCTGAGCCTGCCGTCACTGAGCTTGCCCACCGACTTGGGACTCACGTTGCCGTCTCTCAGCCTTCCCACGGACCTCGGCTTGACACTGCCAACAAACCTGCCCTCGCTGAGCCTGCCATCGCTGAGCCTGCCTACTGACTTGGGCCTTACCCTGCCTTCTCTGAGCCTTCCGACAGACCTCGGATTGACATTGCCAACCAACTTGCCCTCCCTGAGCCTGCCCTCGCTGAGTCTGCCCACGGACCTTGGCCTGACGCTCCCAACCAATTTGCCGTCGCTGAGCATTCCGTCGCTGAGCATTCCGTCGCTGAGCCTTCCGTCACTGAGCCTGCCCACGGATCTGGGACTTACCCTGCCTTCTCTCAGTCTCCCTACGGATCTTGGCTTGACACTGCCTACGAATCTGCCTTCTCTCAGTCTTCCAACAGACCTGGGGTTGACGCTGCCAACCAACTTGCCCTCTCTGAGCCTGCCCACGGACCTTGGCCTCACGCTCCCAACGAACTTCCCCTCACTGAGCCTGCCCTCATTGAGCATACCCACTGACCTGGGGCTTACATTGCCGTCTCTCAGTTTTCCCACGGATCTTGGCTTGACGCTGCCAACTGACTTGGGGCTCACACTGCCTTCCATTAGCATCCCCACTGATTTGGGCCTTACCCTGCCCTCACTCAGCCTGCGAACCGATCTCGGCCTTACACTGCCCACGGACCTGGGACTCACGCTGCCCTCGCTTGTTCTTCCGACGGGAAATCCGACCATTACACCTGCGCCGACTGGTCGTCCGCTGTTGACAACGGCAGGATACTTGCCTGGCAGTACTACGTTCATTTTCTTCGCGCAACTCCCGCTCGGCATCGCTCTCAAGAAAAGGCAAATTCCAATTGTTGACCCAGTCCTCAGTCTCGTCGACAACCTGGTCGATGATCTTCTGGATGGCATTCTCCCCCTGATTCTCACGCCCACGAGACTGTTTGGTCCCTTCCCCACCAACATCCAGACCATCACGCAGCCCTTCCCGGGAACCACGACTACAACTTTCACGGTCGTGCCTACGGACACGAACCCTCCGTTTGTCGTCATTGGAACGCCGACTGTCACTGTCACGAGCATCATCACGACTACGGAGGCTGGCAATTCCGGTGCTTCTTCTGGTCTTGGATTGCCATCTGGCCTACCTCTTCCGTCGATCACGCCAGGCATTTCGTTGCCCACTGGCCTCCCAGGGCTGACTTCAGGATTGGGCTCGATTTTACCAACTGGCCTGCTATCTGAGACAACGCCCCTCCTTAGTGGTTTGCCTTCTTTGAGTGGAGTGCTTCCATCGGGAGGAGCATCCTCCAGCGGCTTGTTGCCCCCCATTAGTCTCCCAAGCTCAGGAGTGGTATCGCCGCCACTTTCAAGCCCAGGCGGCCCACTGATTTCCCTCCCAAGCCTTTCGCAGATTTTGTCAATTCCGACCACGCCAATTCTGTCTCTGCCAACAACGCCCATCATCTCGTTGCCGGATCTGTCAGGCATCATCTCGCTTCCGACGATCCCTATCCTGTCGATTCCCACAACACCCATTCTTTCGGTGGATCTCTCTGGAATCATCTCTTTTCCCACCACCCCGATCATATCTCTCCCGACAACGCCCATCATATCTCTTCCAGACCTTTCGGGCATCATCTCCATCCCCACGACTCCCATCATTTCTCTCCCCACGACTCCCATCATCTCCCTGGGTCCCTCAGGCATCTCACTGCCTACGACGCCCATCATCTCGCTCCCAACGACTCCAATCATCTCTTTGCCAGATCTCTCCGGCATTCTTTCGCTTCCAACCACTCCTATTATCTCTCTCCCGACGATTCCGATTATTTCTTTGCCAGACCTGTCTGGTATTCTTTCACTCCCAACGACGCCCATTATTTCACTCCCCATCACGCTGCCAACGCTTTCGCTTCCGAGTATTTCTCTGCCAATCTCGCTCCCCAGCATCTCGCTGCCGATTTCTCTCCCGAGCATTTCTCTTCCAAACATATCCGCAGGAGTCTCTATTGGTCTGTCAATCGGCCCTGGCGGCGAGAACCCGACAACCACGACGGGCACAAACACTGCATCTTTCTCGTTCTCTGGATCTGGATCCGGATCTGTTTTGACGTTTGCTACGCAAACCGCACCGTCTTCTTTCTTGACTCTCCCGTCTGGAGCATCGACTGCTTCGAGCGGAGCGTCTATGCCCCCTGGCGCAAGCACATCAATCTCAGGCACCGGTCCTGCACCGTCCTCGGGTAGTCTTGCGCCTTCTGGTGCCACCACTTCCCCGGGCACTGGACTTAGTGGAACGGTTCCTGGCGCATCTTCGTCTGGAGGTGTGGTGCCTTCAAGCGCGAGAACATCTCCCTCTAGTGGACTGCCCTCAGGATCTACCGGTCCGCCTTTGACATTCTCCCCCGCCTCGACGCTCTTCCCGAGCTCCCTGTTTAGCAGCCAACCAACCACGCTGCTCACCCTGCCCTCAAATTCCGCTTCTGTGAGTGGCAGCGCGTCCATCTCTGGAGGTGTGTCTTCGCTGCCTTCCGGAACGACACCTGGCGTGAGCTCCCCTAGCTTGAGCAT
Source organism: Phyllosticta citrichinensis (assembly GCA_038380885.1). NCBI lineage: Eukaryota > Fungi > Ascomycota > Dothideomycetes > Botryosphaeriales > Phyllostictaceae > Phyllosticta > Phyllosticta citrichinensis. Next base: position 346,839 of record JBBWUH010000001.1, on the reverse strand, counting down.
ACCATCGGGTGTGTCTACTCTGCCCTCCGGGACACCCGGTTCATCAGGCGTGAGCTCGCCGACCCTGACCATTCCAACGGGCGTTTCGACCCTCCCCTCTGGTGGCCCACCCAACACGATTTCGTCGTTGCCCTCCTTGACGTTGACCACGATCACCTCTTCGGGCTCTCTCACGACCATGTTCGTGCCTTCGTCGACGGGCCCGGCGCCTTCTTCGTGCACGCCTGGCTGGAAGCACATCGAGGGCTATGTCTGGGTCCAGCCCGGCCAAGCCGCCCAAGCTGGCCGGAGATGATGAAATGTCTGTCAAATTCACCTGTGGATGTTCACACTTCAAGGCGCGATTTTTTGAGAGCCTAGACTGGGTTGGCGTTTTGAAAGATCGATTGTCTAATTTGTTCAAGTGTTTTCTTTGTTGACACGTCGGATGCGTGCCAGAATGATGACAAGCGAGCGGGCTGCTTTTGGGTTGACGGCTGTACTTCTTGCTCTTGTTTCCTCCTTGTCTTATTGTCTTCTTGCTCCAATGTTTGTGGACCTGTCTTGATGCGGTCGTTGCTAATTTGTTGAAGGCATCAAAAGTCAGAACCACCTGGATGTGGGCTACGGAGTTGTCTCGCGCCTTGTCGATTTCTTTTGTCAAGTCCTTTCTCTCATAGATTTGATCAATTTACTAGCTTCAAAAACATGCATGTTCCTCAGCTTGTGCTCTGGCTGGCCGGAGTTTCACGATTTCTGCTCGCAAAACAATTTCTGTCAGTCGCAGCTTCTGGCGTAAGGCGACATTCGAAAGTGGCGGTTAAGTTGCCCCTAAACATTTCAGATGTCAACAAGAGAGGCAATGAAGGCTGCCTGATCCAACTCGCCTTTCAATTTCCTGCGACTCGGACACTTCCCGCAGCTGCATACCACAAGCTGCCGGAGCAATGGGATGGTGGGAGATTACGGATGTCATTGCTCCAAAGCTGTCAAGCGGAAGGTCCGAGAGGTGTCTCACGCTCTTTCCTTGCCTGGAGAAGCTTGACGTCTTCGACAACCACAATCCACTCCCTCACCTCTTCAATAACATCCACACTCTCATAAATTACTCGCTTCAGCATCATCAACGCTTTCAACATCTCACTCGCAACACAATCCCAAGCAATCAGCATGTCGACTGATCCAACACCATTCTTTCCACTGTTGCGCCTTGCCAACGAACTCATAGACCAGATCCTCGAGGAAGTGGACGATACGCAGACGCTCCGGAACGTCGCACTCACTTGTTTCCATCTCAACGATATCGTTGAGAAGTACCTCTATCGGAAAATTAGCATCACAGATATTTGGGGTCACAGGAGTTTCCTTTATGCACTCGAGAAAAAGCCCGATCGAGCGAAACAAGTCCACGAGCTTCGGATCCGCCGTCGCGGCCTGCGCAATGCTTACCCTCGACCAAGCAAATTTTGTTCCATAGAACTTCCCTTTCATTTACAGGTGTTACATGCCATGACAAACCTCAAACGTCTGTACATAAAGTCCTTCAAGATGTTTCCATCGGAGATACATAGCATCTTTACCCGCGCTGCCCAAGGGGAAATCCTCTGCTCTCTCGAAGTTTGTACGTTGCGTCCAGATCTACTTGAAGAGATTGTGTGCTGACCCAATCAACTCAACAGGTGAACTCCACCTCGATACAAGGGAGACGGAATGCGTAATGGACAAGGCGGAAAGAGGGGGGCTTAATGGCTGGATAGCAGCCGCCCATTACTTTTACCCTGTTTTCCGACACCCCAATCTGAAGCATCTCATACTCAACAACGTCATCGGACATCCAGGCCGAAGAGCTGCAGCAAAACCACCCACCCCACTGGAAAGACTTGAGATTTTGGATTCTGAATTGAGCAATCGGGGCATCAAAGATGCCTTGACCCACTCTTCCTCGCTCAAGGAACTCATTGTCTGCCCGTACTTGCCCTTCGGGTACCCTTTACTCGGTGGAACTGATTACGGGGCTGAGGCATTCGCCGCTGTGAAGAACTCCCCAATGAATCTAATCATGTGCTTGGGAGCACGCGTTAGGGCAGCCAGGCCACTGGAGCTGCATACTATGGCCGCACTTCGCTATTTAGCTGTCGAGAACAAGTGCCTATTCGGATACACATTATCAGAACACGAGGGTCTGAAGACCATCACTGTCGAGCAGCTGAAGGCAATCTTCCCACCACAACTAGAAATATGGAAGGTGGATTGCAAAGCGGACGTGATGGACACGATTTCCCACGCTCTGGTCCACAGGGAGGCCGTCTTTCCAAAGCTTCGACAGATTGTGCTTTGCGAGCACACGAGGTACGACATGGATCCAAAAGACGAAGAAAAGTTTGCCTTAGCTGGCATTACGTTGAATTTCGACTGTTTGGTACACCCGAAGGACCATCGTGGCCTCTAGGGCTTATAATATGTCCACGGAGAATATTTGAATTCCAATATGGAACATTGACTGGTTCTGGCCTTATTCAGTCTGAGTCGTTGCAACTGGGCACAGGATTCCAGCAAATTGAGAATGAGAAAAGAAAGAAACGGGAACTCGAAGAAAGGACTATTCTGCAGGAAACAAACGGCTGATTGCTCTCGTCTCGACGGCTCAAGCGATGGAAACTCGAAAAGACAGCGCAGAGTTTGCTGCTCAAAGATAGATTACAGGACCAAGAGGGGTAGGAAAATTCATATCAACGGTGCAGACAGAACCATCTTCGGAGCAATAGTGCAAGGCTATGCATTTGTCGCTTATGGTGCGAGTGTTGACAAGGAGACATCCCGGAATAATTCAGAAGCCAACACCGAGAATGAATGAGATCCTCAGCAAAAATCCAAACCACGTCGTAAACTGGTTGCCCCAATCCTCCCACCGCGTCCACATCCTCGGATCCCACAACGCGGACGGTTGACCGGAGGCATCGGTGACAAGCTTCAAAGACCACAAATGACCCATGTCGCACAGCAAGATTCCAGCGACCACCAGGCGCCAGATGTCGCGGCGCTCGGATCCGACGTACCGCAAGACAACAAACTCGATGAAGGCGAAGTAGACGTAGAGAGAGGCCACTTCCCACATGAGAAGCTTTTCGATTGGCGTTTGTTGCAGCGTCTGCGGATGCAAAGGCGGAGGCGTGATTATTTGCAGCGCATCCGTCGGCGTGAAGATGTACAGGTAGGCCCCGATTACCGCGAAGATGGGCTCCAGCCAGAGCATGTAGATGCGGTAGACGAGCGGGACTGACGCTGCTTGTTTTTCCGGCGCCATTTTGGTCGGCTGGTCGGGTTCAAGGCAGTGGCGGAAGAGCCTTGGCATGTGTTCGAGCTTGAGAATCGTGGATGCTGGAGTTGTTGTTGGAAGAGTGTTGTATTGTGGTTGACTGAGCTCCGCGGAACACGCCGGAGGAGAGGTTTGCCACGTAAATACTACATGCGGCTTCCCTGTCGACTCAGCCAAGCTCGCTCGCAGCAGCTGAGTCGATGATCCGCTTACTCTACTGCAACATCTCAGCTCGTCGAGTGGTACAAGTGCTGACCGAGGTCGCAACAAAAGCTTCTCGGTCCATTCTTCAGCTATTCGTTGGCGCACCCACTGCCCAATCGTACCTATAGCCTCTGACCCGGAAATCTTGGAGCAAGTCAAGAATGTGCCGACGACATGGATCACTCATTGCCGAACCCTTTGGTAGCCGTCCGACTGCGACCAAGTGGATTGCCTTGACGAGCCCTGCTCTTGCAACAGCGTGAGCTCGCTGTAAGAGCGCCGTTGCGTCGACACCCTCCAAGACCGCAGGTCGTCTTCCGTCTCGTTCACCTTTTTCAGAACGCGATGCCGCGCTGCCAATTCGCTGGATCCTTGCTGGCGCATGACGAGCTTGCCGACGCGCTTGCTTTCCGTTCCCGAAATGCTCGACGCCGTTCTGATGCCCGCAGCCCCGTTGCTGCGCAGAACAGAGCCTGCGTCGGTCAAGAGTGACACGGCTGCAAAATCTATCACGGCCGGTTGTTCGCATTGCCATTGCATCGCGAAGAGTATGGTGCCTGCAACCAGGATGAGCAAGTGCAAGATGATCCATGTCTGGATTCTCCCAGTATCTACGACGGCTTCCATTTCTGGGTAGGGTAGGCTGATGTTGCTTGTGGAACCTCCGGTAGCCAAGCGGTCCACGAGGTCGTTCCAGGACGCTTGGTACGCTGCGGAAAACGAACCCGCGAGAAATCCTTCCAAGTTCTCCCACGTCGGTGCGTACGTCGCATTGGCAGTGACAATCGCCAACATGGTCTCGGGTAACATGCCCAACACGATGTCGAGAAGGGAGTCTTCCTGCAGAGCAAAGTCTCCCGGCGCATCGCCTGGCCTTTCAACGACACCTGGTGCGACGACCTGGCAGTTGGAGCATTCCAAGGAACCCGCTGTGACCTCAACTCGAGCGAAAAGGTAGCAGTTGTTCGGGTCGTTGGAAGCATCCAAATACTGTTTCATCAAAGGGAGAGGGCCAAAAGCTGGGCTGGTGTTTGCGCAAACCCCATCGGACGCCTGGCTCGCAACCACTGCTATCGTGTAGCCTTCGTCCAAAATTGTCGCGTTCGGCCAAGTCGACAGCCAAGTGGATGATGGAGCGTTTCGCAGTATCGCAGCGTTTCCGATGAGTGATTTCGCCAGGGGATTGGCGCTTGAGCTCACGTTGAAAAGTCCGTTGTCCATGTCCAAGTAAGGCGTGAAAGAGTCTTGATAGTCGATCCATGTCAAGTTCGTCATGTGGAAGAAGGGAAAGACGGCTTTGCCCACTTTGGTTTCTCGGGGGAGAGCTTGGTATTCCCCGGAAGCATTCACTTTGCCGTGTTCTTTCATCGCGCTTATCCATCTCCGACTGGGGACGTCGTTCCCTCCTCTTACCGAGTAGAAGTCGCCTGCAAAACCATGAAGGACAGCCAGACCGGAGGCTCGATATTTGGAGAATCCACGGACATCTGAAGAATTCCGAAATTGGTTGAACTTGAGGCCTTCGTCGGCGGTGTTGACAGTGACGTTGAAGTCTGCGGGATCGAAAAGAGTCTTTGGTCTCCAGCTGATTGCGCCTTGAGCTACCGGAGCGCTAAGCTGGGCGGGTATGAAGAGGAGGAGAAGCAAAGTCGCCCCCAGCGAGTAGAGGCCGAATCCAGCGGGTCCCTGCTCGTAGCAGAAGAGTCTTTCGATTTGACGAAGCGTGATCCCACACTTCTCCAACAAGATGAAGACGCACCGCTGGGCTGCTGTCGCGTTGCAGACGTTTGTGGTGAACCGAGCCACCACGAGAGCGGCAGCGATGAGCGTTGTGACATCTGATTGGCGAAGTTTTCCATAGTAGATGTTGTGCGCTATGGACAAACCCGGGGAATCCAACGGGAAAGATTTGCCGTTGAGCTGGAATACCGCCAGTAGGCCGAATGTAATGACGACAATAATATGAAGGGCGAAAAAGTACCACGCGCGCACGCAGCGAAAGAAATCCCGATTTACGGGTTGGTCGCTCGACGTTCGGGGTTCAACGTGGGTGTTGCTTGATTCTAGCAGCTGGAGTTTCTGCATTCTTTCGGCTTTGGCAGAAGCCACTGCCACCTGGGAGAGCTGGAGTCATATTCATTTTGCGCGCTGCTTACGCTCCGGTCGCTGGTAACCAGGAGTGATGATGGTGGCGCCGCAGCTCAGCGAGTGGCGGAGCCGGACCAAGCCCGTGCAAATCATCTTACCTGCATCAAGAAGAACAGAATCACGACCAAGCAGAGTCAACGTCATGTTGACAAGAAAAGCTCCAGCTAGCTTGGATTGCGGGGCCGGAGCCCGCTTACTAGAACCGCATGGCGAAGCCGGTACACAGCGAGTCTTTTCGCCAACCAACGGTCAAGAATATTGTTTTAGCAACGCGAACACAACGGCCGCAGATAGCAAGGTAAGATTGACGCATGCGAGGTGTAGATGTTGCCATTGACAAAAAATAGCCCCCATCGAGTTTGCGCTCCAAGACCGTCAGCGCAATACGCGTCCACGTCCCCTCTTGCTGTGGCGGACCCTCTGTTTGTGCCAAAGGCCTCGCGTTCGAAGTTGCGGACAAGAGACCGACGCCTGCTCGGCGCTGTTGGGAGGAACTCTGCTGTTTCCACCCACGTGGCGCGTTTGGGGACTGGCCGGAATTCCTGGGCAGCGCGCGATCGCTCCATTCAGGACGAGGCTGTTGAATCCGAAGGCCCAGCTGAGATCAACTGCACGTTAGCAACGCTGGCAGTTTGAGAGGGCAATTTTCGCTTGTTACCCAGGTGCGTCTCGCCAAAGCCAGGCGCACCATGATGGTTCCAGCAAACGCCTAGGAATTTTCCAGTCCATCTTCGCGCCATCTCGAAGCAGTCAAGCTTTTGCGCTGTTTGGCGCAGAGTCTGGGCCTCCGGCTGGACTGGGGCGATGCACGTGAAAGCGCCAACTGCCGTGCGTGATCTTTCTGGAAGCTGTCAGGCCCAAACAATTGATGGCGGGGGCGACACAAGCTCCGGTCTCAGGTTGGATTGTAGGTGAGTGCACATGATGAATCGAAGGCAATGGCAGGCATTGTTAGACGCGCTGTGGCGAAACTCCCCGCGGAATCGTTGACGAATGACCGGTCCAAACTGGCAATCAAACAGGTGTCTGCCAACGGCTTCGTGAGCGAGCGAAGGTGGGAAACCGTCTTTTGTGTTGTGTTGCTCGTTGGCGAGGCGGGTTTGCTCTGGAAGAGAGGAGAGGGTCCATCCAGTTGTTGTTGTCCCCAGAGGGCACCAAGGCCCAAATTCGCCTAGCGCCGTCGGCCGGGCCCACAACGTTGCCCGTAACCTTGAGTCTATCCACACCCTTCCTCGTCCACATCTTCATCCTCACTTCTTCAAAAATCAAGCACCGAGAGTCTGTTCAACGGTGCCGAGCGCAATGCCGACAGTTCATCTTGTCGTGGTCACCACGTTCCGGTCATCTCGGCAATCAGACTACCGGCGACGCCTGTCTGCTATTTCATGTCGACAGCCGGCAAGGACGCATTCAGTCTATCCAAGTCGGTACAAGCGCTGAGATGATGCGATGAGAAAGCTGGGCCGTGGACAAACCCAAAATCAACGCGGATTTTCGTGTCCGACGTGAGCGTCCTCTGGGTCAGAAAGCCGGCGGGTCAGGAGGTTGGGGCTACAGGTTGAAGCGGTCCCAAATTCGGGAGAGGTAGATGTACACACCTGTCTGAGACAAGAACATTGACTTGCGACACAGCTCGCCATGATCACGCTTCATTGCCACGTTGTCGACTTTGATAGCAAAAGTGGCACTGCACAAAGTCTCGAATCTGACCGAAAGCTGCATGAAACTGCATCAACTTTGCTCTTGCGTTCGCAAGAAATTCTGCGAGCCATAGAGTGGGATACTGGAAAATCCCAGAGGCTCCTTCGAATTGAGCACGCGCTCACCCTCACCGCATTTTGGCTGCTGCGGCGCCGTTGACAGCGGCTCAATCTTCGTCGCTGCGGCTCATGCAGACCGGCCGTCTGCGACGCCCTAGTGCGCTCAATCGACATTTTGAATTCCTGAGAAACTGACTCTGCTCCGGATTGGGCGACTCCGCTCATGCGTGGACACGGTCAACGTCTGATGTCGGGGACGCTCCTCAATCTGCAGCACTTGGCATCGTTCCCAGCCAACCTTCATTGGCTCGACATTGAAGCGATGGACAGACCTAGATCCATTTGCGCTGGCGTATTTTTCGGGCAAGGAAGAGCTACTGCGGGTGTTAAGTTTCATCACCGTAGGTGGCAGGTTTGATTTTGCCCCACGAATTTGCGTCACTCATTGAAAGGACCATCTGAGAAGGTTTTCATCGCAACGAAATGGAACTAGGACCACCAGCGTCCCTTTCTTAACGGCACCTAGCGCCCACATGTGAAGAGCGACCGTTCCATTCGTTTTGCTCCGGACTGATCCCAGTGCAGAGCTGTCTGGTACAACTCCAACTCTTTTTCATCTGAGTGCCTTCGCCGCCGGTGACGAGCATGGCCAGCAAGCAAGCAAAATCTTCAGCGGTGGATGTGGGAGAGCTTGATCGAATCAGGAGACTGACGTCAGTTGAGGAGCTTCAAACTCGACTGACGTCTTGGGATGGCACCGCGGACCGCATGGCGGATCCCAACTACCCAGAACCTGACGACGAAAAAGCGATAGCAGAGGTGGTCGACGAAAAGGGACTGACAGAAACTGGAACCGAAGAGGAGGAAAATTCCCCGTACCCGGAAGTTCGTGCGGCTGTCCCAAATGTCGACGAAGACATGCCTGCAAATACGATTCGCGCGTGGACACTCGGCCTGCTGCTTACTGTTTTTGGAGCCAGCGTAAACACCATCTTCTCTCTCCGTCAACCGGCCATTAGCATCGGAACTATTGTGGCACAGCTCATCTCCTATTTTTTGGGAAATTTGTGGGCGAGGTTTCTTCCGAACAAGCAGCACACGACTTTTGGCATAACGTGGAATCTCAATCCGGGCCCCTTCAACGTCAAGGAGCATTCGATTATCGTCGTCATGGCCGGTGTCTCTTACGGCGTCGCATACGCTACCGACATCATTCTCGCCCAAGTGAGCTTCTACAAGCAAAACTTTGGCATTCTCTTCCAGCTGCTTCTGATCATCACCACTCAAAGCCTTGGGTACGGGATCGCGGGGATGCTGCGCAAGTTCCTCGTGTATCCAGCTGCTATGATTTGGCCCGTCAACCTCGTGGGCGTGAGCTTGATGCACGCCATGCACGAGAAAGAGGTCACGGTCGACCCGACGATTCCAAAAATTTTCGGCGGAGCCATGTCGCGGTATAGGTGGTTTGGCATCATGTTCTTGATATCCTTTGCGTATTACTTCATCCCGGGATTTCTGGCACAATTCCTGAGCATATTCGCCTTCATGACTTGGATCTACCCAAACGATCCCGTGGTCAACCAGATTTTCGGCGGCTCAACAGGGTTGTCTCTGATACCCATCACCTTCGACTGGACACAAATCACGGGTTTCGTTGGCGACCCCCTCATTCCTCCTTGGCATGCTATTGCAAACACCCTCATAGGCGTCGTTGCATTCTACATCTTCGGAGCCCTCGGCCTGCATTACGGAGGTGCTTTCTACGCCAAGTTCCTACCCATGAGCGACTCTTCGACCTACGACAACACTGGCGCGCCGTACAACACCTCTCTAATCGTTACCGACCGACTCACGCTGAATGAAGCCGCATACAAACAGTATTCGCCACTCTTCATCTCCACGACGTTTGCCATCAGCTACGGGCTGTCATTCGCTACGATCGCGTCTCTCGTGGTGTACGTCTTTTTGCATTACCGCAAGCAAATTTGGAAGCAATTCAGGAGTTCTACAATCGAGGAGCCCGATGTCCACGCAAAGATGATGGTGAAGTACAAAGAGGCTCCGCACTGGTGGTACGGCGCGCTCTTTGTCTTCATGATTGGCCTTTCGCTCGTCACGATTCTGGCTTTCCCCACCGAGTTCGCCTGGTGGGCGTTCTTGATCGCCATCGTCCTCTCGACGGCCTTTACTCTCCCAATCGGCATCATCCAGGCCATCACGAACCAGCAGATTGGTCTCAATGTCATCACCGAGTTTTTGATGGGGTACATGCAGCCTGGACGCCCTCTTGCGCTCATGATGTTCAAGACATACGGGTACATCACCATGTCCCAGGCGTTGAGTTTCGTAAGCGATTTGAAATTGTGAGTCTTGGAAGCCCGCGCGTGATATCGCGACAACTACTCACCTCGTCCAATCCAGTGGCCACTATATGAAGATTCCTCCCCGAACCATGTTCACCGCACAAGTCGTAGCCACGACCGTTGCTTGCTTCGTCCAGATCGCCGTCCTGAACTTTGCGCTCAACAACATCAAGGATGTCTGCACTCCGCAACAGCCGCAAAAGTTCTCCTGCCCTGGCGGCAGAGTCTTCTTCTCGGCTTCAATCATTTGGGGACTGCTTGGACCGCAGCGCATCTTCTCCCCAGGTCAAGTTCATAATGCTTTGTTCTGGTTCTTCCCGCTGGGATTCATCCTGCCCATCATCTTCTGGTACGTGGCCAAGAAGTGGCCCAGGTCAGGAGCGCGATATCTGATGGCACCGCTCATCCTCGGGGGTGCCGGACTCATTCCTCCCGCGACGCCGCTCAACTACTTGTCGTGGGGCGCGGTCGGATTCGTCTTCCAGAAGTACATTCGGTCGAGACACTGGAACTGGTGGTCGCGACTCAATTACATGACGGCCATTGGCTTGGACACTGGCCTTGCGATCGCTACGCTCGTCATCTTCTTCGCCTTCACGATGCCAGGAGTGGAAGCGCCGCAGTGGTGGTAAGTTGAACGACTCGAGTCTGAGCGATAGCTGACGTTTTCGCAGGGGCAACACCGTCGTTCAAACGACAATGGACGCTCAGGACACAGCCATACAAGCGCAGGTTGCTCCTGGCCAGCATTTTGGGCCAGACACGTGGTGATCCAAAAACAAGCTCTGCGTTAGAGTTTTTCTTTTCAAGTCTCATCTTTTCGTAATTCTTGACGGACATGTATCTTGCGCCGCGCTTTGAAAGCCGGACTGCTTTGCCCAAAATATCACCATGTTCGAGAACACACGGAGAAGGCTTTCGTTCTTGATTGAAGCCATGCATATCCACAGCAACGTCAATTGTAGTTAGGTAAATTTCACCGACTGTCTGTTTTTGCTCGTTGCGATGCACCACACCTCAATGATCCAGCGTCATTGATGTGAGACAAACCTTTCTTTTTCTAGCGGCCACAGATGCGGTGTTTGCTCATGGCCAGGGAGGAGGCGAGAGTGTCACAGGATGTGTTCCTCTCGCATTGTGGGGTAGGCTGAAAAAGCGAAGCACGGCCACGCGCAGACGACCCGCGTGGCGCTTGTTCCGTTCAGCCTGGCGGACTTGGGAAGAATTGCTTTCGCTGACCCGCCTTGGCAATACTTTGTCCAGTGCAGGCGGCGGACCAGCGGACCGCGTCGTGCGCCGCCCAATTTTCCACGTATCACCGGGGGCCAATGCCGCCCCGCCAAGACCGTGGTAGATTTGGACCTTTACGGCGCCGCATGACACCAGAGTAGATACGGAGAGCTGTTCTTTTGCGCCTGCGTGGAGTTTGTGAAAGTGCACTCACAGAAGTCTGCCGGAGACATCGCAAACCTGTCAGCGTTTGTGGAACTGGAAATTTGTGGAGACTTTCTTCGTTCTAATGCACACTCGGCGAGGTATTATACTACGCCTGCTTACCATGACATGCTACAGACCGACCCCCCCTCCCCCCAACGACACGGCCCGAGCTCATTCGCCAGAGGGTCCAGTGAGGACCGTTCCTAGGGCCGCTGCAGTACCAAAGTTTGGCGAGCCATCTGAGTTCCAGTTGACAATTTGGGCCGACGTGTATCTGTTACCATCACAAGTACCAGCGGAGTTGGATGTCGCATGGTAGACGTTCCAGATCTCCGTTCCATCGGGGCTCGTGAAGAATCTGCTCACTGAATTAGTTTCAAAGCTCACAAATGGAGAAGATGCAGTTATTTTTCTAGCGTGAACAAGACGAGGATTCGTACCCATTGTGACCGGTGCCGTAGTTGCCATTCGCCGAGCTGAAGACTGGACCAGACTTGGCCCAGCTGCTTGCAGACGTAGGGTCTCCACTTCCATCCCACGTCAACAAGCCCAACTGGTAGCTCGCCGTCCAGCAGTAGCTAGCAGAATACGCAATGTAGGTTTTGCCGCCGTGGTACAGCGCCGCGGGTCCTTCGTTGACGGGAGTGTCGACAATTTCCCAGTCCTCAGTAGGCTCAGAGATGACGGTTGTCGCGCCGAGTTCACCGGGCGAAGTGAGCGGCGCAATGCACAAGGACTGCAGGTTATTCGTGCTGAAGCAGGAATACGCAAAGTAGTTTCCAGACGTGAAGCGGACGACAGTGCCGTCAATTCCCCAAGCGTCAGTCAGCTGGGCGAGGTATGAAAAGTCATCATCCCAAGGACTGGCTCCGCCTGTTTTCCGAAGAGGTCAGCGGTTGCGATCAAGCGTTTTGAGCAAGGGGCCTTCTTACCCTGTAGCACATGAGCTCTTTGCAAGTCCAAGTTCTCCGAAGATCCGGCTGTGTAATAGACATACCAGGAGTTGTCGATGTAATGGAGCTCAGGCGCCCAAACGTTGCAGCAGCGGCTGGCCGTGGTATCGGTCCAAACAGTCTTCCTCTCTCCGGTTTTCAGGCCTTCCAGAGTCGTCGCGCGAGTGATTTCGAGGTCAGTCCATGTCGTTGTCATGAGATAGTAGTAGCCGCCAGTCCATGCTATGTGAGGGTCGGATCCATCAGTGTCCCTGAGCGCATTGGAATAGGTCGCGGCGCGAGCGACGGCAGCGAGGGCCAGAAGGCTTTGGCAGATCAGACGAGCAGTCGACCACATTTTGCGTCTGGATATAAATGGATCAAATTGATGACATTTGACAAGGTACAAAAGGAAACACAGCTTTATAGGTCGACAGCGAAGGGGCAAAGAAGTTCCGCACAACCGTGCCCAGGGTAATGCTCCAGAGAACCCACCTGCTTTCCGACTACCAAATGGCCACTACAGTTTCCGCACGTCCGTCGCGTCGCTTCATCGTTCTTGATGATTGGTGCTCGTTCACACAAGCCTCCTTGGGCAACAATTCCGTTTCAGATAGGTGGATACTTCGTTCGCTTCGAATTGGCCGTTTAACGCCTCTGGGTAGGCATGGTGCGCATTCAAGATAGGTGGAAAAGCACCAATCACGAGTTTGGCTGGCAAAAAGCAGGAGGCGGGGGCATTTGTGGCGGCCGACTACCAGTTTTCCCACTGCAAGCCCTTCTGCTTTCGGTCATTGGCTAAAGCCGCTCCATATCGGCAAATATGCGTGTGCAATCGGGGCGGCCCGTACCATAAGGGAACAACTGCTCTCCAACTATCGCTTGGAGACTCGGCCTCGACAACTCCTTTCGGCAGGAGATCGTGTTCGGCAACATGCTGCACTACATCACGGTCAGTCCGCTCTTCGAGCCTGTCACATACCAGAGCCGAGGGTAAAACACGCAGGGCGATTCCCATCTGGGCCTTGCTTGTGCAATCCAAAAGTCACAACCACTCGATAAATAAGCGGCAGCTCCAGCGCGGGCTATGGCGGTCTCCACGATGAAGACACGTACTTGAGGGAAGGCAAGATAGCGGAGCGTTGGCAGTATTCTAAGATTGAGCAAACACTCTGAATGCTGTGTGGTATGGACCTCCCAGGGACAGGGCGTTATGGCACGAGCGGACGATGAGGGCCACTGTGTAATTGTGCGCAATCCATCTTTGCAACATCTTTCGCCCGACTTTGACCCTAGAAGATAGTAAGATCAGCTATCCTCGCCTCTTCGTCTTGCTTCTGATCTGCGAGCGCTGTGTCGCAATATCGAAGGTATCTCGGGCTGGAGTCGTTCGACCGTGCTCACTCGACGAACAACATGGTGCGAGTCTTGCTGCGACGAATGGCGGGCTGCGGCTGCCGGCTGGTTGCAAATGAAAGGGATGGCGAGTGTATTGTTGGTTGCTGCCGATGATGGGTCGCGTGTTTGGAGTGTCGCGTTCGGGAGACAGTGCGTGGGACTTGAAGAGTAGTCAGTACAAATGCTCGTGGGGCGCATCAGGCCTGAGCAAAATATAAACAGGGTGCCGGACGGATGTAGCGCAGTGACTGGCAGAAAAGAATGGTGTCGCGTCAAAAGTCCGCCGGCGCGGGTGGTAAACGATGGCTTGGGGCCCGCCATCCTTCCGCCTCCGCTCCAGTCACCGCCGGCCCGCCGCTGTGGCGGAGCTTCTCCGCTCCGCTCCGCCCTACGCCCGTTGCTCCGCCCCGCCCGCCTTCTGCCCTCTTCGCTTCCCACTAACGGCTCGCTCTACCGTCGCAACACTCAACTCGCACGCGATACAATTGATGAAGTGACTAGCCAGATATCGCTTAAAACTTTTCCTCTAACCTTAGCTGACATTGTGAGATGTCTAGCGCCTAGCACTTTCCTACGGCCTTGCCTAGCTAACCTACTACCCTCTATCTATAATATCATCCTATAATATAAACTGCTATCCCTGCTAATATTATATGTGATAATATCTAGAAGGATAGTATAACCTACTAGGGGCAGTCGAGCGACCCTATCCCTAAGTCCTCGCGAGCATTTAGGAACATATAGGAATCTTTAAGGATAAGGGTAAGGAGAGAATCTACGCGACCGCAGACCGAAGCACTTAGGAGTATCTAATTGCATTTGAGCGTCTACGACTAGTAATAGAGAGCATTCGACTCTAGATGGCTGAGAGTGTCACGACTGTTGCAATCGAGACTCGGGCGCAAATTATGGCTCGCATGCCCGCCGTCGAGTTGGTATTCTATCTAGGTCCATGCCATGCATCGCCATCTCCAATTCTTTCATGCTTTCCTCCACTGCCTCATTTCACGGAAAGTTCGTCGCGCATTTCGGCGACGACATTCTTGATCCTCTCCTCCTTGCTGATCTGATCCACCCTCACCAAGACCTTTTCGAAATCATAGGTGTCCTTAGCGTGAGTCCGGAAGTCTTCGCCGAGGGTCAACACGGTCCCGACGCCGACCAGAGCACGGTACAGCGCCTCGCCCTCGTCGAGCTGGTTGATGATCTCGATCAGATCATACAGAAGCGTCATCGCGCGGTTGACGTCGTTGCTCGGGCTCGTAAGCAACACCGCGAAGTTGATGTAGAGCGTCGTGATGGCCGTGATGAGGTTGCGGTTCGAAGAATGGGTTTTGACGAACGGGCGGATCAGCGGATGCAGTGTGTCGAAGGTGCCATCGACGACGGTGCGCCCTTCCTCTGTCGAAAAGAGGTTGGCAAAGATGCGCACTCCGAGCATGACATTGTTGGGCGGCGATTCGGGGGCGAAGATGCCGGCGTCGCGCAGAATGTCGACGAGCGTCGCATTGCCAGAGGATGTCTGGGTGGCAAGAGCGGGTGTCTTTGCTGCAAATAAGCGAAGCAAGTCAAGTCCAGGGAGACGCTTGTCGAGGGGCCAGGTGGTCGCAATCTTCAAGGCGAGATCGATGCCGGCCGGCGTCACATTTTTGGCACTCGGCGAGTCCAGCTGCTTGCAAACTGTCGAGAGTGTGCCAACGTCGCTGGGATTCATAGAAACATCCTTGCGCCCTTCCGCGAGCAGCTGCTCGTTGATTTCGCCAATCTTCTTTTCAATCACTTTGAGGTTGGCCGAGTCGATTTTGAGGTATTGGGCTTGCGGGAGAATTTTCGGCTTGGAGACGGGTGGAGCTTGCTGTGGCGCTGGCGCATCGACTTCTCCAGGTCGGTATCTCGATTCGGTGCCCCAAGGATCTGAGCCTGGAGCTTGAGTGGCCGGTCCGGAGCTCTGGCCAAGAGTCGCGCCCTGGGTGTTGGTGACGATGAAGTTTGCTACCTGGTCAAGGTACGAGAGGGGCAGCTCGTTGTCCTCGATGAACTTGCGGGCAGCGTCGTACGGGTTTTGAGAGAGGTTGTAAGGAAGCTTCAAGGGGGGCTTTCCGTCTTCGATGTCGACGTCAAAAACGTAGTCAAAGTCTTGGCCGTTGTGAGTTATCTTTTTCCCACTGCTTCCAGCGGCGTCCACGACGGTGCCGACATTGATCCACTGCGCAGCGGCAGTCGACCAGGTGTATGCTGACACATTGCCATTGGCTTCTCGAATCATCTGAACCTGGCCTTCTTTGGTACCGGATTTGGCCGTCAAGAACTCCGGGCCGGGGAGGTTCTCCTTGTTGATGTTGCCGACTTGTTGCTGCGGAATGGCGCTGTCCTTGACGGCATCGTCAAACTCCTTGATACTTGCTGCATCTGCTTGGCGTTCGGGATCCCGGCTGAAGACTCGCACGATGCGGTCACTGGCGCCCGACACAATGTCTCCGTTCACCGCGCACACGGCAACCGACCAGACCGAGATTGCCGGATGTGTAATGGTTTGCACGCACTCGTCTCCCCTCCAAATCCTGATTGTGCGATCTTCCGAACTGCTGACCAGCTCTCCGTTGGGGAGTGCTGCAAGCGAGTAGATGAAGTTTTCGTGGCCGTGCAGTTCCGCCACCTGAGTTCCTTCGATTGTCCAAAGTCGAATGATGCCGTCATTGCCAGCAGAAGCAAACTGCGCTCCGGAGGGATGATTCGCGGGCAGGCGGCATAGCGCACGAACGACATCGGAGGAACCTTGGATGGATCTGAGGAGCTTGCCATCGTGGGTAAAGAAGCGAATCTGCTTGTCGGCGCAGCCTGATGTCATAGTCAGTCATGCTGGTGATACGAATGGGGCGCGGCCCGGGGCGTCCTTACCGGTGATGATTATCTTCGTGTCGTAGGCCAGCACCGCCCACACGCTGCCTTGATGGCCGCGTAAGACGGCCGACGACTCCCAATTGCCCAATGTCCAGACGCGCGCTTCTTGGTCCCAGCTGCCACTGACGATTGTGCGCCCATCTTGGCTCACGTCGAGAGCGCAAACGTTGTGCCCGTGGCCGAGCAGCAGAGCTTCGGCATCATCCTGCAGGGTCCGAGTTGGCTGACGGACGTCGATGATCGAGTCCTTGCCTCCCGAGACAATCAGCCCATCCGGGTATGTGGACGAAGGAGGGACGAAGACGAGGGCGTTGACAAAGGTGGTGCCGCGGGCGACGATGGTGCAGTCAAAGGTGGGCGGGGTGTTGGACGACAGCTTCCACAGGCGCACGGAAGCGTCTCGTGATGCCGAGACGACAAAGGAGGAATGTGGAAAGGCTACGCTCCTGACCTGAGGTTGCACAAATGAAGGTGGTGAGCGAGGCGGGCCCGGGCTTGGACTTGGGCTTGGGGAGCAGACAACTCACATCGTCGTCGTGGCCCCGCAGCTGAGCGGAGAGCTTGAAGTCGCCCATGGGCGGGCCAATGAAGAGGAGATGGGAGGAAAAGCAGACGAGGCCCGGCAGCGAAGGATCGGAGGAGCAGGTGCTGCGTGCGCCAGCCCAGCGGGGTGAGATGGTGAGAGGAAGCTCGAGTGGTGGTGCGCGTGGAGAGTCGATGGTGTGAGGTGTGGCTGCCAATGGTCTGGTCTGATCAGGTCAGGTCACTGACGTACCGGACGGAAGGTGCCGGAGGCGTCACGTCACGTGAGACGGGCGGAGGCGGAGCTGGCGTTGGCGGAGCGGAGGGACCGCTGAGGCCTCAGGCAAACCCGAAAACCGACGGGCCACGACTTGATTGCGTGCGGGTCGGATCCGGCGGCCACGTCTTTCTCCCGCTACATCCGCTCCCCAAGACTCACCACGCCCAAAGCAGCTAATCCCAGCCTCTCCGCGACCGACAAACCGGCTCTCCCGTGCCAGGCCAGCATCTCCCCCGTCTGGGTCCATGTCGTCGTCCACCTCACCACCCGGATACGGCCACACGGGCATGGCAAGCTCCAAGGCTCGGCCGGGCCCTCGCACGCTCGCATGTCCTGCCCACCGCAGCGCACCGCACCGCACCGCACCGCACCCCATGGCCGTGCCGCGTCGCCAGTTTTGTTTCCCATCCGTCTCGCACCCACATCCAGCGAGGGCGAGGGCGAGGGCGAGGGCGAGGGCGAGGGCGAGGGCGAGGACAGGCTCCTCCCGCTCGACAGGGCAAGCCTGACGCGCCTTTGCCGCTCGCCACGCTCGACTCCATTCGCAGCATCTGACAGCTGTCCCTCTGGTCTCGGCCCTGCGCCACTGGCCGCCGCTCACTGCTGCTACGGGCTGGCGCTTGTCCATCGTCTGACCTGGCAGCGCTGGGCTATGTCATTCGCCTTGGACAGGATTGCGCAAGCTCTTTGGTGACTCTTCTCGTCGTCGTCGTCGTCGTCGTCGTCGTCCATGGTCGCAAATTATTTTGCTTGGCCGTTGATTCAGCCCCGTCTGGGGACCGACGCCTGGCTGAGCCACAGCATGGACTTGGAAATTGGCAGCAAATTGGCCATTTTGCATCCAGGACGCATGGCCAAGGGCGCCGTTGCAGGCCCTCCCTGATCCTTTACCCCTCATCCTTGCGCTACTATCGTGCGCCACCATTGGCCTTCGACATGTTCCCGGTCCTGCCAGCGCCTGTGACCCTGTCGATCTCCCCCACGACGCCTGCAGCCAGCTAGCTACTCGAGCCTGCGAGTAGATATATTCCCGCTCCCCCCGCGGCCAGAAATCTCTCGCTATTATCAACTCAGAACACCAACATCTACAGTCTACACTACCAAGACCCTCTTGCTCCCTACATCCCTCCACCACACTATCACAATGGAGGCTGCCAACATTGAACTCCTCGCAGCATTCGCGACGTATGCTCCCCCTCCACCACCATCTCTACCTACGTCACTGACTCTTCCCCCAGTCTCTACGAGAGCGCCAAGTACTCGGATCTCCTGGTCCAATGCGGTGACCGCAGCTTCCCAGTCCACAAGGCCGTCGTCTGCTCGAGATCACACTTCTTCGATGGCGCTTGCAGCCATCCGTGGAAGGAGTCCATCACCGGCATCATCGACCTCAGCGAGGATGACCACGAAGCCGTTGAGCACATGATTCACTGTAAGTTTTCTACGAAACGACTCTTCCACAGCACTCGCTCACGCACAACTTGCAGACTTCTACTACCTCGACTACCTGCGAACTCCGTCATTGGCCAAGCTCTCTCGCCCCGCGTCACCCACCTCGTCGCGGCGCTCGTCTTGCCAGAAGCGCCGTCCATCAGGCCTTGTGTTGGCCCCGGCCCACGCCGAAGATCCTCTGTTGGCTCAAGCGCAAGCACAGGCAATCAGCAGTCCCGAAAACTCGGCTCCTGCTAGTCCCCTTTTGCCCTCCCCGCATTACCGCGCAGACTACTTCTCCCCCGACACCAAGGCGCCACCTACGCCCGATCTCGACCAGACGTTTGACGAAAGCCTCCTAGACTCGTACGAGTCCGACTGCGAGGAAGATGAGTGCGACGCCTTTCTCCAGCCGCCCAATCTCGTCGTCCACGCAAAGGTGTATGCCATAGCTGAAAAGTAAGCCTTTCCCGTCTCGTGATGCTTTTGCACCAATTGCGCTGCGTGCTTTCTCGCGGATTCTGCCTACTGGTTGAACCCCGCCACGCCACACTCTCGCCTCAATCCACTCGACAACACAGAACACCGAGCTGACTTGTCATTAATCAGGTATGGCATCACGGGGCTCAAAGATCTTGCGCGTTCCAAGTTCTCTGCTCAGGCTGAACACTACTGGTCGTCGACCGAGTTTGCCGACTCGATCCCAGAAGTTTACGAGACCACTGTCGACTCGGACCGCGGACTGCGCGACGTTGTCATCCAATCTTTCCGCGAGCACCCCCAGTTGGCACGAAGCAAAGACATGGAGCTCGTCGTAAGAGACACGCCCGGGCTTGCCTGGGAGCTCTTCCGCCTGGGCTGGGGCTTGCCTGTATTCTGAATCTTGTTGTTTCATGAGGTGGATCCTCTGTACGCCTTTTGTACGCTTTCGTGGGGATGATGCTTTTTCCGTTGGACCAAGATGTTAAAAGGAACTTTCATGAGCGACTTGGGGGTGTTGGCCTGAGAAAATGGCGTTCTGCATGCGGTTTGGAGCTGTACTACACTAGGGTAGCGAGGCGTTGGGAGGCATTCTCGCTGGCGTTGTTGCTTTGCACCATCAACACATGAGACCAATCAAGCCGGTCTTCTTCACTCCACATTTTCCACTTGCAGAGAGTGATGCAGCCCTTCCGTTCAACCGGCTAAGCAGCCCACAAGGAGCGCCTGGTCTCTCAATCACACGTCCTCGTATGAGACAGCAGCGCGGTTGGTTCGAGGCTGGGCAAGATCATTGCAGGAGTTTCAGAGCCCCGCACCCACCGCCGGCCTGGCTCGACTCGTCGCCCCGCACGGTGCGCTTTGCTTCGTCGAAAAGGGGGGGGAGCGCACTGCCATGGCTTTTGGTGTATCACGGCGCGCTCAGCGCCACCAACAGGCTGGCAGACGTCTCGCTCGGGCTGCAAGCTTCGTGGCGCATACAAAGAACGTTGGCTCGACTCTGCGCGCAGATTGTTGAGGAACGCAGGCATGGGGGTAGCACAATGCATTACACGAATGTGTGCCGCCGTCGGCGCCGTCCAACCAGTCGAGGCAGGGAAATAAAAAGGAAAAAAAAAGGGGTATGTAGCAGACGAATAATCATGAGGGCCCAACTTGAGACCGCCCATGTACCAGGCAAGCAAAAAGGGTCGAATCACGTCCACCGCACCGAGACAAATATGCTGCTACGGTCACCACGCACCCACCACTACAGTCATACCCAATGTCGCAGTGCAGTCCTGGCCGTTGATTTTAAACATTCGAGTGGGTTCCTCCAGGCTCCTCCACCCTATATTCCTATCCTTTAGGCCTATATATTAATAGATCTTGTATGATTTTCCGTTACAGAGCTCATTGCATAGAATAAACTGTGGGGTGCCGTGAGCGCAGAGAGGGGACGCCTGAAGTTTTGAATGAAAAATCAACGGTCAGGACTGCACTGCGACATTGGGTATGACTGTACGCCAATCCTCCAACAAGACTTTCGTCGCCGTCGCCGCCGCCATACTTGTGAACACCCCCTTGTTGCCAAATTTTTCGACGGCATCAGACTGCGCCCCTCTCTCGGCATGCGGCCAGACTGCCGGACGGCGGCGGTGTGCACCAACGACGAATGAGTGTTTGCATCGCTCGTAGCACATGGCATGTCGAGATTCCGATGGTGGGCAAGCAGCCAGCCAGCCAGCCTTGCGAAAATGTACGCCAGAGAAGAGAAAAGAAAAAGATAACGCTCAACACATGCGCCAACACTCAGGGGAGCCATGTGTGCGGTGAACAGGCAGTGTGTTGTCGTTGCTTCTGCTGCTGCCATGTCCTGCCATGCTGCTGCGGGGCAACAAGTACCGGCTATTTGAGGTTTCAGTATCTGCAGCTGCAATGTACGCACATACAGACCAGCCAGACAGGCAGACCAGTGAGCGCGCCGCCGCTGCAACGCCCCAGCAGCAGCGGAGCGGCGGAACGGCGGAAACAGTCGCCCAAAGCGGCACAGCAGAACTTGATGAGTCTTTAACCAGTGCGTCGTGTTTGGAGAAATCAAAAAGTGTTCTGGGTGCATGAAGCAGTTTGGTCTGAAGGGACCCGACCGGCCGACGACGACGACGGACGGCGCACCGACGCGCCAATCCACCGCTGCTGCGCCTTTTGCGCGACGGAACTGAGAAGATTGGCGCATGCCCAGTACAATGCTCTTCTTGTTGCAGGCCGTGAATCGTGGGTCTGGTCTTCCGACGACTCGACGGGAGGATGCGTTTGATTGACTAACAGCATAGCTGACTTGTCCGATGGCCTGACCAACTGACCGACGCGGGAGAGAGCCGCAAACCCGCCGCTTAGGCTTGGAGGTACAATGCCGTGGGTGGGTTATGCCGTTGGCGCAGTGTAAATCCGCTGGTCCGCCGGATTTGCGGATGTGCTGCTTGCTGGTGTTGGCGTGCGGATTTGGTTTGTTTTGCCTCAGGTCACGTCCATGACGGCGTGATTGTTGAGCCGCAAGTCAAGCCCAGGCCCGGGTAAGCTGATGGTGGATGAGGGTTGAGAGGAACTCATGACTGCTGTTGCTTTAGACGAAGTAAGGGAAATACGGGGCCCGAAAAACCCTCTTGACTCTTCATCACGATGGCTGGACTGGTGGGCGACACGTGATGTAGTAATCGAATCCCTCTGGATCTTTCTCCCCCTCGTCGTGATCAGTGACTTGACGCGGTGCAACCTGCCACGGCTCAAGGCTCGTACCACAACAGCCTGCCGCCTCAGTCCCCGATGGCAGGAGATCGACCCGCAAGACGACAACAGAGCGAGTAGAATCCTACGAAGCTCATGCAAGCCATGTCACCTCGACTCTTCTGTCTGCATTCTTTCAACTTCTTCGCCACCTCAACGGGTTTCGTCGTCGTAGTAGTCGTCGTCACAATCTGTCGGTCGCCGGGCTCAGTTGCCTGTCGAAATCGAGCAGCGGGAATCTCCGCAGGGGAAGGCTGTACGGTAATGTTTGCAACCCCGCGTCAACGTCATTCTCAAAAAGCAGACCCACTTGATCCTTCAATCCGCCTGCCTGGTTTCGTTGACCTCATCTGCATACGGTTGAAGTGACGAATCAAGGGAAGCGTGTGTGGCGTGGCGCGGCGGCGGACGCGAGGGACCGCTCCACCCCTACCTTGCCAGCGTGCGAGGGTCGACGCGCGTTCCAGACCAGCGCCCTCACAAAGCAAAGTCGATGTAGTCGAGTCGGCAGTCGTGAGACGATAGTCATGGCGATCGAAACATTTGCCAGCGCAGCCAAATGCATTCGACAGTGGTTGACTAAGCAAAAAGAGGCTGAATGAACCAAACGCTCGACTCTGGGCTCGTCCGAGCGACGCCCACGGACGACGTGACTGGCACGACTGCCTGACTGCCTTGCCTCTGCCTGACCGCGCGATTTTCATGGCAGTGCCTGGCCACAACCTGGGTGGCCAAGGTAAACCAATGCACAGCGGACCGCCGGCGAGACGGCGAGGCGGCGCGGGAGCCTTTGCGCTGCTTGCAGGTGCAGGGGGCAGCCATATGCACCACCCACCGCACATGAATTCGGAGGAGCAATTCCAGCCACTCACGTAGCCCCTCTCCGCGTCCTGTTTCGGCCATCTCGTCTGTTGGACGTAGTGGTTGCTGTAGGCACCACACAAGTGTGGTGGCGGGCCAATTTGTCGCGCTCTGGTTGGTGCTCCGTACCTTTTTTTCTTTCTCCTACACCGTCATGTCGTCTGCGCAGCTCCAAGTGCGGTGTATGCAGCCACCGTTTTAGTCTGCATGCAAGTGATAGGCCCACAGGTCGCCCACATCAGGGGCGCGCGTCAGGGTCTCTGTTCTGTAACTGACGGCGTAGGGTGTCTCAGCGCGATGTCTATCATCCATCCATCCGCCTGTGGGGCAAGATCCGCCGCGCGAATGACGAGCATTGGATGCGATGGACGGCCAAGATTGGACAGCTGGCCGTCAAAGAAGACGACGACGATAAAGAGGAATGGTTCCAGGTATGACGACGGAGCACGCCAACTTGCCTGCCAGCGAGCCAGTCAAACGTCAAACACGCGCCCAACGAGGAGGCTGTTCAGTGGGCATCCCAACCTTGGGCAGGCCAGTAGTTCGTCAATTGGCAAGCCTCTAGGACCATGGTAGAATTGCAGAGAAGTGAATGACAGCAACGATAAATCCGCAAGTCGTCGGCTGTTGTCCCAAACAGACATGGAACCTACCGAGAGTGACGTCTGTTTGCCGGCCAAGTTGATGTAATTAGCCACCGTCATGATTGTACGACTGCTGGCAAAGGGAAGACGCAGCGCGGGGCAGTACAGCGCCCACGCACGAACTGCAAGCTCCTACATTAGAACACATGTAGTTGGTCGTTGACGCCGCCTCGGCCGAGGAGGCTCGGGTCGGGCGGGGTGGCGTGGCGCGGCAGCCAAGCACCTCGCAGCATACCTTGCGCAGGAAAAGCAGCGCGGTGCAGTTGGAGGGAAAAGCAACGATGAGGACACCTCTGGTGGCTGAGACCAATTCGCTTACCGTATCCGGCGACGCGTGTGGTTTTTTGCGGTCGATTTGATGGAAAGACGAAAGGGCGGCTGGACGCAGACAGGCGCGACGCTAGTTTAGCTTCGGTTCGGTGAGCGAGCGGGCGGCGGCCCGGCCGAGCTTGCACAGCCAACAGCACAGCACAGTAACCGCCCGGTCACTTGCCTCTGATGAAGACTCATCTTGCTTGATCCGTTGACGGTTGTGTGATTGACCCTGAAGGAAGGCGGGATTGCGGCTGTCATGTCCATCATTTGTGGGTTGATGATGTCGTGGTGCACTATCATGGCGCCTACATGGCCCAATCCGCTGCCTGTGAGGCGCAACCCCAGCCAGCTGTGGCACAGCTACCATCCACCAAAGAGAGCCTCACTGGGAAGCCAGAGGCCCAAGAGAAGACCAAAAAACACTATTCCAGCCATCAGAGCCTCAAACAGCCGGGACATTGGAAACAACCTTTGCCATGTAGACCCAACGCTGGGACGAATGTGGATATCCCCGTCATGGGCGCAGCGGGCAGGGTCAAGTCCTGGCCAAGGTCCAGCAGAACGCGCGTTCTCGGCATGCTCCAGGTCCAGCATGTCGTGGCCGACTGCCCTTTGCACGGCGGAGCCCTCTGGGGGATCGACGGGCGGGGGCGGGGGCGGGGGCGGGAGCGGAGGCGGAGATGCTAAGCGAGCCAAGGGCGGACGACGTTTTTCCACTCCCCAGGTCCAAGTCCCGCTGTCTCCGCCATCTCATCGCTGCCCGTCTCGCACCCGTGGTGCGACAGCAACAGCAGCGACTCAATCACCGCTCACTGCTGCTTGCTCGCCTCTCTCTTCTCTCAAAAGCCACCGCGGAAACTTCCTGGCCGATTTCAGCCCACTAGTGCTCCCGCTCTATCGATTGTCCAACATTCCTCCGCATCGCCGGCACGCTACCGCTGGCCACGGCTGACTGCAAATCTAGATTTCAGCTGGGCTGGCCAGCCCTTCACCTTTTGCCCCATCGACGTTTGATCATTCAATTCGAACCGTGGATTCGGTTGCGGCGCGCATGCTCCTCAAGGCGGCTGACGAGAGCCAATTCCATCTTCATACTTTTCCCTGTCTCATCCAACTCGCTACACTTGCGCCCTATATTTTCACTATTAATTCTGTGGCTTGCATCTTCTCGAAAGAGCAGCATAGAAGTAGCCGAATGGACGCCATTTCAAAGAGGTTTCGGTGGGGCGCGAAGCCTCGTTTTTCGCATCGACTTTGCGCCCTACACTCCACTCTCCATGTCCATGATGATTACCCTAGTCGTCTTTCACGGTAGAAGGGAGTACGCTCCATGTTGCAATCATGGCGCGCTTTTGTCTCTCGTTCTTCGTGCAAACAATTGAAAAGATTGCGCGTAATGAGACACATCTGGAGGCGAGACACTTTGAGAAACAAAACCGCCGTCACCGCCACACCATGATTGAGCAGGATCAACTCAAGCTGGGCGAAACAGCGCATTCCCTGGGTCGACGTCCATTTCCTCGAGGATAATCTTTTTCCCTCGTCTACCAGTGGTCAGCAAGCCTCATCCGCGCGCTACACCATGGCCAAATTATATCCTCGAACGAGACAAGACTGCAGCCTCCACATTCGCCAGCCTATCGCATTTCCACCTTCATCTCTGTCTGCTCACCACAGACCCCAGGATCTCACACGTGTTACCCCACATTGAAATCCTTCCTTCCCGACAGCGGGTCCAGCCTCCTGCAACGCCTTGTCCTCATCAACTGGACCGACCACGCGCACGCGGTCTCGCCCTGACTCGCCTCATTCTGACTGTCTCCTCCGCTCGAACACGCCATGCGCACATTGCGCGCGAAACGCATTGCTGGTCAACACGGTCCGGTGTGTGTCCAGAGCGAGTGAGTTCTGCTCGTGTGCCGTCTGTCTCTCACTGCGGTTACTCAACAATTCCCGGCTCGAACGGGCTTTGCATGAATTGCGAATGCGTTTGGAAGAAAATGTCGAGCCCTGGATTACAACCGTCGACATGAGGCAAAACAACGCACGCTTTCAGTGTTCTCTGTTTCTCCATTCCGGCACTGCTTGCCTTACTCTGCTTCACCATCGCCAAAACTGCGCTCTGATTCGCCCCGCGCACAGAAAACATTCTCATACACATGCCTCTTTCCCCCCAAAACCGCGCTCTGATTCGCCCCGCGCACAGGAAACACTCTCATACACATGCATCTTTCCCCTTAATCTTCCCCATCGCTCACCAGGCCGCCGACTCGCCGATCCGCCGACCCACGTGATACGCACCAAACACCGGGCCTGGCTCTAGACTCTCTGCGCCGCCCTACGGAACGTCCCCCACCGAATACGACTGCTTCGGCACTTGTCCATTTGGCAATCACAACGTTGGACTGTTGCTCCGCCTCATCTTGCCGCACCTCTCGTCCATCTTCAAACCCAACGGCCGTCGCGTCGCCTTGCTTCGCCTAGCGCGCACAGTCCAACAACATACACTTGCTTCGTGGCTCAACGTCGAGCGTGCCCTTTGCGCGCTCCCTGTATATCCCTCGCCAGCCTGCCCATGGTCTCGCGCCTAATGCTATTGCGCGTCTAGGCTTGGTATGTGCACATCGTCGAGTCTCGAGTGTCCAAGGAGACGCTGGGACGAGATCGCTCCGCCGAACCGGGGTGGTTCGAAGACGTGGAAGATGTTGCCGTCGGCGTGGATTTCGAAAGAGAATATGTGGCCGCCGTGCTTTGCCCCTATGCGGCGGAGCGGTCAGTGCAGCGTACTGTTCTTGTCCCCAAGCCTTGGCCAGTACTGTGCCACTATCGCGGTAGGTCTTCTTTTGGCATCATGTGCCAGACAAGTGCAGCGGAGCAGCTGGGATCACTCAGTCCCTTTCTCAAACACATTTCGAGTACACTGATGCCCAATTGACAAAGCTCGTCGTGTTCTTTTTGGACACGCCTGAGCCCTTGTCACTGATATCCATCATCGGGACTAGATTCCTTGCAATCCCCATCACTTCCACCTCTCATCGGCATCTACTACCGAAGTGGGTGGAGTCTGTCTGACAACACAACCATGTCAAGATTGGGTGTAGAACACGGAGAGCGATGAGTCGTGGTCAATTTCAATGTCTGGCATCAGCGCCGCCACACTTTCACTCCCATCTCTCCGAGAAAACAAACCAAGCAACAGCACGTCAACAACGGCACAGTCAACATCCACATTTTTATGCATGCCAGAAAAGATCCGGCATCACTTGCACAACCGCCCTCCTCCCGCTCCGCCCCGCTCCGCCCCAACAACTCGCCGAAACTAAGTCGTCCCTATCTTAGGTTCGACGTCGGGTAATCTATTCCATCAGGGTCTCTTTGCCAGTCGCCACAGTCGAACTGCCGATGGCGAAGTGGTTTTAAGCTCTACTGCAGTCTGCCGGCCGCAGTTTACCCCAAAGTCTTGTCGGTTAAGCTTGATCTGGAGCCGTATGGATGGAAAGCCCCTGCAGGCGCTGCTGCTTGGCGGAACGTCGCTTTCGCGCTCGCTTTGTTGTGTGGTCGATGCCTTGCGTTGCTCGCGCGGCGGCTTCTCGTCGTTGCGTGCGCGTGCGATTCGATTCAATTCAATTCACTGAACATACTCGGGATCAAAAGTTGTGTCCCATTTGCTAAACTGCCGACCTGATTGAAAGAAACTCCAGGACTTTCCCCGCTGTAAGGGGGCTGGTTGAACATCGATGTCACGCTCGATCCACCAAGTGACGAAACCATCACAGCAATTCCGTTCGATTGCCGATGCGGAGTTCGAAATGCGGGCCTGGATTCTGCGTCAACGACAGCTGGCTCGTCCACACGGTAGAGCCGCAGCAACTTACAAGGACGACTGCCTTTGCCCTCCGTCTCATTGTGCCAAATCTCGTACTCCAGGATCTCGCCGTCTTGCGCTTCCCCCTCGTCCGTTTCCTCTCCACCCAAATCTCTCTTGCGTCGTCGACTTGCCGTCGTTAGGAACCACTTGAAGCCCACACTGACACCATGGAGGTAATTCTGCGTCTCAACGCACGCATGGTACGGGACCTTAGCTACCAGAGAGACAGTCGTCTTGTCGCGGCACGGCGCAAGCGTCGAGGCGTGCTCTCCGTTATCAGCGCGCTTAACGCTGCACTCGGTGAACGAGCCCTGGTTGACGTTCGAGACGGGCCTGATCTCACTGATGAGGTAGATGGGCGCCGCAAACGAGACGCTGCTCGAGCAGGCAATGTCATCGACGTCGCCCGCTCCCTTAATGCCGCCGACGCCCGACTGCACGCGCACGCAGCGGCGTCTTGCAGCAGCAGGCCTGGGTTGCGCGGCTTGGGGGCGCAGACGAAGTGGACGTCTTCTTCGCGCCGCGGGGAGCTCTGCGGGGAGAAGATGTAGCATCTGGCCTTAATCGTCTTCGTGTCGAGGCGTTGCGCGTTGTTGGTGCGCCAAATGACGCAGCCGGGGCCGTAGCCGTAGCCCCCGTTTTTGCCGTTGCACACGTTGAAGTTGATGGCCGAGTCGTAATCGCTGTCGCGGTTGAAGGTTTCGATGGCCATCATGGCGGCGGCCAGCGCGCTGAGGATGAGGGCGTAGCTTCTTAGTGAGAGACGTGGGGTTTGGATTGTGCAGGACAAAAACATGGTGATCTGATCAAAAGATCTCCGAGAGATGCGAAATCCACAGCGGAGTCTATCCCGTAGAAGCAGAGTAGACGCAGGAGATGGCAGCTATATATCAATCGAAGACACGCGCAACGCTCCGAAGAGCTACATGCAATTCCAGGACTCACGCCACCATCACGGGTTGAAATGCAAGCTTGAACTGCAAAACATGAGGGACAAGCCACCTTCATCTGTGACTCTCGACTCAGTGCGTAGATTTCTGGTATCAAGGGATGCCCGAAGCAGAGGGAAAAGAACAAGGAAATAAAGCCAAGCGATGAACACAAAACCGACCAATTACCAATGAGACAATCTGCAAATACGAAGCAACCCTCCGGCGCAAATGTGCATCCCTCCCACTCCACCGGCCGAAAGCTGTGACAAAAGCAGTACATCTGGGTAAAACGTTTGTCTGACTGGAAAGCTGGTTGAACACCCCGGGTCGCCAATTACGCAAGTGGTTGGATCCCGCTTATCTCGAGGAACCGAGCAATTGAACATCCCTTTTCTCTCTCTTATTTCTTACCCCAAACACGAGAGATTCCACTGCCTTTTTTCTCAGAAGCGTCGCGACTCTTGGCGCTGGGCGCCAATGGCCCATGAGAACTCTTCACCGGGGGCATTGGGTAAGGTTGATGTGATGCTCGCTCCGCGGCGGCGGCGGCAGCGGCCCTTGTCACTCGGGGAGTGGAGTTGCTTGTGTTGGAGGCGCGCGATGCATCAGTCCGCTGGTGCCCGTCAACTGGCAGTAGGCTTCGGCTGCGGTCAATGCGTTTCGAGGGCGCTTGAGAGGTCTGTTTTGGCGCAAAAATGGCGGACGTTTGCGGCGATTGGCCAGCTCTCACGGTCCTGTCGCTGAACAATGACCGAAGTGAGTCGTCCGAGTTCGAAAGGCCAGTTGAGCCGATTTGACGACCGTTTGAAACCTGGGCGGCCCTCACAGTCCTCTCCTTGGATAGGGTCGCCAGTGCAACGGGATTCATTGGGCTCTTTGAGTTCCTTGGATGGATGTTCGGCAGTTTGGCTGCTTGCGGCACCTTACCGTGTTGTGGGGCTTGAGTCGGGCTGTTGTATGTCAAGTCCTCAATGTCGATGATGAGTTCGCCCTCCTTAGTCTTCACCTTCTTGAAGATTTCTATCTTGCAGCCATGGTCGAGGCATTGGTCTGCGGTAGGCCTTGCTTTTGGGTCCTCATTCAACATGCGGGCGACGAGTTGATGCATCTTGTCGTAGTTCCGATCCAAATCGGCCGCCACATCCTCCATGAGTCTGCATCTCCATGGAATGCTGAATACGTCGAGCATGATGACACCTGTTGAATAGATATCAACGGGCGGGCCGTAGTAATTCCCTTCATCTATTTCGGGTGCCGTGTAGCCGACGGTTCCGACGTTAGTTGAGGCTACCCGACTGTCGAAGCTCCTTGCAAACCCAAAGTCGGCAAGGGCGATTCTGAAAGGCATTATGGTCTTGACAAGAATGTTTTCCGGTTTGAGATCCCGATGCACAATTTTACGGCGGTGCAAGAAGCTGAGTCCAATAAATGTTTGACGAAAAGTGTCTCTTCGGTCCCATGGATAATTTGCCGTGGTTTGGCGCAGGTTCCCGAAGGCGCAAAACTTCATCGTTATGCTCATCTCTGGGGATTCTTCAGACTCGACGATTTCCGCAATGTTCGGCTTGCGATGAATCAGCTGCAATGAAATTGTTGCGAAGTAGAGAGCACTCACATGTACGTTGTCCCGCATCATTTGGACCTCTTTTCGAAACACATTCAGATCTGTTGATGATGAAGTCGAAAATTTGAAGATCTTTTTTGCGAACAATTCGCCAGTTCCCACATCATCTTGTAAACATCCCCATAGGAGCCGGAGCCCAAAAGCGCTCCGGGAAAGTACACGGGCCTTTGGTTAGGTGTTTTGGGGCGGCTGGTCTGTCTTGTGTTTGGTTCTGATTTGAGCGCAAGCAGATTCAAAGCAGGTTCTCTCGGTCGACGTAGATATTGTTTCACATTCTCGAGGTATTCTTTGTCTCCTGTGTGATGGTTCGGGAATACGATCTGGATGCGAAATCCGTTTGAATTGGGGACGTTTATGAACGTGCTTTTCCAAGACTGGTCTCCAGGCTGCAGAGAATCCACGTGAAATGCTGTCGAATCTCATCGTCGTTTTGTCCGTCGTACCCGACAGCTAAACCCTCTAACGAGTGGTCGCGAAGAAGAATCCGATGGCGCTCGTCAATAGTGATAGATAAGTGTGAGCGGCTAATGCTTTTTACGTTCGCATCTTTCTGTGGAGTTTGAAGTAACACATCGCACTTGTCCAGGCTGCTACCAAAAACCCATCCTAGGTCCGAGTTTTTGAGAGGGACGCCGAATCGAAGGACCAGATTGTCAGGAGGTCCTTTTTCCTGCTCATCGCTGAGCTCTTCGGCCGGCTGAGTCGTTTCCCTGTCATGTCGGTTTTTTCGGGCTTCTCTTGCGTCGACTCCATCGTAGACGAGCGATTTGAAATTTTCGGAAAAGCGCAAGTGCTTGTTTTCCTCCAGTTTCAAGGCGTCCGCCGCCAATCCACCGCCTCTGGGGAAAGGGATCAAGATGGCAAAGACATCTGAGCTGATTTTTGAGACATTGAAAAAGAACAAGAAGAGCTGGAATGTGTGCTTGGTTGATGTGGAAACGAGTAGGAGAATACTACGACATCGCCATGCTTTATACAGTTCGTCCACACCAAGAATTTCCCATGTTTGCAGCCGCGCTGTGAGAAGTGTTCTAGGCGTCAGCTCAGACGAGAGCGCATGGAGAGGAATTCCCAAATTGACACATTGGGACAGCGATCACGGCTCGATTGCCATGTTCAAGACTCGCAGCCGCTCGCTTCAACATGACAAACGCAGGCCTTGCCCAGGCCGCTATTGAATGGTGTCAGAATGTGCCATCCAAGGTGCAAGAGAGAGGCGTGGGTTCCCCATTTCTCGAGGTAGTTTCCGAGAAGGGCGCGATGTGGCGGCCGACATGTTAAATCCGCCATGACGAGATGTCACATCCGATCTTCCGGAGTAAGCGAGGCACAGTCTTGATCCAGGCGACTATTCAATGGTGCTGCGCGTTCGAGAGAAAGCTGCGAGGAGGTGGCGTGGCTGTACTTGACAGTCGCAAGTCGTGAGCCAATGGCACGGTGGGCTGGCTTGTGGAGACATCCGATGGCACAGGAAGCTGAAGCGAGATGTGACTTGAAGACTTTCGGATGCGGCGTGAAATCTCTCTCAGCAGGGACTCGGGCGAGGAGAAAGGCGTAAAGACGTGAGCGGTGGTTTGGCGGTGGGGAAGAAGGCCAGACTGGCTGAGTCAGCTGCTCGGCGGCAAGACCGTCCAATCCAGAAACGAGCTCCGCGAATGCCATGACGAACCAATCAACTGCGAGTGCGCGTCTGCAATGGTGACAACTGGTCACACCTGGACGTCGTTTGCTTTGCGGCGCGGCAAGCGTTCACGCGCTGTGGCCCATCACTATCTGAGTGGCCAATTCATGCACCGGATGTTTCCCTCTCCAGATTTCGCACTTTGACGCGACGTACACATTCGCGTTGCGCGTTGCCCTTTTCCCGCATCCTTCTCGACTTTTTCCTCCGCCTGCTTGTTTTGATCATGGCTTCTGAAGAGACCTTCGACGCTGAAGAGTTTTTGCGCTCGATGACACCAACTATGGCGCGCATCGGTCGCCCTCTTGACCTCGAAATTCTGGATCAAAGATTGCACAGAGCATCCACACCACGCTTTGTCTCCCCGGAACGCTTTCGCACTCCCACTCCATCTGATCAAGCGACTCCCCCCTTTTCGGACTCAGAGCAAGTGCGCCAAGGTTTTTTGGCTTTGGAAAGCGACTCTCGGAGGGCTCTAGAAGAGCAGGGTTGCCCGCCATGCTGTCCTCCCAACTTCGAATGGCCTTACGAAGGCGACCTTGGCGAATACGAAGGTATCGTAAACTGGTGGAAAAGCAAAGATGAACATGTCCTTTCCGCCCAGTTGGAAGATTGGAAGAGATTCTGCCTTTGGCGCAGAGAATGTCGACGTCAGCCCTTTACTCAGGACGATTTCCACGCCTACGTCGGCAGGCTATCTGAAAGACGAGCCCAGTTCGGCCTGGAAGGGGAGGTCAAGTTGGAATTTCAAATTGAAGACCAAACTCTGTTGCAGACTTGGATCGAATTTCAAGACTATCATCATCGGCTACTCGCAATCCTTAAGGAAAACAACGGCCGCAAAGAGATGATAGAGGGCCGTAAAACATTCTTGCGGTGGATAGAAGAGCAGCGCAAGATCATGGCGGCCCAAGAGAGAGAAAACGAATCTCAGCCAACGACGGAGCACGCGGCATGGGTTGACTACGCGATCTCACGTTTGGTCCGCAAAGGCAAGTGAGTACATCCCGGATAGCGGCCTGCAGTAGATCAAGTTCAATGCTGACACAAATCTTACAGCACGGTCTCCCTCCCTGATGATTTTGAGCGTACAGTAGAGCAGATGAACGAATTGGCCGCACGACTGCGGTAAGAGCCAGAAATAAGAGCCAGAAATTACAGAGTCTCGCTGTCTTGAAGCATGCTTATTTGCCCGCAAGATCTTCACCACGGCTTATTCCCCAGCAACAGTCGCAGCCTGTGGACCCAGATGCCTTGACTAAAGCATTGGAACTCGCTTTGGGGCAACCATACACCGGACCCGCATCTCCGGGAGCCGTTTCTTCGTCTGAGGCATCCACTCATGCCCCAGACCCGGTCGAGCAGCGTGAGGAGAAGATCCGATTCCTTCAGGAAACTAAAGCCCTTGAAAACGAACGCCGAAAAACCCTCGAGGACCTCGGGTGTCCACCATTCTTTCCCACCGACTTCGAACATCCTTACGAAGGCGAATTGGGTCAATATCACGAGGGGTATCAATGTTGGAAAGACGATATTGGACAGGTCCTTGCCACGCAACTCCAGAGTTGGCGAAGGTTCCTCTGGGAACGCAAAAGACAACGGCCCACGCACTTCACTCGAAACGCCATGTCCTCGTATATGGAGAGGATTCGCCTCCGGCGGCAGAATCATGGGTTGCCAGGCGACGTTCGTCTGGAATCCAATGTCGAAGATCAGACCAGGTCGCAAGACTTCCTCGAGTACGGAGACTATCAGCTTCGGAGATTGGAAAGACAGGAAAAGGAGCTCAATCAGGTGCGCAAGAGGTACGGCCCAAGCCTGGTCGGGATGCATATACGGGGTCTGGCACAAACCAAGGGGAGGCTGCGCTGGGCTGAAGAGCAGCGCGAAATCATGGCCGCCGAAGAAGCCAGATCCAATGCAGCAGCGACAGAGACACAACCGGAGCCAACTTCCGCGGACCAGACGAACCAACCGCGGATTCGACAACCTTCGTCTAGGAAACGCCGCCACCAACCGCCCCTTGATGAAGCAGACGCGGACGCAGACGGGCGACCAAGCAAAGCCAGGCGCACATCCAAGGCATCGCAGGCACCCAATGCAAAAAAGACCTCAAAGAAAACCGAAGCCCCTGCTCCTCGTCGCAACACCCGCCAACCACCGGAAGGTTCTCAAACAGCACAAAGGGCGGCCAAAAAGACGACGAGAGAACCCGCCGCCGTAAGCGCAGCTAGCAACACCACTCGCGAAAATGCTCGTCAAGCACAGCA
This sequence comes from Phyllosticta citrichinensis, assembly GCA_038380885.1. Classification (NCBI taxonomy): domain Eukaryota; kingdom Fungi; phylum Ascomycota; class Dothideomycetes; order Botryosphaeriales; family Phyllostictaceae; genus Phyllosticta; species Phyllosticta citrichinensis. Next base: position 312,730 of record JBBWUH010000001.1, on the reverse strand, counting down.
AACCGGCAAACCAGCAAGAAGAGAACGTGGGAAAGCACAAGAAACGGCGGAACCGGCGAAGAAGACGAAAGAACCGACTGCCTCAAACGCAACAACTACCACAGAACCAGTGCAAACAGCGCCCGCGAAAAAGACCAAAAGACCCGCCGCCGCCTCCTCCTCAAGCGCTCCCACAACCACCGCCACAGCGACAACCTCCGGCCGCAAAATACGCACTCGCCTCGCGCAGCAAACCGCCTCGCAAGCACCAGCACCAGCACCATTACCATTGCCAAACCCTCCCAAAACGAAGACGACGAAACCAAGCCTCGCCAACGCAAAAGCAAACACGAGTGCCCCCCAGTCATCTACCAACGCACAACACCACGAGAAGGCTCGTGAGCCAGCCGCAGCTTCGACGACGATGGTGACGACGGCGACGCCTTTGCGCCGCGGACGGACGAGCAAGTCACGTTCAGCTGCCACCGGCTCTACCGCCGCGGCAATTGAAGGAAAAGCAGAGCCAGCATCAGCGGCAGCGGCTGGACAACGCGCGCGCGTTCGAAAGACGCATCCCAAGTTCCAGCCGTCACAAGAAGCAGCAGCGCCGCCGCCGCCGCCGCCGACGACGACAAGGCGTAGCGGACGGACGGGTAGGAGGTGAGGATGAGGCGAGAACGACATAGGGATATGGGGAGAGCAGTACAGTACAAGGAGGAGCAGGAGATACGGGGACTAGGCAGGAGTAGATGAGGTCAATTCTGGGCGGGATTTAATTCACATCATGCTAATTTTCATTTCCTTTGGTCTTCCTCGTGTACATAACCTTTTCCCTTTGTGCATAAGACGTCAATGCTGCGCTTCTTTCGGCGCAGTCGTCAAGAGCGAAATTTGCAGACTGCAGGCGCAAGACCAGCATAGCGTCGGATCCAAGTAGATACCAGAATCATCGCAGCTAATCAAAAGCCATGGCCAGTAGAATAATGCACTGCATCCCGTGTGTCCCACACGAAGCCATCGCGTCATCCACCTCGTCGTCTGCGCGATGTCTTCTGCGCAGTACGTGTACGTACCAGGAGAGACAATTCCATCTCGAAAAGCAGTAAAGCTTGGATGGGACAATGAGGCCAACGAGTTGACAAATTGATGACGAAAAAGGAAGCAGAGCAATGTGCCGGCCACCAGAATAGCTGTATCTCAAACGGAAAGAGGCGATGGTTGGTTCGATACCAGGGAGAAGGGTCAGCCGCAACCAAGCAAGCGCGAGACGGAAGATGTACGACACGTGCGCCAGAGACGGTGTGGGGCGAGGACATTCTGGGTATATTTACTTCATTGCGTTATTCTAAAAGGTACATAGATAAAAGGTAGCGGTCTAGTTTACTCTGCTGTATTCCGCAGCTTTCAATATCAACAGGAGCTGCGCCATCCACCACCTCCTCCTCTTCCTCCCCATCCACTCTAAATCCGCATACCGTCCATTCGGGGATCAAAGAAGTTTGAAGAAGGGGGGTCATGACATTTGAAAGAAGAGAGAAGATGAAGGAAGGCTAAATCGCTTCGAAAGCAAGAAAGAAGTAATTGTCCAAAGGAGAGAAGTGTGGTACAAGAAGGAGAAGAAGAAGCAACGACAAGTTGCAAAGATGAGAAGGTAGTGGTATCTCTCTAGTAGGTAGTAGTGGTGGCGTCGGTAGTGTTTGAATGTAAATAGGAGAAGAAAAGGTCAAAGGAAGGAAGGAGTCGTCGTGGTCAATTCGATATAATTAATAGGTGAGATGCGAAGGGTAAATTGGATGCCGATGATGCCGACGCTGAGTGGAAAATGGAAAAATGCACATGAATGGCTTGCGCTGCCCAGTCTCACGAAAATCCTGCTGTATCGTTGTCGTCTGCCGCGGCGGGCTTGGTGTTGAAAGGTCTTTGTTTGGGCTGGGAGAAGAAAAGTCTCGTCTGGTACCGCAGTGGTTTCGCACCATTCTGCGATGAGCGAGACGTCGACGGCGGGATCTTGGTCGTGAAGTGTCGAATTAATTCTGTCCTGTGATCCATATCAGAGGACCCTGGTTGCTCAGTCGTCATTGTGCGATTCCTAGCACTGACTTCGGCGGCTGTCGGACAATGGTGCTGGTGGCTGATTGGCGGGCTCGCTCTTGATCAACTGAGCCCCGCCTCGGTGTCACGACCGGTACAGTACACAAGTACCTGTCCTCGGGCGGTCTCTGGTCGGTTCAATTGAAAACCTGGACCTTGACAAACGAGGGGTGACGACACTTTTCGCAGCCAACGTGGGTCGCAACCGTCACGGTCTCGGCAGATGCATCAACAGTGTGGGCATGCTCCCTCCGATTCAAACACAGCGCCGCTCTCTTGGGCCTTGACAGGTCGAAGAGCTCGTGGTCAGACTGCCGCTTCAAGGCCCGAGGCGTCTCACCGCCGACGCAGTGTCTTGATTGTCAAAAGTCTTGCACCCCCGTCTCGCCGGTGATGGCGGGGGTTCCCGGTCCCGAGTGCACCCAAGCAGGATCCTCTTCGTCGAAATACTGGTCCTCCGCCGTTCGCTCTTCCTCGGCCACATCGTCCCACTCATCGCTCTCGTCGACCTCCTCGTAGCGAAAGTCAAGGTCCTCGCCGCGCAGAAAGCGCTGCGTCATGTCGTTCCGCCACCGCGCCAGGCCCTCTTCCTTTGTCATGGACGCCAGCTCGTCGGCCTCGTCCTCGAGCACTTGGATCTCGCCATTGGATCTCCGCCTGACGGCTACGCTGCTGCCATCTGGGTTGTGGAGGGCGGCCAGCTTGGCCTCGGAGCGCAAGAGGTCGGCTTCGAGCACGCCGCTGTAGCCCTTGGCGCGTCCTTCGGCCTCGCGTTCGGCGGGAGTCTGGAATCGACGGACAAGACGGTCGTAGAGGAGGGGGTCGGCCAACTCGAGGCCCGAGTTGAAGTATTCGGGGTGGGTGTCGAGGTAGCGCTTGCGGCGGTTCTTGACGCGGATGCGGTGTTGGCGGGCAACGTCGGCGCGGGCTTTGGCTTGCTGGTCGTCTCGCGAGAGGTGGTGTTGTATTTCGGAGGTTTGTGGGGTGGAGAGGTTGGCTGCTGATGGGGCATCGATCTGCATGGGCTCGGGGTCGTGGGCGTGCATGGTGCGGTCGAGAAACGGCATGTCTGTCGCGGTGGGCTGCTCCTACGACGTCGACGATGTTGGGTGGGAGTGGAGGAGGAGTGAAGGATGCCGTGGAGGACGGAAATGGGCGAGTCGTCGCTGGCACTCTAGGCGAGGGTCGGTGGAGACGGTGGACAGGCCGGTGAGGGACGGGAGCGTGTGAGTTGCGATGTGCAGAGCAGACGACCTGAAGCGGCGACGGTGATGTCAATCAGTCAGGCCCACGACGCCAACGCCGCCGTCCCGACATCCGACGACGACGACGACGACGACGACGATGCAGCTGAACCCTGCCTTCACCACCCACTACCCCTGCATACACCACCAGCCAAGACCCTTCAACACCATGGCCGTCGCTCCACCACCACCACCACCACGCTTCGACAACGACCTCGACCCGTCGCCCTCGCCCTCCTTTGGCCGCTCGCTGCTCCTGTCGCTCCACTACTGCTGCTCCTTTTTTGTCATGTTCTACCGCATCCTCTGCTGTCGCTTCTGATCTGGCCTGCACCCTCCCATCTCGCCTTTGATACCCCATCCGTCTTGTTCCGCCCGCCAGCTGTCCTTCAACCACACCTATAAATATCACCACATCACATCTTCCAATCGTCCCTCTCCCCGCTTCTTCTTCGCTCGCTCCTACTCCTGGGTGCTGGCCGCCCGTTCCTCTTCTCTCGCCATGGCCGCCAAACAAAAAACCGTCCGCAAGCCCAAGTCGGCCGACTCGTCCTCCTCAAATGCCGCGCCCTCGCCGCTCGCCGCCATCACCAAGGCCTCCGTCCTCATGGTCCTCGCCGGCGTCGCTTCAGCCGTGTCACAGCTGACTCTCTCCCCCGTCTACGGCAGCATCCCGGCCTCCATCTGGCACTCCAAGGCCGTCCTCTCCCTCCTCCTCGTGGCCGTCGTGTCCAAGGGTGCGCTCAAAAACGTCCTGGGCCCTCGGACCAGCCGCTGGATCCCCGTGTTGGCCTTCTGGAGCCAGCCGATGCAGGCGTTACTATTTCGGTACAGTGCTAGTCTCGGTGCCATCTACGGTCCCGTGGTCAATGAAGCTTTGACCCTTTTCCCTGTTCTGCTGCTGTCAATCTATTGTGCCATTGATCTTCTCGATACTTGCAAAATTTCGAGCTTCAACTCCACCTTTGCTGACATCATCTCTCCCTTGGCTTGCTACGTCACCTTTTCGTCCGTCGAAACCTTCGTCACTGGTCTGCTGCCCCCGTTGATGGGCAGCAGCCCTTTCCTTACCCGATCCGGACTTTCTTTCCTGGTTGCCGCCTTCTACGCTGCCCTGTCTCCTTCCAAGCTCCTGTTGTTGATCCTGCCGGCTCTTTTCCACTCTGTGCGGCTCAACCCGCACTTCCCCGGCGCTGCCAATTTGGCCGTCTTGAACCAGACCCTGAACGAGCACAACTACACCATCCTCGAGCGCCGCGAATCCCTTACCGGCTATGTATCGGTCCTCGAGTCCCAGGAGAGCTATTTCCGTATCCTTCGCTGCGACCACAGCCTGCTCGGCGGCGAATGGAAGGTGACGCCTGCGCGCTTGAACAGCGGCCAATGGCATCCCGAGCCCATCTACTCCGTCTTTGCCATGCTCGAGGCCGTCCGCCTGGTCAAGACGGGCCCAGCAGATCAACAGCGCCCCGACAGCGAAAAGACGGCTTTGAACATCGGCCTCGGCATAGGCACAGCCCCAGGAGGAATGATGCGTCACGGAATCAACACCACCATCGTGGAGCTCGACCCAGCCGTCCACGCCATGGCGACCAAGTACTTTGGGCTCCCCAGCAACCACACGGCCGTCATATCCGACGCGGTGCCGTACGTCGCGTCGACGGCCGCCGAGCGCCCGGGCTCCTTCAACTACATCATTCACGACGTATTCACGGGCGGCGCCGAGCCGGCCGCGCTCTTCACGTTCGAATTCCTCGAAGGCCTCAAAGCGCTGCTCAACCCGACCGACGGCGTCGTCGCCATCAACTACGCGGGTGACCTCAAACTGCCGACGACGCGCCTCGTCCTGCACACGATCCACGCCGTGTTTCCGTCGTGCCGCATCTTCCGCGACCACGAGCCGGCCGAGGAAAAGGATGGAAGCGACTTCATCAACATGATCGTCTTCTGCCGGCCCGTCGCCGACCCGATCCGCTTCCGGCAGCCCGGGGAGCCCGACTTCCTCAACAGCCGCGTCCGCGAGCGCATGCTGTTCCCCCGCTCTAGCTGGGAGGTGCCGTTTACGCCCGACGCCGACGCCGAGGTGCTGCGGCGCGGTGGCGAGGCTGTGCTCGAGCGCGGCCACCAGAAGAGCGCTGTTGAGCATTGGGGCATCATGCGCATGGTCATTCCGGCCGCTGTGTGGGAACTGTGGTGAGCGGGCTCCTACTGCGCTGGTTGGTTGAATGGTGTCGTCTTTTTTGCTGTTTGACGGTTGAGTGCTGGTGTAGTTATCAGAAAACAAAATTTCCATGGCTTCTGCGTTGACGGGTTTTGTCACAATTTTGTTGTTTCGTTGGCGTTTGTTTCCGTCTGATTGAAATATTCGCCTCGTCAAAATACATAAAAGACATGCAAATGGATACGTAGTCTGAATTCAACAAGCCACAATCAAGAGTCACTGCTCGCGCGCACAGCGTGGAGAATCTTGATAGAATCCACTAAATACCTACATGCGTCGACTGCATGGCATGGTCACAGCTGATCTAAACCACGCATAACCGTTTGTCTCTACATGTTTCGTTTCGTCTTATCTCGTCTCGTCCCTTCATGCGCAAAAACCCATGTATGTAGATATGTATGTATGCAACTCTTTTCGACCCGACACCTGGCAAATCGATTGGAAGAAACTCCGATATCGGCGGCGCATCCGCTCGTGCCGCCCATGTGTATACGTACTATAGTCGAACCAGCAGCTCGCCGCCTGCCGACCTGTCTGCAGTGGAGACGAGACGAGCGGGCCGTCAGTTTGGACACCAGACAGCCAGTGCGGCGGACGAACGGCCGGACGGACCACGAACCACCACCGAACCAACGCCTCGACGCACCGCTCGCCATCGACACCATGAGCGCGCACCGCTTCCGCCAAGCTGTCGGATCGCGTTCCGACGACGCTCCTTGTAGTCCCTTTCGCGAGGACCCTGAATTTGTAGGGGAAGGGGGCTCGCTTAGAAGCAAAAGACTTGGTCCTCGAGCTTCGAGACGGGGCGCGCCTTGGTGTAGCCCAGGTTCTCAGTGGCCTTCTTCATGGCCGACACCATGGGCGGAGGGCCGCAGACGAGGATCTTGACGTCGGACGCGGGGGCGGGGAATTTTTCCTGAGACTGTGTCAGCGAGTGAAGATTTGGACTTTTTATTTGGGGGGGGGGGGGGGGGGGGGACATTCGCACCTTGAGCATGTCGGCCGTGACGAAGCCGACGCCGCCAGTCCAGCCCTCGGGCGGGTTGTTCAGGACGTAGTGCACGCGGAAGCCGCTGTCCTTCTTGGCCAGCGCATCCAAGTCCTCCTTGAGCAGAATGTCCTCCTGGTTGACGTTGGCAAAGACCAGGTCGACCTCGGTGCGGTCGCCGGCCTGGCGGCCGCGCTCAATCGCCTTGATGATCTGCAGCATGGGCGTGATGCCCGTGCCGCCAGCAATCATGCCAAAGTGGCGCACCATGTTGGGCGTGTAGACCATGGCGCCCTTGGGGCCCTTGACCTTGATCTTGTCGCCAATCTTGAGCGACGCGACGTACTTGGAAATGTTGCCCGTGGGGTATGCCTTGATGAGCAGGTCGACGCGGCCGACGTCTTCGTCCGAGGAAACGGGAGTGTAGGAGCGCACGACTTCTTTGGTCTGGCCGGGTAGCATGGTGCCAATGGAAAGATGCTGGCCAATGGGCAGGCCGAGGATGTCGTTGGTACGGGGGAGCGCGAAGCGGTAGCTGGAGAAACTCGGTCAGTTTGCGTGCAGACTCGCAGCCAGCGGCGACTTACATGGCCGTGTTGTGGCTGAGGACCGTCTTCTCGGTGAGAGGAATCTCTTGAAAGACATCAGGCCTCAGGAACCTGCCCGGCTCTGTCAATTGGTGTGTGAGCTTTCCGCAAATCTCGTGTTGAGCTTCCGAGAGCTCTGGTCCCGGGGTAGCTGTGGACGAGGCGTACGGTTGCTAAAAATCTTCCATCCGCCCAGCGCCGCGGCAATGAGCACGGCGAAGGGAGCCCATTCCTTCTTGACGATGAGGGTGCCGACAATGAGCAGGGCCGACGGAATGTAGACGCCGTGGACGTATTGCGGCGCGAACGCCCCAGCAGAGTTGGACATGTTGTCGGCGGTTCAACAAGCTCCGAGCCGGAAGGTGGGTTGCGATTGAAGTGGGGGAGGACTCGACGACGGCGACGAGAGAGAGTTGACGACGTCGGCGGGTGCGGAGGTCGGTGAATAAATACCTTCCTCGTTGGCGCTGCAGGTTGGGGGACTGCAGATGTCAGGCCAGCGGAGCGGTTGAGATGCGAAAAGCGCGCGGGTGTGGGGAACTGCAACCACATGGGCCAAGGAGACTCGCAGGCCAACCCGCCCAAGCTCCAAGCTCCAAGATACATCTCTCACGTCTCGTCCATCAACGCTTCAAATGCATACACACTGATTCCCTCCGACCATGAGCGGAATCGCCCCGTCTGCAGGAAACCCAGTCCCGCTCGACGACAACTCCCACGTCAACGCCTCCATCGACCACGTCCATGCCGAGCACCCACATTTAACCGTACGCCATCCACCACGATCCCTCGGCGACTAATTCCCGCACCCCCTTGACCCCTTCCCACCCCTAGTGATACGTTCTTACCCCTCTTCAGCCGCTGGATCTCCACATCCTCTCTCTCCCCTCCGACGACCATAACACCCCGCACACCTGGTCAAACCTACAACAGCTCCTCGGCTCCAACTCGCTGCACCTGCTGGCCCGCTCGCCTTCTCAGCTGCGAGCTTACCTCGCCTGGACACGCCGGATCCGCGCCGCCTACGGCTCGCTCACAATCTACATCCTCGCCGAGCGCCTGCACTGGACGCCGCTGCCAGGCGACGCGGAGGGAGCACCGCCCCGCTTCCAAGTCAAAAACCCAACGCCCTTTGCTGACCCTGCCGACTATGCCATTCTGCGGAACGACTGGCCGTATGGTCTGGAGGCGGGCATCACGCATCTCTGTGTGTGGCTCAAGACTCCGACGCCCATCAAGCCGGAAGACGGCGACTTGACGGACGAGGCGCGAGCCCTGGTCGAGGAGTTTGTGACGCGCGAGTTTCGGCGTGCCGTTGGAGAGGTGGATGAAGAGGGTAGGGGGAAGAAGGGCGAAAAGGTGCTGTGGTTCAAGAATTGGGTTGCTCTGCAGAGCGTCCGAGGCGTGGATCACGTGCATGTGCTTGTGAGAGGAGCAGAAGAAGAGGTCCTGCGGAAGTGGATGAATTAGGTACGATGGTGTTGGACCTCAGATATTGGTGAGTTGGGTTGTTGACCTGCTGTTCTTAATTTCTTTTTCCTGCATCCTTTTTGCGAGACGAGTCGCTGCCCCGCAGATTCCGAGCCTGGAAATGAGCTCCAATTGACCACGAATGACTTGTCGTTTTGTCTCTTGGATCATTCCTGAGAAGAGCTGGAACTAGTTTTTCGTGATATGACCCGCTTTGTGGCAAAGGCTCCTTTCTCCCCACCACAGAACCGCCTTATAAAGCGTTATGACGCGCTACCTAATTGCCGTCTTAGCAAGCCAATCCAGCTCCCGCAATGTCTCTCCAAACCTTTACAATGGCCAGGGGGCTACCCGACCGATTCCACTTTGTCACAGCAGCTCGCCCCACCATCGACACGACCACGGTAATCACCTCCACTTCCCTATCAGACGCGTACGAGCGCTCTCAACAGCTCGACGCCAACGGCTATCCCATCTACACCTCCTCCGAGCTCGCCCTCTTAATCCAAGAAGCCTTCTGCCTCTACCGCGCCTTCCACACTCGCTTCAACAGCGGGGATCCGTACGCCATCGAGTGCCGTCGAGCCGACCAACTGCGCATCTTCCTCGACTTCTACGCCGCCCCAGATTGGGAGACGACAGTGGATCCCGTCGACCTCGCCGACCCGCAGTACGGCCGTAGCCGCGTTTGAAAGTGGACGGAGGCGTTTTACGCGGGTGCCGCCGCCTTTTGGGACCACCCTGACGTGCGCAAATTACGCGTGCTCACGCTTCGCGAGCGCCAGTTGGACGTGCTGTGCCCGGCGTACGGCGGCGACAAGACCGCTGCGCTGCAGAACGTAGACAACGTGATCTGGGATCTCCTTCGGAACGTGCCTGACGAGCCGACCTGCATCATCGACATTGTCAGGAGACGAGCGCCAAACCGTGACTTTGTGACGTGGAGCACAGAGGACGCGGAACGCTTGATTGGCGAGCTCAACTTCTGCACTGGGCTGCGTGCCTTTGACTTGCGGCAGCGAGGGCGCTCCGAGTTGCCAGAGCACGAGCGGCCCCAGGGGTACTTGGAGCGGCGCTACGCGGACCCGAACCGCTTCATGGACGCGGCTGAGGAGGCTTGCCGCGTCCATGGCAAGGACGCCGTGTCTGGTAATCTGTGGATGTGCTTCCGCGACTTTACGTTGAAGTGGTGGATCATGGCGGAGCCTGCAGAGAGGACGAGGCAGCTCGAGGCAGCGAGCATGGACGAGTGGCGCAAGGCTCTCGTGGATAATTTGAGCCATGCGAAGCCTTGTTGGTGTGAAGGGCAGAGAAACGATTGTTCGAACTACCTTGGGCCGGGGTTTTGGGATCCGTGAGTGGGAAGTGTTCGACTGTTTTGAGTGGACGATGTTTGGGGGAAATGGGGGACAAGAGGTTCAAGAGGAGAAGTGTGGATGAGAAGAGTTTGTATGCCTCCTTGCTCAGAGATGCCACTCTTTTGGACGCACTGATGTAGAAAACCCGAGGACCACAGCCATTCCTCCACCCGTACAATCAACCTGGGTCACCTCCAACGCAGCAGCCTGAAAACCCCTGGGCTGCCACCACTCCACCACCGCACGGCGCACCTGTCCATCCATCACCCCCCTCCCGCTCCCCTCACTGGAAACCACCCTCAACGAAGATTCCCTCAACACGCTTGACAGCCTCCAGGATCTCCCTCACGTTGCCACCAACATCCGACAGCGCCTCAAGCAGGTGATCGACATCCGGATCAAGGAAGCGGTCCATGCGACGCACCACGCTGCGCGCCTCCCTCGCCTCGCGGCTGACCTGCTCCAGCGCGTCCTGGACCGCCTCCATGTCGGCGACCGTGACGGTCGTGACGTCCGCATCGTCGATGATGCCGTCGCGAGCGCTGCCCGTGGGCGTGGTCGTGGTGTCGGTGCTGGCGGTGGCAGCGACGCGCGGACACTCATCCAAGTACGCCTCGCGGGCGACGAGCTGCGCCTTGCGCGCCACAACAGCCGGATGTTGCCAGAAGCGCAGCGTAGCCGCGAAGAAAGCGTCGGCGGCGGCGGCCAGACGGACGGCGTCGGCGGCGCAGGGGTCGGTGGCCGCGAAGGGCGGGCCCTGCACGTCGAGGAAGGCGCCGGTGGCGTCGTAGTGCTCGAAGAAGAGCGGGAGGGCCGCGAGGGTGCGGATGGTGGTGGTGGTGGTGGTGGTGGTGGTGGTGGTGGTGCTAGTGGTGGTGCTGGCCGGCTTGTGCGCGGCGTTGTAGATGAAATGGAGGCGGTAGGCCTCGTGGAGCAGCTGGGCGCGCTGGCTCTCGGTGTAGGTGGGCAGGCCGTCGCCGCCGGAGAGGTCGACGGCCGCCGCGAGAACGTCGTCGACGACGGGGAGAGACATGGTGTTGGTGATGGTGGTCGTGTCTGGACCTGCGATCAGCTACCTTGGGAGCGTTCATGGGATGGGTGTTGACCAACCGTTGGGGATCGACGTGTTCGTCGTTCGTCAATGGGCAAAGGGCAGGCGAGATCGTGGCGTTCGCGCACGAGAGAGAGTTGCTACTCAGCTCAGAGAAGTCAGTGAGTGCTTGAAGCATCAGTCACCGCAGCTCACTGGGGCTCAGTGAGTGCAAGTGGTGTTTGCGTACCTGGTGGTGACGGAAGGGGGCGTTTCGTCGGGTGGAGGAGGAGCGGAGTGGAAGACCGATGGGCAAGCTTTTAAAGAGGAGGAGGGTCTGGACAGCGTGTGCTGCATTCGTGGGCTCGGCGCGCCGTCGTGAAGCACTGGTGTAAGAATGGCTACTCACGATGGTGTCGTTGGCGACATCATGGACGGGAGTCATGCGGTCGACAATGGGACAACAAAAAGAGGGGGCAAGACCGTGAGACCCAGGTGCTTCCAGCCTGGTATAGATTTGAATGATTCATTCAGGGGGATGTCTGTGGATTGCGTTAGGATAGGCGCTCTATCTTCAACTCCTCTATCAAACGCCCTCTCTACCCCTGCTTCGGAGCAAACACTTCAAGGAACAAAGAGCACTAGCACACCTACTGGCCAACACAACACATATACTGTAGAATTCAAGCCAGAAGCTTCTATTACCACCATGTACGCAGCGTCGAATGCTTCCCACGCGGATCATTGGACCGTCGAAATCACCAAATGCACTTCCGTCAAAATGCTCGCACGAAAACGCCTACCAATACAAGTGAAAGCGAAAATAACCAGTTACTTTTCGCGCACGAACATCATCCATGAAGTCCGAAAATGTGCAAAGTGCGCGTGGTGAGAGTCTTTCGCAACTGCAATTGTGCCGCAATTTAATTCCATCCGATTTAATGACTTCGCGGCTCGCGCAACAACCGACCCTTATTAGTGCGCTGTCTCCCACTAAGCCCCCGTACATGAAGTTCTTCGTCAAATTGGCACCCTGGCAGATTTAACGTAAGAAATCAAAGCGACAAAGACTGCGCTGGGCCAACTGCGCAGACGAGGTAGAGAGGTAGCATTGACAGCAGCACCGCACGGCGGCGACGAGAGTCGAGGTTTCAAAGACTACAAGCAATGTATACGTAGCGGCTAGGTCCGATGCAGTCAATTCTATCATTCAAGCTCTTCCTGCTACATCATCCACCGACCGATCCATCGACACAACAGCAGCAACAACAGCAGCAACAACAGCAGACGCGGAAGAAGGACCCGTCCAACCCGCCGAACGCTCGTCAAAAGTAGCCTCTACCTCTACCTCTGTCACTCTTATCCCATCCATCAGTCCATCATACTTCCGCTCCTCCTCCACACTTCTCCCATCCATCGTCTATGCCATAATGACATCAAACGCCCTCCCTACATGTACCTATCTATGTACAGTCAAGTCAGCGTCATCAACTGCCCTCGTCCCTTGCATTAGCTCAGCTGGTATGTGCCCGCGCCGTGCCCGTGCCGTGGTATGTGCCAAGGAACCGACCGACAAACCCGACAGACGGGGGGCCGGGGTGTGTGGGGTAAGGTAAGCTACCTTGGGTAGCCGGACGCGGCGCGCGGCGCGACGGCGGCGGCCGCGGCGGCGGTCACTGATGTCAAGGGACGCCGGGCGCAGGATGACGTTTGCGGGAAGGAAATTTTTCTTTCTTTTCGCCCTTTTTTTTCTCTCGACAGGGCTGCGTCGGATGGGGATTTTTGACTGCCCGTAGGATGCACGTGAAGACGGACTAGCGAGTGGTGAGCTTGGCGACTTGAGATTGTTTTGGAGCATGGCTGTCGCGAGGATGTCGGAAAGAGACTCCGTTGGACGGTCAGATAGGCACTGCAGGTTAGCAAGTTTCCTCATGATCCATGCATTAGACTCCATTCTATCCAGTGGTAAATGTACAGGAAAACTCCTCATCGGATCCAGTTCATGATGTCTGAACCGCCTCATTGATTGTTCTGGGCCATGTGGCTACCTTGACATCTTGCCCTCCCATACCCATCCCATGATGAATTTCATTTGCTCTTTCAAGACATCAGCCTGTCTCAGAAAGCCAAGGCTTTGTCTAGCCCTTAGATTCCATTGAAAGAAGCAATTTTTCTTGACGCCAAAGAGCAACCCAGTGTCCAATCATCTCGTGAGTGCGCGACCAATGCCTAAACGGACGTGTCTCGTTTCGGTAGGCCAGAAAACTCTTTTGTCGTGTATCGTGCGTGTGTCGATAGCCAACTGCTGGGAGGCTTAAGTGACGGTGTATCCGCCGTCGACGCGAAGGTCGGCGCCAGTCACGTAGTTCGAAGCGTCACTTGAGAGGTAGGTGACGGCGCCCATCAGGTCCTCTGGCTGACCCATCTTGCCCTGAGGAATCAAAGAGATCCACTTGTCGCGCAAGTCCGGGTTCTCGTCCAAGATCTTCTTGGTCCTGTGAGCTGTCAGTCGCAATTCGACGAGAAGGAGAGCAATCATTCTGCCATGAAACTCACAAGGCCGTAAGCATGTAGCCGGGCGAGATGCAGTTGACCCTGATGCCAGCGTGGGCCCACTCAACCGCCAACGAGGAGGCCAGGTGGCGCACCGCAGCCTTCGCCGCGTTGTAGGGCGCCTGCGGCTGGGGAACGTTGACAATGGCACCGGACATGCTGCCAATCATGACAATCGAGCCGGGCGCCTTCCTCTCCAGCAGGTGACGGGCAACACCGGTCGCGAAAAGGTATGTTCCGTCAACGTTGACACCCCACAGCTTCTGCATGCGGTCGTGGGGGTAGGAAATGGCATCGAAATTCTCCGTAAATCCAGCGCTGGTGACTAGGTTGTCGATCTTGCCATGGGCAGCCTATAAACAAAAGTCAATGATAGGTTTTGTTTTTATACGAGACAGTGCGGGGGAGAAGCAAGGGACGGGTAGCAGCTTAAATAGCTTCGTGTAATGCCTCCACAACAGAAGGATTGCTCAGGTGAAGCAAGCTTGCTGTTGCTGGGAGCTGAACGCGAGCGAGCCCCAAGCCGCCACCAAAACTTGACAAATCTGTGTGACAACGGGAGGAAAAACGTACCAGGACATCGGCGATGGCGGCATTGACAGATTCGGGGTCGGCAACGTCTGCGTAGTGGGCGGTCACAGTAGGAACGCTACATGTTGATTCATTGTCAGCCATTGGCGCTTGCAAGGCTCAGGAATGTGGAGGTGGCACAATGAGGGGTCGAGGGGCTCGTCGACGCGCGCCCAGCAAGCTAGTGAAGCTGCACCCGGGTGGGAGGCGAATCCGGAAAAAGCAACTTCACGATGTGTAACCTGGGGATCAAGGGACAAGGGGCGGACTTACACGTCGGTGTGGTGGTTTTCCTTGCGGAAAGTCTCCATCAGGCCCTTGGCCGAGCGCTCAGCTTCCTCCTCTGTGTAGGATCATGGTCAGTCGAGTAGGTGAAGCTCGGGTTGGTGGGACTTACTGTGCATGTCGACAATGGCGACGTTGGCGCCGCTGTTGACCAGGGCTTGAGCCATGACGAGTCCGAGACCGCGGGCACCGCCGGTCACGATGCCAGTGCGACCCTCGAGCGAAAAGCTGGCGAGAGTGCGCTTGAAGTGCCATCCGGCGCGGCCCTGGGCAGGACGGCTGGAGGGGAGGTACTCTTCACCTGGGTATTCGTAGCGGACAGACTCGTCGGTGCGGGCAAACTGGCCACCCTCGTCGGCAGCTCCGGCGTTCTTGGGGTCGTCCTTGGAGGACTTGTCGCTACGGTGGGCAGAGAGAGAGAAGCATCGCTGGTGAGCTGCGGCAGAGGATGCGAGGTTGGCAGGGCGCGGGGCGGTGTAGCGGGCAGCTCTGGAGAGCATCTGAGGGCGAAACATGGTGTCGAGGTGGGGAGGGAGTGGTTTGGAGAGTGAGGTGGAAGATGGAGAGGAGAGAGAGGTCAATTAGGGTGTGGGGAGGAGGAAGATGGTTTTGTAGCTGTGTGGGGGGAGCTGGAAGGGAGAAGGACGAAGAAGAAGAAGAAGATGAAGAAGAAGAAGCAGAAGCAGAGGAAGGGAGCTGCAGCTGTCGAGTCGCGGCGGATGACGTTTTGGGTGTGCAGTTGTGAAGCTTCGCTGCCCTACCACTGCCCTACCACTGCTCTACTCCCACCCCGGGCGGGCCCCCCTTGGCTGCCCGCTGCCCTCTGCTCCATAGCATCACTCCCGCCCACTCTGCTCCACCTCCTCCTGTCCACCACCATGACGCCCCCTCTCAACCTGTACCTCTTCACCTGGAACCTGGCCCGCAACCTCGTTGATCCTCGCCAGCTCGCCGTCAGTTTCTTTCGCGCCGCCGCCCTCTCGCGCTCAGGGTCCAGCTCGCCCTCTGGCTCTGGCTCTGGCTCTGGCTCTGGCTCTGGCTCCACCACAACAACGCTCCCTGACGTCATTGTCCTGAGTCTGCAAGAGATCGCCCCAATCGCATATGCCTTTCTCGGTGGCCACCTGCTGGACCCGTACCTCAGTCGCATCATCGACACCTTGCCGCTCGCCGCCAAACACCACGGCGCGAGTCCAGATGCCTATCGTCATGTGCTGACCAAATCCCTGGGCCTGACGGCCATCATGGTCTTTGCGACTCCCGAGGCCGCCGACCGTATATCCTGGATCCAGACTGCCGGCGTCGGCGTCGGTCTCTGGGACATGGGCAACAAGGGCGCCGTAGGAGTGCGTCTGGGACTGCGCCCCGCGCCCGAGACCGACCTGCAGGACGATGTCGAGCTGACTTTTGTCGCCGCGCACCTGGCGCCCATGGAGCCTGCAGTAGCCAGGCGCAAAGAGGACTGGGAGGCGATAGCGCGCAACCTCGTCTTCGAGGCCGACGCCGAGCACGCTGCAGCCAAGGCGGGGGAACCTGCAGTAGAACGCGGCGCTCGAGACGGGGACGACCAGCAGCCCTTGATATCAAAAGACTATGCCTCGAGCGCCGCAACCGCCCTGCACGGCATCTACTCGCCCACGGCCCACGTCTTTTTTGCTGGCGACCTCAACTACCGCACCAGTGACACGCCGCCTTCGCCACAGGACCACCACTCCTTCCCCCAGCCAGAGGCGACGCCCGACTCATCGCTGCACTACTCGCATCTCTTGAAGTCGGACCAGCTGGCTCGCGAGAAGGCCGCTGGCCGCGTCTTCCAAGGCTTCGCCGAGGAACCCATCACCTTTCCACCCACGTACAAGTACTCGTTTAGTAGACGACCGGTTCCTCCTCCGCCATCAGACACTCCGGCTCCCGAGCCCGAACTGACGACATGGCCCTGGGCCAAGCACCGCTTCCCCAGCTGGTGCGATCGCATTCTTTTCCTCTCGTCCTCCAGCCCCTCAAACGACAGCAGCAGTAGCGACTCGCCTCTCCAACCTCAAGCCTACACGTCCCTCCCCGTCCTCGCATCCTCTGACCACGCACCCGTCGCCCTGTCCCTCTCCCTCATCCCCAAGCCCGTCACACCGCCATCTGACCCAGCGCATCCGCGCAACAAGCCGCCGTTCCCGCTGAGCCCGGACTGGAAGCAGCGCCGCGACGCAGCTCGCAGGAAAGAGGTCGTCGTCGGCGTGCTGTCGTGGCTGGCCTTGACGTGGGAGGGCAACGGCGTGCTGCTGGCTATCGTCGTCGGCTGGGCCGCCGTCTGGGGTGTTCTGGGAAGCAGGTGAGTTCGTTCGTACGTGGCGGTCGGCGTGGTCAAGCGTTGCGGCGGGGAGGGAGTAATGGGTTGCGATCGAGTCTGGAGCGCCATGACAGGACTTGCGAGGTGCAAAGAGCACGCAGAGTCGCAAACGTGGAACAGACGAGATGGGACCGGGAATGTCAAAATGAGAAGCGCGTGATCTGTTTCGCCCTTTCCGTATCTACCCTGCCGTACAGACAAGACAGACTCCACGTCCAAGAGAATCAAATCACGTGCGATGAGATGAATGATTTTCTTGCTCTATCAAACTGAAGGCCTATCGCATGTGCAGGTAAGGTACAAGACAAGACATGGCAGAAAGTACGCTGCGTAGTTGAGTTGGGCAGAGCAGAGCAGAGCAGAGCAGGGCAGAGCAAGGCAGAGCATCATGACGTTACAGAGCACGGCGCAAAGCACACAATGAGAAAATGAACGATTTGAAGAGAAGAGTTTTCTATCATACACTGAATGACAAAGATACCTCCCTCGCGCCACCACCTTTCTCCTGCTGCTCCATCTCGTTCGTCTCTTTGAGAACGACACGCCGCTGCTGCCGGGTGGTGCCGCCGCCGCCGCCGCCGCTATCTCAGATCACCTGTCCATTCATCCATTCGAATTCGAATCCTGTCTCCGCTTTCGTAGACATCTTAGCGGACAGCCTAGCGTACGGGCGGGCAGAAAGCGACGTGTTTTGAGAAAAGAAAGGGGCGGTCGTCCTGTGGACGAATTGTTGACTGTTGTGAGTGTTTGGTGGAAAGTGATGGAGAGCGGGGAGTAGGATGCTGTGGTGAGTGTTTTCTAGTGGTGATGGTGCTTGAGCCATGCCGTACGGTGCCGTAAAGGCACTTTCTCTGGTTGTGGCAGATGTCGATACGCGTCAACCATGGACGAGGGAGGGCAAGCGTTGGAGTGGAAAGGAGGGGGAGAGAGAGAGAGAGAGGCGAGGGGGACAGCGGAGGAAGGACGAGGAGTGGCGGCCAATGCAGAGAAGAGCCAGGGAGCAGAAGAGACGCAGGCAGGAAAGGCAGCGAGGTGAGGCGTAACGTAGGAATGGATGGAATCTCAACACCACACCACATCACTTCCTCCTCGCCTCCTCCAGCACGACATCCTCTCTCTCGCCCGCGCCAATCTCGCCCCTACGCACCTTCTTCACCTCACCATCAGCCTCCACAACATCATCCACCTCGGAGTCCTCGCCATCCTCAACATCATCCTCCTCAACCTCCGTCACAGCCTCCGCCTCCATCTCCTCGCGCTCGCTAACCCTCGGGCCCCTCTCCCCCTGCACGACCTCGCCGCCGCTAATCTGCCACTCCATGAGGCGCGCGAAAGCGCCGCCGCTCCGGCTCAGCTCGTCGAACGAGCCCTCCTCCGCCACGCGCCCTTCGTTGCCGAGACACACGATGCGGTCCGCGCGCTTGATGGTGCTGAGCCGGTGCGCGATGCTGATGGTCGTATTGTTTCCGCGCAGCAGCGCCGTCAGCGCCTGGTTGACCAGCGTCTCGCTCTCGGCGTCGAGCGCCGACGTCGCTTCGTCGAGGATGAGAATGTCCGGGTTCTTGAGCAGCGCCCGCGCAATGGCGATGCGCTGCTTTTGGCCGCCTGAGAGCTGCGTGCCTCGAGCGCCGACCGAGGTCTCAAGACCTTCGGGCTGCCGTGGTCGTTAGCGTGCTATTTCCATTCGATGAGCTATTGGTGTACTTACAAAGTCGCTGATGAACTGGCAGTTGGCCTTGCGGGCGGCGGCAATGATTTCAGCCTTTGTCGCATTGGGGTTGCCATAGGCAATGTTTTCGGCAATGGTGCCGGAGAAGAGCACCGGTTCCTGTCCGACAAAGCCAATCTTGCGGCGCAGCTGTTTGGCATTCATCTGCGTAATATCCTTGCCATTGATGGTGATGCGGCCCTGATTCGGGGTGTAGAATCGAAGCAAAAGACTGGCTACGGTCGACTTGCCGGCGCCGCTGGGTGCGACGATGGCGACGTTCTTGCCTTCGGGAATCTCAAAGGTCAAGTCTTGAAAGATGGATACAGCCGGCCTGGTTGGGTAGCTGAAGTCGACGTTTTCGAAACGGATGGGGCCGCGAGCCGACTTGACGGGGTCGCCGACTGTTGGAGGGAGCGTGGGGTTGCGGTCTTGCAATTCAAACAGACGGCTGGCTGCTCCGACACCCTTCATCAACTCCGAGTAGAATCCAGAAAGACCAAACATGCTTGAGCCAGCATACGCGGTGTACATCAAGAAGGACGAGAGGTCTCCGATGCTGATGGCGCCAGATTTGACCATGGCACCGCCAACATAGAGTACTCCGAGGATAGTAAAGTTGCCCATCAGCCCGGTACTACCGAAGAATGAGGCCGCAACAATGGCCTCTCTTTTGCCCAATTCGAATATCTTTTTGACCTGGCGGTTGTAACGGCCGACCTCCTGGGCTTCTCCGGCAAAGGACTGGGTTGTGCGGACGTTTCCAAGGCGCTCCTCGGCGATCTTGGTCAGAGTTCCGAGGTTTTTCTGAATCTTGCGGCTAATGTTGCGCATGTAGCGCCCAAAGAGAAAGGCAGAAACGGCCACGGGTGGGAACATGATTCCAAGAACACCGGTGAGCTTCAAAGATACCCAACCCATCATACCGAGACCGGCCGCACCGCTGACCAAGGATCGAAGTCCATCTGAGAGATTCTGCGTGATACTCTTGCCGACAATGATTGTATCCGACCCTAGGCGAGAAATCAAGTCTCCCACTCTGTTGGCGTCGAAGAACTCGGCATTTTGAATGAGCGTGCGCCGGTAAAGCTGGGATCGTAACCGCGCGACGACTCTCTCACCGACAATCCGGAGGAGAATGATGCGTCCGTAGTTGGCTCCGGCTCCGATGACGAGGACTCCGGCCAGGGCGGCGTAAAAGGTCGTAACATCCAGTCCGAAAAGAAGTTCCTTGTTGCCTTCGGGAGAGGTGGCAATGTCGATAATTTTGCCAATCGAAAAGGGTATAGACATGGTTACAGCAGAGGATATCAGCAGAAAGACAAAGGCAATGCCGAGGGTTTTGGCCTCTGGGCCGGCAATCTTGACGAGTCGCAGAACTTCGTTCATTCCACCCTTTTTCCCGCCCCTGCTCAGCTTCGCGCTGAGGTCGACTTTGGCTGCTTGTGCAGCCTTTTCCGACTTTGAAAAGCCGTTGTCGTCGTCGTCATTGTCTTCCTGGTCCTCTTTGCCCCGATCCTTCATCTCATCCTTGTACGACTTTTTCGATTCGGCAAATTTCGCAGAGACGGAAAAGGGTCGTATCGAGGTGGATGCGGTCCAGAGGGACGTGTTGAATGGCGCGGAAGACAGGATGCGTCCGCGGCTGAGGTGTGACGTCGACGTCCGCCATGCTGCTGCGGTAAGTGGGGAAGCAGAATTGGAAATATTCCTGGGGTTGGCGAGCAAAGCAGCGACTGATCGAGCAATTGGGCCGTCGACAGAGCGTCTGGAGGCTTGAGAAACAAGTCCCCGACAGTTCCAGGCGCGCTGGAACATGGAGGTTGATGCGCGCATTGTTCAGCCAGCGAATTACCGACGGGCAATGCAGAGAGGACGGGTGGATGCAAGCAGTCGGAACGAGGTGTACATGATGCTACCAGTGCGGAGGCGAGCTATGCGAGCGGGCTGGCGGCTGCAGGCATGGGCGGTGGTGTGGACAAAAAGTTGTAGAAGCCAAGACGGTGGTGATGCGATCATACCAGGTCCAGGTCCAGGGACGGGCAGTAGTCAGCTCGTCGGCCGCATCAGGGTCCGAGTTCTGCGGAATCGCGCAGAAGCAAAGCAAGCAGCAGCAGCACTGGCCCCACGCCGCGCCAGCTGGTAGCTCCAGCTCCTCTGCTGCGACAACTTCTCCCCATCCACCACCACCACGACGACCGCATCTCCTCGCAGTTTGTGCTTCGTTGCCTCTTGTCGTTCAACCATTGTTTTCTAGCGTCACCTTCTACTGCGCATCCCCGTCGCAACCGCTACTTGCATCAGCATGCCAATCGACTACAGCAAATGGGTTTGTCTCGCATTACAGTACCCCTCTGCAATGCCCCATCTGACAAGCGTGCAGGACCAGCTGGAGCTCAGCGATGACTCCGACGTTGAAGTCCACCCCAATGTCGACAAGAACTCCTTCATTCGCGCAAAGCAGAACCAAATCCACATGGAGCGAGAGCAGCGAAAGCATCGGATCGTCACCCTCAAGTACGAGCGCATAATCAATGACGGCCTCTTGCTGCGAATCGACAACCTCCTCACGGCACTCAAGTCGCACAAGGATGCTTCCAACCCGGACAATGTCGAGCAGCTCGTTTTTCAATCCCTGCTAGAGTCCGCCGACCCTTCAGCAGACTCGCCGCCCCCGCCCCCCGAGGGAGTACACACCCACATCAAGGAAAGGCCGACGTGGTCTAGAATGATGGCTTCGCTGGTCGATGAAGTCAAGAACCAGGTTGACGAGAAGAAGCCAGCGCCCGAGCAGCGCTACGATACTTTCATAGAGCAGTTGGGAGAGGAAAAGAAGAAGGTTGCTGGCCTACAAGGACAATTGCTGACGGCGCTGGCCGAGCTGGAAAAGGAAGCAGCACGCCATATTACCAGCGACGACCTCAAGACCGGCTTCGACTACTCCAACGTCAAAAAGGCCGTAGAACAGCCCTCTACTGCGGGCTCGACCCAAAAGGCCGATTCTGTCGAATTGCTGAACCCCAGCAGGCCTGCTATTTCAGGTCGCGCGGATACTGGCCAGTCATCTGGTGCAGATGCCGACATCGAAGACGGCGCAACTGTGGACGACGACCCGGACAATGTCGTGGCTAGCAAGGACGCCAAGGAGTTTGCAAAGATTCCCGTGGGCGACTACCGCACATGTCTGCAATTTCTTTCGGACCACCCCCACATCCTCAAGGAAAGTGAAACGGACGGTCTTCTCGTCGAGGCTTTTGATGCCGAGCTGGAGCAAAAGCACAAGTACTCCCACCAGTGCGTGCATCAAGCACTTCTTTTGCAATACTGCCGCCAACTGGGCCGCGATGGAGTACAGCTCTTTTTCAAACGGCGAGTATCCGCGCTTCAATTCAATCCCATTTTCTAACGTAAAGACAGCATCACGACCAAGGAGCACCAGGCCCAGAAGCTCTTCTTGGATGACGTCAACAACACGTACGGCCGCATCCGAACGCGGGCGGCCGAAATCAGAGAAGAGCGCAAGAGTAACCCGCAGCAAGAAGGTGTTGAACAAATTCAATTGCACGCTGTCGACCCCAACACCACCATCAGCATCCGTGTACCGCCTGCAGTGGACGACTCCAACCCCGAAACCACGTCGGAGGAAGCAAAGGCTGCGCGAGCCATTTTTGATTCGTTCCCGCCCGGCCTGCAGAGAGCCCTGCAAAGCGGCAGCCTAGACGAGGTCAACAAGGTTTTGGCCAAGATGAGTGTGGACGAGGCTGAGCAGATTGTGGAGCAATTGGGCGATGGAGGCATGTTGAGCCTGGAGGAGGGAGTCATTGACGCCACAACCGAGGAGGGCCAGGCAAGGGTGAAGGAGATTGAGAGGACAGGACGTATGCCGGGCGAAGTGGAAGAGACGGAGCTGGCTGCAGACCCCGAGTGAGGTTTGGCCTGTCTTGGATGACGCGGTCAGCATGGCAAATGTTTCATCCTGGGCGTTGATCAAGAGGGTCTCGCAGACTGTCACGATCAAAGAACATCACTTATAGAAGACATGATCGCACACAAGTTCAGCTTGTTGGAGAGGATAATGTAGCAAGGGGTGCACCTGAGCTTGGCAGCAATGCTACCCCTCTCGCAAGGCAGTTGCTGAGTTGCATCTCATCGCCATGGCCGGGGGTTTTATGTGTTCAAGTCATGATTGGAACAAGCCTAGACATGCTCTGACAAAAGGCCACGGTTGAAACCGGGGCAGAGAGTGTTTACTTGGCCGCCCTGGGTCGTCCGGGTGTTTGGTGCAGGGAGTGAAACCTCCGAGATTCAGCCGCTCGCAGTCGTCACAACCAACCGAACCGCGGCGGACGTCAGGTCAACCTCCGACAACCCAACCTCAGCTGTGCTACTCTCCTCACTCAACAAGCCGGACGCGCTGCCGACCACATTACTCTCCGCCTGGCGCATACTATGAAGCGTCAGTTGCGTCCTTGCCAGTCAAGGCCGCCAACTCTTCGCTGACAGCCAAGCTACTGCAGCTAAATGAGCCCCTCTGTTCACGTCTCCCACCATGTTCAACATCTCCAATCTGGTAGCGAAAGCCCAGCAGTTTATTGAGCCGTCGCTGTCCCTGTCTACCACAAACTCAGGCCGCCCTTCGAAAGCCACCCTCTTCCGTCACCAATTCCGCCTCCCGGAGAATCAGAATCCCCTGCAGGAGATCACCGCCGAGCTCACCCTCGTCGCGCCTCAGTCCACTCGCGGGGCACAAGATGGCGCATCGAGCGCCGAGGCTCGCCAGGGAAGTCATTACATTGGAAAGCTGCACCTCAGCGAACAATATCTCTGCTTCTCGACGCAGGGCAGCAGCTTCCTGTCGAGCGCAAGTCTGAGTTCCAGCTCCGCCTTTACCGGACAGACACACGGCGCAGGCCCGGCTGGCAACGGCTTCACCCTCCCGCTTTGCACCATCAGGCGCGTCGAGCGATTGCATAGCCAGAGTTACATGTTTGCCCTGGCCATAACGACAATAAACGGTCTCATCGATACGACCAAGGCGAAAAAGGAGGGTGTCGTGCCGCAGAAGCTGACCATCCAGCTGGCTGGCACTCGGCAACAATGCGAAAGGTTCTGCGACGGCCTGAAGCGCGGTTTGCGGGAAGGCGTCAAGGATGTCGAGAACTTGAAGACGGTGATACAAGACTGCTACTCGGAGTACTTGTTATCGGAAGACGGAAAACCCAAAGAAGGAGACAAGGAGGGTGAGCCCAAGAGACAACCGCCAGATACCGGTCTAGGAACCCAGTTCAAATACCCTGGTAACCCCCGCAAGCTGCGAGAACCTACCAAGATCAGACTGTGGCGCGAGTACCTCCGCGAGAACGGCCGCAACGCGACTTTGATGCGCCAGCCGACTTTCCACAAGCTCATTCGCGTTGGACTCCCGAACCGTCTGAGGGGCGAAATCTGGGAGCTTACCTCGGGCTCATTCTTTCTCCGTCTGCAAAACCCCAAACTCTATGAAGAAACCATATCAAAAAACGTGGGGCGAGAGTCCCTGGCAATAGACGAGATTGAAAAGGATCTTAACAGGAGTTTGCCCGAGTATCCCGGCTTTCAAAGCGATGAGGGAATCAATCGTCTTAGACGCGTCCTTACTGCCTATAGCTGGACCAATCCCCGCGTTGGATACTGCCAGGCCATGAACATCGTCGTTGCTGCGCTCCTCATGTATGTGTGACCTGTGACTTTAAAGCACTTCCGCTGATATCAGCAGATACATGTCCGAATCGCAGGCCTTCTTCATCCTCTCCATTTTGTGTGATCGGTTGCTTCCAGGATACTACTCGACAACCATGTACGGAACTCTTTTGGACCAGCGCGTATTCGAGTCTCTTGTCGAGAAGACGATGCCGATTCTTTGGGAACACCTCGTCAAGCAAGACATTCAACTCTCCGTCGTTTCCCTCCCTTGGTTTCTTTCCCTCTACATCAATTCCATGCCTCTGATATTTGCGTTTCGTGTTTTGGATGTCTTCTTCCTTGAAGGTCCCAAGGTCCTCTTCCAGATTGGTCTGGCAATCCTTCGGATCAATGGCGAAGAGCTGCTGGACGCAACTGACGACGGAACCTTCATCTCCGTCCTCAAGACCTACTTTGCACGCCTTGATGAGTCGGCACACCCCAAATCGGACAATCCCAAGCTGCGCGCAGTCACGAAATTCCAGGAACTCATGGTCATTGCGTTCAAAGAGTTTGCAGGCATCACTCAAAACACAATCTCGGAACAACGGGCCAAGCACAAGGACGCGGTGATGGAAAATATCGAAAACTTTGCAAAGCGCACCTCGCTGCGCAACCTTGGTCCCGACAGCAAAAAACTCAGCGTGAACGACCTCGGCTTCCTGTACGATAGATTCTACGGCGTCCTTTACGGACGCCAGCAGAGGGCTCAGTTGGCAAAGCAAGAGGAAGAACGCAAAGAGAGGGCCAGCAAGATGAGAGCTTCTCAAATCATTACAGGGTTTTCCTTTGGAAGCGACGTTGAAAAAGGCCGTGTGGCCCTTGGACCCAGTCCTACGCAAATGGACTATGATGCTTTCAGAGAGTTTTTGGCCGGTAAGACTCCACCACAGTCTTGATCTTTCATCATTTTTGACATTCGCAGGAATTGCAAGATGGGCCGTCACGGACTCGCCAACCTCCCCTCAAGATCCTCAACAGCCGCAATCGTATTGGAACAAGGCAAAACCCAGTCTATCTCCTTGGGGCAGTGGCCCCGAGCCTACGGATCACGAGTTCATGCAACGCCTGTTTAGGCATTGGGACAAGGATGGCAACGGTCAACTGAGTCTTCAAAACATCGTGTCTGGTTTTGCAGCAGTCAAAGGATCCAAAGACATCATGGCCAACATTGCCTACTTTTTCGACCTTTACGATGACGACAAGGATGGTAAAGTTGATCGCGAGGGCATTCTCAGAATTTCAGAGGCGCTTCTTTTCCTCACTCGCCGTGGCCTCGAGCTTCGATCAGCATCAAGTTCAACCGACGCTTTGCAGCCCGCAAACCCAGTGGAACCCGAAAAGGAGAATGATGATGAGGCCATTCTTAATAGTATATCGGCATTCATTCGCCGGTGCTTTGAATACGCCGACCCAGGACATGACATTAACAAGGCAGCTCAATCGGCGGTCAAGGACACGGCCGACGCAGTCAACGACTTTAGCATCGGCGACGAAGACGACGAGGACAATCTTATAGATGTCGACGACGATGCTTCGGCCAAGCCCGAGAGCAAACCAACCATCAACACCCAAATTACTATTCCAGAGTCGTCCGCAAAATCCCCAACCTCGCCAAAGCCGGACGTAACATCGGCCAACCTCGCCCTCGACCCCGCGCATCCCCTCTACATTACCCTCCCAACTTTCCGCATGGTAATCCTCGCCGACGAAACCCTGGAACACTTCTTCGACCGCGCCTTTTCCAACTCTTTCCGCCTCTCCGACATCCCCTTTGCGCCAGCCGCAACACTCACTACCTTTGCCAACGCCGGCAAAGTCTCTCCTCCCGGTGGTGGCTCGACACCAACGGCGTCTTCTGGCCTGGGAAGTGGGCTCCCAACGGTTCCGTCAACGGGTGGCGTCGTCCCTCCGGGCAAGGGGCTTCGCGGCATGTTGGACAACATTGTCAGCGACGGCATGCGCGTGGCGGCCGAGGTTAAGCGCCGCATGGACGAGGCGCAGCGCGAGATGGAAACCACGGGCGGCAAGGCGGGCCAGGACGACGACGAAGACGGCGACGAGGAGGGCGGCGGTGCCGAGGGCGATCGCGACCTACTCGAGGGCGCCGAGGCTGCGGACGTTCAGATGCACGAGGAGAAGAAGGGGCACGAGGATAGTTTTATCGATGCGGGTGAGGGCGGCGGTGGCGGTGGTGGTTCAGCGGCAGCAGCGAGCAAAGACGACGCAGGCAAGCTGGACGCGAGTGGTAGGGCGAGGAGTGGGAGCGCGGCGAGCAAGCGTGTCGTCGAGTTTGACCGTGGATCGACGTTGTAATTCTACCGAGAGAGAGAGAAAGACCTGAGTGTTTTCGATCTGCCTTCTTCCTACACTCCTGCTTACCTGACTACCTTCTCATAGCGTCATTCATCTTCTTTGACCTTTCTGTTCGCCTGCCTGTCCGCCTGCCTGTCTGCATTTCCTCCAGTTCAGTCCGTCCACAGTAGGTCAGGTTCGTTCGACTGTGTGGTGTTTAACATATTCCGTTGTTGCTAACGTTGGACTACAGAGCTAGCGGGGCGGGTGTCAGACACGAGCGGACGGACAGACAGACAAGACAATGTTTCAAGACACATTGGGTATGCAGCAGCCTCTATATTTCTCCATCCCACCCCATCGCTACTTCATTTCGCTTCCCTATCTAACGTACGGTATGGTATGGTGTGTACAAGCGCCGTCCAAGTCCTTTGCTGAGACTCTTCCATTCTAGACGCTTCTGTTCCAGGGCCCTACCCTTGGTTGGCGACGATGACAGCGAACACGCTCTGCCCATTTCAGACGCTTCTGTTCCAGGGACCTGCCCCTTGGTGGACGACAACGACAATGAGGGCTAGCCTTGTTTTCAGTGGCCTCTTTGTTTCTCCATCTCCGCCTGGGTCTCTCTGCTTCTCGGTGCATGCAGGACGTGGTGTGCAAACGCCGTCCGGGTTCCTTTGCCGCCGCTTGTCGTTTCGTCCACGACTTGCTCGACTATTTTCGGGGAGGTGGAGAGGGAGGATGGGCCGCTGATGATCGCTCTGATGGACTCTGCTCTTGGCACGTCGTGTTAGCTGGCAGTAATTCCCTGGATGACGCGAAGGACAGAGACTTGAAGTGTCTGACCATACAACGAGGTTGAGGCGGCAAGGACGAACTGAACAGACCGACCTACCCCAACCAAGGACTTGGGCTCACTCGACTCACTCTCACCAAGTGTTGTGCAGTCCGTATACACGCGAAGGTCGTGACAAACATGCTTTTTGCCTGTGTGTGTGTGCGACGGCTCTCGTCAGCCGGCGCTTCACTCCCGCGAGGGAGACGCTTGCAACGAGAGGATTCGAGAATGCAAGCAAGAGAAGGGGAAAGGGGACAGAAGTCCTAGGGACAAGGAAGTGTGGGGTTGGTTGAGGTTGGACGTACTTCCGGCGACGTGTCGACACAACTGGGCCTCTGGACGACAACCTGGTGTCTTTCGCTACGAACCAGCCCTTCTCGTGGAGCAGACTCTTCGTATACCATCCTCATGTCGAGGCCAGCCAGTTGCATCGCGACAACCCCGCCCACCGTGGCTCCACCGACCAGCGTTCTGGCCGGAGAGCCGAGAGCCGGTCCATCAGCAGTGTACGTTGTGTACGGATATGTCTGAATCCCCAAAAGTGGCTCCCGCGCCGGTAAGGCACACTTCATTGATGTAGTTGTCCGTGTCGCAGCCCCTCGACAGCCGCCATACGGTATGCTGGGTGAGACAGGTGCACACCTTGATGGGCGGGTTGCCCATGATCTTGGGATCACTCTTGACAAATACTTGCGTCATTCCGTCCCTGCCCACGCAGTAATTGAGAGCCTTCTGGTAGACGAGGCTGGCGAACTCCTGGCATCGATTTGCACAAGACTCGGCTATGCCGATGCCGACCACGAGGGTACACTCTGCCCGCATCTGGTTGCAACCCCGTGCGGCGTACGCGTTGCGCACTGAGGCCAGAAAGAGCACGAAGATACAAAGTAGGAGCTTCATTTTCGACATGTTCGGTGGTGATTGACTGGCGTGAGCAAAGATGTGATGTGGATAAGCGTGGTCTGGAGGATGGAAAGTAGAGGATGCAGACACTGACACAATGGTTCCTACTTTCATCTAATATGTTTGGCCGTAGTTTTGTACCCTGTCGCTACTGACCTGATGTAGCTCTGCCCACCCATCTGCCGAACTCTATTTTATCGCTACATTTTCTTGATAACTAGGTTAAATGAAACTAGAAAAATTGAGTTTTATATGAAGTCATACCTTCCTAGCCGCCGCACCCTATCCTTAACATGATTACTAAACTACATTGGGTATGCCCCTAGCCTTACTGCTTTATTTTCTTAATGACTAGGTTAAATAAAATTAGGAAAATTAAGCTGAACACTAAGTCCTCCAAGGAAACGAAAAGCCACGTGGATTGGCCCGGCGGCGCCCATCACATCACTTTTACGGTTACGAGTCGGCTACCCAGGGCCATGAGAACACGGCAAAAGCTCCATCGATTCTCTGCAACGTGCCCTTGCACCGGCGTCAAGCTGTGTGCGTGCTCGGGGTCCCGCGTGGCTTACCAGGTGCGCAAGGCCGTTGGAGGCGCGGATTGCAGCAACGACGCCTATGCCAGCCGCAATTGTCCTGCCAACTCGGATCTGGCGAACGGCGCTGTCGTCGACGATGATGTAGACTGTTGATGGATTGCTTGTCCCATTGACTTTCTCCACGCTCGTATGCCACACGCCTACCGGGCTCTGTGCCCCGCCTGAGTTTCGAGCATCTCCTTCGTTCCCCCGCGATTACTTACTTTTTTATATGTGCTGTGGCTTTCTGCGCGGCATGATACATTTGGCTGATTCAACAGCGGGTGCACGTTGGAAGCAATGTGTCACTGATTGGATGTGCCTTGGGCAGTCGAGTAAGTTGGAAAGAGGAATTGAATTTTGGGTTGCACGTCTGCCAGGGGCCGACTTCCCGGCGTCCAGGTGATACTTCTTCGAAGCCGCAGCCTAACGACCTCCTGCTGATACTACTTCCAGTGCAGCTGGAAACCCGGCAAATCTTTTGACGTCGACGATCCAGAGAACCAACAAGACTTGGTTCGGCCTGACAGATGAACGGTATGAGCTGGAATGTCTGTCTCTCGGGGAGCTTCTCGATTCGCGAGCCAGATCATCGGTGTTTAATAATTCTGGCTGGGAGGCTGTGGAAGCCAGAGATTACGGACGGGTCGCACCGTCGCGTTCGGACTCATATTGTTGATGGAAGAATTAATTTGGCCACTCTCTCATCCGAACTGCTTCCAGTCGGGCTCCTCCAGGGGCTCTGCTTGACCGGCTGAGTGGTCAGTGGCCATCATCTCCAGCACTTCCCTCTCCGAAGCCTCCACTGCCTCAACATCTGCAACCTGCTCGAGGTGCTCGACAGCGTCAGCGTCAGCGTCAGCGTCCTCGCCCTCCTCTTCTTCGCCACCCGTACCTCCGCTCTGGACCTGAGCCTGGCCCGGGCCCTGGTTCTCCTTGACCTGGCCGTTGTTGTCGTGCTCGTCGCCCGGGGCCTCCTCCATCTTGACGTCTCCAGCCTGGTTCTCCGCCGCCTGGCTCTGACCCCCCTTGCACGACTTCCTCATGTGACGCTGGAGGGTGTAGTAGTCGTCGGAGGCCATGGAGCAGTCTCCACACTGGTACACCTTGCCTTCGGGATGTGCCGCTCGGTGGTGCTCTATCAGGCGCGGATGGCTGGGAAACTGCTGGCCGCAGATCCGGCAGCGCTTCGGGTGCTCATGGTCGGTTGCGTTGTTGGCTTTGAAACTTGTCGGCAACTTGCCGGAGATCAAGGAGGGACTGCAGACTCACCCATGGTTGAGATTGTAGAGCTTTTTGAGCTTTGAGTCGGTAGAAAGCAAGAAAAGACAGAGGGGTCAAGTTGACTGTGCTTCTAGCCAAGTTTGTGTCAGCGACTGGTGTTGTGTGAGGAAGCAGTGAACAATCGTTACCTTGATGCAGGGCTCAAGATTCTTGATCTTTTACTCGAGCGAGTTGGAAGTGCAGTTGGCGCAGACCTCGAGGCGGCCCTTGGACTGGACGTCGTCGAGATGGAGCCTCTTATCCGTGATCTGAACTCAGCGTTGCTTGGAAGCTCGTGCTCAAGAGCTTGTCTGAAGGTCGAACTGGTGCTCAAGCTCAAGGTGTGTTGTCTTCTGGCTGAGCAGAGGTGGAGGGAGCAGTGATGTTCAGAAGAAGAAGAAGATGCGACAAAGAATTGAGACGTTTGCTCAAGGTAGCCGAGGAAGCAAATTTTGAAGTCACAATATTTATCTGGTGCCAGAGTGCGTCGGCGTGCCGGAGGCTTGAAGTCTTCAGGAACGTGCGGCATCGTGGGCACCGCCTGCACCAGCGCCTGCGGCCATGAAACAACATGTCCAGTGGTAATTCTGCTCAGAACTTGCAAGTCTTGTCTAAACAGAAAGAGGGAGCATTGGTTACCGTATGCAGATGAAAGAAGTCTGTTCGATAAGTCACGATCTTGATTTCTGATCATTTTTGGTGTTGCACGCTTTGACCAAATCATCAACCTTCTGGCTACCATTCTTTGCACGGCTGCTTTTCTGACCCTCTATCTCCTTGTCCAACCCAAGCCTCATCCAATCACCACTCCATCTTGACAATATACTCCACTGATAGACCGACGTCCTGGCAGCATGGCGTATGAGGGTCGGCCATCAGTTCGAGCAGTTCCGCAGCGTAGCTGGGGTCGTCGAACTCGGGGGCCTCCTCTGCCTGCTCCTCGAAATCCTCCTCCTGCTGAATCGCTTCTTCTATACTAGAAGCCTCAGTTTCGGCATCCACTCCCTGAGCAGCTTTTTCTTCCTCATAAACCTCCTCCTCATCCTTCTCCTCATTATCGTTGCCAACGTCTCCCTCTTCTCCATCCCCACTGGCGTCATCATCCTCCTGGCCGTGAAAACTCCTCATGACCTTCTGCAGACGCCTCCGTGCGTCCTTGGCAGGTCCTCTGATGCCTGACCAAGCTGCTCGCATGCACAACGGCTGATCCGCAGTGCTGACACCTGTGGACCCGATCACTTCCATGTTCGGCGCAGAATTGTCGTGGGAGGCTTCTTTGTCTTTGAAGGTCCTCACCATAGACTCTTCACGTGTGGCGCCAGTGCCGGGTGCTGGTATCAGTCGAGTGTGAGGGAGGATGGACTGCTTCGGACGCGCTGCCGGAGTCGGACGTTGGGTTGTCGTCGCTCATGTCCTCCCCGTCTTCGGGGTCCTCGCTGGTATTTACGTCCTCGGATTCTCCATCTTCCTTTTCCTCTCCATCTCCCTCACCACTCTGGTCGTCCTCACTGCTCTCCTCCTGCTGAGGTCCTGCTGCGGGCGGAGCGCGATTGGCTGGACAGTTCTGGCGCTGGTGTCTCCGGAGGGTGCTGAATCGACCGACATCCGCGCCACAGGCCGCACACCGGAACAGCTGGTTCTCCGCGTGGTTGGCTTCGAAGTGCGTGATGAGGGCTGCACGCCGTGTGAAGTCCATACCACAAATACGGTAGCAGTTGGGGTGCTGAATGTCCGTCGCGTTGGAGGCTACACAGGCGGATTAGTACGTGATCTGGGAAAAGGGGCATGCGGAGATTTACCCATTGTGCAGCAGTTGGAGGACTGTCGAGATGGGGGAAGGGTATATAATTGAGGCGATTTGAGGAGAGGCCAAAGAAGCCTTTATACAAGTCGCTGCAAGGTAATGGTTTCAGCAATCTGCCAGGACGCAGGCTCGGACAGAAAGGTGGGCGGCAAAGTAAGCTTACACAGTCTGAACCAAAGGTTCTGAGGCAGCTGAAGATGTCCAGATGGTATACTTTGAGCTCAGGCGCCGCGGACGAGCGAGCTATACTCGGACTCGGTGGAAAGTGGTTGAGAGGCGAGGATGAAGGGGGGTGTCGACGGTGTGAGTGCAGCGTGCTGGAAGCCATGCAAGAAAGTACCCGAGGATCGATGATGGAAACGAAGAGGAAATGAAGAAGAGATCTTCAAAGTTTTGTGGTGTGCCGAAGTTGCTTTGAAGTGTCGAAGCAGGTAGGCGTCGTTGCAGGCGCGAGCACCAGAAGCGAGAGCACCGGAACCGAGTCCAACCACCGTAAGCGAAGGTCGACGACTTCCCAAACTGGGCGACTGTCTCGTCATTCACTCTGAGTACTCTCAGAGGCGAACGGCCCATCTTCTCTTCTGTCTTTGCCTGCCATTCTTTCCCGTGAAGCTCAGGCACTGTCTTTGTTCACACTATCTGCCCCTATAATTCAACCACAATCAACAACCTTCCTCGTCAATGACCATGGCTTGGATTCTTCTTCTGCCAGAGTTGCCTCTCATATACGTCTCCAAGACCCGACTTCGTTACGTCGCGGCTGGTCTTTGCTGCGTAAAAGGTAGACAAAAGGCTGTGGAACGACCACGTACTTGTCGCCTTCGACGGCTGGTATTTGAGAATACTGAAGCGTTTTGACCGTACATGGACTCATTTGTAGTTAAAAAGCGTATGTTTTGAAGCTCCAAAGCCTCATCGAATGTCAAAGACAACCTTTCGCGCCGCCGGAAGGCTTCTGAATAAAATACAAGCATAGAGCCCATGTTGATAGAAACGGTTGGGAGCAACGACAACATGAGACTATCTACTGGGCAATGTGAAGGGGTCCAGAAGTCATTAGAACTACATGCTACTACCTTCTGCGCGGGACTTTCAGGGAAAGCAAACTTCATGCAAATGGAACCATCCACTGCATTCCACCTCCGAAGCTCAAGACCAAAACAGAAGGAAGTTGCCGGTGAGTGTACAACTAGGAGTCTTCATAGACCTTTGTCATTGGTCAGCTTAGCCAAATTAATTTGCAGCGATGCAAAGCAAAAGAAGAGGAAGATCAAACTGACCTGTCCAGGATCCAAGCTCTACTCGTTGTCAGAATCCGACTCCGACTCGTCGTCGTCGTCGCTGTTGGCTTGCTCGTAGTCGGCAGAAGTGTCCTGCTCGTAGGCGTTTTGCTCCAGCTGCTGCCAGTCGAAGCCTTCGAGGGACTCTTCTTCAGCCTCGGACTCCTCTTCGTCCGAGTCCTGCTGCTGATGCTCCTCCTCCCAGTCCATTGCATCGGCGTCCTCGTCTTCCGAGCTGGCGTCTTCCGAGCTGGAGTCTTCTTCCGCCGCAGCCTTCAACTCCTCCTGCACCTTGACTTGACTAGCCTGGTTGCCAGCTTATTCATCTGAGCCATGATTCGGCTGGCCTCCGCACGAAGCTTCTTCTTCCGCGCTTTCTTCTCGGCGAGCGCCTGCTTGGCCATCATCGCCTCTTCCTCCTCCTCAAGCCTCCTGATCTCCGCCTCCTCCTCGAGCCTCCGTGCCTCGTCTTCCGCACGCCATCGGGCCTCTTCCGCATTGATCGTCGCCCCTCTGGCTCGACAGCCCTCGCGCAAGTGGCGAAGCAGCTCCTTGTGGTGCATAGTGGCGCACCCCTCGCATTCGAGGCAGACGTACGCTTTTTCGAGAGGGTGGAAGGCTTGGAAGTGCGCCTGGAGATCCTTATGCTTGGTGCATTGGGCTGCACAGACGGCAGAGCATCGGATTGTCGAGGTTTGTGACGTTCGACATGGTGCGTTGGAAGTGAGTTGAGGTGAGGTCGGAGGAAAGTCTGGTTCTCGTCAGTATCATTGGTTTAGGGAGAGAGAAGTTAAGTCTTACGAGGTCGTGGCTGCTTTTGTGAGAGCAGAAGTCCAGCAAGCGTTTTATACGAGTCTCCTCGAATGTCGACGAAGATATACGTTCCACAGATGGAGCTATACGCGAGTAAGGAAAGCCGTCGCGGGGAGGAATCGCTGGATTGGTGGATTCTGCAAGAAGACTTAGCGAGGGCGACCAAAATTGATGGCAAAAGCTCAAGTACCGTCGGCTGAAAGATTTTGGAAGGGCTGATTGCAAAGTAGCGGCGCGACGCGGCAATGTGGGCGGGAGCAGCACTCAGCGTGGACGGATGGCGTTTTGGCACTGTGCAGCGGCTGGTGCTACGACTTGAGAGAAGCTTTGAGAGAGAAAATTTCGGCGGTTCAAAAGACGGAAGTTTGAATGAGGTTGCTTGTGAGGTCGCCAAAAAGTCTGGTGTGTTGAAGTGTCGAGGTGCGCGGCGTCGAGTCGTCGGAGGGTCGACGGGCGCTGGCGGCAACACTTGAAATTCCCCAGGTCAATTTTAACACCACAAGTGTCAAAATTGCTACGGGTCAGCGGTGCAAACCAGCCTTTGGAGTTTGTGGTCGAGGCAGGCAGGACGGTACTGGACGCAAGCTTGGAGTTGAACTGTCTAGTGCTCGTCCTCAGGCGCTCATCTTCGCCTTCAACTTGCTTCGCTTTAAGGCGGCAGGGTGTCGTCAGTCTTGATCGATCCGGAGATTTTTGGGGTGTTTCTT
Organism: Phyllosticta citrichinensis; assembly: GCA_038380885.1. Classification (NCBI taxonomy): domain Eukaryota; kingdom Fungi; phylum Ascomycota; class Dothideomycetes; order Botryosphaeriales; family Phyllostictaceae; genus Phyllosticta; species Phyllosticta citrichinensis. The sequence goes on along the minus strand of JBBWUH010000001.1, from coordinate 278,100 downwards.
GCAAAGAGGCATGTAAAAAAAAACAACAGCAAAGAGTTTCAAGCAAAGGACAAATTCGAGCACATCCATGATGCTCTCTAGCCCAGGGGCTAGCCAATTTCCTACATAGATGAATATCCAAGCAATGCTGGAAGTCAGCATCTCCCAAACGACCAGATCCGCTATGTAGTCGCTTTGACTACCCTCTTTCGTACAACTTGTTCCCCTGCCCTTGATTTCCAGCGCATCAAAGTACCTCTTCTGCTCACCAACTATGAGGACACTACTCCTCATCACCGTCACTGTCCTCTTCTTCATACTCACCACCATACTGCTCCAGCATGTCCTGGTCTTCCTCCATTTCCTGATCCTCCTTGATACCGCCCTGTAACTGCTCCTCAATCTCGACCAGTCTTGTAGCCTGCGCATGGAGCTGGATCCTCAGCTGTCGAGCCTCCGCCTCAAGTGCCTGCTTACTTCCGCTCTGGTCGATACCTCCCTGCTGGACTTTCGCCGCCTCATGGGCTGTCGAGTTCATCACGGCAGTGGGCTGGGCTTGGTGTTGCTGAAGGCTGAATGCCTTGTCCATCGCTGATTCGACCACGCCACCCAGCTCTTCCTTCAACGAATGGACCAGCTGCTGCTTGACCTCCTGCAACATGAGGTCGGTGAGGAGGAATTCTCTTTGGAGCTTTTCTGACGGCGGAGGTGTTGGCGACAACGTCGGCCGGCTCGAAGGAGCGCGACCATTCATCGGGTGCATGGGTTGCATCGGTGGGCGTGGTCCAGTCTGTTCTTGCGTCGTCGATGCGCTTCCCACTTGCTCCGTACGCGCAGCTCCACCATCATCGGTGTGGCCATCCTCCAAGCCTCCATCCTCTTGCGACTGAGTGTTATCTCCATTGCAGTTGTATTGAACGTGCTCCAAGAATTTCTTAACTGTGCTCCCGCCGTGTCCACATCTACCGCATTTGAACAGCCAAAGTTCGGCTCTATGCTGGTCGAAGAAGTGATATCCGAGGTCCTTCTCATGAGCCGCCAAGTAGCCGCACATTCTGCAAGTAGTGCGCCAAAACGCCGACTGCATGTTGGTGACCGCATCGGTCGGATTGTTGTTGGACGCAGCGGCGAGCTTGAGCTGCGCAATCTCCTGCGCAGCGTTGGGCCTGCTGCAAGGTCCTTTCATGTGCCTTTTGAGATGGTCAAAGTTGTTTGTGGTCGTCGATTCGCACACAGGACAGCGGTAGGGCTTAATATCGGGGTGCTCTTCCTTGCAATGGACGACCAGCTTCGTGTGGTAGAAATACTCGACGCCGCAAATGCGGCAGCAGGTCGGGTTGGCCAGGTCGGTTGAGGCTTCGGCTTTTCTCTGTCAGGGAATTGCGCTGAGCATTGAGCGGATGGGGACTTACCCATGATCAGGTCGAAAGCTTGACGCGTGGACAGCTGATATTGTGCGAGAGTGAAGGAGTGAGAGGTTGTGCCTTGGACGCGGCCGCGTTTGGTAGCGTGGAGGATGACCTGAAGCGCAAGTGAGTGGAGAGTGGCCCGAGGCTTTGGAGGTGTGACTGACGTGGGTTTGGAGACGGAGAGAAAAGTGGCTTGAGGTTGAGCTGGCGCAGATAGCTTACAAGCCGGCGAGGTGATCTGGAGCGCGACGAAGTGGCGAGCAGGTTGACACGTTCGAAGTTCGAAGCTCAATCGATGTAAGCGCAGAGGAAGGGAAGAAGGAGAGGTGCAAAGAGATTTAATTGACGCGAGAAGGTCACAGAGATGGCGAGCGCAAAAAATGACAACAAAACAAGCTGTAGCGCGCCGTCGCCGAGTAAGTTGGCGTTTTTAGACCTCGATTAAACATGCGCAAACAGTCAGAGCGGCAATGAAGTTGAGCACGCAGAGAGGAGGTGGATGTAGCAAACTTTGAGAATAATGCAAAGGAAACAAATGATGAACAAGCAAAGTTTTGGGGAGATGTCGAGATGGACGGACGCCAGAGTGTTTGTCGATTTAAAATTGGAAAAGTCAAGGCAGATGCGCTCGCCGGCGCCCAAAACATCGATCTGATCAATTTGGCAAAGGAAAACCCATCCAACACTGAATTCCATCCATCGCACCATGTCGAGAGGTCGAAGTAATGTCCGACTTCTCATTCTACCAGACTGAAGCTGACCGAAGCTGACCCAACCAAGTGCTCCATCAGCATTTTGACAAAGGAAAAACCGCTCGCCGCAAAAAGCCCAATCGCCGCCGGAGGTGACTGTCGTACGGCTTTCTCATGCTGCCCATCCCGAACCAAACAAGCAAAGAACTCCTCAAAAAGCCAGACCATTGAGCCAAAGACCCGACCCAGCCAAGAAAACCTCAGAAAATGTGTGACCGCCGGGTCAAGTCGAGACCCTCGATTGGTGAAAGCAAAAACCAGACCCTATTGCCCCAACTCTCTTTTAGCGGCGTCCACGCGCTCATCTAATTCTTCGATCCTGTCCAAAAGTTCGTCGTACCTGACGTCGACCTCATCGTGATGAGCAACCAAGGCGTGGTACTCATCCTCTGTCGCCGGACCACCCTCCGCCACCGTGCCACCCAGCCTTTCTTTGATCACCTCTCTCTCCTGCCACACTATCCTCGCCCTGTTGCTCACGCTCTCAATCTCTTCCTCCAGGCTCTGCACCTCCGCCTCCAGCTCATCCAACTCCTCCTGGGTCTGCTGTGCGGCCCTGCGCCTCGCCCTCTCCGCCCTCCTGTCCCTCCTCCTCGTCGCCTCCCTCTCCTGGCGGATCCTGAACTGTTGATCAGGACTCCGTGCATGGTCGTGTTTGCAGGACCTCCAATAGTGGCGACGAAGGCTGCTGAGATTGTCCGTCCACATGTCGTTGCAGCCAGGGCACATGTAGGGCTTGACGCCGTCGTGGTCCTCAGCCATGTGATCATTGAAGTACCTTCTGGCCCTATGGTCCTTCCCGCAGATACGGCAGAGGCAAGACCTGTCCATGTCGCTGGGAGGATCTGGTTGTTTTCACAGTCAGTACGTACTTGCGGACGCCCGAGAGTGGAGACATACGATGATCGCGGTAGGTGGAGGGAGCCATGTTAAGAGATGATCTGAGGTATGATCTGGGAGATTCGAGGCCGATCGAGTTATGATCTGGAGATTCGAAGCCGACCGAGGTATGATCTGGGGAGTCCGAAGCCGAGAGCACCAAATGTGAGGCCTGACGTTCTTGGGGATCGATTGTTTGGAGAAAGAAGCAGGATGGCAGTGCTTGGGTGCAGGTGCGAGGCAGTCAGGAACCAAGTGTGAGGTTGATCCAGAAGTGGAAATATGAAGCTTGTTAGGAAAAGGATGAGGAGGAAGACAGGTCCAGAGCAGCAGAACCAGCAGCCTTTATACCCCTCTGCAGCCTAACGGTCCACCGCCGGGTCAGCCATATGAGCCGAATCGCAGTCAGGCGCCGCATCCCCAAAGAGTCACAGACGGCCAGCTGGCGTGATGGTGCCATCTCACGCCCTTCTTAGCACTGCTTTTCAACAAGAATACTGAGTAGGCTTTCACATCGACAAACAAAATAGGAGCGGACGAGCTTGGCATTTAGGGGGACGAGTGTACGACGGCGTGAAGAAGTCTGAATATGCGGCGCAGGTGACGGTGCGAAAGGGAGAGTTTCGGCGCAGAAACGCGGCCTTGCCCCGTCGTCATTTTGGGAAGTCCAGATCATGCACTGGATTTGTCGACTGATTGATTTGCGTAGATGGAATTGAAGAGAGCGCAAAGTGTACGAGCGGTGGTCAAGAAGTACATCAGAAGTAAGGAGGTTCGAGTAAAGAAGTGGAGTAACACCTCCCATCACCGTTTTTGATTGACGACTGACTGATACCTGTCTTCCATGCTGTCCGACCCAAAAACGAACCAAGAACTCTTCCGGCTGCTGGACCTCCAAGCCAGAGTCCCTTGTCTGCTCACACATCATTAGACCGCTTCAGGCGATCAGCGATCTGGAGTTTGGCACCGCCCTGCTCAACCTCCGGCTGGTCGCACTGTTGCTGCTGCTAGAGCTGCCGGTGCTCATCGTGCTGCGGCTCCACGTCCTGCTCAACTTCAGGCTGGTCATACTGGTACTGCTGCTGGACTTGCTGGTGCTCATCGTGCCGCTGCTCGCGGAAGTACTGCGTCTCGAGCTGCGGCTGCACGTGCTGCTCAACCTCCGAATGGTAGTACTGGTGCTGCTGCGGGTACTGCGGGTACTGCAAGTGCTGATAGTACGGCTGTTGCTGAGGTGTACCTGACTGCGGCCACAGGAGGAACGCTGTGGAGTGCTGCTGCTCGACCTCCGGCGGGATGTAATGGTGCTGCTGCTGGAATTTCGGGTACATATTGTACGGATGTTGCTGCGAGAGCCCTGACTGCGGCCTCGAGAGAAAGTTGTCGGCGTGCTGCGGCTCGTGCGCCGGCTCCGGATCCTGCTCGATCTGAAACTGGTGAAGGTGAAGCTCGAACTGGTTCTGGTGCTGCTGCTGATGAATTCGCTGCTGGTCCTGGAGATCCTGCGCAATGTTGTACTGCTGGGGCTGCTGCAGCAACGGATTGAAAGGCGGGGGAGAGTGCTGGAGTGGGAACTGCGAGAACTGCGGCGGTGGATGCTGGTGCTTGTGCTGGACCTGCTGCTGTTGCGGAGACTGCTGGACTGACTGCTGCGGCTGCGCTTCATCACGCGTTGCTTGGGCCAATTTGAACGCTGCGATCTCCTGTTCGAAATCCCGCATCAGCGTGGCACCATGGTCCTCGCGCTCGTGGTGCTCGCGCTCGCCGTTGTCCCCATCCTCATTCTCGGCCTGCGCTCTCCTCTTACGGTCCTCCTTCTTTTTCTTCCTACCGCCCCTCCTCGTATCCCTCTTCCTCTCCTCATCGACCTTCTTCTGCTGCTCGGGAGTCTTTGCATGGCCTTTGGCGCGCCAGTAGTGCCGACTGAGGGAGCTCCAAATGTTGGTGCTCATGGTGCAGCCTTCGCGCGGACACCTGAAGACCTCGTGCAGCGGGTGGCGCTCGGCGAAGTGGGCGAGAAGGTCATTGTGCGTTGTGCCGTCCGGGTCGAAATCGTCGCACAGGCGGCAGCGCTTCGGATTCTTCATGTCGGTTGGGCGGTCGGGCGGGTCTGGGGCGCCTGGAGTATGGTCAGATCGGAACGGTTGTTGCAGGCATTCTTATTGGAGGGGAGTACGCACTCATGGTGGCGAGCTGAGCTGAGTTGAGATGGTGCGAGCAGCAAGCGGTAGATGGAGGTTGAGGTTGAGGTTGAGGTTGCTGCTGGTCTCGCAGTCAGTCAGTCAGTCGGTTGACGAGGGAGGGGCGAACGGAGCAGGAGCAGGAGCAGGAGCAGGAGCAGAGAGCGGCATACACGAAGAGAACCGGCACCTGGGTGGCAGTAGTGATGTGTGATGGAAAGGAAGCAAGAAGCAAGAAGCAAGAGTTGGAGCATTGAAATACCTTTCGACGCCGCGGGCTGTGACTTTGAGCCTTGCCTCGGCGACGAGGGGCGCATGGTGTTGACGCTGGCAAGAACGTGTCGCTGCCGGGGACGACGGGCCTCTAGGGGACGCCTTGCGCGACATTGAAGAAATGGTCGATTGAAGGACTTCATGAGAAAGAACAATGTTACAGTCAGTACTGAGTGTACTCAGGTGCGAAGTGTACTCAGGGGTTATCTAGAATGCATTGGGGGGTAATCTGATCAATTCAGAAAAGAGAAACACAATCCAGGGCGACCACGCCAGTATTCAAAAGAGCTTCACAAGAAAGAACGACGATTCAGTAGTGCTTGGTGCACCCATGGGTCATCTGAAGTACACTCAGGGGTAATCCATCCCACACGGAGGACAAGAGAAAAAATGCCAAAGGCCACAACACGGCCATCTTCAGACAAATCCAAAGAGAAAAGAAGTAGAAAGGACAAAGATTTGATTTGATTGCAGAGCCACTACAGCACCACCTCAACGAAAGTCAACACCATCCACCTCGTCCACCACATCAACCAACCAATCTACCGCCGCGGCCTCTTCCCATGCTGATTCTGATCCTGCTTCTTCCTCAGCTCGCGCATAATAACATCATTATCCAAATCATACAGCGTCTTCTGCGTCTGCGCCGACGGCTCGCGCTGCTGCTCGCGCGCCCGCGCCCGCGCCTCGGCCGCCTGCGACTTGATGTAGTTGGACAGCTGCTGCAGGTTCTGGTGCATGGGGGGCGGCGCGGCTCGGGGAGGTGGCAGACGCGACGACGACGATGAGGCGGCGGGCGGCAGACGCGAGCTCTGTGGCTTCTTCTTGACGATGCGCGTGTCGCGCGTGTTGCGGCCGGCGGCGGCGGTGGGCGTGTGGCGGGTACTGCGCGATGAGGGCGTGAAGGCGGAGGTGGTGCGGGGGCGGCGCGTTGCCGGCGTGTAGGAGGAGGACTGGTTGAGGTTGAGGTTGTCGAATGGGACGCCGAAGACGTCGTCGGCGGCGTTGTCGTTGTTGTCGTTCTTCTTGTCGTTGTTGCTGGCGGTGGTGGTGTTTCCCGCAACGCCCGACTGCGTCTTCAGCTTGTTCCAGTAGCTCGACGACCCGCCGTCGATGCGCTGCCACGCGCGCGCCGCGTTGGCCATCTGGATTTGCGCGTCCTCGCGGCTGCGCTGCGACACGTTGGCCATGGCACTGCCGCCTCCACCACTGCCGCCGCTGTGCCAGATGTTCTGGTTGCGGATCGTCCGGTCGGGGGCGAGAAGCGGGCGCGGCTGGTGCGGCGTGACGGGCGCCTGCTGCTGCTGCTGCTGCTGCTGATCCTGATGCTGCTCCTGCTTGCGCTTGCGGTAATTCATCTCCTCCGTGTAGGTGTCGGAGGGGTAGCGGGCGCTGTGCCAGGGCGGCCAGGAGTCGACGTCTGATCCTGGCGAGGGCATCTTCTCGAGCGCCGTGGACACATCGTCATAGAGCTCAAAATACGGGTCGTGGTCGATGAGCAGCTTCGCCGCGCCTTGGTCTTCGTTGTGCTTCCAGAGGATCTCTTGGAAGCGCGCGCGCAGGTCGGCGCGCTCGAAGGGGTTGAGCACCGCTTCGATGGCGTCGAAGAGCTCGATGACGCGGTTCCGCGGGATGGTGTCGATGCCGTCGGCCATCGTGCTGGCTCGTCTTGTTGGAGGAAGAGGAGGGAAACCAGGAGAAAGGGAGTCTGGCGGGTGGAAGAGGAGAGATAAAGATGGCAGTGTTCAGATTCAAGTCACTTGGAACAAGGAAGCTGACCGATCGTCGGGATCCTAAAAGAAGCGCGGAATCCTGTCGATTAAATACTCAGCGGAGACAAGAGTGTCGCAAACGTCTGCCCTTTCCAGTCACCTGGAGTCTGTCAATCGTGTTGCTTTTTGCCTTGGGACAACGGCTACAAACCTCGAGCGCAATTGGACAAAGAGACAACGCGAGCGCCACAGTTTCCCAACTGAGCTTTGCGCTTCCTGAAGCGGCCGCTCACAATAGCAGCGATGTCCGAAGAGGTAGATCGCCCTTGTGGTCGACTTTGGATTCGCGAGATGAGCAGTCGACATGGGTCGAGCTGGCAATTAAACTTGGCTGAGCTGAACATCTTCTTGGGTGGGGCGGAGGAAGCGTCGCGGTCGACAAAGTGAAAGACAAAGATCAGTGACGCGGGCAACCAGTCGTAGCAACAATGCAACAAAGCGCAACCTGCAATACGCAAGCAGAAAACCAGACAGCCAGCGAGAAAGCTTCAATCGCCTACCTACCTACCTACCTACCTACCTCACCCTCGCCATCTCTCTCCCTCTCTCGTGCGTGCGTGCGTGCGAGCATGAGCAGGCGCAGACGAGGAGACAAGGAACAGAAAACTAGCAAATGACGTCAGTTTGAGGAGGAAATGATGGAGTGAGATGAACACAAAAAGCCAAAATAGACGGTGAGAGGAGAAGACAAACAGCCAGACACAGCGCGACTAGAAAGAAAACACACATACATGTATATAACTCTAATCCATTCCATTCCATTGATTCCATTTGCAACTTGACGAACTACTTTCTCTCTCTCTCTCTCTCTCTCATGACAAGCGCCGACAGTCTACCGTAGTCTGCTAGCGACATGATTCCACCGCCACCCCTAGCCAGCAAGCAAGCAAGCACCTATCTATCTATCCATCTCCTTCGCCCATCGCATCCCATTCCATAGCGTAACAATCAGTTCCTTGTTCCAGACCACCGCAATCTGCCCATCGATCCATCCGTCCATCCATCCATTCATCTGGTGCCAGCAACTTCTCTCCACCCGCCCATTCCCCGCGCATCCACTCAGCCAGCCAACTTGTCAGCAAGCTGTACCAGCCAGACCAGCCAGCGCCCGTGGTGCAAAGAAACGGGGGACGAGCAAGCAAGCGGACGGGCGAGTGAGCGAGCAAAGAGCCACACCCACAACAACGACAACGACAAAGCGAGCGAGCGACGAAAACGTCAACCCGCCTTCTCCCCACCACACGCGCAGCACCACCAACAACAACAACAACACCGACGCAAAGACAATGAAAACAAAAACACAAAACTCAAGAAAAACGGCAAGGAAAAAAAAGTGTCATGGCAATTTGTCTACTACAGTGAGTGAGAGTGTCGGTCCGGTCCAGTTCAGTTTGATTCATCTCGTTCCAGTTTGGTTGGTCGGTAGGTCGATAACAACGACTAAGAGAGGGCAAGAAAGGCAAAAGCAAAAGCAACAACAACAAAAAGTAACTCAAGAAAAAAAGGTAAGGAAAAGGTCTGTGGTCATTCTAGTAGTAGTATAGAGGAGCAGTAGTGGTTTTGATTGAAAACAACTTAAGGAAAAAGCGCAAAAAAGCGCAAAAGGTCGTGGTCGGTCGGTTCAAAGACGGTGTGGTGTGTTGGATGTTTGTGTTGTGTCTCGGTCGACGAGGAAGCAGCAGTGCGTTTTCTTTATTTACGCGCAGCTGCATCTCTCAAGTCGCCTCGATCGACAAGGAAAAAGGAAAAAGGAAAAGAAAGGCGTAGTGCAGAGTTTTCGTGTCGCCAAAGGGAAACATAGGAGTGAAGGGCTAGCGAGCGAAGAGGCCCGCAGAAAAAGCAAAAGGCAAAGGCAAGCAAAGCAGCGCATGCGTCACCGCGACAAGCGACGGTGCGCGCGGCGGCGGCAAAAAGCAAAAGCAAAAGCAGAGCAGCAGATGCGCAAGGTTCGAGTCAAGTCAACGGAGGGGGTATCATGCTCGCAAAACTATTGTTTGGTGGTGTAGTCGGTCGGTAGGTGGGTTGGTGGTTGAATGTCGTTGTCGTAGTCTAGAGATGTCGATGGTGAAAGCGGCGAGGCCTCGGGGCCGGCTAGTCCGTGTCGATGTTCAATGTACCAGTGGATTGACTGGCGGTGTCATTGGTCGTTCGGTGGGCCATGTCGATAGTAAGCCAAGTCGAGGGTGGTGGATTGCGGATTGCGGATTTCGGTGGCAAGGTCGATGCATGGAGGAGGTCGAGGTAAAAAGAGCTCACCCGCAAGTAAGAGCAAGGGTAAAAGATGGAGATGACCGCTAGGCGGTGCAATCCCAAGAAGAAGAAGAAAAGGTGCAGCAGCAGCAACACCCCAAGCAGCGCAGCAACGCCGCCGCCAGATATGCCAGCCAAAGCCAGATGATAACGCCGTCTGTCGAGAGAAGATTCGGTGGGGGGGGCAGGAAATAATCCCAAGAATAGCTCTCCCAAAGAAAGGAAAAACCCCCCCAATCTTCACAAAAACACAAAATCAAAAAGCTCCGTAATGAAACCCGGGTATCTGGCTCTCTGATCTGACAATGTCGATAGATGATGAGGGGGATGGATGAAAAAGACGCAACCCAGCTCCGGGTTTCAATAATTGTGGCCGGAGAGGGTGGTGATGTGGTGCTGCCGCAGCAGTCTATCCACGTGTGGCCGGCCGGGGGCAGGGACAGCCCGAGTCGTCTCAGTCGCCTCCTGTTCTTCTGCTCCACATTCCCCCGCGTGGCCACACAAAATCATCTTCCATCTCGTCTGGCGCGAATGCCCTTTTTACCAAGTCTCGCCAACTTCGCTCAGCTCCCTCTCGCGCGCCGCAGAGCCCGGCGGAGCGATTGACCGCGGGCCATGTGCGCCGACGCTCGATCTCCGCGAGACTCTGCTCGGCCGTCTGGGTAGCGCCGTTGGAGTGGGAATACCGCTGCCGCCATTTGGTGTCGGGATGCCCGATCCTGGACCCATGCTACGAGTAAAGTCTGGCTTGCGGCTCACGGGCGTCGAGAAGCCAAAGTCGCGAGGCTTGGGCACAGGCGGCGTCGGCGTCTCTTCCTCAAAGTTGAGACGAGGAGGCGTGGGCTTGACGGTATTAGCACGGCTGCGGCCCGTCGGACGTTGGTAGTTGGGTCCAAGGCTGCTGCTAAAGTTGGTGGTGTTGGCGTGGGACAATGACGGCGTGGGCGTGTGGTTGCGACCTTGCTGGCTGCTGCTGCCCGGGCGCTGGGCACCGGTGGTGCTACTCCTGGAAAACGGCCCGAGAGAAGCAGAAAAGAAGCTGTCTGCGGCTCCACGGCTTGGTGGGCGACCGCTCATGTTTCCAGCAGTCTTGGGGCGGACGCCGGTGGTGTTGCTGCGAGTTGGTGGAAGTGCCGTGCTACGGCTAGGAGGCCGTCTGAAGGAAACGCTCTGTCCGCTCACGTTGCTAACACCACTGCGCTCGCTGGCCTGGCTGGTAGGCCTGCTCATGCCAGTCGAAGCCCCAGGGAGCAGACCAGCTGAACTCGGGGCCTTTGCACCGCCTGCAGCGCTGAAGCTGAGCCTGCTCACTCCCGTGTCGCCGCCAGCCGCGGAGCTCGTCGTGCTGCCGCTAGTCCGCGTGCGCGCCGCCGAGCGCCCAGTGATGCCCGAGGCACCATTGGAGTGGTTGCTCATGGCACTGCCGCCGCGAGGGCTTGCGCGGGGCGGGGTCTGGGTGGGCGCGGGCAGCTTGCTGCGGACGTTGTGGACGCGCGACTCGAGCTTCTGCATCTTGCTGATTAGCCCACGAATCTGGTACAGAGAGCCTGTACGAGGCAAAGCACCGTCGGCGCCACTGCGTTTGGAGTAGTGGCTTGCCGTCGGCCTGCGAGTCGTGGTGCCCGGCGTGGTGCGTCCGCTCGCGGAGCTCCACGGCACGGACGGGGCCCGAGAGTGACGCGAGCGCGCTGCGCCGTAGTCTCTTGCTCGTGGGGTGTTGTCCTGAAGCGTCAGGGGTCGTCTTCTCTGCGACGACTCGAAGCCCTTGGAGGCTCGGTCCGGCAGGTCGGTGAAACGTGGCGAGGGAGGAGTGGTGGCGCTGGAGCGCTTCGACTTGGACGGCGGCGGCGTGGACGTGGTCGGGGAAGACAGCGTCGTGGCAGAAGAGGAAGTCTCTGACACGGGCGAACGCGGTCTTACCGAAGCACCAGTGACAAAGGCGTGAGTCTTTTGCTCCATGTGCCTTGCCATGGTCTCTTCGGTGGCCCTCAGCTTCTCCTTGATGATGTCGGCTTCGATGGACAGGTCCGACAGCTCGTCCCGTAACCGCTGGTTCTCTATGCGCAGGTCCTCGCGCTCTTGCTCGCCGACCTTGATTTCCTCCTCGAGCATGACGCTGCGCTCAATGGCGACGTTGTACTTTCCCTCGAGGTCTTCGAGCGATGACGTCTGGTTGCGGGCCTGGCGCTCAAAGTCGTCGTTGGCGACCTCGATGTCGCGCAGCTTGAGCGTCATGGCGCGGTTCTGCTCTCTCAATGTCGTGATTTCTCTTTGCAGAGCATTCTGCGCTCCATTGGCTTCCGTCTTGGCCTGTTTGCATTTGGCCTGACACGATGAGTGTTAGCTAGCTCCGGGCCGCGACAGAGAGGCGACGGCGACCCCTGGCGATCCCCCGATGGGTGCGAGCAGCGACGCGGGGGCGTCGGGGGACAGAGGGGAGGGCAACTCACCTTCCACTCGTCGACTTCAAAGCCTCGCTCCTCCAGTCTTTCCTTGAGCTGGCGTTCGCGCTTCTCGCTCTGCTCAATGTCCCTCTCGAGCTCCGACTCGACCTCGCGGCTGCACTGCTGAAAGTCTTGCAGCTCGGCTTCCAGGCTTTCGTACTGCGACTTGTAGTATGCGATTTGCTCTTCGAGGGTTCCGTTGGCCAGGCCCGGCGAGGCCAGCGGTGCATCGGTCGCGGATGCCATGTGGTGGGTGGGTGTGTGGTTGGTAGGTCGGCTCGTGAATGTCGGGGCGGTCGTCAGTTCAGTCGTTGCCGTGGTCGTGGGCGTGGTCGTGATGGGGGGCGGCGCCGTCCAGGCGGGAGTCGCGGTGGAGGTGGTGGTGGTGGTGGTTGTGGTGGTGTTGTTGTGGGTTGACGGTGTGGTGTTGGTGCCTTTGGTTCAGATGGATGCGCAGTCCCGAGCGGTGAAGTGCGCCTAGGGCGTTTCACGATGCAGGGTCTGGCGGGGGAGAAATTCGAGTCGTCTACTGGGGCATCCGGTCCGGTCGCAGGCCATGTCCTCGGGCGGACGAGAGGGCGGCGGGCGAGGGAGGGGTTTGGCGAATGTTGTTGTTGTGTGGGCGGAGGGTGCAGTGTTGACGAGAGACGAAGCGGGCTGGAGTGGGATGGATATGACCAGTGACCAGTGACCTCGTGCAGCACGGCGCAGCACTCACTCACTGCCGGTTGCTACGGACCGTGCTCGGGCGGCTCCCTCCAGCCCCAAATCCCTGTGACGTGCATCGAATCCATGGCGGCACGTCAATCAACACCACGGCCAACCCATTTTGTTTGCACGGCGCTGTACATGCACACCCAGCACTCTGTTGTCTTCACCCATCGCCCTCCTGTACCTGACTGACGTGGCAGCGGCTCCGGATTGCCATTGCAGTAGGCACCCAACAGTGGCGGTCACTGCTCTCCACCGCCGCTCCACCGCTACATCCCCAGTCCGCCCATCATCGGCGCCATGTCGAGAAAAAATCAGTCGCTTTGCTCGAATTCGCCGACGACAGCTCGCAAAACTCCATAATTAATTAACGCTCCCCTTCCCCTTCCCCATCCCCCTTTCCCGCCTGCAACTGCTGCAGCGCCTCCTTTCCCGACTCCACCGCGTCCCCCACCAGCTCCCTGACCTCGCCCGCCGCCTCCTCCGCATTCTGGCGCAGCTCTCCCGCCGTCGCTGGGAACCGCCGCAGCGCCTTGAGCAGCAGGTAGTACAGCTGGATCACGCCGACGTGGATGTGCTCCTTCATCAGCATCGTCAGCCCGTGGGTGAAGAAGCCCTTGAGCACCTCGCCCAACAGTCCCCGGTACAACCCCGCCGGCCCCTCGCGCCGCGCCATCGCGACAATGGCCCCGAAAATCGTCGCCCGAGCTTTTCTCTTGTCGTGTTGCCGCCGACCCCCTTCCCCATGTCCTCCGGCTTGCGCCCGCGTCTTCGCCACCGACACGGGATACGTGATTGTGCTGGCCACGGCCTTGCTCGCCGCCGCCATGAGAAACGTCAGCCGCGCTCCCGGGCTCTTGCGCTTCTCGCGCGGCACCAGCAGCCGCAGCAGCGAGCCCTGCAGCAGAAACGTCAGGGCCGGATTGACCGTGAGAATCAGACTGGCGCTGTAGCCCGCCCAGAACCCCGCCCACCCCTTCTCGCGCCAGATTTGCGCCGCAATGGCGCGCGCCGAGGGGCCCGTTGCCTTGCCACCCCCTGCCTTGCCATTATCGCTGCTGATGCTGTCGTTGTGCCTCTGCCGCGCCGCCGCCATGGCCGCCGTCTGCTTGCGCGTGACGACGTTCTGCACCGGCGTCGTGCACAGCTTGGCCGCGGCGCCCGCCAGCATGCCGACGCCAATCTCCTCGAGCACCGGCAGGCTCCTGTTGCGCGCCAGCCCCAGCATGCCCTGCCGCGCGTGCCGCAGCATGTTGTACGCCAGGAAGAACAGGAACGAGTCGAGCACGCTCTTGACCAGCGAGTCGGCCACGCCGCTGTAGAACGCCGCCACGCCGCCCTCGCGCCCGTACATTGTGCGCACTGCGTCCGCTATGTCGGCGTATGAGTCGTCATCCTGCTCTCTTTTCTTGCCGTCGTTCTGTCCCCAAGACCGCGACTGCACTTGCAACCGTGTGATGACGACATCGAGCGGGTATATCAGCAGATTCGCAATTGCTGAGCCGATGGCGCCGGACGTCGCGTGGCCGAGAGCGGGCAGCGCGGGGCCCAGCGGCGCGCGCGATGGCCGCGTCTCCTCTTGGACAATGTGGTAGAGCTCGAAGGCATCCTGTTGGAGCGTGGTGTGAGCTGATGTACAACGTGTTCGCGAACGAGGGAGAGAGACAAAGGATAAGAAGAGGTAAATACCAGCTGCGCCGTATAGAACCAGGCATTCTCGTCATCGTTGTCGGCCATCTTGTCTGTCGATGCCCCTTCGCCTTGTGATCTGCTTCTTCCTTTGCTTCCTCGAGCTCGCCTTCAGCTCACGCAACGGCGGCTCCTTTGGGAGAGTTCTCGGTCGAACGGTAGGTAGGAAGCTTGACAGCCCAGCCAAGCAAGCAGTCCGTAGTCGTATTCCAGGGTTCCTTTGGCAGGTAAGACCGTAAGCCAGGTCGATGGACAGGTTCTCCGACGACTTCACAGCCCAAGCACGAAGAGCAAGTGCTTGCGGCTCTAGCTCTATCTCCAGTTCCGGTCCGGCTACGGCTAGCTAGTCCGCTCGGATCGAGCAGCGTGAATGGCAAGCTAAGGTTGCTTGCGGGCTAGGTAGGGTTTGGCATGTGATAGACGAGAGTTGATAAGGTGTGCGAATTGCACCAGGCCCAGGTTTCCCCTGCGGTGCGGAGTGCCTGTCGACCGTGCGGTGGACAAGTCCGGGGTGTGTGGCTGGCGACGTCATCATTGGTGGCTTGGCCCGCCTTTCAATACCTCACCAGCTCACCAACCCCAGACGTCCAGTGTTGTTGAACAGACCCATGTCTTCACTACCACTGTACCTACGTACCTACGTACCTACCTATCTGCAAAAGACAAAAGACCTAACAAAAGCGCTACATCTAAACAACAGCCAACAAGACCAATAAAACTCGGCGAAGGAAGGAAGCCGTAACCACATTTTCTAAACCAAATACAGCAAGTAAACGAGACGAACGCGACGAAAGAAAGGGTATCTAATGCAAAGCCGCCGCGCCGCCCACCGCTGCCGCCGCCAGAAACAAACACGCTCGTCCTATCTTTTCTTTCCCTCTTTCAGAAATGGGGACGACAGAATGTCAGAAAGATCGCTCACAGGAAACGAACCTCTCTTGCTTCTTCCCACGCGCCCCTCGCCAGCAACGTTATGCCATCTGGCCCCTCTGCCCCCTAATCTGAATGCGCCCCGGGCCCCTCCCACCATTAATCTTCCGCCGCACCTCCGCGACATCGACCTGCACATCACCGGCCCCCGCCACACTCAGCCCGCCGAACCGCTGCGTGACGTCCGCATCAAAGGACCTGCTGCCCCTGGCGCCGTACGCCAAGAGTTCTTCGCTCTCGTCGTCTGACGCGAGTTCTTCTTGGCCCGGCAGGCCGATCTGCCTTGCGCCCAGCGTGCGCTTGATGTCCTCCAGCAGCACCTGCATCGGGCAGATGTACGCGACGCGGCTGCGCCCGCACCACGCCAGGACGTGGCCGCACACGCGGCCGTGCGCGTTGTCGATGACCCAGGCGCCAGAGTCGCCGCCGACTGTGTTTGCGTTAGCTAGCTGTAGAGAAGGAGAGTCGTGGAGTGGCAGTCTTACCTCCAAGCCCGCCCGTGACGTGCCAGGCGCGCGCGTACGAGCGGCGCCCGTGAATCTTCACAGCCGTCATCGTGTGCCCGATGATGCCGCCGCGCAGCCCAGTCGTACGGCCAAAACTGTGCACGCGCAAGCTGGCCAAGTCCGCCGCGCGCGCAACGGCCCGCGGAAACTCGTCGTCCTCTGGGTGGAATCCTGCGCGCGTAACGGGGTCCAGGAGCGCGGGCCGCGAGGTCCCCGTCGTCTTGTTCTCCGGGCGTGAAAAGCGACAGCCGCCTTGGACGAGGTTCCACGGCTGCAGGCGCTCTTCTTTGAGACGTAGGAGTGACCAGTCGATTTCGTGGACGATGCCATCGCGCTTCCAGCGCCGGATGCCGCTGCTAGCGTGCACGCAACCCAGCTCGTGGCTGTCGAGGTGGTCTTCGTCCTTGTCTTCTTCGCAGGGGAAAAAGTCTTCGTCAACGTCGTCAATGGCCGGTTGGGTAATGAGTAGGCCATCGGCTTCAGCCGAGCCTGCCTCGATGCCAGGCACGTCGCCGGGTTCGGACGGGGATGACTTTGTTGATCCCGTGTCGCTTTCGTAGTCGGAATAATCCAGATCAGACTCGTAGGCTGCGCTGGAGACCGAGTCGTCGAGGTAGTCGTCATCGTCTTCCTCGTCATCTGAAATCTCGAATGGCTGGGGCGACAATGGCGGCGACTCGAGAGCGGGTGCAGAGCCAACTGACGATAGCCAGGGATAAGAAGGTGCCCTGCTACTCGAGCGATATACCTGTGCGGCGCTGTCCTCTGTATTAGTACTTTTGCCAGAGATTTTTCCCTTGGTTCTTCGCAGCAGGGGGGTGAAGGAAGATGTGATAGCCGCTATTGCACGACAATCTGCGCCGACGAAATCGTCTTTCGGAGGGATTAGGGATGGCAAGTTTCGAGTGTACTAACCCATCATCGCTCATGACGTCGTCGTCGTCACTCTCGTCATCGCTTGGTACCTCCAACATGTGGTGCACGCTCATGCCAAACGGTTCTCCATCCACAAGAACTACGCCTCCGTAGCTGACTGGTGGCAGGTGTTCGCCATTGAAAGCCCCAATGCTCGCTCCACAAACTGGTCGCTGTTGATAGAGCTTGTTCATTGCCGGGATTCCATCGTCATCGTGAGCCATGGACCGATACGTCGCTGCAGCAGGCCTTCTCTTTTTTCGGGATCCCGAATCAGGCCTCGAGAGTTTCGACCGTCGAATCTTGCCCTTGTGGACCTTGAGGTCGTAGATGGCCTTGTCGTAGTTGAAGCGCTTGGCGAGTGCAGCCTTGACCTTTCCAGTGCTGGAGCACGTAACGACAATCGTTGGTCGTGCTTCTGCAGGGGAAGGACCGATGCCGAAAAGATCGATACTGGAGCTCTCGTCGGAATCCTTGAGCGCTCTCTCGCAAATCCGAATCAGTCGGGGAAGCAGGACGTGGCCCCACTCGGTAGCAACAGTCGGCGAGGGTTGCCAACAAGGCTGGACCAGCAGCTTCCTCTTATTGCTTGCGTTGTGCTGCTTGATTTTGTCGCGAATGGAAACATCATCAACCGTGTTGAGCTCTAGATCCGATGAAATGTGTGTCTCAATCCTCGGGGGCACTTGTCGTCGTCTGAGAGGTTTCCGGGGTACCGAGAAGCGTCGCGACTGCTGCTTCAACCGCCATTGATTTTGAATGAAGCGAATGCTGCGCTCTAGATCGCTCCTGGATGCCCTCAAACGATTTCCACGCAACAGGCTTTGGAACGAAACGACAGCATCCTCCAGGTACTCTCTTAACTCGGGCATGTTCAAAAAGGCAGCCGATGCTTCGTCAAGAGGAGGCGAAACAGTCTTTTCCTTTTCGCGCGGTTCGCTCTGCTGGGTTGATCGGGTCGACTCCTTTTCGAGCTTTGACTGATATGGGCTTGGGGCACCTCCACGAAGTTCTGACGGCGATTTCTTCTCGCTGATTGCAAAGTCTCCCGGGGATGGCGCGGAAATGTTGTAGTCGATTGGCTCCATGTCGTCCAAGAGGCAGCATCTTTGAAGCCTGCTCGAAAGGCCATCGTATACGACGCCGACTTCCGATTCCGAAATGTTGCGATCTCCAGCCGCAATGCATTCTCGAACCGCATTCATGTAGACCGTGCCGCACTTGTTGGCCAACCTGCGGATCCAGATGTCTTCCAGCCGCAGCTTGAAGTCGGCCAAATTGTACTTGACTTTGAAAACATCCTTCAGTGGAAGCCAGAGCCCAATTTCCAACAGCATCAAGGCAAGACCATACATGTCAAACTGAATGCCGTACGGAGCGTTTGTTCGATTTTCCGACTTGGGGTCGTGCGGGTGGCGGTAGATGTTGAGGACGTTGGGAAGGGGAGGGTCTATGCTAGTTTCGGAAAATATGTCAAAGGAGCAGACGAAAGGAGACCGAAGTTCATAGTCCGGGTGTCTGACTGATTCGCTTCGTGGCCTGCGGAACAGTAGCACGTTGCCGCTGTTGACTTCCTTGTGGACCACACCCTGCGAGTGGAGTCGACAAAAGGTCATGACGAGATTATGGGCGATTCGAAACCGTTGTTCGAGAGGTGGTATATTTGGGACTGCTTGGCTCTGTGCACCAGACGACTTTGACGAGGCTTGGAGCACGTTGAGAAGGGTGACGGGTCGCATGGACTGGAGATCCGCCGGTCGAAGTGGCCTCGCAGGGCTTCCGCGCGCAAAGTGCGGCAGTTCAAAGACCAACCCGAATCGAGGTTGTGAAAAGTCTTCAAAGTATCCGAGGCACTTGAAGACTCCATATTCTGGCCCGTTGTTTCCACTTTCAAAATGCGCGTTGCGCTGCTGGTACATGGAAAGGACCTGCTCGAGGCGGTCCAACGGAGGTCCAAAGCCACCACCTCCAGTCCGATAAGCAATGTCGAAGCCGGCATATTCGATGAGAACAGGTTGGGTTGTCGATTCGGAGCTTTTGTAGTCGTATCGCTGCAATTGTCCTATCAGGCGCGAACACGAAGGAACCCCGATGGTTTCGTATGGTGGAGGCTCCTCTTCTGGTAGAATGAGATCAGAGCGCTCTATTCTTGGGATTGGTTCGCCGGCATCCAGGAGTTCCAATCGAGGGCTCGGTTGGTGCACTTTCACGTCACCGAGCGCAAAGTCGTCATCCATGAGCGGCGCTTTGGCAGAGCCAAATTCGGAGTAGGTTTTTGACCGTTGCTGCGCAAAAGCCATGGGATTCTTGCCTTGCGCAAACTTGCGCCTTGATCTCGACAGGTCGTAGAGAGTGTCGATTGAGCCGCTGAGGTCTTTTGCCAATTCTTCGTAACGCGCCTTGCCAGCGGGATTCCAGTCGCGCGGCACTGACGCTTTTCCCCTGCTCTTCAAAGGGCGGATATCTTCAGATGCGGCTTGCTCGGATATCCTGATATGCTCGGCTTCGTCGAGGATGTCTTTGATAGTGGCCAAAACGCTTGACACAGTCTCGGTCAAGCCGGCTTTGGCAACGGACTCGTCGATGCTGCCTTGCGAAGCAGCAGAACTGTCGTCGCTCCATTCCAGTCCCCAGGCGACCAGGCGGTCCTTTTGCATACGGAATCGGCGGTGGATGGCATTGAGTTCGGGTACGCCTTGCAGCTTGACTTGCTCAGCGAGCATGTCCTTTTTGGTGTCCGAGTAGAGCTTCGTGAGCCGCCTGGCCAGCGGAGCAAGGGTCGTCATGATTGCGGATTGTGTACTACTTGAAGGTTATGGATATTCCAAAGGAGGATATGTGAATATCATAGGTCCGTGCCGCTTGCGACAGGACGGATGCGCGGCCCCGCTTCTCCTCTGGAGACTTGTCCTGGGAGTGGTCGTTCTCGAATCACGACGTATGACGGGAGGTCAAGAGATGGAGAAGTTGAAGAGGTGGAGGTCGGCGTGCATAAAGGAATGGAGCAATACAAAAAGGCGCTTGGGAGCAGGCACCAGTCTCAACATCGAGAAGGTCCATGGTGCTTTCGCTGTTGCCTGACGCTGCAGCTAGGCCCGCTCTGGCTGGGGTGTGGCGCAGGGTCTGGGCTGCACGAATCGGGCCCCGCGCCGCGAGTCAGGCGCCTTGCCTTTTGTGGTCGAAACTGACACCCGATATCCAACACCTTGAATGGTGGTCCAAAAGCAATCCTCTGCATGTCGCTGTCCATTTCTCTCCGGCTACCTAGTCGAAACGCAACGGAAATGCGTGAAACATAACCGCACGTGGCGCTTCCCAGCCATCCACGCGCATCTAAGTCCTCGACAAGTACAGCACAAGACTTGGGTCCACGTACAACAACGCGTAAGTTCGTCTGCGCCAATCGCCGCCCTCCATTTCCTTGGCTATTCACATGACGAACCATCCATTTTGCACACCTCTTGTGACTTTGTTTGGTCTTTGTTGTGCTGTAGCCTGTCCGCCAAGAAAGTTTTTTGACATATCACGATCCCGATTGGTTCAGCCGTCTTAATTCGGCCTGACGAATTGGCCGATAGCGAACGAGCCGGTCGGTCTACTCAGTCTCAACAGTCCGGAATACCCCAAGGCGTCGTCTATGACGAGGTGCTTGTGGGTTCGTCATTGGTAGCTCGAGACAAGTTAGGTGGAGTACACTCTCACGATCCATTTGCCGCCGTAGAGTCGCACAAGTCGAGAGTGTTTCAGGAAAGCAACGGTGACCACAGCAGGAGAGACTGGTAGGCTTCAGCAATACAGGAAGGCGAGAATGTGCGCTGCAAAGTTCGGATCCGGATACGAGAAAACCGAGGGGACAGAGGACTCGGCCAGCTGAGCGCGAGACACCGAAAAGCGGCAATTGAGCCACGGCAGGGCCCATCAATCTTGATCCCTGGCTCAGCAGGCAGCCGTTTGATCTTGGAGACCTCGGGCCAATCAACCCAACAGCCCCTGGGGACGTCGAAATCATAGATATTTCTTTGCTGCGGCGGCAACCCTTTGCCTGAAGACGGGGCTTCTGACGGGCTGATTCAGCGCGTAGAACGGGTTCATGATCGTCTTGACCCAGTTGTCGTAGACGTCCATGAAGAAGTTCTTGATGGCCTCCTCGGCAGCCGGGGCGGTGGGGTTGTACGAGCTCGAAGATGGGTACGCCGAGTTGCGCACTGAAGACATGGAAGCGGCCGAAGAGCGGTGGTTGTCGTTGTGGGGGCAGGTGAGGAGCAAGAACTTGACATTGCCTGCCGTCAGGAAGCACGAGATGTAGTTGTTCTGGAAGCGGTCGATGTGTTTGAGGTACCTGGCCAGCTGGTCAGCAACGAGCGTTCAGGGTAGCTCAGTTCGAGGCGCAAGGGGAGCTCTCACATCTGTCCGCCTCCCCACTGCACTTCTTCGACAATGTCAAGACTGCTGTGCACGATGAACTGGTTCATGTGTCGCGCCTCTTCCCTGAAGCGCGCGATGCCGTCGCCGCCGCCTCTTGACGTCCCGAATTCATGCTCGAATAACGGGTTGTCCTTGGTGCCCACAATGGCAAAGTAATAAGACATGGTGGCGCGCAAGGACGAGTCGAAAGCCGGCGTTGGGACTTGCTTGGAGATGGGATGTAGTCGGAGCAGCTGTGGAGCTCCCCCGGTACGTGGAGTTCTGCCGAGGCGGTGAAGGTCTCCCGCGCCAAAAGTTCCGACACCATCGCAGACCATCACGTCCGTCGATCTCCAGACAACCCGCAACCATGTTTGGAGCATTCAAGCCATCGTCGCCGCTATCCGGCGGTCTTCTCTGGTAAGCTTTAATTGCAATTGCGATGATTGATCTCAAAGACTTCCACACATGCTCACACCAATCGCAGGAAGATTCCATGGCGGCTCTCGCCTCCCCAAAAGGCCCGCCAACGTGGCCGCCTCCGCCGGGTAGACAACGTCGTCGCGACCGTGGACAAGGCGCTCGCGCGAGTTGGCATCCACGGCACCGTTAAGCTGGACCGCTGGAAGGAGGAGATGCCCACCGAGCCGGAGATGTTTGCGCGGGACAAGTACACCGTCTTTGGCCGGTATGAGAGAGGCTACAGGAAGGGAATCCACAGTACGTCCATATTCGCCTTGTACCATGAGTGTTGGTCGCGATTGTTCCGGGGATGTGGTGCTGACAGCCGTTCCAGAGGTGCCCAAGTGGACCCGCGTCTCGCAACGTCTCAACCCGCCGGGTTTCTAAACTTACTTTGAGACGTACATTCCTCTTCTGCATCTTGACCTTTTCTATTTTGTTGGGAGCATGAATCGGCGCATATGGGGTACTCGGCTCCACAGAATGAGCTGTCAGCAGTGAAACAAACCACAGTCGTGGGCCTCAAGACCAGCTTCAGAACGACGGTGTATACTATGATACGACAGTGGCATTATTGATTTTTTGGGTAACATGCGACTTGGGGCACGGATTCATCCGCTTTGCAATCCAATCAGTCGCCGGGGTCTTCATCGCAAGCCTCATCGATGCGGCTTTGGATAGACCTCAGCACATCTTGAAGCCTTCCACGAACAGAGGCAGGTGACGGTCAATCCCTTTGCATCATCGCACTATGGCTTTGGGTATCTTGTACACACTGTAAACATGGTTGCGACTATAAAACTATTCCAACTTTTCCCTCCCTAACGCCTCTCAAACCCCATCACAACTCATTTCTTTCCCCTTCCCTTGGCATTGAACGTCTTCAATGGATCCGCCTTCTTGACCGGCCTGCCCTTGCCCATCTTCTTCTTCATCGCCCGGGCCTTGCGGATGCGATTTTCCTTGGCCTCGTCCTTCTTGAATCCCACAAATCCAATCTCGTGCGCAGCGTCCTTCTTGCCTCCCGCTGGAAGCAGATACTCAGGAACGTGCCTCAAGTGTGGTTGCATCCTTGCCGTTCTGGCTTCGCTGTCGTGCCTCAGATGCTGCAAGTCTTGCGGATTCTCTTCAAAGTGGCGTTTCAGCTTCTCAGACTTGAGCAGTTCCTGGCGGAGCTCGCGCGCACGTGCCTCACGTACGGCGATGCGGGTCACAGCGCGCAGGGCGTCGGCGAGACGGTAGCGGAATCCATCGAGCTGCTTCATGTCGAAGTTGTACGGCTCGACCTTGCTACCACGCTTCTCTTGAGACTTTTCGATCTTGGCCAGCACTTCCTCGTCGCGCTTGCACGATTCGACGCTTGTGGGCTTGTGCTTGCGATATTGGTCCTTGGGAATAACAAACGAAATGGCCATGCCAGTCTTGCCAGCGCGCGCTGTACGTCCAATGCGATGCGTGTAGGATTTCGAGGTGGTTGGGAGGTCGAAGTTGAGAACAAGGGAAACGTTTTGAAAGTCGATACCACGGGCGATTCCGTACTCCTTGTCCCGTTTCCGCGCCTTGCGCTTCTTGCGAGGGGGCTCTGCCGATGCGTCCTTGTCCTTGATCTCTGAGTCTTCCGGCGCGTCATCCCCCGCTTCCGCTTCTTGCTTGTCCTCTTGGTCGGCTTCTTCCTCCGCGTAGTCTTCTCCAGACTTGCTCTTTTTCTTCTTCTTGTGCTCACTACCCAGCACCTCATGCTCGTCCGTGGCAATGATGATGTCGTAGACATTTCTGTTGAACTCCTCCACGACGTGAATTCTTGAGTTGACAGGAAGCTCAGAGTTGAGAACACAGCTCTTGATGCCAAACTGCTCAAGGAACAGCTTGAGCCTGTAGCAGCGGTCAATGTCTGCAACAAAGATGATGCTCTTTCCTTTGACCAGTCTTAGCTTGAAAATGGCGTAGATGAGCAGAAACTTCTCGTCCTCGGCACACTTGACAATGTACTGCTTAAGCTTGTCCGTGTCCTCCTCCTCTTCGTCAAGCTCCAAAAGTACCGGATCGCGGCAGAAGAGCCCCTTCAGGTCGTCGACGTCGCTGCTCAAGGTTGCGCTCATGAGGAAGGCTTGCGCAGTCTTTGGGATGGACTTGGAAATATTTTGCAAGTCCTCCTCGTAACCGTACGAAAGCACCAAGTCGGCCTCGTCGATGACCAAGTGCGCCAGCTGGTCCAAGGACAGCGCCGAGCTATTCAAATTGTGGAGAGCTCGGGCAGGTGTCGCTACGACAATGTCTGGCGAGTTGGCGAGCCGAGCGCGCTGCACCTGGTCATCCTCCTTCAACGTGATGTTTGCCGTCTTCACATCCTGACCGCAAAAGGTTGCAAAGGCTTCGATTGTCTTGCTTACTTGGCCAGCAAGCTCGCGCGTAGGAACGAGTATCAAGGCCGAGGTGCATCTAGAGAAGCGAGGGTCGGATTTGCGCTTCAGGATGGATTGAAGAATCGGAAGAACGTAAGCCGCGGTCTTGCCAGAGCCCGTCTTTGAACGTGCTGCTTTGCGTTAGTAAAGAGATCACACTCGGTAGATTGGACGTACCTAGTATGTCCTTGCCCTCCAAAGCCAACGGAATCGCCTTGGCCTGGACGGGAGTGGGCTGTGAGAACTTCTGCCGAACGATGCCCTGCAGTAGCCTGGCGTCGAGTCCGAGATTGTCGAAAGACTGCGAATTTTGTTCGACCGCAACGGCATCGGACTCCTCGGGTACGTCGTGCTCATTCAATTTGCGCTTTCCCATGGTTGCGTTGGTTTGCAGTGGTGCTAGTGTTGTCGATGGTTTGGCTGCGCTTGGCGGCGAGGAATTGCGCCGGCTTGGGGGAAAATTTCTGCCGACCTCCACCGCCTCGACGGGGTCCACCACGGGCATGTTCTCCCCGCACAGACTGGACGAGTCTCCTTCAACACCATTGCACCAACTTCCATCGCACTCGTGTTTTCAATGTCGACACGCGAGGATGCTACTATCTGTGCTTGACTGTCACACAGCTCGATGAGGTCGACGACCACTCTGTTCATTCACTCAAGGAATGCAATATATTGACCAAACACTCGAATTTCAGGCTGACAGCTCAACAATCGTCTCTTCGCCCGTACAGACGCGAGGCGCGCTCTTCTGGCGTGTCGTTCCCAATGCTGTCGAGGTATTCCCGGAACGATTTGCTCATCTTCATGACCCTTTGGAAATGTTCACTCTCAACAATGATCTCATCTCCCTCTTTGTGGTATTCGCTCTCCACGGCGTCGTGTTCCGCCAACGCGATTGCCGTCTGCAAGGCGTTTCGAATTTCCCGACCATTCCAGTCCATGGCACACATCTCTGCTCCCTCTAGAATGTAGCGGGTCGCTCCGGGCGCCACTCGAATCTTCCCTTGGCATTCCCGGGCCAGTTTGTCCAGAAAGTTCTTCCAGATCACTCTTCGTCTCTCTGGACTGAGCTTCTTGATCTCAATCATAATGTGTACCCGCGATATGAAAGCTTCGTCGATGAAACCCAATCGAGTGGTGGTCAAAAAGAGAAGGCCTTCGAAGTATTCCATCTTCCGGAGAAATGCTATGCCAACATCAGCACATGAACAAAAGCCACGCGCGAGACGCTCATACCGGATACCATTGCGTTTCGATCCACGTCTTTGTGTTGGCGACGTTCCAGGAAGACGTCTGCCTCGTCAATCAAAAGTATCGCCTTGAATCTGTTTGCTAAAGAGAACCATTCCGTCAATTCCGCTTCAATCGTCTCTTCCTCGTCTTTCAAGTCGGCCATAGTGAGGCTGATCAGGGGTCGTCCAGTCGCCATGGCCGTGGTTTCTGGCAGTTGTCAACACGACGCGAATACCCAACTTTCCACACGGGGACTTACCAACTGTGTATGTTTTCCCGACACCCGGGGGCCCTGTTTGCGGAGGTCAGTCACCAGCCCTTGGAAGGTCTTGTCCAGACGAACCGTGTAGGAGAACCACGACACCCTTGCCCTTGTTCTTGATAAAGTCTGCGGACCACGGCACTTTGGTCTTCATTTGACGATTCGATAGGGCCTTGATGAACTTGAGTTCTTCTTGGGGAATATTTGCTGGTGGGACTTTGTCAGGCTCCCCCAACTCGGAAATCCAGTCGACATTGATGATTGCTGATTCGGTAATCATTAGCGTTCGGCAGCGCTCGAAGCGTGACGCGAAACTTACTCCAGCTCTTCGTGAGGAGCGCAAACCCCGGCATGATTGGACAAAGAAGAAACAAATGTTCCTCTGAAAGGAGGTCGGGCGAATGATCAGGATCCTTGGTATTTAAATCCAACGGATTGACAATTTTCGACGATGCAGCCCTCTTGGGGTTATCCAGACCTTCTGGACCCTGGACCACTTCCATGAAGTCGTAATTCCAGTTGTGGTCGGGAAGATCGGTGTCCTGCGAGTACGTCGTACAGGCTATTAGAGGACCGTTGTACTTCCGTCTGGGTCAGCCAAAATCTCCCGGAGTTTCTGGAACGCAACTTTACCTCTGGTTTCACTTTCGGCAACATGAGCTTCCCATTGTAGTTGACGTACGAATGGTCCTTCCACAGGATGTCGCGAATCAGGCGCCCTCTTTTCTGAAAGTCCGATCTCCGTCTGTTGCCGTCTTTGATATCAAAGTAGTCCCTTGGAAACACGGGCAGATCCATGACAAGCTTTTCGCCTTCGAAATGATCGACTGTCACCTTCTTCAGGGCTGTCGCCAGCCAGCCAGTCCCCCAAATGGAGTCTTGAAACCAGACGTAGATCTCCCAATGGCCTTTGTCGTGCGCCTGTCCGCCAGTTCCTGGGACCAGTGCGGCTCTCTGGATAACGCAACCGATCCAAACATTGTCATGAGTATGGTATGAAAGCGCTCCTGGTCGAAGGAGGTACCACAGATCATTGTAAGTGACGGTCGGCTTCGCCTTTTGAAGTCGTTTCTGAGCTGGCAAAATTTCTCGCTGGATCTTTGGGTCCAAGTACTCCAGCAGTACCTGAATGTGTCCACACTTTTCCAGGTTCTTCGGATTGCTGCCTTCGAGAGATTGATCCTCTTCCAGTCTGGTCTTGAGAGCCTTCAGTTCATCGATGTGGTGCAAAAGAGCACAAAATGGCTCTCTGAAGGTCACTGTATCTCCAAGAAAGTTTTGACTGCAATTCGTGAGCAACACCGGCCATCAGATTTCACGGACGACATTACCTGGGATAGTACTCAACAACTTCTCTCACGGCCTCCAACAGGACAGCTGAGTAGATCACCATGGTGACTTTGTCGATACTTGCGACCTTCATGTCCGAAAGAGACTGGCTCCCGGCTTCCCAGACGCGATTGATTCTTCGGGTTCCATGCACCACCGGCATTTGCCTCCAGCCTTTTGACTCGACCTGTACGAAATGCTTGATTTCAAAGACGTTTGGAGGGCGTTGACGTATTGGCTGCGCGATTTCGAGAGTCAGAGGAGCGTCGTTCCTCTTCTCTACAAAGTAGCCGCCGCTCCTGTCGTTGCAATGATACACGTATCTGACGTTGCAGTGACTCTCGTCGACGGGCTCCACAGTCGATGCTACGGAAGCAGTCTCAGCCGCCAGATGCGCATCCAGTGTATCGACCGGAGAGGTCTCAAGCATCGAATGGTCGTGATCGCTTAGGTCGGCCGTGAGGGGAGGCTCGAGGTCCGCGTCGCAATCTTCTGGCAAGTGGATTCTTGGAGCAATCTCGGATTCTTGATTGACATCCTTGCTTGCGTTGTCTCTTCTGTTCTCTCTTTCCGTCACAGTGCCTGTCGAGGTCGGGCTGTTCTTGGCGATTTTGGTCACCTCTGGGACAACATGATCGGCCTGGGTTCCCTTTATGTGTAAGCCTCACGTTCTTTCTTTCCACCTTGGTGTTTCTATCTCTTACCATTGCTTGCTTACTGATGTGCTTCACTTTATGATCAGCAAACAAACGATCAAGATCCAAGACAAGGCAATGGAATTATTTGGATGGCAAATCGAAAAAGGTATTGCACCATCACACGAGGCTCTGACAAGTTCCATAGGAGAATAAATCGATCAGAAGCCCCGCACTGCAAATAGCCGCGTACACTCCCTTTTGGATGCGAGAAGGCTGTACAGTGCAAGGCTGGGCGTCTCAGGGCTTGATGCAGGTAAGAATATTCATCGGAAATCCGCAGGGCTGGCTGTTATAAGCCTCTCCAAGCCTCAGATAACCGAAAAGGTAGTTTAATAAGCAGCTTTGCCTGTTGTTTGCACATAATGGGCTGATTTGTTGGCTTATCTGCAGTACGTGTGGTGAGGATTACGCTTCGCAACTCGGATTAGCGCCTGGGACTTCACGCAGAAGTTGCAGTGACCGAGGTGGAGTGTCTACATACCCGTCACATCCACTCCTCGAATCCGGAGCAACTTTTCCCATCGCTGGACTCTACGTGGAATGCGACGAAGTCTTATCTTGACCGAGGGTACAAAATCTTCCAGTCCCTCCGGCATGCCACGAACCGTCTGATCAAGCCTGACTTGTGTGTAGGCAGAAGCGTGGCACCACAGTCAGAAGCTTGATTGGTTTGCGGACCTGCTGTGTCATCAAGCCACCGAGGAGCGACCACGACTACAGCCTTGTTCGCAGCCTTGTCGCTGACCGCTTGACCGTTCACTGGGAAGGCAATCACTAGTTACGAGCTGGGCCTTCGCAAGTGGTCTACTGCCCTGGCCTCGACTTGAACCTCCGCGTTTCCGGCACGGCACGCTCTTGCAAGATTAAGACACAGTCATGGATGCCTCCAACGCTTTGCTGCTGGTCCGCCAGTACAGCGAAACACAAATGTCCAAAAATCCAGACGATACGCTTTAGTGAGTTGAATTTGAAAGACGGTCTTGTTCTAGCAGCGCAGAAATCGCACTAATGCTTTGGTAGCAAAAGTCTTGCAGACATGGTGCAGTGGGAAGAACAACAAGAATCTCGAGGAGAAAGAATTTTCGGCGAATCAGCAGACAAGAGTGTGCAAATGTACACCAAGAACGACAATTTTGGAGAGAACAGATAGTGGGGTTCCCGTCACTACAGCTCCAAATCTCAGCTGACCTTGGCGTAGCTATGATGTCTTCAACGGGGTCAGCGAGGTAGATGAAATATCCCAAGAACTCGAAAAATCGTGGAGCAGGGTTCTCAAACACGTCAACAAAAACAACAAGAAGAAGAGACACCTGTTTGTCCGCGAAGAATATGAAAAGCCTAGCATGGAGCAGTTGCGCAAGTTGCTTGATGAGTCGCACAAGGAAATGGAAAAAGGGAAAGAAACGAAACGAGGCAGAGCAAAGAGCTGGGTCGTCAAAGTCCTCGACACGCTTGGCCAGTATGAGTATCTTTTTGCAATGCTTCCAAAGGATGACAAGTACTCTTTCTTGTTCGTTGGTGCGTTCACCGCAAGCGTCAAGGTTTTTGTCTCACCACTTTCCCGTTGAAGCTCGACTGAATGTAGCAGGCTGCTCAAACGCGCGAAAGCACGGCAGAGAAGATCTCCGACTGCCTCGGGAGGGCATCTGATCAAGTGCGCACCCTGTACAAGTCGGCCAGGGAGGCTCCAGACTCGGAGTACATCAAGAGGCACATAGCATGCTACTACTGCGCTCTGTTCAAGCTCCTTGCGAAATTGCTGGATGAGTGGTACCGCTCGCCCACACAGCGGCTGAAAAGCATCCTCGGCGATTCGTTTCAGGAAGAAATGCGAAAATCCATGGAAAAGTTGAAGTACCACACGGAGCAGGCGGAAAAAGAGGCCAACAGCGTGACTAACAGGAGGTGGCTCAACGTCGTGGCTTTGAAGTTGGGGGCCCATTGCCAGGCAGGATTAGTCGGGCAGGCAATCGATAGTCCGAGATCAAGAGCAGCGCAATCACCTCCGCCGACGATCGCAGCGCCTCCAGAGAGGCTGCAAATCGAGCCAAATTCCGGAGATACGGGGACAGATCAGGCTGTTCCACCCGCGCAAGACATAATCAAGATTGAGTCGCCTGGGCACGATGAGCTGGAAACCTCCGCAGATGCAAAACCCTACTGGACAAGCAAAACAGTCCAAGAAGCGACGGAGGACCTCGGGCGATTTGTGCAGACAGAAAAGATCAACGACCTTTCAGCAAAGTCGCGCTACCTGTCGGTCAACCAAAACATCTACCACGCGCTGGTCTCCTGGGCCTCAAAAGGTGCCTCGGAAGCTCTGTGGATAGCGGGACCGCCGCCCGATGCCCAGCCATCGCAAAACACCTTGACAGCGGCGTTCATCGCAGCCGCTTTGCGCAACCTCGGCGTGCCGGTCGTGTCGTACTTTTGCGCGTACGACCCGAGCCGTTACAAGCCATTTGATCTCGAGGAGGAGCTCCTCAACATGGTGTATGCCTTGATCCACCAGATTACAGCCGCGCTCCCAGAGCAGCTTGATTGCGAAACCAATATAGGGCGGGCAGTGGATCTTTCTACAGAAAGAATCGTCCAGATTAGCGTGCGTAAAGAGAGCCTCCCGCAGGCGATTGATCTTCTTGAGGATGTCCTATCTGTCGGCCTGCCTCTGCTGTACGTCGTCATTGATGGCCTGCAGGTGCTTGACAAGGCGAGTAACGGATCGGGTTTGAAGAGCTGTCTGCAGCGCTTTGTTGGGATCATCAGCGACGCGGTCAAGGCTTCATCCGGCCAGGGAAAGATTATCAAGGTCGCGTGGTTCACTGACCATCAGAGCACGACGCTGCAAGAAGCCTACAGGCTCGGCGCCGTTCGAAAAGAAGTGTTTGATTTTGAGGAAGAGGACGAGCTGCTGGGCATGATCAAAGTGCCCGATGTGTCGAGGTTTGGCAAGTCGTAGTTGGACAGATTGAGGAAAATGCGGCGGCTTGCTTCAATCCAGCGCCCAGGTCCATCTCTTTTTCATCTTCGTTTTGCAGTTTACTCATTCCCGTGAGCGGTTCCGTACAGCACGAGCAAAACGCACGTCGACATTTGCGCGTGAAAGGCAAAGTCCAGCTCGCGCCTCGTCTCCGGGCGTGAGCTGCACGCCTTCGCCGCCTCGTGCAAGGCAATCAAGTCGTCCAAGACGTAGCAGTCGCGGCCCGGGGGCAGCGCAGCGTCGGGTCTGTAGACAAACTGGTGGACCAAGCGCAGCTTCTCTCCAATCGCGAGATCGTGCTGAAACGGCGTCTGTCGGAGGGGACGGTCGTTCTGGCAGAAGAGGTGCACGCACTCTATCCGAAATTTTTCGAAGCGCTTCAGCGTCTCTTGCTGTCTCGAGTCGGCCTCGTTGGCGAGTTGCACGAGTCTCTTCAGTTCCGGTAGAAAGGCGATGTGCGCGTCGGCTCTTTCTTGCCATATCGTCATGAACCAGTTGAGTGCGATGGTGAAGCAGCGGTACTGGGCGTCGCTGAAGAGATTGCGGCTCGGTCCTCCGTTGAGTAGCGAGCGTTTCGAAATGAAGACCTCGTCCTCGGTGTTATGGAGCGCATTCCTCTCCACTTTGAAGGGCCTCGCTTCGCCGTCCGCATATTGTGGAATGCGCCCATTGTCAGCGTCGGGCTTTTCGATTGGCCGGCATTTGTGTGGCTGTTCGGATTCGAACAGCAGCGCGTCAGCCTTGCGCTTGGCCGGAGGACTTGGTGTCTCCGAGTGGTCGCTCCAAATCCAGCTAGCGGTGTCTGGTATGGATCCAGCGTCTCCGTTTGTCGCGTGTAGTCGGGCCTGCCCTTGCTCCACCAGAAGCTTCAAATGTTGCCGGAATTCGTCTTGCGATGGGTCCGGACTATTCTCAGGGTGTTCTTTCGTGCAACTTTCGGGGTGGTCTGATTTTTCGCGAACGGCTTCTTCGTATGGGGACGGATCATCATCTACAACGGGATTCCAAGCGTTTGGCATAGCCTCCTCGTCCTCGATTCCGTACACTGCCCACTCGTCGACTCCCCACGACCGACCGCTGTATGTCTTGACATGATCAATCGACGGAGAATCTACTGGAACGCTCCGGGCTTTGGTGGCAAAGCGCTCCAGCAAGTCTGCAGCAGACTCCAGGTACGGCAAATACACTTCAAAGGCAGTACTACGCGAAAGCGATCTCAGGCTGAGAAGTAGGCCACGCGAATTCGAGGGCAATGGGTTTTTGAACGGTTCGGTAGGCATCATGGCGTAGCCGTGTTCTTGGAGGGCAAAGGATAAGCGAAGAAGTTTGGTAGACGAGCCGAGGCCTGCTCTGCGAAACTCATGGGCTGCTTCCGGGTCATCTTGGGCCGTCACGACATCGACGGAGAAGAGATTGTCTGGGCTTGCAAAGGATTGCGCAGGTAGGATGAAATGGACATCTCTCCTTTTCTTGCTTGCGACCCGCACCTTCAAAGGAAGGGAAAGCCCAATCATGCACTTCTCATCTGCATCATCGGCGAACCACATGGACAATTCACCACAGCGACGTCCAGAAGAAGCCAATTGGCCAAGAAACAGTGTGTGTCCCGTCTGCGCATCGCGCCATTTCACCAAGAACTCGTTGGCGTAATCCAAGTGTGGTGCGGAAGAAAAACATGGACGGCCCTCCATCGTGTACGTAGGGAGGGATTCAGGAGCGCGGACACAGCAGATCTAGAGTAGCCGATCAACGGTGATATTCAAAATATCTACAGCAGTAAAGTACAAAAAGCCCCGTGAAATTGCGCGGGAATCCCGCCCACCCAGGCTTTGACAAGCTATTTGCTTGAGAGCAGCCTTGGCTCCACTAACCGGGTCGTCGCGACGGAATCCTTGCCTCATGAGCGAGCCCAGCTCGAGAAGTTGTGCGAGCCAGAGGTTTCCCTCGAACCAGCACGCGTCCGGAGAGGGCCAGGCCAGGAAGAAAGCAAACAGGAGCAAGGCCAGAAACCAGCCAGACAGGCGATCCAGACGATCCGAGGGCGAGTCGAGCTCGAGAAGATTGTGCGGGCCAGAGAGGCGTCTCGAGCCAGCACGCAACCAGAGAAGACCGACCCAGGGTTTCGGAAGGACGTCCAGCCTCGCAGGCAACCCGACGCTCCAGCGCGACGATTGGATCCCGGATAGTTGATGCGCGATCGAAAAGCACAGAAGAAACGTACGTTTGATGAACAGGCGAGTGATGGACACGAAAACGAATGAGCTGACGGAGCGATGCGATGATGTTGTGAGATGAGCTGATTGTCCGGGGGCTGGGCTGGAGTTGATCGGTTTCGGGAAATATGTTAGTCCGAGAAACGCGCGCTTATCATATCACGTGAATGCTCCTCGTTCGGGGCCGGAACCACAACCATCAAACATCTTCCCCGCGCTTTAAAACGGCGATTCTACTTTTACAATACTTAGTGTATCTATTCTCGAGGTATCATCAGGTTTCGATTGAGACATCTGCATTCCAAACTCACCATCAGATTTCCGGTCCAGTCTTTCTACCTCTTTTCGGCAAGCTTCCAGAAGCTGAATCGAACGCAAACGCGACTTGAAGCCGGCAATCCAACGTCAGTCGGGTCGCATTGAAGGATTTCACGACCCTGAGATTGCCAATTCGCATGCGCTTTTGCTGTCGTCCTCCCCTGGATGCCGTCCCGCTTGGTTTCGCTTCGAGGAATGCTGACATCTTGCACCGCGGGAAGATGGAGCGACTGCGGTTGAAACTGCCATCGAGTGAAGAGGCCCCCAACACACCTGCAGACGACCCGTTGGCAACGACAATGGAGTGCCGTACCTCAGTCTGCGAAGCCCGGGCACGCAACGCAAACCAGTCGATGAGAGCCTCCGGATGCCAAAGCCACTGGCGTAGTCCAAAGTCTGCGAACATCAGAAAGTCCACAAAATCACCTGCACCAGGAGGGCAGCCGTCAAGAGACAAAGAAAAGACAAAAAGAATGAAGATTAAGTAAATGAGAAAGGGACTGCTCGGCAACGCATTTATCGAGCTCCAGACCGGCAGCCTGCAGTGGCTTGGAGGGGACGACATATCACCAGCAGGCTTCCGCACCGCCACTAGCTCAACAACCGCACAATCACGAGAGACGGACTGCTCAGAAATCATTGGCCTTTCTCCATCACTGGGCATCAAACTCCCCGGAATCCCTGTACACGTTCACGAAATGGTCCCTGAACCTACCTCAAAGGACTTGAAGGATTGAGGACACCTGAGAAGCGCAGGGTCACAGGCGCTGCACCATCCGTACCAAAACCTCTGGTTCTGATTGTGGTCGCATTCATATTTTCCTGCTCTGCGACAACATCCCAGCTTTCGCCCACTCAATCGCCTCGTCCTCCGGGACCTGCAGCAACAGCACCAGGACCAGCACCTTGATCATACGCTTGGTCAAAATTTCCTCGCATATCTGCATGTCGGGTACTCTGCACGTCAAGCTTTCAATCATGTTCTGGTCTTTGCTTGCACTAAGAGTCGGAGCTGGCACAAACTCCCATATCTTCATAATGAAACAACAAGCACAGAAAACTCCCGTTTCGATTCCCACAGATCCCGAAAGATACCCAGTCCCTCCCTAAGTCATGCGCGATTGGCGACCGGCCGGCCGCCTGGGCGATGGTGATGCAGCTAGCACCGGTGTACGGGTTGTCCTTCTGGCCGTCCGGGCAGTCGCAGGCGGTTCCGTAGGGGCCAATGATGCCCTGGCAGGGCTTGACGCAGCGTCCCGGAAAAGGAGATTCGCAGGTCAGTTTACTTCATTCTGGCGGTGAGAGTCAATTTTCAAAGAGGAGAGTTTCATACCCTTGGGGTACTCGCACGAGATGGCGCCGCCGTAGCAGGCGCGTTCGCCGTTCGGGGCAATAGCCTCGTCAGCTCCGTGGAGTCTCTTCGACAGAAAACAACTTGGATGTCCCCGAGGCAGGCGATGAGAGACTGAAAATTGGAATCCGCAAACTCAAATCGGACAATTTGAAGGCGGATCTTTGTGCTAGCGCCTGCGCAAGTAAATAATACCCAAAATTTCGCCAAAGTCTCGAATGATCCCTTTGCATCAAACTGCATGTCAAACTGCTGCTCTTGAATATTCAATAAACCACCACACCCATTCACCTTCTCCCACCCCCTTCCCGCCAAGCCTAACCCCCAATTTTCCACCGTCGAGACCGATTCACAACAAAGTGTACATCCTCTCAATCTTCCTCTTCGTCACCCTCGCACTCTCCAGCCCCATCTGGGACGTCACTCATAATACTGCGGGCCCCCTGAATCTTTTCAAGCGACAAAATGGAAAGTGTTGAAAATACAAAGCGGCTAAATTCTCTTGTGAATGTCGACTTCCTGGTCAAAGAATCCACAGCACAACGCAAGCATGCAAAGCGCCCACAGCCTTGCTCACCGGAGCACTTCAACAAAACGACTTGTATGTTCGTAGCCATGGGTCCTTACTCCTTCTCTTACTCCCTGGTTTTGCACGTTCAGCATGCGCCTAGACCGCTTTTGCTAGCCGATATCGGCCCTTTTGCCCGAGTTAGTGTCCTCGCTCCACCAGAACGCTCTCAGGTCTCCCCACCGACTAAAAAGTCAACCCACAACACGACCACACCATCGTATAGCTCTAGAACAGGGCAAAAAGGCAAAAGAATGCGCCAGCCGCGAATCGAACGCGGGGCTCATCGAAACTGCTCATGGCAACGATGAATTTTACCACTAAACCACTGGCGCTAGTGTTGTAATTAATGAGGGTTTCTCCTGCTTATTTGGAATATCAATACAGCTCCGCTGAGCAAACCTTAGACAGCTCCCCGATGAAGCCTTCGATTCACCGGATTAGTTCCTATTCCGGACGATCAATTCAACCCAGACGAATTTTTGCAACAATAGCATCAAATTTCGCGTTTTTAATGCTGATTGTTGGTCCTCGTCGAGCAAGATATTGTTGGCCTTGTCAAACAGCACTCACAACAGGAACAAAATACCCAAACAACTCATATCGCCAATTACAATTTAGGCAGCATCCACCAACGAAACAAAGGAAAGCAAAGCAAGCAAGCCACCGACGTATATATGGTCGCAAAAGGACGAACGTATGATCAAAAAGTCCTGTCTCGCTCCGTCTGCCAGTACAGACAAAAATTCGGCATGTCTTCATCACAGACACGACCGAGATCCTTCACCTTGACATTGTACTGGATCGGATGGGCAAGCGAGAAGTTGATGCGCGAGGCAGGAGTCAAGGAAACACCGTCATTTGCCGGAACCACCGCGATTGATTCCTTGGTCATGCCGCGTTCACGTTCACCCTGAAGCCAAACAGGGTTCGAGTTGGTCGTGTGGACAACGGCGTGCGCCTCTGGCTCGACACCAGGCTTGTTGACTCCGCGATTTCCGTACGTTGATACGGGACTATGACGGTCAGATGTGCAAAGGCTTTGGGTTTTTTCAGGACTCACACTGCGTAGCAAAAGCCTTGTTTAGGCTGAACCACGACGAATCGGCGGATCTGCGAAAAGACGCGCTGGTCGTAGATGACCGTCGTCACATTATCGCCGACATTCCGGGCATTTTCTCCCAATGGCTCGGTGAAGAGTACGGAGAACATCTGCAACTTGTGAGCAAGTCAGCGTGACAGGTTGAGCTTGTTTGCTCACACGACCAGCATGGAAGAACTGGCGAGGCCGCCTTTGCACTTCGTAGCCTTGCAAAATCAGCTGTCACCGTTGTGCTTAGAGCTCAGACGACTCACTCGGATCGAGCCCTTCGACTGCTCCCGGTGATTCTCGAATCAGGCTTTCAGGGGTTCCTGGACAGCTCAGCATTGATCTTGTCAAACAATGTCGGCTAACAAACTTTCTTCGAACAAAAAGGCGACCTGAGCGGATATGGACTGTACGGAATCGTGTCTTTGCCTTTGATACGCTGTGAGTTTGGTATCCCAACCGACTTCAGGTCAGCGTGCCTACCGGCTCTGCCAGACAGTGATCCACTGCTGAGATTCTAGAAAATGTCATCTTCTGCGCCGTCAATCTCGGATACTTCGATTACCAGAACTCCATCGATACATGAAGAATCTCCCGTTGGAGTCTCTCACCCACTCGCGAGTGGGGTCGGCCATCATGGTAGGCGTGTACAGCTTGCTCAGCGCCATGAAATTTCCAATCTAGCAAGCCAAACACAATATTTATCTCCCATGGAGCCACGCCATTTCAGGACCCAGAGCAGAGCCGCACTACGCCGCGAAAGGGATGGCCCCTGCCCGGCAGAGAGAGGCGAGGGCCGTTGGCCTCTTCAATCCCGACATGTCGAATCCGCAACGACGCGGACCCGTTGGCAAACCCCGCTTTTGCATGGCTGTGCCTCAAGCACCAGCGCTGTCTGGCCTGCAAGTGTTTGAAAACAGAAGGACGCCGCAAACTAGCCGACAAGCGCGGCGCCGATCTTCTGTTGGCTGTCTTCTCATTGCACCACGTGTCTTTAGACGCGCGCTTCTGTTATCGCGTGTTTTGCTCGTCCGAGAGCAGCGTAACCGTTTTGGTTCCGCGAGGCATTGGTCCCTGCCACTGCATGTCAGCAGAGGCATCAAGCGAGAAGGACTGTAGGCAGAAGTGGTGTGTTCGGAAATGATTCCGAGCAAGAGAGCTGGTCTAGGGGATGGATATGTCGTGGCTGCACCTGGAAGCCGGATCGCTTTGAGTGGTCGCCATTCCTGTCTACGCATTCCAGAACTATTCCAAATGCAGCGCATAGAACAAAAGAATCTGGAGATCTCTGCATGGTCCTATAAAAAGCCGTGCATGGGCTCAGAGGCGAGTGGTCGAAATAAGTCGACATTTCTGGACGGCGTCACAGTTCAAATGATCGAATGTGATTGGATGAGCTAGTAGATCGCCAACTTGGTGATCAGTATCAACAAGATGAAAAGCCCGAGAAGAACGGAGCCGCCTGTGAGTTCAAACGATGAGTTGGTTTGTCGCCTGTCCTGTTGATCCGACCTCTTGCAGAGCACGCAGGATACAAACAAAGAGTGAGTTTCAGCGAAGGTACGCCCACCCCGAGTCTATTTCTTCTTGGTTTTGCGCATCAATCGTTGTTCCCACAAAGTCTTGAAGGACTCACGCATCCCGTCGATTTGCAGGTTAATGGACCGCGCCGTCGATTCTCTTGTGATTGAAATAGAGTTGCAAGCCAATCCCTGGACGATCTGGACAGAAGCTTCGTCTTTGAGCTTGTTCTGAGTTGAACCGGGAAACAAGGCAGGGTTGTGCTGGCCACGTCTTGTCCAAGGAACCGCGCCGCCAGAATGCGCTAGTCTCTGCCGTCGACATTTGCAAACGAGGCTTATTTCTTGGACTTCAGGATCTGCATCTATTTGCAACTGCTCGGAATCAGCCAGCGCAGTGACGAGAGAAGTCAGAGTCGACGCTGCACCGCACAGCCTTCAACATCGCCACATCTTTGCTTCCCGTCGCTAACCAAACGAGAGCCCTGCGCCGCTTTCAGCTCGCTTAGTTGGCCTGGTCGACCTGCATCGTGGCGCGCATACCAACATCTTCGCGCGTTGGGCTTTCTCTCGGTAGGAAAACCAGTGGCCACGAGCCTCTGCGGCTGATGTTTACGCCGCGGCGTTTTGATCTGTCTAGTCCCGCTGCGCCGCAGAAAGGCGAGGGCGCATGGTGTGCTCTTTGCTCCGTTGACGACATGTGTCGCTGGATATGAGGAGGCTGCTGCCCGCACGGTCTTTGAGAAAGGTGGGCGAGGAAGATACAGGCATGCCGCACCCGCGTTGACCGACGCCTTACTTTGTGCCTTGTGTGTCGGAATTCATTGTTCAGAAACTTGTTCGGAACATTCGAGATGACCCAGGGCGTAACAGCGCAGCCAGCACGCGACAGAAGACTTCGAGAAAAACCGGCAACAAGAACGTTCGACTACGCGTCAAGTCGCTTCAGAGTCAGTAACAGTATCTCGAAACGGAAACATTGCCCGAAAGCTTGATTACCTGCTGCCATCCGGTCGTGTTTACTGTCAGCCGGCTATCAATTGGCTCCAAGGGCCAGTGCAACTCGCCAGACGCACAGCACCAGTTGCACAAACACAGGCATCTCACCAGCTCTGCTGTACTCTTGCCTCGCTCCAATACAACCGCTCAAGACACCGTGTGAGAGGAATCGGCCGTTTGTTTGCATCCAACGAGTATTGCACGTGTGCAGGGCGAGGTGGCATGCGGATACCACTCGCTCAAAAGGCCTTGTCATGAACGTGAGTTCAGAGATGGCTCTGTACCAGCCGCGAGCACTTTCTAGTTTCCAGCGGCAAGGTCTGAATTATTCGAGAGAATTCCGCGAGAAATCTTGGACATTCCAAACCAACGGCAGCAGCACACGCCAAAATGACCCAAAAATTTGCGAAAGCGCACCCAGCACTGCACTCACAGGCAATAGAATCCATCCCGCGATGGCACTAACAACGAGCATCGCAGCCAGTCAGCTCCGCCGGGCCTTCGCAAGCCTCATCGCCCGTTGAACAACACCACAGTAGAACGCCAAATAACCTGCGAAGACGGTCGGATGCAGCCACGGCGTTGAGCCATTCTTCACGCCATGGGCCGAGCCGAGCGCTAATGCATCCGTCGACCGTGAGCAAACACGCCAGCCAACCAGCCAGCCGGCCGGCCTCAGCCTTGTGCTTACATCCATGCATGCGGGAGCAGCGCTGGAAAGCCTGCTTTTGTGGATTGCGACGCTCGAGCGCGCTGTCTGCCTGCCTGCCTGATGTAGGCTTCCGCCGGATGGATCGTCTTCAGAGCGCGCCGACTGGAGGCAGCAGCATGCTGGAAGGGCGTCTGGTCGGGTGATGTAGAGATAGGTTGAGAAGCGGTCGGGTCAGGCGTCAGAGGGCGGCTTTGTTCAGACCGGGCGCGTCTGCGGGATGGCAAGAAAGGTGGAGAAAATTGAGGCGCGCCTCGCCTGGGACAGAAGAATGGCTCCGGTCCAGAAAGGTAGTAGAGGCGTCTTATTCCCCCCGATAAAGAACGGGGGAGGCAGTTCTTGCCGGCGTGATAACGTCAGCAGCCGGGAAATTGAGGCGCCACCGCGACACAACCAGCTACTCTGTGGGGAATAAATGTACATCTGTTTTTGCTTGGGTATGTAACTACGTCGGGTAGCAAGCACGGCAAAAGGACACTGATACCGCCAAACAAAAGCTCGATAAACCGGCATTCTAGACTTCGTTCAAAAAAGTTGGCGGGGGCTTCCTCAGTTCGGGCGTAGGTGGGCCCGTGACGGGAAAAGACTGCTGCTCCTGCGGGCCCGGGGCAGCCGAAAGCCAGTCGTTGATCGCATCTCTCTTGTTCTGCCCGTCCGTCGCCGGGGGCTGGTCTAAAGCAGGAATGACGGGCTCCTGGATGTCTAGTTGCTGGTAAAGCGGCGGGTATATCTGCTCGTGCACCTGGTGTTTTGCGGATTCGATGGATACCGAGGAGCGCCTGGGAAGCAGCCCTTCGTTGATGCAGCGCGAAAAAAGCTCTTCCGCCTCTCTCTGAGCGCTCCTGAAATCGTAGGCGAGTGAGTCTCGTGTGCGGCTGTACTCTTGGTAGAACTCTAGGTCTGGAGGCGAGACGGGCTCTCCCAGGTTTGTTCGGCTTTCCCTCTCTGCCCGTTCCTCGGCGTGCCCGCTCTCGAGTTCGAGTAGGCGCTCGAAAAGAATCGGCACGCTGGATCGCTTGTCGTAGTAGGCCTGCAAGAGGGGATCCTCGGCTTCTGATGTTGCCGCCGACTTTATTCGAGAGTAGCTGAGTTGCCGGCCGTCGTATTGCTTGTTTCTGAGCCCTGGATAAATCTTTTCGACGATTTCCGATATTTCGGACAGCACGTTCGTCAGGCGGTACTCGTCCGCTCCCTGCCTCCTCTCCATCTGATCCAGGAACTGCTGTTCTTCATCCAATTCGTCTTGGATCCGATACAGGTTATTTACAGATTCAATGAGCTCAGGAGGGATTCTTCGTGGCGGTATGCTCTCCAAAAGAGTTTCAAGTCCAGACAAGACTTCGTTCTGGGCCTTTTGGTAGTAGTCTCGCCCCCGCTTGGTCTTTTCGCGCTGGGTGATTAAGTTCACTCGGCCACCTCCGATGAACGGCTTCAAGTTGCCAAACAAATTCAAATTTTCAATCAGCGCCTCTCCAAGAGCCGGTGAGAGCTTCAGCGATCCTGGAGTCGGCGAGTGGTGCTCATCCTCGGTCTGCGTGGCACTCTCAAATGATCGTCGCTCCCGACGTGGCTCGTCGACAGCAAAGCTTTTGCGCTGCGCATCGTCTGCGTCACTCTTGTCGTACGCGGAGCACTCGCCTGCGTTGTCCATCGGTGCCGGTTTTCCGTGGGAATTTTTCTTGGAAGGATGACGTGATGATTCGTCGGGACTGCTATCCGTCAATCGAGGAGGTCAAACATCGTCACCGGTTTCATGCCGGCTCGGAAGAGATGAGCGCTCCAAGTTTTACTCACCTCGAGTTGGTCTGCTTGGAAGATGGCGCTGGTCCAGCCATCTTGGAATTATTATGCTCCATGCTCACCGGGAGTGGCGCTCCGGCCATCAGCAACTTCCAATTTCGGGCTGTGGATGATGTGGTCTTTGTCCATCAACGCCAGTTTGCAAGGCTGAAGTAGTCTTCATGCATCTTAAAGTATTGAAGCGGATCGAGTCGGCTGACCCGTATCCGTCGGGTTGTGTGGCTGAGCGTCTTTGCTTGTCATCCGCTGTGAAACTGTTTTGCGGTCTGTTCCAAGGCTTGCCCCAGGACCCCGCTTCAAACAGTCCCACGTGTTCTTCAAACCACAGGTGCGGGCCGAGAATCCGCTTTGTGGTTGCCTATGGGGCTTACTGCTGCATGTCAGCATGGTGATGAAGAAGATTTTCACAAGCATGCTTCGGAGCCTCATTCGCCCCGCCATCCCTACAGTTTATAGGGACCGTGAAGAACCATGGCAAACTGCTCCCAGAGTGCCGACAGTATGACTGACGAAAGCCCAAGTGATTGGCCGCCAGACAAGTGGCGCGACGTCCCGACGGACTCTTGCGGTGCAGAGGCCGCGGATGCGCAGCCGCCGGCCAACCAGGTTAAACCTGCACCGCCGGATGAGGAATCTGATGAGCAAACAAGCGGCAACAACATTATCGAGACTTCCGTTGGTGCCGTCATCAAGATAGGGCCAGCAGAGACGGTGACAGATCCTCCAGTGTTGCAAGAGGGCATCAGAGCCCGCAAGCGATTCGAGAGAACTCCGGGGGACAGAGAGGGGCTTGATCCAAGTATGTAGACGCACTCCTGTTTGAGGTCGAAGCTAACGATCAAAGATTATGTCGTGAGGGTTCCTGGATACAGATTCTATCGCCTGGGAAAGGTGTTTCGAATTCTCTGGCCAGAACCGGCTGGAAACCCTCAGGCAAACACGACCTTCATTTCTGGAAAATGGAATGAAAACATTTTCGTAAAGATTCGATGGTTTGTCGTAATCCGCGAAGGACACGACTGTTGCACCTGTTTGTAGGCATGAACCCACTGCCATTTTCAGCTCTTTACTCACCACGTCCAAGGCCAATCCAGACATACCAATCGCAAGGCGTCGCTAAGAGAGGAACCATCAAGAGTGACCACTCAATCGTCTTCAGCGAAAGGACTGCTCCATCCGCCAAACCGCGCGAGCACCCGGTGGGAATGGAGGGCGGCATGCGAGATCCGATTCGAGTGCGAGCAACTCATCCCGAGGAGCGAAATATGGATCCCATGTCGCGAATCAATTACGCAAAGCCATACACGGTGGAACACTATGTGAAATCATACGACTTTGGCCAAGTTGATCCGGCATACGAGCACGTCCTGGTCAACAACTTTGCCGCAGTCTGGAACAGAGTGCCGGAGTTGGGCAACAACCCTACAACGGAAACATTTTCAATCTCAGTCGACGTCCAATCGAGACAGAGGAATTCTTGGGGAAGAAGGCAGGGGAATCAGGGCCACTCACCGGTGGAGAGATCTCAAAACACTTGGGCGCCGCGGTCTCCGGACTCAAGTCCAAGACAGACAGGACGGCGAAGACATTCGAGCCATTTGGGCCAATACGCTGGACCGGCCTCATTCCAAGCCGAAGCTGGCGTCGAGCAAAACGACGAGGAACAGGGTTACGGCTCTCCATACTTTCGCCGTCAATGCTGACGCATCATCGCTGGATGGGACTTTGGGTTGGGAGGAGAGGGATTTGTGCCTGAAGCGGGCGCGCGGGCAAGGCAGAAGTCTTCTTGTGCAGTCGATGTTTGCCAGAACCGAGATTGACTTTTCGTAGTAATTGATCCGGTGTCCAGGGAGCGTAGCGAGGCAAATGGATTCAGGGGCTTGCGACGTATTCATCACTCAGCTGACCATTTCCTTGCGAGATGTTGCGTCAAATCGAAAGCAGACCCGATGTACTTTCGGGTGCGTTTAGCGATCCCGTCTGCGGATCGCAAGAATTGCGAACAACAAACTGCTTCATCCCGACAAGGT
This sequence comes from Phyllosticta citrichinensis, assembly GCA_038380885.1. NCBI lineage: Eukaryota > Fungi > Ascomycota > Dothideomycetes > Botryosphaeriales > Phyllostictaceae > Phyllosticta > Phyllosticta citrichinensis. Next base: position 235,040 of record JBBWUH010000001.1, on the reverse strand, counting down.
CAGTAAACGGACATGGAAAACGAGACTTGTCGGAGCTGCCAGAGATGCCAATGTCTTGAGGTTTGGCAACATGATCCATAGCCACAACCCCGTTTGGAAAAGATGAGGGGCACTTTTACAACGCACCTCGGTCTTATCGCCGTTAACAGATCGCGTATAACGTCGGCGCATCATAACGAATCTCTCCACGAATGGCCAACGAGCTCTTTACTCAGCCCCGCTTGGGGATCTCGCTTGCGTCCATGCCCCGGAAGAAATACCACCGATAGTCTGGGGAAAGCGTCGTCGGAGATGTACCGGCAGATGCACTTGTGGGCGTTTTGTTCTCGACAATGTCCATTCTTGCAGGAATATATAGACCCCCTGCAGCTTCAGAAAAGCTTGATAAAGAGCCTCTGATGTGGTTTTCGTGCTTTGAAGCGTGCAATCATGAAGCTCCAAAGCCCCCTTTCCAGCTTGCTGTATCTTTTGGCGTCTACTAGACGTGTCTTGGGCGTCTCGGGACCGTTCCTGACGCAATTGAACGAGTCGGCGTGGGTTTTTGGAAACGAAATCTGGAACGTCACACAGTACCAAACATTCGCAACGAAGCTTTGGTATGACGAGAAGGACCTCGTTGGTGATGCTGTCGGACACTACGTCAGCTACAGTACGTCGAAGCCGGAGAATGGTTGCTTGTGTCGTTGTCTAATGTCACTTCTTTAGATGGTGCTGCGTCCAATCTGAATTGGACGTCTGCTTCGGTAACCGCAAATACGAGCGCGTACCTCGACATTGCTTTTTCAGCCATTGAAGGCGACATGCACTGGGTGATATACCCAGGCCTTGCAGGCGCATACCAATACTTTGTCAACCATGGGCTGCCGGTTCTTGGAGAATTTCGTACGCTCTGGCGACTGGACAACACGACCTTCCCTAAAGGACGAACCAATATCAAAGACGAAGAGCTTCCGGCGTTGAGTGAGTACAGTGCGGCGACCAAGGTACAAGACGAGACGTGGGAAAGAGCGGATGGAACCTTCATTACAAAGTACGACTGGACAGCGTGGACCAGGACATGGGACTTTTACGGCGTGTACGGAGAGAATGCTGGAAGTTGGTACATTGTGAGTCTCGTAGCCGAGTCGTCGGCGAAGAGCATATTCAGAGGCTCGCGCGATTTGCCCAGGCTCGGTTTGCTAATTTTGTAGAATCCAGGAAAAGACTACTACAACGGGAACCATCTCAAGCAGGAACTTACGGTGAGAGTAGAACGTCAATGGATGGACGATTGTTTGCTGACTTGACATCGTTGGCAGGTCCATCGGGAATCTTCGACCGGCGACGCCGTGCAGCTGAACATGTTGCATGGGACACACTTCATGACTTCCTCTTCGGACGTTTTCTCCGATGGAAAAGTTTGGGGTCCCTGGCTGTGGTATCTCGTAAGTGGGATCTGGGGCATGGTAGCTACATTGCTGACCCACTGAGCTCAGAATAATGGCTCCAAAGCGGATGCCGAAGCACGAAAAACCGAGGAGTTTTCTTCTTGGCCGTATGCCTGGTTCGACAACGCTTGGTATCACAACCGAGCCGCAGCTGTGAAAGGATCAATCTCACTCTCTGACGGACGTCCTGCGAGTGGCGCTGCGGTTTTTCTTGGAGACAACAACCCCAACAAAACAGCTCTCGACATGGGTGGCGGATACTACTACACAACGTATGCCGATGCCGATGGTATCTTCTCCTTTGAGCATGTGCTTGCGGGAACATACGGGCTCCAAGCGTGGTCCGACGGCAGCGCGATTGCAGACGTCTCAACGTCACTGCTGGTCAACAATGTCCAAGTCCCTTCGGCAAATGGAAGCGTCGACATTGGAGCCCACGCGTGGAGATTGAACGATCGACCTCGTCTGTTCCAGTTGGGCGATTTGGATCGCAAAGCCCTAGGATTCAAATACGGTGGAGCCCCTTATCAACATGCCTTGGTGGATAGATGTCCGGCCAATTTGACATACACCGTAGGCAAGAGCAACACGAGCGACTGGTGTTTTGCCCAATCGGCAAATGGGACTGCACAGATTTTGTTTGATGTCGACGCAGTGTCCAATCAAACAGCGGTGCTGACAGTGTCCCTGGGTGGTTTCTCCGCGGGAACTAACGCAGACATTACTCTCAATGGCGCAAAAGTCGGCAACCTGTCGAGCCTCGCGTCGGATCAAAGCCTGTACAGGTCTGCTACGGCTGCAGGCGAATGGCGTTTGTTGGAAATTCCTTTTGCAGGAAGTCTTTTCAAGAAAGGAAGCAATTCCCTGGCTTTTACGGTGAAGAACAGCACAAAATGGCGCGGCTGGATCTGGGATAGCATCATACTGGAGTGGGCGTGAAACTGGTTCTGGAAGGGAAAGCTATGGTCGGTTGGGCGAGACGTAGAGAATTCTTGTGGCAGGGACTGCGTTGGAGATGCCCGTGACTCGCGGCAGGTGTAGACTGTGAATTTTTCTGGGGGAACTCCTTCTCGTCGTCTTACGGGCTTGGCTTTGACGATTTGGACCCCACACTCAGACTTGCCTCTGTAAGAATATTGTGTGGATACCGGAGGAACCGAGAGGTATTTGAGTGTCAAGAACAGGTCGTGGATCGACGGGGTCCAACACGAGCAGTCGAACGAGTGAAACCAGGTCCATCCGTTGCGAAAAGAGCGCAGCCTCGAGTGGTCGGATTTATACGCGGAGACGATGGCGAGAGGCTTTGCGGGCGGCGGGAGATTGGTGTTGTTTCGGCGCAGTGCAGACTGAGGGCAGAGCGACAGGCACGTGCGAGAGTGGTTTGGTGGTTTGTGGTTCGGCAAAAGCGCTTAGTCAGTGGGCCGGGCGCGGGCCAATAGAATGCTCGCGGAAGAGTCTCGGTCGGCAAGGCCATGTCCATCGTCACCTCACTGCCGCATCGTCATCATTTCTCTTCTTCTTCACCAACTGAAACCGCTGATTCTTGACCCCACGGCCACCATGGCGCTGGCTCAAGCACTATCCACGTCGACTGATCGGCACTGCCTCAACAACGGCTGTGTCCAAGCATTTGCCCGCCATCGCCCGCTCAGGAATCGCTCATGGAGCTTTTCTGAGTCTCGTAGCTTGCCTTGGTCTGTTAAAGGGAAAGCGTTTCAAGGTCTTCGGCCAACCTTTCCTCGGCTCTCAACCGCACGTCCCATCGACGGGAAAGTCCCCGCCCGCCTTGTCAGGTTGCTTTGACCTTGGTACACACGCTGTCGCGGCCTCTGCGTGCTGATCGCCGTTGCTGAGCACGATAGGGGCAGGGGAACACCGTGGCCCTGCGCGCAAACAGACTGGTCCCAAGATCCAAGAGGCTGTGTTTCTGTGGCGAGTAGTACTTACGGTCAGCAGCCATCTCCGCCGTTGCCAAGTTGCACATGATGATGGATACCGGTACCTAAGAGCGGCCGTCGTCTTGTCATATTCCGACGTTTGCTCGATTGATTTCGACTTGTGCGAGGGCCACGCGCGCTATATTGAAGCTTCTAAATTAGCTCCTCAGCTTCATCTTCTCCAATCATGCGAAGCAAATCCAAATGGACATCGCTTGGAGGTTACTCGGCACGGGTGGCACCGAAAGGCGCGGTTGCCGATTCGTCTTGGCATCGGGCCGTAGCTGCGCATCATGTCATTCTTCGTCGTTGAAAATGGCCCCAGACATCATATGGGAGAAGGACCGACAGGGCTCTGTGACGAATGCGGGAATGGCAGACACTGTTGGACCCCTGAGCGGTGAGGAGTGGGTCTCCATCCAGTGGAATCCTGGAGTGTGGCTCCTGCTGATGTAACTGGGGACGACGACACTCAGGACGCCAGATCCCACAAGATTTCGTTTTCCCCGTCTCAACTTCTCCAATTCCCAGCCGTCTCATGCAAACGATGACTGACAGTCAAACCCCCGAAGCAGATGGCGCATCCAGAAAGCTGCTAGTGGCCAGGTTTGTCACCCTCATAAGTTTTGGTGATGGGTTGCTGAACATCACGATAGTCTATGGACCCTTTCTTCTTCGTTAGCCGTCCTTTCAAGTAGATTTCTGCTCCTAGAGTCAAACTACCGTATGTGTCGCCAATTCGTCTCCAGGTATATTGCTGATTGAACAAGATTTTCGTGAGCATTCTCTGGACATGTAATGCGAGCCTTCTAAGTCTGACCTGGAACTGTAGCTCTACATCTCCTTCTGGTCAACCTTATCGCCATTACCATAGTCCTGGCCATCATAACAAGGGGATCCCGTCGGCGCCAAGCCATCTCCATTCCAGGCCCAATCGACGAAAGCGCCATCAATGCCGATGATGTCAAGCAGTATTGGCTCATCCCAGAGACTCTGGCCATGGCTTTGTCATTGCCATTGTCTATGCAAGCTCTCCTGCATTGGACCAACCTCTCCACATTGACTACGATGCCTGTGAGTTAAAGCGTCTAAGAAGCAGGTTGGGCGAGTCACTGATCATTTCCAGTTGTTCTCGTATCTTTCGTACGAGGTTTTCAGTCTTATTGTCAACCTTCCACAGGGTTTGAAGTGGACCAAAGCTATCCAGGTTACAGGCCTTGCTTGCTCCAGCTTGCTGATCGTGTTTGACGAATATCGCCTGACGCCGGAGAACATTCTTTGTTCCTTTTTCGCAACCTTCCTGGCAGGACTCGCCTTGGGTTTCAAGCGCATGCGCCCCTCGACATTGAACCCATCTACCAATCCCCCAAGTGTCAGACTTGACGCCATGTTTGTTTCCATCATCTGTACCACGGCATGGTGTATTTGGAAAGAAGACCCAGTCGCTGCCATCACAAACTTCCTCAACGTGGACCCCTGGATATTCATGTTGAACCTTGTATCTTCGACAGTGGCTGTACTCACCGGAGGCTCAATCATCTTCCCATTTAGCACTGATGACCATTCGCCTGTGGAATCAAATCTCGCGACGACGCAAGTCGCTAAGGTTTCGGCCAACTTTGGAATGACCACCATTGTAGGGTTCATCTCGACTTTCCTCCCCATCCGATCGTACGCCACCGTCCTTCAGCTTTGCTGTTATTGCGCTGCGACAATCTTCCTGTTGAGCACACCTCAAGTCGCTGAAGGCGAACCTTCGACGAGTCGAACTCAGGGCTTTGGACTGGAATCATTTTTCAAAAGGAGAAGCCAAAAACCCAGCTTTACCGTCATTGACGATGACGAAGCCTTGTCGGACATGAGTCTTGTTAGCGAGGCGGAGCCGGCGCCCAAGAAGAACCCCATTCTTCCGTCGCTCGTTTCTCTGGCAGCTTACGCGGTTCTACTCGTAACCTGGATTGGCTTTCTCGCTTGCAATTTCGGGCCGCTCCCGCAGTCAAACGCGCACGCTTCGGCAACGCTTTTGGACTCGTCGTACTCTGCCACTCATGAATTCGACGTCGTCATTAGCATGTACGAAGAACCAGTCGAAGCCGTGCAAGCCATCGTGTCAAGACTTTTGGAGATTCCCCTTGTCAGTGGGTCGGCGCCACGGCTGCACCTCTACACCAAGGACCAAACAGCAAACGTCGAAATGCTCAAGGAAGGGACCGGCGCTTACCAAGTCACCAAGCTTCCGAACTACGGGCGTGAGGGCGACACTTACCTCCAGCACATCCTTCGTCAATGGGACAGCCTCGCCCGCCATACGCTCTTTCTTCAAGCCGACGTGCACAACTCTTACGAGACTTTCAACCGCATTCAGGATTTCTACGTCCCAGAAACCGGCATGCTCAGCCTTGGATTTAGCGGCAAACTTTGCGAGACGGATAATTGTGGTGATCGCTGGGCCTGGCACGAGGAGCCTGCGCTTTTGCACGAATGGTGCCAGAAGATCAACGGCGAAGATTGCGACAAGATTCTTCTGTCGTACAAAGGGCAGTTTATCGCTTCCGCCAAGCGAATCCGCGGCATCAACAAGGATGTCTACGAAGGACTTCAGTTGGGCATGACCGATCCCGAGAGCTGGGCTCACCGAGAGCCTTACCTCGCCGGCCGCGAGGACTCTTTGAATGCGCCGAGACTGGGATACACTTTGGAAAGAATGTGGTCGGTCATAATGCAATGCTCCACTGACGACATTGCATGGAAATGTCCATCACTGCTCAGTCGCACAAGACGAGGCGGGGACTTCGGCGATTGTCAGTGCTTCGACCCACCGGATTCGATGATGCTCTTCAATGCGACTTCGATTACTTGAATGACTCCGTTCAGAGACACAATCAGACCATTGCACGGAATACCATTGAGTACAGGCGGACACCTTCCACAAACAACAGGTCGTTTTCGGGACCAGAACAAGCGCAGAGATCACCTCTGGACCGGTAGCAACTCATCGACCGCTGTGGGACTCCTCCAATCTGCAATTAAGTCTGTACAGTCCCTAACGCTTCCACCGTTAAGATAATGGTTAAGAAGGTCGTCGGCAGCGACGCCGAGAAAAGTGGCCTGGTGCCAGCGGAGAGCCAAGACCTCTGCGAGCCCTTTTGTGAGATTAGGAGGGTACACACCGCCAACGTCCCGCTTCTGGGCACAACGTCCTGACCCCACGGGCCGTTTCGCTTCTGGTGGTCCGTGGTCAAAGACGGCAAACCCGTTTGTCTCAGGCAGAACTCACAGCGCAAAACCCGCAAAGCAGTTGCGGGTTTAGGAAGAGAAGGTACCAAAGGATTTGAGCGTGCGAGTAGGCGAGCAGGAGCAAAAGCGGATTTCGACGAGGAAGATTTGTAGCAAAAAATATACGGGAAGAACTGGAATAAGACGATGATATCAACCTCCATCAGGATCAAAGCCAGCAGAAGGAGCTGTGTTCAAGACAAATTTTTGACGAATGACAACGATATCCCCGCGTCTTGACGGCAGGGGTTCTCGTTTGTCGGGCCGTTGGCGAAACATTTCAACCGTCGCAGCACCACTGCCAGTTGTACCGTCGATCCCGTGGACTCTTACATTTGAAGTACCGACACAGTGGCTGACGTTTTGCAACTTGTGGCGTTTTTACACAACTCGATGCGCCGCACGAGTTTGCGTCTCCAGCACTACGATTTGCAGGCTGTGCTCCCGACCTCGAATCCAGACTGACATCGTTGAAAAGCGCCGAGAGTTGAAGGAAGCGCAACTGCCTGATCGCTCAGTCAAGGCGGTATATCCGATGCTGTTGTTGAGCAAGTAAGTGAAGGCTGCTGGAGAGCGCAAGCCCACCGACAATCTGTGCTGTCCGCCCCAGGATCTACTCAATCTCACAGGTTTTCCCGCGCGCCATTGATGCTTGCGGCAAAAATCTTAGAAGACACCTCATCCCCCTGGCAAACCTGAGCATACCATGGCGTCATTATGTCGCACAATAGTCGCGAATTGAGTCGTGCACACTGCACCGCCAAATACCACCAGGCATATCCTTGCTACTTTTTTCAAGGCTGAGGCTACTTTGCACATTAGCGACCAAGAAAGGCAATTGCGTATTTGAGACTCCAGTTCCCTACTGACCATGTTTCGGTGGGCTTTTTGTGCTGGAAATACGCTGCGCGACGTGACATTCTGTTCCATCAACTTGATCTGTCTGCAGAGGATCGGAGCATGATCCGCTCCACTCGTTCACATCATGCGACTACCTAACGACTTTCGCTTCTTTACCTCGACAGCTGTCACCATCTGCCTTCTTTGCGCAAGTATACTCAGAGCAGATGCATCTCCCGCAGATCCTGGCGTCTCGTTTGACGACAAGAAGATGCCCACATTGACGCTCCCTTATGCAAGAATCAAAGCAAAGGGTTACGACGCGAAGAATGACGTAAGTGGGCACCGCAACGGTCGAGTTTGGATTTCACTGACTCGCGACTATCAGATTTACATTTTCAAAAACATACCGTTTGCCGCACCGCCACAAGACGAGCTGAGATGGACAGCACCGCAACCGCCAGTAAAGTCAGAATCACTGATCGATGGCTCCCACGGTCCGCAGTGCATACAAGCAACAAAACCAGGCCCATTCAAAGTTCTTGGTGAGGCTCTGGGAATGCAGTCTGAGGACTGTTTATACCTCGATGTCTACGTTCCAAGTAATGCCTTGAACAAACCGGTCAACAAACTACCTGTAATTCAATGGATCCACGGAGTGAGTTGATAACCAAAACGTCTGTGACTTGGCTGACCAGACGCAGGGCGGCTACGTCCATGGCTCGAAGGATCTGTACCCGGGCGACATGCTTTTGAAGACCTCGAAGAACAGCGTCATATACGTCGCAGCGAATTATCGATTAGGTGCTTTTGGTTTCATGGGTGGCGCCACCATGGAAGAGTCTGGTCTACCAAACGCCGGTCTTTGGGACCAGCGCGCCGCGTTGAACTGGACACAGCAGTACATCAGTTTGCTCGGAGGGGATCCACAGCAGGTGACAGCATTTGGCGAATCCGCTGGCGGTGGCTCGATACTGCACCACATCACAGCCTTTGGCGGTAAACAAGATCCGCTCTTCAAGCGCGCTATTCTTCAAAGCCCAGCGTTTGACATCAAATGGGACCGGAAAGGCGCGATCGAAAGACAGTTCCAGACATTTCTGGATAAGGCTGGCTGCTCAGGGCAAGACGTCAACTGCCTTCGCAAGACGGGCAGAGACAAGCTCGAACAGGCAAACGACGGCCTCGTGCTGGACCTGGCGACCTTGCGCAGCGCCTTCAGCCCCGTCCCAGACGGTGGATGGGTGCGACAATCGCCACCACTTGAGCTGCGGTCTGGCAACCACTGGCGCGGCATCGAGAGCGTGTTGCTCTCACACGTCAAGGATGAAGCGTCCATATTCACGGACCCACGCGTCTTGACCGACAAGCAGTTCCACGACTACGTCAACTACTACTTCCCAGACCGCAGCGTCGCCGATGGCATCGAGCGGCAGTACCCGCCACCCGAGGAGGACAAGACTACGTACATAACGCAATTCGCGCGCCTCGCCATCCTGCTCAACCACTCGGGCTTCGTCTGCTACGTGCGCAACGCGGCTGACGCGCTCGCCGCCTCGGGCACACGCGTCTGGAGCCTCTCATACAGCGTGCCGCCGGCCAAACACGGGGCCGACGTCATCCCCATCTTCCAACCGCCGCCAATGCTGGCGCCCAAAACGGAGCGCGCATACCGCGACCCATTCCGCGCGCTCTTCGTCTCGCTGGCGCAGTTCGGCGACCCCAACATGCTGACGCGGCGGCTGCGCGATGAGGACCGCGACAAGGAGACGGTGGCGGACCGGCTGCCGGACCCGTGGCCGCAGGTGGACAACAGCACGGACGAGCTGGGCAGCGTGCTCGAGGTCGAGGCGGGCGACTTCCGCCTCGTCAACGACCCGCAGAATGCGCAGTCGGCGTGCAATTTTTGGATGGATGTCGGCGCGTCGGTTACCGCGAATGGCGGGTTTGCGCCGCCGGATGGCGTGTTGACTAAGGATTTGGCGCCCAAGGGCCAGGCGAGCAAGAATTATGGTGGGTGGCTGCTCCCGCTATCCCTTCTCTTTTTCTCCCCGTTGCATCTTGGAGGCGCTAGGAGTTGGAGTTCTGCTGTTTTCGGACACAAACCACATCCCACCTGAACAATGCTGACCACACACCCAACACAGGCACGGCTGTCCTACAAAACCCCTTCACCAAGTCCCCTCTCGACGAACAAACGCGCGCCAAGAGCGGCAACCGCGGCAAGAAGAAGCAGTCGGCCGCGCATCTCATCGACGCGCCGACGCGGTACGTCATCTCCCCCTTCATCCCCTCCACCCTTCTTGTTGTTCAAGCAGCATGAGCTAGCTCCTTGTTCAACCCGCGCTGACAATTTGTGACAGGAACACGCTTCTACGCAATTTGGCGATCGGGGGCGCGATTCTGGAGATGTTGTAGATGCGCTGCTCGCGTGTATACGCACGTGTCTAGAATGCCGGGAAATCTGGGGCTGGCGAGTGATCGACAGACAGGCAGAAAGAGAGATTATTGCGTGTGGGATACAGTAATCAGTGGTTCAGTGTATGATAGCGTAGCTATGCCGCCAGCGACCTTCCCCCCTTTCCTGTTTCTCTATTTTCGTTTCTTGTTGATATTTTGTTTGTAGAATAGATACACATTTTACTACTTCTTCTTCGTTGGTTCAAGCCGCTTTGGTTTGTGCTGCTGCTGCTGTGCTACGTGCAATTGAGGCCGCTTCTGGCCGCGTTGAGAATTTTTGGATGCTTGTAGGCCGCACAGTCAGTCAGTCGGACAGACAGACAGGTGGGGGTCGGCTTCGCGCCCCGCGGCAGCGGGGTGAGTGCTGAGGTGTCTAGAGAGAGCAGTGGCGCGGGTGTGTATATGTATAGCAGTAGTTAGAGAAATAGAGGGATAGGGGGAGAGAGGACCATCCTATAGCAAGGCTGTCTCAAGGATGTACCCATGTATATTTGCAACCAAAACTGTCCATTCTACTCGGTTCTTCTAGATAGGTACTCTGTAAGCTGCTGGCAAGGAGAAGGACGATGCGGTGCTCGTCTGAGTCCTCAGCGTCGATCAATCTACGTAGACAGGTACAGAGACGTCGTGGTAAAGGATGCTCGCTATGTATGTATGTATGTATGTATGTATGAATGTACTGCACACGCGCACATGTCCTTTCCATGTAAATGCACAGATCTAGACTCGAGCAAAACAGAACGACTGAATAAACATAGAGATTGGTGCAACAAAGCAACGCGCAACAAACATTCTAAAAATGAGAGAGCCCGCGCAGCGATGCATGCATGCCTGATGCGAATCAGATCTACTCCTCCTGTCTGTCTCACGCTCTACCGTACCACTCATCCCAGTTGCAGGACCAGCCTGCGTACCGCACCACTCCGCTCCGCTCTGTAGGACAAGGAAATCTAGAAAAAGAACGAGCCAACGGTAGATGGAATAAATGGGAGGGAATGTCGCGCAAGGAACGAGCCCCCACCATCCACCCCGGTGTCCATCTGTAAGGTAGGAGTACTTGGGGCATCATGTCAGCCACAGCACAGCACACCACGCCCCAGAGAGCAGAGCTGGCGGCCTCCTGTGGCTGGCTGATGCATGACGGGACGAAGCCACCCCCCAGGGGTCAGTCGGTTGGTCCACCTAAGAAGAAATAAAGTCAGCCCAGCCCAGCCCAGCCCAGCCCAGCACATCGTTAACCCAACAAGCCTGCTGCCAGGCCTTGTGTCAATGCGTACATACTTCTCTCTCCCGCACCGCGTGCCCTCCACATCATCCACATCATCTACTTCGTCGCGCAACCAGCGCACTTGACGTGGCCGCAGTTGCCGCAGCCGACGTTGTGCGGTTCGAGATGCGGGCCCATGTTGCACACGCAGCAGAACCAGTGGCCGGCGTCGGCGCAGGGGCCGCTGGCGAGGGGGGTGATGGCGTCTGTGATGAGGGACGCGTCGAGGAGGGGGTCGATGGCGCCGGGCATCATGGGGGACGAGGACGCCATGGTGGATTGGGCCACGGCGGAGGAGGAGGAGAAGGGACCGGCGATGGCGGTGGTGGTGGCGGGCTGCATGATGATAATGCTGAGATGAGATGGGATGGATTGAGATGGGGTGAGAGGAGTGTGTAGGTTGTAGAGCTGAAGAGCGTAGGGTAGGAAAGAGAAGAATGCGAGTGCGGCAGTGAGTCTTTCTTTCTTGCTTGTCTGTTGTCGAGACTGCTCGGAGAGTGTGTGTCTGTGTGATGCAGAAAAACGACCACAGCAGCAGACTCAACACTGCTATATACCCTTCCTCTCGCGTGCAACGACGCCGTTCAGAACCCTCTGCTTGCTTCGCCCTGCTCTGCCATACTGCAATGCCTGCCTACGCCTGGGGCGTCACCGAACGGTGTGCCTCAGTACGTGCCAGCCAGCAGGGGAGGGGCCAAGGGGTAGGGGAGGAGGGAGGGGTTCAAGCGTTCGAGCTGGAGAGCTGTGCCATCCGTCACCGTGGTCAGTGACGCCCTTCTGCCTGTCCTGAGGCTGCTACAGGAGCAGCAGTCCAGGTGAGTCAAGCCACGCCTCTGGAAGCTTTCCGGCCGCTTGCCGCAACGGGGAGGAAGTGGGTGTGGCGGTGGTGCGTTGGAAATGACGAGGGGCCGTCGTCTGTCGAATGGGCGGACGACACACCCGTCGGCGACCTCCGATGGATGGATGGGAGGAAAAGAGTCAAAGGCAGAGAGGCAGAAATCAGGCCTTGACCGTGGAAGCGAGGCGTAGGAGGACTGCCTTGCGGTGCTGTCGGCGTGGTAGTTTGTTACCGCGTCGAGGGGACCGGAAGTTTGTGACGGATGATGCATTCGTCTCGAACACACCTTGCTACGCCAGACAGCCTATGAGAGGGCAAGTCAGTATCATATCCTGCCAGCAAAGGGTCCAGAGGTTGAATACGGCGTCACTTACCACGAGCCAAGACAGACCGACTGAGCCATAGCCGTGCCGTAGGGCGACGGTCTAATCTTGTAGATGTCCAATAACTGCGGCTGTGCATGGTTGACAATTGGGTGTCGATGTGGCACGTAGTCGGGGTGAACGATGCACATACGCCACAGGCAGGACCAAAAACGCCTGACAGCCTGAGGAGCTGAACAAGTGCAGGGCTCCGTGTGCCTCGGGTCGGAAACCAACACACCTCTTTGCAAGACGAGTTTGGCGTTGGTGGAACAATGTGGATGAATGGACTGATTGAATTGACTACAGAGACGTTGAGGTGAAGACGCTATACTGCAGGATGAGGCCATGCTGTTCCCATAATAGGCAAGTTGTCATAGCTGAAGAGGCACGGATGTGGCTGAGAGACCCTGGCCCAGCAGACGAGCCAAAGTAACTCACCATGGCAGCAGTGCCGCAGGACAACCTCAACACCACCCCACAGAGGTGAGCTTCGCCACGGCTGACGGACTGACAGAAGCTTGTGCGTCTCGGCCGGTGGAGAAGAGTCGCGACTTGGTCTTGGCGGGGATCTGCCTCAGTCACGAGCACACCAAGGGCTGCGCTGTCTGGATGCAAGTCGGGAGCATTCGTCTGGGTGCACATGCGGCTCTGCCTGGGGCAACGGGGCACCAAGTGGACCGACAAGGCAGACGCGGCGGCATGAGGGTAGACAGAGGCCACCTCCAGCGTGTGTGACGGCAAGCCCATCCGTCCTGCGGTGAAAAAGCGGCGGCCGTAGAGGACTGTGCGCAATCATCCTGGCCTTTGGCGATTGGCGGGCATCTGCTGACGTCGGAGGTGCGGCGGCAAGAAAAATGGTTCAATATTTGCTTGGGACAAAAACGGAACAAGCTCAGGGCAAGCGACGAGACGGAGGGAGCGACACTTGGGCCTTTTATCACTGATCAATCCAGTTCAGCCTTTGTTGTCTAGTCCGACGCAGATGCGATAGTACTTGATGCAAAGGAAGGGCTCCATACAATTCCGGGGTGGAGGAGAGTAGTCGGCAGCGACGAGGCTGGCCAATCAGGTTGCAGGGATGGGTTGGAGCCGCCGACAGGCAAAAAGTGAGGCAGCACCACGGGCAGTGTGCCCCGGCAACTGATGCAATGTTTCGGTCAGAGGCCTTCGCTTTGACGAGGCTGAGGGCTGGGTTGAAGCAGCCTGGAGAGTGTGCAACCGAGGGGACGATGGCGTGCAGCAAAGTGTGGGAATGAAGAGCCCAAGGCCAGATAGACCCCGCGGTTGCAACTCCACTTTCGGGACGTCGGCTCATGGCGAGGCAGAACGGAGAGGCAGAGCGTATGCGCAGCGCAACGGTGGACGCGCTGCAGGGCAATCTGGCGCATCACCGGGGCTGGCGCATGTTCTCAGAGTGGACGAGGCAGTTGAGCCGGGCGGCTCTGCGCCATGAGCTCAGCTCATTGTCTGGACGACAGCTGGACTAGGTGGCGGCGCAACCATTTGCGGATCAAGTGGCGGGCTGGGTTGACGTTGCGGCGATGGACGTTGAGGGAGACGAAGGAGATGAAGTGGTGGTGGTGGTGTTGTGACGTTTCCGGCTGCGAAAGGGACACCCCTCGACGTCTTCACATGCACCGCACCACCTCACCTTGGCCTGGCATTCCTTGGCACCAACCGTCGATACAGTAGCTCAACAATGCTGCTTGCGCTGCCATTCAACTTGCGACTCCTCGCCTGCTGACGTCCGCTCCCTCTCCTCTCCTCTCCTCTGCTCTCCTCTCGCTCTGCCAGGAGCTCTCTCTCGCCCACGAGCCGCCAATCATGGCTCGCGTCTCGGCTTGATCACTGCTTTGACGCCAATCTTACGACATCCTATATCCGCAGCATCCTCCATAACCTCCACATCGTCGCACCGCGTCTGCACCCGAAGCGCTTCCGCAGCCGTCCATCATGGCGCGCGTGCCCTTTCTGAGTCGGCTGAGGCCATGGCAGTACATCTATCTCGTCTCCAGCCTGTTCCTCGTTGCTCTCGAGAGCTTTATCCGCATCATAACCCTTGCGCTCCCTGGCCCAATCATACACCTGTTCTACCGCGCCTCGCGCCACTCCTTCAATTACCTGTCTTCGCCACAAGGACGCCGCTCGCGCAACAAGAAAAAGGGCCTGGTCACCTCAATTGCGCAGGCCTCGGATTTCGTCGAGCTCTGCGAGCTGTTTGGATACTATGCCGAGGAGCACATTGTGCAGACGGGCGATGGCTATTTGCTTGGTCTACACCGGTTGGGATGCAGGCGGGGCGAGGAAGACATGAGGATCAATTCGGGCCCCGGCAGCATCAAGAAAAAGGTCGTCTATCTGCACCACGGTCTGATGATGAATAGTGAGGTCTGGGTCTGTTTGTCGGAAAAGGAGCAGTGTCTACCATTTCAATTGGTAGACCGGGGCTACGACGTTTGGCTGGGGAACAACAGGGGCAACAAATACTCGAAAAAGTCGACCAACTTTGCACCGACGGACCCTCAATTTTGGAACTTTTCCATCGACCAATTTGCCTTTCACGACATCCCCGACAGCATCGACTACATTCTCTCCACCACTGGCCAGCCATCGCTTTCCTACATTGGGTTCTCCCAGGGGACGGCTCAGGCCTTTGCCGCCCTCTCGGTCCACCCCACGCTCAACGACAAGGTGGACTTGTTCATTGCACTGGCCCCTGCCATGTCTCCCAAGGGCGTCAACAGCGGCTTGGTCGATAGCCTTGTCAAGGCCTCTCCCGACTTGCTTTTCCTCGCATTCGGGCGAAAGTCGATCCTGAGCAGCACCACCATGTGGCAAGCAATTCTGTATCCTCCGATCTTTGTCCGAGTGATTGACCTGTGCCTGTCATTCTTGTTTGGTTGGACGGTCAAGAACATCAGCGCCCACCAGAAGCTCGCTGCTTACCCGCACCTGTTTTCGTTTTCGAGCACTAAGACGGTGGTGCACTGGTTCCAAATCATTCGCAACGGCACCTTTCAAATGTACGACGACGAGATGCAGTCACCCTTGAGGATCACCAACGACGCCAAATATTACAAGGTCGCTAAATTCCCAACGCGCAACATCAAGACCCCCATCGTCCTTGTCTACGGCGGGAGCGACAGCCTGGTGGACATCAAGATCATGCTTAGAGAGCTCCCCAAGCACGCCCAAGCCAAGGAGATTCCGCACTATGAGCATCTCGACTTCCTCTGGGCCGCCGACGTCGACGACATGGTTTTCCCACACGTCTTTGGCGCTCTCGACAAGTATGCAGGCACCGCCAGCAGCCCTTCGCCGTACCGCGTCATGCGCACCCCTTCAGCAAAGGTGCGCTCGCTCTCGACCGACGACGACAGCCCGCACACGGCGCGTAAGATCTCGGAAAACATCACCTCGGCCTCGACGCTCTCAGCGTCGACGCACAACACCGATGGCGCCCAAGACGCCAGCTATGCCGACGCGGCCAAGCGGCCCCCGAGCCCCTTTGGCTCGCCCCTGGCCATCCGCGTCCCCAACGCCAACAAGCAGACGCGCAGCAGCGCGGAGCGGCCGCCGTCGGAGGGCTCGCAGCGCGACTCGCGCGTCTCGCACAAGAGCACCACGTCGCGGCCCGAGGGGTGGTGGAGCAGCGACGAGGTGGGCGGCACCGACAGCAGCCCGCCGCCGCCGCCGGCCAGCAAGAGCCCCGGCCGCGCCAGCATGAGCAGCGTGCTCAGCAGCCGCGAGGGTGGCAGCAAGAGCGAGGCCAAGTTTGGCGAGAAGGGCATCACGCTCGGCATGGGGCGGGCGGTTGGCGGGCTCGTTGGCGGCGAGGCGTTTGGGAGTACGGGGAGTCCTGGCCGAAATGACGGCACTATCAAAAAGAAAAGCGGGAAGAAGAAGTGAGAGTCGAAGGCGAGACGATGGCCTTTTTGTTAGGTTTATGAAGAGCAAGTTTGGCGGCGGTAGTAGTGTTCCTGGCAAGGATAGGGGTAGAGGCAAGGATGCGCGGCGTGGTGTTGCAGATGCGGACGCAGATTCCGGTCGTGTTTCTACGCAAGCCGCTGCGTCTGGCAGTGCCTCTAGTTCCTAGTTTACCTACCTACATACATACCTCCTTACCCTATCAATCCCCCTTTCCTCAGCTTCAGCGGCATCACATCAGTCCAATTCAGCTCTATCCAATTCAATCCAGTAATGCCACCCACATGTAAAAGACCCTGTAGCCTGTGATGCTGCACAGCACAGCACAGCACAGCGCAGCGCTCTAGTTAACTCATAAGGCACATGCGCAGGCACGAGCGTTGACGCACCTACTCACCAAGAAGGACACACCATATGCTTAAAGCATTCACGCGCGTGCGCATTCGACTTACACACATGGGTAGGCAGCAGCAGCGGCTTCGCTGCCTACCGCCGCATGAGCAGGTCTAGGGTGAGGTACATAAAGGCCTAGAGTCCGCCGTTTAGTGGAGGGCAAGCGGACTCAGAGAGTGAGTGAGGAGTGTGGATTGGTGCGACCACGACTCAAGTGGTCGGCCGAGTGTTGACTTGGTTTGTCTGTTTGGTTCTGGTTGAGGCTGGGTTGATGGGTGAGTGCTGGATTGTGGGGAGTCTTGGAGTACGTAAGAAGCAGCGCTATTGTTTAATAACGGCGGGGTCAATGTTTATATTATGTGGTGGGCTTGAGCCATTGTAGTATAATAGTGTGAGAAGTATCCTTAGGTCTTTAGACGTGGGGGATGGAGGGATGAAGGGAAGGAGGAAGATGAATTGAACATAGCTCTAGAGAGAAGGAAGATGGAAAAGTATAGATGATTTGATGGACGTCTTCTAGAGGCGACTAGTTACAGCTTCTGCAAGACTTTTCGTCGCCGGTGATGTGCGTACCTACATACGACACACTTCTACTTCCAGCTGCGTCGCATCCGCGCCGCTACCGTACGGTCTGTAGGACCAGAAGGAGGGGAGTTGTGCCTCTGGCTTGATCGCTGCCCAAGCCACCCGCTGCGGATCTCCCAAATCTTCAAGGGTTGTGCGTGTGCGCGGTTCGTCTGGTTTATACGAGGCGCACGCGCCTACATTTCGTCCCACATGTCCATCGCCTCTACGCTTTTTGCCGGAATAGAATGCCTTCAACGCCGTCCCAATTCCGTTCATGTGTGTAACATGTGACCAGCCGCGGAGACCGAAACCTCCGCGGAGTCTTGCCTGCTTCCGACAGACGCGGTGGCAGGCGGACTACCATCTGTGCCGTGCCGAACTTGCTCTGCTTCGCTGGGCTGACCAGCTCACCATGGCCACCAAGAACTCTTCTTTTCGCTCGGTTGTGGCGCAGACGGCGCCTGCGGTTGTGATTGCGGACTTTGCTGCGTGTCCTGAGGGAACGGCGACGACGTATTCGCAGGTGCAGGCGCAGCGGCAACGGTAGGCTCGACATCCTGATAGCACTCGCTGCCAGCCTGAGTATCGTCACGACCGCCCGCCGAAGCCCTCACGACATCCGAGAGCGGGCGTCCGGCGTACAGCTGGCCGCGGTTCTCGTTTGTGTCGACCGAGTCCTCGACGCCGGCATCCTTGGCCAGGGCGACGGGCATGTTGCCGCGGAAGCGCTTGCGCATGTCGACCATGCCGCGCTTGCACTCGCCGTAGCCCTTCTTCAGCTGCTGGCAGCGCGTCGGCAGCGTGTCGATGAGTGGTGGGCGCAGGCAGTCGGCGGCGCTGTTGCGCTGCACCATTACGCAGTCGGAGTTTTGGAGGCAGTCGGCCAGCGCGGCGCCTGTCGTCCTGTCAGTTTTCCAGGTGGTGGTGGGTAATTGGCGGACAGAGGGTCGTACGCAGGTCTTTACATGAGGACGGCATGGCGGAGTGATGTTGGATGGCGGCGGGTATGGTGAGAGTTTGGAACGGAAGACGCCCGGCAGGGTTGAATTGACGAACCCTTGCGGGCGATCTTTTGCAACGGCACTTCAACGGCCGATGGCGTCACGTCCAGTCCAGTCCACCATGCAGGTTCCCGCGCAGCACAGGCAACTGAATCCTCCGCTGACCATCTCCATCGCTCCGCATGGTCAACGCCTGGAATCGCCCGTCACACTCTTGCTCCTCGTGCGAAATGGCCTCCGTTGTTTCATGATGCCGTCGACGCCAGACCACGCCTCGAATCTGGTCCTGCTGCGCCATCATCTCAGCTCGTCCCGTCGTTGATGGGGCCAAGACCATCTCTCCTCACCGCGTCTCTATTCCCCTCGAACTCGAATCCGGCGCCCACGAGCCTGCGAATACAGGCGCTTCGGTTCCTCTTCCGCATCCCACCCTATCTTTGATACTCAACCCATCATCATGTCGCGAGCCACGTCCCCGCGCCCAGCCTCGCCGCCAGATTCCGAGTCGACGACCGCTGGTCCCTCGCCGCCGGATCAGCCCCAAGAAGTCGACGCGATGACACTGCTAGATATCAACCGCGGAAACAGGCCTAGCAGAGCATCCCTGGTGTCTGCCTTTGTGGTGCCCGTCCTGGTCATTGGTCAGGCGGCATGGGCAACCTACGTTGTGTGCTACCAGCTAGCACATCAGCGGCTGATGAAGCGCGACAAGCAAATGGGAGCCGGATACGCCGTCATCGTCTTGCAGGCGTTGTTCACTTTCATGGCCGGCGTGACCTACATGCGGCTGTTTCAAGTCATTTACACGGACCCAGGACTCCTACCGCTAGGCATGTCCAGAGCAAAACCGGAGGACGGGGGCAGCGACGACATGAAGGCCGTCATGAAGAGGTGGAGCGAGAAGAGATCCATCATTCAGCACACCGCACCCGAAGATGCGCGGACCCGGGAGGAGCTGTTCAAGGAGCTTGCGGCGCACAACCAGCGGCAAGCCGAGTTGCGGATGGAGGCGCTCAAGTCCTTCCGCCCAAAGGACATGTTCGTCGTTGCCCCCGACGGCCTGCCGCGCTGGTGCAAGACGTGCGAGACGTTCAAGCCAGATCGAACGCACCACTGCTCGGATCTGGGTCGCTGCGTGCGGCGGATGGACCACTTTTGCCCGTGGGTCGGCGGCATCGTGTCCGAGACTACCACCAAGTTCTTCGTACAGTTCCTACTCTACGCCATGCTACTCTGCATCTTCATGCTCGCCACGACCATTACGCTGTTCAAGCGCGACAACGACCGCTACGGCCAGCGCAACCCACAACTGATCGCCCTACTGGTCCTGAGCGGCGTCTACACGCTCTTCACCGTCGGCATGTTCCAAAACTCCATGTGGATGCTCGCCAAGAACTTCACCACCATCGAGCAGCGCCAGTTCGACATGCCGCTCCACCTGGCCGTGCGCATCTCGCCCGACTGGTACGCGGGCAACGTCGACCACCTGCCCTGCTACATGGTCGTCAGCTTCCCCTCCGCTCCCGGCGAGAAGTGGGCCATCTTCCAGACCGAACCGCGCGCCAAGCTGTGGGATCTCGGCGGCGCCTACGCCAATGTGTGTCAGGTGCTGGGGAACCGCGTCTGGGAGTGGGTTTTGCCCGTCACGTACAGCCCGTGCGCGAAGCCCGCAGACGACGTCTCGGAGTACCCATTTGGTCCTGCGGCGTTGGCTGTGACGCACAATGTGCAGGTACCAAAGTAGGCGTCGAAAGAAGCCAAGGCTTCAGCCCTGCGGCTACAGGATGGGAGCATGCGTTCACTACTGCAGATGAAGCTAGCGAGCATTCGTCCACTCCTACCGCTGCGCCTAGGGAGCTGCCGTTCCCTGCAGCAGCTAGACCCACGGGTATCGTCTCTTGCAGCATCCCCTGATGCAAAATATCTGGCAGACCACACCCTTAAATCTGCACCTGCTGGCTTTCTGGCATTTCCTCATCACTTTTCACTTGCATTTCTGGCTCCCCGCTAGCGACGCAGCCTCTGTTATTTAGCCCGGCGTCTGGCTTCATCGTCTTGGGACATGTACTCCGATCTCTTTTCCTCGTTCTGTGATACCCCAGCACTTTTGACTGTGGCAGCAGCCTTTGGGCAAGCATAGCAATGACAGCAACTTGATCATCTCTCCGCGTATGCGTTCCTCTTTAAAGATATGGGATGGGATGAGATGGGAATCTGTGCTCTGCATTTCCTCATTCGACGGGCCTTCTGTCGCGAGAAGATCAACACTAGCTGCATCTACGGCGGAGCAGCTTAAGACCTACCCGTCATGCCCGCTGCTCACCGAGGTCGTCACTCGAGCGAATGAGGAAAGTGCCCAGAATTTCTGCGGCGTTGAATGCGTGTGCAGCCATCGATTGATCCAAAGGCATGAGATGAAGACAACTCGGATTCTGACGACGCAATCCTCTGTATTTACTTCACCCCAATCTTTCTTACTGACTGCCTGATGCGGCGCAACCTTCAACCTCCCTCCAACTACATCTTTACCACTCCACCCACGCTGACCTTGGACGTCTGGCTTCCTCCTCAGTCTCACTTGCGACCGCACGCGCGGTCGACCTGGACAGAGCCATGACTTCAATCTCACTTCTCCATTCTCTCTATCACTGACTCTTCTTCGATATCTTTTCTACTTCATTCTCGTCTTGGGACTACGACTCGGAGTTGCTGCTTGGTGGGATTATGAGGATCGACGCCGTCGTCATGGGAATCATTCCGGTCGGAACTTCACAGAGAAAGTCGTGCGGACTTCACTTCGACGTATGGTGCAAGAGAAGAGACTGGTCGACCCCGACTGAGCGAACACTGTGATAGCCAAGGGTCTCGACAGTTGCTGGCCTCACCTGGAGCTACAAATCACCAAACACCATTCGCTCATCAGAGTCAAGGTCAATCGACTTTCCAGATTCCAGCTCGATCTGTGAGTCAGAGTCGACTTCCTTCAGCTTACTCTTCCGTCCCTTCGACCCAACATTACCATAGCAACCCACACTGGAGTCAACTCCAAGGGCCGCTGAGCAGGCCTCCACCTCGACCTGTTCACACGAATACGCCCGATCGAGCTCTCCACCATCGGACTCCGAGCCCAGAGGAGTTTGAAGAAGAGGAAGAGGGCGAAGAAGAGAAGAAGAGGACGATGAAGATGAAGATGATGTTGACCTTATCCTACTTGCTACTCCAAGTCTATCGATCCCGAGCCAAGAGGAGTTTGAAAAAGATGATGGCTATTTCGTTGCCTCTGGAACAGCTCCCCCGAAGAATGGAAATGCATTCGAAACCTTGATGCACTCGAACGCAGCACAAAAAAGCCTTGACAGCCAGAACATCCACGAGAAGCCGTCCGACAACAAACCAGCGGTTCGTCTGTGACTCAACAACGACGACAGAATGACCTAGTGCCCATCAAAGCGAGAAAGTTGAATTTGCTCAACAACATGTCCGCAGAGACCAGGGAGCGTATCAACAAGAATTTCGAGGTTAAACGTCTTCCAATATTACAAGGCAATTGCGATTCGACTCGTTGCTGGCTGCATCCAGCCCCAAATCCGAAAGGCAGAGTGCACGTCTCGCTATGCTGGAGGGACACCGAAGCATTTGGAACTTCAGAGCCCCAGTCCATGTCTTTCGAGTTCGGCACGGTCGCCAAACTCCTCGCCAACGCAATGACCCCTTCAGAGCGCGAAGGCTCACAGCCACCACCTCTCGCACCTGTGCGGCAACGCGTCGTGCTGCAATCCAGCCCACCATATCATCAAATTGGCTAATATAAATAGCAGCTGTAAGACCTGCTATAATTATAGATGTAGGGGCCTAAATACCGCATACATTATCTATAGGCATGACCTACCATGTCTCTATTATACTATAGATAGAGCTAAATATATTCCCAAGTTAGTTAAAGGTAAGGTATAGGATATAATGTAACTTTACTAGATAACTCTTTCTTTTAGTATTATAGTATTATAAAGAGTAAAAAAGTCATAAGCTTAAGTAAGCTACTAATGTTATTTAACTCTCTACTTAAGGATGCTTCTAAAGATGTATAAGATACTATATAGTTATAACATAAATTAGATAAGCTATAGCGCTGCCTGAAGGCTAAGATAGAACTGAGCCTCCAGTCTTATAATCTCTTCTAGCTGAAAAGGGAAATTGAATTGATGGATACAATCGAGTTACTCAATATCCGACGCCAGCTCAGACGGGAAAGTAGGGAGATGACCAGCTTTTACAGAAATTGCATCACCGGATGGATCAAAGAACGTGAGCAAAAGCTGGTATTTGGAGGTGGCTGACGTAAGGAAACTGACGCTGCTCTGGCTCTACTCTCCATATATTGCCACGACATTTTTTGCGCTTGGGTGGTCATAGGCGATTGATTTTCAGCGCCAGATTTTACGGGTTACCTGGGGTTTATTTGTTCGTCCCCCTACCAGTCCGCAAAGACCATTCACTGACAAATCCTGCAGCCAAATCGAGCCTTTCCAATCTTCGAATCAGCCACCCGACACTGAGGTCACTCGGCAATCACTAAAGGCTTACTTTCAGAATACCCAGAACTTGCATAGATAGAAATCGGGAGCAACCTGCACTATATCATCATCAGATTCGTCCACATCCCAGTGACGTCATGCAACTGGAATTGACGGGAGGAACGGAAGCATCCGAAAGGGGCAAGATTCCAGACCCTTGCCGCTTTCAGCCTGACGCCTTGTCACCGTCAACAACACGTCTTCCTGCTCGATCAAACGCGCAAACGCGTCGACGCATCGAGCAGCTCCACCAAATGCCGAGAACCTGTTGACTTGTGAAATTTCTTCTTTGGTTTGAATTTGATCTTTGGGATGCGGTGCTGCTCTGCAAGGCCCGCGTCATGGCGATTGTGGACCTTCCAAAAGACGTCTCAAGCGTTGGAATACGTGGGGAAATCGCAGGGCATGGTAATCAGACGTTGTAAGCCTTGGTTTAAGGGGTTTTCAAGGCCATTGAGCCGTGATCAAGTCAGACTGACCACTCTGTCTACAAACTGGCTGCAAGATGAGAATACACAGGAGCCAGACGCCAACCAGCAGCCGTCAAGAAAATTGCTGATATGTTCAGATGAGACTGTTTCTTCGGGAGAGCGGCGGCTCCATCCGTTTGTCCAAGGGCTCAAAGAGCTCGAGTCCTAGAGACTTTGCGTATGCAGATTGTGTCGCTGAATGGCAAACAAGCGTGACTGATCGACAGACCAAACACTCAAGGCCTGGATGGTAGGCTTGCTGCAGCCAGGGTAGAGCGCAAAGTCGTTTGATTAAAGACGCAATCGACAGTCACGGTAGCCGGTAGATGGTTGTTGCGCATATGCAGCATGCCGCTGCTGTGCACGCGCGGGTACCCGTTTTGAATTTTGACGTATGTTCTCTCGCCGTCGTCTTCTCCACAAGCAATGAAGTCGAGCTTCAAGGAAGAAGCAGAGGCGCCAGAGCCAGCGCCCGTCGGTCGCCTACGCATTCGCCTTTGCCTGCGTCGTCGCCGTTGTTGTAGGCAGGCGCGGCCCTCCAGGTCACTGCCCTCAGCCTGTCTCGAGACGCTCCGGCCCACAACCACAACCACAACCACAACCACAACCACAGCCTCCACCACCTGTGCGCAGCCTTTTAGACTGCACCTCCCCACGTCCTCGTCCTCTCGTTTGTACTGCCGCCCTCTCTTTCTCAATCAACGCGTTTGTTTTGTCCCGCGCCTCGGTCAAACTGGCGTCGTCGCAAGGAGAGGCCCCCCAAGGTCGTCGCCGACGTGAGTGGACTTTTGCGAGCGACCTGCACCTCACGACCTTTGCCCGTCATCCTCTTCTGGAGTCGTTGCATTCCACTGACGCGATTGGCCTCGCAGCGCGTGGCGGCCGCAATCGTCGCCGCCAACATCAGACGCCATACTCCCACATTCAGGTCGTTCGCAACCACGACGGACCCTCCTCGCGCGTCGACCCAGAAAACCTATTCAGGTACATTCCCTCTGACAACGAAGTCACCAGTCTCCGCAACACACGCCCTTTTGATAGCTCTACAAGCTCCACCGTCGCGTCCGGCCAGACCTTTGCGGACATTGCTCGCTCCGGAGCTGCGCGTGCCCCAAAGAGCGACCATACTAGTCAGCGGTCGTCGAGCGGATTGATGAAGATGCGACCGAAGCAGAAGAATTGGAAGCCGCTCGATTTGAGCGGGGTCGACAGTGAGTACACCCCGCGCCATGGCTCCTCGACGAGCACTGACCGCGACGACTAGTCTATGCAGAGCGTTCGCCTCTTGCCGGAATGAGCGATGCCTCGACCCCCTTTGAAACCGATGCTCTTGGAAACAGCTTTGCGCCGGACTCTACAATCTCAAGGGCTTCTTCTGGTAGCTTTGAGCGTGGCACATCTCTGCCGCCAACGACGCACCCAGAGCCCCATGTCCAAACAATGGCGTACGCGGAAAACCTGAATGCCATCTCGCAACATAACCAAGACTTGGACGAGATTCTTCAGACTTTTGGACAACGTCTGCCCGATCCTGTGTGGCTCAGAGCCAATGAAGGAAAATCCTCTGGACAGGTCAAATTTATTCAACACCCCAGTCGCGATGTCACTGCGCACCGTTGGTCTGCCCAAAACTTTGAGTGGCAGGAGATTGGAAAATACTCCTGTAATCGCAAGTTTATGGACGGCAACGTTACTTCGCCCTTGTTCTTGCAGCACGTCGAGGCGGATCCCTCGCGCCCCCAATCTCTGAAATACTTTGCAAAGCTTGCCAACGATTATTCTGGCTACATCCAGTCACGCCCACCCAGTCTTGACTCTACGCCCTTGAATTACGCGTCTCGTCCGAGCCTCAACTTGAATCCTTCGCTTCACGACCCAGCCCGGTACGACTCCCTGTCTTCCATTGCAAGCTCGCACGCCATGGAGTTGCCTTCTTTGGCCAACCTCTCGCTGGCTGATCGTCCCGCCGTTCTCCAGTCATCGCGACCCACCCAAAGAAATTCCATGAGCATGCACTTGCAGGGCCTTGGAGCGGCCGAGGACGACCCATTCACTGAGTCCATCTCACCGAGGAATACTCTTGCCTTTGTTCCAAGTTCCGATGCTCTTCGTAGGTCGACTATCATGCAAGATGCCAACATGATGGATTTTGCCTTTCGCTTTCCCCCTCCTGGAATGTTGAACCAACAGCGAGACGATTCAATTTACGACGCTTCCGATCGGGACGACACAAGTGTCATCAGCAGTGACCGTCGCGCCTTTTTTGCTGAACAGGAGCGCAAGCGCACCCAACAGATGAGACAGAGTGTCTTGAACCCTGGTACGCATAGCCACCTCAACGTGGAGCTCTTCCAAAGTATGCAGGCTCAACAAAGGGATCATGAACACACAATGACAACCAGGTACCACCGGGAGATGCCATCCCAGGAGCCTGTCACGGCCATTTTCGCGCCCGAAGAGTACCAGCCAACAATGATTTTGCAGAGGGGCGGTACTACATATAGCTCTCAAACAGACGAGAGCCGAGCACGCATGCGAGAGTACCTCAACAGGACCGCCAACGAACTTCCATCTCACAACACCACTCACTTGGCTCCAATGGTTTCTATGCGCTCGGATTTTACCGAGGCCGCATCTCGTCCTTTCGAGGATTCATCGGGTCAGTGGCTGATGCCACCGACCAGGCCCACTTCATCCATTTCGCAGGCATCTCGAGGTGTGCTGCAATCCAGCGATCCCGAATCCGACCAAGCGCAGCCTACAGCTCCCGTCTTCAATGCGATCAACAGTGAAACGACACCTCAGGACTTCGACGGCCCCTTTTTCGAGAATGAGGAGCCCTCTTCCGACAACCCTAACCTGAATCGCACTACGCTCAAGGCTCCCGAAGAAGAATTTGAAGAATGGTGGACGTCTGGCTCAACATACCAGCGCCAGAAAGACTACCTTGAGTCTCTGAATGCAGCTGGCGCCGGTCAAGGTTCGTCGGCAGTTACCAATCAGCTCTTGGTCTCGCTTTACGAAAGGCTTCGTCCCTACATTCGGGATGCCGGAGCAAAACCCAAGCCTGACGACTGCTTTGCGCCCTTTGGTAAGCCTCCGGACTGGTGCATCGACCGCGGCCGCGGCGGCAAGCAGAGCTTCTTTGGCGAAGACTACGGCGAGGTTCCGAAGCGCATTGGCCGCGACCCACGATTCAAGCCCACCTTTGGCCAGTTCCCAACGTCGTACAGCGCTGAACTTGGTCCAATGAACTGGGCTGGGGCTGAGGAGGAGAGCTTTAGCTTTAATGCTAATCCTGGTGGTGCTGCAGTGCTGGGGGCTCGCATTGGGCAGGCTGGACATCGGATCCGCTATTAGGTCTTTTTTTGATCGGAGGAGAAATTTCCTGTGGATGGGCGGCGCGGTTTATTTGGCTGTTCGTAGGTTGACGGCGGATCACGCTCGTCGCAACTCGGAAGAGCTCCACGGGCGAGCATCGGACTTGATCAGAGTACCTCAGGGCATTGACGACACTCCATCACAGCCTGTCCACTTCGACCTTGCCGCCCGCTTCCCTACTACACGCCCAACCCTCGCATTCTCATCGGCCGCGCTCACTTGCTCCAAAAGCCTCAACGCACACAACAAACAGCCACTTCCCCTCTTTTTGCGGTCGATGGCGTCTCGTCTTGTACAGCACCTTTTCCTCTCCTGCCGTGCCCGCGACAGTTTCCTGCCCGTCTAGTGTATAGTATCGCTTACGCATGCACGCGCGCACGCACGCATGCTTTGCTCCATTTCTTGCTCTCTGCAGAATATTTCTTCTCCTTCTTCGTTTTGGACTCGATGGAGTGGGTTGAGGGATGAGCTGCTACGACCCTTTCTTTCGTTTCTTCTTTTTTCGTATCGTTTGATGGTTGACTCACTTTCTTTCGATGGGCTGGGCTGGGCTGGGGGTCGCCCTCGTTGCGTGGAGTTGCTTGGGATGAGATGGCATGGTATGAAATTGAGGAGCCAAAGTGAGGTAGAGGGACCAGGGAGGGAAGGGCGGTAAGAAGTGAATATCCGCGCACTTCTGCTTCTCCTCCTCTAGCTGAATTGTCTCTTTTCCCGGACAGATAGACAGTCGTCGGAGGAGGCAGCTCCAATGCAGTTCTTTGCTTTGCTTTGCTTTGCTTTGCATTGATGCGAGCGCTCCCTGGCGGAATTCCCTGAGCTGTCGAACTTCTATGGGTGAAAGTGTTTCTACTGTACTGCCGGTGCTATCAATAACAGTGAAAGGCTAGCCAAGAATTCGCTGTGCATGACACTCACATTTCACCAGCCCGAGAAACACGTGTGTATGTAGATGAACCAAATAAATTGCAACTGCAGCAAAACTAGACCAAGACTAGACTAAATAAGCCTATTCTAGGCAAGTCGATAATGAATGTAAGAAGACGGGAAACCAAGAACAAAGACGGCACTTTTAACAAGCGAACAAGGGTCGGTCAATCAGCGCAGTGCAGTACGTACAGGACGAGCGAAGAAAGAATGGAAAGATGGAAAAGCCAAAAGCCAGGAGCCAAAAGCCAATGGAAAGCAGACGAGATGGGTAAGGAGTGGACGTCAAGAAGCCGGATCAACCGACTCGAAGACTGGGATGGGGGGAGTACGATGCGAAGAAGAGAAAGGAGAGAAAGAACCCAACAAACAACCCCCTTTTTGCCAAAGCGGTCCAGAATCCAGAACGCAATGCATTGCTTTCACGTCGCCCGCTTTTGCTTTTATCTTTTTACGCGTCGTCGTCGGTCCTGATGGTGATGCTGACGCTGAAGCTGGTGTGTTGCACGCCACCCGCGTGCCCTTTTTGTACGGAGGGTGGATGATGGGAGAGGGATGCGATGAGATGCGATCCGCGAAAGCCTGTTCGCGGAGAGAGGAAGAAGAAAAAGAGGAAACACTCCATTCGGCCGGCCTGGGCGAATGGATAGAGGGAGAGGAGAGGAGGAGGCACGGCGCCTGCGTGCTCGGTTGCTGGTTTGCGGGGGAGACAGCCTGCCGGGGCTGCCCTCTGGAGGGGTGGGTTTGTCTCTCTTGACAAGAAGGCAGACAGACAGACGAAGCGCTGTCGTGCGAGCGCGGGCGAAGCCAGTTCGCCCTGCTGCCGTCGCCGCCGACGACCGTACCCAAAGACTGCGCTTAACACTTTCGAACTCGAACTCTCACGCTGAAAGGCATGCTCCAACGCTTAAGTGTACGTGACGTTGTTCTGGCGCGCAAAGCCGAGGCGGTAGGTCGGCTGCGTCTGGTCATAGACGATAAACTGGCTCTTGATGAAGATGTCGCCGAGAATGGCGACCGACATGCCGCCGTTGCTCTGCAGGCCGCCGTAGCAGTTGCCGGCGTAGTCGACCTGGCCGTAGTTGAGGTAGCTGCCAGGCACCGTCATGTTGGCGCCGGGGGCAAACAGGGTGAAGGTGGGTAGCTTGGTCGAGCAGGGGTAGATGTACGCGCCCCACGTGTTGCTGTATGTGGCCTTGGGGACGGCGTTCCAGTAGGCCGTGACGATGTCGTTGGGGAGCGCGAGCAGCGTCGTGCCCGTGTCGACGACGGCGCCGAAGCTCTTGCTGACGACGCTGCCCGTCGTGCCGACGCGGTAGTTGCTCGCCTGGAACTGCCACCAGCCGCTCGCGTTGTTGACGGGCACGTACGAGATGGAGCCGTTGTACGACTTGGGGTCGATGTAGCCAAACGTGTACGAGCCAATGGCGCCCTTCTTCAGCAGCGACGTGAACAGCGGCGCCGCCAGCGTGTTCTTGACGTTGTCGAAAAAAGTCTTTTGCCGGGTCGGCCGCACCGAGTTGATGGTGGAGAAGCCAAGGCCCATGAGGCCGTCGTAGGCCGCGTTGACAAACGAGCTGGACGCGTTGAGCGCCACTCCGACGACCTGGTTGGGGAACTTTTGCGTCGCCATGGTGAACGTGTCGTTGTACACGATGCCCTTAGCGTAGCTGCCGTCCAGGTACGTCAGGCCCCAGGTGAGGTTCTTCTGCAGCACGCCCGACGACGGGTCATACAGGTTGTGGTTCTTGGACTGGTTGGCGGGCATCAGCGTCGAAAAGGCCCACATGTCGGCACTGCCCGTGTCGATGTTGATCCACAGGTTGCTGGGGCCAAGGTAGAGCGGGATCATGTAGGCCGTGTCGTACGAGTTGACGGGGTAGCTGTTGGCTTGTCCGACCACTTGGGCCTTTCTTCTGACCATGCGGCCAGTCAGTCCGCCGAGACCTTCGCTGAGCCCAGACACAGCAGTCGGGACCGCTGCAAGAACACTGCCAACAGCTTCGGCCACCGGAGTAGGAATCAATCCAGTCGTGGCGAGAATGGTCGGCGCGGCCGAGGCAATGGCAGCTCCGGCGACAACCAGCGCAGGAGGCTGAAAGCCATATCTGTAAAAGAGGTTTTGGTACTCGATGGGGCCGCTTCGCAGCTGGAGACCGTGAGTCTCTTGGTTGAGAGTAAAGTTGCCCGGGCCGTTGAGGGTGGTTGAAAGCACGCCCGGCAATTGGCGCTCCTCCAGAGGAGCGGCCGCTGCCAGCAGCGGGAAAAGGAAAGATAAGACAGAGGCGGAAGAAGGCATGATTGATTATGAGTGCTGGATGCAGATGGCAAAAACGAGAAGGGGAATGCTGGGTTGGATGCTGTTTGACCGGCGGACAGCCCGTCATCTTTATATCGCCGCTCCAGCATCTCGACATGGCATGCACTGCCAGTGTGCGCCGCCTTCGATGCAGTCTAGCTGCCATCACGCAAACTGCACAAAACTCCAACGTAACCAGTGGAGCCAGAGCCTAGAACGACGCTTGGCAGAAAGCCAAAAGCTGGGTAGACTAGCTGAGCTCGGGGTATTCCACGTGTGTTCTGAAGCGTATTCGTGGATGTTCCAAACCAAGGGATGTTGGGAGACCGCTATAGAGGTGAGATTTGGGCTTTCATGGTTGGTCAAAGGGTCTTGATATGTCGCCGGATTTGGCTAAAGCTCATGGCAGTCTATCCAACGCCACGGCGAGCTTCTACTTGGCTGGATTTCCTGTGGCAAGCGCTCTCAACGGGCGCGTTCTCGATCCAGATAGTTTTGTTTCACTAGACGAATGATGTGCGAGGTTGAGGTTTCTTTCGTTGACGGTCAGCCTGTACGACGGAGAATCGGCCATCTCATTGGTGGGTGCACGTATTCTCTGGGCACAACGCCACTTCTTTTTCTGTTTTGGCTTCCAGAATGGTTTGCACACGTCGGTAGAAAGAAATCGCGACGAGATGATTTAGCGGTAGACTTTTCCTAGGTCTGAGCAGAGGACCGCTGCCCAGACGCATGCTTCAACGATCTGCCAGTGAGAAAATTCCACGAGGTCGACCAGCCGGAATGAGACTTTCGTGTAGGACGTCTCGAGGAGTCTTCTGCCAAGACAATGAAACTCTGATCAACTCTGATATCATCAAGAGACGCTTCAGTCGAATGCATCAAGTCGAACGCAAAGCATGGAATGCGGGGAGTGCTGAGCCTCAGCCACCCGGTACATTCCACGACGCCTATCACGAATGGCGCAGAGATGTGGAGGCTCTGTGGCTTTCCGAAGCCGCGAAACAATGCGGTTGTTGTGGAGGCTAGAAGGAGAGGCTCCCATTCCCCGGAATGGTGGCGGAGCTGGTCGTCCCCTTCGCACGGCTTCTTCTCCCGGCGGGCAAGCTGACTGCATCTGGCGTCTCTCCAGCTGAACGTCTGAAACTCGAGCTGAAGAGTTTCGCGATGGATGATGGCTGGTTGGTTCTTTCCAGAACGCTCGGTCTGGCCCAACGCTCGCCCAGAATGTGCCGTCGAGCTGGTTGCGTTTTGCAGCCATCGCATTCCATCGAGCGGTCATGGACGTCCAGGAGCAGGAGATGGGGTTTTTGCGGAATGCGTGTCGTGGCGTTTGCAGAAGCGCAGTGTTCCCAAAGAGGAAAGAGCGTAGGTGGTGACAAGTGAACCGGGAGCAAAAGTCAAAAGACATGGAGACCTTGACTAACGCAGCCGACGCTCCCGCTAGCAACACCTCACCGCCGCTGCCGTCCTCTCTCTCTCATCTCTCGCTCATCCCTCTCTTCGACGTCCCAGAAGACGGCCGGTCGAGGCTCGCAGACTACCAGCCGTTTTGCTGCTCCCCAGTCTTCGGCACTTGATCTACTGGAGACTTTGTTCGCTGTCGTCATTCGAGTACTATCGAATTCGCAGCTTCGCATACCGCATTTGGAGGTTTCGCCCTGCCTGGCATCTGCCGCGCCATGACGTCGCTCATGGACACGCTCAGTGCGCTATCGACGCCGTCTCGGGACATGCTTGCCATTGCAATCGTTGTCGTCATCTTGACGGCCATCTCAAGGGCGCTGTCGATTGTGCCGGAGCCTGGAGAGCCGCCGTTCGTGCCGTCCAAGGTGCCGTGGATAGGCCACGCCATTGGCATGTTCCAACACGGCAAGCGATATTTCAAAACGATAGAGTACTGTGACAACTGACCACCACGACGAGTCGCGTGCTCATGCGTCAAACAGCAAGAAATACGGCTACGAAATGTACACGCTGCCGATGTTGGGCTTGCGGACGTACATCATCACGTCGCCCAACCTGGTAGTCGCAGTCAATCGCGCATCCAAGACGATTTCGTTCAGGCCGTTCATTGCGCAAATCTTCATGCGGCTGGCCCCGCTGGACAGCACCACGCACAAGATCAACATGGACTCGCTCGGCGACCCCAACGGTCTGCTGGCGCGCAGTCACGAGATTGTCAACAACGCAGTCCTGTCCGGCCCCGTGTCGGACGGCCTTGCCCGCGAGCTGCTGCGCGGCATCGCCTCCAACGTCAACGGCTGGGGCCGCCAACGCGAGCGCGTCAACCTCGCCGACATTCCCAAGCAGCTGTTTGGCAACGCCACCCTCACCGCCATCTTCGGGCCCGGTCTCCTAGAGCAAGACCCAGGGCTCTCCCAGGCGTATTGGGACTGGGACAGCGGGCTTGTCGAGCTCACCTTTATGCCGCTGCCGTGGCTGACGTACCGCAGAGCCTACCTCGGGCGCCGCAGACTGCACAGGGCGGTGGAGCGCTTCATGCAGACGGGCCGGTACAAGGAAGGAAGCCAGATGTTGCAAGATCGCATCGCGCTGCATACGGGACGTGGTTACTCGTGGAAGATGGCCGGGTACATTGAGCTGGGAATGATCATTGCCGCATTGCCCAACTCGACGTATTCGGCCTTTTGGCTCCTCTGCCACCTCTTTGCCGACAAGTCGTTCCTCCAGGAAGTAAGAGAAGACGTGGTTGTGGCCGTCGAGCGCGTAGGCGAAAGGGCTATTGTCGACATCAACACGGCGCGAACCCGCTGCCCGCTTCTCCAATCAGCCTTCCGCGAAGTCTTGCGCCTGCACCAGCCCACCTCGTCCTGGCGGACCGTCCTCGAAGACACGCGACTCGACCAGTACCTCGTGAAAAAGGATTCGCTCCTCCTGGTCGAAGGCGGCCTCATCCACACCAAACCCGCCATCTGGGGCGCCGACGCGCTCGAGTTCAACCCGCGCCGCTTCATCGACTCGCCGAGCGGCACGCGCCTCGACGGCACCCCGGTCCACCCAGCCAGCTTCCGCGGCTTTGGCAGTGGCAACGTCTACTGTCCCGGCCGCAACGTCGCGCAGATTGAGGTGTTTGCGCTGATGATTGTCCTCGTGATGGGCTTTGACGCTGAAGGCGTGGATGGCCCGCTCGCCGTGCCGCCTGTCGTCGACGACACCATTCCCCTCGGTGTCGGGCGGCCGCGCTGGGAGCCCGTGGTCAACATGTCGAGGCGAAGCGGCTGGGAGGACGTCACTTGGGATTTCCGGTTCTAGATTTTGAGGCAATGACGCTAAGACGCTGTAGGTGGTGCTTTTGTTTAATGTCTGCTTTTATCAGTACATGTACGGCCGAGGATGTTCCATGCATCGTCACCCGCAATGAAATGGCAGGTTGGTAGAACAAAAGGCTGTAAGCGTGACTCCTCAACGGTCAAGACGTGTCGTGGGTGTTGACCTGGAGTTTTGAGCGGGCGTGGCTGGGGCGTTGTTGGAAGTTCGGTCCCGGTGACCGAGGAACCACCACACCACACAACACCCACCACCGTGACCACAACCGCCCAGAGATCTATCTACACCACTTACACCAATCTGTCGGTCAGAATGCAAATCTCGCTTAGCCACATCGCAAGTGTGCCATGGGCGCTGCAATGGGCTCTCCCCGCAGCTCTTGGTACCTTAGTTGGTGACCCAGTGCCTCGGTTGCATGGCGACAATGTCCCATCGCCCACGTCAGGCCTTCAACAATTCTGACTCTCCTGTATATATAATCCATCACTCGGCATCTCTCGTCGCTCCAGTCTCCACTCCTCCTACAAAGGTTTTTACAAAGCAACCCTCTGCATGTCAGCCATGCTCATGCTCATCCTCCTCCTGTTGGCCGCACTTGCGCCCTGCCCCGCAGCAGGGCGCGACTGGAAACGGCGCGAAGTTCTCTTTGTAACCTCTTACAACGGTGGATATCAGGATCGCGGCTATATCGCGAGCGTCTTGCTCGAACAAAAAAAGACGAAGAAGAAGGAGCAAAACAAGTGGCAGATGGACCCCATAAACTGGGATACAAGGTGTGGCATCAGTCCTTCGTCCTTATTCGTGGACGATAGTCGCGGAATGATGTATTGCATTGACGAAGGCCTCGGCGCTCCCAATGGCTCAATCACGAGTTACAAACTCTTCTTCTCACCCAGTGGTGCGTTCACAGGCCTTTTCCGACCGCCCCGCGACCATGTCATCACGCTCCCTGGCGGGGTCAGTGCGACGACCTATGGATTCAGCAAGAAGGACCCGTACCGACCCAAAGATCCGACTGGCGAGTATTTTGGCATGGTTGGTCCCCAAATCACTACTTGACAACTTTATTGAGAAGCGGCCTCTTGATAATCTAATCCGTTTTCAGATACCCCCGCCACATTACCTGGCGGTCGCTCACTACAACGGTAGCGCTCTTAGCGGCTGGAGGGCAGAAAATAGGATGACGAGTGTATACGATTGGGATCTGAATACCCGCGCCGGGCACTACATCTACCAGCTCGATAAGCCCGGCCCAAACCCCCAATCTCAAGATGCATCGCACCCGCACCAGGCCCTCCTCGATCCTACCACGGAATTCCTCCTCGTTCCTGACCTTGGCGCTGACATGGTCCGTATCTATCAAAACAGCAGAAGGCCTCGCCGGGAAGAGAAAGGCTATCTGGACCCTCAGCCCCCGCTGCTTATCCCTGCTGGCTGCGGCCCGCGCCACGGAGCTTTCGTCAGGCACAAGTCCAAGACGCCGAAGAAGGAGCGGAACGAGGATCAGGTCTATCAACAATGGAACACCTACTTTCATCTCGTTTGCGAATTGAATAACTCGATTATATCCTACAAGGTCGATTACATAAAGCGTCCCAACTTGAACGCCTGGTTTCCCACCTGGTCGGACGAAAAAGGTAACCAGAACCTGGCAAAAGCCCTCGAATTCAAACAAATAGGCGTCCAGAATACCTTTGGCGGTACTCGCGATCCCGAAGGCGCGGCTGCTGCTGAGATAGTGGTATCTGTAAGACAGTCCTCGGCGCAGTACCAACCACTTGTCGCTAACCACGTCACAGCCCGACAAAAGGTTCGTCATTGTGTCGAATCGCAACGACTCGTCCTTCCCCGACTTCCGCACTCTAGGCCCATCGTACCCAGATCCAAGGGAACCTCTTCCCAAGGTGGAATCCGACTCTCTGGCCACCTTTTCCATCGCCGGCGACGGTTCTTTGAAGTTTGAAGAGCTGTCACCTGCAGGCGGCAGCTTTCCGCGCTCCTTTGACTTGAACAGAAAGGGGGACGTCGTGGCCGTTGCGCTGCAATACAGCAAAGCGCTAGCCTTCTTCTCACGCAATGTGACAAGTGGGCGGATGGGCCGGGAAATACTCAGACACGAAAACATGGGAAACCTGACGTCGGTCACCTTTTGGAAATCCCCACTGGCGTTCAACGGGCCAATGCCTGGCGGGTGGGACGCGGCGAAGTTGTGCTTGGTAAAGATTGAAAAAACGGATCCAGGCATATGCCACAAAGACGTTTTTCATTGGCCCAAATCGATTCAGTGGCCGGACGATTGGCGAAACCTCCAGAACTACCCGGCACCCGGTACGAGTCTGATTGACAGGTTCCCTTGGGTGACATTCGAGACGACATGATCATGGTCCGTTTCCAGTACAAGATGTCGATGGTGCGTTGGAATAGAGTAGAGTCGCGCGTAGCTACCTACCTTAGTCGTAGCTAGTACATGTACCAGTTGGTCGATGGACAATGCAGGAGCAGTGGGAGACATTTCTGCTCCGCTCGACCAACCAGTGATTGTGCATCTTAATGCTCCCAATTACGGTGCTGCTGTTGTTGCAGTTGCTAAGTGAAAAGGAGAAAATCTGGAGACGCTGGGGGCATCCACAATGAATGACGTCCATGAGAAGCGCTGGGGCCGTCATGTCATGGTCCAGGTCATGGCACCGCTATCCCCGCCATCGCATAGAGGACCCCATCCCACCCAACCCAACCCGCGCACCTCACTCCCCTCGCGCAACCATGGCCACAATCTTCTCCGCGACACCATGCCTCGCTCGCCCAGCCCCGCGTCTCTCTGCCGCGAGTCTGCGCTGCTGTTTGACGCCCATTGACCGCCACCAACGCCGCCGACTGCACTTTGGCCGAGACGCGCCGAGACAGGTACCGGACTTTGCCTTTGCCTTCGAGTAAGTGCACGACGACGTCTTGCTCGCCAACAAGATTGACGCCTAACAGCACCACCATTCCAGCATCGACGGCGTGCTGCTACGCTCGTCCGACCCCATCCCGCGCGCCCACGCCGCCCTCTCGTTCCTCCAGCGCGAATCGATACCCTTCATCCTGCTCACCAATGGCGGCGGCAAGCACGAGGCAGACCGCGTGGCCGAGCTGAGCGACAAGCTCAAGTTGCCGCTGGACACGGGCATGTTTGTGCAGAGCCACACGCCGTTTGCCGACATGGAGCACTACAAGGACAAGACGGTGTTGGTGGTCGGCGGCGACGGCGGCAAGTGTCGCGACGTTGCGGAGCAGTGAGTGCCGCGCTGCCCAAACGCCCCCCGCTCGAGATCCCGCGCTGATGTAGTCTGTGATGCGATAGATACGGCTACCGCAACGTCATCACCCCCGCCGACATCTACGTCTCGAACCCAGACATCTGGCCCTTCAGCGGCGCGCTGCTCCCGCACTACGCGCAAGTCGCGCGGCCGCTCGCCTCCGCGGCGCCCAAAATCGACGCCATCTTCGTCTACGCCGACCCGCGCGACTGGGGGCTCGACCTCGCCCTCATCCTCGACCTGCTGCTATCGTCGCGCGGGCAGCTGGGCACGCTGTCGGCGCTCAACGGCCGCGCCGACCTGCCCAACGCCGGCTACCAGCAGGACGCGCAGCCAGCGCTGCACTTCAGCAACCCAGACCTGTGGTGGGCGGCGCGGTACCACCTGGCGCGGCTGGGGCAGGGCGGCTTCCGCGAGGCGCTCGAGGGCGTGTGGGCCAAGGTGACGGACGGCAAGGCCGCGCTGCACAAGCACGTCTACGGCAAGCCGTACCAGGCGACGTACGAGTTTGCCGAGAAGCGCCTGCTGCGCCATCGCGAGACGCTGTTTGGCGCCGACGCCGCGCGCGGCACGACGCTCCGCACCGTGTACATGGTCGGCGATAACCCGGAGAGCGATATCCGCGGCGCGAATGGGTTCAAGAGCCCCGTTGGTACCGAGTGGCGCAGTCTGCTTGTGCGGACCGGCGTGTATCAGGAGGGCAGCGAGTTAAGCGTCACGCCGGCGCGCATTGTCCCTGATGTCTTTGAGGCGGTGAAGGCGGCGCTGGGGGAGAGGAAGTGGGCGGCCAGGTTGGAGGAGTAGGAGATTGTGGATGGTAGGGTGTTGGTTACCTGATGGCGCTGTTGGTTGACTGCATTGGTAGTATTGAAGCGTAGGTAGGTGGTGCAGTGTACATGTAGGTACCCTGTTGGCAGAGTAGCATGGACAGAGCATGGCATCACACCATCGCAAACCCGAAAATTATAGTTGACATTACACAAACAGTTTCAGGTCCCAGCCACCCTTACAATTCTTCTCCCATTCCTTACGTTGATGGCGCGCTTCCTCACTCGCACGCGCGCTCCATGTCCCTTCCGATCTTCCGTCAAGAATCAATGCCATGGGTGGGGACTTAGTGGAATGGCAGCTCTGCTTCTCCCTTCCCCGGCCGGCGTCTTTGCATCTGTCTCTAAATACTTCTACCTCTGCCTCTGCCTCTGCCCCTACATTGTCCATCTGTTTTTCCATCTGTCCGTCCGGCTTCCTCCCCCTGTCATAACGGTTGTCCGACCAAGCACAAAAAGTCTTTCTGACGTGTGTCAGGGGCAAACACGGTAGGTAGCGACGCAAGCAGCCAGGAGACGAAGGAATCGAGACGGGGGCTGCGAGATGGGATTCCAAGGCTGCTGGGTGCAGCGTGGACGGTGGGTTGCGTTCGTGCACACTTCACGGCTATGCGAGACAAAGGAGACTTCAGTTTTTCATTCTTCTCTACTCCCTTAAGCAAGGCGTCTGCCGCTGCTGATCCGGCCGTTGGTGCAGGAGCCAGCGAGCCGAACGCTTGTGCAAATAAATGATGGACTTCAGGACTCCTCTTCGGGGAACGGAGACGACGACTCACGCTCCGTCGCTTTGCGCTTGCCACGACATGTCCGGGCATCCAACTCCCATAACAAATCATAGACGCACTCGAGGCAGTCCGGGTCACTGAACAGCTCATCCCAAATCCTCCACATCTCGTCGTCAAAAGCCTCCGACCGCCTGACTTTGCCCACATTGTCTGCGACACACTTGACCGCCATATCGCGCAGCAGGCGGCGACATCCTGCGTCTTGCTTCCCCTTCCCCTTCGAGTAAAGCTCACTGATTGTGTTTAGCAGCTCTAAAAGGTGCGCTTTGGTCTCCACGTCCAAGCATTGGAGCCGGGTGGCAAACTTGGACGTAGCGAGCTGTTCAAGGTCGTCGATGGCGTACGCCCAAGCTGCTGATTGCAGTTTCGCGTGCATCTCGAGTTCGTCTGCGTCTGGCAATTCGGTGGGATAGGTATCGTCGTTGACGTAGGCGACGACAGCTGCCATGGTCGTCGCGTCGTGCTCGTCGTCGAGTTCGATGGGTGACTGGGCCTCGCCCTGGTAGTCGCCAGCCATAACCTCAGTAATTCTCCCTATGATGGATGCGGCTGGGAGATTTGCGGTTGCTCACCTCTTCGTCCTCCTCCGAGGTCAGCACGTCGTTGAAATGGCTGCTTTTCTGCGCGAGACGGAGGCGGTTGGCGGTGAACTTGTCTTTGCCGCAGACGATGTCGACGGTAGTGGGGACGTCCCGCTTTCTGGGTGAGCAGTCAGTCAGCTTGTCGAGACATTTGAAAGTGTGCTCGAAAAAACGCACTCGCCGCAGTTTTCGGAAGCCATGGTGTTGGATCGTCGAGCGTCCACGACCCAATTCGTGAATCGCTGATGCAGCGTGAATGGGTCTTGGGAGAGAAAGCAGCTGGTACTAACTAAGTCTAAAGACGGGCGGCGGGCTGCGTTCTTAAGTGCAGGTAAACGGGTGAAAGGCTTAGAAGACTTGTCCATTGTGCTCCTGGTTGTTTAACGCGACTCTAGTATAAAGCATCTTCTAGGCCGCGTTTGCGCTGGAATCTTCCACTACTTGGCTTTGATCCGGCGTCGAAGCAGCTTCGGAAGGGGCAGAGATGGACTGCTGGCGAAGGTCGCGGTCAGCTGCCGAAAAGCGTTGCAGATAAAGAAGATCCGCGATGCTGGCGCACCGCAATGGTAAACAATGCGTGGCAAAGGCGCTCCTGGAAAACCCGTGTCAGAGACGCAGAGGCGCAGTGGCAGCACAATGTTCAGAGAAGACCCAAAGTCAGAGTGAGAACAGTCTCCTGCCGAGTCTCAGTAGAAACTCATAGACACCCGAATGCGAGGGATACCACTTCACACCAAAGAGCATTGGATTTGATTGTTGGAATTGACTGTGCCGCAATTCTGCGACCCCCATTTTTCGTCTGTTGAAGGCACACATGTGCTCTTCTGCGGTCCCAAGACTGTGACGTGTGACGTACTTTGACAAGGACTCCTTTCCATTGGTGTGGATGCATCTCATTCCCCACAAATTCTTATCCTGGTTGCACGTTCGGCTTGCCCATCTTTGAGTCGTCATGCGGAAGTCTTCTGATTCGACCGTTGTCGCGATTTCCAGTGCCGCAGTAGACTTGCAGGAGCGGTCAGCAAACGATGCATTTTGCTCAAGTCGCGTAGCGCTCAGACATAGCAGAATACACCTCGTGCTTCAAGATTTCCCCCTTTCCCGCATTCCATCCGCATCTACTGCTGCTGCGTCAACTGGTCCACTTCTTCCTGCAACCGCCGCCTAGCCGCCGCATCCCACTCCCTCGCCTCAAACAAATAAATGTAGACGTCTCTCGCAAACGGCGACTCGCACATCAGCTGCATAAAAGCCCGCGAGTGCCTGAGCACGGGGCCATTCTCGGCAGCGTAGATGAGGACTTCTTCCTTGACGCCGTTCCTATTCTCGGCCACGTGGTCGTAGATGAAGCGGACGGCGTCGACGTAGTCTTGCTGCGCTTCTTCTTTTGCCATGTCCATGTGGTGCTTGAGTGTCATGGCGAAGTTGCGCCGCGCTGTTTTTTGCAGCCCGCTGATCTGGTAGTAGCGCGCGACGATGTACACCTTGGCGTGCTTGAGGAGCTCGTTTGCGTCGTGCAGGACCGGGTATGCCGTCGAGTAAATATATTTCACCATAGCTTGCAGAATGGCGGGGTCTTCGTCGAGGACAATGACGGGCGCCGTCGACTCCTAGCGTTGGACATGGTCAGTCTCGGTCAAGTTTTGCAATTTGTAGATCGGCATTCTTCAATGCCACGACCGTGTGTGTACCTTGAAGCCGTTCTTGGTGCTCAGCATGGCCCTGAAAAAGGCGCTTCCGACGCTCAGGACGACCTTGTGCGCTTTGATCTGGACGTCGCCGCAGACGATGGTGATGTCGGAGAATTCGCCTGTCTGGAGGTGTCTTGTAGAGGTGTCAGTCTGGAAGTGTCTTGGCCGTTTCCTAAAGCCGATTCCTAAAATAACTTACTCGCTGAGCTTTTTCGTGTACATCTTTGGTCGCGTGGGAGGGTGCAGTTGGGCAAGGCTGGCGGCGGGGTTTGCGAGATGGGCGCGACAAGTGGAGGCGGACCAGGCGTGTTGTGATGCGTATTGAAGCGTAAGATTAAACTTGATGAGAGGCGCGGATGATGTTTTCGGGAAGGATGGTCGAGTGGTTGAGAGTGTAAGGGTTTTGCGGTGGCGATGTTGAGCGATGCTGCAAAGAGGCGGAGGATGCTTTGATGAAAAGACCCGTCGTGGTGTCGGTGAGTGTTTACTTCTGCTCCCAATTGCCTCATTTACTTAGGGGCTTCAAGCGAGGAAGAGACGTGTGCTTAGCCACAAGCAGTGCAGGCGGGCGCAACGTGCCGGCACACCACCTTCGAACAATGCTTCACTGAATATTCACAAGGCAATCAAGCACGCTCGTCATCATGCATTTTCAGGTTTGGCGCAAATTTCAACATTCTGGCTATGGTGGAGGGCGTTGTGCGGGCTCAGTGACCTTTGACGATGCGCAGTCGAATACTTCCGCCCAATGGTTAGCGGATTTCCTGCGGCTTGGTCACAGTCACAGAAACAGCAAATCAGGCAAAAGGGATGGAAGTTGAGGGACTTTGCGCCTCTTTGACATTCCTTTCAAACCTGCAAACTGTTGTGTTGTCCCACGAAGCTCGGGCATTTTGACAGAGGTGTTGTTTTGAAACTGGCGCAGTCCGAACTTCATCGTTGTATTGACTTGGGTGGTATTAATCCAAGAGGCGTCCAACGACAGCTGACTCCCGAGTCCTCCACCGTACTCTCCTCCCTCCTACTGCGTACTCTTATTGCGGAACAAACGGATTCCGGCGAAGAAGTCCTTCACCTTGCGCCAGGGCGAGTTGGGAGCAGGCGGGTAGTAGGTCCGACCAGAGCAAGACTCGTCCCAGCTGCTGGAAGGACCCTCGTACGGAACATCCCTGGACAGCTCAGCTGCCGCAACTTCGTCCCAGAAGCCGGAACCGCGAATATCCCCCATGAAGCTCTTGGACAAGGCGAGCGTCTTCAACCGATTGGCCGTGTACTCGATTGTGGTCTCCCTAAGCGCGCGAGTGGTCTCTGGGACCATGTCGCAGTAGACAAGCTTGATTTCGGCCGCCAGCTCCCTCAGCCCAAATGTCAACAGGAGGTTCCAAATGGTTTCTATCCAGAACAGTCACGTACCTTGAAGTGGCTCTGGGTGGACAGCATCTTCTGGAATAACGCAGATCCTAAACGGAGAAGAGTTACAATCGTGATGTCGCTGTCCTCCCCCTATTCAAAGAGCCTTGCGAAGAGATTCAGCTTTTCTCGCGTTTTGCGATTGGATGTTTTTGGAAAACTCACTGGCTCAGGACTGTTGGAAGGAAAGGCTCTAAGGGAACTACTGTCCAGGATTCCGTAGACCGTGTGTCTTGCGGCGCAATGTCGTCGTAGATGTGAAGGGGAGAGAAGAAGACCAGCAAAGTCCCGAGTGGTAAGGCAGAGGTGACAAGGAGCTGTGTGTTGAAAGTGGAGAGTGGGTGAGAAGCGAAAGGCGCCAACGACACCCTCTAACGTTGAAGTCTCGGTGGCATCTGGAGCAGCGAGGATGTGTGTTGGAGAAGCTTTGGGGTTGACGGGCGGTCGACGAATATTTAACATCGCGTGTGGGCGGCGGCGCCAGAGCAGAGGAAGGCGCACCACGCCGCTGGCCCAACATCGTCTTAACACAAGCAGTGTTAATTCTGTCTGAGACGACAGTCCCCGAAGACAAGTCTAGTAAAGCCCGAGTCTTAGAAACCCAGCGAGCTGGTCCAGCTGCTCGAAGGATCCTCAGACGGATCATATTTCCTGCCCTCGAAGACGGCAACGTTGTCCCCGAGGCCGCAGCCATAAAGCGCACCCATGAAAACCTTGGATCTGCTCAGGGCCTTGAGGCGGGGAGCACAAAACTCGACAGCAATGACCCTGAGCGTGCGCACGGGATCAGGAGTCGTTGAGTAGATGATGTCGATTGCCTCCACCAGGACCTTGAGTCCTTCCTTTGTCTCGACGTCGACCTTATAGATGTCCCACGAAAATCCTCACTTAGCAGTTTGTTTAAGGAGGAGGGCGTGGTGGAGGTGGCAATATCGCTATTTTTCCCGCTCTCAAACTGTTTGACAAGAGAAATCAGCTTCATTCAGAGCTTTGAGCTGTTCTTGGATGACTTAGTGCGTGGGGATAGAGAGGTCCATCCTGGCTCAAGAGCTCCGAACGAGATGGTCACCAGAATGGGTAGTTTGATGTAATATCTCGAAGATGATGTACGGATAAAGATACAGAAAAAGCGCTCACTGGATTGATGCAAACTATTCCCAGTCCCCCGTATGCTCCTCCCTGTCCCAAAGACATTCATAGTAGTCGTTGAGAGACCACAGCGCCTCCATGATTCTGGGGACACTCCACCAAGTTGCGCTAGTCGATATGGCCACCACGGGACCTGCTGAACTCGTGTTTTGCGCGTTAGACTCAAATGGCTCAATCCAGCCACCAAGGTCCGGATCGCCTGACAGGTCGGGCCACGTCTCTGACAAAGTCCGTTCCCCGAACTGCCATCCCAAAGTAATGCGATTTGACCAGACTATCAATCTCCGGGACAGCGACATTGACGACGAGGTCCTTGAGACCACGATTAGTCTCCGGCGTCGCCTCATAAACGGTTTAATCGCATCAGCCAGTCGCATCCGGCCCTGCTCCGTGCCTCGATCAAGCCGCGCAACGGCAGCCGAGAAGAAGAACAGCGCCAGCGTCTCCAAAACGTCAACGCGGTAGAAGTGCGCTGCGGCATACAGCTGGGCGTGAACAACGGGGTCGGAATCGTCCAGGCCCTTTGGGTATTCCTCGTGGTACAGGAACCGAAGCAGGAGCTTGAATATAGCTGGGTCATAGACGGTCAAGATGGACGGCGGTGGCGGTTGCCTCCTAGCAGCGATCGCGTCAGCGCAGCTGTTGGTTCCTTGTTGTGGTTTATT
Organism: Phyllosticta citrichinensis; assembly: GCA_038380885.1. Lineage (NCBI taxonomy): Eukaryota > Fungi > Ascomycota > Dothideomycetes > Botryosphaeriales > Phyllostictaceae > Phyllosticta > Phyllosticta citrichinensis. The sequence goes on along the minus strand of JBBWUH010000001.1, from coordinate 191,396 downwards.
CTTCCTGGGAGATGTGTCGGGCGTACGTACCCGGAAGCCGTTGTTAGGAGCGAGCATTCGTTTGAAGAGCAGGCTGCGCTTGCGGAGAATGATTTTGTGGCAAACGCGCCGATGATGGTTGAGATGTGAAAGGTGGAGGTCCTTTGCTCACGGGTGCCGTTGAAGAGAAGACGAGCGGTCGACGGAATTCGAATTCTGTGCGTGGGCGGCATGAGGAGGACCAACGCGACGGGCAAGGCAAGACACTGCAGGCGCTTCATGTCTATCGGCAGCTGGCTCTCCCCAAGCGGAACAGCGGCAGTGAACGACTGCTCCTCCGTCTACGTGTGCCAGCCACATCGATTCCACGACGCGAGAGCGAAGCCTCTCACAGCAAAAAGCAAAAGACGCCGACAACTTCTTTCAAAGGCGTCTCAGTTCCAAGAAGCCGCCCAGTAAAAGAAGGCGGCAAATTCAAGATGGCAGGCGTTTGGTCTTGGCAAATTGCGTCAAATGGTTGAGGATGGGACCCTTCTTGATGTTGGTGACGCCCGTCGTGTTCATGGGGCTGTAAAGCTTCTTGGCGACAGCGCTGTCTCGGTACTCTTTAAAATAAGGGATAAAACCTTCCACCAAGATCGTGTAGTCGGCATCCGTTTTATTGTCTGAGCACATAGTGCCCTGAATCATGTTAATGCCTTGGCCGGTGTCTGCGCAGTTATTTAGGTTGATGTTAAAATGGCGGAAATTGGTGTGGTCTCCCTTTTTCGGATCCTTGGTGTAATACGGCGTTGCGCAGAGCTGATGCGCATGATTAGGTCTGAGCAAGACGTACAGGAGCCAATATACAGGGTGCTAGCGAATAAGCTGTTATACCAGTGAGTAGAACATCACGCGGTTCTAGCCAAGATTTTAGCGAGCGTTGATCTCGCGCTGGTGCCAAAGGTAGTAGTTGAACTCCTCGTCGATCCTGGTGCGCATGCTCTGCAAGAAACCAAAGATACTGCCGTTGGTGACCAAGTTGCTATTGGTGGCCGAACAGTCACAGGCCCAACCCTCAGAGTTGTACATACACGCAGTTGGCGCAATGTCCACCAAAGAAACCAAGCAGAGCGCGACAACCGACAAAGGGACGGCCGCGCGAACCAGTATTGCAGCAGCGGTCGCAAGGGATCTTCTGAGGAATGCCCGCCTGATGCAGAAATGTCGCATTGCCAAAGCCAGGCCTGCGAACAATGTCGCGCAGCTTCTGCTTGCGCGTCATCGAAACGTACTTGTGGCTGTGAGGGTACTTGCGCAAAGTGGAGCAAACGCGAGCGATGACTTTTCCGCCGGTCAACTGCACCAAGTTAGTAATTGCGCCTCAAGAACAATCGTGCGAACATACCTTCAGCCAGCCGGCAGCGAAGAGCTAGGTCAGGAACGAGCGCTCCTTGGCTCTCGGGCATGTCGGGAATGTGCCGGAGTATATATACGCGAAGAGAGTGTGTCTGAATATACGCCTCGCTTCCTCAGCTCTTCAACAAAGAAACATAAAACGTTCACCACATCCCCTTCCCTCCCTCTCCCTCCCCTCCCCATCCCACCAACCTACCTCAACGCCACGACCTCACCCCCCCTGCGACAAAACCCACACACCAGCCCCTCACAGCCATCCATTTGCACACAATACCGCTCAACACAGTACGTGCAGAGGAAACGACGGCCGCCGAATTCCTGCTTCAGCGCCTTATTGCGTTTAGCCAGGAGGGCGGCGAGTTCGCGGCCGAAGGCGCCGACGGCGTCCATCATGGCGTTGAAGGCGGGATTGGAGGTGAGAGTGGAGAAGTTGGGGGCGCAGAGGGTGGTGAGGAGGGTGCGGAGGCGGTGGGGGGGACTTGGGGGGGTGGGAGATGTGGGCGTGTTGGTGGTGTTGGTGTTGGTGAAGGGGTTTGTGGAGGCAGAGGGAGACGGGGATGCGGGTGGAGAGGGCGAGGGCGCGGGCGACGCAGGAGAAGAAGACGGCGAATTCTCATAGACAAAAGCAATAACGGCAGGCAACGCAGCCGCAGTTCTTGGCCAGTCCGCCGTCGCGAGCGCATCGAAGCGCGTGAATGCGATGTTGGCGAGCGCGGGCATGAGGAAGTAGCCGGCGGCGGCGTGCATGGCGGCGTGGAAGATCAGCTCCGCGGCCAGGCTGTCGTCTTCGTCGTCGTGGTCGTTGGTGTGCGTCGTGCTGTCGTCAAGGCCGGGCGACGAGACGGAGGCACACGCGTAGTCGCGCGTGTAGATGAACTGCAGGACGGCTTTGACGACGGCTGGTTCCTCGTCGTGCAGCTGGACTTCGTTGCTTTGCGATTCCTGCGGCGGCGCTGTCAGGTGTTTGTTCTGCTCTTGATATCTGCGTTCGAAGCGCGCGGGATGAGCGTTGGTTGGCGACGCACCTTGAAGTTGTGCGCCGGGTTAAGCGCCTTCTCAAAGTACGGACTGCCCAAGCTCAAGACAAGCTTGTGCGCCTTGATCGCACGGCCATCTCTGCAGACGATGGTGATGTCGGCGTGGCGCTCGTTTTCAAAGTACCTGATTGCGCTCGCATTAGCTGATGCTGTGGTGATGATGGACGGACAGGGAGGGTCGTACGAAGCCCAAGCGGGCGAGCAGCCACACTGGCCGTGGGCTGGGGAATCCTCCATCGTGGATTGACCGCGTATCGGGGCAGAGGCGCGGAGAAGTTTGTGGAGAGCGAAACAAAAGACGAAAGCGTCTACACGCGTTGGTGGTGCGGTGTCGCGCTAACCCACTCCGGCGGGGGAGAGATGGGGTAGTTGCGGCGCATCAACGCGCCCACACCGCTCACAACACCAATGCAACGCTCTTTTAGGGGTCGCATGCGATATGGTGCTGCGTTCTCGATAGTCGAGAAACAAAATCTCCCCGCTCTGTCCTTGTCTCGACTTTTCCAGCCTTTTCGCTGAAGCACAATGACTTGGATACATAGAGAAATGCGAGGCAAAAGGCCAGGACAACAAAGCAAGTGTATTCCGGAATCCCCACAGCTCCTTACAAAAATGTGTGGTGCGAAGAGCATCCACCATGTGCAGATTGGCCAAGGAATGGGGCAGAATGGGAAACGCATGAATTCCAGGAAATGCTGACCGTCGAGGATTTGCAGTGGATGGTGTGGTCGAGCAATCAAATGCTTTAGCCCCATGCGGCAGCCGCTGGTGCATTGTCAACACCCGCTTGCCATGTGGCAATTGTGATTCGAAAAGCTTCACCACCAAAGACAAATCCACTTTCGCGGGTGCTGCTTGGGTAGTGCCTCTCGTACTCACCTAGACGGAAAGGGGAGAGGTCAAATTGGTGATATGCAGCAAAGGAACACAGTGGATGGAGACTTGGAAGCCTCTGATTCTCCGACTTCACTCGAGTGGCACCCAGCCTGGCGAAGATGAAGCACGTACGCCATGTCAGTGCAGATTTCCAGATGTCCTCCTGGAAATGGACCTCAATAGAGGGAAAGAAAGCAGCGAACTTATATAGAGGTGGGCAAAGGGGGCAAACAGCTTGTGCCCTGTTGGTTTTCAGTTGCCGCTTGTTGGCCTCTGAGAAACACGCAAGTGTCAAGCCAAAAGCGCAAGGAGGATGAGGCAGAGAGCAAACGGGCATAAGTTTATTCGGAGAAAAGAAAAACTTTGCACAATCCAGGGTCCAATGAAATTTTCAAGGACGAGCAGTGCCTGGCATTTTGTGGTGGGCAGATGAGACTGTGGAGAGACATTGCTAACAGCTCAACTGGATTGACGACGAAGAAATTTTCCGAAATGGTCGGGTTGAACAAGGCGAGAAACTAGAGGAAAAGAACAAAGAGCGTGCCTAGTGTAATGAGCTTGCTTACCTTTGCCTGGCAACATGGTGGTGGTGGTTAGCGAGCAGACAAGCAGTCTTAACCCTGGGGGCACATGGAAAGGTGCGGCAGGGATGGCCCAGCTAGATGAGAGCGGTAGCCGACTGGAGACGGCGCATCTTCAGCAAGCACGAGGTAATGCGCGCCATGCCCAATTAGGAAATGCTTGACCGGGGAAGTCGATTGGCATGCTGACAGTGCATTCAGCTGAGCGCCATTGATACCTGAAGTGCCTGTTGATGAACACGATTGCTGACGAACATGGCACCGACCGCTCTGTAGGAGCTTGGCGAAGAGGATAGCAGCGTGTAATCGCACAGTGGTGGAGTAGGGGTTCAATGAGGTCTGAGGTGGGCGTCGCATAGTCAGGGTTGAGGTGCCTTGTGCCTGCAGACGCCAATCGCGGAGGATTCGGCAGTGGTTGATGAAGCGTGGGGCCCAAAATATCGACGAGCAAACGAGTCGATAAAGCTCCGGTTGCAAGCAAGAGCTGCGTCAATATTTTGTTAGCGCGTACCGTGGCTTACGTTGGGGCATTTTTCGAGGCCAAGGCTGAAGTGCAAGCAACCTCATCAAGTTGGTGGGGCCAACAGAGCTTATGTACGTGTTTAGCGGCAGGAGGGCCGGGGATGAAGGTTGCAGGCCAGGGTGGTGACGAATAGGCTCGAGGCTACATGAGCTACAGCGGGCGGGTATGCCGAATGCCGCTCGGGACCGGAGAAGACGGCTTGTCGGTGGCGCAAAAGGCCCATGCGCGTTGCCGACTCGACTCTTGGTCCGTCTGGGAGCGGCGCCGGACGAGGCAAACTGGGGCGGCGCGCCGCTTCGATGCGGAGATGGATCGAAGCGGTTTCGAGAGTCGATGTGGAGAGCGGCTCACGAGGCAGCCGGTTTCGACGAGCAACCAGCACAAGAATGGGCAAAGCGGTGGACGATGGGCCGGCTTGTGATGCAATCGGAGTCCGAGGCGGAGAACCGAGCGGGCCGGGTCTCAGATGGCGGTGGTGGTTGGCGAGGAAAGAGGTGCAGCTAGTGGTAACGGGGAACCAAGGGGCCGTCTTACGGGCTGGGGTCAGGGTACATTGGGGGTCTGGGGCATGGCGACAGTGCAGGGCAGGGCAGGGCAGGGCAGGGCAGGGCAGGGCAGGGCAGGGCAGGGCAGGGCAGGGCAGGGCAGGGCAGTTGTTGGCGAAAGCGGAAATGGGTGGGAAGTGGTGACGAAGAGGGATGGAGGTGTGATGAGAGGGGCGGAAGCTTGAGAGCGGACGGGCGGCGGCGGCAGGACTACGGGGAAAGGGCCGACAACGACAGGAAAAGGACGGAGGGAGCAGCAGGCAGGATTTTTCTAGATGGACGAAGGGAAATTTCCAGATTCGGGAATGGGTCGGGGCGCAAGAGCAGTGAGTGGGATTTTGTAGGGCCCAGTCCCAACGTTGACGCCTCTCCGCAACTTGCGAGGGCACTCAACAAAACCAGCGACGAGAGCCGCCGTGATGTGTTCCTTGCATGGCGACGGCCGTGGCGATTTCGAGGGTGCTCTCTGCCGGCGGGCGTCGCATCAAGCGCAGAGGAATCACGTCGCATCTGACGTCTCGCAGCCCGAAGGCCATGGGCTGTTGTTCTCGCTGTTGTCTCTCTCTCGTCCTGAGGGCAGACACTGGCTCGGTGGTTGCGTTGGCTCGGGGCCAGGTCGTCGGGAGTGCGGCGGCGCGGCTAAACCGCTCTCGGATAGCTAGCCGAGCTGGTGACGGCGGGCTGAAGCTCAACAGCTCCAGGTCCCGCCATGTCCACCCATGTCCGTGTCCGTGTCCGTGTCCGACAGCTAACCTAACGGAACCGTATCGCTGCCGTAATTCTCACCCTCCCACCCTCTCACCCAGTGACGTTGATATATTCGCGCCCGCCCGATCCGCTCCGGACGCTTCATTTCTCCCCCTCCGTTCCAATTGATCCAGCTTCAGGTCTCTCCCTTCCCAGACCTGTCCTGAACCCTTCCCTCGTCCTTCCCCAGAGCCCATCAGAGAGGGCCCACCTCCCAGACCAGCACCGCAGCTTCCTCTGCCTCTCCGCTGCCTGCCTGCCTCCCTGCCTGCCTGCCTGCTGTCACGCACGACACGATACTTCCTCTCCTCTCACTCCGCAGACATCTTCTCTCTATACCCTGTTCTGCTTTTCATCTACTGCGGCGTTTCCGAGCATCCTCTTGTAAACATTAGACGCTAGATCCCGGCTCAAATCTCGCCGAGTCCCTCTCTCCTCCGCTCGACTCCTGCCCATCAACTGCTTCTCCCGAAACACTCTCAATGGGCCTCTCCGCAGACATGGCCGACTCAAACGGCACCAACGGCCACAGCAATGGCGCCCCCAGCTCCTACGCTGCGAGGCACGACATTCACTCGCACTTCATCGGAGGCAGCCACCTGAACGCTGCTCCTCCGAGCAAGGTCAAGGACTTTGTCGCCGCCCACGACGGTCACACCGTCATTACCAACGTGAGTTTGCCCGCCAGCTCTTATCCCCGCTGAAAAGTCGCTAACCCCGCCACTCCCCAGGTTCTCATCGCGAACAACGGTATCGCAGCCGTCAAGGAAATCAGATCGGTGCGAAAATGGGCATACGAGACGTTTGGCGACGAGCGCGCCATCCAGTTCACCGTCATGGCCACGCCTGAAGATTTGCAGGCAAACGCAGACTACATCAGGATGGCCGACCAGTATGTTGAGGTACGTCGAACCCCAGAAAAATCTGGCTGGCCCCGCGCTCTCTAACGCCGCCCAGGTCCCGGGAGGAACCAACAACAACAACTACGCCAACGTCGAGCTCATTGTCGATGTCGCCGAGCGTATGGACGTACACGCCGTGTGGGCTGGCTGGGGCCACGCCTCCGAAAACCCAAAGCTCCCCGAATCGCTCGCCGCATCACCCAAGAAGATTGTCTTCATCGGTCCCCCAGGCTCCGCCATGCGCTCGCTGGGTGACAAGATTTCCTCGACCATCGTCGCACAACACGCCCAAGTCCCCTGCATACCGTGGTCGGGTACCGGAGTCGACGATGTCATCATTGACGACAAGGGAATCGTCACGGTCCAGGACGAGATCTACAACAAGGGTTGCGTGCAGTCGCCCGAGGAGGGTCTCGAGGCGGCCAAGAAGATTGGCTTCCCCGTCATGATCAAGGCCTCCGAGGGTGGCGGTGGAAAGGGTATCCGCAAGGTCGAGTCGGAAGAAAACTTTATCCAACTTTACCGCGCTGCTGCGAGCGAAATCCCCGGCTCGCCCATCTTCATCATGAAGCTGGCCGGCAACGCGCGTCACTTGGAGGTCCAGCTTCTTGCTGACCAGTACGGCAACAACATCTCCCTCTTTGGCAGAGATTGTTCCGTCCAGCGTCGGCACCAGAAGATTATCGAGGAGGCTCCTGTTACGATTGCCAACCCGGAAACGTTCCAAAAGATGGAGAAGTCAGCAGTGGCGCTGGGCAAATTGGTCGGCTACGTCTCTGCGGGTACGGTGGAATACCTGTACTCCCACGAAGACGATGCCTTCTATTTCTTGGAACTCAACCCCCGTCTCCAGGTCGAACATCCGACCACCGAGATGGTGTCTGGCGTCAACTTGCCCGCGGCACAGCTCCAGGTTGCCATGGGTCTACCTCTGCACCGCATCCGCGACATTCGTCTCCTCTACGGCGTCGACCCCCACTCGGCCACCGAGATCGACTTTGACTTTTCGACCGAGGACGCCCTCATCAACCAGAGGAAGCCCAAGCCCAAGGGTCACACCACGGCTTGCCGCATCACCTCCGAAGACCCCGGCGAGGGCTTCAAGCCGTCGAGCGGCACCATGCACGAGCTGAACTTTAGGAGTAGCTCCAACGTCTGGGGTTACTTCTCCGTCGGTACTGCTGGTGGTATCCACAGCTACTCTGACAGTCAGTTTGGTCACATTTTCGCCTACGGCGAGAACCGCTCGGCCTCGAGGAAGCACATGGTTGTGGCTCTCAAGGAGCTGAGCATCCGTGGCGACTTTAGGACAACCGTCGAGTACTTGATCAAGCTCCTGGAGACGCCTGCTTTCGAGGACAACACCATCACCACTGGCTGGCTGGACGAGTTGATTTCCAAGAAGCTCACCGCAGAGCGGCCCGACCCTATGGTCGCCGTCATTTGCGGTGCCGTCCAAAAGGCCTGGGGTGCCAGCGAGGCGTGCATCGCCGAGTACAAGCAGAGCTTGGAAAAGGGTCAGATTCCTTCCAAGGATGTCCTCAAGACCGTCTTCCCCATCGACTTCATCTACGAGGGCTTCCGCTACAAGTTCACGGCGACCCGTTCGAGTGCCGATGCCTTTACCCTCTTCATCAACGGCTCGAGGTGCCAAGTCGGCGTCCGTGCCCTGGCCGACGGCGGTCTGCTCGTCCTGTTGAGCGGCAAGTCCCACAACGTCTACTGGAAGGAGGAAGTCGGCGCCACTCGTCTCTCTGTCGACAGCAAGACTTGCTTGCTTGAGCAGGAGAACGACCCCACTCAGCTCAGGGCGCCCACTCCTGGTAAGCTCGTCAAGTTCACCGTCGCCAACGGCGAGCACATCAAGCAGGGCCAGACCTATGCCGAGATCGAGGTCATGAAGATGTACATGCCTCTTTACGCGCAAGAGGACGGTGTGGTCAATCTCATCAAGCAGCCGGGTGCGACTCTCGAGGCCGGTGACATAGTAGGGATCCTCGCGCTTGACGACCCGTCCAAGGTCAAGTCCGCCCAGCTCTTCCTTGGCCAGCTCCCCATCTACGGTCCTCCTCAAGTCATGGGTTCCAAGCCTCCGCAACGCTTCAGCTACCTTTACAACATTCTTCAGGACATTCTCAAGGGCTTTGACAACCAGGTCATTATGCTCGACACTCTCAGGGAGCTTATCAATGTTCTGCGCGACCAAGAGCTTCCCTTTGGCCAGTGGAACGCTCAAGCTTCTGCCCTCCACGCCCGCATGCCGCAAAAGCTCGACTCTGCCCTGGCGCAGATTGTTGAACGCGCGCACAGCCGTGGTGTCGAGTTCCCGGCCAAGCAGCTCATCAAGGCTTTCAACCGCTTCTTGGAAGACAACGTGGAGCCCGGTGACGCTGACCTCCTGCGCAGCTCCCTTGCCCCACTGATCGACATTGCCAACATTTACCTCGACGGCCTCAAGGTTCACGAGTATTCGGTCATGATCAGGCTAATTGAGCAGTACTACAGCGTCGAGTCGCTCTTCTCTACGCGCCAGAACAGGGACGATGAGGTTATCCTCAAGCTCAGGGACGACAACAAGGAGAACCTGGTCAGCGTCGTTTACACTGTCCTCTCGCACACGCGCGTGCAGTCCAAGAGCAACCTCGTTCTGGCCATACTCGACTCGTACAAGCCCAACAAGCCCGGCGTTGGCAATGTCGCCAAGTACTTTAAGAACGTCCTGCGCAAGCTGACGGAGCTCGAGTCGAGAGCCACTGCCAAGGTCGCCGTCAAGGCCCGCGAGGTCCTCATCCAGTGCGCCATGCCTTCGCTGGAGGAGCGCACCTCGCAAATGGAGCACATTCTGCGCTCCGCCGTTGTCGAGTCCAAGTACGGCGAGTCAGGCTTTGAGCACCGCGAGCCCGACTTTGAAATCATCAAGGAGGTTGTCGACTCCAAGTACACTGTTTTCGACGTGCTTCCTCAATTCTTTGCTCACGGCGACCCCTACGTTGCCCTGGCTGCTCTCGAGGTCTACACTCGCCGTGCTTACCGTGCGTACTCGCTCAAGCAGATTGACTACCACATTGAGACGGAGCCTCCCTACGTCCTCTCCTGGGACTTTGCCCTGCGCAAGGTTGGCGAGTCGGAGTTTGGTCTGCCCATCGAGTCGTCACACCCGTCCACTCCCGGCACCCCGGCGACCGAAATCTCTGCCTTTGGATCGAAGCGCGTCCACTCTATTAGCGATATGAGCTACTTGTCCCGCCGTACCGAGGGCGAGCCTACCCGCAAGGGCGCGGTCGTGCCAATCCCTTTCATCGAGGACGCCGAGGAGTACCTCATCCGTGCTCTGGACGCCTTCCCCATCTACGGCAATGGCAAGAAGAGGCAGTCGAGTGGTAACAACGCCGGTCTCCTCGCCGATCTGTCTAACAAACGCCGGCCCACCACCCCTGGTGCCAAGGACACTGATGAGGAACTCACTGCCGTCTGCAACATTGCCGTTCGCGACGCTGAGAGCTTCGACGATAAGGAGATTCTCGCCCGCATCCAGCCCATTGTCAACGACTTCAAGGACGAGTTCCTCGCAAGGCGCGTGCGCCGTGTGACGTTTATCTGCGGCCACAAGGACGGTACCTACCCCGGCTACTACACGTTCCGTGGACCCACCTACGAGGAGGACAGCAGCATTCGTCACATTGAGCCTGCGTTGGCCTTCCAGCTCGAGCTTGGTCGACTTAGCAAGTTCCACATCAAGCCCGTCTTCACCGAGAACCGCAACATTCACATTTACGAGGCTGTCGGCAAGGGTGCCGAGAACGACAAGCGCTACTTCACCAGGGCTGTCGTCCGTCCTGGCCGCCTGCGGGAGGGTATCCCAACGGTCGAGTTCTTGGTTTCCGAGGCCGACAGGCTCATGAACGACATTCTCGACGCTCTCGAGATTATTGGTAACAACAACTCGGACATGAACCACATCTTCATCAACTTCTCGACCGTCTTCCCCATGCAGCCCGCTGATGTTCAAGAGGCCCTCGGCGGCTTCTTGGACCGCTTCGGTCGCCGCGCCTGGAGGCTCCGCGTCACTGGTGCCGAGATTCGCATAGTATGCACCGACGAGAATGGCATGCCCTACCCGCTCCGCGTCGTCATCACTAACACCGCTGGCTACGTTGTTGACGTCGAGCTGTATGCCGAGAAGAAGTCGGAGAAGGGCGGCCAGTGGCTCTTCCACAGCATTGGCGGCACGACCAAGATTGGCTCGATGCACCTGCGTCCCGTCTCGACTCCCTACCCGACCAAGGGCGCCCTCCAGCCCAAGCGTTACAAGGCCCACATCATGGGCACGCAGTACGTCTACGACTTCCCTGAGCTCTTCCGCCAGGCGGTCGAGAACAGTTGGACCGAGATGACTTCCAAGGCTCCCCATCTTAAGGAGAAGCAGCCCGTCAAGGGCGAGTGCATCGAGTACAGCGAACTGGTCCTCGACGAGTATGACAACCTCGCTGAAGTCAACCGCGAGCCTGGTGCCAACAATATTGGTATGGTTGGTTGGATCGTCACGGCCAAGACTCCCGAGTACCCCAGGGGCCGTCGCTTCATCATCATTGCCAACGACATTACCTTCAAGATTGGTTCCTTTGGCCCGCTGGAGGACAAGTTCTTCCACAAGTGCTCGGAGCTGGCCCGCAAGATGGGTATTCCTCGCATCTACCTCTCCGCCAACTCTGGTGCGCGCATCGGCATGGCCGAGGAGCTCATCCCCCACTTTTCCGTCGCGTGGAACGACCCGGAGAACCAGCAAATGGGCTTCAAGTACCTGTACCTCACCGAGGAGAAGAAGAAGGTGTTTGAGGACGGTGGCCGTAAGGATGTCATCACCGAGCCGATCAAGGAGGACGGCGAGACGAGGCACAAGATTACCACCATCGTGGGTGCCGAGGATGGCCTTGGTGTCGAGTGTCTGCGCGGCTCCGGTCTCATTGCCGGTGAGACCAGCAGGGCCTATGAAGACATCTTCACCATCACCCTGGTCACTTGCCGTTCTGTTGGTATCGGTGCCTACCTCGTCCGCCTTGGACAGCGTGCCATCCAGATTGAGGGCCAGCCCATCATCCTGACTGGTGCTCCTGCCATCAACAAGCTGCTCGGTCGCGAAGTCTACACCTCCAACCTGCAGCTCGGTGGCACTCAAATCATGTACAGGAACGGTGTCTCGCACATGACTGCCTCCGACGACTTTGAGGGTGTGTCCAAGATTGTCCGCTGGCTGTCGTACGTCCCCGAGAAGAAGGGCCAGCCCGTGCCCATCTCGCTCGCATCCGAGAGCTGGGACCGCGACATTACCTACTTCCCGCCCCAGAAGCAGCCTTACGACGTCAGATGGTTGATTGCCGGTAAGGAGGACGACGAGGGCTTCCTGTCTGGCCTGTTTGACCGCGGCTCCTTTGAGGAGGCGCTCGGCGGCTGGGCGAGGACCGTCGTCACCGGTCGTGCGCGCCTTGGTGGCATCCCCGTTGGTGTCATTGGCGTCGAGACTCGCTCCGTCGAGAACGTCACTCCTGCCGACCCTGCCAACCCCGACTCGATCGAGCAAGTCACCTCCGAGGCTGGTGGTGTCTGGTACCCCAACTCGGCGTATAAGACTGCCCAGGCGATCCGCGACTTCAACAACGGCGAGCAGCTTCCTTTGTTCATCCTTGCCAACTGGCGTGGTTTCTCTGGTGGCCAGCGCGACATGTTCAACGAGGTCCTCAAGTACGGTTCGTACATTGTCGACGCGCTCGTCAAGTACGAGCAGCCCGTCTTTGTGTACATTCCGCCCTTTGGCGAGCTCCGTGGTGGCTCGTGGGTCGTCGTCGACCCGACCATCAACCCGACGTTCATGGAGATGTACGCCGACGAGGATTCGCGCGGTGGTGTTCTCGAGCCCGAGGGTATTGTCGGCATCAAGTTCCGCAAGGAGCGCCAGCTCGAGACCATGGCCCGCCTCGACACCGTCTACGGCGACCTCAAGAAGAAGTTTGCGGTCACAACGGACAAGGCCGAGCAGGAAAAGATCAAGGCCGAGATGACCAAGCGCGAGCAGCTGCTGCTGCCCGTCTACGCCCAAATCTCGCTCCAGTTTGCCGACCTGCACGACCGCGCCGGCCGCATGGAGGCCAAGGGTGCCATTCGCAAGCCTCTGCAGTGGATCAACGCGCGCCGCTTCTTCTACTGGCGCCTGCGCCGCCGTCTCAACGAGGAGTACATTCTCAAGCGCGTAGTCTCGACGTCGCCCATCTCGACGCTTTCCAACACGACGGCGCCCGCCTCTGCCGTCACCCGCGAGGCGCTCCTCGAGAACCTGCGCGCGTGGTCCAACGTCGCCGACTTCGACTTTGACGACCGGTCGGTGGCGCAGTGGTACGAGCAGGCCAAGGCAGAGATTTCGGCCAAGACTGACGTGCTGCGCAAGGAGCGCGTCATCGAGGACGTCAAGACGCTGTTCAGCCGCGACCGCGAGGCCAGTCTCAAGGGCGTGCGCGAGATGCTCGAGACGCTGCCGACGGGCGAGAAGGAGCTTGTCCTTAAGAGTCTGCTCAGCGCTTAGAAGGCTCTCACTGGTGGTGGTGGTGGTGGTGGAGGCGGGTCGACGTCGTCGGCGGCGAGTCATGGCTCGGCCAACTCGTTCAAGACTGCGCTGGAGGGCGAGGATGCGCTGTCTTTTGCGACTGCGCTCGAGACTTTGGGGGTCGTGGAGGAGGATGGCGAGCATGTGAATGAGGAGAATGACAATGCAAATGGAAGCGAAAATGCCTCCGACGGGAGCCTCGAGGTTGTCGATAGTGGAGAAGCTCAGGCTGGGGATGATGAACAGGAACAGGTACCGCCAGAAGGAGAGACGGAAGGGTCTGGAACTGCCACTGGCACTGCCGCGGCAAATGCTGTCGTTGATGGAAACGGGAATGCGAATGGAAACGAGAATGAAGCTGATATGCCTGGCGGTTTCAATCCGCCCGAGGCGGGCACTGATTGGGTTGTTTGGGATTAAGCAAGAAAGGAAGCGAGGGGATGGTAGAGGATTATTACTGTTGCTACTGTTGCTACTGTTGTTTGTTAGAACTGCTTCTGCTACTGTTGCTATTGACGGCGGCGGTTGGTCGGTTGCTTGTCTTCTTTTGTGGTTATTAGTCTTTGGGCAGTGTTGCTATACGATGTTTTTCTTTGTTACTTGTGCTTTGGGTGTGCTCATCGTGCAGTATGTGTGTATATGGTACCTAGAGGAATATGATGGGCGATGCAATGCACTGGAACAGGCAATATCATTAAAGAACCGATCCAGAGCGATGAGTGACGCTGTTGTCGTAGCTGAGTTGTCTGACAACATGTATTTGTGTCGTACTCGCCAAACCACCTCGCATGGGGTCGCCATCACCACACCTCCTCCTCATCACATCCTCACCTCACGCCCACCGCCAAAAGAGAAACACCCAACGACTATCGAGGGATACAGCCACCAGCAGCCTCAAAGCTGGCCCGGCCCGCAGGCGACCTAGAGTCGCAACACGGAACCAGAACCTTGATCCACCCGGCCGAGGCGCAGTCAGCAGCGCCGAGAGTCGAGAGTTTGAAGAGTCCGTCGGGGGCCGGTGAGATGAGATAGGTGTCGGAGTGGGATGAGGTGATCATTCCGGCGCCGGGCGACGATGGCGGAGATGACAGCGGCGAAGACTGCAAGGGAGAGACAGATGCAGTGGTACAGCTCTCCAAGCGCGGAGAGGAAAAACGCGTAGCCAAGATGTCTTCAAAATTTCAAAAGCGTCCGAGAAGCTAGCTAGCTTCACTGCGGGCCCTCAGGGGCTGGAGTTGCTGGATACATAAATCAACGACATGACAATACAACTTGGTCCAAAAGTCGACGACAAGATCGTTGTTGTCTTGTCTTTCTGCCCGACAGGGTCATGTTTAGCAACAAGCCAACCGTCACCACCAACGGCGTGACATACGACCGGGACGTCGAATCCGTCCTGCCCTCGACTGAGCGCAACAGGGCCGCTTCGGGAGACTCTGGCTTGGCGGAGTGGTTCAGTTCAGGCTCCTGCGCGCGATGGCGTCTGACGGATGCCCAGGGTCTCCAAAGTCTTCCACGCTCAGATTCGACGTCGCCAGTGGAGGGTTTAGCGATGTCGATGTCAATGTCAGTGGTTAGTCATGGACATGGTGCGTCTTTGTCGTCCGCTTGATTTCAACAGTGCGCGTTCGCAGCTGGGCACGGCGTACTCGCGCGTGGATCCGCCTCTGGTATCATGATCTCTTTTGGATGACCTATGCTTACGACTTCATCTCACTCCGAAAGCCCTCCGGCAGGGGTGCTGGGTCCAGGTCCTCTTCCATTCCGGCTTTCCCAGGCCTAAGCCTTTTGTTTCTCGCAATTCGGAGCCTCGGGTCGAATTGAGGGCGCTCAGAGGAGAATTCGGATTCGCAGTCGACCGCTGGAAAGAGAGTCTTTGGTGTTGGGGGCGTGGAGGGATATTGATGGATGGAGGGTGTTGAGTGTCGAGAGACGCGCTGTGAACGCGATCCCTGTTGACGCGCAGGTGTGGGGAACCGGGAGTGGGTCGGCTCTTTCCCCGGAGCAGCCACAAGCGGCCATCGGCCAATTTCAAACAACCTCACTTCCTCCACGACAACGCCTTGACGTATCCTTCAACAGTCTTCGCGATGGTACGCGACAAAAGGGACAAGTCACCGAAAGACACTGCCGCGACAAGCAGTCGAAAATGGCGCTGGGCATGACAGCATTGTGTCTACGAGCCAGCCAGCGGCATCCACGCGTTTGCGCATCCAACGACGCTCCCTTGCTCCGACGTGTGCTCCAGTTTTTTTTTATCGGTGCTTCAGTTGACGAGAGCTGCAGCGCATAACAGGACGACTCCAGCCCGTCGGGGCTTCAATGCTCCCGTTACCATTCCTTGAACTGATACGCCGCCACGGACCAGGGCCCGTCATGCACGCTTCTTTTTGGACGAAAAGACCCTTGCAAACAATATCATTCCAGTAAAATATCGTTAGAACCAAATCTATTGCATGCGTCTCGCCATCTTCTGGCCGCTTAGTTGGCAACAATCAATCCAATGGCGGCCACCTTCCTCTTCTGGCTCTCGTCAAAAAGCTTCGCCCTCTCCGGGTCGTCGCAAATCGGCGACCTGACCTTCTCCTGGCAGGGGATTAGCACATCGCTCTCGTCACTCGCTTGGTCCGATTACTCACCCATTCTTCGGACAGCTCCTGATTTCTCCTGAGGAGAATTGCCTTTTCGGCCTCGGCCTTGGTTGTGAACTTAACTCTCTCCTGCAAGACAGACATTAGCTCTGTCGATGCCATACGCTCGCCATCAGCAACATACCACAATGTACTCGGCCGTGGAAACGGGAGGGTACTTGGCAGGGTTGTTCTCGGAACACGTGGGGAAACACCTGCTCGAAGTCAGTCTGATTCAGAAGAAAAGAGTACCGGGACATACGCCAATCTCGTCATCGTAGTTGAAGTGAAGAAGATGGGAATGCTGGTGCGGCACTCAGTGCCGGAGCGGTTGCACACGCGGTGCACAGGGCTCTTGTACGGGTCGTTGGTGCAGCGCGAGAGGAAGTCTCCGCCGTTGACAATCAGAGCGCGCTCTTTGTTCGGCACCGAGACCCAGCTACCCTCGTCGGTCAGGACTTCGAGACCACCCGTCGAAGTGTTGTTGACAGTGACTGCGTTGTAAGCTTCCACACACATGTTGGGGATGCGAGAAAAACTTACTGACTTGGTAGTTTCGAGTGAGCACCCATGCCGACTTCGTTGGCTCTCTCATTCGGGTCCAGGGGCTTGGGGTTCTTGGCCGGTGGGTAGTACATCAGCCTGCCACTGAGCTGGCGCCTCGTGGTCAAATGCTCGAACGCGTCCTCGGGAAGGTCGAGACTCAGGGCGTACAGCTTGACGAGGTGCATCGTGAGGTCAAACACACCGCTGTAGTACGACCGCATGGCCTCGAAGAAACCGGGCAGGTCCTTCTCGTCGGGCCAGGCGTTCTTGACAAACTGGGCCACGGTACCATCCTCCTTCTTGACAACAGGACGGTTGTCAGCGCTGGCGTCGATGGCCTCCTCGTAGCCAAAGTTGAAGGCTTCCTTGGTCTCGCGGTCGCCCTCGGCACTCGTGTAGCCGACCGACTCGTAGCCGAAACCAAACTTGCCCCTGAGCGTGTTCTTCACCTCTTGCGGCTGGTCCTCGAAGAAGTGCTTGATCTGGCTGAGGATGCCCTTGACGGCAGTGTCGGGCACTTGGTGTCCGGTAACGTAGAAGTAGCCCTCTTCCGCCGCGACCTTGCGGATCTGAGCGGCGACGGCCTTGCGAGCGGCCGGGTCCGTCCAGGTGCCGGACAGGTCAATGGTAGGTGGGATGTGAATGTTGGCTATGGTGTTGCGTGCTCGGACTTGTGGGGAATCTTCTGAATGACTGACTTGTGCAGGCTTGACGAGTGCTGGGCAGATATCCTCCCGCAATCCTTATATCCTATACCATGATCCGGATTTCAATTGTCGGGTCGTTTATGGGGTACGAGGTAGGGGCTTGGTCACCGAGCCCTGAAACTCTCCATCGACCACCGATCAGGACACCTGATGACGGGTGTGGTCTGAAAAGGGCAACACATAGACTCGCAATTCGGCTTCATCACTCCTAAGTCCGCTTCATCTTTTTCCCTGCGCGTGTCGCCGGTCACAGGCCTCGGAAAGATTACGCCGAGCCACCCAAAGAAGAACAACACAAAAGGGGCATCTCACTGCGAGGGATACCACCTTCTACGGCACACTACCCTCCATCATGTCCCGCCCCACAATCCACCACTTGACGCAAACGCTTCACCGCACGGCCTATTCAGCCATCGACCCGGCCAGCCCCTCAAACTCGGCGGCCGGCAAACGCGTCGTCATCAGCAGCGGCGCCACGGGAATCGGGTATGCTATTGCGCACTCTTTTGTCACCGCCCATGCTGCTGTCGTGATATTGCTCGCGTGGCGTGCCCATGCCCTCGACGAGGCCGCGGACAAGCTGCGCGCCTACGCTGCGGAGCTAAACATTGCGACGGCCATTTGGACGTATACTCTCGACATTCGCGACGATGCCGCAACGGAGGCCGTGTTTGAAGATGTGCGGAGGCGGCTGAAAGAGGAGGACACTAAGCCTGATGGCAAGGAAGAGCAGAACCAAGACGTCGACGTTCTCGTCACGAGCGCAGCTTACTTTGCACCGCACAATCTCTCCCTCTCCTTCTCGGCAGAAACGCTGCGCGAAAGCTTCGACACCAACGTGCTGGGCAACATGAACCTCGTCCGCGCATTCCTGCGCCCTGAAATCCTCTTCATCCCCTTCACTCCCGTCGTCACTCAGGCCGCGCAACCGGCCACCAAAGCCACTCCCCCCGCTGGCGCCAAACCGCCAACGAAAGCAAAAGTCGTTCTCGACGTCTCATCCATCACCACCTACACCGTCGTCCCCGGCGTGTCGGCGTACGGTGCCAGCAAGTTGGCGTTCACGCGGCTGATGGCGCACCTGCAGGCCGAAGTGTCGACCGCTTTGCCGCACATTCGCATACACAGTTTCCATCCCGGCGCCATTTATACGCCGGCGATGCAGAAGACGGGATTTGCGCCTGATTTCATTCGCTGGGATGATGAGAGCTTGCCTGCGGGCTTTGCCGTCTGGTTGGCGTGTAATGAAGAGGCAGCGTTTCTGAAGGGCCGCTTTGTTTTTGCGGTTTGGGATGTGGGTGAGATGGTGGCGATGAGGGAGCGGTTTGAGAAAGAGCCGGGGCTGTGTCGTATTGCGCTGGATGTTTGATGGGATGGTGGGCGAACTTTTCTTTCAGGTTTGTTGTGCATGTTGCTTTTGTCTTGAACGAATCGACGACTTTCCATTGCGATATTATCGGGGTGGTGGTGTTGGCTGACACAAAGCACTCAATCAACTCGCCTCCTTACTTCCCAACTTCAATGCATCAATTCTGTTGATGAAGTCTTCCACAGCCTCATCCTCGCTCGGAGGCCTCAGCCCCGCCTGCACCTGCACGTCAACGCGCGAATACGCCAGCGCCAGCTGCGCATATGTGCTCCCCATGCCCATCTTTCGACCAATGCGGACTGCCTTGAGCACAAACGGCGTCGCGCTAACGCTCGCCTTCAAATCCTCACCGCCGAACCTGAGGCCCGCCAGATCGCGAAAGGCCTCGGCCGTCGTGTAGCCCCATCTAGAGCGCAACAGCGCCGCCCAATTGGCGATGCCGCCATCGTCATCATCCTCCAGAGCCTTCTTGCGCTGGCTGTCAGTCAGGACGGAGTAGTACCAGGTGCGCGCCTCGCCGGCGAGGCACGTATGCAGCGTCTTGCGGATGACGTCGGCGGGAATCATCTGCATGGCGATGTGGGCCGCTTCGATGAAGAGATCCACGCTCCGATGGAATGGCGTATTCTTTGGCCCACTGAACACGACGTTGACTGAGCCATACCGCGCTTCGAGCAGGTTGTGGTCGAAGTAGCCAAACTCTTCGGGGATCAGGCGCAGACGGCTTGGTTCAGCGAGGGCGCTCTGGAGACTGGAGAGCCGCTCCTCGAGTTGTCGGTTGTGGGCTTGTATGCGTTGCATGTCGTCTTTCAGGTGCTCCAAGTCTGTCGTCAGACGCGCCGTTATCTCTTCGACGGATTTCGGAGTTTCTGCAAACTTTTTTGTCGGCTTTGATGGTTCGCTCGACTCGCTCGGCGGCGTGGGCATCTCTGGCCAGTCAATGGACAGGTCGCTGGCAGAGCTCGATTTGGCCCAATCGTTGGCTTTTTGGGAAGTTGACATGATTGCCTTCGTAAAGAAAGAAGTTCGGGTTTTTGATGGAGCGGTGGAAGACACACTTTGCTTCGGGCGAAGGGGCGGTGGAAAGGTGATTGCATATGTAATCCTTTTCCTTTTGTTGAAGGAGCGGACTGAAGCTAAAACAGGAACGCAGTGCTTCGGTCCCAACGACCGTACAAAGATCAGCCTCCCTTCGCTTGTGCGTCTCCTTTCCCCCTTTGTGCCAGAGATGGATCCGTGAACAGGAACCGTCTGCATGCTTTCTACGGTACTACAGAGCAGTCTGCTCAAAACCCGAAACCCGATGTTACGCCAACAGTCGCGTTCCTCAGTCCAATTTAAGCACGCGCAGCTTTTCGATGAAGTCTTCAACCGTCTCGTCTTCCGCTGGCGGCTTGACCTTGGCCTGCATTTCTGGCTTCAACCGTGTGTACGCCAACGTGAGCTGCAAAAAGGTGGTATCCATCCCAATGCGTCGTCCAATCTGCACCGCGTAGATGACGAATTTTGCGGCAAAGTTCTGGTCCTTTTTGACATCATCATCCGTGATCTCGAGACTGGCAAGCTTCTGGAACGCGTCGTCCGTTGTCATGCCCCACTTTTGGCGCAGGAGACCAATCCAGTCTGAGAGGCCGTCGCCTTTGGTGAGTTCCTCGCGCTGGTCGGCCGTCAAGATTGACGAGTACCACGTGCAGGCGTCCCCAAGGAGGCAATGCTGCAGATTATTGCGGATGACCTGCTCCGGGATCCTCTCAGCGGCCATCAGAACGGCGTCGATGAAGAACTCTATGTTGAGGTAGTAGAGCCGACCCTCCCATGTCATATGATTGACAGAGCAGCTTCTGCCGTAGCCATAATCTTTCTCGTAGAACCCGATATCGTGCGGGTTAAACGGCGTAGCGGCGTTAACGGCCGCCTCAGACAGCCGATCCACCTTCTCCTTCAGCTCCTCAACGTCCTTGCGCAGCTTCGCATTATCCTCGTGAAGCAAAAACAAGTCCAATTCGCGACGTCTCTTCTCCTCTGCATGGCGCTGTCTCCACCTCTCTCCCGCCCCAAGCCTTTGCCCGCCATTTCTCTCCTTCTGGGTCTCAGTGGCTTCCATCATGGGCCGGCGCTCGGCGCGTTCGTCTCTGTCGTCTCGCCGCCGTCGAATCCGGTCCTGCTCTTTGCAAATGTGACGTCGTCGTCTGTGTGGTACAGACGGCTCGCTGCCCCCAGCTGAAGGCGTGGCCGCGTCTGGGCCGCGCGAGTAGTAGTCTTGAATCCTTTCCTGCTCCATGCAAACATGTGGTCGTCTGCGTGATCCAGACGGCTCGCTGCTCCCGGTCGAAGGCGTGAGGACATCCGCATCGCGCGAGTCGAAGTCGCTTTCGGAGCTGCTGTCGATTGACGGGGATGGTTGGGTTTCCGATGTGTCCGAAGTTTCCGACATAATGGCTGTGTGGGACAAAGGACGGCAGAGAAATGGGGGGTTGATTTGAGTGCAGACGAGAGGGTGAGAGCGTTATGATTGATGGATGGATGCTGTTTATGAGGAAGAGGGGATAGCCGTTGAGTCTTCTCACGTGCTTTGTTGGTCCTGACGCGGTCTGGAGCTAACAGATCAAATCAGCGATCCGGTCCCAGCGATTTCGACGAAGATAAAAGTCTCGGGGCGCGGCTTGGTTGTGAAAGGCGTGGCACATGCAGCAATGGCACGGGGCTGTCAAGGAGTTTTCATATGCTTACCAGATACCGGACAGAGAGCATTCAACCCGCCCTAGACCTGCAGTCCGGACTTGAAGTGAGCAGAAATAGGGGGCAGTCGGTATCTCATGCGCAGAACCTTAGGAAGGTATGTGTGTAACGACCTTTGCTGCCAAGCCTCAGCGGTTCCCTTTACTTGCCGACCTCCTTTGATACATAAGTGGAAAAACGGCCTCCCTGTTCCTAACGCTGTACAGTCGCATCAATCCTTTCAGTAAATTCACCGACCGACTCTCCTTCCCTCGGCCGTGAGACTCAAGGCCGCGACTCCTTCCCAAGCCCGCATCGCCCCACGTGTGAGAGAGTAGGGAGAAAACGGCATGATGTTCTCTTCGTCATATTGGCACCTGGATGCGTAGAGTGCCGGAATCATGTCGCTCCACTGTTCTTCTTTTGGCGTGGACCACGGTACAGTAGCGGCGTGCTCCAGACAAATCCGGGTTTGAATCACATGCTATACCAAAACATCCAGAACCCATGGTCAGTTACATGTGTGAAGGAAAGGTCCAGTCTCCGACCATGTTCTCATTGACAGTCTGCGGCGTCTTCCCCCTAACCTGAATCTGGTCGTTGTGCATTTTCCGAGACTGAGAAAGATCAGGTCGCTTGAGCGCTACCTCACAAGTCCAGTCAATCCTTCAGGTGACTTTGAGCTCCGACTTAGCGGTGACTATTAATGTACGACGACACTCCTCGATCGACTCGGAGGACGAAGTCGTTGAGCGAGGAATTGGCACCTGGGGGGCAAATCCAAACGCGCAGCTCCGGATCAATCCGCATGTAAGCCAGTATCAGCTGCGGATAGGTCGTGGTTATCCCGATACGGCGGGCTTCCCGCACCGCAGCAATAACAAACTGTGTTGGCGAAATAGCAGCGCGCCGAATACCCTCAACGGTAAGACCCATTTCCTCGAGCTCCTTGAGCGCGTCTTTCTGGACGGTAATCGACTGACCGGCGGCCCGGTCCCATTTGCGACGCAGAAAATCAGCCACGTCGTGAAGCGCGTCTCCAGTTGCGAGCGCGTTACGCTCTTCGTGGCTCAGCACCGATGTATACCAGGTGCGAGCGGATCCGATGAAGCAGAGGTGCAGGTTTTTGCGGACGATGGCGACTGGAATCGTCCGCACGGCGACTATTACGGCTTCAAGGAAAGGCTCCACGTTGCGGTAGAACGCAACGCCGCCTTTGGAAACGAAGTCGCCGGCTCCATACTCTTCCACGCTGAGATCAGGATCGAAAAAGCCAATTTGTTCAGGTTGGAACTTCGGAAGGCGCGCCTTCGCAAGGGCTTTCTCCGTAGCAGAGAGCATGGCTTGAGTTGCTTTTCTCTCCACCTCCAGGAGCTTGATGCGATTCCCTTGCGCGCTCAATTCTCGCTTGAGCCGTTCCGTCTCCTTTTTGCACTTGGCAAGTTCGGCAGTGTCGGCTGCAGCTGCTTCTTCCTTGAACCGGCTCAAGTTGCCGAATAACTGGCTCGTCGACTCGTTCAGTTGGCTCGCGAAGGTGAGCAGGTGGGCCATGGCTTGGTGGACTTCCGCGGGTGATGTCGTCTCCCTGGCAGCCTCGCTGCCGCCGCTCGAAGGCGTAGGCATTCCTAAATCCTCTGGCTCAGAAAACTCGCTTTCAGAGCCCGATTCCTCTTTTGTTGACATGGCTAATCTGGATGAAAGGTTTGGTGTCGTGGCAACTGAAAGACAGCGTGGCAGACTCAAAAAAGTGATGAAAGGTCTGCAGGAGAGGAAACCCAGAGAGGGCGATGTTGAGCTTTTATCCCCACTCCCGGTTCGTCGGAGAAGCGGACCGAAGCTAAAATGGCAAAGTCACTCCGGTCTCAACGACGCAAACAAGGGAGGAAGCGACTGCGGGCTCGCGCAGCCAATTCATGAAGGAGCAGACTGGCATGATTAGCGACCCCTCTAGCGAAAGCTTTTCGTGGTTCTACCATGAAAACCCGATCTTTTGGCTGGAGAAGATGTCAGACTGAGCTGGAAGATGCATCGAGCAGAAGAGACAAGAGAGGGGGAGCACATCTCAACTCACTCGCTCAATCGCTCGCTCGGTCGGACAACAGTCCCACGCACACCCCTTCCACGCCCCCAGCTTCAAACAACCAACTTACCGAGCACCCTCCACTGCTCGTTCCGAG
Source organism: Phyllosticta citrichinensis (assembly GCA_038380885.1). Lineage (NCBI taxonomy): Eukaryota > Fungi > Ascomycota > Dothideomycetes > Botryosphaeriales > Phyllostictaceae > Phyllosticta > Phyllosticta citrichinensis. The sequence goes on along the minus strand of JBBWUH010000001.1, from coordinate 168,066 downwards.
TTCGCTAGCTGAGAGACGTTGGACCAAAATTCGGCGCCGGTTCAAACACCGTTATGCTGCCATCCATCCCTTCCAGTTCTTCGCATTTTACGCTCTCCCCTTTCATCCATCAGAAACGCGTCCACTTTCCTGACACGAGTTTACCTACGTAATTATGACACGGGTTTCTCTACTCTGACCTCTGCCTGCTAGAGTAGTGACGACCTTACCCAAATCAAGATGAGGGAGGCTCATGGACCAATTCGCTCCAGGCGTAGTGAGGTCACTGGCGATCAGGATGGTTGGTTTGTTGGTTTGACGCGTCGGCGAGCAACGAGCTAGACGACGGGACAATTGTCACTGGACTACGTGGGCGACGAGATTCAGGCGAGTGTCGAGCCGCGCAAGGAACACGCGGTCCTCTGGACGGCCATCAGATGGACGCGAGGGCTCTGGGGCGAAAAGAGACGGTTGTATCGTGACAGTCAGGCGTCCTTTCTTCTCGTCTCGCTGCTCGTCTCGCTGCTCGTCTCGCCACCAAGCACCCCGCCCAATCAGACCTCAGCCCCTCCTACCAGAAGTAAAACCTACGTCAAGGAAACCGCCGCCGCCAAAAGAGCCGTACGGAAAACAGACGAGACAGCAAAACACGCAACGCAGCCACCCACCACGAGCGAGCGAGCGAGCGAGCGAACGGGTCCCGCGACAGGTAGATGCGGCTTCACTGGACCCGGCCCAGCGACTGGCGCGAATAGGACGGGACGGGACGTACGGAATACGTGGATGAAGATTGGAAGGGAGTGAGGGAGTGAGTGAGTTCGTGAGGAAGCGCGCCATCGACGCAACGAACGGGAGAAGGAGAACTTTGCAAGGATGGTTGGGCCTGAAACGGTTTGTTTTAGCATCTTTGTAAATGTCGGGGTTTGTGTGGTGCCATGCTTTTGTCCATGCATGCCGCTCTGCCACGTGGGTAACAACCTAGGTACACACATAGACAGGCGTGCGTATTCGTTTGTTGCTGCTGCTGCTACTGCCGTTGTCCCATTCCCAGTTTTTCTCTGGCGATTGGTCGCTCTGAGCAGCCGGAGAGCATAGCAAAAGCACTAGTGATTGGTCAGTCGAGCAGTCAGTCAGTCAGTCAGTGATAGCCACGATAGAGGGACGGGGGGGCGCCGAAGACCCACCTCACTGGAAGTACTACCATTGTAAATAGCACAGACACCACATGCGCAAGTACATACATTCCATTACAGGCGTGCAGGCTTGCAGGCTAGCAAGCAGACGGGAGTAAAGCGCACGCACGCATACCTGCACACATCCTTTACTGCGTGACTGCTCTATTGAGCGCATCTACCACGACGACGACGACGACGACGACGACGACGACGACGACGACGACAACGACGACGGAAGGACGGACAGCCAGAGTAATCAATTAATGTGATGCGATGGGAAGGGAGACAAAGAAAGGGAGGAAGGCGGTAAGTCAGTAGGCAGCGCATGACAACATCGCGCCAAGCAACGACGATACAGACATTCATACGTAGCAGAGGTACATAGTGACGAAGAGAAGGAGAAGGAGAAGAAAAGACGGCAAAGAATGACCGACCTACCTTTCTCTCTCTCTCTCTCTCGCTCTCGCTGCACCGTCGCCATCACCACAAGCTTTCCACGCAGTAGCGGCGATAGCAGTAGCGGCGGTAGCAGTACCGAGCCACATCCTCCGTCAGTCACTCACTCACCACAACCTCTGCAGCAGCTCTGCTATAAAAAGATAGCATGCGCACTCAAACGGCGCCCGCAGCCAACCAACCAGCCAGCTAGCGACTCGAACCAGGCCGAAGCGCGAAAGATGCGAGAAAAAAGAAAGGCCAATCAGCCAGCCAGCAAGCCAGCCAGCCAGCCGCTGCGTCAAGACAGACAGAAAAACGACAGATAGACGCGTCAGTACCGCCCGGTCTACTTCCTTTCCTGTCCAGACCGGTCAAGTCTAGACAGGTAGTAGGCAGGCAGGCAGGCAGGCAGACAGGCCAGGGGAGCAGCGGGCGGGAAGGCGGGCGGGCGGGCAGGCGGGCGGACGGGTGAGACATTCGGATTCGAACAAAGCACACACATACACATTGCTGCCACGCCTCTGTCTGCGCCCATCTGCCGCCTGGCCATCTGCACCAGAAGAGTAATGTAGCAGTACATGCAAAAACAAGTTGAGGCCGATGACGCGGTGTTGCAAAGGTAAGTCGTGCTGTAGCCATGGCGGCGGCCGGCTTTTTTTTTTTTTTTTTTTTTTTTTGTTGACCTGACTGGCTGGAGCGAGCGCTCGAGGCTGCCTGTCGAGGGCATACACTACGGCGGCGGAGACGGAGCCGAGCAGATTGAGAGGCACAAGGTACTTGGCGCGAAAGAGTCTTGCTCGAGGTTTACCGTGTGGTGAACAACAGAGCAGATGCGCACTGCTGCCCGACGGCGTCATGACTTTTGCCCACCGGGCAATTTTTCTGAATGGCTGGTTCGCTGCCTATCCATTTTGTCTTTGGACAAAGTCAATGTACATACTATCAGTAGCAGGCAGGACGAATCAAGGGCACCTCGATGCTGTCCGTCAGTCAGTCAGCGTCAGCCTCAACGCGCCAAGACAAGTTAAGGCGAGTGGATGTCAAAGGCAGAGCACGGAGGAAAGGAGAGGCCTAGTCGGCAGCACTACCATGGCCTGCCATGCCATCCCAGCCCGGTCAGTCGCTCTACTGCTGCTGCTGCTGCTGCTGCTGCTGCTGCCGCGGCGGAAGAACCCAAACCCAATCACGCGTTAGGTGCCGGGTACGACGCTTGATTGGGCCCGGCCAAGGTATGTCCAGGCTCGACTGCCGACTAACCCCAACCGGTTCGCAGTTGTCGAGAGCCGGCCATTTGGGTGGCCTGTGGCTCGTGTGCGACTTCTCATGAGTAGCTATACTCGCGTACACGGTGGGTCTAGTCCGTTTTGTTATTTTTGCGTCCGCGCCAAACTCTGTAAGCAACTCAGAGACTCGACGACTTGAAAAGAGGCGCGGGCGTGCGCTGCGAGAAGCGCTTCCTATCGCGGTCGTCGATGCGAAGGGCGTCTAAATTTCCCGGCAGAAATTGATGATGACTTGCCGGACCCAAAAAGGCGACCGAGCTGTCCAGAGCACTCTTTGTAAGCACAGGCGCGCGCAGGCAGCGAGGGGAAATAGAGTTTGGACATGCACGTCCAAGGAGGAGGCAGCCTCGCTAGGTAAGCTGGCAGCTGCTGTCCGACTGGCTTGTGAAGAAGACCAGGGGCAAACCTGCTACTGCATGCAGCCTGTCAAGAAGGACAGAATGGCCATGTTCAGGGGTGCGTGCGCTGTAAGCAGGCGTCTGTCATGGATGCGAGGCAGCAAGACGTGTGCATGATGGACATTGGTGTGGCTTTTGTGAAATGACTCGAGGAACGTGGCTCGTCTCCGATGAACCCATTTTGTTCGATTGCCCAAGCCAGAGCTACCATATTCGGAACTGTGCGGGCAGGGTCGGCGGCCATGGTGAGGTGAGGTCGAAGGCTCCTCCCTGCCTGGCTCAGGAGAGAGGCTCAAGGCGATCGGCTGCAGCGCGACGTCCATGGAGGTACCTGGCAGGGCCGTCGACAAGAGAATGATCCTGCGACATGTAGGGCCGTGCTTGGGTGGCGAGTATACAAGACCTTGGACAGTGGTGTGGATGAGACGTGGACAATGACAGGTTGTCCTCAAACCGTAATTGCATCACAGGGTCACAGCACATCCGCTGCCACGCCTCGGCCCGCTACAGTCTCTCCGGAGCCGGGAGCCGGTCGACGTGATTGGTCTGTGATGGAGTCGCAGCTCCGGCACTCTGTTACGCCCTGCTGCCGTTGCTTTGCAGTCGGCAAAGTCCAGACGGCTGCTGCAGCGCCAACGAAGGCTCTTTTTGTCCAAAGAGGATTCTGCAGGGCAAAGTTACTGGAATTCGCTGCCGCGTCGCGTTGTGGGCCATCCTATGAGAGCTGGCGGACGTGTAGGGAGCAGGGATATTGGGTAGAGTAGGCTCGTCCAAGGCCAGGCGCGTGCTCACGGCCGCGAATCGAACGGGTGCGAGCGGCAGCATATTACAAGGTTTAGGCGTTGGTGTGCCTGGACTGGCTCCCTCAGTGATTACCGACGAGAGCCTGAGCCGAGCGGCATGGCATGATGTTGAAAGAACAAAACAACGGCAGAGATGCGGGGCAGAGCCAAAGGCCCGCACGAGCGAAGCAAACAGAGTTGCTGTGCGTGGAGCATTTGGATGTGGCCGGCCAGGAAGCGGAACGACTGAGGCTCTGTTGGAGGTTGCAAAATGGTGATGTGTCTGCCTGAGTGGTGAAGATCTGGAGAAGAGAGCAGGGGACCAGATGCCGATCATGGGTCCGTCGAGCCCCACAAGTGGCCGTTGATGCAGAGGTTGAGTCAGTGGCCAGGTGGAAAAGTAAGAGGGAGAGGCTGTCAGGGAGGACCCAGCGAGTGGGGGATGAGCCGGCGGCCGCGCGAACCTTTGAAGGCGGGCGACGTATCCCGGAAAGACCCCTAATATCAGAGGGCATTTGCGGAGGACTGGGATAGCCAGCACGTCATGACGGGTGCAACGACGTAGATGGCTGCTCGATTGGGATGGTTGGGCGGGCTTGGTTGGGTTGGCGGAGCCTCAAGACAGCCAGCGGAGGGCAAAAACCAAAAGCAAGAAGCAAGCAGACAAATTGGGCATGTTTTGCGGGTCGCGATGATTGGATTGCGGGATCGCGCGAGGCCATGATGTCGAGTGAGTCGTCCGTCAGCCTTGGCCAAAAGCAATGGGCCAGGTAGGGAAATATCGGAGGATGAGGCTCGCTCCCGCAGTCTTCAGCCGGGATGTGGCGGAGGACATTGTGAAACCAGTGATGGAGGGCGCTCGGGGGTTTGGAGTTTCATGGGGGCAGCCTGGACGCGATTCAGCACATGCGCAGAGGGTAGGGTAGTAAAATGCCGCGTTTGCTTGGGCGGGTCAGGTACGTACTCGAAGCGGTGGTACGGGCTGGGCTGGGCTGGGCTGGAGTGAGACGGGGGTGACGATGGGTTGGGCTGGGTTGGGTGAGGTGGGAGAGGCGAGGTGGGCGAGGCGAGGTGAGGTCGACAGTCGAGAGTCGAGAGCGAGAGTCGAGAGTTGAGAGCGAGAGCGACAGTCGAGAGCGAGACATGGAGAGGGTTGTGGTGGGTGTTGTGTCAGTGTCAGTGTCAGTGTCAGTGTCGGTGTCAGTGCTGTTCCCTTCCCGCTCAGCTTCCGCACCGATCGCTGGAGCCAAGCCCTGTCATTGGCCCGCCGCTATCTGAAGCTCTGGCTGCTGGCCCGTCCCCAGACAGTCAAAGGCCGGCCCCAGCATCCACCACATCCACCTCACTTCACCCACCTTATCCACCTCATCCACCTCGTCCACCTCATCCACTTCACTCCCCACGCCACGCGCCCGTCGCTCGTCCTTGCTTCACTTCTACTCTTCGCTACTTTACGCTCCACTCCACTCCACTCGACTCCCCTCCGCTCCGACAACACCACCGCATCGCATCCCCCATCGCCCGCCCGCCCGTCGCCTAGCTGCGTCTGCATTGCCCGCCCGCCCGCCAGCCAGCCAGCCTGCCTGCCTACCGCTTGAAAGCTCAAGCCGCTGCACGCCGCATTACCCTACCCTACCCAACCTGACGCCAGCACCAGCACCAGCACCAGCACCAGCACCCGTCCGCCCGCTACGCTGCATCTCGCTCCGCCTCGCCTCGCTTCGCATCGCATCGCATCGCGACTACGCCTCGACAACCTCGTCGCCCTCGGTCAGTTAATCCACCGCCGATCCTGATTCCGCGATCCATTCCCGCTGCATCATCGTCGACTTTGGCCCTTGAGCATTCCAAAACGCCATCGCATCGCGTCCGCTCGCTCCCTTTTGTCTCGACGCCAGACTACGTGCCGTCTACTTCTTTGACCGCGCGCAACCAACCACCGCAGCGGAAAGCACAAAGACCGACATGGCCGCAGGGCCTCCATCTGCTAGCACCAGTCCATCGCATCTGTCGCCGAATCCCTTCCTCAAGGCTCCATTCAACGGCTCGTCGCCGCCAAAGTTTCCCTTCTCAACCACCACCACCACCACCATGGCCGCCGACGTCTTTTCGGCCACGGCCGCCCCTTTGTCCCACGGGTATACTCTCTCACCCATCGGCGAGCGCAAGTCTCTCGAGAATGGCACCTCCCCGCTTTTTGCGCTTCCCGAGCTCGAGTCGTCCATCAGCAACCCCGAGACCAAGTACACTCGCACAATCCTCGTACGCAAGCTGCCGCGCAACACCAGCGACGAAGCTGTCCGCAGCATGCTCCTGTTTGCCAAGGACCTCCTCAGCACCGAAGTCGTGAGAACCGACTTCCCCGAGGACAAGGGATACTCCACCGCCCTCGCCCGGTTTAGGTCCATCGCTGGAGCCGAGGACGCAAGAGAAAAACTAAACGGCAAACCAAACGCCGCCAACGATGGCAAAATGGTTGTGGAGATTCTGCCCTCTGGAGGCCTTCCAGCCGTGTTTGGCGCTCGGCGGAACACGGTTGACGGCACCGCCAGCCGTCAGACGTCGAGATCGAATTCGTCGGCTACCTCATCCACCGGTCGCCAATCTTCACGGTTCAACGGTACTTTTCAATCCCTCGAGAAGCTATCTCCGCCAAACGGCGCCCTTGGGAACGGCGACTTCTCCCTCACCGACACTGGTCTGTTCAGTCCCAAGTCACCCGTCGCCAATCCCTTTGGAGAGCGTTCCCAGAACCTCAGCAAGCGACTCATCAACGATGACGCCGGCGACGATGAGACCAACGAGTTGATCAAAGACCCGGTGGCCTATGCGAGAAGTGGTCAAAACGGTCCGACTCATCTGGGTCGGCGCACCACAACCCCGCAGCTCCCCGTTTCGCGTTTCGCCAGCTTGTCTCTCAACACGACTAGCGGCACCAACAATAGCTTGAAGTCGCCGCCTCCGCTGTCTAGCTTTGTATCTCCCCGGTCGGTGGCGACGGTGCACTCCCCTGGCCCAACAATGTCGGCCATCTCGCCAAACAACGTGCACCCCACCATGGGCTCCTTGGGACCAAACTCCAACTACCAGCTGACTCCTCAGCACTACCAACGGCACAATTATCCCCCGGTCAATCCGGCCGACCAAAACCCGCCCTGCAACACGCTGTACGTGGGCAATCTGCCCATGGACACGTCCGAGGACGAGCTCAAGGCCATGTTCTCTAAGCAAAGGGGATACAAGCGGCTATGTTTCCGCACCAAGGCCAACGGGCCCATGTGCTTTGTCGAGTTCGAAGACGTCTCTTTTGCAACCAAGGCGTTGAATGAGCTCTACGGCCACCCTTTGCACAACAGCGTCAAGGGCGGCATCCGATTGAGCTTTTCCAAGAATCCGTTGGGAGTTCGCACCGGACAAAACAACAACAGCAGTTCGTCGACCTCGGCGATGACTTCGCAAAACACCGCGCCCGGCATGGGCAGCGGCTTGGGCATGACTCCTGGCGGCTTTTCTACGGCCACGGGCCCACCTCCTGGACTGGCACCACCCGGCATGACCTCGCCCGTCGGCGGCGTCGGCAGCGTCAACGGGACCTCCAGCTTTGGCATGTTTTCTAATGGCAGCTTCGGCCTCTCTGGCAACTCGATGAGGTCCCAGCCTCTTTCCGGTGGCATGGCAGCCACCACCACCACCACCAGCGCATTTGGCGGAATGAGTAATGGCTATTCCGACTATATGATGGGGCGTTGAGAAAAAGACTGACTTTACCCTTGGTGTTTTTTTTTTTTTTTTTCATGCCACGCGGACGCGGCGTTTGTGGGGGAACGGCGTTGGGCTGCCGCACCTTTTCTTGCACACCTGTCTTACCTGTCTTTTCCGAGTCATTTCACGGTGTTTTACCACATGTATCTTTTTACGCTGGAATGGGTCCTCGGTCACGGCGCGACGTACTTTCCAACCATCCTCTCCATCAGGTCATCTTGGAGGAGGTGGTCTCCTTTTAGCATACAGCGATGATTCCCCCCCGTGCGTTTTTGGCATTCTTCATGGTTTGCTGTCGGAAGCGTTGATGCATTGTCGGGTGTTCACTAGGGCTCCCATTGTTTTCTTTTCTCTCCTGCCGCGTCGGCTTGGACGCATCGAGGCAGAGATTTTCTTCATGGGCCTGATTGCTGGGTAGGAAAAGCACGGTCGCGAGAGCTGTGGCATCCTCGTTTATTGGAATGGGAATAAAGGGACTCGTAGCGACTGGTTTTTTTTTTTTCTCGTTGTTGCTTCCGACAGCTGCCATGTCCCCTCCAGAGAATCATATTGGCAACATTTTCCCCTCCCCCCTCCCTTTTTTGCCCCTCTCACACTAAAAGACCGGTCATCTAATATCCAAAACTGTCAGGCGCTGGATCGCACATGTCGAGGCGCTTCGAGCTGCTGCATGACGACGGGTGTTGCTGTTTCCCCAAAACACAAGCGGCACATTTCTACGCAACCAGGTTTTGGGGCGCTTCTGTTTGCATGGGACTGGTTTTCCTTTTTTTTTTTTTTTTTCTCGTTCTTCAATAATGCTCCCTCCTTTTGCCTTGTTCTGTGGGTTGCTTTTTTCGTCGGTCGTTGGTGTGTCGCGAATTCGCTAGCTTTATAGAATATGGACTGCACTTTTCTTTGCATCCTGCGGCCGCTATGGTGCTGCTGACTGTAGCAAACATGTGCGCGGATCTACTCGTTGACGTCCGTTTCGTATGTGTTGACATGCCTGGGACGACCGCGCGGGTTCCTGACGATCCACGAACTGGCTTCCGAGCCCGCTTTTTGGGCCCTGCAGTGAAGTCATTGCCGTGAAGGCAGAGAGCTCATCACGTGAGAGCCTCGGTTGTCGCCGGCATTTCGCCGACGCGAGCTACCAGCGGCAGAAATCTTTGCCAACCACGTCCAACAACTCCATCAACACCACCCCAACATCAACTCCATCAACGCATTATACCCTCTTCTCTTTCCGTCATTGGCAACAATTCCTCTTTTCTCATCCACCGCTGCCCACACAAGTCCACCATGGCCTCGCGGCCTTCATCCTCCCTCTCCGCCTCCCTCTCACAATGCGTCCGGACACAACGCACCTCAGTCGGCACGCAAGCACAGACGCGACCTTTTTCACAATCATGTCGACGAGAGAAGCAAACGCTGCTACGACGAAAAATGTGGGACTGGCTTCGGGGACCCTTGGGCACGGCGCTGCGCGATCCTATGACGGGCGGCACAAACTACCTCAACGCATACGACCTGCGCTCCGGCGTGTTGCGGCGGACGGGCAAACCACGGCCGCCTCCTGGCGAGAAGGTCGAGTCGTCGGAAAGCGCACCAGACCTCAGACCCTTCCCGCAAAATCCTTCGTTTCCTAGCTCCCGGGTGCTGAGTGAGGAGCTGCGCGAGAAGATATACCAGAGCATCGAGGTGGAGAAGCAGTCGATTCAGGACGTGTGCACGACGTATGGCGTGACGCTGCAGCGGGCGGCGGCCGTGGTGCGGTTAAAGGCCTTGGAGAAGAAATGGGAGCAGCAAGTAAGTCGCCATTGGTTCCACCACTCCCTCCCCAATGATGAGACAAAATACGATTAGTCTTTCCGACTACTTCATGGAGACACTTGCCTATTATTCTGAGCACACAAATTCCCCCTCGATCAATTCAACGTGGCGTGGATGAACAGCACAGCTAACCATGCCCAGGAAAAATTCCTCGCCAAACCCTACTCGCGCGCCGTCCTCGACATGCTGCCCAAAACCGAGCTCGCCCGCGACCAGCGTGACCAGCAGGAACACGAATCGACGGCCGACCTGCCCGTGCACGCTGCAACCAAGACGCAAATCTTCTGGCCGGCGCCCGAATCGAGCCACTTCACGCGCGCCGACGCGGCCAAGATCTTCGACAAGGAGCTGCTGCCGGCCGACGAGCGCATCCCGATGCCCGAGCAGATCGACGCGGCGCGCGACCGGCTCATGGGGCTGTCGGCGCGCGAGCAGGGCGAGCGGCACGCGCAGCGCCTCCAGGCGCTCGAGGCGCAGCGCGCGGAGGAGAAGAGGGCCGCCGAGGTAAAGGCCCAGGCTGTCAAGCGCGTGCAGGGCCGCCGCTTTGATTTCAAGTTTGAGGATGTCAGCGTCGATGATGCGGGCGTAGATGGTAAGAGCCCTGATGGTGTTGGTTGGCGCTACGGCATGCCGCACGAGGACCGCAAGAGGGGCCAGTACAAGCACCCCAAGCGCGTCGAGGCGTGATTGGCCGCGGTGGAGAGGATGCTGGTGGGCTGGCGGGCTTGCTTTCCTCACTTCTCTTCAATTGTTCTATAGACCCACCATGCGCACCCTTTTTCTGGTCGCGTTCGGCATGGCATGACACGTGGCGATCTTGTCATCACTCGTCACTTCTCTCTTCTTGATGAGCCAGCCGCCTCCAATCACACTATATTTACGCGCCTCGTCGTTCATGACCTTACCTTGTCTTCGTACTCTATGCTTCCTTTCGTCCTTTTCCTCTCGCCTTCCTTTGCCGTCTGTCGCTACATGCGCCTCGCTTGTTCGCCTCCCGTGGTCCCCTTTACCTCGTACACCTTGCCCTTGCTTGGATGGCTGTGGCTGCGGCAGTTGCGGCGGGAGCAGTGGAAGATGCTCGAAGAAGTGATCCCCCTTTTCTTTGCTTTTGAATACTGCCACCCCCTCTGATCGGGAGTAGTCGCGCCCGCATCGCCCGCGTCGCTAATTGCGCGCTCAATGATCACTATCACGCCGCCAGACACGAGACATTCGAAGTTGGAAGCTTCAGTTGGTGCCGCAATTGTTCAACTCAATTGACTGTTGCGCGCCGCGCGCTGGGTGTTGAAGACTGTTGCTGGCCATGTGTGGTGTTGGCTGTGGTGTGGTGGTGAAGGCTGTTGGTGCTGGTGCTGGTGCTGCTGCTGTGGCTGCTCAGGCGATGTAGGTAGTGTCAAGGACTGGGCTTGTGCGGTGCACGGGTGCGCGGGTGAAGCGAAGATAGGTGGGTAGGTAAGTAGGTGGAAACCGTGGTTGTTGTATTGTGTAGGAGGCCCACGTCCGTCTCTCAGCTGTCCTCACACCATGTCGTCCACCGATACGTCCATCAATATTCGTTGTCATCATCAAACACAATGTGATACACCTTTAGACCACCCTTATCCTTACCCTTTTCGCTCTTCTTCTTCTTATTCCATGCCTTGATGGTATCCTCAGGATGTTTCACCTTGAGGCCCTCCTGGGTGTCTATGATGATGACGGGTATTCGGCCGGGCATTCAAGGTAGCCGGGAAACAGATTTCGGCAATGGGAGAATTTGGTGGTCAGGTTTCGCACGCTCAGCAATGCCCAGGGACGGTATCAAGTATCAGCTATCGGTGACGGAACCCGGTGCAGTGCTGAGTGCCTCTCCGGCCCGACCACGCTCAGTCGCGACGGAGCGCGAATCGCCGAACGCGGTAGAAGGTACGGTGACGACGCCGGCGGCGAGCGGCGACGGTGCCGGCGACAGAGGATTGCTGGAAATGACTGAGAGATGTTGGGTTGCTCGGCAGAGCGGAAAATAGTCGCGGAGGGCTCATGCGTGAGGTGGGAGGTGTGCAATGGCAAGGTGGATCAGATGATTCGAAAGTTCATGCTGCTACACCAAGGACTGACGGCGGCAGTGCTGCATGATGGCAGGTATGGTGCGCGCGCGCGCCAGCGACGAGGAACGTGCCGGTGACTGGCGGGGTCTGGCGAGCGAGCGAGCGAGCGAGCAGAGCACTTAGGCTCGGAGTACTCCTCCTTGGTGTGTGGTGTATTGTACAGTCACTCAAAGCGAGCCTCAGTTCTTCGCAAGGGGTCAGGGGTCAGGGGTCAGGGGTCAGGGGTCAGGGGTCAGCCATTCAGCGACCCAGCGGCCTAGTGAAAGGAAAACAACACTACCAATGCGCACAACTTGCTTCTGCGGACCTGTGTTATTTCTAACAGCGCAGCAATATGATTGTCGCGCAACGCGTAAGCCACGCCTCTCCTCTCGCAAACGCCACAATCCGTCCTGCAATTGTAGAGCGCCGAGCGCTCCCGCCGTTCAGCCATATGTCTTGCGACGCATTACCGAAGGCTTGTAGACCCATCCGCATTATGCTGTAGACCCGTTCGACAGTTTTGGCAGAGGGCTGCGATGGGATGCGTCCGGGCAGTTTGCGGGTCCCGCTGCGCTGTACACTTCGATATGGAACATAGGGCCCGGCTCGTTGGATGCAGGAGTCGCCCTGGTGGAGAAAGTAGACCGTGGCGCGCACCGCGCACGTGCCTGGTGAACTCACTGACCGCGGACGAGCTGCACACGACTCACCCGGTGGAGGCACTCCATCATGGACACTGGGGTGTGGGCAGATGGCGAGTGCGTAGAGATAGCGATGGATCAATGGAGCGGGCAAAGAAAAGCTTTGTTCTGAAGCTTGATCCCGGGGAAACTCACTTGCCGTTTCGAGACTCTGGCATGGATGTGGTCCGTCCTGGGCTACAGCTGCAAAAAGCGCGCAGCCAACTTTGACCTCACCAACCGCTCCGGAATAGGGCGACGCAAAACGGGTTTTGCCTCGAAGCCAAGGTCTATCCGCTCGCTTGGTCATTTTGATCCTCGCCTTCCGTCCACCAAATCGCAGACCGGAGTTGCCGACGCGGTGTGCCTGCGCCACGGCACTCACTTCGTCAATAGAACCGAAGGCAAGACAATCCACTTGCCAACGCCATAGGCGCGATGGCATTTGCCGCACCAGAGCATATTCACCGGCTCTTCTAGATTGCCAGCAAGCAGGGTGATCTGGTGGTAGCAGTTCGGCTGGTAGCATTGAACCCTGACCGTCTTGTGCAGATGCCATTTGATGCTGTGGATCAAGTCTTTGGCAAAAGCCCCGAATTCTTCGAGGACCTCGTTGGAGGCTGGGTTGAGGAGGAGCCTGTCAAGCTGCTGAACGGCTGCGGTGACCAGCGTGTCGCGAAGACCACGGTCCTGCTCGACGGTTCCTTGGTAGATGGTCTTGACGGCGCTTAGGAACGTCGCCAGTGTGAATATGTTGTCACAGAGTCCCCGGAAGTCTCTGGAAGCCATCGTCTTCAAGGTTCCTAGCTGGTACATCTCGGCGGCGGTGTAGATGTCAACGATCAGTGTGAGCCGCTCTTCAAGGCTCTCAGGCATCGAGTATTTCCCGTGTTAGAGGCATTCGATGATTTCTTGGACGGTGGAAGGGTGAATCTCTTGCAGCACAACAGTGCTCGTGTTCGCCTCCTGCATGGAGGCATTTTCGTTAGCCATCTTCCATTCTGACAAGTGCACGCGACGTCTACCTTGAAGCCAGTATGTTCGTTGAAGGCGCGGGCAAAGTAGTCGCTCTGAGAGCAAATGACGGCTTTGTGCACGTGGAAAGTCTTGCCACCGCACTCAATCGTTGCATCCGTGTAGAGGCCGGAATCCAGCAGCCTGTGTCGAGTCAGCAAAAGGCATCAAACATCGGCATTAGGTAGCCTCGTGAGACGCTTACCCGCTGATGGAGCTTCGAAGGCCGTGATTACCCTCAGGTGATGTGATGTTGGAGAGTCGGTGTCTACGTCGGTTGTTGGGTGGACTTGCAAAGGTTGGAGAGGAGATGGCGCGTTGATGGGAGGAAAGCTTGGGTTAGGTGAGCGGGTGGAACAAAAGCGCCGGTGCAAGTGAAAGCTTTGAAATGAATGTGCTAGTAACATCCATCGGACTCAGACAGCGCTTTTGCAAAGAACGCTCGAGCAGTGTTATTGGGGTTCAGTCGCCGAAGGCGTGGCATTGTTAAAAAAGAGTACGACAGTAAGCGGGTCAAAACCAAGTTCACCAGCGGAGCGAAAAGGAGATTTTCGCAGAATGCACTGGTAAGATCGCATCATATTTGGGCGGTTGTGAAGAAACCTGGAAACCGTGGTTGTTGTATTGTCTAGGAGAGCTCGCGCGCGAAGACGCGCCTACCTAACTACCATGCCAATCACCACTGACGTCACCAGCACCAGAAGCGAGCGGCGCACAGGCCTCCTTATCCTCCATCAGGTTGTCTTGCAGTGAGTGCTTGCGCGCTTCCATGGCCAAGGCAACAAACCGCCCACAAATCTCCTTGGGCCTGCAGCCACGAGACCTGGACCGGCAATATCAATAAAGGACGACCGTGAGCCCACCGATACCAATAGCTACTTCGCATAGAATGCCCACGCCAGCCAGCTGTATCCAACGACGTCCAGCAAGGAGATAGGCGAGACTTCTTCCCATACTTGGCTGCCTCAGCCCATCCGCCTCCTCAAGCGATGTGACGATCAAGTCGTAGTCAGACCTTGAGGCAGTCCAGCTTTCTCCGCTTGGGTTCGCTCGTATTCATTCGAAGTGCCGACTGGAGCTGTATTTCCAGCTGATGAGGCTTGGTGAGCACGCCGCCCAAAACTTCGACCCTGAAATCTGCTCCTCCATCATCGTTCAAAATCCTAGCTGCTGTGAGCCCCCGGAAAGGACCAAACGGGGAAAACGCACACAGGGTATTGTTACGATTGATCGGCCACCCCCTTCCAAGCGCAGGTGTATTACTCCTCTTCCAGGCAACAGCTTAACCAAAGACAGCAAATCTGAGCGTAAAGGCAATCTAATAGCAGGGGGTCCGATCGATCGGGATAATACCCTACACCTGGGGTTCTTAGCCGAGCAGCTCGTTCGCATCGTTCCGCACTTCAGCGAAGAGGTCTGATGCTACCATTTTCCAACTCCTTCTCCTGTTCGTTGACGAAAAGAGGGCCAAGAAAGAGCGGCGGGGCAAACCATTGTGTTTCTACACAAAGAATGGCGGTAGCGGGACGATACTTCTCGGCCGACGACTTCGAGGACGATGGTACCAAGGATACTTTTGCGAGCAAAAGGCCAATTCGCACGACCCTTCTTCGCCGTCTATGTCGGGAAATCCTTACATGACAGTCCTATAGCATCTCCAGGCAATGAGACCTCTTGTACAGTATGGGATCATGGTTGCCTCTTGCTCACATGGAGCAAAATGATGTCACTGCATCTTTCCGAAAAGTAAGTCACCTCTCCGCCGCGCGTGTGACTCACCTCCATTGTTCACCAGTTTTCCACCGCAGTTCTTGCTCCAGCCCAGCTCCCAGTCCCCAGTCCGTCGACGGTAGCCCCGGGGAAGAATCAGGTCCAACCAGGGCATTCCAGCATCGAGTCTCTATCCAACCGAAAGCGCATAGCTGATGGGTCTCCAAATCACTGCCTCCTCGTACTCCAAACAACGCCCTAACCTTCTCACAAAAGGCCGCATCTTACAGAAAAACGACGAATGCTTCTGTGCACACCCACGAAAAACAGCGCGAACCTCCCCAGTACGCTATATCTCCTTCTACATGCGCCCCCCAACCGCCCCGAGTCGGCCGCTCGCTGGAGCTGCCATTTGCAAACCACGATGGTAATCGGTTACTCGTATCGCATCACAATGCATTGCGGAACAGTACGTTGGCATTGTAGACCGACCCGCCCTGGGACGCTCGGCTTTTTCTGAGATCCCCACACGCCGGTTTAGAGTCCTAGACGTCGGCGGATGCTCACCCACAGTACTATATCGCGACTCTGCGCGATACTTCTGCCGCTATCCGCTTGGTATAGCGAAAACCGACAAACTCGCGCTAATGTAAGCCGCGGAGCACCCATTCACTGTCCCCCTGTCGCCGCCTACTAGCTGTATATACTGCATCCATGCTTCGGGCTTTGCTAAGGCAATCGGCTCCTGAACTAACGATATTTTAGAGAAGGAGCGTCTCTTTTTAGGTTTCCTTCGGCAAAGGGCGCCAAAGGCGATTTTTACGCACCGCCAATGATCCGATCTGCTTCTTGAAGGGTAGGTTGTCTTAGGTAATTAACGTATGGCGAAGTAATCACCCACGGCCGCTAACTATTTCAATTAGGTCTCATCCGCTTTTTCCATAAGCCGGGATTCCTTCTTCCTTCGCTTTACACTCCACCAGTCTACGGGGTCCGCTTCTTGTCTTTATTTGGCTTCTGTTGCGGACCCTAGATGCCCTTACGAAAGGCAACGGTGTCTCTGCATAGGAGAGAGTCCCCTCGGTGAATCCCCTGGTGGGCACCGAGTTCTTCACGTCAAGTCTTCGAAAATCTTGCGATCATTGCGATAAGGAAGACTTGGGGCGAGGGGTGTGGCCCACAAGCCTGCCATGCGTCAGTATCCCATTTCGGCGTCAATTCTAAGGGTTGGCAAATTCTCTAAAGATTCAACGTGTCATGTGGACCGAAAAAGAATGATGCTGTCGGTCAGGCTACGCCGGTTGTCCCATTGTACCCGCTTCCGTCGGCATCCAGGACGTATCCCAATGTCTGGCCTTCAGACTCGTGGATGGATGGCGCCTGCACTAGGATCACCGGAACGTATTTGAATGAAACTACTTGGACGAGCCGATGCGGCAGCCGCTGGTGGCGGACGTACAGTAACCTTACACGTCAGCCCCAGCATTCGCAAGAGAGTGGTCGATTACCTCGACCACGAGCCTTATCCGACGTGCTCGAGGAGAAATTGACCTTCCGACGGCCTGTCGTCGACCGTGCCTACCCCCGGTCCAAGAAAGATGGCGGCGGCGACCACGCTCTCTCTACTGCGGATTCCCTTCACGCCGTCCTGCCGATGGCCTTCCACCAAGTCCTTGTCGTCGCACCAGCAGGATCTCGTCCCGGTTGCTGATGTCCCCATCAGAATAAGAGGTCTCCGAATGGGACGTTGTGACAGTCTTGCATCGCCCTCCAGATTAAGCGGCGGAACTTGTCCATGCTGAACTCAACCCGCCCAATGCTCAGCTCTTGCCCGCCCTTGGACCACATTACCTTGCAACAAGTACCGCCCAATGAACCACGGTCAAAAAAAAAAAAAAAACCGCCGAAAGAATGACTGTCAAAAAAAGTACCGCCGAAAGAATGACGGTCAAAAGAAGTGCCGCCGAAAGAATAACGGTCAAAACAAGTATCGACGAAGGAACGACGGTCAAGAGTGAGGGGTCTGAGGGCTAGTGTCACAGAGGAGTGGTCGACCATCTTGCCGGTTAAGGATGCGCTTCGTCGACCTGCAGTGTGCGCACTGCGGCTCCTGGATGGACGGTGACGCCCCGATTTCCTCCGCATTCCACCGACCCACGTCGAGGTGCAATTCGTAGTCTACCAGCGTTGCAATCTGCCTATCAAACCCAATGGCGATCCTTAACTCGGCGGCGGTCCAAAGTGGCCAGAGGATGGAAGATAGGTGATGCCTCTCATGATCGTACGCCGCAGAAACTTTACGAAGCGAAATATGACCTGGAATGGGTTTGAGTCAGAATGCGCATCTTCAGCAGTGCCGCCTGCGAACCCCAAGACGTGTCCTTCCACGGGGTATCCACACCAGGCCCGGCATGCGAATATGCGCGGATCCATCCCCACATGCCTCGAATCGGAGTCCACGTCCCGATTGGTGGGCTGGGCAGTGATGTGTCGCTGCGTTTGTGTGCGGGTCGAACGACGGCGGCTAGGTGGCCGGGGAGCCGCTGGGCTTGAAGATTTCTCTGACTGCCCCCATGCCTTCTCTCGTCCTGAGTATAGCGCAAATACCAGACGGCAGGTCTTGATGAAAGCTTGTCCAGGAGCACGGATGATTGATGGTGTCATACAGCATGGGATTGATCTGGATCCAGTAGGTTGACTCGCCATTCCTAGCCTCCTGAGCCTGCCTGAATGAGTTTCAAGCTTGACCTTTTCTGAAAAATCCAGATGAGATAAGTCGGGCATGATGGGACTGAATAGTCATGTTCGATCAAACGGTATTCTAAGAGTATCATCATCGCACGCCGATAGTTTACGTAGATACAAAAAATGAAAAACTTAACCAAACACCTTATGCTCAGACCGTGCCATGAGCTTGACATGAGTATTCCCCAGTTGATTATTTCTCGGTGCTCTTGTCGCATTTCATGACGGATGAAAAGCAGCTGTCGTGCCTACAAAGTAGATTAGCAGACTTGAAGCGCAGAGGCACTTCTGTAGGTGGAAGTGGGTGAAGGGGCACTAATGCCTTCCTTCTTTTCATACTGCGTCAATCCTAGAGATTTAACGTTACTACCTAAACGTCAATGATCCCTTTTTGGTCCACCCATCTGCAAGCGCACATCTTTCAGTTGCCCAATCAAACGATCTCCAGTCCACTTTCCCAGGACCGTCGTCAACTCCTCACAGAATCCAGCGTCTTCGGGCAAACTCCAACCATTGTTGTGCATGACCTGGTAACAAATGGTGCGCAGCGGTTGAATGTACAGGAAGCCATACGCCATGCGCCCCAAGACAATTCCAAAGCCCGGATCGTTCCAGTGTTCTCGACTGAGTGCTTCAAACCGGCTGCTCGCCAACTCTTGCGTGGAGGGCACGTCCAGGAAGACCGCCGCGTCAAAAACGCCAACGTGGAAGAGCATCTTTTCGTGCATTTCGAAGTTCTCTGGCTCGTTATATCCCAAAAAGTACATGTTGTGGACGACTGCGCGGACGACAAGAGAGTCCCTATACAAAATAGGAAGCTCGGCGACCGAAGGCTCGTTCGGAACATGAGTTCGCTTCTACTATCAGTCACCAGGCATGCAGCTTTTGAGTCTGGTAAGTGACGCACCTCATACTCGTTTTTGGTCTTCAGAAGATCTGACTGATCCATGAAGTAGATGCTGCGACCGTAGATGATTTCTTTGTGCGCTCTGATTCCCAGTGTATCCAGACAAACGATTTCGACGTCAGCGTCGGCAGATGGTATTTCCCATGGCCCCGCTCCAATCGCCCCGTCACTCGCATTGTCTGCCATGTCTCACAACTGCGATCTTGTGAACGAAGGACAACTAGAAGGAGAGCGACAACGAGGAAAATGGACGGAGTGGGGGAAGAAAGAAGCTTGTGGACTTGAAGAACTGTGTGCGCTCTGCTGCGAGCCCCGCAACCGATCTCATCTATCCCTCCTCTTTCTCTTGCTTCCTCCGCGTCGTCTCGACCTGCAGCAGCGGCTGCAGGTATGCAAGGGCCATCAGCGCCCCTTGCCAACCTGTTGGCACCGAGGTCAGTGGTTCCGGAGCTTCCAGAAGGGGCCCCTCCGCCAATGGAAACGAAACGGAACAGACTCAACTGGAGGAAGTTGTAGCTGCTGCATTGGATGGACGAGTGAGAAGCATCGGGGGTCGTTTCTTCGAACGGTCTGCGCGCCATCTCGATCTTGACGTGACTGTTAGCTGACAAGCGGCAGTTTACTACTTAAAAACACCGGTTACTTTGCGCCTTTTTTCCATGAATACCTCCACAGGTTCGCTAAGTCCTGGAGAAAAAGGTAAACACTGTCTCTTGGGGTGTAGTAGTGGTTGTTCCAAGAACCGAAGACGGGAACGAGGATGAATCAATGGCGCCTTGCCTCCTAGTCGCCGCCTCTAGACCTCTGAAGCTTCTCAAAGAAATTACTCCCGGCCTGGGTCCCGTCCTCCAAGCCGGACAATGGAATCAAATGTTCAAGGCGGCTTGGGAGTGTGACGTCAAAGGATCTGGAGCGCGTGAAGGGATGGGGCCTGCTCCCACAAAGGCCACCTGTGCCGCTTTGGGGAAGAGATGTCGAGAGAATGACAGGGAGGAAACACAACGGAAGCGAGCGAGAAAGGATGCAACGGCGGCGGAGGTGTCAACATCGGCGGGACCCGACAACATCGATGGTGTCGAGACGGGCAGACAGGTCGCAAGAGCCGGTCCTTCAGAAGGTCGAAATTATCTCTCTGTCCGACAATTCCGACGACTCCAACGAGTCATCCAGGTCCTCTTCGCCTTACAAGCGTGCCCCTTTCCGCGTTCAGAGTGGTCCGTCTGCCACCAGACCCGCTGAGGACCTCGACGACGAAGCCCAAAAGGAAGAAGGGCTTTTGACGAAGCTCCAGGCGGTAAGTCCTGACATTGAATGGATCAGGAAGTCCGAGACGGAGACCCGTCTGCGCGGTAG
The DNA here is from genome assembly GCA_038380885.1 of Phyllosticta citrichinensis. Taxonomy (NCBI): domain Eukaryota; kingdom Fungi; phylum Ascomycota; class Dothideomycetes; order Botryosphaeriales; family Phyllostictaceae; genus Phyllosticta; species Phyllosticta citrichinensis. The sequence goes on along the minus strand of JBBWUH010000001.1, from coordinate 147,956 downwards.
GGGCGGCGCGGTATCAAGAGGAAAGAGGACGACTAAAAAGAATGCACAGGGGATGATAATGATGGAGGCGGAGACGGGTAAGGTCCTGCTCAGAAAGGCCGAAGAATTTTGAAAAACGATATGTCTAATCAACACGACAATAAACACCCTCAGCGATCCCGATATCAACTTTACGCCTGCCGACACATCAAATGGACCGGCAATGGCCGCAAATCTCCACTTCGACCAAAACCAGATGGCCAATTTTGACGCGGCTTGCCTTACTGAGGAAATGCAGCGACTCTTCATCCAAATGTTTGACATGCCTTTAAAGGCCAATGTCTCAGCCAACGCAGCAGTCGTGAGGCAAAAAGTCAGTTACCTCATATTGGCAAATCTTTTTGACGACCAAGTCGAGGAGGTTTTGCGACAGAGGGAACTGGACGGCGGTGGCCAAAGACCAAGAGATGGGGGCAGTAAAGCTGCCGCCCTGGTAACCACCGCCCTGGTGGATTTGTACCATAGCACGGGCGGCGCGCTGCGGCGCAAGAGACGGTGCAGGATGGGTCCGAGGCTTCTAGTTCATAATCAGTTGAGTATCGCAAGGAGGTGGAGGCACATGGTGGAGGAGCTGGGGCACGGGGTTGTGTTCTTTGACCCGAACACACAGCCCACTGTACATTGGCTAGAACGTCAAACAATGAACGTAAGGAGTGTGTTTGCACAGATGACCAAGCATCAGCTTCCAACCACCTGGAAGCAAGCCGGGGAAAGGTGTTGGAAAATGATAAACGAACCTGAAGCGGTCGATCAAAATGATCTGGACAAGTTAGAAAACGTGGAATATGTAGCAGGAAATGTGTGTGAAGAAAATTGGAGTGGGGATGACGGGAACGCTGGAGGGAAAGTGCATGAGGGAGTTGAGGAAGAAGACGAGGACGACGAGTGATAGGGCAAGGGAAACGACCGCTTTCGGCGTTTTTTCATGTTTCTTTACTTTTCCTTTTTTGACACTGCAGCCACAGCAGTACGTCAGCGTAGGTCAGAGTCAACGTCATCGAGGCAGTCAAGGAGCTTCGCACACCACAAGGGCAGTGACAAATTGCATGCTGACTGAAAACAGGGGGACCGACCTGGCTGGATTTCGAGAACTGCTCGGGCGCGAAGTCACCTACCTTCCGGACTGGGTTGAAGGAACCAGAAAGGCTCCTAGTTTACTGACCCCCCTATTTCAGATGCTGAGCCCCACCCCCCCTCCCCCCCCCCCCCCCGCTACTCTTCTAGGCAATAAATCACTGCTTCTTCGCGCCTTGTAAATTTATGGTATTACCCGATTTGGCCGCAATATATCGCTTACTGCATTGCCCACCGCGCGCCCACCCACTGCGTCGCCTACTGCGTCTCCCACCGCGTCGTCTACTAGGCACATCTTCCATCGCGTTGTCTGCTCAGCACGTCTTCCACCACATCACCTGCTCAGCGCGGCTGAGTAAGCCACGCACTAAGCAGGAAACGCGCTGAGCACCAGACGTGCTGAGTAAGTGAATAGGCGACGAGCTGAGCAGGAGACGCACTGAGAAGGCGACGCACTAAGCAGGCGACGTGCTGAGTAATTGAGCCGGTGACGCGCTGAGTAGGCGACGCGCTGAGCAGACGACGCGGTGGAAGACGTGCCGAGTAGACGACGCAGTGGGCGACGCGATGGGCAGTAGGGGTGGCCCAATTGGGTAATATGGCAACTTCAAACGTCGCAAGGCGCGGGCAAGCAGCAAAACCGGCGTGGACTACACCTGATTAGGCAGGGGGGGTCAGTAAACTAGGCACCACCAGAAAAACAAGCGGAGTGACGTCGTTGATGAGTAGTTCCGGTTGAGGTGGTCATTTGAGCGGCCCGCTTTCCTGACGTGTTGGCTTCTGTACAATACATTACCCGCGATCTTCAGCTTCTTGGGATTTCCTCCTGATTCCTCGATTGCTAGAAGGCGTGAGCGAGGCCCTCGGCGGATCCAGTGTTGTTATACATGGCCTCGTTGAAAGTAGCTTGGTCGAGCAGGTTCTCGTTGGCGCTTGGACATCGCAGGCTCGACGGGAAAAACACCGGCCTCTCGGCCACGCTCTGGTACACTCACAGACAGCTTTGACGACAGGGCGATTGGAAGAAGTTGATTTTGTTGACTGTAACCTCTAGATCCACCCACAAAGGCGATGTCTCCCTCAGACCCAAATCTTGATACATCTTGCAGGTGCCATAGACTTCCATCACTCCACCAGCATCCAGTGTTCGGCGCCGTATACCTTGTCGCAACTGCCGCAGCACGTAGCCTTTCCCTCCTCCCAGGCCTTGATTGGGATAGTAGTAACGTGCGCGCAGACCTTGCACCTGACATCAACCTCCCAGATAATGGTGGAGGTTCTAAGCGTGTGGACAAGATCTCTGGCAAAGCCACCGCTCCTCTCCAAGGATGAGTAGAACGGGATGTGATTCGGATTGGACGGTCCCACGGTTTTCGTGAATCGCTGGAGCAACAGATGGGCATTGGAAATGACGTTTTCTGCCACCGCGTAGAGCGACGACAGCTCCTTGCCGTCAGGACTCTTGTCGGGTTCCGGAACGTCTGCGTCGTCGTGCATGTAGGAGCCTTGGTTCTTCAAAAGGTCCTAGGTCTCGATGGTGACCTTTGCAGTGTCCACCAGCAAGTCGCGGAGGCCGCGGTCGTCCTCGGGAGTGAAGTTATAGATGTTGTTCATAGCAGATGACAGGCTCGAGTATCGCATTGCCTGGTCGATATTGTTGTACAGGTAGCTGAATGCAAGGTCCTTGAGACCGTGGATCATGGAGATCTCGCCGGCAACGAAAACATCCGTATCAATAAGAAACTGGGCGTCGGCATCATCGCGTCGGTCATAGCCACCACGGTATAGAAACTGAAGCATCGCGCGCGCTGCTTCGGAGGTGATTGGCTCTCTGAGAGTGATGGTGTTGGTTTTGGCCTCCTGCACGGCATCGTCTCAGGTTAGCAGCTGATCTCTGCGGAGAGCGAAGGTACCTGAGGCGGATTTGCGAAGCGCGTACCTTGAAGCCACTGTTAGTATCGAACGCAGAGCGGAAGAACTCGCTATGGGCGCAGATAATGGCCTTGTGGGCCTTGAAGGTCGTAGCTCCGACCTTGACCTCCATGTCTGCGTGCAATCCCGAATCGAGAAACCTGAGCGCCTTCAGTGACTTGTTCGAGGGCTGGGGGGTTTGCTTGCAGTAAATACTCGCCGATATTCTTGCGAAAGACGTTGTCCGCAGAGAGCGCCATGGTTTGGAGGTTGGGCGGTGGAATCCCCGTTGAAGATTGGAGGTTTCCGTGGTGGGCGGTTTTGGTCAGAAAGATGACGCGCCGACGGAAAAATATACGCGACTTTTGGCTCCGATGCAAATACAAGCTGGGCCTCGGTTTCACTGGCAACCGTGTAATCTCCCTTGTAAATATACTCGAGCATTGCTTTGATGACTTCAGCGTTTGCGGGCTCCTCGATGATGATGACGCTGGTGTAGGATTCCTGTGGTTGCGTCTGATTAGTTCATGCAACGTCTCAGACAGGTAGCCGGAGCTACGTTACGGAGGACACAACTTGAATCCACGGGCCACATCGAAGGCGCGAGCGAAGTAGGCATTCTGCGTACAAAGGACAGGTTTGTGCACGTTGAAGATTGTGGTGCCGACGGCAACCTGGGCGTCAGAGTATAGACCGGTGTCAAAAAGCCTGGATGCTTAGCAAAAGATGTGGACGGGCAGATCTGTGAGCTTATAATTTCCAATCGACTTGCGGAAGCCATCATCATCCTTTGAGGACGCCATGATTTTGAGTTGAATAGAGGGTGCCGTCGGCTGCTTGAGTTGATAGCCGCGGGCGGTGGTGTTTTGGTTAGAGGGACGACACGTCGTCGGAAAAACTACACGCGCCTTCTGCAAGCGACCGAACAACGGTGCAGAAGGCACAGGAGACATGGAAGTCCACATTTGGAAATGTGGGCGCCGTGGCAACGTACGCACCACTCGCAATATATACGCCCGCACATGCTTGCGCCAGGCAAGTGTCACCAGTTTTCACACGCAAAGGTGTTGATTTGACAAGAGAAAAACACCCAAAAGGATTGCCACAACGAGTGGATAAGCCCCTGAAGAGTTGGACAACACGGAACCCAACGTACCTTCAGCTGACTTCCCGCTCGCTCACACGCTTGTTCAACCACAACCACCACGTCGCTGCGCCAGCATTTCCATCAGCTTGCTCATACGTACCAAAAGCTTTGTACTGGCAAGCGAGCGTTTCTTTCCATGGGTCGAGTGGCTCAATTTCTGGCGCTGGGAGGTGATTGCAAAGCTGACGTCTTTCAGGACATCCGGCATCACTGCTCAACGCTGCGCCTTTCCCCGCCCGTCGAGCTCGCGAAACATCATCAAGAGCGCCAATGCCTTCGTACCATGTACCAGAACCTCGATGTCGTACCCTTCCTGCTCTTGGATGCAGAAGATCGCCGAACAATAAACATTGCGCAAAGGTCAATCAGCAACCTACAAAACAGCCAGAACGCGTCTCTGTTCCATGACAATTGCCAAAGACGACGGCAGCAGCGACGGTCTCGGTATTTGCCGGTCCATGGAGCGGAAGCCAGGAGGATTCATGAGCAGGTACCGGACCGATTCGAGGCTGCACCAAGAGAATCGTCACGTACGCCACCACAACCCCATGAGTAAGCAAGCAAGCGAATGAATACTCCATTTCCCCTCTCTTTTCAGACTCGAAATGGTTCGTGGATTGGTCTTCTCATCTTGGCTGACAGATATTTCAGCGCTCCATGTACTAGCTTCATATGGCGCATGAAGAGGCTTTGTTGTGTACTCCACGGCTTTCGACAGCAAGCTCAAGAAACATTTGAACGATCTTCACATTTCCAAAGCAAACGCAGAAGCGTTCGACAAGCAAGGCAATACGAAAACGAAAAGCGACCTACCCCTCTTCACATGTGCCTGCGGCGACGGGAAAGCTGTCGTATCACCTCAGGGCCGAGCCTAAAGCCAAGTCACGCTCCGAGGCCATGGCTGGGGGCCGGACAATACCAGGCTACCTTTTTCCTGATTCGCTGGACTGGTAATAGCCTGCGACCAATGGGAGAAGAAACGCGACAAAGAAAGGCAGCAGAGGCCATCACGAGACTGCGTGACAGGTCACGCGTTGATCTTTTGGCTTGCGTTGCTGCGCGGCGGGCCGGACTTGGCGCCGGAATTTGGCCGCTTGCAAGCGAACGGAAAAGGCGCGAGCAGCGTTCGAGCTGAGGAGCTGCTGAGGTCGACGGGTCATACAAGCCGCGTGCTGTGCTCAGGAGATCGTGTATTGATACACGTCGGCGGTGGGTGGTGCAAAAATTTATTGCTTACGGGGAGCGTCAGCTTCTAGAAAGCGGTTGAAAACGCGGCGCGGTGGTCATTTGGCAGAGGGCCGACCGTGGTGGCAAGAGAAACGCCGTGGAAGACTTGATTGGGCCAGGAACCGACTTGGCTATTAATAGCTGAGTCGCATGAAGGCCGGTAGAGGACGAGAGGCTGGAGATAACAGGGGAAGCAAAGGCGGAGAGACGGGGGGAAAGAAAGAATGGCCGCAAAGACGAGGAGTTCAAGACGACACGGATTGGGATGAAATAGACGGAAGGATTGGTCATGCCTCTTGGGCCGGCCGTGGCGACCAGAACGAAGGTAGATGCGGACCACACGTGGCGAGAGAGGAGCAGAGGGGCGGGTAGTGCCGACAGGTCGGCATTTGGGAGTGATTGAGTGATGAGAGACGAGGGACGAGGGGCGAGGTGTCGTTGGAGTGGGTGGCCTGTGCAGCGGCTGCCCCAGACCCGGATTTCTTCCCCGTGGGGAGCTAGCTTCCCCGCAGCACGGACCAGACCTTGTTGACGACGTCGTCGACGTCGCTCGCTCCATCCCCGAACAAAGACTCCTTTATATCGACATCATGCGACGACGACGTCACGGCATCACCCTCTACGTCAGAGAGAGCATTGTCCTTCACAAAAGCAGCGAGAAATTGGAATTGTCCCGGGGACAAACGCATTCAGGCCGAAAAAATGTCTGACAAGGCTGCTTCTGAGTCGCTGTCAAAGGATCCACCACCCTGTTGACCCACCATCCACACCACTCTACAGTACATCCTCGTCCGACTGTCTTGAGCGCTGCTGACGGTGGGCCAGAAGAGCCCGTATGACCTGACACGGAAGGTTGCACGGCAAATTGCCATTTCTCTTTGCTCGAGAAAATCGGCTCAGGCGCGCCTGGGGGCCACGTTCGGCCTATCCGACGACGCTGTGGCGCGCGGCGCCGGCCATGAAAAGACAACATCGCCGCTGCTGCCATTCCAATTGCCCCGCGCCCGTCCAGAACAACAGGTGCCGCTGGCGCCCTGTGCCACTTGCGAGCGATTCAAGGGCCTGCTCGCAAAAGCCACAGTCGCTACACTTGTCCGTACATGAGGTTCTGCCCTGTGTTCGAGACCACAGTGCACCGAGTCGCCCGCACAGACCCCTGTCAGGTGTTGTGCGTCCAAAGCCGTCGACTGCGAAGGCGCATGTCGTGTGCCGGTCGGCCTGGAAGTCTTGTTCTCTGCTTTAAATTCAGACCTTGTCCTTTGTCTTTTTCACCATCGAGTGTCGCGAGACTTTCTCTGCAATCATGAAGTTCTCGCCAAAGTCGAACCGCGACCAGGGGCTCAATGCCCGAGTGGAGGGTATGTTTACGTTTGGTAATGGCCATGCTTGAGCTACACTGATCTTTTGCAGCTCCCGTCACTGTCAAGGCCTACTTCCTTTGCGCCTTTGCCGCCTTTGGTGGTATCCTCTTTGGATATGACTCGGTAAACTCACTGCTGCTATGATGCAAACCATTCTGATGGCGTGCAGGGTTACATTAGCGGTGTCCTCGCAATGGACTATTTCAAGCAAGAATTTGGCCACCCAGGCTCATCCGACACAACGAACGCATTCAACGGATATCTCTATCATACCTGGGAGAAGTCTCTCATCACCTCCATCCTGTCAGCCGGAACCTTCTTTGGTGCTCTCTTCGCTGGTTCAGTCTCGGACTGGATAGGCCGTCGTGACACTGTCATTGCTGGATGCGGCATCTTTTCCGTCGGTGTCATTCTCCAAGTCGCCTCGACCGAAGTTGGCCTGCTTGTTGCTGGTCGCATCATTGCAGGCCTTGGCGTCGGTTTCGTCTCTGCCACCATCATCATGTACATGTCCGAGATCGCCCCAAAAGCTGTCAGGGGAGCGATCGTCTCTGGCTACCAGTTCGCCATCACCATTGGTCTCTTGCTCGCCTCCTGCGTCGCACAAGGCACGCACAACCGCATGGACTCGGGAAGCTATCGAATCCCCATCGCCATTCAATTCCTGTGGGCCATCATCCTGGCTGGTGGTCTTGCCCTGCTCCCCGAGTCGCCACGCTACTACGTCAAGAAAGACCGCATCGAGGCGGCAGCCAAGTCATTGGCGACGCTGCGCGGACAGCCGGCCGATTCGGAATACGTCCAGGCGGAGCTGGCCGAGCTCATTGCCAACTACCGCCACGAGATGGAGTTCATGAAGACGTCATGGGCGGACTGCTTCAGCGGCGGCTGGAGCCCGGGTGGTAACTTGCGCCGTGTTGTGTTGGGTACAGCCATGCAGTGCTTCCAACAGTTTACTGGTATCAACTTTATTATGTAAGCATCCCCTAACCTTACCCGGACAAGATCCATTGACTGACAATCGCTGCAGGTACTACGGCACGACCTTCTTCCAGCAAGTCGGCATGGACAACTCGTTCCTGTACAGCGTCATCACCAACGTCGTCAACGTCGTCTCGACCCCCGTCTCCTTCTGGACCATTGAAAAATTCGGCCGCCGCCCGCTCCTCATCTGGGGCGCCGTCGGCATGCTGGTAGCGGAATTCATCGTCGCCATCGTCGGCACCGCCGCGCCGGGCTCCAACGCCGCAGGCATCGTGCTCATCGTCTTCGTCTGCATCTACATCTTCTTCTTCGCCTCGACCTGGGGGCCCGCAGCGTGGGTCGTCATCGGCGAGGTGTACCCGCTGCCCATCCGCGCCAAGGGCGTGGCGCTGGCCACGGCGAGCAACTGGCTCTGGAACTTCGTGCTCGGCTACGTCACGCCGTACATGGTCGACGCCGACCAGGGCGATCTCGGCCCCAAGGTCTTCTTCGTCTGGGGTAGCACGTGCACGTTGTGCGCCCTGTTTGCCTACTTCATGGTGCCCGAGACCAAGGGGCTCAGTTTGGAGCAGGTCGATCAGATGCTCCAGGAGACAACGCCCCAGACGAGCTCAAAGTGGGTGCCGCACGACCGGTTCGCGGATGAGAAGACTATTCAGGACGTCGCGAAGGCGACGGGCGTTACGAGGGTTGTTGAGGCGGAGGTTTAGTAAGCTGGGGATGGCTGGTTGTATATCTGTGATGAGCTTTTCTTTCTTTTCGTTATGAGCAGAGGCCAGCCGGCGAGCGAGAATCCACGTCCACTTTCCGAGATATCCCAAATGTGATTCTAGTCCGTGACACCTCATTATGCCCGTCTGTCTAGCCTTTTTGGTTGTTTGGCTTTATCTATGTTCACCGCTGCGCGCATTGAATAAGCTAGCCTGATGGAGGATGGAGGCCTGTGCGCCGTCGCTTCGGGTGCTGATGAGGCCAGAGGTGAGTACAGTACAGTAAGGTAATGACTGGAGGTCGTCGGTCGCGTCTCCAGGCGCGTCCTCTTCCGACCAACACAAAAACAACGGTCATCGGCTTCACACCTCCCGAATCTTGGCCACGACGGGTCTTTGCCTCTTCAACCTACACAACAGCGTGCAACTCCCAACTCCGACCTGCGCTGGCAAACCCAGGGCATCTCCAAAATGCCGTCCTCAGAAGGTGATCACCGCCTTCGCAGGTCCATCGGCAGGTGAGTACCGCGACCAACTATCTTCGACTTCAAGACATCGAGCTGACCAGCCTGAGCCTGCTGGACTGGTCGTTTCGCAGATGCGAAGATTGAGTGTGATGGCCAGGCATTCCACGTCCACAAATCTGTCATCTGCACCCAGAGCGAGTACTTTTCCCGCGCGTTCGATGAGAAAAGCGGCTTCAAAGTAAGTTTTGCTGCCTTGGTCCCCCTAGTTTATGCTTCCTTTACTCACTGACGACGCGACGCAGGAGGCAAACACAAGCATCATCCAGCTCCAAGAAATCGAGGCTTCCACCATCCGCGCAATCATCGAATTCATGTACCATGGCGACTACAAACCTACTGCCGAGGACAACGACCTGTTGCTGAGCACCGAGGTCTACGCAGCCGCCGAGATGTACCAGGTTGAAGGCCTGAAGGAAGCCGCCACGCGCCACTTCAAAGACATAGTCCCCAGCATGTTCGACTTGCCGACATTCCCTGATGCCATTCGCGCGATCTACCAGAGTACCATGGACGACGATCGTGGTCTGCGCGATATTCTGGTCGATATAACTGTCCGCAAGGTACACGACCTCGTCAAAGATCCGAAGTTCAACGATACTCTCGTAAAGGTCGGAGCATTCGGAAAGGACCTCGTTCATGTAATGAACAGGAAGCTGGAGGACTCAAATATCAAGGACTCAAAGCGCAAGACATTGGAGGATGATGGACAGGTGACTATCGCCTGCCCTACCCATTGGTGTATCGGCCAACGAAGAGTCAAAACATCAATGCTTGTGTCTGGGGAGATGCGCAGTTGAACCCAGTGCGGATTAGAAAGCCCCAGGTGGAGGTGGACCATGGTAGGCGATTGAATGACGCGCTCGGGACTCAAGCGACGCGAATCATAGCGCAATCCGGAGTCAAGATTGTTAGGCACTGGAAGTAAGAGTGGAAGGGAAACGCGACGTGGAAATGGATGGCTGTCAACATTGGCGCAGAACAGGCACCGCCTCCAATAAGAGACTGGGTACACGGTGCAAGTCAAAACAGGTACAAATTGAGCATCTCTCACAAGAGCTTCGGAACACTCCCGAGCGAGCACATCAAAATAGCAAGAACGTTTTCCTTGCACGAGGCTTGAAGCAATGTCGCACTACTGCACTCTCCGCGAGTCGGCTTCCAATGCTCCAAAAGTCCTTAAGGGTCTAGACTGCTAACGTTCTCTTTCTTTTCCATTGACTCATCAAATCCACTTTCCCGCTAAATGCGCTCGACATCCGCTCACCGAATTGGAGCCCGCCCCGTGTTCTTCCGTGAATGGGCTTGTGCATCAAGCTTTAACGGGAAGGCCATTACTTCTGGGAAGCCCCTGCAAGCCTGGCGGGAGCAAGCGAAAGATGCTCGCATGCAAAATTTCCATTGTCCTTCTTCCTGCATGTCCAAACCGCTTGTCTCTTATCATGCTTTTGAATGCGGCACAAAGTTTGCTTCGGCTTTTCCGCACCTCCAATGGCTCTGCGGGTTGGGTTGTCTTTCGCACAAGCTCGTTGACCGGAGTCGTTCATTGGGAGGTCGAAAGCTTTTCAGGGATTGCCTCCATGCCCGGATCCTGGTCAATTGGATCGACTTGGAAGCTGCCCAGTTAGAGTCTCCAGTGCATGGAGCCGCTTCTCATTGATGCCAACCAAAAAAGCAGCAAGGGGACGGACAAGCTCGCTCTCCATGCCACTCCACTTCTTGCATCTTGCAGAAGTTTGATGAGTTGCGAAAAGACTCGGAGCTCTCTACAGTTATAGAAAGCACACTATCCTTCGCCAAGGATCTAGTCTTTGCCCTGCACGACAATCACATTCAACAGTTCAAGTTTCTCGAGGAATTTCTAGGCTGGGACCTCTACTGCCCACATTGTCACAAGAAGCAGTACGTGCGTATTCAGGATTTGCTAAACAACAACATGGAAAGATGTGCAGCCTGCGACAAATGGAAGATTGCTTAAGCCTGGTCTCCCTGGTTGTAACAGGCGGACGGCGTTCCTTTTTATCTGTTTGAAAAGATTGCTTGATATTCTTCTTGAGGAAAATTAAACTTTTACCCCTAACTTATCTAAGATCTTAATGTTTAGGAATATTGAGTGCACTCACGCTCCTTTGGTGATAGCCACTTAGCCTAGGTCCTAGAAATCACATGTGCGGTCTCTCTAGCATTACTAAAATGGGTATCCTCACTGTTGGTCATTTGAGCAGGGGAAGAAAAGTTTCTGGGGCCAGTCCGTAGTTCCTGTCAAAAGTGCTTTCCCTGCAAACCGCCTGCCTGTGCACCCGTTCCCGTCCATCTCGGTGCATTTGCTTTGCGTTTCCAAGGGCATCCTTGTCCTTCCATTCAGCTACAGGACTCAAACCTACATGAGCGCCCGCAGCGCAACTTTGGGTCCTCACTTTAACTGTTTCTTGCACGGCCTTGCCAACTCGGTCCCTCAACACTCACGGACCATGGGGCACCTCGAAGAAATACAGGCGATCAAACGCGTCTCCTTCAACCAGTAAGCTCGATTGGAAACCTCGTGCGCAAGGACCGCGTCATCCGTGCTGACTTGCCCAAGAATCTTGCAATCGGGTGAATTCTCCGATCTTGAGATCCGTTGCAACGAATACAGCTACAAGGTTCACAAAGCGATTGTCTGCCCGCAGAGTGATTTTTTCCGTGCGGCCTGTAAGGCTGAGTATGGGTTCAAAGTTTGTGAATAATTATCTTACAATAGACAAGACTGACGGATCGTTACCCAGGAGGCAAATTCTGGTGTTGTAGAAATGCATCAAGAAGATTGCGACATCGTGGAAGCCATTGTCAAAAACTTCTACGGAGAGGATTACGACACACAGTTGCCCCAGCCGAACAAAGATGCTGCTCTATTTCATATCAAGATGTATGGAGCGGCTGAAATGTACCAGATCTACGGTCTGAAAGAAATCGCGCTCATACACGTAAAAATTTATTTTCCTAAAGCAATGGAATCAGGCGAGTACGCGGAATGTATCAGCACGGCGTACAGGAATACTGCGGAGAAAGACAGAGCCCTACGAGACTTCATTGTCAAGGAAACAGTTCAAGACATGGAGAGTTTCGCGGAAACCGAACAGCTCTCCGCCGCACTGGACCAAGCACCATCCTTCGGAAAAGACCTCGCTTACGCCCTACACGCGCGACATAAAAGCCAGTTGAAGTACATGGACACTTGTATTAAAGATCGCCTATCTTGGTGTTCCTGTAACAGAAGGTTGCCTGCTGGGGGCGTCCGTGGTATTCTCAAGGACTGGCAATAATGGCCTCAATTTTTTTCACGTTTCGATCACGGACCGATATGAACCCACTGTTTGGGCCTCGATCCTCCTACGAACGGAATGAATTATTTTGTAGGATTCAGGCCCGATGTCTGTGTCATTAGTGCTGTTGGGAACCAGCGGTCGTAAGTTCCTTGTATTTTTGCGGACCGCACTTGATTGCCAAACTGGAAAACGGACAGGTCGTTTGCTCTACCAATTATCCAGTCGGTAGATAGTTTTTGGTAAGCAAGTTAGCGCGATTCATCAACAATGGAAATATCTCAAGCTAAGTAGTAAATATTGTGCATGGAGGATGCTGATGTGAGGTGTGAGCGCTGACGGGAGCGACATCGCAGTGGAAGACGAGGATATCGGTTTTAAGCGGGTGTTTGGGCGCTTCCAGCCCACAGCAACCCTGAGGCAAGATGTTTCAAGAAAGATTGTATCGCTCAGCACTGCGGCTGCATTCAGGGAGCATCAATTCGCTGCCATAGATGCGCCTTGGGAGCTGTCATCTTCTACTTCTGCTGTAGTTGCGCCTTGGGGGCTGTCGTTCACTGCTCCGACTACGCTCAGGTAGCACCACCTTTGGACGCGTACCGTGCTGGCTCGGGCTTCTTCACTTCGACCGCGCCTGGAGCTGGTGACTGCAAGGCGCGATCATTCACCCGGGTTCGCTTATATCTCCTGATTCGGCAGCGTGTTGTTGCTTCGCGCCGTCGCGTCGCCCGCATTTCCAACCCCACACTGAACGATCCTCTTCCGCAAAATCACAATCTTTCTGCTGCATTCACATCAGCGGTCCTCTCGCAAGCTTCCTCGACCAAGCGGGCGCAAGATGGCGCCTCCGCAGGCATCAGGCAGCGCAGGGCACGGCTCTCTCGCCAGGTTCGTCAGCGCAAGGAACTCTTCGTGGCCATGCTGACCGTCTCAAGCGTACTGGAGTCTGGGGAGTACTCTGATCTTGAAATTCGCTGCAGTGACGACAAGTACAAGGTCCACAAGGCTATTGTTTGCTCACAAAGCGAGTTCTTCCGCCTAGCGATCAAGCCTGAAAACGGCTTTCAGGTTGGTAACATCCCCGCAATCGCCAAGCTCAATCAATCTAACAACAATTCCGCGTAGGAAGCCACTTCCAACGTCATTACTTTACACGAGACAGATCCTGCCGTCGTTCGAGCTGTCATTCAGTACTTGTACAGCGGCAGCTACGAATCGGCCGTCGATACTGAAGGCGCATTCGAAGTGCTGATGCTGCACGCCTATACGTATGCAGCGGGTGAAATGTATCGAATCCCTGGACTTAAACACGTAGCTTGCAAGAAGGTCGAAGACCTGTTTCCTCGCGTCCTCAGAACAAAGGGTCTGGCCATTTACCAATTCTCTGGATTCATCAGCGCGGTTTACGGCACCACAGTTGATACCGACATAGACCTCCGAGAGGTTGTTTTCAACCAGATAGCTCATAACATGAAGCAGGCCTTTGGACCAGGCTTTTTCAAGGCTGTGGAAGAGAACCCAAGGTTCGGAGTCGACATGGTTTACCTGCTGTTTCATGATAGACGGTCGGAGATTCGCGCACTTGAAGACAACCTGCCGACAATCAGCTATCGTTGTACGGCTTGCGCTGACGTCAATGACGTGGTATTTGGAAAGATTCTGGAGGATGGCGAACTGCGATGCAGTACCTGCGACGCCCCACGAGATATGCTTGTTTGGCGTCCCCTCGGCCTCGAATAGAAGGCCTTTCAGAACGCAAGCCTTCAAGTCTTGCTCCGCAAAAGGATTGGAAGCTACGATGCCAGTAGCGGCGATGCAGGTAACAGGTTCGACACCATTTCTCCAGAAGGTACTGGCTTTGGCCATTTATACCTAAGTGCAGTGCTCACAGATTTGTCACAGACCTCATTACCGGACGTGGATGTTTCAATTTGCAGTTCAGCAACACTGCTGGCCAAACTGTTGTGATGGCCAGCCAACTCAGTACAAGGGTTATGCTTCGGGCAAGGCTCAGCACGGAAGGAAGAGAGATATCCAGAAACACATTGCAAGGGAACAGTTGGATGGCTCTCAGCAAGGAGTGCAATTTGCATTCAAGAGAGCTAGATATCATGAAGAAACAGTGAAGACTTGGGTGCAGATCATGCAGTGGTGACATGACTTGACCAGCGAAGACCAAGCTGTTTGGCCGCAATTCTGATTCCGACACAACGCCGCTTCATCGACTGTGGTCCACCTACATGACGCCCTCCGTTTTCTGACGCGCAAGAAACCGCCCAAGTATTTGGTAGCAGGATTGGAGGCTTTTGGGCACTCTGTTTCTCGAAGATCTTCACCATGTCTACATTGTTCTCGTGCGAAAGCCGAACAATCAAATCGCTTGGCTGATCTGTTGATAGGACAGGGTGGATTTGCGCTTTTCGTCGAGTCGGACTTTCCTTGCACGTCCCGTGAAGCACGCGACATCGTGCCTGCATTTATTTATGACCCCAGAACAATCCTCATTGACAGCCAAGGCCCGCATGTTCTTCAACATCCATCTCACAGGAAATCTATCACAGACCACCCATTGAAACCACGGCAACATTCATTTAACATCTCAGACCAGCCATGGCGCTTCCCTCACTTGATGCCGTAATCGCCGCTCAACAAAAATTCCGCCCGTGAGCAGAGCCCCCACCACATCCTTCACCCGCAGCTGATCAGAGGTAGTCTTTTGAGTCAGGGAATTGGTATGGATCTCGAGCTGAGGTTCGGGACCGGGACCGCCGAGAGCGTGAAAATCCACAAGGAGCTTCTGTTTCTGCAATGTCCCATCTTCAAATCGATTCTCGAATGGCGGCGAGAAAGCAACGTGCGCACCAGTCTTTCGGGCTTGCTGCCACGGTGTGAGGGCTACTGCTGATCAGAGACTGCAGAGAAATACCAAACAGCTCCACTTCGTCGAAGAGCACCCGCTCATCATCAACGCTTTGGTCATCTATCTCTACGAAGGGAGATACGACCCGCCGGCGCTAGACGCGACAGACTCGCCCCTTCTCTTCCACCTCGACCTCTCCGACGCGGCGGAGATGTGGGGCTTGCTGCGGCTCAAGTGCGTCGCTGACGAGTGCTTCATGAAAATACTCTTGGATGGCCCGAATGATTTGGGGTCCCTCAATGCCAAACTCTACGCGGCGCACATTTCGGCAAG
Source organism: Phyllosticta citrichinensis (assembly GCA_038380885.1). Lineage (NCBI taxonomy): Eukaryota > Fungi > Ascomycota > Dothideomycetes > Botryosphaeriales > Phyllostictaceae > Phyllosticta > Phyllosticta citrichinensis. The sequence goes on along the minus strand of JBBWUH010000001.1, from coordinate 132,484 downwards.
GGAAAACCACGATCTCTATCGCCAAGTGGGAAAATGGATGGGCAACGATCAGGTCAAGGAACTTGTGGACAACAAGGATTTCAGAGGGTTGCGCGAGAAAATGAGGGCAAATCTTGCTGTGCCAGTGCGCAGGGTCCTGCAGCAGGAAAGAGTCGTTGTCTACCGATGCTGTTTTTCGCGTCAAAGCGAATAGGCGTACAGGCGTTTACCGTCACTGAGTATCAATCGTTAGCGCAATCAAGAAAAGCTGCGCATGGACGGAGTTCTGAATCTTCTGCCTTCCTGACGTCTTTGCTACAGAGAATCCGGACCTCTCCGTTATCCACGCGCCCGGTATACCCAGACGCCATACCCACAATAGACCCACGGGGAAAGCAAGACAGGAGTGCTGAACAGGCGCAGGTGCCAGCACCTCGTCTTCAAAAATCCATGTCCAAAGCAACAACAGTTTTGTGGTTTCGCTTGCGGTAGTGACAGGCCGGTGCATCGTCGCCTTTTCAAGATGCATTCCAAGGGAACAGCAACTCGTCTTAGCAAGGAACCTTTGTGGTGATGTTGGCGGCTTTCACTTTGCCCTTTTTCTTAGACTTGCGTTTCTGATTGTCTGATGGCGTAGGGTCATCCTGACTACTCGTTCCGAAGAGTAACTCGTGAGCTTCCTTCTGAGATTGGGTGGATGACACGGAATTGCTTCTCTTGCCCTTGCCGGCGGGAATTTCGCCAATGAACTGACGGGCACTTCCAAAACCGGCTCCGAGGGGCGATTTGGAATTGAATTGGGCCTCCAGATCAGCCATCTCCTTACCAATGCCCGGACCGCGGACCTGAGTGGGAAGAAATTCGCCCTACGGAGTTGTCGATGGTGTGTGGCGGGTTCCGGAGGTCCATGATACAATCCCAGAACAGTAATCGGCCAACCTTACTTCTTCTCGAGAGAGTCTTTGGTAAAGAAGTTGAGATTCAATGGACTGGAAGGTGTCATTACAACTGGTACTGATGTTTTTGTCGACGTGCGGCTTGAAGGCATGGTCCGAGTTGTTCACGATGCTCCTCTGGATATAAGGCAGTCCAGGCACGTGGACAAGTCCAATTACAGACATGGACTTTCGAGCGGTTGAAGGCTGCAAGACAGCACAGGAGCTCAAGTTTGTCTTGGCAAAGGTAGCAAGCGAAGTTGCTGGGGAATTTGAAGACCCAGGAGCACCGAGATTGCTTGCGCTTGTCTCCCTGGTGTTGGCGTGTGTGATTGGTTGGGTTGGGAGCGGAGTCAGCAAAGTTGAATTCGAAGCGCTCGCGCCGTGACTATTGACAATGTCGCGTGCCGGTAGTTGAGCCTTTGATGTTTCTTGGTTACCAGACGCTGTGGTGCCTTCGCTGACCTTGCCCTTGCCGATGCCGTCATGCGCGTTTTCCTGGGCGATGAACAGCCCCGGAGGATCCACAGCAGAGGTGCGCGTGTTGGATTGGTCAACTACACCATGACTTGGCCCTTTGATGATCAAAGGCAATGACACATCCGAGGTGGAGGCGGCGGTCTTGGGCGTAGAGAGGGCCGTGGACGGCGGCAGCGTGCTCACCAGCGCCCGCACGAGATCGTTGCCGAAGCATCCGACAGAGTCCATCGCCTCGCTGAATTCACCCATTTCCAGCAATTCATGTATTTTCACCTTGCAGAGCTCGACGATGAGATGACGCAATCCACTATCAGTCGCCACGTCCATATCGTAGATAGCCTTGATCGCCAGGTCCATGCGCAACTCTTTGAGCGTCGGCGCGTTTTCGAATACAATCTTGGCCCGATCGATCGCTTGGTCTCGGAGGCCCTTGACACCATATACCTCTCCGATGGCGCACACCTTGATGTGGAAGAGGAAAAGGGCTCCTTTGTCGTTGTCGCGGGGTACGTCGTATTCGAATCGGTAGAGGTACTCCAGGAGAGCCCTCACGGCGGCGGGTTCCTCCTCGTCGAGTCTAATCCTGTCACAATACGGATCCTGCGTAAAACGTTAGGCGTCACAGGAATGCTTCATGTGGATGGGTGGTACCGAGAAGTTGTTGCGAGGATCGACAGCGCTCTTGAAGAACGCGCTCTGCGAGCACAAGACCATCTTGTGCACATTGTAAAAGCTCCCATCACTGCAGTGGACTTGAAGGTCTGCATACAGCCCTGACTCTAGCATCATTTTGTAGTCAGCAAGACAGATCTGGCAGATGGCATGGAAGCGATGGGACTCACTCTCTGAGGCCAGCTTTGAGCGGGCCGAGCGCCTTGTCCTCTGCCATAGCGAACGGCGCTCAGGTTTCCAGCGACGAAAAACGTCAGAAGACGATGGAACGATTTTCTTGCAATGATTGCCCGATGATAGTTGGTGCAGGAAGGCCGGAGTAGGTGATGGCGTCCGTGGAAGCAGGATGTCGACGTGGAGGAGAGCGGCACGTTGCAGGAACAATGTCGGTGCCCGACTCGCGTCAATCGCGTTAATTGACGACGCGAGGTCAGCTGATCGCTCGAAAAGTTGGTGATTCCTTACACCGGCGTGACTTTGTCCGCAAGCTGATGAATATTTCTCATGTTTTCTATCTTCCAGAAATCTTTGGTTCATCTGGTAAGCAGCCTCTGAAGCGCATGTGCTCCGATGCCTTGTGAGTTCGCGTCAGAAAAGTGCGGGCCGTCTTGATGAAATCTTGGGGAATCGTAGGCCCTCCAATGAACAACACCCAGTGCATCTCCTCTAACAAACCTTGCTTACCCAAGGAAAGTCGCGACTTGTTTAGTGAGGCCGCCTCTCAAGATGGAAGTTTTGACGGACAAGTACGATTCATCGACTCGACAAGGCTCCGCGGTATTTGTCACGTGCGACACAGTCAAAGGTGCCAGCGGGAGAACGATGGAGACTGGAAGCATATTGCGCAGCATGTGCAGAAATACTTGAATGATTTGAAATCGCAGAAACGTGCCATCGGTGACGAGAGGTCGAGTCGACAGCGGAGGCGCCATTCCCAATTGGGAAGCATAAGCGAGTTCAGGGAGCAGACCTCCCTGAAAACCGACAACCCTGACGACATTTTGACCCTGCAACTAATTTGAATCATTATTTACAGGCCGATAAATCAATCAATCATGAAATCCTTCAGAAATTCGTTGCGAGCGATCCAACTGCGGTTCCTTTTGCCGTAAATCCAAAGAGGGATCGTCAGGAGGCAAACACCCAGTAAACATGACCCCAGGACATTAAATACCGACAGAACACCCGCCGTTTTTATCCAGGCATTCACAAAGAACGTAAGTCCAAAGGTTAAGAAGTTCCGAGCATTGATAGCAACGAATGCTTCCTCTGCGAGGTTGGGGAACGAGTCCAGGATATATCCGAAAACGCATACTCCGGCAAAAGCTAGCGTGGCATTGGCGATTCCGTACGTCAACACCGGACCAGCCCAGTGTGTCTGATTATGGAAAGTAATTCCGAAACCATAAAATCCGATGCATCCCATACAAAGCACCACTACCATGAGTGGTAGGCGAAACTCGGGCTCGTACACTCCGTGGTTGCGATGCGCCAATTTCAAGCATATCCAGTCGTTCAAGGGGCCGGATATGACTTCCGAGATGAGAACCAGGATAAATGGAGAAAGACCCGTGAGTCCGACGTGTGAGACGGAGAAGTTATATGGCGGCTGCACAAACAATACTCCGTTAACGACGGAAAAGACCACAATCCAGGTCAAAGTGGTGCCGTAAATGAGGAAGCCCCAGATTACCGCCGGGTAGTAGAAGAACATTACGATCGGTCGGCTGAAGACCTTCCACACTGGTGCCCGGGAGTATCTCTGTCCGGTCCAAGGGAGGACAGTGCGCCAGTATGACATCTTGGGCTCGGCTGATCCGGGGAACTCCACGGCCAGCTCCTCGGTGTGCTCTGGCAGAGCGCCTTTCTTTGTGCCGAGATCCTCGTCGCTGTTGTATTTTCCTTCCCTGACAATGGCGTTCAAGTTGACACGCGGCCTATTGTAGGACGTTTCCGGAACGAAGAAGACGATGCCGATCAAGGATGCTCCAAAGAGGATTCCACACACACCAAAAGTCCAATGCCAACCTAGGTACTCTATGATGTAACCTGAAATGAAGGACGCGCCGCAGATGCCGCAGGTCAGGAACACATTCCAGACGGCGATTCGAGTTGCGCGCTCGTGGACGAAGTACATGTCTCCGATGGTTGCTTGCACCAACACCTCATATGGAGCCATGCCTATCGCTATCAGTGGAGCCCTGAGGATTGTATCCAGTCAGTAACTTACCTATTCCACCGATGATTCGGCTTCCGAGGAATGAATTGTATGTTTGAGCTTCGGCGCCCCAGATGGAAACAATCACAAGAAGCACAATGGTCAGCAAGTACATTGGCCTCTTCCCGAAGAGCTTGGCGAAAGGATTTATCAGAAAGACGCAAAGTCCGAGTGTCAGAATAACCCAAGCCGTGGCTTGCGAGAGCGTGTCGACGGAAACACCCAGCTCTTTCGATATTGGCACGAATCCAGGTCCAAGCATTGGGCCATACGCTCCGACCACCGCAGATGCGAAGCCAACGATGAGGAGGATGGTATCCTTTTTCCAGGTGGGCCACTTTGCACGCGGTCAGCTTAAGGAGCATTCGTGGGCAGACAAAAGACTTACGTTGAGGGGATCGTTGGGAGAGTCTGAAGGCTGTGGGACCAACAAAATGTGCGAGTATTTTCCCTTTCCGTGCTTGAGACGCTCCGCTGGAACATCTTGAAGTTCAGGCGGCAAGTCCCCCTGATCTCTCATCGCCGCTGTCACGACCAGTCAGCGCTGTTCTCTCAACTGGCGAGCGGCAACGAACCCGTCCCCGGCACAACCTCCATCTTGTGGTCTTCAAGAATCCCGAAAGGCATATTGAAGATTGACAGGTGAAAATCTGGTGATGCAAACGCAGACCGCATCACGAAGGGAGCAGACTTTCTTTTTCAAAGACCGTCCCCGCCAGCGGCACTTGAACTAGCTCCTTGCCGTTTCCCACTTGCTGCAGACTGCTCATCATCTCCTGGCACCAAAGGTATGATGGCAGACCAAGCCCGAAGTGCGGAGACCCTGGCAAAACATGGAACAGCTCAAAATGTGGGGAAGCTTAACTGGCTGGACAAGGATCAGTCGCCCACTACTCAGGTCCACTCTTCGCATTGCCAGATTGAGTCACGGACGCAGGCTCTTCGGTAAGAACCGTGACCAAAGTAATGCCTAAGTTGTGTCTGCGCGACACGACCTCGATGCGATTGGGCAAAGCGGGACGAAGCGTCCAGGTGACCGGCAACACTTGACGCAGCCGCGTCGTCTCGATACACGGTTCGCGAAGCAACGAATCTTTCAAGCTTGCGAAGGTTATACTGACTTTTTGGCAGACTCTGCTGACCAACCGCTTGCTTTCCGGAGCAATGGTGATGTCAAGCAGCGCGGACCCACGGCCGTAGGTCAAAATGAGTAATGTCCACATTTGATTACTCGACTTGAATATACATCTTGCCCGAATCCAATCACAACGCTCTTACAAAGACGCTTTGACTTCCTTGAAGTCCCTTCGAATCGAAGCCACTGTCTCCGGGTACACTTCATACGCGTGAGTTACGGCATCATGACCAAGCAGCCACCCTTCACGAGGCAACTTGATGGCTTCAGGATTAGCCTTGATGGCTTCAAAGTCTGCCTTGTGCCACTTGTCGCGCGTCGTGAAGCCCGTCTGCTGCGCTGCTCTGACGCGGTCGTATCGAATGCGCTCGTAAGCAAGAAGTGCCTCCTGAACGTTGCTCTTCCCGCTCAGTTCGAGACAGATGGCGACGGTAACACCGTCCTCCATTGCCTGGCTTGCTCCTTGGATGCTAGTCGGTAGGAATGGGTGCGCCTAGGAATGATCAGCCTTAGGGAGAGTTTGAGAGCTGGAAGTGATGTTCTTACCGAGTCTCCCAGGAGCGCGATTCTTCGCCTCGGGGACACCCATTTGGGCAACGCATCGCGGTAAACAAGCTTCCAGTCAACCAGGCGATCAGGAGGGGTTGCTTTCACCAATTCATGAACAACTGGAGACCAGCCATCGAGGGTCTTGATGACATCCTCAATCTTCCCGGGTGTCGACCAACTTTCCTCAATGTCGGCCTCATCCTACCGCGCCATCAGCCATACACACAATCAGCTTTCAGGAACACTACTTACAATGTGAGTGCAAACCCAACTCATTTCCTTGCCACCCTTGGTGGAAGCAGCGAGGAAGTGAATGTCTGGGCCCAGGAATCCAGTGTGCGTGTCACCGTTGACCACGAGGGGTGCAGTGAGTGGATTCTTGGCTAGTTCCTCTGAGCTGAACCAGGTTCTCCAGACGGCGTATCCAGACGACTTTGGCTTGTCCTCGTATCCGAGAACTGCAAGCCTCGCCGTGGAACGAACGCCATCGGCGGCCAGAACAACGTCCGCAACAAACCGCTCTCCATCGCAGACGACGCCCGCTTCGTGATCAGACTCAAAATACTCTTCCACTTTCATCCCGAGCTTGATCTCGATTCCCACGCTCTTTGCATGATCCCAGACAATCTTGTGGATCTCGGCTCGGTGTCCGTTGAACTTCTTTCCATTGTTTTTCTCGAATTCTTTCTCGTCCAACTCCCAGATCTGGTCGAAGAGCAGCTCACCATCCCATTTGTACAGCGTGAGGCGATCCACGTTCTGGCAAATGGCGGTCAACTGTTCCTCGACGCCGGGCCAGCGCCTGAAAATGCGGCCTGCGTTGTGGCCGAAACTAATGATATCGCCGAGGGGTTTGAGCTCGCTGAACGCTTCGAGCAGTAGGACTTTGTGGCCGTGTGCGATGCACTCAATGGCTGCCGTAAGTCCAGCAAAACCAGCGCCGATGATGATGACTTTGATGCCGGAAGGTTCTGGTGCCATTTCGACCGTGAATTGAAGAAAAAAGATGGAGAGAAATCTTGCGCGTTGGATTCAACAAGAAGGCCCCGAGTACCTTTTTCTCTGCGCGTCCGCCTTGCTAAGGCTGATGACCAGCAGGCCGAACTCGAACATGGACTCGAGACGGGATAGCCGATGTTCAGATACCGGCAGCCGCCGGGCAGCCACCGACCTCGATGCTTAGCAATGCTGGGATAAGCAGATGGGGGATCTTCAATGCAGTTTGCCTCCTCTTTGTGACGCTTTTCCCCACAATAGCTAACTTCATGACGTTGGTTTAAATCCGGGGTAAGTGTGGAGAGGGAGACAGGGGTACCCGACACAGAATCCCTGCTCGTGACGGGAGCGAGCGCTTCGATCTGGGCATCATCTCGACCCCACATCTACTTCTGTCGTCGCGCGCGACTCCCCCGAACCAGCAAATCAACACTCTCAGTTGGGGCATCATCACCGAAACATTTGGAGAGTCGTTCCAAGCACGAATCACAGAGCCCGTTGGGTCTCGAAACAGGATCGCGGCGCTTGCCGGAGCACCACCACCGTCCAGCTGTCCAATAGAGTCTTTGCCTTCTCAAACATCTATCGCCGTCCAGCCGTTTTCTTGGTGGCTTACGCTTCTCCAATTGCTGTTGCGAAATTTCTCACAATCGACTTTTCGTATTCCGCGTTTTCCGTCCTCGTAGTCCTGACCGTTCCATTGCTGACAGTACTCCATGACGTTCTCATCTGGCGGCGCACGCCCCCGGGGCCACTCCCACTCCCCTTCATAGGAAACAAGCACCAAATTCGACGGTCAAAACCATGGCTGCAGTTCGAGGAGTGGTCGCACAAGTACGGGCCCATCTACACGGTTTGGATCGGCCGCCAACCGCAACTGGTCGTCAGTGATGCCGAGATTGCCTCTGAGCTGTTGGAAACAGCTCCATCTTCTCGAATCGACCGCGGATGGTAGTGCTCTCTGAGATATTCTGGAACGGCGCGGGCATTGTTACGTCGCCATACAGCAAGGAGTTGGTCCTGCGGCGCAGGTTGCTGCATCAGGCGATGACAGCGAAGGCGCTGGAATCGTACAAATCGGCGCAGACGGCTGAGGCGAGCCGGCTTTGATGTGTTGCCAAGGGAGGGTCATAGCTACGACACCATGGCATATACCGACGGCTTCAACATGAGGCCGCGGCGCTTCGAGTGCGACATCAAGGTCCGCAGCGAGAAGCACAGGGAGGTGTTGCTGGCCGAAGAGCAGGAGGCGTGGGATGTGTTGAAGCGGTTCCCAGCCTTTGACTGAGTTGGCGTTTAAATGCGGCAAAATTTGGACTGCCGGAAGAAAGAAGAGGAAGAATTTGGATCTTTCATTTTCGGGCATCGTAGAGGCGGCGGCGGCGTTGGTGAGAGAAGTGATCCGGAGTCTCCGCTCAGTCAGATTGCAAGCGGGCACTAGACCTTCCAAAAGTTCTTTTCCTCCACTTTGATCTCACGCGCTTTCTGTCTTCAGGAAGAAATATAGACGCAGAAGCCATGGATTCATCGTTCCAACAACGAGCGCTTTCGAGTTTCGAACTTGAGGAGTTGCATCGCAATGTGTCGATCCGGGGAGTTTGAAGGACCGAGGCCAATGAAGCAAAGGGTGGGCAGAGCGCTCAGACGCACTGAGATGCTTCAGAAGGACAGGTGAGAGCGTTCGTGCACCAACGCGTCTTGTCGTGACAAGTGAGGTCGTTGAGCCGAGTTGAAAGCCCGAGCGGCTCCGACAGGGATCCCGACTTCTCCCGCGCCCGTCCATGCCGCCTCCTCCTCCCCCCATCTCCGACTGCGACAGCTCATCATTCATTTGACCAACGAGGCTCGAGGCATCGCAAGCCTTGCCCACTTTGCTGGAAGAAGCTGACCGCTCACGCCCACAGCTTTCGGCCCCGACAGACGCGTCGCCGCTCGGAAAAGCCGGTCGCGTCATGATGAGCAGGGGAACGAACAGCGGTAGAAACTTCTCCAAGTCGCGCTTCTCCCTACGCAGAACCCCGAGCGATGAAAACTGAAGCGATCAGAGGCTCGTTGCCAATCCTTCCGCGTGAAAAAGAGATGAGTCAGATGGTGTTGGGGGCAGTAGGTCTGCTTTGGTCCATAGGGCGGAGCAGTGGTGTGACAGTCACCAGCTGCGAGAGCCGTCCTTTCGCTTACTCCCAAATCCTTTTCCCAAACGGGCAACTATTGAATAGCTCAGCCAATTTCTTCGTGTAGCCCTCACGAGACCGTCAGGCGCAACGGTTCAAACGGTTTGGACACATGACGATGCTCGAGTCCCTTTCTTCAACGTCTTCTCCTTATAAAATGTCGTGTTGCGGATGGATGATGCCGCATCTCAGGCTCAATCACACAAGTTGCAGCAACAACCACTCCACTCAATCTTCCTTCTTGTCGATATTACATCCACCTTGACTTACCTTTAGTTTGTGCATCCACATCACCACTCCATCCACCATAATTTTTTCAATGCGATCGTCGCTCGGCGCAAAACCCCTGTCCGGCCTCCTCAAGGCACGGCCAGCAGCGAGAATGTTCCATCAAGGTCAAACCATGCGGATACAGCCAACTGCGAGGACAATGGGGCAAATGACTGTAAGCGCAATCTTCCAGAAAACCCAGCATGCCAGAAACTCATCCTTTGTTCAGGTGGAAGGACAAAAAGCACACACGGCATCCCAGCGTCTTCGGGCAATAGGAAGAAACATTCCAGTCGAAATTTACCCTCTCATCGCCGTCATGGTGTAAGTCTCCTTGTTCCTGCTCTTCCTGAGCTCACGCAGCTGACATGTGCGAAGCTGCTCTCTTTCTTTCGGGGTCTACTCTTTCATTCGGCCAGCGTACCAAGACCCCACTCTGCGCCTTCATCGCCGCGGCCACAACTGAGTTCGCGGGAAGTCTCGTTCGTCAGGGCTGGAGTTTGCGATTTGGGCGCTTCGGCAGGGCAGAGGTGCCGGGGTCTTGGAGAAGTTCTTCGATTGTTCATATTCCTGGCTTCAAAAACACATCAGTCATTTGCACTTTTTTGTTTGGGGCTTGTAACTGAGGTCCACGTAGGACTGAAGAATGTGCCTGGTCGTGTCAAGGAGGCTCGTAGAGTGCGTCAAAGTGTTTGTTTTCAAGCGACGGAGAGAAAAGGCGAGGTTGGCTGCGCTAGCTGGTTTCTAGGGCTGTTCTGTGATCTGAGTCGGTGCAAACATGCGCCACTGAATGGGTGGCTAGTTTCACACCTGTGGCGGTGGTCGTGCCGTGGCGGTAGTTGCGCTGTAGCGGCAGTATAAAGGTTCACATCAAAGATCTCGTCGCACCCACGCTCCATCTTCCTACAACCTCACAACATACCGATCCAACTCCGCCATGGTGGGCGATGGTGACGAAAAGCCTGGTCCATCCAAGGTCCTGAGCGAGTAAGTGTTTCCAAACTTCCGCAATCATCGCTAACCGTCATCAGTCTTTTCGACTCCGGTCTCTTTTCCGACTTCCAAATTCATTGTCGCGACAGAACTGTCTACAACGTGCACAAGAGCATAATCTGCACTCAGAACTCCTTCTCCAGGAACGCTCTCAATCCTATGCGGTAAGCTCACTTGAAGCAACAGCCCTCGGCTGTCTGGAGTTTCCCTGTCTTCCACCTCAATGCTCTCTCAAAAGCTTCCTATCTTCTAATTGCTTACTGGCCTGAGTACATTGTGCTAACATCTTGCTCTAGGAGGCTCGGTCTAATATCGTGAGGCTTGAAAACGACGACCCGGCCGCAGGGAAAGCTTTGGTCGAATTCTTCTACCGCTTCGAATACACGGCGGGCCTCCAGGAATTCACCGACGGAGAGTTGATTTTCCACACCCAAGTCTATGCCATCGGGGAGAAGTATCATGTGCAAGGCCTGAAAGATCTGGCCAAGGTTCACTTTGAGGAAGTCTACGAAGCGGCGAGTTCCTACGAGGAGCTTCATTTTGGAGGAGTTGTTGACGCCGTCTACAACACCACGTTCGCAAGCGACAATGGCTTACGCAGCCTTGTTGTCAAGATTGTCCAGCATGATCTACAGAATCTGATGGCCAACGTGGATTACTTCACTGAGATAGTGACAAGAAATGGAGAGTTTTCCAGAGACCTGGCTTCGGCGCTATTCCAGGACCGCGAGAAGATCAAGCCCAGGTATCCTTGCCCCCAATGCGGCATTGCTATCTGCATGAAAATGCCAGCACAGGATGACGTCTACCGTCCTCATTGCCAGCAGCTCCACGCGACCGCTCTTTGGAAGGAAGTTCCCCCTTCTCTTTCGAAATACAGATGTGGCACTTGCAAGGGCAGCGTTGAGATGGAACCGAACCCGAGACAATACGCTTCTTCAATCATTCATTGCCTACTCTGTGGGTCTGGCCAGACGAAAGACACATGGGGAAGGAACAACGTGGACGACAACGGAGGAGGCCGGCTCTGAAAATCGGGAACCGAGGCAATGACGATACCCAAGACCCCGGTCTCTGAGCTCACGGGTCATTCAAAATGATTGGAACATTAAACATGGGGACGGCTCTTAGGGGCGGAAGGAAGCTTCCTGAAGATTTGCGGCACTCAGATAGGGCTCCATTTTCATTGGGCAAAGAAAATCTCATTTGGACTTGATATTTGGAGAGCTAATACCCTTCTGCCTGGCGGAGGCGACAAATATGCCTGCTTGCCGTCTTGTTTACTGAGTTTGATGCACACTACCTGAAATGTGGAGATATCTGCTTGCAGTTTCTGATGTCTTCTGTTCTCCCAGACAGATTTCTGTGAATGGGTGCCGTCTATCGATTTTTGGCGTTAGTTTGCGCGCCGCAAGAAGCGAGTAAAAGGCAGACATCTCGGCGACCCGCGTTTCATCCTTCTGCAACCTCAACACATCGACCTCAAGCGCGATGGCAGACGCCAGCGATCAGCCCACCCTGCTCAAGAGTGGCCTCAGCAAGTAAGTTTTCAAAGGCAAACTCTCCCAGATGTCTCACTGACCTTCTCTCGGTAGGCTGCTGGATTCTGGCCATTTTTCCGATCTTCAAATCTCTTGCAGCGACGGCACGACCTACAAAGTCCACAAGATCATCCTTTGCGCTCAGAGTCCATTTTTCATGAACGCACTCAATCCAGAGAGCAACTTCAAGGTATGATGCATTTGGTGGATTCTTTGCTTGGGTTTACTCGGAGGTTCTGGGTGTTTCGCTTGCCAGCTCAATGTCCCCATGACTTCTGCCTGTCTACTCACCTGAATACTCCCCGCGCCCTCCCCTCTGGCTTGATCGTCGGACGCCCTCAACTCTTCCACCGCCTCGCCGAAAGCTCTCTTTCGACGGTTCACGTCATTGTAGCACCAATGCTAACTTCTTACTGCAGGAGGCTCAGACCAACAAGGTCCCGCTTGAGCACGATGAGCCATTTGCCGTCAAAGCCCTTATTGAGTACTTCTACCGTTCCGAGTACACCGACATCGATGCCCCCATCAACGAGCTCTTGCTGTTTCACGTGCACATCTACGCCATAGGCGAAACCTACGGCGTCCAAGGCTTGAAGAAATTGGCCTGCGACCGATTCGAAACCGTTGTTGCAGGCAAAACCTTTGGAGAGCTGGACTTGCCGACAGCCATCAAAACCATCTACACCACCACAGTGGGCACCGACAAGGGCTTGCGCGAAAAGGCCGTTGCTATCGCTCGGGCCGATGTCAAAGTTGTGGTGAAGTTGAAAGGATTTCGAGAGATGATGGATGAGTGCGCGCAGTTCAGCAAGGATGTTGCTCTTTCCTTGATCCACGACCCAATCACAGCGTCTCGGTATCATTGTACAGCCTGCCATGGCGTCGTTTCCATGGAGCTCCCCGATGGCGCCAAACAAGTCCATTGTCCCCACTGCACCAAATCCATCAAAAGAAAGGTTTGGGAGGCAGAAAAGGCGTCCGATCTGTTGGTTAAGTACAGGTGCCCGCAGTGCAGCAAGATTGTTGGAATGGAGCTTCGTGCCTGTGGAACTGGTGGTTTCAGTACTTGCTGCCCTTGCTGTGGAGTTCTTACGTCGAACGCCGTCTGGCTCGAAAACGAGGTGCTCAACGAGAACCAGAGTGATGAGGAGGAGGAAGACAATGGCGCCACGTCTTAGGAATTCAGCTTTATAAAGCTTTCGGAAGTTCCATAGCACACAGATAAGCTTCTACACGCAAAGACATCGACGGTTCAACCCTTGGTTTCAAGCCTGTCTGTCTGCCGTTCCTACGCATTTTGAGTAATTCTCATATTCCTGTTGTACAAGAAATATTCCAGCTCTTCCATGTTCCTAGCTACCACTCATCAATCCTTCTCATATCCGTAACCTGCTCTTTGGATATTTGCGTGCCTGGCAATGTGAGTACATCCAGGCAGCATTCACTCGCTGCTACACGCGCTTGGAGGCTCTGAGTGACTTGCTGCTAGAGAGCATTCATTTACTGCCGCATCGCAGTTATATTAGGGAGCCGTCATTCATTGGTGCAGCTGGTAGTCTGGGGCTCAAATTATGGCTCTTGCCCCCCAGCGCGCACTTTAAGCGGGCTGTGATATAAAGCTCTCTACGCACGCCGCCACCACCACCACCACCACCCAACACGCCATATCAGCATTGCCATCACCACCGCCATCGACATCGACGACATCAGGACGCCGTGATCTGACCACCTCTCTGCGCCGTCCTTACGCCATCCTCCTGCCATTCCTTCGCCGCCTGCGCCGCAGAATTTCCACCTCACTCGGCGTCTTGTCACTCTCTTTGAGTTGAGCCTTGAGATTGTGATCTGCAGCTATTGTATCTGCATTGGCTTCACATCAGTGAACGGTCGACATCAATCTACTATGGCAGCCCAAAGCCCACTGGCCCAGTTCCAGGCCCACCAGAGCGAGTGAGTGCAACGCGCTGAGACTTTCCTGATCTGGTGCTAATAACGAGTAGTCTTCTGGAATCGGGCAACTTTTCCGACCTCCAGGTCCGTTGCAGCGACGGAACCGTATACAATGTCCACAAAAGCATTCTGAGCTGCCAGAGCGCCTTTTTCAGGAATGCGCTCAATCCTCAGAGCAACTTTCTCGTATGATACGCCCAGCGAAATTTTCCAGTAATCAAAGCTAATGTGGTGTTGCAGGAGGCGCAATCCGGTGTCATCAATCTGGAGAATGACAACCCAGCTTCGGTGAAGGCCCTCATCGAGTACTGCTATCGCTTCAAATACGAAGAAGACGACAGGGCCAAACCCAATGAAACATTCCTTTTCCATATACTTGTTTACGCCATCGGAGAAACCTACCGCATCCAAGGCCTAAAGGAGCTCGTCAAGAAGCACTGCATACATATGCTCGAGTCCGATTTGGCTCTGCTGGAGCTTCCGCTGGCGATAAAGACGATCTATACTACCACAGTAGTCAGTGACAGAGGTCTTCGCGACCTGGTTGTCAAAAAGACCCGAAACGACTTGCAATACGTGACGGCACTGGACGGATTCGACGCGATGATGGGAGAAGTTGGTGAATTCAGCAGGGACCTTGTCCGCTCGATGCAAAAGGATCTCACAGCATATGAAAAAACACCCAGGTACGGCTGTCAGATTTGCGGCGCTTTCATTTACATGGAGCTGCCGCTTGATCCCTTCGTCGACGACATTTACTGTCCTTGTTGCAAGAAAATGCGCGACTTTTTCAGTTGGGAGCATGGCAGGTCGAAATGCCCTCGAGAATTACCAAGGTTCTTCAGCCCCTGCTGCGATAAGCCTGTCGTCATGGAGCTTCGTGCTGGTGGTCCAAAAATCAAAACGGCCTGTTATTACTGCAAAGCCGAGCACAAAAACGAGAGGTGGCTGCGCCATCCGTTGAGGGACGACCAGCAGGCCGCATCGGATAGCTGAGACGACAAAGGCGGCTACGAACGTCTGTTTTGGACCTCCAAACTGAAAAGTGGAAAACGGGGAGGGTCATTGGAATGGCGCTTTGCAAGGAGGAAGATCAATGGCAGCCTGGGGAAGTGCTCCCAGAAAAAGATTGGAGAGTTCGAAATTGAAACAGATTTGGTTGACTCGAAGGAAAATAGCGGTTCGAAAGGCTCGTCGATGCTTTCCAATACCCGGTTGGTTTGGAAGCACACACGGGATGGAAAGGTTCGATGATGGACCCCTGGATTTAGTTGATTCGAAAGCCCATGAAGAATTGCATGGCGTGGTGATGGAGTCCCTGGTCTTTTGGCGTTGGCCGACAGAAAAGCACATAGGTAGTTGAACTCTCGAAAAATGGTATCCCTTAGTTCCAAGCTTATTTTGCTGCCCTTGCTGCGCATCCTGAGCACTGCCCGTCTTCCTGCACAAAGTACTAGCTGCACAGTAGGTGTCGAAAGAAATGCGACAGACCTCCTGGCAATATGAGTGCACTTGGGGAGCATTCATTCACTACTACAGCCATACTTAGGCAGCATTCATCTGCTACTATAGTCGCGCTTAAGGAGCATTTATCTACTAGTACAGCCATACTTAGGGAGCATCCGTTCACTTCTGCATCTATACCTAGGGAGTCTCATTTCTTGTCACACCCACTGTGGCTGTGGATGTTTTCTGTGCGAATACTGATCAACACATCAACGCCTTTTGTCCACATGGCACGTCGGTCTTCTTTGCGGAGTGGCGAGATGCGGCGCTCCGCAAAGCTGGATAATTCTGCAAACTTGGGTATGTACTGTCGGCTTGCTGCTCCAGTTTGAGAAGGAGAAGAGAGAGATGTACGTACAAAGACAGCTGCCATCGCAACCAAAAGCAACCAGGAATTCTGAGATCCAACAGCCCCCATATCCCGCACTCGTCGACGGAAGTATCCAAAAGTAGCCCTTCGCCAACTGTCTGGTCATCTTGACTGTGGAGGACACCTACTGCTCCTCATCCTCGATTATGTGTTCATACTCATCCCAATCCTCATTTTTCGACCTCACTCCGCAGATAGAGCAAACAGTCTCCCTCAACGGACCACCTGGACAAAGCTCCAGGCGGACAATATTCATACAATTACGACAGGTGTACTCCTTCAGTGGTGCATGTGGAGCCAAAGTGACTCTATGCGCCTGCCACATCTCGCTGTCTTGAATATCGCCGCAGTTGGGGCAGTAGAACTCCTCCGCGCCTTCGAGGGGGAAATCCACGTACATGGTGGCGCCGCACGGCTGGCAGGTGTACCGCGGGAGGGACTTGATCCGGTGGAGCTCATCTGCAGAGGAAATCCCCAAGTCCCTTGAAAATTGAGCGCTACGCTCCAACAATTCTTCGAAGCCCACAAGGTTTGTTACCTCGTGGATGCGGTCTTTTGTGAGCTGAACAATGACGTCGCGGAGGCCTCTGTCGCTGTTGATTGTGGACGCGTAGATTTCCTCGACGAGCCAGGGAAAGTAGACCTCGTCGAGAGTAAATGAGTCCAAGGAATCGATGAAGCGCTGCTTGGCCAGATCTTTGAGGCCTAGTACGAGGTATTTTGCCCCAGCGGAATATACGAATAAGTGGAGGAGCGGCTTGCCGTGGTCTTCATCCATACACTCGTCGCTATAATCCAAGCTGTAGAAATAGGTGATAAGAGCGTCAATGGCATTCGGGTACTCGTCTTGGAGTGTGACGATGCCGGTTTGTAACTCCTATCGCTGCAAGTCAGCGCAGCCTTTCGCGAAACGAGTTGCTGACCGGGGTGTTTACGCACTATGAAGTTGTGGGCTGGATTCAGCATGTGTTCAAAGAACTCGCTCTGCAAACAGAGTATGATCTTGTGGACCGACCAGACGTTCCCTTGGCCATCATGAATCTCAAAGTCGGAGTGGACGCCGTTCTCTAGGTAGCTCGCAAATGGTCAGTAAGAGACGCGATCGAGGACGAACGGTCGATTGAACTTACTCGCGGAGATGACCCTGAGCTTGGAGCTCAGCCAACGCTTCGCGATGCTCCATACCGAATGGAAATTGTCCGCACTAGTAGAAGACACGAGAGTGCCCGGAATGCGAGTGTGGAATTGGCGAGAACGGTCTGCGAAGTACGGTTATTTCGATGGATTGCACGTTTTCCGAAGGTTGAATGATGTCGTCGAATCGCAGCGGAACGCCGCGCGCTGAATCCAGCTATGGCTCTTCCTTTATTTCCACCACAGAGAAAAATGTCGTGCAGCAGAATTTGCCCATTGTTTCAACGGAAGAAAATCCGCTTTGGTCAACAGCGCAAGGTAAAACTCCTTGTCTTCGAAGTCTTTTGTATCGTGGCCAGCCGATCCCAACTCCGTCCTGCTACAAGAGGGAGGACAAAGACAGCCCTGCGCCGGAATCAGTCGAACGGTACCGCCATATCTCCACGCGGGGGTTCAAAAGTCAACAGGACTTCGTGTCCGTTCGAACAGACGCCGTCAATGCCTGCGGCACGACCACATTCGTCCTCCGCATAAGAATTACCCTGGCAGCTTCAAGAATTTCAATGGCAATCTGTCATTTGGTCGGGGTTTTGTTGTGGAGATTGATTGGTCGAACAAAGAAAAAGTAGTTTTGCTGCCTGTACCACTGCTTTGGGTGGGGTGAATGGCCCAAGACAAAGAGGGCAAATGTACTTTGACGCATCGCCATAGTTCTGTCTACTTGCTCTTGAATCTCCCAGAAGCCATTATAAGTCCTCTCAAGCAGACTGTTCGACTGTAATGATACAGGCGTTCAGTGTCTTAAGCCCGTATTGAGATATCTCCAGGCGAGGCAGAACGAAAATGTTAATGCTGCAGAACCTGATTTCTTATTTCCGTGACATGCAGAGCTGGCGACCGTGACAGGTAGTACCGTGCAGGAAGATATGGCGGTAGCAGTGCTGCGTCCGCCGAAGCGCAGCGCGCTGTCGTCGAAGCCCGCGTCATGAGCCTGCGCAAAATCCCAGCCTCTTCCAAACACTGAAAACACCAGCTCAACGCCCAGCTCGAGTTTGAAAAGGCATATCATCCTCCGCGAATCTCTAAAGGATCTTCCTCGATCTGCTTGCTGGCCGAAGCCTCTCGCAGCGCGCACCACCAAACTCCCGCTGGTGGACCAATACAAAGTAGAAGCCCGCAACAAGAAACAGGCCGCAAGAGCGGCTTCTGGCCCAACATTCCTGCAACAACACATGCGCACCGCTACGAATCTCTTGGTGTTGGATGCAGATGTCGGCTCCCGCCCATCCGCGTCGAACACGGCTCCTGTTCAGTCCCAAATAATCGTTCCAACGCAGCATCTTGATCGCCTCAGCCGTCACGACAGCCTCGACAGCGAGACTAGTCTCGGTGGATCCAGCAGCTTCCTCGGGCCCAACACAGCCACTACTTCGTCCAACACCCTGAGCCGCTCCGTCCAGCAAGCTGGCCACATCGCTGGAGCACCCGACGAGCCAAACGATGAAACCCCCGCCCGCCTGGACGATATCTCTGCGATAATCCAGACTACTCTGCACGAAAACACAAACGCGGTTGCGAAACTCGAGCGCGCCTGATTGGGCAACATTCCAGACACCGAAGCGATCCTCAAGGACATAACCGACGGGCGGGCCCAGGTCATGACCACGATACTCAGAGTTTCTAGACTCGAGCAGGATAGTCAGCGAAGACGAGAGCGGCGCTTTCTGATAAGCCAGCAGGTGATAGGGCCAGGTGGACTCAGATCAGACGAGAGGAGAAGGGCAAACGTGCAAAGCGCTTGCCAGCGCAGCCCAGTGAGACAGCTCGGATTCTGAAGGTTGGACCTCGAGCGCCAACCGAGTCGTTGACGGCGCTTGCTCGCAGTCGTGCTCCGAATGTATGTTTGGTGCCAGTAGCCGTGTGTTGGTGGAGTTTTCGGTTGCTGCAAGTGTCTGCGAACAGCCAAGGCTGGCTTTCAGTGGCGGGGGTGAGGTGAGGAGAGATTCGCGTCGACCAGTCGCGAAGAGACGGGATGTGATTTCCCAACCGACTGAGGAAGATCAAGGAGATGGAGTTGTTCGAGCAGCGCTTCGTGATGACAAGCCAGCACCGCAAGCGAGAAGGCGACGCGTTCGACTTGGTAAAGAATAGGAGACGAGAGGGAAAGAGAGAGTCCGGACGACGCGCCGCGAAGAAAGACGTGCGGCGGTGGTGCTAGACCCGATCAGGAAATCTGGGTGTTGTACAGGAAGCAGCGCTCCTTCTTCCAGCGAGCAAAACAGCTTCACCAACATCGCATCCAGAATCAACGACAACCCAATCAGCCGACCAATAACGAGAATCAAAAATCAGAAATCTTGAATCCATAAGCCCATGACGCGTAATCCTATCCTATCCTTTACCAAATGCAACAAAACAACAACAACAACAACAACAACAAAATCCGACAAATGTAGCCGCCAATCAGCCCCATACCTCTCCTTGTAAGGTCCTCCCTAGCCGCGCACGTCTCTCAGAAAAAGAGGACTTGAAGAGAAAAGGGGGCAGAATGTCAAGTGCACCATCCCATCTCTCGAACCACCCCACCGCTACGCATCTCCAATCGGTCGGGGAGGTAATGTAGGTAGTGAAGCCCAACAACCCAAATAAACCGCCCGCCAAACCCACAAGGAAAATTTCGTCGCCGTCGTCGTCTTGTTCTTCCACTGCATCCACTGCTTGCTTGCTGGCTTCGCCCTTCTCCTGAACCCAGCAGCAAGCGCCTCATTACTCACACCTCCCTCTACGCCGCAGCAGGATTGCCCGTAACAACCTTCGCCTTCTGGCCGCCACAATCCGGAATCTTGACGCCCGGCTTGAGCTTGCGGTCGATCGTCATCAGGCCCCACTTGTCCTCCCACTGCTCGTCTTTGGTGTTGTAGCGGATCTTCCACGGCTCGTCGAATGTTTCGAACCTGTTTCACGTGTCAGCGACGGTCTTTTTGGTTCGTTTATTTTCGGTGCTGCGAGCCGGCCGGCCGCGGGTTTGGACTAGTTGAGAAACTGTTATGAAGCTGGAGCGCAGCGCGGAGCGGCGCGGCGCTTCGTTGCAAGCAGCTGGCTGGCTGGATACGCTAAGCGCTCGCTTCGCTCCGCTCCGCCTCGCTCTGCTCCGCGTGCTGCGCCGGGAAAGACCAAGTAGACTTACCAAAAATACTCCGTCTGGTTCTTGAGCGCCTGGCACACCCAGTCGCCCAAAAAGATGTTCATCTCATCGATGCCCGCCACGCTGCCCTGCGTATCGCTGGTGCAGCCCGCCTCGGTGCCGCAATCGTTGCCACCGGCGCTGGGCCAGCCCGTCTCGCTAATGACGTGCTTCTTGTCCGTCAGGCTCTTGGTCACGGCGACGTCGTGGTTTTGCCAGAATGACCACGTCCACGATGCGGCTTGGTGCGCTTCGACGCCCGCGAAGAAGGGGTGGATGTTGGCCATGACGATGTCGACTTCTGACGCCAGCTGCTCGGTCCAGTTGTCGCCCAGGTCCGACGTCGCAAGCGGCAGGTTCCAGCCGTGCGTCGTGATGTTGTCTTTGGTCTCCTTCAGAATCTTGCCCAGCGCCGTGTCCGACATGTCCTTGCGGTACAGCACCTCGTTGCCGACAATGACGCCCGCAAACGGGGACGCGCCGTGCTTGTCGAGGATGCTCCACATTTGCGCCATCTGCCGGTCGTTGGTCGTCTGGTTGTTGCCCAGCCATGCGCCGAGCCACACCTTGACGTCCTTGATGTCGAGCAAATCCAGCGCCGCAAGCACCATATCCGTCTGGTTGCAGTCGGTGCCGTAAAGCCGAATCGCCGACGTCAGCTGCGTGAGCACCGCCACGTCGAGCGTAATGTTATTTTGAGAAGGCGGGTTGTGCATGCAGTCCGGATATTGCGCATTAAACGGCGTGTAGTCCATGCCGGGGAAGACGCGGTGGAGGTCCGGGTCGTTGAGCAGCCTTTGCACCTGAGGCGAGTCCTTGTCGTACTCGCCCCTGCTATCGTCGTCCTTGTGGCTTGATGCCGGCGCCGACGTATCCTTGCCTCCCCTTTCGGCGCCAATGATGCCGCCCGCCACGGCGCCGGCAATGATGGCCGCAACGATGAAGGCCACGACCAGCCCGATGATGATTTTGCGCTTCCTCTTGACGGCCTTTTCCTTGGCGGTCCACTCGGCCTTTTCGCTGGCGAAGCCGTGGTTGTACTCTCCGGGCCCGTTGGGTCCCATGGGCGCGTAGTTGCCGTGACCATCGGGGTCCCTGTTGGACAAGGCGGCGGCGGCGGCGGCAGCGCCAGCGCCAGCAGCCGCACCTCCAGCCGCAAGGCCCTTTTTCGCAGCCGACGCGCGGTTGCCTCTCTGGTAGGCGGCAATGTCGTCGTCGTCGTCGTCGTCAATCTCGTTGGGGTCGATGTTTTGAAACGGATTCGAGCGCGAGCGGTAGGGGTCGTCGGCGTAGATGCCGTCATGGCTCAGCGAGTGGGAATCCGGGGTCGGGAAGCTCCCGTGGGACATGTTGTCCGGCAGGGCGCCGCCAGAGGCCAACCCTTCGCGGGAGACGTTGGAGTCGGACGGACCGTGGCCCATGATGTGCGTCGCAGGCGGGACGAAGCCGTAGGGCGGTTGGCAGTTTGCTGCAGGAAAAGGTCAATTGCTGGCAAGCGGTGCGACAGTGGCACGCGGAGGGCGAAGAATGGTGCGGCTCACCATGGTTATTATCCATTCCGGGCGATGACGATGACTGGCTGCGATGGGTCGTGGGAGAGACCGGGGGGATGGATGGGTATTCGTGAGCCTGAGGCGTCAGACCATAACTCTGCTGGGCAGGAATGGTACGGTGGACTGGCGGGGGTGGAGGGACGTGGTCGTAGGGAGCAGAGTCTGAAAAGTATGGCCGGCTATCGTCGTCGCGCTCAAAGGAAAAGGTACGGGAGAAAGGGGCTTGCGAGGGTGAGGGCATGATTTAGTTTCAGTGCGGGCTGCCTTCTTGGCCGCCAAAGCCGGGGGTCCAGTGTCACGGCACGGGACGCAAGGCAAGCGGAATGTGGAGCACAACGAGCGGGCGCAGAAGATGCAGAAACGAGGGCGTTGCGACAGAGCGTAGAGGAGAAGAGGAGCAGAAAAGTGACGGAATTGGCCTGGCTGGCAGGCTTGGTGGTGGTGGTGGTGGTGGAGGAGGTGGTGGAGGTGACCTGAAGGCTGCCCTACCTTACCTCTGCTAGACATGGTCATGGAGGAGCAGACCCAAGTCGACACCAGCCGCCCCGGCCACAGCCACAGCCTTGCCCCGGCAACTTGTCCACTGAAATAGAAACCCTCGCTCTTGAATGTCCATATTCAACCTCCAGTCAGGTCGTATTCCTCCAGGCTTCTCTGCTGGCACGCCGACGTCACTGCCAATAATTGTTTCGTGTCGGCCTGGGAAACATAAACGGCGACGCATGATGCGGCCGTCGTTGGACCTCGCGTCTTGTCGTTTCACGAAACATGTCGGGTCGTCGTTTGCAAGTGTCGGGCTTCTTATTCGACATGACGAGGCCAAAAGTGCCAGCAGCGCACGCAGTCGGGCTTTATATCTACAAGTTCTCTCAGGCCGCGCAATGCCCATGGCCAGCTACTCCACCAGCCTACGTAAGCTGGTGATATATGACCGAACGAGCCCTGCAGAAGGGGCTGGCCAGTGCAGGCGTGCGGTACGACACGAGTGCAAAAGTCATCGAGGCTGGATATGCAGCACTTGGACCTTGGTGTGGTGTTTTTGGCTGACAGGCAGTCAGTCTCAAGGCCCATCCCTCCCTCGCTCGCGTCTCTGGGCCCTGACAAGCAAGACCCCACCGACCAAACAACAAACATCCCTTGAAGAACGGAAACAACATGCACACCAAAAGAAAGCCCAAGCAAGCAAGCAAGCAAGCAAGCAAGCAAGCGAGCGCCCCGACCCGACCGTCAGCCAGCCAGGCTCAAGCTCCGTCAAGCCCGCCCAAGCTCTCTCCACACTCTCCCCATGCCAGGCCAGGCCATGCCATCCCCCCGCCCGCTCCCGCTCCCGACCGAGCCACGCCCACGCCCACGCCTGTCTGGCTGTCGCGCTCACGCTGTCAAAGAAAGCATCATTCGCAAGCCACGCCCGCATCCATGCCGAACCTGCCGCAGTCGTCGCAGGGCTGAAGTCTTTTAGCTGACGACGCGACGGGCGCAGAAAAAGGAACAAATTCGTCATTACGGAACGCGCCGGCATTTGGCACTTACTTTGGCCAGAGGCAGGCTCGCTCGCAGCTCGCAACCCAAACCAACCTTGCGCCCGGGCCGATGGCCGTGTACATGGTTACGAGCACGAGCGACACGGCGCTCCCACCATCAGTGCCGCTGTCGCTCTCTCTGTTGCCCTGCGCTGCTCCACTCACTCCACACAGAAGTGGGCGGGCGCCGAGAGATCGACCGACTGATGAGGCGACCGAGCGCCGTTGGAGCAGGGCCTGCACGCGACGTCGCTTTCTGCTGACTGCTGACAGCTGCCTGCCAACGAGCAGCAGACTCGACGTCGTTGCCGTCATCTCCGTCCGTTGCCGCGGCGAGAGCAGCGACTTGTCGCCTGTAGGAGCGAGCGGCAGGATGGCAGCAGCGCGTCGTTGCCGTGCCGATTGTGCGCGGCGTACATAATCACGGTGGGTCGTGTCGGGTCCATCGGTTTGTTTCCTCCACCTCCCTCCACTCCATCATCACGTCAGTCGAACAGAACAGGCCCGGCCACCATTGCCGAGGGCAGCAAAAGTTTCTGCCTCTCGTTCGCTGGTGGAGGGAGTGGTCCGCCGAGTCGACACTCGACACGCGCACAAAGCGCACCCGTCCACCCCCAGACCCGTGCGTGCGCTCTCCTCTCCGCCCCGCCGTCATCAACAACACCAGTCGCATCAACAACAAATGACGTGACGCCGCTCTCGACGCGCTGCTTATGTGGTCCTCCGTCGGCCGGCGCGAAGCAACATCCACACGCCCGCCCCTCATGGCATCCCGTCCGCGCTTCTTTCCCCGCAACCGGTCAGATGGATGGGGCAACGCTGTGCCCGGGCCGGCGTGTTTTGTGGGGTTGACGCCGCGGCCATCACTCATCCTTCTCGTCTGCCGACTGCGAGTCTTTTGATGAGGTGGAGACGAACGGACCGGCAATTGAATTGACGGATTGATGACTGACTGACAGGCAGGGCGGGTGATGATTGTGGAGAGAGAGGAGAGCGCACGCATTGTTACGCCAGGCGAGCCCGATGATTGCTGTGGAGTCGAGTCGATGAGGCGAGCGAGCGCGTGTTTTTTGTTGATTCGGATGTGATGGACTGAAGGCGAGATGATGGTGGATCGCTCCCGTCGGCTCTGCCGCGTTGGCCGGCACACGGACATCGCGACCTGCCTGGACTTCTGGCCTGCTTCATCTCCGTTCACTCTGGCTCTACGATCACAGACAATCGCATCGTCATCCCTTTACACCCTGTCCACTCAATCAACTTCTCCATCCCGACCAAGTACTGCACAGTACATGCATGTATGTAGGGCACGGCACAGCACCGCGACCTGCCCCCAAGTACACACACACGTACTCCTGCACTTCAAACTCCAAACTCTCCTCCATGCAACGGACCACCCTATCCCAAACCTTTCTTCCCGATCGATCTCTCCTCCTCCTCCCGTCTTCCCTGCCCACCCGCCTGCCTATACATAGCAAGCTTAGCACAACCTAGCATGGCGGAGCTGGGCCCTGAAACAGTTCCCCGCAGCACACTAGCTATAGATCGTCCGAATCTCAGTCATGCAGAAACAGCACGCACGGTGTGATGGCAACAGAAGGCAGATGCTGCGCTCCTGGTGGCGCTGCGTCGAGTCTATCCAGCAAAGGGGTAGATGGGTAGGCAAGAGAGACGGGGAGGCGAGCATGAGCGGTATACTTAAGGGTGTGGATTTCTCTCCCTGCTCCTCTTCTTCCCCCTGACGATCCACAGATACCGGCCAGAGAACATGGCTAGGCGCGAAGACACGGACATGTCGACAGGCAGGCAGGCAGGCAGGCAGGCAGGCACGCGGCTCGAGAAGAATCGACGCATTAGCGAGGCAGAGAGAAACGACAGATCCAGATTCAACCTGCATAGATACCTCCCTAGCAAGCAAGCAAGCAAGCAGAATGATGATGTAGCTTAGTGTAATATAGCAACTGAAAAAAAGGGCAATCAAAACAGTAGCAGCAACAGCAACGACAGGAGAAAGAAGAAGCAATTGAAGCACCCACCCACCACCCATCCACCCCATTCGTTTCCATGCCCTACCCACCACCATCACCACCACAATCATCGTCAACAAGCAAAGACAGCAAAAAGCAGCAGCGCTAGCCATCCCATCCGATCCGTCCTTCCGTCCCGTCCGTCCATCACTCATATCCTCTTTTTGCCATCAACATCATCATCATACCGCGGGCGCATTTTATACTTGTTTCCATTCCATTCCATTTGCGTCATAACAGGGCATAGAGAGAGGGGAGAGAAAGAAGAAAGCAGAGCAGAGCAAACAATGAGAAAAAGGAAAATGAGAACAAGTGCAGGGGCAAGGGCCGGGGAAAGGGGACGTTGAAGTTCGTGTAAGTTCTTGTGTTGTAGCGAGGAAAAGGGGGAGAAAACAGTGTAGTCTTTCGTAAGCAGAGCAGAGCAGAGCAGAGCAGCGCAAAGCAAAAAAAAGGGGAACGAGGAGAAAAGGGGCAAAGACCTCGAGCCAGGAGCCCATCAAAGGGCAGTCAATGAAGAAGACGACGACGACGACGACGAAGACAATGGACAAGCCGCTCGCCAGTCACGTATCGCCCGCGTGCAATTGACGCAGCAGAGTACGTCAAGCCAGACCGGGTCCACGACCCCGAGGAAAGCAAAGAGTTGGAAAAAGCAAAAAAACCAGGTGCCAGACATGTTCAAGTTTACAGGGGAATCGTATCTTGTTGTAAGGGAAGAAAGGAAAAAACCGCAACAAAAAGCCATCGTCTTCTTTCGAGCAAAACCGCAAAATGACGATGAAACCCCCCACCACGCTGGGCACAACACACGGAAAGCAATCAGTCAGCTAATACGAACAGCGGCGGTAGGAATCAATACAACAAAGGGAGGGAGGGGGCAATGATGCTGGTGGGTGTGCAAAAGTGGCGGAGCACTCGATGGGGGGGAAAAGCAGCTGAGATCTGCCAGCCATGCATGCATGTATCCCGGTGGACTGCGTCCAGATGAAAGAGGAAGTCCGCGTCCAGGGATGATACAGGCCAGGGAAGCCGTGCCGGAGGATGGAAAACGAGGTAGAGGCCATGGATGAGCAAGCAGAGGCGAGAACCAGTCGACGCGGCCATGTGCCTTGGGACGCAGGAATGTGTGTGCGTTGACGATTGCAGTAATCCAATGTCACACACATCGGACTGCACAGGACAGACGAATCCCAATCCCTGCCGTGTGTAGAGGGGTGGATACATGATGGTCTGTAGGGAAGGGGATCCTAATATTCCCGGGCCGCATTCGCGTAATCGTTGATGCAGGGGCCTAATTAGGAAGCTCTGCCGTGTCAGACCAGGGTCGATGCTCGAGTCGTGCAAAGAGGCCCTCGTTCGCAGATCCACGAGATAAGCCACCAGGCAGTCTGACAGTTGAATGTGTGCTTTTTTTATTTTAAGGCGAGGCATCGCGCTTGGATCGCTTGCTCCTCTCGAGCCAGCGCCTCTTGCCCACGCGCGTCTCAAAGTGCGGCGCAACGTCTTGACCTGCAGCAACCATGGTGCTACGCATCTTGTTGCGGTAGGCATCGACTGCAATCGTTAGATTTGTCCCCGTTTGTTTGGATTGAGGGCGGCTTACGAGATCTCTGCAGGAATAGCGTGCGTCCTGCAAACACTCTGCTCTGGCTCCAGGTCATGCGGTAGCCCAGGTCGTTGAGAGTGACTTCTTTGTGCCTCTTGGCCCGCGTCATGCGTGGGCGAGGAACTTTGGCTTCGGAACCGTCGAGCATCGGCACGGGGACCAAGGTACGTCCAGTAACGGGGATGGGACCGCTGGTGCCGTCGTCCTTTTCCTCGGGCTCCGGGTCATCGAAGAAACGAGTGCCACGCGGAGATGCGGGAGGCGATTGCATCTGGGTCGGGAAGTAAGAGCGGGGATATACCGAGTTGCTCTTGCGGTAAGAATCTGGCATCTCTTCCATGTTGACCTGGTCCAGCATGACGCGGACGCGGACACGGGTTCCCCTTTGGGCGTCGTCGACGAGGATGAACTTGCGGCGCTTGGCCTCGGGAAGGTCGCCAAAGAGCTCGAGGTTACGCTCCTCGTCCTCTTGCTGCTTGTTGGTCGAGGCGGCGTGGGATGGCGGAGGCGGAACCGAGGCCATGGTCTGCTCCAGCGGCGGAATGTTTGGATTTCCAGCCGCAGGGTTGGGCGGATAAGTAGGGTAAAAGTTGTTGCCCTGGCGGACGTCGCCAGCAGGAGCGCCGGTCTGGCCATTTGGGGCTTGGTGGTGATGGGTGTGGGTTCCCTCATTGTAGTCATTCGCGGCTACACCAAAACGAGAAATTAGCTATCGTTACCTTGTCTGACGATCGCGATCTGCGCCAGGGTACATGTCGTGCATGACGAGATGGGTACAGACGGGTACAAACGACGGTGCAGTGCCGGGGGGGGGGGGGGGGGGGGGGCGAAAGTTACATCAAAAGGAGTAATAATGTACATGCGATACAAGTGCGATACAGAACGACAGGACATGATTATCATTGCAAATTCGTTTCAAAAAAAGCGCAATCTCAAGTCGCGCGTCACATCTGTTGGAACATACCGCTAACATCGTCCCCGCCCGGCGCACCGCCCGGGTGTTCATGATGGTGGTGCAGCTGCGCACCGCCGCCGCCCATTCCCATGTTCGATGGCCTGGAACCTGGAGCCCCAGCAATCCCAGCAGCTGCAGGATTAGGAATACCTGCGGCGCCTGGCGCACTGGGTCCTGCCAAGTGAGTACCAGGCTGCGTCTGCTGGATTGCTTTCCTGTTGGTGATTTTCGCCATCCGTCGTACCCTCCTGCTGCGCAGACGCGGGTCTTGATTGCTGTTCCTCCAGCTGTCGACGGCGCGCTGGATGAGCCCACGCTTGCCGCGGAGGCACGGGTTCAGCTGCGCGAGCGCCCAACCGACCGTGTTGCATTCGGTCTCGTAGTGGAGGCGGTTGCCCTTGTACTGGTCCTTTGCGCAGCAGGCGCGCGGATAGACGCAGTTTTCGGACTTGAAGTCCGAGGGCAGCTCGTCGACGTTGACCGACTCGACGTCGCAGCGGATCGTGTATTCCATCTTGACGCGGTCTCTCGAGTACTCGAATGCGATCCACTGGACGCCGTTGGAGTCTTGGCGCACGACCAGTGGTGTTGTGGCAGGAATCGGGCCGGGAGCGGCGCTCGGGTTGACGTTGGAGTTTGGCGGAGCACCCGAGTGCATGCTACCAGCGCTGCCTGGAGGTGCTGTCGGCGTCCCTTGCGGGTGTCCGAGTCCTGATGGGGGCCTCTGCAGAGGCGTCTGATTGAGCTTGGTCCGTGGACTGCCCGGCAGGCCGGGCGTGTGAGGGTGGGCCGGCGGGTGGTGCATGGCCGGCTGCGTCTGCTGGTTCGACATCAACGGCATGTTGGGAGCCATTGGTGCCGTTTGCTGGTGGGCGTAGGGCGACTGCTGGGTCATTTGGTATGGCGGGTAATACATGTTTTGGGGGACCTGGGTGGTCGACTGTCCGTAGATTGGTCGGCCATGTTGGTCGTGCTGCGGCGACTGGATCGACGCTGGCGAATTCGACTGCGGCGTGTGGTAAATGGGCGGAAATTGCCTGTTCATGGTTGCGGTGGCCATGGAGAGGTCTGAAGCTTCTAGAGACGCGTCAGTCACAACACACAGCTTCCCTGTGGCGATCGCAGCAGCAGGAGCGGCGCGCGCGTTGCTGCGCGTAGGTTCGCATGAGCGACGCCGCGACGAAGAAGAAGAAGAAGGAGAAGAAGAAGGGATAGACAGACGGTGGCAAGACGCACCTGACGACGTGTAACTCCCAGAAGTGCTGTTGGTGCTATATGGGCTTGGGTGAGCCGACGCGTAGTACGGGACTTCCTGCGGGTGCTGGCCGGGAGGGACTTGAACGTTGCTGACGTAGGGGGACTGGTGCTGTTGCTGCGAGGGAAGACCGTGGGGCGTCGGAGGGTGCGGCGAGGCGTAGGGGCCTTGGGTGGTTGGGTGCTGGGCAGGATGCTGGGGCTGCTGAGGCGAATTGGGATGATGCTGTTGGTGTTGTTGGAGCACACCCGGTCGCGGATGAGGTTGCGGCGCTGGCAGGCCCTGCTGAGCGGGGTGGGGATGATGCTGGAAGGCGCGCGAGCGTTAGCCAGAGGTGCACGACGTGAGAGTCGGTGTGGCTGGTCAAAAGGATGGACGAGGACCGACCGACCCCTGCTGCCAGAAGGAGATGATGGGAGAACCGAGAGTGAAACAAGGCACCCCGAGGCCCAGGAGAAAATAGAAAAAAGAAAACAAAAAATAGGTTGCGACGAGATGGTCGAGGGAGACGCGGGCGGGACCCAAACGCTTCTTTTTGCCCCTCGCGCTCCCGATGGGACGACGCAAGCAAGAGCAGCGAGAGATGTCAAAGACGATGCCGGGACCCGACGAGGATTATGTCAAAGGGAATGTGGTTTTTTTTTTTTTTTTTTTTTCCCTTTCCCTGCGTTCCCTCGTCGCGTTCAAAGACAGGGTCCGAGGATCACGACGGCGTCGGCGACGGCGCGACAGGACAGGCAGCGGCCGCTTAAGAAAAGAACAGTCGGGCAGGTGAGGTGTACAGCAAGCAAGCAAGCAAGCTAGGTGAAACGCGTCGTGGGCCGGGCGCAGACGAGACGCCGGCGGCAGCAAGCATGGATCAAGCTGCTGGACAGGGTACAGCGGGTAGGGGGGGTGTGAGAGAGGAGAAGAAGGGGCCTACCATGTAGCCTGGGGAGCACGCGGGCGCCGGGTCAGAATGCGGGAGGAGATGACTCGCCCGCGACTACGGTGCGCGCAGAGAGAGCAGCAGAGGGCGACGAGGGAGGGAGGGGATGGATGCGCTGTGATGCAGTGCGATGCGACCAAGGCAACGCGACGCGACGAAACAGGAGCAGCAGAGTGAGGCGACGCGATGGGGTGGAGGTGGTCGAGGTCGAGCAAGCAAGCAAGCAAGCAGCAGCAAGAGGTCGAAACCTTGACGGCAAAGAGCAGGGCCTTGGTGTCCGAGGCCGAGGCGGAGGGCGATTGATTGAGGATTGCAGCAGGGAGGCACTTACCAGAGGGGCCCGCCACAGGCGCCGGCTCTTCCTTATACCCCGGAGCCCATCTGGTTATTATTACCT
The DNA here is from genome assembly GCA_038380885.1 of Phyllosticta citrichinensis. Classification (NCBI taxonomy): domain Eukaryota; kingdom Fungi; phylum Ascomycota; class Dothideomycetes; order Botryosphaeriales; family Phyllostictaceae; genus Phyllosticta; species Phyllosticta citrichinensis. Next base: position 102,160 of record JBBWUH010000001.1, on the reverse strand, counting down.
GGAGTCAGTCCGTGGCCATGTCCAGTCGGTGGCAGTGGCAGTCGAGTGGGCGGGCGGGCAGGCTGCCAACGGCCCTGCGCGTGCGACTGGCTGGAGCGGCAGTGGAGCCCGCACTGAAATAAACTCAAAACACCCTAACCTAAGCCCGCCGCCCTCAGCCACGAGCGCCCCCCATATGCGCCCGCGGAGGGCATGCCCGATGTGTCTTGACCATTCTATTCTATTCTCTGCGACGCTCTCTCTGCTTGTCAATTCCACCGTGGTTCTTCATCGCTGCTCCCGCCACTGCGAACAAAATCAATCCCCTGACTCGTCCCCTCCTCTCCCCTGCACCTCACCACCCTGGAACCCCCCCCCATTCCTTGTCGCTGCTCTCCCTCCATCACTGGTGCTGGCCACGCCCCGTCACCTGCCGCGCCAGATCTGACATCTCGCCCTCCTGCCCCGTCCGATCCCTCAGTAATCGACGCGCACAGAGCAGCTGTTTTGCAGACATGGTCATGGATCCCGCCTGTCGACTAGCCCTCCGAACCAGCCACACCTCTACAGCGAACATAAACACCAAAGGATGTCGTCCTTGATAGGCCCGCCGTTGGACATGGCGCGGCACAACGGCCGCGACTCAACTATGGCTATGCTATGGCGCTCCGCGGCCGGATGGCCTATCCACTCCCGCCGCCGCCGCCGCCGCCAAAGGACGTTTCTTTGCCCGCCCGGGCGCCTCGACTACCGATCGGCGCCTCTGGTTCTGCGTACGTAAAGACTGACTGACTGACGTGCGCTGCCAATTCTCGCTCCCTTCCGCTGTTTGGCTCGCCTTCTTTTTCCGGCCTGGCGCACTTGTCAACCGCGAATTATCATGGCGAAAAATACCAACAACGAATTAATCCAGCCCCCGCCTTGGCACGGCTAGCTAGTCCATGCGCCTGCTGAATCGTAGTCGTCACGTCGCTGAATCGGAGCCCGAACCGACTAGAGCGCGTGAGGATCCCATGGGTTGGTTACACTTGTTGTTGTTGGGCTGGAATGCGCCACCAGCCTGAGCCTGCGTCGGCCATGCAGATGCATCGGTCTGGTCGTCCCGAATGCTCCCCGACGTCGTCGCGTCGCCTCAGTAGAGAACAAGCTCTGAACAAACTTACTTCTCCCGCCTTGCCACCGTCGCCTGTTCCAACACCTCACACGGCCCTTCGCTGACGCGGTCCTTTGCGTCTCATGTTTATTTCTTTGCTTTGCCAAAACACTCGACTCGACTCGACTCGCTTCTAATCGCAACCTGGGTGCGGCACGACGCGGCAGTCGTTCAATCACTGCTCGCTTTGTCTTCTGGCGAAACCGTCCCTCGGGCCAAAACCGGGACGGATACGAGCCTCCAAACTTGGTCTCGAGAAAACGCCAGTGCGCCCGCAGCGCCAGGTCCTCAGACCTCACCGCGGCTTGTTCGTTGTGGGTGCCTCGCCCGCTCCGGTGATGATCAATCAGGTCATGATGGACGTCGACTTGCTCTCACAGTTTGACGCGTGACAAAGCCTTCTCCTCATTCGCCCGGCTTTGGCCATGATTGGCCGCTCGACCTCGGACGTCTAGACCTTTTGCTCTGCTATGCGGCGCGTTCACGCGTCAATGTGGAGAGGGCATGGAATCAACCGCGCCGCAGCTGACTCTTGTTGATGCGGAGCACCCTTCTCCTCTGGGTGCAGCAGCTGCAGGCAAGCCGACGCCTGCACCACTCCGCTCCGCACCGCAGACCGGCCGAGCATCCAATGCCTCTCATCTCTTCGCGGTCGACTCGCGAATTCAGGTGCCGCAAAGACTATCGGGCAGCTGACACGTGATGAGTCGCAATCATTGTTCCAGGTGGTGGCAGTCAAGCTCCAAGCAAGCGCCCGGCACCTCGCGGAGATGATCGCTGCATATCGTCGAGTCATGGTCGCACACAATGCTCCAACTTCTGGCCCCATCCGCGAGGCGGCGACGTGCAGCTCAAAATTGTCCTTCTGTCTCTCTCTCCGTTTACCGCGGTCAAAGCCTTGCAGAATGGAGCGGCTGGTGCATGTGGAATGGCGATCGCCACGAGCAATATCGAGTCAGCCGGCTGACGGCTTCGCGTCGAGTTGCGTTGCTCACTCACGACCGACAGACACCACCCGCCAGTCGTCGTCGTTGTTGACATTGATCACAGACCGTGTGTTGTTGTTGATGATACTCTCCACCCGTGCATCCCGGCCGACGTTCCTGGTCTGCATCTTGGCCCACCCATGTCTACCCGTAGGCACGTCCAACGGTCCAGGCATTGTCGACGGGGGCCGAATTTGGGATCCTCATGCTTGTTTGCCCACGCTGGCCAGGAACGCTGCTCCTATCTGGCGGGCAGACCGTGGTTGATTGCTCATGCACAATGCGTGCTTTTTTCTTTTCTTTTCTTTTTTTTTCCAACAACGTCCGATCAATAATTTTTCGGACTCGACATGTTTTTAGACGGCATCCTCCGAAAGTGGCCTCCACTCGGCCAAAAAGTCCAACCGAGGGCGGCCGCGCTACGAGCACACGCAGCCAGTTTCAGTCAAAGGGCGAGCGACTTGCCGGTCGCGCCTGTGGTGAATGGCGGACACAAGGCCGGGGGGGATTATCGTCGACAAAACGAAGAGTATACGCAGAATTAAGGTTGCTGCTGTCATGGCGTGTCACGAACCTTGTAGACAGACAGATGGAGCCGGCCAGCTCAGTCAGGGCTCCCTAGCTCGTGATTTTCTCAGGCCCTTCCCTGGCTTCCCGAGATTCCTTGAGACTCTTCCCGCAGTTGCAGCGGTCAAGGCCTCACCTCAGACCCATCTTGATTGATCCACTTTGACATGACGACGACGACGATGACGACGGACCACAACAACCACAACGACAACAGCAACCGCAAAGCCTCCCAAGCCGCTGCTGTCTGCGTCTCGGCAAACGGACAAGATTTTCCAACGCTGCCGCATAAACGTCACAGCCTCCTCAACCACGCCAGGGCGCCTTGAATTCGCGGCGTTTTAATCTTTTTTTTGGGCAAATCCTGCCTCCTTGACCAAATGTCAACGGGGGGCGCATCCTCTTACCGCGACGGTTTGGCTGGCGGACGGACGGCCGGGGGGGTGGGCATCAAGCGGGCGGGGACGTCCCTGCTATGCCGCTCTCTTCTCGCGCTGCCTGCGGCCTGCCTGCTGGGGTCAGGCCTGGAATGACCGTTTCTGACAGGTCCGTGATGGCGGCAGCGCAGCGCTTGGCCCTAGCTCCAGGTGTGCATCGCCCGTCGGTGCATGGGCTGATGGATGATGCATCCATGCAGAGAGCCGGTTCCATCATGATGTCAGGCCCGAGTCTGCATCAAGAAGCTGCTGCTGCTGCTGCTGCTGCTGCTGGTACCCGGACTGGGTACTCCGTCTTGGTGAGATGATGGAGGAGGAGGAGGAGGGGCGGAGGGAGGCATACAGGCAGACGAAGAGCGGCGTTGCTTACGCACCCCATCCTTCCCGCGCTGCCGCCGCCGCCAAAAGATGAGAGCAAAAGCCAAAGTGGCAGCATGCTGTTTGGCAGACAACAACACGCATGCTTGCTGTTGTCGGGCTGGGCGCTGCGTTGCTTTGCTTTGCTTTGCTTTGCTTTGCATCCAATCAAGCCAAAACGCACGCCCGCCCATCCATTATCCATTTGATATTCGCAAATTTCTGCCCTCCAAGCGCGACGCCTCAGCCGTGAAACACACTGCGCACCCGGGCAGGAAGGCTGGTCAGGCCATCCGCGCGAGCGAGCGCGCGAAGCCCTTCTCTCACGTCTCACCGTCGCCCAAAGATCTTCGAACAACCAAGCGAACGGGCGGGCGGACGGATTGACGGCAACGCAGCCCTAATAAGTCAGCCTGCCTGCGTATGTGCGCGCCAACAACACAGCCAGCCGAACCACGGCAGCCGACTGCCTGACTGCCTGACTAAGTGCCTGACTGACCGCTCGCGCAGGGGGTATCCTCGCTCGTCTGTGAAACGCGACGACGATGACAGTGACACCAGCAGCGGCGACGGCAGTAGCAGTGGCAGCAGTGGTAGTGGCAGAGATGAGTGCCGCCGTGGGCGAGCGCGCGCGCGCGCTTTGTCAGAATGAATGAATGATAAGGCAGCGTGAAGAGCCAACTACATAATGCTCTTCGTTGCAGTTGGAGTCGTCGCCTGGTCGCTCAATATTCCCTGATGTCCTCGTTACACTCTCCCTTCCTCGCTCGCCTATGTATGTACACATACTGTACTCATCGACCCCCGGCTGACGTGGCTTGCATGCATGCGTTTGCCGTCTGCCATCTGCCTACGCTGGGCTGGGCTGCCTTCGTCGTCGGAGTCGTCTGTGAAGGACCACCATCGCACAGCCAGCCAACTGCTGATAAACCCGCAAGCTCAGATGCGACGCGATGCGATGCGCGGACCCGTCTGTCGGTCGGTCGGTCGGTCGAGCAGCAGACACAGACACATGCAAGGCGAGCAAACAAGACAGCTGCAGCCGCCAGACCAGAGCTCAGGACATAACCGCGCGCTCAAATCTCCGCGACTGCTGTGTTGTGTTGGGCGAGCGATCAATGAAAACAATCATTGCGGATGTCTACCTATCCACAGACGTATCGATGTGTCGTTCCGGCGGGCAGGCAGGCAGGCAGGCAGGTAGGTGGAGGATACCGTGTTGCGAACTGGTGATGAACGGGGAAAGAGAGGGATTGGAAAAAAAGGAAAATCGACAGAAAGGGAAGCAGGGAAGATATAATTGGAGATGGCGAGCTTGCGAGATGGCGATGTGCGGCGTCTCTGCCTGTGATGGAGGAGACCGACAGCGTCTTGACCCAAGGGTTCGTGTACTGTACCGTACCGTACATCCATGTAGATACGTAAAACGTAAAATGTAAACCTTGTGCATTGTACGTACATTCGGTCCTCAAGCTTACCTACCTTTCCTCGGTATCCCGTCTCTTCCAAGGTCCGGTAGATTGCATCGTCACGGGACGACATGTGTATGAATGTACGCATGCAGACGCGATCGACCTGCTCGCGGCCGGCTGCCATGCATTTATGCCGCGATGTACATGTCGTGTATGGGCAGGCAGGTAGGTAGGTAGGTAGGTAGGTATTTACCGTACCATACGGGATGAACGCACTCGACGCACTCGTCGACCCAAGCAGAGACGGCGCGCGCATGACCGTGTGCCGCGTCGACTTGGTCGAAGGAGTCGGCGGCCGACGGTTTGGTGTCTCACTCGTTCGTCATCTGCCGCCTGCCAGGGTCGTGAGAGGAGCGAGGGGAGTGGATTGCCTGCCGGATTGCCGAAGCATCGGCATCGCGCTCGTTTGAGCATTTGTAAAGTTCCAAGCGAAGTGAAGTGAGTGGTTTGGTGTCAAGAAACGAAAACGTAGAGATTTGACGGGGCGAGCATGACAGCTAGCAAGGCGTCTTCAAGCAACCGCAGCAGCAGCGACGACAACTCTACCACTCAATTTTCCTAGATCAACAACATGTATATCAACCGACAAGCCCTACACCCTCACAAACTCCCAAAGCGTGGTCCCATGATCTCGTCTCGCCAACTTCTTCCCGTCATCCGCAACGCACAACACCATCAACGTATGTTCCCAATACGGAAACAGAATCTGATAGCCGCCCTCGGGATGCTCTCGCGGCGTGAGCTGCTCCCAATGCTTCAACACCTTTGCTTGCGCCTTGATGCCATTCTTGCCGTCGTGGCCGAGGTAATGGCCCGATTTGGGGTTGTGGAAGCCGAAGTAGCCGTTCTTTTCGACGCACAGCCAGTGCGTGCTCGCGTCGCCGTGGCTGGCGGCTGGCTTGAGCACGACGTTGCCCTCTTTTGCCAGCGCGATGGCCCGGTTGCTGCACTTTTCGAGGATTTGGAAGGTATTGCTTGGCCACGGGACGGCGCCCCGGCCGCTCCAGAGGTTGTTGTCGGCTGGCTCGGTTGGTGGCGTGACGGCTGTGATGGTGGTGGTCGATGATGGTGCCTTGGCCTCGGATTTGTTTGATTGATTGCTGCGGCTCCAGAGGTCTTCTACTTTCTCGGCCATGGACGTCTTGGTCGGCGGCGAGAGTGGGGTGTAGGTGGGTGGTGGTGGCGATGCGTCAGACACCACGTCGTCGGACAGGGGTGATTCATCTGCTTTGGTGACGACCATTTTTTCAAAAAGAACAACTTTTTCAGAGCGCGCGGCCTGGGGTGTTTAGTATGTCTGATAGGCTCACAGATTCGAGTCTCATGTCAAGGGCGAGTCGGTGCAGTTATATACTTGGTTGGTAAACTCAGCGCTGGGCGGTATGGATGCGCAAACGGAAATGCAAGCAAGCAAGCTCAAGCTCGTCCGTCGATATGGTGTTGGAGTCGTTAGCCGCTCCCAACCCAAATCCCGCGACCCGCTTCCTTGTCGTCTGGGTTGACAGGACGTTTGTCTCGGATCCAGCATGTTGAGAACCTACAGCCTCGGGGCCCTGTCCATGTCCAGCGCAGCCAAAGTCAGCTCCCTCGTCCTCGACTGATGGCTGCTGCGTAGGTCGACATTGGAGGGCACGGCAACGAGCCAGTAGCGAGTTTAGCTGGACGATGCGCTGCGCTGCGCTCGGCCGCGCTTAGAAAAACCTATCTCGGTACGTACCTATGGGTCCTTCGCGGAGGGAGAGGGTTTGACCAGCGCCGCATCGCCGTCACAGCGCAGCGCCTACCGGGTCAAACAATGCTTTGTCTGTCTCCCTCTGGCTTGTCTTTGTTTTTTCTTTTCTTTTTTCTTTTTTTCAAATAAAAAGGGCACACGCCATGCGGACGGGCATTTTGCTGCCTGCGTGACGTTCTCTGCTTCGCACGCAGGTGTGGCCCCGGTCGTACACACATTGGCATCGTGCTGTAGGCAGGCTGCAGGCTGCAGGGGCGTGGCGCGGAGCAGGCAGCGGGCATGGATGCGAGCTGTACCACTTTGCCATGCCATGCCATGCCATGCGGCAGCCGGGCAATTATCCAGAGGATGGTGGGTGCAGGCATTGTCGTCTTTGCTGCGGCAAACAGAAAATGGGCGTTGGCAGATTGCGGTGGCGGCTGTGGGATGTGGTTGTGGTTGTGGTTGTGCTGAGAGAGAGAGAGAGAGAGAGAGAGAGCCTTGCCCTCACCCACTTCCCGCGTGCCCGATGCGCAGCTGGCTGCTGTCGTGCCACCACACCTCACTCGCTCATCCTATCCTGTACATACCACCACGCCCATCCATTTCTCTCGCCCTCATCATCATCCTCCTCGCCCCCACGCGCCCTGCGCTCCCTGGCCTGGCCAATCCACTGCATCCCGTCCGACCCTCATGCCGTGTATCCTCGCCCTAGCCCGCTAGCTAGCTCCTCTGCCCACCCACACCTCCCACCATCAGCAGCAGCAGCAGAACCGCTCGCATGGCTCCTCTCCCCCTCCCTCCATCCCTCTCACAACGCCTTCTAGCTCCTTTCTAGAATCTCCCGCGTGTCTGACTGCCTCTGACTGACTGACTGGCTGGCTGGCTGGACCGACCACCAAGGAAAAGGCCGTGCGCGCCGCCTCTTCGCGCGGATTTCTCCATCGGCCTGCCTGCTTGCGCAGGTCGCACACACCACCGACCTTACTCCGTCACTCGCCTGCCTGCCTGCCGGTCTCTGAGAGACTCGTACACACTGAATTGATGACGGAAGGACGGCTGGCTGGCTGGCTGGCTGGCTGACTGGGTTTTCCCGCGCCCTACCACTACCATTCCCACTACCACTACCGCCGTCATCACCACCACTGATTGCTCCCACCCATTTACTGCCGTTTCGTCATCACGGACGCCGGAAATGGCGCCGCTCCAAGCCATTCAATTGTTGCAGCTCATGCTGCGCTGCGCATATGACGAGGCCGCCAGTATTGGAGCCATTCAATGCTTTGCTTTCTGTTGCTTGAAGGAGATGACACGGACGAACGCGCAGTTCGTACTCGCTGTCGCCGTTCCCGTCGCTGCGCCGCGGATGTGGCGACATTGAGTTCGTGTCGAGGATCTGATGTGCTTGGTGCGGCGGCGCTCTGGCGTTAGCTGAGCGAGATACGATGGGCGGACGGCCAGCCGCCCGGCCGGTCGGTGCAGTCTGCGTTTGTTGCCCGTGGATGGAAGTGGAAGACTCGGATAAGGTAAGGTAGGTGGATGGACACGGCAGATGCGGTGGAGCTGGCACGCTGGAGGTTTTGTTTGCTTCTGTCTGTTTGTCTGGTTGGTCGTCCGGCGCGCGCTGTCTTCGACTTCTTCGTCCGCCTTTCTTCTCTTTCTACCGCGCGTCTGTTTGCTCTGTCTGCAGTGACAATAAGGCTTACACTGCCTTAGACACAGCAGCAGCAGCAGCAGCATCGGCATTGGTAGCATCACGAGCACCTCTTCCCCATCACCAGTCTAATTGCCCTCTCCTCTCCTCTCCTCTCCTCATTCTCTTCTTCCCTGCCTGCTCGTGCCAGCTGACCTCGCGTCATGGTGGTAATGACCACCGCCGCCGCCGCTGCTTACCTGTATGCAAACACAACGATGACTACCTAGCACAGAGTCGTAGAGCGTAGAGCGTACGTACACCACATGCCTCATTCAATACGACACGGCAGGAGTGAGCAAACGGTGGGTGAGCAGTGAGTAACTGCTGCAGTGGCGCACGTGGGTAGAGAGGCGTTCCAATATGACGTCCGCGCTCGCTCGCGGCTTGTTTACGGGACAAAACTCTCAAGAGATGGACGAATATACCAAAAAGGAAAAACAAAAAATGAAACGCAGACCACGCGAATCGAACACGCTTTGGGATGCTTGCAAAGTTGGCCAGGTTTTCACACCGACCATGTAGATTCTTCTGTTTAGAGCTAGCAAAGCGGCAAGCCGGCAAGCCAGCCAGCCAGCCGGTCAGTTGAAAGAAATTCAAGGACGAGAAAACTGCCGACATGAAAAGTTAGGACAGTGACACAGACAGCGACAGTGAGAGCGACATTGAAACCGACACCAGCTCTATTCTCTCCGAAGATGACGGTCACACAACACGCAGCTCAACAAGACGTCGGCGATTACCCTTTGTCAACGAAATAAAGGATCTGACCAGCCTCAACGTCGGTGAACCCAGGGGGTTAGGACGTCCGCCATCGAATACCCAGAAGACGCAGTTGAGAGCCCTCCTCGAGGCTATTTTTGGCACTCTTGCTCGTCTGTCCGAGGGAACAACGTTGCCCAATGTCGCCCGCGGCATATCCTTCAGATTTGCCCGCCTTTTTGAGGATTTCAGCACCAATCAGCTGATTGAGCGCGCCATGAGCCTGCTGCCCGACTCTACGATACTTACTCTCGGGAATGATTTCGCCGTCGAGACGCTCAAAGGATTGCCGATGTGCAGCGATGAAGCAGCACACCAGCATGGCTGCTACTTGATTCTCATGGAAGAAAGCGGCATGACGGCCCCTTATGTTGGACCTGGACGTGGCGAGGAGGGCATGTTTGCACGTCTGAAGACATACAACTCCTGCGCGTGAGGGTCAATGGAACAATGGAGTCCTTGAATGCTCCCTGTCCGCGCCCTTCTCTTTTAGCCACACGAGGCTTTCCAGATAGACCCCTCCCCCCCCTACCTTCTTTTATCTCGTACGCTATGCAGCGCCCGACTTTTGACAAATCGTGCTCCAAATATGAAAGAGACGGGAAATTGAGAATCCATGCCCACTCGAGGGATAAGGGGCATTCGTCTGCAGGCACCGAAACGAATCGCCCGGAGCAGCCCATCATCTTCTTCTTTTTGAGTGCACGAAGAATCAATGGCTGAATTTCAGTGGTGATAACTGTTAGGATTTTGCCAAAGGAATTCTCGACGTCTGTCGACACAGATTTGGACTTTCCATTTGACTTCTTCCCCAAGTCAACATGCTTAATGTCGTCTATGAAGACCACGCGTTTAGTAGTCTTTCCGGCCACCGGAGCCTTTGACGGACGGTGACAACAGCATAGTACCACGTCGTCTTCATCGTCAATTGCTGTGTCGGCCACCGATGATGTTTGAGGGTTCACAGAGACATCCGAGGACCTTTGCTTCTTGTCAGGTAGGCTGGAAACATCATCACCCAGAGATTCATAGTCAAAAGCCCTCTTCAAAGACTGTGAGGACGGTGCAGGGAGTTTCATTTGAGAAATTGCGCTAGGGTTGCACGAGAAATGAGCGAGAAAGATCGTGAAACGGTATTGGGGGTGCAGAATTTGTCGAAGGGCTGCTGAGAGGAAATTCTGGAAAATCCTCAAGTCAAGGGGGAAGGGGTGATTGAATGCTCTCTGCAATCAGTCAGTGTGAGTGATCTTCTCAACGTCTGGGTCAGTGGAGCCTTGAAGCGAAAGAAAGTTTTGTCCAAGGACAGAGAGAGGAGGGCTTGAATGCTCCCTATCAGTCGCCCGGTTCAGCGGATGAATGCTTCCCAACTGCTCCCCTACCTCTTGTCGAGTGACTTGAAAAATGACGCCGATGGGCATTTTATCACGCATTCTTGATTTGGTAGCAGAAGTTAGGGTGGACATTCCTCTTCTTCCTCCACCAGGTGACGGGCGCTTTGCTGCAGCATTGTCGCGACCGCCGGCGTTGTCGCGACCACTGCGCCATCCACCGCGACCTCCATGACCATGGACTCTGCGGCAGGGTCTTTTGAGCTCCCACGAAGACTTTGGAGGTCTGAGGTTGGATATCAAAAGTTGTGGCAAACAAAAGTGGCTTCTTGCAGGTGGAGCTCATGGATGCTCCTTGCGCCATCCCTCACAGCTGCTCGAATGCTCCCGAGCTTTCTGACACCTCGGACTTTGACCAGTTATTCCCGCTGGCTGCGAGTTTGAGGGCACGAATGCTGCCTGTCATCCTTCAGCCTAATTCTTTTGTTTGTGCGGCGACTCTTTGCACCACACCTTGGTTCAAAGTTCATCTCATGGGTTTCTGAGCCCCCGGATTTCATTCCAGCACTCTCCTCTCCCAGCATTGCTGCCTCAGACACCACCGCCTCGTCCGGAATCAACCTCACCCCGGCCGCCTACCGAGAATCATAAGAAGGGACAGTGAGGGAGTATTCCGCCGCATGAATAATCAAAACTTTAAGCACTCCTTGACCAGAGTACTGAGGATGATTCAAGCGCCCATGAGTGGTAGTACCAAGGAGCATTCAAAGCACAGTCCGTCAAGCCTCGGGAGTTGTGTCCGGGTGTGCCACAGCTTTTACGGACTTCCTCGGACTCTGTCTCGTCTGAAGGCTCACGGCTGCGGGTCATGGCGTCGCTCGTGTACTATGGTGCGCACCACCCGAGTCCTCCTCCTCGAGACTGTCATGATGATTCTCCTTGATACAATCAACCCAACGAATCGCCACGTCTCCACCGCGCCGCTCCATGCAGAATGGTATGGCAAGGCCTTGCCAGAGGCCCAAAAGATCTTACCCGAGCGCCCGTGGCACGGAAAGGGCTTGAGTTGCATCTGGTCGCCCGGACAGACCGGAGGAGCGTCCACTTTTTTCGCGGAGGCACCAGTGGAGCTCGACCCCGGAGAAGAAGAAGCCGCAAGAGCCTTGTTCCTGTCAGCAGATCGTTGCGCCAACCCAGGCTGCGCTAAACCGGCCGAATTAGCGAGGCTGTCCAGGTCCTGGCAAGGGGAGGATGAAGAGGTGGCCGCACCCACATTCGAAAGAGAATGTGTGGCGGTGCGAGCACCACCGCTACCATGTCAAAAAAGGGGACTACACCCGGGTCGACCTTTGAGACCACGATGCAAGACTGGCCAGCGCTGGCCGATCCATTGTCTATGACAACACTTCGCAACTCACACGTTTCCCAACAACTCTCTGACAACAATTTTTGCTCCTTTGCTCTTTCTTTTTCGCATCATGAGTACCACCGCTGCTACGCTTTTCCTCCTCGCAAGATCGTTACGACCATCGCTTTTTTGCCTAGTATTTGCTCTCATATCAGAGGCATATCGACGTGTTTCTCAATGGCTGTGCATACGCGGAGAAGAAAGGGATACTCCGACTCCACAAGCAAGTGAAGTGAAACTGTTTTCAAAAGCCGTCATGCATGAGGAAGCGGAAAGCTTGTGAATGATGGAGAGAAGAAAGCGTCTGGATTTCTGCGCATCAATTGGGCTCGCACAGAAGGGACACATAGTCAATCCAAGCAAATGCCCAAGGACACTCCTGAAGGAAAGTTCCGGCTACATTACTGCCCGCCCTCCCCTTTCAATCACTGGCTTCACCCTTTCGAATCCTTATACCCCCTCCCCTCCCTACCTTTCCAAATCCATTAAAGTCAAACTTTGCCATCTCTCACGCCTCACACCTCCCAACTTCCACAGCTACACTACAGCAAAAAACCCACAGAAAAGTAGTTGGTATCACAACCCAAAAGCAACGACACTGACTGACACTGTGCCTAATGCCTTTCACTTCGCGGTAGCGCACGCGAGCTACAAATTCTATCTAATTCAGAAACAGTACTCCTGGACTGCGGCGCAGGCGCGGTTCAAGTTTGGATTATCATTCCATTTCATTTCCTCAAGCATCATCTCGTCGACTCCTTTAACCCTGTTAGGTCAGAAGGTGAGAGCGCGACCAACTGGCGTAGCCTCCTGCCATATCATGCCATACGCTCCCCCATCCACGCCCCCGTCACGCCAGTCAGTCCATCTCCGACAAACTACATGCTCCATCCATCCGCCGTCATACTGCTCGCTCGCTCGCTCGCCGTCCCGCGTCGTCAATCAGACAGACAGTCAGTCAGATATATACACGGATAAACACGAACAAAACCTGCCCAACCCAGCGCAGCGCAGGTTAGGGCGGCAGAAATTCAGATATGCGTGTGCGGTGTGGTGTAGTGTACAAAAACGGATCGGGGGGTGGGGTGGGGTGGCAAGGAAGGAATGCGGTAGGTAGGTACCAGATACCTGCCAGGTGGCGGATTAAGGACGAGGTCAGGTCAGGTCAGGTCAACGACAGAGACGGAGAGAGGGAGCAGGTAGGTGCAAGGACAAGGAAGCAACACAAGGCAGCCACAAAGGACAGGAAAGGAAAGCAGAGCAAAGGAAAGATTAGATCAATCAGCGAGAAAAGGCTAAGAAAGGAAAGGGTAGAAAAGAGAGAAAGACAAAGCGCGCTAGATACGTCCATCACGTTACATCGTCGTCGTGTCCTCATCACGTCGGATACCTCCTTATCCTCCTCCTCCTCCTCCTCTTCATCCCCCTCGTCTTTTTCTTCTGCTTGTATCAGACCCCCTTCCTTGGCGTCGCGGTCGTCCGGAGTACAGGTCCTTAAGCCTTGCGTTGCGTTGCGGTGAGGTAATGTCGCTCTGACGCATACTATACACCATTGGCCTTTGCTGACTGAGGCGTCGAGTATCGCTCGCTTCCGGTCATGTCCGTCTCAAGGCGTCAAAGCCGTAGCAAGTCTACCTCAAAGCTCGTCCTTGAGCCCGCGGACTTTCTCCTTGACGCTGTCGACCACGCCCTCTGCCTCTTTCTCCGGCGCCTTGTCAAAGGCAGTCGCCTCTCCCACCTTCGCCTTGGCACTTTCAACAGCCAGGGCCAGTCGGCTCGACGCGCTCGCCAACGCCTCGCTCGCGGCTTCGTACGCGCTCTCCACGCTTGCTGCTGCGCCTGCGCCCGTCGAGGTAGGCGTTGCGCCGTAGATTGCGTCGGAGAGCTGAGCTTGCGCAGCTGATGCTACAGCGAGGAGGCTGGACTGGGCCTGCTCGGCATAGCCGGGCGGAGTGCCATAGACGGCTTCGGATGCACGCGCAGAGGCGGAGCTAAAAGCGGAGCTGGCAACTTCTGAGGCCGATTCAAAGGCACCCTTGGGCGTGCCGTAGACCTGGATGCTGGCTGCCTCGACGGCGGCGTTGAGCTGGGCGTTGGCGGCCTCGAGGATGGATTCGAGCGAGGCGGGAGGGGTGAAGGTCGCATAGTCTGCGGCGACAGAGACGACGGATGATGCCGAGTCGTAGGCTTCCGATGCGTAGGATGATGCGGCTGATCCGGCGGCAGGGAGGGCAGTTGCGTAGGCTGATTGCAGTCTGGAGAGGACACTTTCGGTAAAGGATGGCTCCTTGCCAACAACCAGCTCAGAAACGAGGTCTTGGACTGCAGCATACTGGGAAGCGGCAATTTCCGTGGCCTGTGCTGCGTGGGAAGAGGCATCAAGGTAGACAGAGGAGTACCACGGCGTGGGTTGACCGTAGACTTGCATCGAAGCGCTGGAGACTAGAGCAGCCCAGTTCGCCGACGCTTGGGAAGCGACCGACTCGACTACACCAGTCGAAGTGCCGTAAACTGCCGAGCTCGCTTGTACAGAGGCTGCGGAGAGGGATTCGGACGCCACAGAGAGGGCGGCATCGTACTTGGAAGAAGCAGCAGAGAGCACGCTTTCGGCGGGGGACTTGCTAGTCTGGCCGGCCACCGAGCTGGCTGATGCGAGGACGTCGTGAAAGTGGCTCGACGCAGCAGCGACGGCATCGGAGTACTTGCTCTGGGCCGCCGACAGGTAGTTTTCGTAAGCAGGCGTTGGAGTGCCGTAGACTGCAGTCGATGCGGCGTCGACGAACTCAGAGTATCGCGCATGGGCGAGGCCGATGCCCTCGTAGTAGCGGCGCTGAGCCTCGGCCATGTACTGCTGGGAGACGGGGGTAGGCGTTGCAGCAACGGCACTCTTTGCGTTTGCGTACTGTTGAGACGCAAAACTCAGGCCCTCGTTCAAACGAGAAGATGCTACAGCAGAAATGGACGATAGAGCATCAGTGACAGTAATCTCATCAGAGTCGTCAATCTCGTCTTCAAGAACGACCTGCTTTGCCTCTGGGACGGCTTGAGCGGCTACACCACCCCAGACCTTTTTGACGGATTCGGTGGCTTGTTCGAGAGGCTCCTGGGCAGGCTCCCCATGAACCACATAGCTAGCCTTGGGAGCAAAAGACTCGTAAGCTGGGGTCTCTGAGCCAAAGACAGCCTCGCTTGCCTTGGTAGCGACGGATTCGTAGGCTGGCGTCTCCGAGCCAATGACGGCTTCACTGACCTTGGTAGCAACAGACTCGTAGGCTGGCGTCTCGCTGCCCAGGACAGCCTCGCTGACCTTCGAGGCGACAGACTCGTGGGCTGGTGTGTCGGTACCAAGGATAATCTCGCTCGCGCTTGAGATGAGAGCGTCGACATCAGCTTCGGGTTCAGGAGTACCAATAATAGCCTCCTTGGCTTGGTCCTCCTTGTAGGCGGCGGCGGAAAGGACAGTCTGCGCGCCATCGGCGACCTTGTCGTAGGCTTCGGAGGCTTGGGAGCTGGCTGCAGACGAAACGCTTTCGACAGTGCCCTGAGAGCCATAGACGGCTTCCGAAGCCTTCGTGGCCACTTGTTCCGCAACGTTGGGCGTAGTTCCGTAGACTGATTCGCTGGCGTGGGCCTTTGCCTCGTCCACTTGCTTCTTGGCTGCGGCGGTAGCGCTTTCGACGCTTTCAGAAGCCTTGGAGATGATGGACTCGGAGGTCTCGTGAGAAGCACCGAGGACGGCTTCGCTGGCGTCGATGATGGCCTCCTTGGCCTTGCGGACGGCTGCCACGGCAGAGGCTGGGATGACCTTGGAGGAAAAGTCGTCGGAGGTGTCTTGGGTGTAGAGCTTGTACTTGGAGACTTCTCTCAGACGGACCAACTCTTTGGCAGCTTGTTCAGCGAGATCCATGGCCTGGCCTTCGACATCCTCGCCTGCTTGCTTGGCAGCAATCAGCCCCTTGTGCTCCGAAGCAACATCGACGACTTGTTTGCGCCATTCGTCAAACGTCTTTTTCAAAGCATTGTACTTGGCCCAGTCCTTGTAGGTGACGCCATCCATCCACGCCCAGCGCATTCCAATTTCTTGCAAGCCGAGATCGCGAATGTTGTCTACCACCTCGAGGGTAGAGTCGGCTGCAGCCTTGACAAGAGACTGAGTTTGATTGTCATACTTTTGCTTCCAGGATCTGACTGCCTGAGCTTTTTCTTTGACGGCCTGTCCCGAAGAGCGAATGGCCGAGAGAACCGTTTCTTGGGCCTCTTCAATGTCCTCCTCTGTGGGCTGTTCGGGCAACTTCTCAACAACGCTGTTAATCTTGGACTTGATGTTGGCGAATTTGGAAGCAATGGTTTCCTCCAATTGGACAATCAGGGCTTGGCCAACCCCATTGGCCTGGCTCTGGATCTGGTGGTCTGTGATCTCTTTGACGCGTTCCGAAAGATCTTCCGATCCCTTGTTGGCGGCCTTTGTAAACTTTTCCTGCCAAGTCTTGAGGTCACTCTCGACCTTTTCGCGCACGTCAACGTCGCTAGCCTTGGCGGGTGCAGCAGAGCTGCTAGATGCGGCGGAAGCGGAAGGGGTCGCCGTCGCCGCGACGGAAGAGGACGACGATGAAAGGCTAGAGGCAGCCGAGGATGCGGAGGAGGCGACATCGACAGCCTCAACGGCTGCTTCCAGCTTCTTACTATCCTTGTATCTACCAAGCCTCTCACTGATTCTCATCAACTGCGGCTCGACATTGTCTCCGTAAAGAATGCGAATCTGGGGCCAGACTTGTCGAAGCAAAATGGACCAAGCCGAAGAGACGGCCCAGCGGGCGTACGGGTAGCCGACGTCCACGGTATAGTAGCGGCCTTGGTCGTAGGCATTTTGCGCATGTGGGAGAACGACCTGGTAAGCAGGCAAGACCTTGTTCTTGTAGGCATCTTCGGCGGCCGAGGTTGCCTGAGAGTAGTATGGAAAGATGGCACTGGACAATTGCTCAACGTGGGGCGCAAGGTTGGCGTCGTACTGAGCCTTGACCTTTTCCTGGGCCAAATCTATCTGGGGCTTGACAGTCCGCTCCCACTCTGAAAGAGCATAGTCCCGGGCATGTGCGACGCGAGGAGCTCCATAAACATCATATGTGCGCTTGGTGAAGTCGGCGGACGGGGCGTAGACCTGATCGTTGAAGCGATCGACATAGGGTTGAGCCTTTTCGGCGTAGGGCGCGAGGTACGAGTTGTAGTATGGAGTGACGTAAGGCTCGAGATGGGAGTAGGCATGCAGATACGGCTTGCAGATCTTCGGCGACGAATCGTCAAGGTCGTGGAGAGACCTGGGACAGCGAAAGAGGGTGGTCACGAGAGTGTACCACAGTGCCAGTCTGGTTGGCGGGTCAATTCAAAATTCTGTAGCGGTTGGTGGGCACATGGGCGCTTACCGAAGGACATTGCTCAACAGCCAGGCAGACCAGCTTCTGCGATGAGAATTGGAGCGGTGGGAGCGGTGGACGTTTCCATTCATGCTGGAATCAATCTTGCCGTTTGCCTCGGACGGAGGTTGTGGCGCTTTTGCTTGGCCGTCAGGCGGCACGACCATGGCGGGCGTGAAGGTGTGGAGGCGCGTGCGATCGACGCCGTCCGTGCAGTGGAGCGAGGATGGACTAATTCGGAGATGGTGATGGGTCGAGACGAGACGAGACGAGACTCGAGGCAAGTTGAGCGTGGTGGAAGAGCAGGACGGCGGGCGGTAGCAGCAGCGGGTTTTGTGGTTGGAGTTGGATTCTTGGTGGTGCAATGCAGGCTGGCAGGGAATCAAGCTCCTGCAGTCCAGCGGCCAAGACGGTCACGTCATAGGCTGCCTCCACCAGGTTCAGGTGTCGTCGAGGTCGCGTTGCGCTGCAGCTGGGAAAAGATGAGGTTCCTCTGCGACGCGTCTTGCAACAGAAGCCCGGTTGGCTCCGCAGCTTGTTCTGCGTGTTGCAGGTAGAGCTGAGTCAGCACAGAGACCCTTCTTTACCTTGGTTTACGGTGGTTCCTTGCCGGCACGTGATCTCCTCTTGGCTCCACCACCACGTCCCGCCCGGCGTTTCTGCCCGCCGCCATCACCTCCAGCGTCCGTCTTACTACTCGACACTCGACTACTCGAACCCTTCTCCTCACCCCAACCCTTCTCCTCACCCCGCCGGACACTCCCTTTGTCAACCCCCCCCGCTCTCCAGAATCAACACCCCTCTTCTCCACCCTTCCGGCCTCCTCGCTGTCCTCACAACGCTGCCTCGCCACCCCGTTGGACATGTTTCCTTGAACCTTGATAGACTCCGGCTTTGAGCCTACCAACTCTTCCTTGCCCCGTTGGCCCACGTCCCGCGCTCATCGTCTCCACCATGGCCTCCGCACATCCTTCGCTGGCCTCTCGGAGGCCTACCTTACCCGACATCATGAACGACCCCAACTACGATCCTGGCTCCGCCTCATCAGATAAAGCCGACGAACCAGACACCTGCAGGATATGTCGAGGAGAGGGCACCCGGGAAGAACCATTGTTCTACCCCTGCAAGTGCAGTGGCAGCATCAAGTTTGTCCACCAAGACTGCCTGATGGAATGGCTTTCGCACTCGCAAAAGAAGCACTGCGAGCTGTGCAAGACGCCTTTTCGGTTTACGAAACTCTACCACCCCCAGATGCCCACCCAGCTTCCCACGGGCGTCTTCTTGCGCAGAGCTGTCATCCACGTCTTGCGACACTTGCTGATCTGGGCACGAGGACTCCTGGTGGGATCCGTGTGGCTTCTCTGGCTGCCATGGTGCATGCGCGTCATATGGAGGGCCCTGTTTTGGTGCGGCGATGGAGGGTTCGCTGGAGACTTGCACCTCGTCGCCAACATCCACAGGCAGCGCACTGCTCTTGACGGCGCTGATGCTGTCAACACTTCTGCCGCCGCCAATGCCAGCGCGGCGTCTGCGCTGCCCGCCATTCTCTCTCCCGTTTCTCAGACCTTGAACATGAGCGCTGGCGAACCCACCGCATATACCCTTTTCAAGAAGTTCCTTTTCGGCTTTGGTCCCCTTCACTCAGAGTTGCTCAATATGTCTTTAACTAATGCTACCGAGAACGCGACGGCCGTCATGATCACCCATCGGCAATCATCACTCCTCTCCAACGTCTCCTTTTTCAAATCTCTTACCTCTCACCCCTCGGTAAACCGACTTATCCTGGACGTCATAGAAGGACAAATCATCACCGTGGTGGTCGTCATTGCGTTCATCTTGATTTTCCTTATTCGGGAATGGGTTGTGCAACAGCAACCAGTCATGAACCTAGCCGATATCCAGCCCCAGGTCCACGCCCCGGCCCCGGTCGAGCTTCCCATTGAGAACGAGGCCGATGAGCCTGTCCAAGATGAGATCCACCAACATGACGATGACGTCCGAGATGAGCTCCAAGGCGCTGCGGAAGACGCTGATTCTACCGCGAATCACTTCCGATTCGACTTTGCCGCCGATTCCTCTGACGATGAGGAGGATGAGCCACTCCCGCCAGCGCCGCCGGTCGTCCGGGAGAATTTGTACCGCATTCCAGATGCGCAGGTTCGCGATGCAATTGCACGGCGCAAGTTTGAAAAAGCAAACGACCTCATCCATGCCATGGATCCTCTTGCGCAAAGGGTCATGGGGGCTGAATTGGGAATGTGGATTCACCACATGAGCGAAGCTATTCAGGAGGTGTCTCAAGATGCGGAACAAAGGGAGAGATTGGCCGATGAAGTCTCGGAATGGTTGGACGGTGTGGGGTACCTTCCCATTGACCACCCCTACGGTCTTCTCGGCGAACGGCTCGACGAAGCAGCAACCTCTTCCGAAGGCCCATCGAGCAAACAACGACCGAATATGCCCGGGCGTGGAAAGTCCCTGTTGGCTGCACAGATACGCCGAGAACTGGAAGAAGGCGCCCGGACTGTTCCATCCCTGTCCCCCGCCGAACCGTCTTCCGAACCAGGCGCCGAAGCCCACAGCGAGAATAGCGACGGGAGCTGGCAACAAGTCTTCAAGACCGATGACAACGAGACCGGGGAGTCCGCATCCAACGCATCGCCTCTGGTTGTCCAGAAGGAGTCAGGCGCGTCCAATACCCATGAATCAGGTGCACAGCGCGCCGCATGGAGCCTTTCAACAGAGAGGCGCCGATCTGCCGGACCGGCAGAATCCGAATCAGGCCCGTCACACCTGCACGAGATTGATGACAACATTCGCGCGTCTTCGGCAGAAAGCTCCCCAACAATAGCCCCAGGAAACGAACTCCAGCCAGCTGAAGGACCGGCTTCAAGCACACCTGTGATACCCGCTCAAGCAGCCTTGAGAGAAACATTCTGGGAAAGACTTTATGACTGGCTGTGGGGAGACATCCCTCCTGCCATTGGCGAAGATGTGGTTCACGCTGTTGGGAACGAGGAACATGTCGTCCAAAACATTGCAGATGAAGATCCGTTTGTGCAGCGCAACGCTGGCATCGAGGATGACTTGGACGCACCCGCTCAAGATCCGCAGGTCGCGGAAGCCGCTGCGCAAGCTGGGATCGACATCAACGCCGAGCAGGATGCCATTGAGGATGCCGAAGACCTGGAGGGCATCATGGAGTTGATTGGCATGCAAGGACCGATTGTGGGCCTTTTCCAAAATGCCCTCTTCAGCGCTGTCCTCATCTCAGCTACGGTTGCTGTGGCTGTCTGGGTTCCCTACCTCTGGGGCAAGGTGGTCTTGCTCTCCCTCGGTCGACCAGTGTGGCTCTTTTTGAAGGTGCCTCTTCGCTTGCTGTCGGCTGCGGCGGACCTGATTGTCGACTCGACACTGTTCCTAGGTGCTGCATTTGTCTACTGGTCCATCGCTCTACTCCGGCTGGTCTTGCCCATGGCGAGTTCTTCTGAAGCCATCGACTCTGCGGCATCAACGACACGCACAATTGCTGAATCAGCCATTGAACGGATATCCAAAGTGTTCCTCGTGGCGAGCTCCAGCATGAATTCGGACTACCTCCATCTATCGGCCAATTCCCACGCAGCTTTGCGGTCACTGCAACAGGAGCTTGCCGGTTGGATATCGTTTGTGTGGGACTTGGGCGCATACATTTATGGCAAGGTGGCTGCAGTTGATCCGGCATCCATCATGCCGGCCATCAACCACGTTGTCGATCTGTGTGCCACGGCATGCGCCACCGCCTTGAACAACCTTCGTGCGGCTCTTCCGACCATTTCAACCACTAAAGGCCTTTCCGTGACGCTCCAACTTGGCAACAGTACGGCAACCCCTGTCGACCCTGCTTTCGAGTACTGGACTGCCTGGGATCGTGTCATTGCGATTGTTGCTGGCTACGCCTTCTTCGCCGTGGCGGGAGCCTTGTACCTGAAGCGGGGCACGCCCTTTACCAGCTCTCAAAACGGTCGAAGGGTTGAAGGCATAATTTCAGATGTCCTACAGCAGGCCGGTGGAGTCCTCAAAGTTATCCTTATCATTAGCATCGAGATGCTTGCTTTCCCGCTTTACTGCGGTGTTCTTCTCGACTTTGCCTTGCTCCCTCTTTTCGAGGACACTACCGTGGCCACCCGGCTTGCATACGCCCACAGGTCTCCCTGGACCGCTGGATTCGTGCACTGGTTTGTCGGGACTTGCTACATGTTCCACTTTGCGCTCTTCGTCTCAATGTGCCGCAAGATCATGCGCACCGGCGTCTTGTACTTCATCCGCGACCCGGACGACCCGACTTTTCATCCTGTTCGGGATGTCCTCGAACGCAGCGTAACTGGACAACTCCGCAAAATTGCCTTTAGCGCCTTTGTTTACGGCGCCTTGGTAATTTGCTGCTTGGGAGGCGTCGTGTGGACGCTACACTTTGGCTTCGACGGCGTCTTGCCCATCCACTGGGCCACCAACGACCCGTCCATGGAGTTTCCGCTCGATCTGCTCTTTTTCAATTTTCTCACGCCGCTGGTTGTAAAGTTTCTCAAACCCAGCGATGCTCTGCACGAAATGTACAGTTGGTGGTTCAAAAAGTGTGCTCGAGCCCTTCGCCTTTCTGATTTCCTCTTTGGAGAGAAGAATCTGGATGAGCGTGGCCATCACGTCAGACGCACTTGGACTGCCTGGTTCAAGAGACAAAAGGGAGATGCGGAAAAGCCCGTCATTGGTGAAGACCGACGCCTCCTCGCCGACGACCGCAACACCGAAGTCTACTTTATGTTTGACGGCAAGTACGTGCGCGCCCCAGCGTCGGACCAAGTCCGCGTCCCCCGCGGCCAAACAGTCTTTGTCGAGGTCGACGTCTTTGACAATCGCGTCGACGGCGTCACCGAAACTGGCGGTGGCATCCACGACAAGAATTCATCATTTACGACAACGGTCTACATACCCCCTTGGTTCCGCATCCGGATCTGCCTATTCGTTTTGGCCATCTGGCTCTTTGCTGCACTCACTGGCGTTGGTGTTACTGTGATTCCCCTCCTCTTCGGCCGTCGTCTCTTTGCGGCGGTCCTCCCAGCTGGAACGCGGACAAACGACATTTACGCATTCGCGACTGGCATTTACATCTTCGGCGGCATAGCCTACGGATTGTGCCATCTCCAACCATTACTCTCCTCAATCAAAACCTCTCTGCGCCATCCCTTTGCAACAACCTACACCACCATAACCGTACTCTGCCACTTGGTCGCGCAAGCCGCATCCATCGCCTACGTCTACGGCGCCCTCATCATTTTACTTCCTGCGCTCTTCGCCCTCTTCCTCGAATTCTATGTCCTCATCCCCCTGCACGCCTACCTCGGCCCCGGCGAGACGCACGTCGTGCACATCATCCAGGACTGGTCGCTGGGCTTCTTGTACGCGCGAATTGCCGGCCGCTTCTTGCTTTGGAACCACAATTCGCTCGTCAGCCGCGCCCTGCGAGCCGTCGTGCGCAACGGCTACGCGCACCCCGACGCCCGCCTCGCCACGCGCGCCTTCGTCGTCCCCGTCGCCTGCTTCTTCGCAGCGACACTGCTCCTCCCCCTCGGCCTCGCGCGCGTCACACACGCCGCGCTCTTCGGCGCATCAGGCCCAGCACCAACGTCGAGTCCACCGCAGGCTAGATCCGCCGCTGGCGATACCGCCAAAGCACACCAACCCCTGACTCACCACGTGCACTCCGCCGTCGACTCGCCGTCGTCGGTCCCCTTCGTCACGGCCGTGTATCCCGTCTGCCTCGCCGTCGCCGCTGTGGCGTGGGGTCTATGGGCGCTGACGCGTGCGACCGAGCGCTGGCGCGCCCGCATCAAGGACGAGGTGTACCTCATCGGCGAGCGCTTGCACAACTTGGGCGAGAGGCGCGCACCGCCGCCGCTGCCGCCAGCGGCTCCAGTGGGCATGGGCGCTGGTGGGATTGAACACGAGGGTGCGCTGGCTTTGAGGGGATTTGGTGAGGATGGCGTCGAGGGCGAGGCTGTGAGATGATGAATGGTTGGGAGGAGGAGACGTAGGGAAGTCTTGTTGGCGATGAATGGGTGGTTTTCTCGTGTTGTCGTAGTTTCTGAGCGGGCATTGCTTGCTGCCATTATTTGGTATTGTTTACTTTACGTTTTGTCGTCGTGGTTGGCGGTGACCTCTACTGCTGCTGCTGCTGCTGCTGCGTGTGGCAGTCGAGATCCCTCAGGGGTAGAGATGCTGATGGTGATGGTTATGGAGATGGACATGCGGAGACGTGGCGGCGATCAAGTCTGTACAATCCAAGGATTCGTTCATTCCCTCACCCACTCACTTGCATCATTTCTCTTCCATTGTCCATTGATTGCTGCCTGCATCAACACCGTCGCCATGCCATCTTGAGGTCGGGTCGGGTCCCCTCCCACCTTCCACTACAGTCCCGCACAGTGTGTCCGACCCACCTGCCTCCCTGCCCATACTACACATACCCATCCACACACCCCTCCATCCATCCAGCCATCCATCCCGCTAGCCAGGCCAACCCAAGAACCGTCGCGCTGTGGACCCATCCAGCCAGCCAAGCCAAGAAGCCCATTCATCCGACACGCTCAACCCTCATAGCGAAGTCACTCGGGGCACCTTGTAAAGAGGCGAGAAAGGGGATGAGAGGAAGGAGGCAAGACTTTTCTGCCGCAGTACAGGTCATCGCCATTCAGTGAAGTATGTCGCTCTTGATGAATGACTGAGAGACGTTGTATGGTTTGGGCGAAGATTGACGGCTGTGGGGGAATGTGGTGGACTAGGGGAAGGAGTGAGGCGTGGAAGATGCCGTGGATGTATCATCTAGGTTTTGCGGGGTGGCTGGTGTTGTGGGACGGCTGCTTGGTCGCGCGAGACGTGTAAAATAGGAGGCGGCGCTGGGTCATGCAACGAAGAAGGCAGTGTGAAATCGAGGGAGGAGGAAGTGACAGAAAGCAAAAGTTTTGCGCCGTAGTACGCACGAGCGGGTACTTGCCATCGCCATTCACCAAGTCGGCCTCTGATGACTGGGGCATCGTGTGGTCAGCCACGAGTGGACACGCAGAACCAGAAGGGGGGCCGAGGGAGCTGTGTCGCCTTGAGCCGCGCAGAGTTGGACGCAATGGTGGACGAGTCATCCAGATTGTTTTGGCTGGCTGGTCTCACGATAAATCTGGCTGGTGGTCTCCCGGGACATCAAACAGCTGGTCCTGTGAGAGTTAGACCCCCCTAGTGGTCCCTCGAGCTGTTTTCCTGGTCTCACAAGACATGGAGGTCTCGCGGGACATCTACTTGGTCTCCCAAGACACCACAACCATCCAATTAGCACGCCCCTGATGGCTGGGGCTCCAGAATACATGTGAGCCGAAGCTTGGTGTGGATCTGCTCAGTGATAGAGCCGGCGGCGCTGAGTGGGCGGTTGGGCCTGGTCGTCGTCGAGGCCTTCATCGTTGAATTGGCGCTTCATTTTGGGAAGCGACGACGTGTCGAGGGACGGTCGACGATTGTGGCGCGCAAGTTCACTCCTCTGATGCTCCAGAAACTCGGCACTCACGATGAGCTGGTTGGTCGCGAAGTCGATGTCGTCGGTCGACTCGTTGAGCTTGTTCACCACAGCGCCGACTTCATTAACACGGTCCTGAAGACCGCAAATTTCCTTTTTCATCTGGAGGAGGTCCTCGGAGATCTGGTCGACGTGGCGCAGGCTCGCAGCTCCCGTCGCGTTGAGGTGGTCCGCGGTGTCGCCAGAGACGCGCAGAAGACGCTGCCGTGGACGCATAGTCCTGGCTTTTCGAATGGCTGGTCTCGCAAGACGTGGTGGTCTCGCGACTGCCTGCCTGGTCTCGCGAGAGATGCGGCACGGTTGTTCTCAATGGCTTCGTCGACGCGGCGCTCAAGGGCGTCACGGCTAGTCGCAACCGCACCATAAACAGGCGATTGGCGACGGTGATGGGAGGTCCTTCGCGTCTGACCAATGGCGATGTCTGTCGTGGCGCTCTGGACTTGTTATATTAGGAAGTCGGTATAGCCGGCTTCGTTAATAAAGCTGGGGGCGCGAATAGGCTGGCTTACAATCTGGGTTAGGGCTATATAGTAAGTAGCATCGCGGCCGTTGCTCTTATTATTTTTAATATATTAGGAAGACATTTTGGCGTCTGGACTTTAAGTATTAGTGGCGATTTGGTAGATGAGCGGCGTTATAATATTAAGGTAAGATCGAGGGTATGATGTACATCCGGGGTGGATCTTGCTGAGGGCAAGGTGCCTAGATGAGGGGGCCCAGGTCGTCGTGGCCGAGATGCCCAATTTCGCTCTTGCTTGCAAGGTCATCTGTAGACTAAGGACCGGGGGTCAAAGCTCTGATGGCTGTTTCGTTGGCAATGACGCTGAGAAACTCTTGGGCTGACCCCGAAAGCCGCTGGTGAAGGTGACCATCCGTATTCGTAGTGTGAGGCGCGGGGGGTGGACGTCGAAGGGCAGAGAGCGATGATGATGCGAGACTCTTGGGCTTTTGATGGTGAGTCGCGGGATTGTTGACGAGACGGCATAAGGTAGAGGTGTTCGTGTGAAGCGGGTGGTAGATATTGACTGGTAGGCGTTGCCCGGGCTACTGGTAAACAACAGGCTCCGGCGCCGCTCGCACCACCGTGGCCCTTCTCTTTCGGTCACCACCTTGCATTTTGCTTTTTTCTATCGACCTGACGGATACTCGCATGAAGGTTATGGGTCTGATTCATAATGTCGAGGAGAGACTCGGCGATGCTTCCACCTAATTTGCAGCTCCCGCGTGCTGTAGGCTGTCCATAGCAGCCATGTTATCATTAGTCACCGGGGGTCTTCAACGAAACCTTGTGCACGGCTGACTTGCTGCCCATGGCCAAATTTCGCAAGAACCCATACGCGGTTGAGATCTCTTCTGCGCCATGGACTCTCTGGAGCACAAATTGGACGGCCAGGAGAGTGCTTTCATACCAGGGCCTATGGGGGGCGTATGTACGGCGCGCAGTGCTGGCACATGCAGACACGGGTGGTTGTGGTTGATGGTACAAATGTGAGGTGCGGGTCGAGTCTGTGGCTGTTTATTTGTCTGGGTTGTGATTGCAACAAGAGTGATGATGGGATGAGCGAGTGGAGGGTGAGGGTTTTGTGGCAGTGGAGCGGAGCAGAGTGGAGAAAAGCAAACAAGCAGATGGATAGGGATACGGGTGGGAATAGGGACGTGAAAATGAGAATGAAAATGACAGTGCTGCGTTGGGTGCTTGTGGTCGTCATGCGCGCCCGCTGTAGGGGAGGTGCAGGAGGAGAAGGAAAAGGGGGTGTGGCTGCGGCGGCGGACGAGATCCGCACATATTGAAGTACTTGACTGCCTTGTACTTACGATGATGGAAGAGCGGTAGTGCTGCATTTGACGCTAGTGGACTGCCCGTCTGCCTGTCAGGAGAGTCGGTGGTGTTTCGACATCGCAGAGTCTGCCCTTCTTCGCCTATTCACGAGGTCATGTCGTGCAAATCTCTTTCCCGCGAGTAAGCCAGGCACTTGCAGATATGCATGGGCGGAAGTTGTTCATTCGTGCGGTGGATAGAAGCGGTCTGTGTGCAGCCGTGGTGGTGAAAGTCATTTTTCAGCCTTCACTCGATGCGTTCGGTTGATGAGCTCGATGGAAAAGACGGCGCGAGGGCGAGAGAAAGAATCAGTGTGTTCCCAAAAGAGCGAGTCCATTGCACTACCTCGTCTCTTTGTCCCTCCTTTCATTGAGTGCCTGCCAGGTCCTTCCATTCCCACTTGTACCTTTTTCATCCAACAGGGTCCTTGAGAAATCATCCTTCCGTTTCACTGTTTCCCTCCGACTCTGGTACACTTTTTTCCTCAATCCAACAGTCTTCTTGAGCGTGATGCAAGTCTCTTGTTGCATTCAGATGCCGTCGCAGACCTGCAGCCTGCGGGATTTGGCCGCGTGAGGACTCGTTCCAAGCTCCGGGGATCCTTCGAGCCGCTTGCGCTTGTTAGAGGATTCTGGAGCCTCTTCTTCGTCCGAGCTATCCTTGTAGCCACTTTGGTTGTCATCGAGATCCGGCATTGTGTTCCACTTCTCCGCAGAATAATAGCGGCTGCAATGCGGACACTGAAGGTTCAAACAGATCTGCCACCTTGCTCGACGGATAGTCCAGTTAGGGAATGACTTCGTTGAAGGCTTTCCGCACTCTTTGTTTGGACAGTCGCGCTTTCGCTCACAAATCTCGGCCTCGTAGAACAAGAGCTCTTTCCAAAAGCCCTGAACCTTTTCCATCTTGACTTTGAAGCGCTGGTCTTTAAGAAAGTCATAGCCATTTCCGGGTGCATGTGTGGATATGAAGAACAACACCAGGTCGCGCAATCCTCGATCCGTGCTGGGAGTTGTTTGGTAGACTTCTCGAACAAGTCCAGGAAAGTCATCAAAATCGCAAACCTCCCAAACCCAGTCTTCCAGGTATAGTTGAAATCTCTCGCTTGCCGCTTTCTTGAGTGATGCGATCTGATATTTGTCCGCCAACGAATAAATTCGGATTGTGCAAAGGGCGTCATCTTCCCACATGGTGTCCCTGTCAGCTTTCTTGCACCAGTCGTCAATGCAACTTTCGATTAAGTTGCCTGTGTAGCAGTACCCAAGCATGATTCGAACGAGAAAGGCATCATCTTCAGGAAGCGTGATCACACCGGTCCGGGCTTCCTGATACACTTTTTAGCTTCATCTCGGCTTCATCTCGGCTTCATCTTTGGCAGCAGCCTTACTTTGAAGGGCGAGTCTGGATCGCAGGCCTTGCGGAAAAACTCGGACTGCATACCCAGTATGATCTTATGGACGTGGAACTCCTTATCTTGGCAACATATTGTGAGGTCTGTGTTCCACTTGGCTTGGAACATGGAATTGTCCTGATCGAATAGGTAGTTGCGTAAGCCCTCGTGCAAACCTGAGGTCGGCTATCAGCTTCGTTCAATTGTGGGTGAAGAGGATGATGTACTGCTATCGGCCATGACGCAAGAAGGCCGAGTTCTCTTTGACCACCAGCAACACGGTGAGGTGAGAAGAGAAGAGCGTCTCAGCAACTACAATCGAAAGGGAGAGTTGCGTAGGAGAGGATTGAAGAGGTCGAGCGCTTCGTGACCGCCAGCGCGAGGGTGGGTCGAAGAGGAGAAGAGCGCCTCGCGGTGAGCCGGCAAGTCAGAGTGTGAGTTGAAGAGGCGAGAAGCGTTGCGGTGACCGGAACGCGTCGCGAAGAAACGGGCGCGGGCGGTGCTAGTCCAGATCAGGAAACCTGATTGGGGAGGAGGAAGGTGCCTCCTGCCACGCTCGACTGAGCATCAACACACACTCACGACTACATGTTTCTTTGGTGCAGCCGTGCTGGTTTGCGCTCATGGTGCCTCTCAACAACATAGGCGAAAGCCGCTTCATTCATTCATTCACTCACCACATTCGCGTGTCACTGATCCATACATACTGGAGAGGAGAGGTGAGATTTTCTACCGAACTCCCGCTCTACTATCTTTGCAAAAACTGTTTAAGTCCAAACCCAGGCTTTCAGAATCCAATGCGTACTCTCCCAGAACTCAAGTCTGCTCATGTCCCAGTCTCCGTAAATCCAACGTCTAGTTTCAAGAATCCAAGTCTGCCTACGCCTTTAACTAACGGCATCCAAGCATATATCTCCAAATCGTCGACTCCGAACGCCTTTTGAACTCCCTCAAAGCTACCTAGTCGCTGCAATCCCTCACTTGAAAGGCCAATCTGGGCCTGGCCAATGGCAAATAGAGACAAGAAGGGTCCTTGTCAGAACTGAGAGGCTGGACTCCTCGCTCAATCAAAGAAAAAGGAGGAATAGCAGCAACGAAAAACTTCTGCAACCCACAGAATATTCCATCACTTCAAGCGTCAGCGTCTCCGAATGCTCCAGAACAAGCAGCACACAGCTCCCTCTCGCATCTTCCACATCTCCCAGGCCTTGCACCTTGCCCTGATATGAACACCACATGCCATCGCCATCGCACTCGGTTTCGCGTCCTTTGCTTCGAATCCCACACGCATCCGGCGAAGATTACCGAATTTGGACACCGTTGGAGGTCGGTACAAGAGTAAAGGCAGAGAGCTACTACGGCTTGACGGGAAAGCGAAACTCTATCAACACGTCGATTACACTTTCTCACAGGTACCGCGTCGGCCGGGCCTGTCTTTCCGCCATATAAGCCGGGGCTGTACCCGCCGTACCGGTCGCACCCGTCATTCCGTTGTCCCGTTACTTTTGAGTCAGTGGTGCAACCGCTCTTGTACTTCCTCATTCGGTTGGTCAATAAGTTTTCGTGATCTTTTGACCGAGGCACATTGCCTGCGGGCTAATTCCGCTCCTCAAATAGTTTTAATACATTACTATTTCGCATTGCGCGGCCAGTAGCCTCTCTGCCAAACCTTTTCGCCGTTCCCATGGATGATGGAAGTCACATCAGCGCAAGTGCTTGACTTGACATGTTTAAACTATGGCGTATTAAACGACTTGGAAAGAAAGCAAACTTAATGAGACCAGAGGGTTATTTCTGCTTCCTTGGACCTTGCGCACTCATTGAAAATCAAAACCGTAATACAGCCCAGCCCATCAACCGGACTCCATGTCCAGCAATTCTCCCATCGCTCGCAGTATGCCTTATCTCAATTTCTCCTGCGTGTCGTTCATAGCAAGTCGATTCCTCCTGTGGTCGAGCAAGTTTGCGTGAAAAGCTTTGGCTCGAATATCCATGCTGAAAGCCCTGTCGTCTCCACTCAGGGTTATTCAATCCTCTTCCGTTTGTTGGATGTCGTTGCAGAGTCGGTTTCCTCTTCAGACCAGTCATGCTCAAGTCCGTCGTCGACGGGCTTGTTCCAATCCTTGACGATCGAAACCTGCTTGCACTTATCGCAGCGCACGGGGTGGTTCATGACTCTCGGCGTCAGAAGATCATCAAAGGTCGTCATCTACTTTTCTGCACAAATCGGACAGCAGCGTTCACGTTCCTTGCGTGCAACAGAAATTTCGACCAGTTGTCCCCAAAAGCCTTCGATCTTGTCCGTGTGTGCTTTGAATCGTTTGTTGCTCATGAGTTGGTCAATGTGCTTCGCTGCATAGTTGAGGATCGGGTCGCGTAATCCACTGTCAGACTCGGGTGTCGATTCAAAGACTTTGCGTGTGACTTGTGCGAAGACTTTGGGTGAAACGCTGCCCCTACAGTAGGAGTTTTGGAGAGTGTAGAAGAAGTTGTTGCCCGCAGTCTCCTTCAGTCCCGCAACACGATACTTGTCTGCGATTGAGTATACCAGAGCGTAGGGCATCAAGTACACAGACCGTGATTGATTGCGGAATTTCTTTGCCAGCGACTCGATTTTCAGGTCACACGTGTAGCAGTAGGTCTCGGGTCGTCCTCATCTAGATTTATGATGCCAATTCTGGCTTCCTGTAGCTAGCTTTAGCAAATTTGATATGTGATTGAGCACTCGCAGAGTTTCTTGTCTCACCACCATTGGAGAGTCCGGATCGAATGCTTTGTCGAAGAATTCCGACTGCGCGCTGAGGATGACTTTGTGAGCGTGGAACTCTTTGCCTTGGCAGACAATCGTGATGTCCGTGTGCCGTTTCGTAGTGAATCCAGACTTCGAGAATGGGGCAAGGTTTTTGGTCAAGCCTGAAAGCATGGTAGTTAGTGCGCTTGCCGAAGCGAAGTAGAGTAAGCGCCTTACGTTGAGCTGGGTATTCATTGTGGAAGTCAAATTCGACATTGAACTCGTCGTTGCCCAGTTCACTGCTACTCATTTCGAAGCTGAGTCGCAACCAGCGGCTCGTCGCGCTCAACGGATGCCGAGTTGGCTGGGTGTGAAGATGAAGTGGAGAGGGAAGAAAGGCCGCGAGACGCGCAGCGAAGAAAGACGCATCGGCAGTTGGCAGCAGGCCGAATCAGGAAAGCTGGGTCAACGGAGGAAGGCACAAGGGCACCTCTCCCACTCCACAAGCTACGTACGATCCGCCTCTCGCGCTGCACCAACAGCAACCCAAAGAAATACATCCAACGCTCCGTTACGCAGCTCGTCCAACTCCTCTGTCATCGACTCTCTCACCGCACCACTCTCCGATTACCACACCTCATCTGCCGCCGCACCCGTCTTGTTCAAGCGCCGCTTTGAAACGCCGCACCCTCGTTCTTTTATACATCCAAGCCTGCCGCGTCGCTTGCACCGGCTTTGCGCAATCTGCGGCGTCAAAAGCTTGCCGACTCTCCGCTTCCATTTTCTGGGCTCACACAAGGAACGCGGTCGTACATGTCGGGGGATAGGATGCATTGCTTTCTACATGCGGCGCGAGCGACGTTGCATAGCAGGCGAGTCGGTTGGGCTTGTGGAGCAGGAGTGCGGTGTTCTGACACAGCTGTTGGTAATAGCGAGGAGAGACAAGCGGAATTGATGCGTATATGGTCTTCTAGAACGAATACTGGGGAATGCGAACTCAACATTGTCGAAGCGCGCTGCGAGCCGCCCGCCGTGGTAGCGATTGCGTCTGGGCCACCGAGGGGGGACTGTGGTATCCTTTGAATGGCGACAGAGCACAAGAGGATAAGACAGAATAGAAGAGGAAAGAAAGAGCGGGAAAAAAGGCAGCGTTTGGAATAAAGGACAGATCCAGACAATAATTTGTGCAGCAGCTCCCCGCACATGATGGACAGACCCAGAAACTTCTTTTGACGCCTTGCCAGATGCGTTGTATGCCAGCCAGTATGATCCACCAGTTGCGCCAATCCCGATGCTGTTGTCCGCGTGTTGGCCCATCCGAACACGATGCCGTTCCAAACGCCCGGTTCATGCAGAAAAACTCCAAAGACAAAACTCCATCCAAACATTACAGCCTGGATGCTTCGAGCAATTCCGTCATCTGCATCACTGGCGACGCTGCGCGGGTTGTCTCCGCATCCAGATCTTCAAACCCCTCCATAAAGCTCTTTGCCGCCTCGTCATCGTATCCCGCGATGATGTCTTGCTCGTCCAGCCAGCCCTCCTTCATGGCGAGGACGATCAAGTCCTTTGCAGACCAGACGCCCGAGGTAGCCACGTAATCCGGATCCAAGAGATCTTCCAGCTTCTCCAAGATCTTCTCCAATTCCAGCTTCTTCTCGACGAGCAGCTCTTCAAACGACTTGTCGGCCTTGGAAGCCCCCTTTTTCCTTATCCTGCTCCCCTTGGACTTGCTCTTCTTGCTCTTCTTGGTCGGCGTAATCTGGTCCATCATCTCGTGTAGGACGAAGTGGAGCCACATAAGGTTGGTTTGGGGATGGAAGCCGGCCCAAGTGCGGCCTTTGGCCTTTGCCTCATTTTCCCTCGCGTCGACGTCGGCGAGGGGGTCGTCAAGGAACGTGGCGCCACGCATGTAGCGGTAGATTTCATACTGGTAGTGTTCGGATGCATCGGCTTCGAACAGATAGTCTTGCAGCTCGAGGTCCTCATAGGCAATGTCGAAGAGATCTGGCTCCGGGAATTTCAACGGTGACGTCATTTGAGCTCGTGATAATGTGTAGTCGATGAGTGTGGTCTCGAGGCCAGTAAAGTTAAGCTTGCGTGCGAGCTGGACGGCGCTGCTGGGTGCGGCGATGGGTTTGTTCGAGTTGATGGGCCGGATGCAGATGTTGCCCATGTGCAAGTCGCGATGTTCGAAATGTGCTTCCTCTTCGCCTTTGCCCAACGCGAGTGCCACGCCCCAGAATATATCCCAGACGCCGAAGACGCCTCCGACGGTCTCCATATCTCTCCCCTCCAGGTCGCTGCCTGCGTCTTGCATCTCGATCACCGCCCAGAGCTGTGTTGCGTCGTAGCTACCTTCAACGCCGGGATCGTCAAAGATGCTTTTATTCTCCTCTGGGCGCGCGTCGTTCCAATCCCGCCAGGCCTTGATGAAGGGTTCCGAAGGTGCCCCCTGTAGGACTTCGATTGCTCGAAAGTTGGTGAAGCCTGGCACTTCCGACATGCGTTTAAGAAGTTTGACTTCGCCAACAACGGATTCTACGGAGCTCATGTTCTCAATGCGTTCGTCCAGCTCCTTTTCCTCCTTGGTCCTTCGTTTTCCTCGCGGGCGGTCGATAGTCGGAGGAGGCTTCAAAGCTATCATCTTGAGAACGGATTCGTCAGACTTGGTAAAACCAAGAAAGTCTTCCTTGAGTGCAAGTCGGTACACCTCGCCGTACGATGCTTCGGCTATTTTGATGATCTGGAATTGGGGCTCCAGACTGGCTGCCCATGTTGAGAATCGTTTCGGCGCGAATTTTCTTTGAGTAGGGTCTGAGCAAAGGCGAAGCAGTTTTCTCACGTGGTTTACGACTGGGTTTCGACGTCGATGCTCTGGGATCAGGACATGTGGGGATTTTTTGCGTCCAGGTTTGGCGCTTTTTGGCTCGCAGGTCGCTGTGGCCGTGGAAGGAAGCTTCTCTGGAGACCCGAGCGTTGACATGCATGCCCCGAGGTCGAATGCTCCGGGAGGCGACGAGGCTCCTCTCGCTTCAGATTCGGTTCGAGTCGCGCCCCGGTTCAACTTTGCTTTTGGCCGTCGAGAAGGCGAGCAGACGACGTTGCTGTCAATCGGTTGCAAAGCACGTTGTTGCCTTTCGACTTTGCTCCCGTCCTTGGTTCGGTCGTCTTCGAGCTCATTCATCTTCAAAGCCCTCCGTCCCGGAATGGCCTCAGCAGTTTTTGCCGGCTTGATCTCCGTTGGCTGTTCGGTCGGGCTAGTGAATAGGTCCGTCATGCTGCAGAAAGCGGTCGTCTTCTTGGAACGCTTTCCGTAAGTTGTTTTGATGCCGGCCATGTTGTCGCCTCGAGTTGTCGACGTGTTCCGGTGTTGTTTTTAAGTTGTGCGCGGTTCCCAGCGGGCGGGTGGCAAGGGTGTGTGGACGGCTCGGAAGGGAGAGATGTTGAGTTGGAATGTTGGAGAGGGCTTTGCGCAAGCTGCGACTTTTGCCTGATTTCGTGCTAGCGCGGTGGTTGCCCCAACAACGTTATCGTCACCGCCGTTATCAACAACAACCAGGGCAGGCGAGGCAGACAGGGATGGTTCAACCGCGTCGCCTTTGTCAGAGGGCCATCGAAAAGCTTCTAATGGCACGGCGTGTTGGTCATGGTCGCGTCCCAAAATCTCGGAAGCCGGGGATTCCGACATGCCCGGAGCGGACGCCCGAAGTAAGTGCCGAAGCAAGTAGTCTTCTGCATGTATTGCTCAGAACTATTCATTTCAGCCGCAAAGCAACGGGAAGAGCGTTGGGGAAGTATCTCGTCCCGAATTTCAGGCTGGAAGAAAGCATCTCTCCATACACTGCGGCTTGCTTCCTATTAGGATCTGCGTCCACCTGCAAAGGCTGGGTATTGAAATACCGGTTGTTCACTCTCTACACCATTGGACCAGACATTCAACATGGGGCAAGGCTGACTTTTAGGGCAACATGTAGACCAGTCACCCGCAACTAGCTTGATTTTCGGTATGAGGCCTAAGTGGTGTTCCGTAGAATTGGTCGCAACGCTCTGCGCCTAAATGCTGGAGCCTCAGCATTTGCCGCAAAAAGTAGGCAATAATGGGTCGTTTCGGCTGATTTCTTGGCAGCGCGCGTCCAGTAGACGTTTGAGCTTTACGCAGGATCCCGAAACCTAAATATCTAGTTACTAAACGACCTCGGCGACTTGGCCATGCTTGAACCTGTGGTGCGCGCGCCTTATTCGATTGGGCACTTCATTCCTCTGTAACGCAGCATGACTCTAACCTTTCTTCTCAGAAATACACCTCGTCATTCCGGGCTGCAGTTGCGCTTGTGGCGGCTCAACGTGGGTAGTAAGATTTGATATGAGAGCTGTTGTCGAAGCGCCTTGAACGACGCCTTCGGCGCAGCTTGCTACTGGAAGAATCTTGCACGCTGGCAGAACACAGCGAGGACTATTCAGAGATCTGGTCGCTCAATGTCAATCCCCTAACTTCTAGGCTCCACGATCGTAGGTTGTGGTAGCAGAGGTTCACTTTCCTGGGGCATACCCAATTAGACCTCTGCTGTTGTCGGCCTGCTCTTACCGAACCGGAACAACATTCATTGCGTTACAGGCGCATTTTGCAGCTTATCCTCCTTGGCCCTTAGGTGCGCGAGTATAACTCCCTTGCAAACCCCCACGTCAAGGTTGCCGCTGACTCGAACTTTTGGAGAAGCTATTCGAAGGTGAATTTATCGCTAACTGTTGCCAATGAACCAGGGCTTGTCACCAATCAATGCCATTTTTTCAATTCAATACGGCTTCAGAATTGCTAGCTGGGCGAAGACAGCGTGAAAACAGCTTGAGTCAGGCCATCGCGCCTTGAGCGCAAGACGGCGATAACAAGGCATTTCCCGACAAAGCAAACAAGGGAACCGACTAAACAACTGTCGACACGACTGTCTCAGACCTCAAGCAAAAGCAAGCAAGACATGACTGCGAGACTGCAGTCGAAGTTGCGCGCGCAGGTGCGGTTGTCACTATCGGAGGGAGAGAGCTTCGTTACACTCTGTTGTGTTGGAGAATGTTGTAAGTCAACAGACTTCAGTCCACTGACCGAGGCTTGGTCGCAAAAGTCGCAGCGAGATTGAGCAGCTACTGATCTTGAATGCTTCAAGAGAGTAGGCAAGAGGCAACGCCAAGGCAAAAAGGGAGACAGAAAGGCGTCGCAGTACTATTGATGAGCGACATTCGCCACTCTCATCCGCGGATACGCAGGTCAAGCTTCTCCTATGCGGACAGGTCAATCCGAGCCTTCGACGAGGCTTGCAAGACCGACGTCGACGGTATCGAAATCGATGTCCAAATCGCGAAAGATGGGACGTTTTGGCCAAGCCACGACACACGGGTTGGTCGCACCACAAGCTACAAAGACAAGCCCACGGACACCTAGTTCGACATCCTGAAGGATGACCCATACGGCCCCAAGAACCCACGGATCAGAGACTTGACACACGATCAGCTGAATGCTCTCTTCCTCCGCAACATGCAGGGCGAGGTCCAACAAGGTGTCAATTTCCACAACGTCGAATTTGTGCTCACCCTCATCAAAACCAATTACCCTCACGTCGCCATCGTCTTGGATGTCAAAAGTGCTGATGCAGTCACGCCTGCTGCCGAGCTTGTCAACCGGTTGGGGATGCAGGGGCAAGTCGTCATCAAATTTCTTGTAGTCTGGGTTCCGCCGTCAGCCGTGGCCGGCGCCACAAGAGGCGTCGGCTTCATCGTCGTCACATGCTGCGACATTCTTGGCGGCTTTGTGGACATGGGAACTGGTCCGAATCCGCAGGAGAAGGTCAAATCCTACCTATCCGCGTAGTTCAACAATCCGAACTATGTTTCCATGGAACCCCCGACCAAGAACTGGTTTGTCTCCAACAACATAGAGGTTGTAGTTCCAACTGGTCCCGGCGGTTTTGTCGATAGGTGGATGGCCAACGAGGTCAAAAGAGGTATTGGGAAGTTCCACTTGAGGAACTACTACAACCTTGGGACTGTGGATTCGCTTGGGCATTGCTGCGTGGACGCCAACTCCTATCTTGCCACCTCAAGGGTCTTTGGCAAAGAAGGCCCGGACCAGCGCTATGATGCCAACGTGGTTCTGAAAGCTGCGGACTGGGTGACGACGGATGCGGCTGCTGAAGTCCTGGCAGACGCTGTGAGGTCAGGTTTCCGTGTCAAAAGGGACACCCTTTGCTAATGAGAATTCCTTGCCTTTGGCGATTTCTTTCTCACCTCCCGCTCTATCTTCTCTCTTTCGGCTCCTTGATGTCATTCGCTGGTCTGCTCACTTGCCGGGGGGGGGGCGGGGGGGTTGCCTCTTTGAGTTCTCTATGCGTCCTTAATGCGTGTGGAGTGATCAATGGCGAGGTCGGGTTGTGTGGGGATGTTACTGAGATGTGATTCTTGGAAGATTTAAAAGCGAAGTTTGCCAAGTTCGTTATCGATGGACAATTTTTCCCTATTCCAGAAGACTGAAATCGATCAGTTGCCTTGTGATAAATATACAATTGTCCAACCGCGAAATCAAAAAGACCATCCGGACAAAGAACGGAATGCAGGTTCAGTGATGCCTCGGCAGTGTCCATCCAATGTGGTTGCTCCCCTGAACAACGTTGACAGCATCTGAGTGATCAATGACGACGCCCCGCTCCATTGACGTCATAATTTGCTCATTTGTTTGATTTGCGCCGTGATATCTTGCCAGTGCACTATTTTCCTGGGCTTCAGATCGTCTAGAAAGTGAAGCGTACATGCAGGTCGGGACCTTTTGTCGTTTTAGTCCCGACTCGTGAAATCACGGCGTACCTTTGCGAATGCCGGAATCGACCGGGAACTTCCATGGACATGCAGTAACTTCTCCCCGTATTTGGTAAATTTTCTCCCGGTGAAGACTCTGCCATCGAATGCTCCCCGTAAGTAGTCAGAGCAGCATTAGTTCGTCGTCAACTTTGAGATACTGCATCCTTGACGTTGAGTCCTTCATACGGGTAAGCTGTTCAATCCACAAGTGGGTTACCGTTGACGGCTTCGCTGTTGAAGTTCTGGTATGTTTCGACCGTTTCGCACTATCCCCGGTCGAATTTGGCAATATGCTTCGGAATGTGGCTGGGATCATGTTCTGCGGCAGTCGGAGACGGTGACTTTCGGTCCTCACGCGGCTGAAAGCTCCCCTCTCGAAGCCACAGTTGTCTGAGGTGCGGAATCTTCCTTTGAAATACCCTCATGTCTACACTTTTAGCGTGACGGTCTTTTCTATCGCCGGTATCAGTAATCATAGCGTCAATCTGGATTCAGGACTATCATAAGGCTCGACATTTCGAAGCAGTTAATCGGCTAAGCGCTTCCTGCTCTCTCACAGGCCCTTGATTCACTCCTTCAAATGTGCACATCGCATTTTCCCTTAGTATTTGCCCTCTCCAACCCACAAGCATGATAACTATGTTCATTCCCATCGTCTGGCTGTCGATTCCATGGTCCACTGTTCATTGCTGGGAGGCTCGAGCAGATGTCGATGTATGACGCTGGCCATCGGCGCCCGGGAACAGTTCAGCGTACGTAAGAAGACTGCCAGGCTGCATGGCGGTGAGATATCAGGAGATGTGTCCTCCAGGATATCGAACATTTGACGGAATTCAGGGGCGACCAAATCCGCAGGTGAGTGGCCGAATATCACCGGAAAAAGAAGGAGGCACACTCGCCAGGAGAGCACGGGGGCTGCCGCCGCCCCGCCCGTCGAAGCCGAAGGGAAAGAACTCTCAGCGTTACTTACCATTGTGCGAAGAAATGACATCGTCTCCCTCTCTTTTGAAGGTCCTCCGCTGGTGGATCCATCCACTGGGCTTGGTACCGGTGCTCCTGGTGGTGCAGCACCTGCTGCGGCCCAGGAATCAGCGAGCCGGCTTCTTGTCGCACAGTGGTTGTCGAAATAAATGGGACAGATCCCTGGGTCTGGCCGCGGCAATAAAAGACTGCTCACTGAGCGCAGCTGTGGCGATAAACGAATGCTCCTCAAGCGCAGCTATCGCTAAACACTCCATGATGCAGCTGTGGCAGCAAAAGGAAAACGACCCAGATGCATTTGCACGCGTTTCTGGGAGGTCTCTTCTCTGACACCCTCAGCGGTCGTGCTTTCGTAGTTGATCTATCATTTCAAGCCACTTCACGGACCGCTTCGCAGTAGTTCTGTGTCAGTGTTTCCTCACCGTCGGCTTGGAAATCCTACCGAGATCACACGACGGACATGAAGCTTCAGTCGATACATGTGCCACACATGGATTGGGCCTGCCTTTTGTTCGATTTCGTTTCCAGCTCATGGAGAGCACTCGCGGCACGTCGCTTTAAATGTGCCACTTCGGTTTCGGGCTGGCCACCTTTGACGACGCTTCTCGCCTGACTCCGGCTTCGCGATGAAAATGTTCTGGCGCACAACGATGGCTCATCTTCTCAACCGGAGCGCCGAGAAGAAGATTGTGTGAGGAGCATAATGTCTCTTCATCGAGGTTGAAGTGTCGGTTCGCATCCAGCGTGATCTGGGGCGCTCTGCTACTGAGATGCAAACGCTTGGAACTTGTCAAACGCCTTGAGAAGGTGAATCTGCCGTCGTCGCACCAAGCAGGAAATCAACGGACAGGAGCGTCAAGATTCGAAGTGTGCGGAAGAGGCAGCTTGGGACTTCCGCACGTGGGAGCAAAGCATTTGCTGGAACAGAAGCGGTTCAGATGCAGAGCGCGACGGCGGTTGGTGGACAGTCATGTCAGAGCGCTGCAATCATTGTGAAGGTGAGTGCCGAGCAAAGTCTGCTTGATCGGCCGGAGGCCAAGTCAGCAGTTGGTGCACAGTGTGAACCACAGCCCTGGCGGAAGTCACTGTGTACTCTGTAGTATGCGGAGGAGTGTTGGGCGGGACTTCGGCGTTTCCTGAGAAAAGATGCCCGCCGCAGTGAGTCCACTCATCAAACCCACAACAACAAAAAACAACTGTTTCTTCTAAATGTGAATTCAGGCCTTCCACGACTACCATTTGCAGCATCAAAACAAAAACACCCTTCTGGGCCTCCTGGAACTATCGAATCGGCTCGCGCCATGCGCGCATCGCAGCGAGCACCCGCCAGCGCATCACTTCCCTCGTTCCTGGTCAAAATACGACCGACACGCCTTTTTGCAACCTCAAGGCTTTCACAGACGCTCAGAAATGTCCCGAAGTTCTGAAGGCGCTATGCCAGGCTCAAAGCATTGCGAGGACCGAGTCACACAAGAAGGCTCATTGCCAATCCCAATCGCCAACACAACACCAGCACCATTCCAAAGCGACAAGACAGCTGGCTACCTAAGTCTTGAAATCAAGATTCTAAGCACTCAGGGCATCAACCTTGCTCGCTTTCGCTTTCGCCATCGCTATCGCTCAACTCCACAGTATTTCTTGACCAAGAAGACACTTCTCAAAGCCGCCGTCCAGGAGCCAATGCTTTCAAGGTAAATGTGCTCAACCATGATGTATAAATTGATGGCGTGCTTGCATCAACTATTAGGCTCGGGCGCCAGTCGGCTTGTCTGTCTTTGCATTGACCTCTCAAAGTTGTCACCAACTCTACGTCAAGCACTATTTTCTATGTTCACCTGCAGATCTTTTGCTCCTCTGCTGATTTAATGCAACAACTCGACTGTTCCAGCTCACCGCGACGTCCCTCATGACTGCGGCGCAAGTGATTCGTATTTCTTCCGTTGGCGGACTCTCTTACCGCCGCTGATCTCAATCCCGTACTTCACAAGCTAACGACAATCTACAGAATGTGGCCAAAGAAGCAGACGCTGCCGCAGTTCACCATGCTATGGCCGTCGACGACGATGTATGACGTCAGTTATAACGTCGCGGCACAGTGGGCGTCGAGAAAAAATGCGACAGACCTCCTGGCAATGTGAGTGCACTTAGGGAGCATTCATCTGATGCGGCAGTCGCACTTACGGAGCTTTCATTCACTGCTGCTGCTGCATCTAGACCTCGGGAGTCTCGTTTCTTTCAACACCCACTATGGCGGCGTGGGCGGGCACAATTGAAGGTAACTGAACCAGCCAGTCGACCAATCGAGATTCCAGGTCTGCAATCCAAAACATCCGTTCGCATCACCACGATCGCAGCAGTCATCCGCGCAGGCGCGGACTGCATCCAATCAGGGGAAGTCACTTACTCAGGCACCTACATACTTTGCCTACCTAGCCACAGCAAACGCATGCATAATCGCCACATGACTCCATCCATTCGGATTTCCCAGCTTAAATAGCATGAGAGTAATCCACCGTCACCCACAGCCAAGTCCCCGGGTTTCTGACGACACACTGCTCCTCCGTCCCCGGAACGACCGCATTTAGTCCGTCCCCGGCGCGCAACGACGGATGACGACTTCCAAGCTAGCTTTTTTGCGGCAGATTGGGTTGCATGCGTGTCGTCGAGATGGTAGAGGATTGATTGACGGTAAGGAGCAGGTGTTTCTGGTCGTCGAAGACTCGAAGATGGCATTTCTGTTGACGAAAGCGTGCGAAAGCTGAACCGGCTGGGAGAGGTTGGAGACAGCGGTGTTGGATGAGGAAGGTCCGAAGGCAGGAGAGAGAAGTCGGACCAGCAGAAGATATAGTATGGCAAAGTGAAAGCAAGTGAAAACGGCGCTGGAAGGGGAGAAATGTGAGTGAAAAGGGACTAGAAGTGGGAAACTGTTGCGGGTTCACACCTAGACCTCCTGCGCAGATAGCGCCTGCGGGCGCAACAATTCCATGAGGATGATGTGAATGTTGGAAATCTTCACGATGGTGGTAAGTTGGTTTCGGCGTCAAAGGGTTTGAAGTGTGTCCGCACTGTCAGTCCGATTTGGTTGATCAGGTGTCGAGCCGACACACTCTCCTTTCTCTCTCCGGTGGATTCGCATGATTAGACATCGAGAGTAGCAGTGGCAGAGAAGTTGGGATGGAGGGAAGGAGGGCGTCCTTGGATGTGATGTGTATTCAGCATGTCTCCTCTATTTTTGAGCTTCAACGTCTAAGCTTGTGTGTTGCGCTGAACTTGCAAAAGCAAAAGAGAGCCAGGCAGCAAACAACCTG
Organism: Phyllosticta citrichinensis; assembly: GCA_038380885.1. Classification (NCBI taxonomy): domain Eukaryota; kingdom Fungi; phylum Ascomycota; class Dothideomycetes; order Botryosphaeriales; family Phyllostictaceae; genus Phyllosticta; species Phyllosticta citrichinensis. The sequence goes on along the minus strand of JBBWUH010000001.1, from coordinate 60,224 downwards.
CACCGGGCAGTCTCTACCTCATCTACACCTTCGGCTCCACCTTCACGCCCACCCGCTCCAAGTCCCTCTCCCTCTCCGAATCACTCGTCATCCCACTCCCACTCCCCGCCTCCCTCCCTTCCTCCCCCCCTCCCCATCAACCACCACATCATCATCCTCGCCCAACAGCCGCTCGGGCACGATCCACGCCGCCCACGTCGTAAACGAGTCGCTAACAAAGAAGACGACGAATGCGACGACGAGGTTGGTGAGCAGCGAGGCGGAGCGCGCGGCGCCGACGCCGTACGAGAAGGCTTCGCCGAGCGACTGGCCCGCGCGCAGGATGCCGACGGTTACGGATATGGCGTCGGCGTCGGAGTCGAAGGCTGCCACCGCCCAGTAGAGCCAGACGAGGATGACTTCAAAGGCGATGCTGTGGCGGGTGGGTTAGTGAGGGGGTGGTGGAAAAGATGGGGGGAAAGGGTGGGGTTCCTGGGTACCGGAGCAAGATGTACAGCGCCGCGCCCTGGCCGAACTGGCCGTCGCTCCAATCAATACTCGGCGCGTCCTTCGACCAGATACCAAATCCACATGGCCGTGAAGAGGGCCAGCGTGGCCAGCCATGTGCCGTGGGCCTGCGTCGAGCGCTTGACCCATCGTGTGTCGAGCCACCAGCCGCACAGGATGTTGACAATGGCGCCCACGAAGGCGACGAGGAAGCCCACCAGCGCCCGCGACCGCACCGAAAAGTACGCTTTGATTCTGATTTTTCTCCGTCAGACGCACCTATAGACCGCAAGTGACCGATCCAAATATCAGGAACCACCGAGTACCAAATGCCGAGTTGCAATACAGCGCAGCAGAGTACGGCACGCAGCCAATGGTTCCAAACACAATGACATTGGCGACTACACTTGCCAGCGGTGCTCCAAACACCATGATGCTGGACCCATCGAGTCAGTCAAAGCGCACAGGCTGCCAGGATGCACTTACGCAAAGGTAATGACGTTGGCGGCATTGACGACGTAGGGCTCGGCCTGCCCACCGGCTCCCAAATCAGGCCAATTCAGTTTGCATCACGTCCCGCGAAAAGATGAAAATGAGGGCGGCGCACTGTTGAGGGCAGACCAGATTTCCGGCTGCGTGAAGCTTATCAAGCTGAGGATGACGGCCTGAAAGATAGTTCCCCTGTAGATGGCGTGGAGCCTGGAGACAGGGCCCGTCTTTTGCTCAAAATTTTGGTGCATTTCGGCAACGGCGGCGGCGGCGGCGGCGGCGGCAGCAGCAAAGCCAGTAGCAACTGGCACCAGACAATCTCTCGCTGCCGGATTTTATAAGTGCCATTTTGATGTCCGGCAGAACATTGGCATGGGCAACGAGGAGGATGATGCGGGTTTGACATGTCGAATCGCTGATAGCAAGATAATAATTCATGGAATCTGATATGACGATTCGAGCAATTTGAGTGACGAGCGGGGCAGATCCACAGCAATGATCCACCTCGCAATCAATCGCAGTTCCAAGCTCTTGCTTCCTAAACGTGGTGATGATTTGATTTTGAGTTGCTCCATGATGATTGGCGCGGACATTTGTTGCAAGTCTTCATGTCGATTTGAAAAAACGGCAAGCCGCTGACCACTGCTGTAGAAGACTCAAATTAAAATCCTGCAAGCCGGCGGCGCTGCACTGGAGTTCGACTAGGAAGCACCGCATCGCCATGGCGTTTCCAGATTGCTTGGCGGCATAGGCGCAGTGCCATCTATATTCCGTCTCGAAAACAAAAGATCTTCACGTAGCACTCAGGATGCGAGTCGCCAAGTCGTCCCCGCACTTCTGCCGCTGGTGCAGTAGATGCGACAGTGTTGTTCGTCAAACCAGCGAGGTGGACGACGACGACAACGACGACGACGACGACGACGCGGATCGGAACGCTAAGCCTCTAGATGCCGTTGTTGCGAAGCTTAGCTGAGCTTACTTGGCTTACTTACATGACGACGACATGTAGGCGATTCCGTGCCTTGATGACAAGACCGAGGTTGATGGGAAATGCTGTGACACGGTGGTACCAAAACATGGAGCGCTGCCTAAGCAGCTAAGGTGCATGCGATCAAAGGCCAAAAAGGTTCTCCTGGTGCATTGTTTGGTTCGGGGGATCGAGCTGGTCGTAAGTTGATAATGGGCTTGATCAGGTCCTGTGAAGTAGATGAAGAGCAAGGAGTAACTGTCGCCAGGCGATTGACCATGGCCGATGGACACAGGGGGAGCACAGCACACGTCAGATGAACTCGGTGTCCGTCTCCCGCGCGTTCAAGGCAGGTCGACCCTTTCATCTCCCTCGCTCCGATTGGCTTGATTCACGGGCGCACCTTGTCCCTAGACCCCGGGCGGCATCGACGTTCCGTACCTGACGAGCAATGTGCCGCGGCAGGCCAACAATGATGGTGCAGACAGGCAGGCAGGCAGGCAGGCAGGCGTTCTTGGCCCTTGTGGACATGGGCAAGATGGGCGAGTGCGGCGGAAAGCGATAGTGCAGCGTTGCAAAGGGCGGCGCGCGCCAGTGACGTCGACGGCGTGGTTTGGCAGCGGACGGAAGAGGGAGGGCGCGGCAGGTTCCCGTTTGTCGGCCTCCCCCTTGTTTCGACCAAATGCGAGACACGGACAGGGTAGGACAGGGTGGTTGCTCGGTCGAAGACCTGAGGCTGATATTATGATATGGAGGCGCACATGAGGCCAAGTCTGAATGCAGCGGATGCGTGGATTCGGCAATTCACAAATGCTGGGGTAAGCGGTGTCCCCGGGTGGTGATGCGAGACGAGGTTGATTGGGCTCGGCGACGCTATGGACTGGCACACCAAGTCGCAGGCCTGGTTGAGCTGGTCCTTGGCCTGTCGTGACGTGGCTCTTGGGAGGTGAGAGGTGCGCAGGGCAGGCTGGCCCTCTGTTTCGATACCAGGGCAGACCGAAGCGTTGAGCGGTTTTTCGCTCTGATTTCTTCTTCGGTTTTGGCTTTGGGTTTGATGGCTGCCACCGTAACGATTGCCGGCATTGGCTGTGGGGCCCTTTGATTGTACTGTGGAGAGGGAGTGCTGTAGAGAATAGCCCATTGGCCGGCTGGGTAATGTCGGCAGCCAGTCGCCTATCGCGGTCGCGGTCGCTGCACACTCACGCAGTGGGCTGTCCGCCACCTGGAGCCAAGGGTGCGGGATTTGCTCGAAGAATTTTCCGTAGACATGGGGCGCGATGATTGGGCGTGGTGTTGTCGATGGGGGCTATTTTTGAAGAAGGCTCAATGCACCCCACAAGAGCTCGATGGTTGCAGGAGTGGGGACTTGACAGGAATGGATCGCCGGCCATGGGTGGCACGTCTGGGGAAGCCTTGCACGCTCGCCGGCATCTCAAATCCGGAGCCTAGCAAAAGTAGGAAAAGAGGAAAAGAGGAAACGAGGCGCTCGAGGATCCATCCGTTCATGTCCCCAGCCCGTCTTACCCACCATTACCCACTCCACTCACTCCCTCGACATATACTCCCTCGACTCGCCCTTCACTGTCCCTCTCCTCCATCCTCATCCTCATCCTCATCATCCATGTCCATCACCACCTCGACTACCACCTCCCACGCCAAGCCGCTACTCCCCCTCCAGCCTCCCTCGCCCTCCATCATCCGTCTCACCCTCGCGTCTCGCTACAGTACCCGCTCCTCCAAGCTCAGCGCCGCGACTGTGCCCTGCCGCCATGCTCGTTGCCAAGCCCGTCGAAGACTCCCCAAGACCACCCGCGTCCTCGCCCTCCGTCTCGGCCCCTAAAAACATGGCGCGACCTGTCCCACATGGTCACTATAACTCTGTTCCTGTCCCCGACGACAGCGACAGCATCGAGTCGGCCAGCGAGCACCCCGAGCCTGTCACGCCCACCAGCGACTCGACTTCGCCTCCTACCTTCTCCAAGACGCATGCCTTGGTAGACGAGGCCACCGACCCTCAAATGGCCACGGCCACCATGACCCTCTCGGGCCCGCGTCCCGTCCGTCCACGCGCCACCACGGACAATGGGCCGAGAGGCGGCTTCAAGAAAATCGGCACCTTTGTCAAGAAGCGCATCCACCGCTCCAACTCGTCCAGAAAGGGTGACGACAGCACCAGCAGCAGTGAGCACTCGTCGGACGCTTCCGCGCCCGCACCTCCCACCCGCCGCGCTGCTGCCGCTCAATCCGACCCCAACCCGAACAAAGCCCTCCCTCCCTCTCCTCCTCAGGCCGACTATGCCGTTATTTCCGGCTGGACTCGCTCACAACCAAACACCAACAATTCGACTCGGTCGCTGACCCCACCGTCTCCTGGCTCTCCCACCAGCACCCTTGATGACCCCATGGCCTCGTTTGACTTTGGGCCTCGGCCGTTCCACACTCAAACCCACTCTGGTGCCAACCCCCTCCGCAACGGCATCACCTTCGACGATTATGTGACAAAGCAGGGCATGGTGGATCGGAGAGACCACCACCACCACCACCACCAAAAGAACCCAAGCGTCGAGTCCTTGCCCGAGACTGTCTCACATCCCCAGCCGCCGGTGGATAAAGTTCCAGCATCACGCCCCTTTCTCGGCAGAGCAACCGAGGGCACCGGTCTCAAGTCTCGTCGCCTGTCGACAATCCTTCCGGATGATTTCATCGTCGACTATTGCGAACTGGACAAGGAGTTCAAGAGTGCCAGCGCCATACCTTTCCGCCGCGGACGAAAGCTGGGAGATGGCGCGACAGCCGAGGTGCGCGTCATGCGACGGAGAGATGGTGTCAGCGACGCATTGTTTGCTGCCAAGCAGTTCCGCGTCAAGGACAAGGACGAAACCGAGGATGACTACCTCAAGAAGATTAAATCCGAGTTTAGCATCAACAAGTCCCTCCACCACCCCAACATAGTCGAGAGCACCCGTCTCTGCAAACACAACAACCGATGGAGCCACATTATGGAGTTTTGTCCCCACGGAGAGCTCTACGACTTGGTCAAAAGGGGCCTTTTCCTCCCGGCATCATATGGTGGTCATTACCGTGCACCCGACCGGCTCTGCTTCTTCAAGCAGCTCTGTCGGGGAGTTCTCTACTTGCACGACCACGGCATTGCACACCGAGATCTCAAGCTGGAGAATCTCCTGCTCGACAGCGAAGGGCACCTGAAGATCTCCGACTTTGGCGTGTCAGAAGTCTTTTCTGGTGAACACCCAGGCCTGCGCGCTGCTCGGGGTGAGTGTGGTGTCAACATGGGCGAAATCCGCCTCTGCAAACCAGGCGTTTGCGGAAGCCCGCCGTACACTGCGCCCGAAATCCTCGACAAGAGAGGCCCGTACGACCCGAGAGCCGTTGACGTATGGTCGAGCGCCATTTGCTATTTCTACATGTGCAACCAGCAACCGTGGGGTTCAGCTGACCCCAAAAACGACGTCAAGTACGCTTCATATATGCACAACTGGGACGAGTGGCTCAAGAAACATCCGGATGGCCGCATCCTTGACGACAACTCGGCCGACGCTTTCCCATTGACTGCGCCCTGTTTCCGACATTTGGACAATCCATCAATGAAGAAGCTCCTCGTCAAGATGCTGCATCCTGACCCGGCCAAGCGTGCCACGATGCGCGAGGTCCTCGCCACACCAACAATGCGAGCGATAGAATGCTGCACTCCGGAGAGCTTCGACGACCCCTCTTCCACACTCTCAGTCGACGCTCGCACCAAGGCGGGCTGCAAGAATGCTCGAAAAGCGCTCACGGTCAAAAAGCATCACCACCTCCCACCCAAGGAAAGCAAGATCCCTAAGGCGTTGCAGCATCGTTTCGACATGGGCCATGGGTGGTCATGATCGGTGCGCTTGCGCTGTTTTCTTTATCAACGTTTCTTTTGCCACAACCACCTTGTCGCTGATCATCAGCGCGCAGAGGGTCAAAAAAGTTGATCTATTCTTTCCACAAACCTTTCTTTCCAGCCTCTTCCACCACTGTGCGCCACGCATTTCGAACTGTGATAGACGGCGGCAAACGATAAGACTTGTGTTGTTGAGCGTCCCCACTTTTCCAGGTTCATGGGTTCGGAGAATCCGGGGGTGTGGGTTGGTGTGGGAGGGAGGGTGCCGTGGGAGAGACCTGAGCATCTGGAATTCGCGCAACAATGCGAAGGCCGTCCGTCGCCCGACGACTACCCCATCCAGCCTGCCTGCCTGCACACGCCGAAGCCGAGCTCGCAAATGGGAACGCGAGTTACTGGGCAAGCAACCGTCTCGGGGCGCATGCCTCGCAGCCAGCTGAGCAAAAGGCATTCTCTACTTGCTCCTCTTATTGCTCGGATGCCGGTTGGTCCATGCGATTGGCTCCCTCGTCTTTTTCCTTCACGTCACGCATACGTCAGCTGTGCGGGTGCGGTGCCGCTGGAGCGTCACCTCAGTTCGTCGTGTGTTCGGCACCTTCCCGTCGTCTCCCAGCTCGTCCCTGTCTTGCACAGCTCGCGTTGTCGGAGTCGTCGAACCCGCGACTGTTACTGCTGTCGTTTGTTGAAAGAGAGTTTCTCCTTGAGCCACTGCTTCTTTTTTGCGTTTCTTATTTGGGCTGGCTTGTTGCACATGCGCCGTATAGAAAGAAAGTAAGCCCCTCACACGCACATGCGGCGGGTGCTTGATACTACGAGTTGAAGTTTTGCTGTTGTTGCTTGCACTGCACGTCGCGTGAGGGTCTCGTTGTACACACACTTGGCACTGGACTTGATCTTTAAGAAGACGAAGACGACGGAACGGACAACAGGCCACTCCGGTCGCTGTTCATTTGCTTGCTTTCTTGCGGTCGTTGCCGTTGCTGTTGTAGAGTAGAGAGAGTGCTGCATCACTTGGGGCGCGCTACACGGACTGGGCTGGACGGATTACGATGGAATTGGGATGAGCTGGGCAATGGGTCGGCGGCACTTCTGTCATGTTGTTACCTACCTATCTTGACGCTTCCATCTTATTCTTACGCTTGAATGGTATGCGAAAGACATGCAGAGGTTGATTGCCACTGTGCTCTCCGTCCCTCATGTCTGTGAACTGTGTATCTGGTTTACACGTCACGCCCCAACCCTAACACCTCACCTCTCCTCCCTCCCTCCATCCACCAAAGTCAAGTCGACTGAGTCGAGCCCACCGAGTCATACATACCCACTCAGCCCTACCACAGCGTCCCCTGCTTTCTCCCCCGCCGCCCGCCTGCCCGCTCTATCCTTTCCTTTCCCGTCCTTTCCTTTCCTTTCCCGTTCCCTCTCCTACTATACCCTGCATGCATGCACTCGTTGGATGCTGATCCCGCCGCAGCTGAAAAACCGGCTCAGCCACGACTGAAGCACATTGCTTCGCCCGCTGCTTCGGATCGCACAGCTGCGCCGAGGTGCGGAGGTGCGCCGAGGTGCGCGGAGAAAGAGATGCGTTGGGGAGAAAATGTTTAGGATGGGGTTGAGGGCTGGTGGGGTTGTGGATTAGTGGGGAGGAAGAGGAGGAAGCATAACTCGGGAGCGGAGGCGTGTGTGCCGAGTGCAGTGCAAGGGGTGGATGGTGATTCGCGCAGCGCATCAGCGCCGTAGCCAGCGCCGCGGAGTTACGTGCATGTGCAGTCGGTGTGTAGGCTTGTAGGTTAGGGAAGGCGGTTGAAGACTCGATTGCTACATTACTTTCCCGAGGAGCGGGAAATGTGCGTGGGAAGGAGGAATAGAAGGAGCGGAATGCGATGACGCACTGCACTGCAAACCTCTCTACGAGAGTCTGGAAACTTGGAATCCACCGTCTGCCATCTGCGGCGCCCTGCTGCCAGCCATGCCAAGATTCCTCCGCCCCTTCGCTCGGCCGACGCATAGTGCTGTGCTTGCTATACTTCTTCTCTATTTTTGATGAAGCAGTAGTAACCAAAAGCGCGTCGACACGTATGCGCCGCAAGTCCCAGGGCCGTCCGTACCGCTGCCGTCTTGGCTGGTTGATGCTGTATGGAAGGCCGGAAGGACTAAATGTAGCCATCTAGCTTAGCGTGCGAAGACCGAGGGGAGGAGGGGGCGTTGGAGGGGGCTTTGCCGTGTCTGCGGAGGCTGTGACGCGGTGCTGCTGTTGATAGGTACCTGAGCTAGGTACACAGCCCGCCAGCCAACAAGCAAGAAAGAAAGCAAGAAAGAAAGCAAGAAGAGAGGGAGCAAAAAGCAGGATACCAGCTTTCAGCGCCTGCCTTGGCAGTGGCGGCGCGGACGCCCGCACCGCACCCGCACCGTACCGTCTTGGCTGCGGCCATGTGAGGCGGAATGCCCAAGCAGTTGTTACCCACCCACCCAACCAACTACCATGTGTACTCCATGCAGCTGACTACATTACTACCTCAGCCAGCAGCGCCGCCAAGCCCGCGCACATGTGCATCCGTCCGTCGTGGAGGAGACGCATCAAGCATGACGCCGCCGCGCCGCGCGCTGCCTTGGCGCTTAGCTGGTGGTCCGGTGTCTCTCCTCCGTTTTTGCCTCGTCTTGGCTTGTCTTCGGAGAGAGCGGGGGCGGGAAGAGATGGGGCGTGGGGGCGTGGGGATGCAATTTTGGAAGTTGGTTGGAGAGAGTTGGGTGGCGCGCGCGACAACTCATCATAGCTGTCACTTCGTGTTGAAGAGATGGATGGGATGGGCAGTGCGAGTGCGGGGACGAGGCGACGAGGCGACACCGCACCCAGTGGGCCGGCGGGATGGTCGCTGGCGCGCTTGGCGTGTTGCCGTCTGCTTGTTTTGATATGGAGGATTCCTTGCTTTGGAATTGCGAGGGAGGGATGGATGGTGGTGGTGATGCTGCTGTACGCGGTGGTCATCAGCGGAAGTGGACAAGCAAACACCACGACGACGACGACGACGACGACGACGACGAGGACGACGTGACCACAGCGACAGCAGGCCAAGACGGGGCTCGACCGCCGCTCCGTGGTATGCCAAGCAGTGTGTCGCCCCGGTGTGACGGCGCGCCGAGGGCTTGCTGCGTTAGCTTGGTATGAGAGGCTGCGGGCCAAGAGCGAGAGAGACACAGGCCAACGGGCGGAGCATGGGATGCCCTGCGGTTGAGGCGCGCGCAGGGGACATGGCTGTGCAGGTGAGGTGTGCGAGACTGAGAGACGGCGGGGCGGGGAGGAGCCGGAATGCTGGGCGCGGCAACAGGGCTCTTGGCGGCATTGATGTCGCTATGGAGGCACCAAAAAAAAAAAAAAAAAGAAAACGGTGTCGTGGTGGAGAGGAAGCTCAACCGAGTGCTACGCTTCCTTCATCGACGTTGACGTTGTCGACCGTGTCTCAGTCTGTTTCGATGGCAATGGCGACGGCTCGTGAGAGTGCCACTCCTTGGTCTCCTCGTTGTCCTCCTGCTCTGCCACCACACACCCTCTCGCATCGTGATGCTCGCTCTCACCGCTACCTGCCTGCCTCGCAACACCAAGCCCGGCCATCCATGACTTCAACCTCTCGCTGTCCTTCCTGTCGGCTGCTAACAGTGACTGGCTCAGCGCTACGCTCCTGCAGCCTCAGCGTCCCCCGGCCTGTCCGAATCGCCAAGCAGCAGAGACGAGGAGAGTCGTCTACACACACCGACGGCACTCGGTCCTCGTCCTCCCCGCCGCGCCGCGCTACCGTCCAGCTCCTCACGAGGATGAGACGTGCGCAAAACGACTCGCCCAGACCCAGCCGCTTAGGTTCCGAGGAGGAGGACGACGACGGCAGGACACCGATCCATCGCTCACGCACACCCAGCTGCACCAGCTCGCTCGCTCGCTCGCTTGAGCCGACTCGAAGTGCTCGAGAAGGCGTCCAGAAAAAGTCCGACGAGCCCAGGCACCAGACGGACGAGACGCGGCGCGACGCGACCTGTCACAGGCACCCGCTTGTGGCCGGGGCCGTCAGTTTTTATTCTGTCACGAGAGGCTAGACGCTGCTTCATGCTGCCTGGCACTCTTCCCGTCGTCGGTGCGGCCTGGAGTCTGGCGGCGTGCTGAAACCGAAACTGCAGACAGACAGCATGACAAAATCCTCGGCAGCTTAGCTGAGAACGGCCTGCCCCTCCACGACCTCCATCCATGAACAGTACATCAGCTCAGCTCTTGGTAGTAGTAACCGCAGCCCAACCTCTCCGCCATCTAATTCCCTCTTTCTTCCATCCACCTCGCACGAACTCTCCAAATAGTGCCTCAGTGCCTCGCCTCGCCTCGCCGAGCAAGCAGCAGCGCGGCGTCACCATCGCCGTCACCATGCGGCCAAGCGCCTAGCTTCGGCATCACGGCCGCTGCATTCATCTGATTTGGGTGCAATCGGCTCTGATCTGCTCCTGATCTTCCCGCCCGCCTGCCCGCTGCCGCCAAGCCAAGGGAGCCGTGGAGCCGCTCCGGGCCAAGCCGCCGGACCGCCTGCGTCGACTGCAGGCGGGCGGGGCAGCGCGTCTGTTGACTTGTTGACCGCCGGGTTGATTGACGATCTTAGTAGGCCGCTCGGCAGGTAGGTAGGAATGAAGTGCATGCGTGCAGCAGTGTCGGGCGAGGTTGCTCCGTACTTGGCGACTGCGGTGGCGGATGCTTGGTACGGAACGGCAACAGCAAAAGAAGCGAGGCGAGACGAGACGAGACGTGATGGGCTTGCAGTAGACCATTCGCTCTGCTACTCGTGTGGGTTCTAGATTCCGTCGGCTGCGCGGCAGGCAGTGTTGCGAGAAGGATTGCAAAACAACGAGTAGGATCTGTGTGCAGGGAGCTAGAGCGCGTTCGAAGTTGTCGCCGCGGTGCGTAACATTGCCATCTGATGAGGTGAGAGGGGGAGAAGTGTTGTGTGTGGTGTTGTCGGAGATGCTGTGACGTACTGGGTTTGTCGTGGAGTGATGGTGACGGTGAGTTGGGGGCTGGGTGTGTTGCCCCTTTTCTTCCGGCTTTTGGCAGTCTGGCTCTGATTGATTGATAGGTGGGTGCCATACCAACTCAGGGCTACTCTTGCTGCCAGTTTGGTTGGAATTTGGCCAGACTTTCCTGTCTGCTCGAGGTCTTTCGGCAAGTGACTTCCGCTGCTTTGAGCTCTTGCGCTGACCGGCACGCTGATGATGAGAACGATGCCGTCTTGAGCTGCTGAGCATGCATCGCTGCGGCTATTTCTGGTTTGAGACTGGTTGATGTTGAGCGAACCATGTGGTGAATTGTCTTCGCTTTCAGCAAAGGAAGGAGTAGCTGTTTACGCGACTGGTTTTCTCGCACTTCACGACCTCGTGGAGCTCGTGACGTTGCAAGGGACACTCTACTGACGATAAGTGGTGAGAGCGGTGGTGAGAGTTGTTGATAATGACCAACAGGGAGCGAAAGACTTCGCATGGGCCGCCCCTGGCGGAGAAGGGGAGACAGGTCACCCCCTGAAATTTCCGGCGTTTGTCCAGTTTGATCTGGTGACTTTCTACTGGAAGTCCCCTTGAAAGACGCTGAACAATGCCAAGGGTAGCGCTTTTGAGAATGACTGGAAAAAGCAACTGTGGCTGCACGCTTTATCGCAAGGTCCGGGACTGCTGTGCACACTAGGAAGCTGTGGACAGTTTTCTTGGAATCTTCTTTTGTCGGCAGTGATGGAGTCACTACTGCGCTCCCTGTTTTCTCTTCTCTCAATTACTGGTGCATTACGAGAAAAAGCTGTTGGTTGGTTTTTAGGTTGTCCGTGCCTCTGTTTGCCCGGCCGTCTCGCGGTCTTGTGCTGCGTCGCGTTGTTCCCTCGTCATGACGATCTCGTTCTATTCAGATTTTCAGAGTCGTTTTTCCGATACGCGTGGCGGCCGTGTTTTGGCGTGCTGCAGTTTAGTGTTCATTTCTTGGCCCATACAGATTACCGTTTCGACAGTGGCGCAACACTGAAGACGGCCGGAGCCGTGGTGTTACCTGTATATTGTTCATGAGGAGAGGCGCGCACAGACGCGTCGAAACGACTGCCCGACCGTGTCAGTCACCAGTGACGTCACTGCGCCCGAACTGGAAGCGACCGAGTCGGCGCACAGGCCTCCATTACTTCCACCTCTTCTCCAACATGAACTATCTCATACTCCTGGTTAGCTTCCTGTCTTCTTCGCTCTTGAGAATGCCAAGTTATTGGTCCAGCGAATCGGAAGAAAACGCATACGATTACAGGTCGCAACAACGTTGAACCTAATCCGGCAGCTATAAAAGCCCCACCACAGTGAACCAAAACCATGTCCTCGACACCACCCTTCGCAAAGGCTGTGCCCGCACCTTGAGCTTCTGGTGGTGGACAACGCATTCATCATCTCTTTTTGCGGGCTCGAGGAAGCTTTGCAGGAATTCAGCTTCCAAGTCCGCCTGAACTTGAATCAGTTTACAACATGGCGTGCGAGGACTGCATGGTTTCCAATCTTTTAGAGACAAGATGATGCTGACCTTTACTTTCACTGCTAAGGAATCATCTGGAACTATTCCATAAATCCGGCTTTCAGCGCAAAGAGCACACGGATCTCACCATCCATTACAAAGACCACACGTTCTGCGCTCACAGAGTCGTACTTGCGGCGTACTTAGATTTCTTCACCAATGCATGTAAGCCGGAATCGGGCTTCAAGGTAACGTCAGCTCCAGCCATAAACAATTCAATGTATTAACTTGCTTCCCAGGAAGCTCAGACAGGCGTCATCAACATGGATGACGACGACCCGAAGCTCGTCAGGCTTCTGCTTTCGTATTGCTACTTGAACGATGACGCCTTCTCGAAGGTGTACTCACAATGGAGCCGAATATTCAACGATACAGTGGAACAGGAATTCTTACCACTCTGGACCAGCTTTTCCATATGCGCGAGTGAGGATAAGTATCAAGTCCGCGACCTGGTGGAGGATATGAGCTCCGAATTTGTTATGTTCATGCAAAAATTTCATTGGAAGCCCTGTGCTTGCGATGAAACTATTTTCAACAACCTTTCGCCATCGTTTTCTGCGAAATTGGCAAGGGAGGTTTTCCAGAGCACTCCACGGCAGCAAATTCGCAAATTTGTTCTGAAGTACGCGGCCAGGCACATTACCCACCTCAATAGATCTCAGGAGTTCAAAGACATGCTCAATGACGTTGAAGATTTCCGCGACGAACTACTCGACCATATTGGGACGTACGCGGATCAGTCTCGTCGATGCAGGAGTTGCTTCGTTCCGTCGCCAATCAAGCTGAATGATTATTTCAATGACACCATCTGGTTCTGTCCAGAATGCGAAAGCTATAACTCCTTGGATCACCTGAGCGTCCCCACCGCTTGCCCGACGGAATCAGAAGCGTTACCAGATGAAGACTCACGGGCATCGAAGCGCCAAAGGATTTCCGAAGCTTGATGCGCAAATTCCAAGACCGACTACAAGAGAAATTGAGGCGGACTGTTTGGGCGAACAGAAAGTGACAGAGGAGGTTCCATTTCTCTTGTTTGTCGGAGTTGTTTCGAGTGAGGGGTTCTGAGAGTCTTTGCTTTCATTTAGGAAGGGAAAGCTGGTCTTTCTTTGGAAATTGGCGCTCAAAATATACTGGGGTAGCTATGCAGGAAAGCTTCGCGTGGGCCCCCTTGATTTGGTTCCCAACACTACTCTTGTTCCATTCCCAAAATTGATCAAATTCAACATGTCTCGTATTTTAACAACTCACTTGAGATCTTAATCTGTGAGTTACAAGAGTAGATAGCTGTGACGTTTTTCGTCCCCAATTAGTCTTCAGTTCGGGTCCGTATGAACCTGGCCTCAACAAATCTGCGTGTAATGTGCGTACGCAGTGTCACTGTGAAAGGTGATTGCGCAGCTTGATACAGTGTATTCAAGGCTCTATTTCTGTCACATTACTATGTCAATCATCCTCTCGCATCATGTTCCAAATAGACTTTCTTGGCGACTCTCCGTCGATTTAACCTCCGGTAACCCACAAAGAAGTGAAGTTTTCGTCTCCATCTCCCCCTTCCTCCCTCTTCCACTTTCCACCCAACTCCCTCTCTTCCCTCTTTCGCTTTGCATCCATTCTTCCCTTTCCTTCTGACTTCACTATTCGTCTATCCCCTCTACCTGCCCTCGAGGAACACAAGTCTGCCACGAGAGCGAAAACAGGTGACTCATATTGAGAGACACGCGGCGGACGCGAGACATCGCCTTCCTTTGGTGACGCCTGCGCACGTGGACGCTAGACTTGCTGTGGACTAGCGCTTGGCGGTCCAACGACTCTACTGCCAAAAGGCGACTCTTTTCTCCTCATTGCCTCTTGAAGTCTTCATCCATCTCTCTCTCCTCGCCTCCTCCCTCTTCACTCTTCAACCCTCAACCCCAACTGTCAACCTTCACTCTTCAACGCTCAGCCTTCAGCCTTCAACCTCCGACCTTCAACCTTCACTCTTCACGCTACAACCTTCAACCTCTGCAGCGTTCCATGTTCAACGATGCAGCAAGAAGAGCTCAAGCGGTTCCTCGACAGTGGCTTCACCCTGCAAGAATCCACAGATGTTATCGTCTCAGCCCAGAGAACCGAGTATCGCGTTCAAAAGAGCGTCATCAGTGCGCATTCCAAAGTTTTTGCGCGAGCTTGCTCACAGGTAACATCAATCCCTTCTGCAGCCTTGGATTTATTCTTACACGAACTTAGGATCTAAATCCAGGTGCTGTGCTGCAACTCAACCTCGTCCATGCGGATCCAGCTTCCATAAAAGCATTGCTCGCCTTTTGCTATCAGCCCGAGGACTTTAGGCCGCAGGGATATGTCCGGAGCTCAATCAACGAGGTATTTGGCCGCTCCCTTGAAGATGAGGAAGCAATCATTGCCTACACGGTAATGTACTTCCTAGCCAAAATGTTGAAGATGGCCAGGTTGGTGAGACACTCGCTGGATGAGATATTTAGCGAGTTTTGGTCATACTTTGGCGATCCCCCCGACGATCCTGTGGGCAGAGAATCTTGGGACGTTCTTTGTGGCATGGACAGGCATGCTTTACGATGAAAAGGATTCGTTCCCCAAGGCCCTCTTCAACATTCTCTTCGCCTACGCCTCAAAAGGCCCGCCGCACTTGATCAGAGACCCAGACTACAAGTGGCTTCTGGGCGAGATTGAGGGTCTTCGCGACAGCATCGTCGAGTTTGGCGCCAACCACAAAGACCAGCTCCGGACCTGCAAGGAGGGCAAAGAGGGCTCGTCCATTTCGTTCCAGGATCAGGATTACACGCTTTACCTGCGGGACGAGTGCTGGCGATGTCCCAAATGCCGCGCTGTGAACAAGTTGGAGGAGCCCGCCAGAGATGTGGAAATCAGCGGCGAGAGGAAAAGGCTCGAAGTCGTACGTCGAACCACCTGGTGGAAAGTCCTCCGGTCAAGCAAAAAGAAGCCAAAGAGCCAGTTCCACTGCGTCTTTCTGTCCATCCGAAATGGAGGATTTGTCCGTTGGAGAGGGACTGCACTTCCAATTGAGGAACCACAGGGGAGCCAGCTCGGCCGTGTCTGCCCACCTCGACTGAATCTGCCCGACTGCCACAGGAGAGACATGCAGCGGTCCGCCGTCATTTCTTTGCAGAAGATTCGGAACACTGGCACGCCAAGTGGTTGCGCGATCGAAAATACGTCCAAGGCCGAGTCCCTACCTCTCCATTCAGACGTCGTGCCAGGCCAGGGCGATGGAGCACAGAAACGAGGAGGAGAATCTGGGATTGCCGACAGTCAATCAAGAAAGTTTCCTATTGCTCAGAATAATCGGCGTTGACGGGTCATTGGGCGTTCGGTGCATTTGGGAGTTTTTGGGGTTTGCGGGTCTGGCATCAATGGCGAATCTGGTTCGGAATCAAGGCGCAAACAGTGCTTCGATGAAAAATGTCATAGGGTAGGAAATCCGAGTCCACACCATTTCTGGCGCTGAACCACTCCGTCTCCACGTCCACAAATGGGCTCAAGTTCCTTCTCTTCAGACTGAATGAACCCACCGCACCCGAAGCACACCACAGCTCTTGCAAGAGAAAAACCCAACGTCTGTGACGCGCGCGCTCCCATGACTCAAGCGCGCGCGTAGACCCGCTTCTGGGCAGTGGGCGTGAAGTGCGGCTGTGGCGGTTGCGTTTGCAGCTCGCGCGCTACTGGCAATTTCTGTTCGCCGGCAATTCTTTTGCTGGTTGTCTGATTGTCGTCAGAGGATGGTGTGTGAGGGTCACGCTGCGCCGTGTGATTTCGGCGAATTGGTGCTGTTGTTTGTCTTGTTTGCTGCTCTGCTCTGTCCTGCCGCGCGCGAGGATGAGCGCTTGACGAGTACTACGCAGTCCTTGCTATGGGGTTGCTTTTGGGGAGCAGCGGAGAAAAGGACAGAGATGCTGCATCAAACAGCTACGCGGGAGAAAAGAATAGAGATTTCTGATGAAGAGACAAGAGCAAAAGACGATCCCCTCGCGTACAGAGCAGAGAAGACGAGAAGATCGGCCTCAAGGAAGTACTCTCCAACACCGATGACGATGATGTCCAAAACGGGAACACATCGAATTCTCTCGTTTGACGTTCGCAGCATCTAGACGTGTCGTCTTCACAATGGACCAGTGTGCACAACACGGCCACGACGCCCTCACGACACGCACAAAGTCTCCTCAAAGCTCGACAACCAACACCAATAATGACGACAATGACGAAGCCATCAGCGTCCGCACCCAGCAGAAAAGGCCAGCCAAGGCCAGAAAGCGAGCGAGCCGATCAAACGCCCAACAAATCCAAGCAGACGAGAAGAAAGAGGAAGGAAGGAAAAAAGGGGAGCGAATAGGCCAACGGGGGGCTCGGCCCGCTACGCGCAAGGCCCGGAGCGGCGCCGCTCACGGACCAAGAGCGGGTGGAGACGCTGGTTCGGCAAGGGTTCCCCGGTGGGTCGGCCGCGACTCGTGGGCAGGCACGCACACGCGCGAGCGGGAAGAGATGTTCGAGAAGCGCGTTGGATGGCCACTGGGTCGTTTGCTTGCTTGCTGGTGGTGCAGTGTTTGGTAGACAAGGCAAGGAAGGGGATGGAGGAGTTGAGAGATGGAGAGAGGGGGGGAGACAAAGAGGGAGCGAGAAAGGAAGAAGAAGAGTGGCAACGCATGCCCGCGTCAACAAACATCGATTTTTCTCGAAAGGACTTCGGGGTTCCGCCAACTCCGCGCTTCAGACCAGTGGTATCAAATTGCAGCCCCTTCCCAGCACAATAACACCAACAACAACCACCCTACGACGACTTCTTCTCCAAGCCCGTCTCAGCGGCCAACTCCAGGCCCTCAACGACCTCCTCCGGCACGCTCAAGAACGGCGAGTGGCTGCCCTTGGAGTGGAACGTGGTGGCGCCGGCGCCGAGCAGCGCGACGAATTGGTCCTGGACGGGCAGCGGCAGCGCGGCGTCGGCGTCGCAGTACAGGAAGAAGGTCGCCATGTCGTGCCACGGCTCGTACGTGGCGGGCGACGAGAAGACAGCGGCGCTCGTGTGCTTGAGCTTGGAGATGGCGGCCGCCTGCTGCGCGGGCTCGACGTCGTGGTAGAAGATTTGCTCGGGAGTGTCCGGGGTGCAGTAGTCGCCCTGCGCGTTGTGTTGGTGGTTAGCTTGGTGCTTTCTCTGCGGCCCCCTTCACCCCCTGGTTTTGTTTTGTGGGTGAACTTACGTTGAACTTAATCCACGGCAGGAACTGGCCGCCCAGCATGTCCTTGATACTCTTGCCCTTGGGCGTCACAAACGCCGACAGGTAGACAAACATGATGACGCCGCCCTTCTTGCCGGCGCGCTTCCTCTGCTCGTATCCCAGGCCCTCGACGGCGTTGGCGCCAACCAGACCGCCGTACGAGTGCACGACGAGGACAATGTCCTGGTCCTGATCAGCCAGCGTTTCCAGCTTGGCGCGGACTGCCGCAGCGTCGTCCGGCAGCGACTGGTTGGGCGGCTCGCCGCCGACGGACGGGTATGCGACGGCGTCGGTGGTCCAGCCGCGGGCGTGGAGCTGGTCGCGGACAATGTCGAAGCAGTCGGGCGTGTGCCACGCGCCGGGGGCGAAGACGATGACGGGCTTGGACATGGCGGTGGTGCGAGGAGGGTAGTAGCTGTGCTAAGAACTTATGATGCCGGAGAGAGTTGACGAAGAGGTGAGTTTGACGAAGGGGGAATCGTCCTAGTAATAGAGCCTGGCGCCCCTCTCCTGCTTGGCCTCCACGATAGCTTTACGAGCTTCCGGGTCCCTGAACATCGAGGGACCCTTACTAACGCGTGGCCTGGGAGAAGCGCGGAGGACGCTGCGAGTCAGACCTTCATGCGGCGGCTGCACTGCGGCTCCATTCTGCCATATTGGGGCATCGTGGAGATATGGCAGGGTGAACCAGATGGAGGCTGGTGTCCACCACCGGAGGGTCCCAAAACGCTTCGAAACGGCGGGGAACAAGTTGCGTCAGCGTGCTCGCTTACCCGTCGCAGACGAGCATACGCGAGCAAAAGGCCTGCCATGTCCCATGGTCCCTCTTCCTGGGCCCAAGGCGTAAGAACCTTATTGCTTGAGCTTCCTCTTTCTTCGCGAAACAGCCGGGGCGCTGCAGCAGTACGGGATCTCGGGGTTGGATGCCGTTCATGGGACGCGGCCCGTTTGCGCTTCGCGCTCCAAGCGGCTATCCTGCGGCCCGGGAAGGATCAGCAGCGTCGACAATCTTGTCCCAAACATGTTTTCGTGCTGCCCATCACCCAGCTCCACGCCATATCAATCACGGAGCGCTCGATGCGATCCGAGCCAGTAAGAAATGGACGGATACATCCAGCTGACTGGCCATCATCAGTCCCTTGCGGTCAATTGGGCAAAGGGCGAGATGGCCTTGCGTGTTGTTGCGAATCGTGGGCGACGGGAGCGACTCGCGGACCGCGGCCGGGACCGGCCAGGCGATTGGTCGAGCAGGAGGAGCAAACAAAGGGGTGGACTTTTCGCCTCGCTCTTTCAAACAGCGACCACGTTTTTTAGAAAGAGATCTGCCCGCCACGCTCCGGCAGGCGGCCGGCCTCTGGCGCGACTAATGTAATCACAGCTCTGGAGATTTCGCAGCAGCCATCCAGCCGGAGGGGAGAGCGATGAACGCGTCCGCATGCCCAATTGCTGAAGTGCAAGCCCTTTTGTGCTGCGGTTTGATCGCCTCGCCCGCGCAAAATTAGAGCCCCATGCCCTTCTCTTGACTCTGTTCCTGACTCTTGGCAGTCGGTTGACGCTGTCTAATAAGTAGCCGCGAGGCCCCCGGCTTCGAATCGAGTCGAGTCGAGTCGCCCGTCGTCGTCGCCGAGAGAGACATCCCAACCGCCAGCCACTTCCATCACCGACGACCGTTGTCATCAGAAGATTATATCGTACAACTCGCACATGCCGCCTATGCGTTGAATGCTTTGAACAAGTCGTCCCAGTCGACCTCCTCCACCCCCCGGCTTTTGTCGATCTCTGCAGCTCCATGGTTCCGTACGCCTCTTTGGCCCGCCATGCCACCTCGATGAGCAGCAGCACGTCGATTGTCCTGCCGCGGGACGACCTGTATGAAGACAAAGGCCCCAGTCTCTGCGCCATCACGAGCGCGCTGCTTGTCCTCGCGACCGTCTTTGTCGTGCTGCGGTTTGCAGCACGATGGACGAGAGGAGCGAATTTCGGGGCCGACGATTGGATGACGGTTGTTGCTCTGGTAATGACAAGTCTTCTTTGCGTTGGGAGTAGGGCTGACTTGGAATAGCTGTTTTGCTACGGCGCAGGCGGTCTCAATTATGGCAGTACGTTTGGACGCAAAGTGCTCCGAGTGACGCCGCAGTACGCTAACCAGGAAACACCAACAGTGATTGCCCACGGCTTGGGACAGCATGCCAAGATTCTCGACCCGGCAGACATAGTCATGGTGCTCAAGGTACCCGTTTCCGGTTTCTGGTTGACCAGCGCGGCCATCTGATTCTTCGTAGCTCCTCATGGCCTTCGAGTGCGTCTACTGCACAGGCGTCGGCTTCGTCAAACTGTCCGTCGTCACAATGTACTCGCGCATCTTCCCCCTGCCCGGGTTCCGGATTGGCGCGTACATACTCGGCACCGTGACCGTCGGATGGGTCATTGCTATCAATTGCGTCAGCATTTTTCAGTGTACTCCCATCAAGGGCGCGTGGGATACGTCCATCAAGGCGTCTTGCATCGACCTCAAGGCCTCGTTCATCGGTAACGCCATCCCCAACATCCTCACCGATGTGGCGATTCTGGCCATGCCCGTTGGCCAAGTCTTTAAGCTGCAGGTGACCCTGGCGCAAAAGATTTCTCTTTGCATTATGTTCCTGCTCGGTAGCTTGTGAGCGCACTCCTCGGCCGACGAAAGCAGATGGCTAACAAATGTAGCGTCTTGTTTGCCAGCATCTACCGCTTCACGACCATCATGCAGTTTCAAACAAGCGATACGACGTGTAAGTCGAGAGAAATCCACTGCGATAGGGCTGCTGACAATCTCAAGGGACGCTAGCAACGGCATGCACGTGGTGCGTCGTCGAGGTAGCATGCGGCATCATCAGCGCATGTCTCCCGACGCTGCGGCCACTCATGCGCGCAATATCCATTCAATTCGGCAGCAGCGCGGCTCGTTCCAAAAACACGCCCAGCCAGAGCCGCAGCCGCAGTTTTGGTGCCGAGCTGGTGACCATTGGCGGCACAGGCGCGACAAGGAGCAAGACGGGCGAGCGCCATTTCCAGCGCCTGGACGACATGTTCACTACGCACGGCGAGGACTATGGGACGTCGACGACGGTCGTGGAACGATCGATGAGCCATACGGCTAACCAGGGAGGGTATTCCGAGCACGGCGACGAGGTGCCGTTGAAGAGGATTGAGGTTACCGTGGTGAATGACGTCCAGTGGTCCGAGAGGTCGGATACGTCGGCAGGGTCCGACAGAAACGAAGTTTATAGAGCTCGGCATTATTGATACCACGGTCAGACGAGAGGCTGTCATGTCAGTATACGACTGTTAATAATAATATCCTTAATCCAGAAATTGTTGACCCGAAGCCCGTGCAGGTGATCCATTAAAGTGTTGGCATTCCAGCGACGCGGAAGTGTAGATGCTGTATATTTATCTGCAGTTGAATAGCAAATGGGTATCCGCTGAGTTCATGCAATGCGGCAAGGTAGATACATCCTGTTGAGTCAATACGAAACAGACACTAAGAAAGGATGCAGCCCACTTACAAAGGCACAAAACAGCGTTTTCATTTCTGGGGCGATGAGAAATTCTTCCCCTAGCTCTTCCCCTGGACGCACGAGACTTTCCAGCACGTAGGTTACCCGTCGAAATCCTATGGTAGCTTTCACCCGTCGCCTCGTCTCGGACCCACTGGACTCCAAGGGCACCTTCAATGGCACGCAAGTACTCTGTATAGACACTGAGCAACTGCTTCTCGTTCTCTGGTGTCCAGGATCTTGGCAGCGTAAATTCAGGATTCTCAATCAGCGCTCGCCTGACATCCGGGGGCAGAGCAGTAAAGGCGATTTTTGTGCTGAATAGGACACTCCACGCATCTCGATACGCGCCAGCTCGGACGAAGGATTCCAGAAAGCACATCTCCAGCTCCGCAATGCGGCGGTCTGATCGGATGCCAGAAGTTTGACGATTTTTGTAGCTCGGCCGCAATGTGTTTCGCCAGTTGTTCCACTCTCCGCGTAGTTGCCGTATCAAGCGGAGCCTGTGTTCTGGGGACTGGGCGCTCACAGTCGCAAGCAGTTTCAGCCAGGGCTTGAAGCACGTTGGATCGTTGCGATCAACAAGAGTGCTCAATTTGGCAGAATCATAGTTCTCTGGCGGCACGCCGACCATGACCATCGCCGAGAGATTGCTATCCCACGTCCGAAAAGGCCTCGGCGCAAGAATCTTAGAAAAAGACCGCGGCGGCTCGTCGAGTCTCGCAAGCACCTTCTTGAAGACCCTGCAACTCATTTCGTGATGGGATTCGCACAGCCTTTGGAGATGAGCCATGCAAGCCGGGAAAATGCGGCACTCGACGGCCATTTCGAGGCCCAACTCGACAAGAGACTGCGGCAGAGGCAGGTTGCCCGCCCTCCCCGCCTCGGCGCAAATGGCATTGAGCAAGATCAAGAGGCGCTCGTTGCGACCCAGCAGTTCGACAGGAGAGCGCCGGCGCCGCGGTCGAACGAGTTGCGCGCGATGCTGGCGGGAAAGATACGTGGCCACGCGGTCCATGGCATGGCATTTCCAGTCCCGCGGCAGCGCGCGTTCGGACAAGACGGCTTTCATGAAGTAGAGGTAGCGCTTGGCGGAGACGCGGAGGAAGCTCGTGCCGTTCTCGTAGGACTCCAAAACGCGCAAATGGCTGTCGACGAGGGCGTCGAACGAGGGCGGGTCGTACCACAGGGAATCATAGTTGAGCGGGTCGCCGGCGAATGGATTGCTAAAGGGCTTTAGGATGGCGTTCTTGACGGGCGCCAGCTGCTCGGCGCCAATTGATTTCCTGATGATCGAGCGATTGAGTTCGAGCAGTGATGTTGATAGGCCGGGCGGCGGAGGAGGAGTCGTGTCATCATCGGCAGCTTGCGCCGCGGTCGAGAAGCTCCGCCTCTTGAAGATGCGCCGGCGACTGCAATTGCGACTGATGAAGATGGATGATGGGTTGTAGATCAGAGAGGAGTGCACGGGGCGTGCCATGGTGGATGGCTTCGGGCCGTTTTTGGTCGACGGAGAGCGTTGCGGGACTCTGACGTCCTGATGTCCGCGCGTCGTGCCGTGGGTGGTGGTTGGGCTTGGCATCCCTGCCCTGTGCCGAGGACACCCTCATCCACTAACCTCCTCACCGCCTTCAGCTGCACTCCAACGTCACTTGTTGACTTTCGACTTCGCCTCCTCTCTCTACTCCAACCAGCCTCCGCAAAACTACACGCCATGCCGTCCGAGAAACGCAAAACCACGTCCGAGAGCGACATTGCCGGGGAGCAGTCATCGAAGCGCAGATTTATCGAGACCGAGCCAGCAGGCGCCCCAGAAACGAACGAGACGCAAGAACACGCCGACAGCAGCGAGAACAACGACAGCAACGAGCCCGCCGCCGCCGCCTCCTCCAGCAGTGGCAGTGCAGCACCCAGCACAGCACCCAACGACCGCCTCGCGCGCTTCAAAGCGCTACAAGCACGCCAAGCGGCATCACGCAAGCAAAACCTCAAAGACTCCTCCGAAGAAGCGCGACGAGCAACCGTCGACCCCGCCGCGCTCAGCTCGCTCAAACGCAAACACGCCGTCGCCTCGCACAACCTGCTAAAAGCGGAAACAGCCGACTCCGGCGAAGACTTCGAGCGCAAGCGCGCCTGGGACTGGACAGTGGAAGAGAGCGAGCGGTGGGACCGCCGCATCGAGAAGAAGGAAAAGCACCGCGCGGGCGTCGCCTTCGCCGACTACCGCGCCGACGCGCGCAAGACGTACAAGCGCCAGCTGCGCGACCTGCCCCCGGACCTCGACGGCTACGAGCGGCATAAAATGCAGGCCATCGAGCGCGCCGCGCGTAGTGGTGGTCTCGAGATCGTCGAGATGGATGGCGGTGAGCTGATTGCTGTCGACAAGGACGGCAGCTTCTACTCGACCGCCGACAGCACCGATTTTGTTAACCATCGCCCCGACAAGGAGGGCGTCGATCGCTTGGTCGGCGCCATGAAGAAGGCGGAGGAGCAGCGGCTCAAGGCCCGCAGGGCGCGCGGCATCAATGATGCGGAAGATGCTGGCGATGTCACATACATTAATCAAAAGGTTTGTGCTTCCCTTGCCGCGTGGATTCGCGTGGTCGGAGCTGACATCCCCGCAGAACAAGCAGTTCAACGACAAGCTGGCCCGCTTCTACAACAAGTACACGGCCGACATTCGCGAGAGCTTCGAGCGGGGCACGGCTCTCTAGCCACCCAAAGGTACCAGGGGTGGCGTTCAAGGGCGATTTTCATTCAGGTCTCGGTGGGAAAGCGGGTTCAAAAGTGTCTTTACTTGGTGCATAGATGGCAGCAGGAGTCTTGTCTATCCGAACCCATTTTTTGATTAATTTGTCTACCTGAGCAAAGAAAGAGCAAATGATTGATGAAAGTGAGCAAGAGTATATCCTCCCAGTGGTATCAGTAGTCCGTAAATCAATGCTCCATGTGAGCATGTCCCGAAAAGCAAGGTGTAGATAGCAACGCCCATATTAGGAAATGGGGCAGTCGTCGACTGCCCCCAGAGAAAACACCGAAAGAATAGAGGGAGCCTTCGACCGCAACAGCAAACAGCAAACATGCAGGGAGCTTTCGACCGCTCCCACCGACGACGCCAGGGAGCATTCGGGATCGTTCAGGGCACCGCACCAGAAGCATTCAACCACAATTCACGTACCACCGCCAGGAGCGTTCATCGCCCTTCACGCGCGTGCGTCAGGGAGCATACGCCCATCGTACTCACCCTGATCAGCCTCAACCGTGTAGCTTGGTCTGTCCGCCGGCGGCAGGCTCTCCGGGTCGATGTACCTGCAGGTGAGGGCAAAGCGCAGCTTGCCTGCATGCTCGACCGTGTGTTCAAAGTACTGCTGAATCTCGGCTCCGTGCATGATGACAATGTCGCCGTGGCGCAGAAACATGTTGAGGACATCCTTGGCGTTGCCCTTGCTCTTCAGGCCGAGTTGCTTGGGTAGCTGCTTCACGCGGGCCTTTGCGGCGTCGAATTCGCCTTGCGCTCGAAACTGCTCCAATGTGTCGTGCGCTGCCTTGCGCTCCTCGTACTTGAGACATCCAGGGATGGGCGGCAGGTCGACGTATGCTCCAGACTTGGTGGCGCCATTGTGGTGCTTTGACTTCATCCTGATCTTCATGTTGGATGTTGAACCGAGCGAGAGCGTAGCAATGGTCGGTCCGAGACCCTTCTCGCCATCGTCATGGTAGTCGATGCCTTGGCGTTCAAAGTAGCCAAGAGCCAGCAACTCGTTGAACTCGTTTCCATGGTCTGGATTGCACTGTCGGGCAGCCCAGTTGAGGCGCGAGCGAGAATCCTTGATAGCCTTGCAAGCATTCTCGAAGCTGTGACTCTCAGTAGATGCGATGAACTTGTAGGGCATGCCGTAGTTCACAGAAAAGTGCTGGGTGAGCATGGGACCACGCAGAGTAGAACACTGCAGGGGGCGGCGGCATAGACCAATCTCAGTCGACTGGAGCTCTGTCCACATGTCATCAGGGCCATCACGCTCCTCGTTGACGGTGCCATTGGCTATGAAGTGAGCGATGAATCCAGGGATGCCAGGAATGATGTACTTGTGGATGCGGTAGTTGTTGGCGAATTCAACTTCCAAGCCGATGCTGGAACTCAAAACCTGGTCTTTGGAGGAGGTGTAGCCTTTGGAAGCTGGATCGTAAGGGTTCCGGATTCCAGATGGAGGGATCAGGGAATGAGGGAGACTGTATTCGAAGCTGCAGGTCGGATTTCCACATTGCCAGCCCTTCCAAACCTCTCGGGAGTTGCAACGGCCACAGTCAGGACAAGCAATGCCCTTGCCTGCTGCCCAAGAAACGTCATCCCCAAGAACCGGCATGCTGCCCATTCGCATGGGTTCGGGTCGCAAAGGCTGCGGCGCGCTCGAGTGTCCCCATGGAGT
Organism: Phyllosticta citrichinensis; assembly: GCA_038380885.1. NCBI lineage: Eukaryota > Fungi > Ascomycota > Dothideomycetes > Botryosphaeriales > Phyllostictaceae > Phyllosticta > Phyllosticta citrichinensis. The sequence goes on along the minus strand of JBBWUH010000001.1, from coordinate 34,625 downwards.
ATACTGTTTCAGGAATCGAGGGTCGTATAGCAGGCAGGCTTCTTCCGGCTCCATGCCGTCAATTTTCCAGAAACTGGCGCATTGTGGTTGAAGGCACATCCACCCTTGAAGGTAGATCCGTGTGCTGGACTCGGAGCAATCATCACAAGTCTTGATCTCTGGCGCGGGAAGGCTGCCGAGCTTGGCTGGTTCCGACAGTCCTTGAGGCATCCACCAGCTTGACTTGTCCTTGTCAAGCTTTTCAAAGCGGTATTTGATTACGACATGACCGTTCGACTTTTCCGCCCAGACGTATACTGGCTTGAACCAATCGAGGACGTTGTAGGGATGCGGCATGGCACACGGGGCCTGCGGGTTTCGATCGCCGCTGATGATGGCGACAGGATTGAAGAAGTCCATGCTGTTTCTCACTCCCTGGACCTGTGACGATTTGAGGGATTGATCGCCTCCTCGCACCATGCTTCCGCTGTTGGCGTCTCTTGAGAGTCCCCCTCCAGCTCGAGTGATGAGAACCTCGGAATCCATGTAGTCCCGAGCGCTGCTCTCTTTATCGACCATGAAGCCATATGCAAAGCCGCCAGTAACGTAGCCACCACTCTGATATGCGTGGTAGTAAGGAAGGGTCTCGCACAGGGCTTGTCTTCCGTCAGCCCAGACTTCTGGTTCACGCACAGGTGGCGGCTTGGATGAGCTCGGGTCCTCTGGCGGATCGCTGAGGGCGATGAGGGCTCTGGAGATGCCTGCGAGCTCTTGTTCCTCTTCTGTGAAGTCCCGGGGTGGAGCTGTGGTAGTGCTGGATGCAATCTGAATGTTTGATTCGTCCTGTGAAGTTGGAGGCGACAAGATGGATTGGCCTCCATTTTGGCGCGAATGGACCGATTGCAGGAGATACTCTGGAGAAGATGTAGGCTGCGGGCTTGGTTGCTGCAGTCGTTGTCTTGAGCGAGTAGATCTCCTCAGGGGGACGGTCTGGGGTCGACTGGCATCCTCAAGATTCTCGACGACCGCGGCGAGTTTTTCTGCCGGGAGGGATAGGCACACTATCTTCTCACGCTTCTGGGTCTTCTGGATCTTCCGGGCCTTCTGAGTCTTCTGGAACTTCTGGACCTCCGGGGTCCTCTGAGCCTTCTGGACCTTCTGGCTTTTCTGGACCTTCTTGGGCTTGTGGGGCAAGTCCTCGAGCTCAAGCGTATCCGACAGGTCTGTCTCAAGATTCAAGGTGTTGGCCGCGATGCGGCTCGAGGTCCTCTGTGGGAAAGCAACCTTCCTTTGCTTCCTGCGCTTCGAGTCGACGGGGGAAGGCGGCTGGTGCTCAGTCTCCTTGCGCTTCCTGAGCTTCGAGTCTGCAGGGGAAGGAGTGGGAGGAAGATAATCGTCGGTCGGCTCCGATGCGAAAGAGATAGACTGACTGCGCACGGCTTCGGGCGACAATGGAGCGTCTTGGACGGTCGCATCACGAGGATCCACGCTGAAAGGGATTGGACCAGTGTGCGCATGCAGAGAGTCATGGCGGAGGAGTTCAGGGAGGGTCTGGTCACTGAGGTCCGATGGGGGAGGGTCCAGCGAGGAACTCGAAGAAGTAGTGTCGATAATCGGTTGCGCGTGCCCGAAAAAGGGGGTTGGCGTTGAGGGAAGAGGCGCGATCGCCGCCATTGCTGCTGGGTAGTGAGGAGATGTGCGCAGGTCGATGTTGAGAATTCGGATGCAGATGCGCAGATGAAGAGCCTGGAGAGAGAGAAATCAGAGGGTATTTACGACAACCGAGGGCTCGGTAGCGAGTCCCGTCAACTGACCCCTTAGCGTGGTTTGGTGGGGCAGTGCTGCCAACTCAAGAAGCTGCACTGGACGGCGATGGCCTGATGTGATGGCGCAGTCGCTCCACGCACACGTACACGCATGTGAGAATAGATGATGGAGCTGCAGGAGCTTCTCTTTGTATACTGGAGGAATGGTTTGGGGGTGTATCAATAAGAAGAATGTTGAGGTTGAATGTAGGATGGAGAGGAAGAAGCGGAAGCCGGCGAAGAAGCTCGATATATACTACCAGGTGCAGTCCAGGTGGTCGTGGCGCCCACCAAGTTCCTATAGCGCACCGTCCTGGAAGGCGCGAACAAGGCCATCATGCGTGGCATGTGCAAGCTTGAGGAGCATTCATGGTCGAAAGTCTTGATGCAGGCCGCTTGTCCTTTTGGTGTTGCGGCTCTGCGATGCGTCATAGCTCCCTACCCCACGGCGCAGGCAGCCCGCAGGCTAGCGGGGAACGGACCGGGAATGTCTACCCCTGTCCCCCGGACTTTTCCTCTGCGGGCGGAGCTGTAGCTGTGCCCCCCACAGCCAGTCCACGGTAAGCTCGGCTACCGATCAGTCTCCTCCTCCTTTGTCTGATCACTGATCACTCATCCAAACCCAACCCAAACCAAACCAAACCAAACCAAACCAAGCCTGTCTGTACCGCTGTACCGTTCGCCCGGTCGTGGTCGCTAGCCGTTGAGTCCCTTTTCTCGCGCCCCTGGCAATCATGGTCTTCAATCCGCCTTCCTGGGTCCCCCAGCTTTCGTCTGAACCGCCGGACTCTGCCTCCGTTTTCGACTTTCTCTACAACGAGTCCTACGGCCGATTCTCCCTCACATACGCTCGTGCTCCATTTACTTGCGGTCTCTCTGGCAAGGAATATCCGGCCAAGCATGTCGTCGACCGAATCGAGGCTCTTGCGCGTGCCCTGTCCCAGGAGCTGGGCTGGCAACCGAACAATGGATCCGAATGGGACAAGGTCATTGGCGTCTTCAGCGTCAATACGGTGCGTTCTCGGAACGATTGGATGCGGGCCATGACAAACGGAGCTGACTGCTGTTAGATTGACACCATGACCGTCGCGTTAGCAACCCATCGACTCGGGGGTATCCATACCCCTGCGAATGCTGCCTACTCGGCTGCGGAAATCGAATATCAGCTCAGGGATTCCGGCGCCAAATGCTTGTTTACTTGCCTGCCGCTTCTGGAGACTGCCTTGGAGGCTGCTGGGAGAGTCGGAATTCCTCGGAAGCACGTTTACATTTTGGACTTGCCACAAGCCTTCACCGGCGGCAAAAAAGCTCCAGCCGAATTCAAGACTGTGGACCAGCTTATCGAAAGAGGCCTTGGTGCGCGCAGAATTGAAGGATTCAAAATGCAGCCAGGAGAGGGGCGGAGACGTACAGCGTTTCTCTGCTACTCCAGCGGAACTTCGGGACTCCCCAAGGGTGTCATGATTTCGCACTACAATGTCATTTCCAACATCCTTCAAATCAAGATGTACAACAAGCTTGACCGCGACAGGAACCGGGAACAGAGCGGTTACCAGCTTGATCCGACCGAGACGGCTCTTGGGTTGCTTCCCATGAGCCACATTTATGGGCTGGTCGTTGCATGTCTTTGCAGCGTGTACCGTGGTGACCGTGTCGTGGTCCTGCCCAAGTTTGAGATGAAGTCGTTTCTCGAGACCATACAGCGGTTCAAGGTCAATACGCTGTACCTGGTGCCGCCGATAATTATCTTGATGGCCAAGCAGAAGAAATTGCTGGACCAGTACGACCTCAGCAGTGTCGAGTCACTCTTTACCGGCGCAGCACCGCTTGGAAAGGAGACTGCAGACGAATTGTCCGCGCAGTATCCAAAATGGTTCATTCTTCAGGCGTACGGTCTCACCGAAACTTCAACCGTCGTGACTTCGACAAGTGTGAACGACATTTGGTTTGGTTCCTCTGGATCGTTGATTTCCGGATGCCAGGCCAAGTTGATCTCACCCGAGGGGCGCGAGATTACCGAGTACGACCAGCCCGGAGAGTTGGTGGTCAAGTCGCCTGCGGTGACGTTGGGATACCTCAAGAAGCCCGAGGCCACCAAGGAGACGTTCCAGGACGGTTGGATGCGGACTGGTGACGAGGCTGTCATTCGCGTCTCACCCAAAGGCCACGAGCATGTCTTTATCGTCGATCGCATCAAGGAGCTCATCAAGGTCAAGGGCTTTCAAGTCGCGCCCGCAGAGCTGGAAGCGCATCTGCTAACCCACCCCGCCGTGGCTGACTGCGCCGTGATTCCCGTGCCAGACGACTCGGCGGGAGAGGTTCCCAAGGCGTTTGTGGTGAAGAGTCCTTCAGTCGGCGTGGAGGAGAATGACCGCACGGTCAAGCGCGACATTGAGAAACATGTCGAGCAGCACAAGACGAAGCACAAGTGGCTCAAGGGAGGCGTTGAGTTTCTCGACGTGATTCCAAAGAGCCCGAGCGGCAAGATTTTGCGTCGTCTCCTGAGAGACAAGGAAAAGGAAAGCAGGAGGAAGAATGGCGCCAAGATGTAGGCTTTGAAGTTGACGATTGACGATTTTGAGCGTGTTGCGAAGCTACCGTGTCGATATTCAGCTGGCGTGATGTCAGATTGTAGTTGATGAGTTGTCGATACAATGTATAGTCAGCCCAACTTTAGAACGGCAAAACAATCCTGTGTTTGTGTATCGTGGTGCCTGAACTCGGACCAGACTGCATAGTGCATGATGTAAGCGCTGGATTCTTCCAGTGCCCCGCCATGCCGTTTTTGCGCCGAATCCAAGAAATTTCAATTTCTAAGCAACCACCCTCCAACACTGGTAATCCGACCTTTAAACGCTCCTCCTCCCTCCAAACTACACCAGTACCGCCCGAGCATCTCCCCCAAAAGTTTTTCCAGCGTTTCCCTTGAGCAATCGTCCAAAATGTCGGCGCCAAACCCCCAACAACAACACGAGGACGAGCCCGAAAACGTCGACATGCTCGACCCCGAAGACGCGGAGGAAATCATTGCCGATGATGAGGATGCGCCCATGGACTCTGGCGACGAGGAAGAAGGCGATGAAGGCCCCATTGCCGAGATCCAGCTGCACAACGACAGCGTGGCGCACTTTGACGGACACAACGACAGCGTCTTTTGCATCGCACAGCACCCGCGCAACCCGGCGATAGTGGCCACGGGCGGCGGCGACGACGTCGGCTACATATTCGAGGTGGTGGTCAAGGAGCAGGACCGGCCGCCGCTGCCGGCCAGCTGGTCGGGGAGCGAATCTGGAAGAGATCAGGGCGAGAGGGAGAGCCTCAAGAGCATCGCGAAGCTGGAGGGCCACAGCGACTCGATCGTCGCCATTGCGTTTACCCAGCCCGCCGGTGAGTACGTCGTCAGTGGCGGCATGGACGGGCGCCTGCGCGCCTGGCGCGACGCGTCCAACGGCCAGGCCAGGTCGTGGCAGTTTGTTGGCGACATGCAGGAGGTTGAAGAAATCACCTGGATCGCGACCTGCCCGCACCCGTCGTACCCCAACACCATGGCATTGGGCGCCGCTGACGGCTCCGTCTGGGTCTACACCATCAACGCCGCCGACACGGCGTCGCCGCTCACGATCGTCCAAGCCTTTTACTTGCACACCATGCCCTGCACGGCGGGCGCCTGGACGCCCGACGGCACGATGCTAGCCACCGTCTCTGAAGACGCATCGTTCTACCTCTGGGACGTCTTTGGCGAGGCCGCTGCGGCCGGCCTGTCCAACCCTTCCTCCGGCCAAGCTGTCGTCGGTCTCACAGGTGACGACGAGCGCTTCCGCGTCGAAGGCGGCCTCTACAGCGTCGCCGTCGCGCCCAACGGCGCCTTCGCAGCCGTCGGCGGCGCCGAAGGCCACGTCCGCATCATCGGCCTGCCGCGCATCGGCGGCGACGCAGCATCATCCGTGACGAGCGGCGCGCGCGGCGCCGGCGCGCGCAACAAGGCCGGCGGCGGCAAGCAATCAGGGGGGCCCAGGGGCAGCGGCAGCAGCGCGGCGAGCGGGCAGGCGGGCGCCATCCTCGCCAGCCTCAAAACGCAAGGCGACAGCGTGGAGACGCTCGCGTTCTCGGCGCCCCCCCTGACTCTCCTGGCAGCCGGCAGCGTCGACGGCTCCATCGTCCTGCTCGACACGGCGCACCGCTTCGCCGTGCGGCGCCACATCCAGGCCGCACACGTCGACGACGACGAGGGCACCGAGCAGGCCGTCATCAAGGTTGAATTTCTGCAATCGCCGCGGCAGTCTGCTGGCCCCGGCCAGCCTGCCCAGGGCAGCTGGCTCCTGACGTCCTGCGGCAACGACGGCGTTGTGAGGCGGTGGGACACGCGCGGCGGCACGGCGGCGGCGGCGCGCGGGCTGGTTGGCGAGTGGAGGGGCCACCGGGGCGGCGGCGAGGGCGGCGGCATCATGGGCTTCGTTCAGGGCGCGGGCGACAAGGTCGTCACTGCGGGTGACGATGGCGTCGCGCTGGTGTTTTCGACGGACATTAACTAAAACCAGAACCACCAAAGAAGAGGGGCAATGAGGACGAGCAAAAGAGACGGAGGAGTGAAATAGAAAGAGAAAGTGCATGCACGGCATGCCAAGCGTCGTCAGAACAGTGGATGGATTCGATATATACCCCTGCAAGAATGAATAGGATTTCCAAGACTTCCCACACTTCCCACAGCGTGGAACACATCCTTATGCACTCGCTATACGCATTCTGTGCCTACCTACATGCTTCTTACCTCCCTTCTCCACACACCTGAGAAGGGAGACGCGGTCCGGGAATTGAAATCACTCAGCTCCGGTGAGAACGCTTATGGTCGAGTGGTATTTGGAGCTTCAGTTGAATAGTTGGGTACGTGAGAATGTGGAAGTCTGGTGGACGGAGTTTTATAGGTGGTGTGGTGTGGTGTGTCGTCGCGCACTGACGTCATGAAGTGAGTACGTCCATGACATGGACTCATCCAGATTGAATTTGAACGGGGGATTTGAGATTGTCCTACACTACAAAGGTATAATTCATCTGTCAAGAAAGCCGTCATCGCATGTGTACCCAGAGAGGAGTGATTTGGCGCCCGAGCCCAATCGCTGCTTCTACAACATACCCCGCCTCCACGCCTTATTCGCCAACCTCTCAATCTCCGGCACCTCAACCGGGCCCTTCGTATCCTCCGCATCGATAGCCTCGACAACAGCCTCGCCAACCAAGTCGGCCTTTAGCGGCTTGACGCCGCTGGCGCCCATCAGCCAGGTCAGGCGGCCGCCGATGGCGTCGTTGAAGGTGGCGGCGATGCCCGTGGCGGCGGCCAGCGGCACCGTGAAGCCGCGGCTCTTGTCCCACATGAAGGGCGCGCGGATGAAGATGCTGCGCATGGTGGGGAAGGCGCTGGCGATGGTTGACTCGGCGTCGCGCTTGGTCGTGATGTAGCGCTGCGGCAGGACGGGGGCGCCGGCCGCGGCTGAGATGTAGACGAAGGTCGGGACGTGTGCGGTGGAGGACTCGCGGGCGAGGAGGATGGCTGTAGATAGATGGATGTGTTAGGATGAGCATGCCGTTGGTGCTCGTGACGGCACTGTGGACGTACCCGAGTCGCGGTTCATCAGCTCGTATGTCAATTGCCCGTCCTTCTCCTGCGGCCGCAGTTCCTCGCCGGGCTTCCTCTCCAGCGGGTTCTGGCTGCCGGCCTTTGTGGCGCTGAAAGCTCTCCGCAGCCCGCTAAGCGGCGACTCTTTGCCCTGCAGCACGCCCTTGTAGTCTGCCTCGAGCAGGATGCCCATGCTGTGGACGACGGCGTCGGCGCCGTCTAGGTGGTGCGAGTATTCATCTGGGTTCAGGATGTTTGCTTTGGCCCATTGGACGGACGAGGCCCACGGCGGGGCCGTGGTTGACGACGAGACGCTGGACCATGTGGGTTCGCCGGATCGGCTGTGCGTGGTGTTTAGCCCGTGTCATGGCAGGGAGGCAGAGTTGGCGGTCAACAAGGCCAGGCTCGGAGCGGCAATTGTACCTTACTGAAGTGACGGTCCAACCGCGCTGGACGGCAGCTTTGCAAATTCGCGAGCCTGTTGCGAGGAGATGGGGTAAGCTGGAGCTCAGGTCGTCAGGTCGTCAGGTCGTCGAGGTACGTACCGACGAATCCGTTGCCGCCGCAGACGACAAGCTTCCGCTTGGCGGCAGTCGAGGCCATTTGGACGAGTGCGAGGTGGAAGATGGCTGGAGTTGTCGGGGCATGGGCATGGTCTGAGCATTGATGCTGGCGAGCGATCTGGAGACCTGACCGCGACGACGTTGGACCGCACCGCACTGTACCGTAGCTCCAGTCCCGTTCCGCCGCATCGATCTTCGAACAAGCAAGGGCTAGCCTTCATTCCGTCCGCCAAGCCAAGCCATGGGACCGGGAGACGCAGACGCAGGCGCAGGTGCTGTAGCTCTGTCGCACCGCGAGCACAATGCCAGCGGACCAGAGCCGTCGAGATCCAAGAACGCCGCCGAAGACGTCTCCGCTGCTGCACCAGACCGCGACCAGCAACCAGAGAGCTCTCGACACGCTGACGCGCCGCCGACCAACCCCAATTCGCCCGCCGCCATCCCTTCAGTCGAAAAGACGTCCACGCCCGTCCCGGTCCACGCCCATCCACACGGTGCTGCCGCCGCTGCAGGAGGAGGAAAATCCCACCACAGGCGCAACACCTCGTCCGCCCGCCAGACTCCCGCCCGCACCCCAACCGGGAACATCCCGCCCGATCTCATACCCGCCGAACTGCGCGGCGACTTTGCGCCTGGCGTCTGGGAGCCCGCCCACCAAAAACGTCGCACCCACAGCCGGAACGTGTCGCTGGTCGAGCCGCCGAGCGAGTCGGACGAAGAAGCACCCTCAGCCTCAGCCTCAGCACCAGATCCGCGCCATATCCACCGTCGCGGCAAAGCTCAACCTGCCGCCGCCACAACCACAAACAGCAAGAAGAGAGGCCCGTCGCACTCGCTCGACCCAAAGCACGACTCCACGCCCGTCCCCCAGCGTCGCAAGACTCAGCATACCTCCCAGACCCCGGCCCAGGCGCCCGCCGCCGCCGTCCCCCATATCGAAACTTCCACCAGGCGCAGAGCCGCCGCCCAGCACCCTGCGACTCCGTCCAGCGCGTACCCAGCCATGCCAGGCCTCTCAGACAAGAAGCGCGTCAAGGGCGTCAAGATCATGCGCGCATTCCGCATCGGCAGCGAGGCGTGGAAACTCGACGACAAGAACCGCCCGCCCGGCATACCAGACGATCACACGACAGGATGGCGAGTCTACGTCGAGAACGTCGACGGCGGCCCCGACATTAGCACGTGGCTGAATAAGGTTCAGTTCAGCTTGCACGAGACATATCCAAACGCGAAGAGAAGTACGACGGCCTTGCCAAATTTGCGCGTCCTCTCTGACCCTCCTCCCAGTGATTGCGAACCCGCCCTTTGAAGTCCGCGAGACTGGCTGGGGCGGCTTCACTGTCGAGATCCGCCTCTACTTCCAACCCTACGTCGGCGAAAAGCACGCCGTGCGCTCCCACTACCTCTATCTCGAGCCCTATGGCCCCGAGGAATCCATGGCGCGGCAGCGCGCGCAGAACCTGGTCAAGGCGGAGATGCTCGACTTCATCGAGTTCAACGAGCCCACCGAGGCACTGTACGCGCTGCTCACAGACGAAGACCGCCAATGGCCTGACCAGTCTACAGCTGGGGGTCGCGGCAAGGGCAAAGGCGCAGCAGTCAAGGCGGCAGAGGAGGCCGCGAGGCGAAAAGCCGTCGGACAGGAAGACAAGAGCGTCGAGCTTCCGGAGAGGGGGAGCGAGCGCAACCCCTACAGCAAGCAAATGGAGGACAGCTTCATACGGCAGTTCAAGCAGGCCGAGGGCGAAGTCGACAAGATCATTGCGGAGCTGAACGAGAAGAAGGAAAAGGTCGAGGCGCGCAGGAGAGAGTTGTTGGCGACGGGTGACTTGGACGTGGGCAAGAAGAAAAAGTGATTCCCGTCGTTGCGGGGGGGGGGGGCTCTCTGTTTCTTTTTTTTTTTTTTTTTTTCTGGCGGTTGGCCGTAGATCTTTTGCATTTTGGGAGTTTTTGGGGCTGCATTCATAAGTTCTGGCTCCATGAGACATGCTGGCGTTTGGGGTTCTTTTGTACAGGTCGATTGCTTACGCTTGGAGCAGGTCGCTGCTTTTCAGTGTTTGCGCGCCTTTGATACGGGCGAGCGGCCTGGGTATATGAACATTTACAACTTCCCTTGATCTTTGGCGCAAGCGGACATGGGCCATGATGACCAGCGGTTGCACTGCAGTGCTCCTAAAGCCCCCCATCCAAGCCCAAAAAGCATTCTTCCAACCCATCTCACCCGCAAAGTGGATCCCCAATATCTCTCCACCCCCCACTTCCCCACCATCATTGACGCCGCTTGCTCCACATGCTCCCCAATCCGGCGGGCTTCACCCCACGTTGCTTGGGCAATCGGCGCGGCGTCTGCGTCTACCAGTCGCGGTGGAACTAATCCCTGATCGTCTCGCATGCTGTCGATTGACTGACTGACTGCTTGGGTTGTGCCGTGCGCCTCTGCATAACTACCCCTGAAGTTGGAGTAGAATCTTGGAATTCCGCCGTGTGTAACCAGAAGCAAGCCAATGGCGTCACCCGAGGATACTTGCTGGTTAGTTTGCCAAGCATAGGCATGCCAGGGCAGGAGTGGCTACAACTTATGGTCGTGGCACTAAGGTACTCTCTTCTCCTCTTCATCACGCAGACTCGTGGTCTGTCAGCGTCATGGCTGCTTTCAATGACCTCAATGATGATGTTCTATTGATTTTAATCGACTTTCTTGCCGGGGAAGGCTTTGTGCGAGATACTGAAGGGATCGGGCGCAATCACTTGGTTGCGCTGTCTTCTACTAATCGCAGGTTGCGATATTTGACGACACAGGTTGCAACGAGATCTTTGTTCGATTCAGTCTTGATGCGGGGGAGGAGCCTCCCGGCTCGACTGGATGAATGCATTTACGAGGGACGGCCATTGGATATTCCACAAGCTCTTGAGCGGACGAGGTGCGTCACACCATACTTAACTGTTCACCTGCTGAAATCATCCCAGGTCACTCCGGATCCCGCGTCCTTTTGAAAGCGGTCTTGAAAGAAATCAGAAAGGCGCCCGAATATACCGTTATGAAATCACCCGCCTTCTGAGAACGCCCCAACGATTGGAGAAGCTTGACGTGGGGCATTCACGAATATTCAAGACCGCGAGACGCGACCGTTTCTCTAGGCCATTTTTCCGCGACGACAAGTTTAGCTCCCTGCCCTTTGCGATAGAAGCCAGTCCCCCACTTGCCCTCAACTACGTTAAAGAGCTTTCGATTCACCAAAATCGCTACCTGTTGGGGCCCCTGTGTCCAAATGTCGAAAGCATCAAAGTGAAGACATCGAGCGGCTACATCTCGTTGCCAGTCATGCTTGGCAAGTTTTCCAAATTGTCGTACCTGATCAGCTTGGAGCTGGACCAAACAGTTGGACCAGAGCTCGTGCAAAGTGAGTAGTATTCCATCAGCCCGCTCAAACACATCTCCAAAGAGTCGCGACCACAGTCTTCCACTCGGCACTCACACCAGCCAGCCGTCTATGAGTTCCTACCAAATCTCAAACGCCTCGTCCTGACCGGATCGGGTCTTAATATGATCTCGGTTGAAACTCGCCAGGTACGAATTGCACGGTCTTTTTCAATTCCCGTTCCCGTCGTTCTCACTTTCCTGCGTCTACCCCCGACTCTCCAAGTTCTCATTGATGACACGGCTTGGGCTCACGGCAGCGCATCATCTCGGCCCTCGCTCACTTTCCACGCTTACACACCATTTCCTTCCACCACGATTTCAAGCCCTCATCGCGGCCGTGGGGCGACAGCCCTGACGAGCCGCCCGACTACCGCATGGATTGCCTGGTCGGCGGGCCCTCTTTGGAAAGCCAAGTCACGGACTGCACGCGTTCCTATCTTGCGCGGCATGTCGTGCGCTTCTTCGAGGGGTGTCTGGCGCTGGCGAATCTCTTCTTGAACCCGTTGAATGAGTTTCATTTGCTGCGGAGGGAGCCAGATTTGGCGATCACGTGGGTTCAGAAAGAGAAGAGCGAGGAGCGGTCGCAAGATGATGCTGAGGCGTGGTCTAATGACTATGATACCTCGGACGAGGAAGACGATCGCGTTATTCTGCAGTCCATGGCTTTGTGTGGGTATAACAATTCGTATTCTGGTTCGGAGTGATGACCTGGGATGTTGAGAGTATTGTTGGATGTAATGACTTTGGAGGGCTTCTTCCTTGTGGGGCAGGCTAGGACATGGGGAAAGACATTTTGAAATTGGTCAAGTGTGTAGTAGTGTTGTCAGCGCAAAAGTTCTTTGGTGTTACGCTTGATTGACAAGCTCTAGCCAACCACTGAATACACAGCAAGACGCAATGTATCGGCTTTTCCGATTCACTTCGAGCAACCAAAAAGCTTATTCAAACAGCGCAATCATCAAATCATTGGAAAAAAGAAAGAACGACGACTGACGACTTTCCTGCCCCCTTGATGACGTCTGCCATCCATTCCAGCTCGGCAACCTCGGCTGAACCCCAGCTCACCTCCAGCTCACCCCACGCCGATCTCCCGCCTCCACGTCTTCCAAACAAACAACATCGACTATGGCTTCAATACTACCGCGATCGAGCTTGCTCCTCTCGCACGGCGCCCGACGGCTACTGCCATGCCAACCGCGCGCCTTCTCCGGGCCCTCGCCTCTTCAACGCGCCTTCATATCCAAGCACCCGCGCGGCTTTGCGCCGCCGACACGAGATGACCTCGAGGAGCTGAGGAGTACAGTGCAGGCGTTTACTGGTGTGTGGACTTCCTCTGTGGAGCCATTGCTTTGTGCTCACTCCCGTGGCAGCAAGAGAGATCCCCGAAGAAGTCGCCGCGGCCACGGACTCGAAGAATGAATTCCCCAACGACATGTGGAAGAAGCTCGGGCAGGCTGGGTTCCTGGGTATAACGGTGGATGAGGACTACGGCGGGCTGGCCATGGGGTACCAGGCACACTGCATTGTGATGGAGGAGCTGAGTCGCGCGTCAGGTACGTGCGAGGTCTGGCTGGATCGCCGGGTCGGCAGGTGGTGGTGATTTGACAGCGACGGCTGACGAGAACACAGCGAGCATTGCCTTGTCGTATGCCGCGCACTCGCAGCTTTGCGTCAACCAGCTCATGTTGAATGGGTCGAAGGCGCAAAAGGAAAGGTATCTGCCGGGGCTTATTTCTGGCGAGAAGGTTGGCGCGCTGGCTATGAGCGAGCATTCGGCGGGCAGCGACGTGGTGAGCATGAAGAGCACGGCAAAAAAGGTCGATGGTGGATACCTCCTAAATGGCACCAAGATGTGGATCACCAACGTAAGATTTGGACTCGAGCCTTCCGCAATGTGCTCCACGCAGACGCTGACTATGCCAAGGGCCCGGACGCCGACTACATGGTAGTCTACGCCAAAACAGAACCCAAAGCCGCATCCAAGGGTATCACGGCGTTTATTCTGGAGACTTCGACAGCTGGCTTCTCATGTGCACGCAAGCTCGACAAGTTTGGCATGCGCGGCTCCAACACGGGCGAACTGGCCTTCGAGGACGTCTTCATTCCAGAGGAGAATGTGCTGGGTGAGATCAACAAGGGAGTGCGCGTCCTTATGGAGGGCCTGGATCTGGAGCGGTTGGTCCTCAGCGCCGGACCTCTTGGGTAAGTAAAGACGCGACACATGTCTCCCTTCTTGATCGCAGTTCCAGATCTCAGCTTCGCTACGAGAAACTGACACTCCCACAGCATCATGCAAGCAGCCCTCGATCTCGTCCTCCCTTACACGCACACACGCACCCAGTTCGGCATTCCCATCGCCCACAACCAACTAATCCAAGGCAAACTCGCGGACATGCACACCAAGCTCCAAGCCTCGCGGTCGTACACATCGACCATCGCCTCCGCCATCGACGCCAACCACGCCGCCATTGCCTCAGGTGACTACATCATCCCGACGCAGGACTGCGCCGGCGCCATTCTGTATGCTGCCGAGCGCGCCTCCGAGTGCACCATGGACGCCGTTCAGCTCATGGGCGGCATGGGGTACATGAACGAGGTCCCGGCTGGGCGGCTTGTTAGAGATGCGAAGCTTTATGAGATTGGTGCGGGTACGAGTGAGGTTAGAAGAATGGTTATCGGGAGGTATTTCAATAAGATGTTTGCGGCTTAGATGGGGGACGGGGAGAGGAGATAAGGTGAGTGCTGGACTGCTTGGGGTGTTGTGAAGATGAAGAGATGGAGGAGCGATGCTTCTTGTTGATGGAAACAGCGCAGTATGCATATTTCAACCCCATCTTTGCCGCGAATCCAGACAGTGCCAAAGAGTCACAGCCGCTCCAGACAGGAGAGGAGAGAGCTAACCTGGCCGTCATCAACCAAGCCGACTCGACGTCATCTCCACGTGATGGCCCTGACGGCAGAGGAGCGGGAGCACAACACCTCGGCCTCACGCCATCAAAACAGCAGAGCCCCCAGCTCACCCGGCGCAGAGGAGACGTCTGGTCTGCTACTTCAAGCACCGAGTGCGGAGCCGAGTCCCACATCACAAGTCAAAAGCGCCCCCACCAAGCTTTCACAGCAGTCCCCGCACCCATGTCTCGAACGTCGCCTCGCAAGAATTGCCGCTTCTAGCGTCAGGCTGCGACCTGGCATCCTCCGAGCCAACGGTCACTATGCCAAACTCGGTAACTGTGGCACTGCTTCTCCTTTGGACATCCCGGTTTGCACGCTATGGGTTCGTCGATGTTGCTGGTCTTTTGCGAAAAAATGGCGGAGTCTTTGCAAAGGATGTGCTTGTTTGCGGTTGGCTGGTGGCGCGGTTTGGACAGGACAGGACAGGACAGGACAGGACGTGCCTTGTTGAGGTCGGTGATTTTCCGAGGAACTGGAGAAGTGCGCTGCTCGGAACATATGAACATATGAACGGATGAGTGGGCAGGTGGGTTTATAGAGAAGCGGGTTGCGGCTACGATGCCTCAAGCATTTCTTTCTTGTTGATGCTTAATCCGTTCAGTCACTTCTCCAATAATATGCATTTCACGAATGCCATCTCCTTTCTTCTCGCCACAGCGCTCTGTCGGGCATCTCCCAACCGGCATCGCTACCATTCTCCCCGCCAACTCGAGACGCTGCCTCCCACCGCCATCACCAACTCCTCATACGCCCCACCCCTCTCCCAAAGCACCGTGTCCAGAAACCTGGTCCCCAACGAAGAAGACGACTCCAAATACTACCTGGGGTACCGCGCAGCAGACTTCGCGCGGCCGTATGCCAAGTATTGGGACCCGAACGTGCAGCCCATCAGCAGCGAGGTGCAAAAGGGACTGAGTTCCAGTCCGTGGGCGAAGCCGCTTGGTACGCTTGACCAGATGAGATGAGATGTCTTTATTCTGTGTGTGCTTTGATGTTGGCTGATTGGCGCTACCAGCTTTCCCACCACAAGAGGCCGGTCGACTGCTCATGCAGCCTGGATATCTGCAGATGGAAAACGGGTGGACGGTTGGAGGTGACGGATCACTGATGATAGCCGTGCGCACCGATATCCCCTCGAGTGAGTGCGTCCCAAAGCACCACCGCATCACGCACTTCCTCCTCTTCCTGTCCTTTCCCGTCCCCCAGCTTCCCCAAAAACAGCAACAACACTGACACACCGCCCGCGCAGTCTCAGGCGAAATGTTCGACTGGTGGTTCGGCTGGCACCAGGTCGACTCGGCGCGGTACAAGCTGTGGAATCCCGTGGCGCACCAGTACGCGTGGCGCTTCCCGGAGCAGCTGGAGTGGGCCGACACGTCGTCGTACGCGCAGCGCTACATTGGCACGTTCTCGCAGATCGACGAGTACATCGGGCAGGACGCCAACAAAATCACCATCGCCTTTTTCGATCCCAAGGAGCTGGGGTTTGACCAGCAGGAGTTCGAGGAGCGCGGCGTCGAGACGGTTGTCGTGGCGCAGATTATTTTTGGTAGGTCCGGTCTTTGTTTCTGTATGTTGTTTTAAGAGTCGCAGCCCTGATGCAGTTGAGGCGGATGCATTTGACGACGAAGTGTCCGCGCTAACGTCCCGCGTCGACTGACTGACTGACTGACGGCAGGCCACACCAACTCGACCGATCAGAGCTCCGGCCAGTATCTCGTCCACCAAGTCCGCCGCCTGGATGACGGATCCCGCGAGCTACGATCGCGATTCTTCCTCAAAATCACTTCGGCGCAAATAGCGCACGACCTGCTCGTGCATTGCAACATTGAGATGCAGCGTAAGTTCCTCATCTAGTCTGCCGGTACATTCGTCGAGGCTGATTCATTGTTGCGCAGACTTGAATTGCTTCCTGCCCGACTTGTTCAGCGAGTTCAAGGATACGCTTTGAGGGCGTGGCGGATGCTGGATTGTGCCGAGGTGTTGGTCGCCTCTCTCTCTTTTTGAATGGCGCGCTGTCTCTTGTGATTGACACGTCGGTATGCATGTTGGCCTTGGACGTGAGGTCTGCTGCCGCGCGCGGAGCTTATAGAGACTCCCTATCTCCGGCTCTACAGTGGGTATGATGGCTTCCAATTCTGCCGTACCGGATCATTCCGGGCATGACGCGCATTCTTGCGAGTTGACCGTGATGTTGACTATCAATCAGCCAGTCCTCTCTACGTTGAAGGTGTGAAATGGTGATATGGATGAGAGGGGGTGAAAGTTATAGATCCTGGATGTCAACGGGACACCAAAAAGCAGCTCGCACCTTACGGGACGGCATGTTCGTCCATTTATGCCGTGGGAAGCGGGAGAGCGGAATCATGTGAGTTCCCCGCAGACAAACGTTCACTAAACAAAGCAGGCTGCGCCTTATATAAACGCAATACTCAAACAGACAAGGTTCGGTTCGGCCCATGAGAGTCTCACAAATGTGATGTTAAGGAAAGAAAAAAAAGGGGGTAAAAGAAAACAGAGATATATTGTCGAGCATTGCCGAACCGCGAAAATGGCCACATTGACCAATGGCATCGACGAAATCATTGTCCGCACACCAACAGACCTGACAGTCGAATGGCTGAGTGCCAGAACGGGAAACAATATGATAGAATCATTCACCTACACGCGCATCGGCACCGGCCAAGTCAGCGACTGCTATCGCGTCTTCTTCACCCTCTCCGACGCCTCTGCGCCGCCGCCGCCGCAACAACAGCAAAACAATGCCCATCCACCGACAACGGTAATCCTCAAAGTAGCATCCGCCTCCGCAACATCGCGCCGCGCCAGCACATTACTGTCGCTGTACGAGCGCGAAGTAGGCTTCTACAACGAACTCGCGCCCGCAATCGCTCTCAACGACGCGTCACCCCTGGCACACTGCTACCACGCATCGTTCCACGCCGACGACGGCTCGTTCTGCCTGCTACTAGGCGACGCAGGAGCGGACGCGGTCGTCGGGGACGACATAGCGGGCGCGACTCTGGCGCAGGCGCGCGCGGCCATGGCGGCGCTGGGGCGGCTGCACCGGGTCAGTCAGGACGAGCGGTGCAGAGCCGAGTGGGCGGGCAAGAGCTGGTTTAGCCGCGCGCACCAGATCGAGCAGACACAGTTGCGAGCGCTGTACGGCGGGTTTGTGGAGCGGTTTGGCGAGCGCGTGGGCCCGCGGCAGAGGGAGGTTTGCGAGCGGCTGGTCGAGGTGTTTGATGTGGTTGATGCGGAAGAGAGGGGAGAGAGCGTGGTGCAGGGGCTTGTGCATGGCGATTATCGGTTGGATAATATGCTGTTTGCGGCGGAGACGGGGGGCGATGAGGGAGAGGACAGGGGCGACGGCGAGGCGAAGAACCCACCCTTAACTGTGGTCGATTGGCAGACTGTCTCCTGGAGCCCGGCCATGGCGGATGTCGCATACTTTCTCGGCACCGCGCTGACAGTGGACATGCGCCGCCAGCACGGCGAACAGCTGTTTCAGACGTACTTTGACGCGCTGGGTCCAGATGCAGGCCTATCGATGGAGCAGTGCCGCAAGGGCGTCCGCCGCCAGGCCTTTAACGGCGTCGTCATGTCCATCGTGTCGCCAATGCTCGTTGGGCGAACGGAGCGCGGAGATGCGCTGTTCCTCGAGATACTGTCGCGCCACTGCGAACACGTCCTCGATCTAGGAGCGCTCGACACACTACCTCAACCTCAAGTCGCCCCCGCGCCGCTTGCTTCAGAACCGCAGGACGAGCAATGTCACGAGACGCGGCAAGAAGAATACTGGCAGGAGAGCTGGTATTTTGACTTCATCGACGAGGCGCAGGGATTGGGTGGCTACATTCGCGTCGGCGTGGACGCCAACAGGGGTAAGACATGGTATACCGCCATGTTGTGTGGGCCAGGCAGGCCGACAGTCGCTTTGGTCGACTTTGAGGCTCCGGTTCCAACTGGAGAGGATCTTGCCATCAAGACGCCGACTTTTGAAGCTCGCCATACGATTGAGGAGCCTCTTCGACAGTTCTCAGTCTCGTTGAGCGGTACGGCGCGAGCATACGAAGACCCTGCCGTGTTGTTGCGTGAAAAGGGGAGCCAAGGGAAGAAGCAAGAGCAGGAAGCAGGACAGCCCATACAGATTCGACTGAATCTGACCTGGCATACAGAGGGCGTGCCGTATCAATACCGATTGACGACGCGCTACGAGATCCCCTGCAGCGTGTCAGGGGACGTTTCAATACTCGCCTCCTCGATATCAACTTCGCCAGCTACCACACAAGTCTCCAATGTCCCTGGCCAACGCGACCACTCCTGGAGCTCACGCGACTGGTGGACGCCGCGCTGGGTGTGGAATGCCGCCCATCTGATCGACGGGACGCATATGCACGGCCTGGATTTGCTTCTTCCACCCGGTGGCATGAGGCTGTATGTTGGTAACATCCAGCAGCGGCAATCTTCCTCCGACGGCAATGATGTAGCAAAAGCTGGAGGTGGGAAGATACGTGAGCTTTCCAAGCACTCCGTGAGCGCAACGTTGTTCGACGCCCGCAACGAGCTGCCCTTGACTGCGGACATCGAACTTGAGACTGAGCGAGAGCAAGGGCAAATGTCCAACGCTGACACCGCCCCTCTGACGCTGCATTTCAAAGCGAAAGGGCATGGACCGTTGAGGCTGGTGGAACCCGCTTCGGGTGGTAATGGTTACGGTAGTGAGGAAGTGGCGAATGGTAATGGAGGGTCGAGAAAGCGTGTGACGCTTTTCCCACGTGCTTGGGGCACCGTGACCACAAGCGATGGACGACGCGGCGTTGCGTGGATGGAATGGAATCGGGGTTCAGGAGGCGAGGCGACAGGGCCGGATTGAGATTCTTAGGAGATGGATTGCATCCGAGGCGGAGTTGGTCGCGCCGTCTAAAGACGTAGCGAATGGCAGCCATCAGGGCTTGACTGTGGAAGTCAACGAGTGCTCCCTGAGCACGGAAGTGGTGCCAAACGACAGCTCCCGAAGCGCGGCCGCAGTGTTAATAAACTCCAGCTGGGGGATTCCGAAACATCCCAGAAAGGCAGACCAGTAGATGTCAAGAATGAACAAAGACCTAGTCCTGAGAGCTAGAACAGCGTTGCCTTTTGCGAGGATTCCTCTCCTCTTCCTCTTCCGATTCCGGGTCCTCCGATTCCGACTCGTCAGTCATCGACTTGTTCCACTCATCCACCGGGTAATCATTCTCACAGGTGCAGTTCGGACCCGTCACGACCATTTCACCCTTCCAAAAATCTCTTTCCCACGCTCGGTCACTTTCCCTTCTGCAGCGCAGACAGCACCGTTTCTGGGTCTCGAAGTGAGTCGAAAACTTTGCGAAACCATTCCAGAACCCGTCGATCATGTCCATCTCAGACCAAAAACGCGACGTCTTCAACAACCTTTGAAGATAAGTCTTGGTGTAAAGGTATGTCAGGTTGCGAAGAGCCGTGGCCGAATCAGGAGTGGTCTCGAAGACGTATTTGGCGAGGATTGGGAGGCCCTCTTTTCTGCGAGGGTATCTTTTGGGATCTTTTTTGTCCAACTCAAACCACACCGTCAAAGTGGTCTTGAAGCGTTGCGCGGCGTGTTTCTGGACGACGGGTGCTTGGTATTTGTCCCCCATTGCGTACAATTCGGCGAAGCAATGTAGCTTCGCTTTGTATTCAGGAAGATCAGAATGGTAGTTTTCCATGGACTTCTCGCCGGCCAACTTGTTTGAGTACAGAGTCTCAAGCATGAGCATAACCATGAAGGCATGATCATCAAGGTTGATGACGCCCGTCCTCGCCTCCTAACAGATTCTCAGCACAAGCTCCTCAAAGATTCGGGGATAACCTACCACAAACGGTGAATCGGGCTTGCAGGCGTTGGCAAAGAAGTCCGATTGCAGACAGACAATCATTTTGTGGACATAGAAGTCGACATGCTCAACATCTTTGGCATCTTCGCCCGTGTGCTTCAATTTGCATCAGATGGTGAGATCACTGTATCACTTCTCTTTAAAGCGGTTTTTTAGAACTCGTGGAGACTACGTGAGAGTTCTGATTCGACTGAGTTAGAAGTGTTTGCGCAGAATGTCATATGGAGTGATGGAGTCACCGGGTCTTTTGTCCGTGTCCCGTGGAATCAATCGTGGAGACATCGCTGGTGACGGTCAATGATGACTTCCTCAAGGGCTTGGAGGGAGACAAGAGATTGAGAACAATAGGGCGCCACCTGGACTTGGTGCTTTTGCGGGTGATGATGCGCGAACAATAGAGCAAAGGAGACGAGAAAAAGATGTTGAAAAAGAAAGAATCAACCGGGTCGACAAAGCCGTGGCACACAGAATTATGGACATCCACAAAATGAAGCTTGAATAGTTCAGGTTACCATTCCGTATGAATACTTGAATGCTCTTTGGTCACGGCCCCTAGGTAGCTTGGATACTTCCCATGAAGTGCTCCCGATCATCTCTCTTTTTTATTGTGTGTCGAAGCCTCGTTTTCTGCGCCGACCCGGCCGCAGCGAGAAGATGTCGAGGGAACACTAGCAAGCTTGTTCAGGTGGATACGCGCCAAGGTCGATGAATCGAAGATTGTTCGACGCGAGGTCAGCCCACTGGGACATGTTCATATGTCGTGCCCGTCCACATCACTCGGACCGCGCCGCCTCTTTCGAGGCTTCCCGTCTCGCTTTTGAGCCGTCTCATCGGTTGATTTCGCACCCTCGTCGTCTGGACAGACCCACACTCGATGGGACAACGCATGAGCATTTCGCCATCGACAAATTCCCCGGTGTGTTGGATCGGTATGGTCTCTCCGCACTCAGGACACGTGCGACGGCAACGCAAGCTGAAAGTGAGCCGATTCGCATAGCCGCTCCAGAAACCGTCAACCTTTCTCATTTCTGACTGAAACCGCGTGGACGCCACGAGGGTAGAGAAGTTTTTGTTGGTTTGACGGAAGACGAGGTTGCGAAGGGTCCTATCTGATTCAGGAGTAGTTTCAAAGACTGTGTTGACGACGTTGATGAAGCCTTTTATGGAGAGACTAGTCTTCCCATGGCCGATAACCGGGTATAGCCTGTCTACAAAGATCTCATAGAAGGATTTTTCCGCGTCGGTCTTTATGTCTTTAGCCTGGTAGTTGTCCGCAATGGCGTATAGCTGGACAAAGCAGAGTATACTCGCTTCTCGCTCAGGCAAATCCGGGCAGAGTCCATCCATACATTCTGTGCGTTCAAATTGTTCGCAGTACATTGCGTCCAGCATGAACCGAATGATATAAGGATTCTCGTCAAGATTCACAATGCCTGTCCTTGCTTCCTAACCAAACTTTAGTGATAGCTCGTTGGAATCTCATCGAAGCTCAACCCACCATGAACGGAGAATCTGGCGTGCACATGTTGGCAAAGAATTCCGATTGCAGGCAAACGACCGTCTTGTGCACGTAGTACTCTTTGCATTCGCCGGAATCTTGGTCTTTGCAGCGGATTGTAAGATCACTGTGTAATCTTGATTGATATTGCTCTCTCTTTGCAGAGACCGTTTGGAAAATCTACAGCGTGTTAGAAAAGCATTGGTTCGTGGAGCAGTTGAAACCTATTTTGTTCCACCAAAACATGTCGGTCTTTGGCGTTTGCAGAGCCGGTGCGTTTGAGGCAGAATGAGGAATGGAAAGAAGTCGTTAATAGTTGATTGTCTGTGTAGACAAGAGAGCCGTCCGACCGAGGACGCGCAAGTAGTAGGAAAGAAGTGTCCAGAAGAAAAGACTGGGTGGTTGCTAAATTTGGATTTGTAGTTCGACGCGTCCTGCGTCCCCGCTAATCTCAATTGCTCACCTTACTTTAAGGATGATTCCGACAAAAGCATCTTCCCGTCGGTGCAAGGCAATCAATTGAACCCGCAGCGTAAAAAGGTCGATTGGAAAGTCTCCGTGCAGCTGGATTTGGCAAAGTCGTCATGACAAGTAATTGTCCCTGCTGGCATTGCGAAATGCATGGTTCTCTACGTTGACTTGAACAGACGCAGCGACCACGGACCGGACGTGTTTCCGACGCGCCAAACTCCAAACTTTGATTGTCCAGAGACACTGACCTCTGTTGGTAGTGCAGCTCAAGGTCAGTTGGGGAGGTGGTGTCGGCGAGGCTCGCCGTGAGGCAGACCCGTCGAGCGTGCTCGGCAATGAGAGTGGTATGATATGGACGAGAGCACCGATCTGATGAAGAGGAATGCGCAGCAAGATCGATGCTCAGATGTCCGTGTCGGATGCAGGCGAAAAGGCCGAATCGGGTGCAGGCGAAGAGGCGGAATCGGGCCCACCCTCGTCGCTCAAACTACGCCACCTCTTGCGAGAGTTGCCGTCTTCTGACTCGCTCTCATCGTCAACGGGCTGGTCCCACTCGTCAACTGGAAGATGAGCCTGGCAGGCAACTTTATAACACTCCATGAGCATGAAGCCATCCTGAAACCTCCCATCGAACGACGTCCTAACCCTTGACGAGCATTTCGGACACACGCGACCCAGAACGGCGAAAAAGGCAAGGAAGCGCGCATAGCCTCTCCAAAAGCCTTTGACTTTGTCCATGTCGGCCTCAAAGCGTGATCTGTTCATGAGCCGGGAGAAGTTGTTTTTGACGTAGAGGTACATGAGGTTGCGGAGTCGTCGATCCGAATCAGGGGTGGTCTCGAAAATCTTGGTGGCGAGGCGTGTGATGCTCGCCACGCTCAGAGGCTCTCGGTCGTCGTCTTGGATTGGGGGGTAATCGCTCACGATCCAGGCACATGCGGAAATTGTTCACCGCATGGCTTTTGACGTGGTATGCCCGGTACGTCTCCGCCATGGCGAATAGAAAGACGTCAGAGAGCGCCATTGCCTCTACCTGAGGCAGGGGCTGGAAACGCTGCTCTGTCTGGTCTTGGAAGTCGTACCCATCGGCGTAGAAGGATTCCAGCATCGGCTGGACTATGAATGGGTCATCTTCATCAAGAGTGATGATGCCCATTCTCGCTTCCTAGCTCTTTTTCAGAAATGAAAGAACCCCACCAACGGTGTCAGGTTCTACTCACCACGAAAGGCGAGTCCGGCTTGCAGGCATTGACAAAGAACTCCGACTGGCAGCAAAGCACCATCTTGTGGACGTAGAATTCCTTGTCCTGCCAGCGAATCGTGAGATCACTGTTCAATTTCGACTGGAAGCCGTCCTTTGCAAAACCACAAAGGCTCTTCGCAAAGGCTCTTCGCAAAGTTTGGTTGGCGTTAGCAGAGCTCGACTGGGCTCTTTGAAAGGGCAGACTCACCGACTCTCTTGATCCACTCCATGTCATATTCCGAGTCGGGTCCTTTCAGTGATGATCCTGGTACTTTCTCGGTCATCCTGTCAAAGACTTGTTGGAACGATGCGCCTTGGCGTTCAGATCATTGGAGAAGCCGGCAGGCGTGAACGCGCGAGCTTCCGAGCAGACGAAACCTCGCCGTGGGAGCTGTCTGCGTTTACCCGATCCAACCGGCAGAAACTGAGGTATAGAGAAGGAGCAGCGTCAAGAAGACAGAATGGGAGTATGCATGTGAAGCAAGAACCAGCTGAAAGTGCCCGGGAATTCAGCTCGATCCAAACAAAAACGGAGAGGGACGGACTTCCATTGGCAAAGGACGCGCAGGGAAGAAGGGCGGGAAGCCGCGCACCGCGCCCGCACTAAACTCGATCAGTCACCTTAGCATTACCTAGACAAAACGTCTTCTTCCTACTAACGCACAAGACGCCTCGAAAATCTTGCTTTGCTCTATAGAATTGGGGCAAAAAAGAAAGGACAAAACGTACAGCAGCCGGGATTCGCTGCTGGTCACCCACGCAACTACTGATCGGCCGCAACGTGGCTTATCTCTGGAAGAGCGAACGGGGTTGCGAGTTCTCCACGTGCTATGGTCGTACGTGGTAAGCAGGCCAAAACTAAAGAATATATACTGCATACCATTAATGGCAATTTCTCATGCAACACCGTGATCTGTCCCAAATCACAGCATGTCGATCGAGCTCGAAAATTGTTCAGCACAAATACAGCATATGTACAAGATCTTCAGCCTCCACTCACCAGATCGGCGGCGCCGGCGACGACCCAACTTGCCACCCGCCCACGCCAAAGCTCCCATTCTCACCAGCGGTACTCCCGACATCAGCGCGCTCCAGCGGCGGCGCCCTGACAGCAGCACTATCATCAAGAAGCGACGAGCCGGCCATGTGGTCATCGAGCGGCTCCTCCGGGCCCTCGCCAGGCCCGGCACGGCGGCTGCGCCAGTTGTTGGGGCTGAAGCCCGCCTGGCAGTACATGCAGGAGATGAGCTGGTCGTTGTCGGCGGCACCGCCCGTCGTCGCCGGCAGCTCCATGCCGCATAGTCTGCGGCAGACGCCGCAGCGGTAGCGCTGCACGAGGATGGAGCCGCCGAGGGCTGCGTCCGAGGACGACGGCCACGCGGGCGAGCTGAAGGCGATGAAGGTGGTGAGTTCGCGGCCGAAGACGCCCAGCTCGTCCATCATGATGGAGAAGTCGGCCTTGGAGGGGATGGAGACGGGGGCGGCGGGCTCCGTGGCGCTTTTGACGCTTTGCGGTCTTCTTGGGTGGTACTTTCTCCCTCTGCCTCGGAAGTTGTGCTTCCTGATGGTCGATTCGGTTGAGATGGATGCGGACGTGTTGGCATTGTTGTTCGTATTGCTGCTGCTGCTGCTGCTGCTGCTGGTGCTGCTTCCCAGGAGCTCGGCAATGTTGGCTGCGCATACGCGTAGTACGCGGTCTCTGAGTCCTCGATCAGACGGGGGTGTGGTTGCGTACACTGCGCGCACAGTTTCGGGGAAAAGTTCGGCGCGGTGGTCCACGTCGGTGTCGAAATTTCTGGCGGCCAGGTCTTTGAGGGGGTTCGCGTCGTAAATGTCTCCCATTGCATAGATCTGGACGTGGAATAGGGTGCGTTCTTGCCGCGACGTCAAGTGGGCTGGAGACTCGTACGAAAATGTGTACATCCAGTCGATCATGGCTTGTATATTTTCGGGGGCGTCATTGAACAGCTCCATTTCGCCTACCTTCGATTCCTGCGGGTCCAAAAGCATTAACATGATCCTCAAGAGTCTGGAGTCTTGAAGCTTCCCGACGTCGATCATTTTCAAGAAGGGATAGAGGACTTCACGTGATGCGAAGGGGATGCGAAAGACGAGCAAGGCTAGATACCTTCCAGGTAGATTTTGAATCAAACGCACGATCAAAGAAACCTGATTGAGCGCGTAGGATGATTTGGTGGACCTTGTGTTCTTTGCCGTCTTTGGTCTTGAGCGTCATGTCCGAGTGCTCGCCCGACTTGTAGAATCTAATGTTTGTCAGTTTATCCGATGGGCCCTCACAAGCAGTGCCGAGCGTGACCGGATCTGCAGACTGACTTGTTGAGGTTATTCATGAGTTGTGACACTGGGTCATTTCTGATTTGACGGGCCATGGTGCGTTGGGCTCAGACGGCGATATGCAGGATGAGCGGGTCAATTGGAAGTGGGTGTGAGTTTGGGTGGTGAGGAAGGGAGACAGGAGTAAGCAAGAGATGGACGAGGTCTAGCGACGATGCAGCCGCGCGAGGCCGTGTTGAGACAGAGGGTTGTTTGTCTCATCGGTTAGCGGCTAGTATGACTTTTGAGGACTCGAGCCGGAGTCGATGTGGGTGAGGAATCGAAGTGACCCCGCCTTCTGGATGCAGACTAGCGCCCGACCGTCGACACGCAGCGCCCACGCGATGCCCATGCAAATTGAAAACAGGCAATCTATCCATGACATGGACGTGATGATGGTGAACAACACTTGTGAAGTGCCATGGGAGCTGCGCGTCGGTGGACAAGAGAAAAGACAGTCTTCCTTGGCCTTGGTAGAAGCTCGGAGAAGATGTAACTGACGCGATTTTGCATCATGGCCGTGAGACAGAACGGGAACAGACAGGAATTTAAGGCTGCTGCTGGCGACCAGTCTCACCGCCTCGGGTTTCCAATTGTGTGCATGGATCCCAACATGCTGTCCAGAACCTGCAACGAACAACAAGTCTTCTCGAAGCGAAGATCAGCTAGGATGACGTGGAGTCGCGCAATGCTGGCCGCCTCCGCAGGGCGACGATTCCCGAGTTGATCAGCGCGGATCGACAAGTGGAATCCACTCAAGTTGAAGGTTTCGATTCTCAGGAGACGACGGGTTGAGGTCAGAGGGGTTACCCGTCACCAGCTCAGGCTGGCTGTCGCACTCGCCCGCAATCCCGAGGCACGGAAATGGGCCGACATCGGGACGCGATATCCAGCTTGGTCGCCCGCTCGAATTCCGAGCTTCTCCGTGGCGTCAGTGGAATTGGTTAGATTGAAGTGCAAGGCCAATGAAACATGCCACCAGCATGCACGCGACTGCGAGCGACGTATGAATAGTGACGAGAGCCGTCAAAACAGCAGCTGGCCAAGGAAATGTGGGGGAATCTCTGTGTCAACTGCCGAGCCGGCAAGAGGGATAGGCGGAAGTTTCTTTGTTGGGCAGCTGGAATTGCTATCTGATGAAGGCGGCTAGATCCTGAGATAAGCCAGGTGGCGACTGTCACAAGACTGGAACGAATGGAACGCACAAAGAAACGACGCGGCTCCGTGGCCTAACCTTGGGAACTGACTGAATTCTGGAAATGTGGAGGAAGGCCAAGTCAGACGAGGCCCAGGGCCGGGAGCGCCAAGTGGGAGCTGCGAGGGCGAAAACTGACGTGGAGGTTATCTGATGAAAACCTTGTTTAGGAAAAGGGGGACTATGGTGCTCGGCGAGAGCCGCTGCATGGAGAGCATGGTCGAGCTGAGTGCAAGCGCACAGGTGGTGGTCATGACACGCGGCGCAATCAATCTGACAAGAAGCCGGGGCGCATTAGTGAGTGAGGTGTGAAGGGAAAAGGACCACGGGCGTGTACCTGCGTCGAACACGACAATACGGCGCCGAGTCGCTACATTGCCAGAGGTGATGATTGCGTGATTGATGATTGCTTCGTTGCCGTCAGCCGTCAGCCCACATCTGCGGGCTTAACAGTCATCCACAGACGCTTTGTAGAGGCAGAAGTGGTCTTCACCCCGCCGGAAGACAAACGCGAGCACCCACAGCCGTCAAGATTGCCGCCAGTCGAGCAATCATCGACACGGGCGTGTAGCAGGGGGGGCTTGCCGAGAGCAGATCCGAAGACGGCAGAGTGTTCGGTGGCCAAGCCTCGGGCTCCACGACCAGCTGCTACCGTAATCCATCACCGCCACTCAACACAGTGTCATGTCACTGCACGCCCGTCCATCCCACTTCCATCCTTTCCACTCCCGCCCACCCTCGCCGACTACCACTTCTCCCTCCAGCCTCTACTTCTAGACCGCCCACCCCACCACTTTCTCTCCCGCACTCGCATCCACCGTGTTGTCCTCCGCGTCTCGTTTGCTGGCGCGCCGAGCTTTTCTGTTTGGTTCTTGCGCCGGCATTGGCATCTCGAAGCGTCTGACGAAATTTGATCTGATAAGTGAGCCGCACCCCTCGACGCCCACCACCGCGTCGTGCGCCCCCTCGCCCGACGCGCATCCATCGTCCGAAACCTTTCCCAATCGTCACCATTACTGACATGGCTCTCGACCAGCCCTCGCGCCTCTTCGCCTTCCGACCCGGTTCGCTCCAGCTACCGTCGCCATGCAGCACCAAAACCACTCCATCCCCACCACCGCTACTTCGCATCCCGACGACCCTGTGCCCCGCGAGCCGCAGACCGCCAAAGTCGTCACCCTCGCGCCTTCCAAGTCGTCCAACAACTCGCTGCGCTCTTCGCACGAATCATTGGCTTGGTCTGAAAACTCTAGCGACTCCGAAGCACCCTCGACTCCCAACACAGAGCCCACGTCAGACGCTCAGGTCGATGAGGTTGTTGACAAGCTGAACAGCCTGAACGCTGCTTCCTTGGAAACCACCCCCGTCGCGAAGAAATACACTTCCGGTCGTCGTGCTTCCACGACCCTCATCTCCGAAGACGCCGATGGCATCCGAAAGCTGCTCGGTGATGGCGAGACGGGCACCAAGCTCATCGAAAAGTACTGCTGCGGCGGTGGTTGCTGTCTCGTGCAGTCGGCCATTCCCGAAGCCACATCGACCGACTTTACGCCCATCACTGTTCCCGACAACGATGCATTCCGAAGCCTGAACCTCAAGATTGGCACCTTGAGCCTCAACACCGAGTTGGACCAAGTCCAACCTCTGCCTCCCGTGACCGCCAACTTTGAGACTGCCGATGAATCCGCGTCGAAGCACACCTCCCGCGTCGACAAGGCGCCGCCTACCTTTGTCCAACCTCACCCGCCCTACCACGTACACTCGGCCCCCGTCCATCACGCGCGAGAGCTCACAAAGCCGGGTGCCGAGAAGCGGACTTACCACTTTGACATTGATGTCACCGACTACCCCGAAGAGGGCGGTACTGACTTCAAGGTTGGTGGAGCGATTGGCATCTGCCCGCCTAACGCAGATGAGCTAGTCAATGACGTCTTTGACCATTTGGGTGTTCCAAAATTATTGCGGGACAAGCCTGTCGTTCTCAAGACGACGGCCATTCGCTGGCCCACCATCTGGGGCGATGAGGTTGAAAGGTCGTTGACAACGACTCGCCGCGAGCTCCTCACCTGGTGTGTTGATCTGCAAAGCACCCCTCCAACGAAGCAGTTCCTTCGCTTGTTGGCCGAATACGCAGAGGACCCGATTGAAAAGAAGATTCTGCTTTACCTGACCTCTGCTCAGGGCCAGGCGGCATTCTGCGAGTAAGTCCCACCACTGAAATATCACAACCAGCTGCTGACCTCTTTTAGCCTCCGTACCGGTGGCCACATCACTGTTCCCCAGTTCCTTAATGCATTCCCGTCGACGAGGCCACCTCTTGATCGCCTGCTTTCCGTGCTTCCTCAGTTGATGCCTCGCTTCTACTCGTTGTCCAACGACCCTCACATTTCGTCTGAGCGCCCTGGTCTTCCCGGCGGTCGCCGCCTCATTGAAATGGCCGTCACCATCCACGAGGATCAAGACTGGCACAGCCCCGAGTCCAAGCGCACTGGTGTTGGATCCGGCTACCTCGAGCGTCTTGCCCACACGTTCATCGAGGCCGAGGCCTCTGGAGTTGTGGACCCAGCCAAGACTCTTGATATTTCCGTGCCCATGTTCCGCGGCTTGATGGCGAACCCTCTGTCGCGCCAGTTTGGTGGCGATGGCCCCATGATGCTCGTCGGTGCCGGTGTTGGCATGGCGCCCTTCCGTGGCTTCATCCTCAACAGGCTCAAGAACGCCAACTGCGCCAACAAGATTTGGCTTGTCCAGGGTGTTCGTGACAGCATGCTTGATGAAATCTACCGCGGCGAGCTGGGTGCTCATGAGGCCGACATCAAGCGAGTCGTGCAGTCGCGGCGCGCCGGCGAGGCCAGATACGTCCAGGATGAAGTGCGAATGCAGGCCGACGTCGTATGGTTCGTCATCAACGCCCTGGACGGACGCATCTTCGTCTGCGGCAGCAGCAAGGGTATGGGCGAAGGAGTCTATCGCGCCCTCGTCGACGTGGCCATGGAGAAGGGCAACCTCAACCAGGCAGAGGCTGAAGACTTTTGGGAGAGAAAGAGGGAGGATGGCCAGTACATTGCTGTGAGTGGAAGCCGCCCCGAATACTTTCGCACATTCTAACCAAATTACAGGAGACTTGGTAAACTTGCCAGTCCAGTATCTCGTGGCCGCCGACCAATGATGCACCGCACCAATTCTCGACCCTCACCGTTTACGTGCGCTAGACTCTGCACGTTGTACAAAGTATCCATCGTCTCATTTTCTTGATCGTCCACATATCGGCGCATATGCGGTCTAGAGTTTGCATGGTCGTACGGGACTCGTCCTGAGCATTTTCAGGTTGTCGACTCTTTTTTTTTTTTTTTTTCTTGCGTCTCTCTTTGGCTGCTGATAGTAGTTCTGCGCATCGCACTGCACCGTCGCGAAGGAGCGAGGCACGCTTCTCAAAAAGAGGGATACAGCGGCGTTTTGCGGATTGAAGCGATGGATGGATCGCTTGCATGGCGTTTTTTTTTTTTTTTTTTTTTCCTTCCCTCCTTTTGGGTCCTGTCTTGATACACTTGGACTAATATCTTCTTTGTGTTTGTCGAAAGAGAAAGAAAAGATGATGAGTCTGTCGATTCTGTCTGTTCGTTGCGTGTGTTGTGTGCTTTGTCGATGACCCCACTCGATCATCATGGCGGAGCACTTCCTGGACATCTTAAATACTCCCTCCCATGTCGTCCGCGGCTGCCTGCCACCCAGCCCCGCCACGTGCCAATACATGACTTTTACAGCTGCCTGCTCGCTGTCTCGGTGTTTGGACACCCCAGTCTTGGTCCGAGGCCGTAAAGTCGCTGTGGTTGGTGAGCTGTTTGTGGCCGAGAGCGTGGGCTGCAATTGCAAGAGGCTTGTGTCCGAGGCCGAGCTACTGGCTGACGGCCTGGCACCGCAGCCGCTGACTGGAGCGCCTCGCGCTCAAGGGCTGGCTGGTTAAGGTTACACAAACCTAAGGGTCTGCGTCATTGATGTTCCGCCCCCGGGACCACCGGCCGACGTCTTGCTTCGATGTGCTTTTGTTGCTGGGCTTGATTGTTGGAAATGCCATGCATTCGGCGATTTGAGGGGGCAATGATGTTGCGAAGAGCTCAGAGGAGACGATAGCTTTGTGGAGCTCACCGCCAGCCTCTGATTGCTCAACAGCTCGATGTATCCTTCACATCATTGAGGGTCTTATCACTGGACGTCTACCAGACTGAGAGAGGTAAGTTTGTTGATCGTCTGAGCTATAGAGGATTTTCATCGCATCCATGGAGATTGACACGAGTACAGCAGCTGCCTCCATCGCGACCACGCCTGCACAACTCCATCCATCCATCTCATCAAACGCGACAACTCGCCACACGGCTGCCAACACGCCCCCGACCCAACTCGCAACCAGCTGCTTGGCATCATGGCCAACCTCTCCAACAAACGTCAAAGCACCGACCGAGGTGCAACGTAGCAGTCCCCACTCTTTCCACCGTACCGTGCAACCAACTCAGTCATGTATCGATAAAGCAGCGCCCGAGCACGCACCCCTATGTTTAGCCGGCCGTGCACGCTGTGCACACCGACAGACCGGACAGACAGACAAACAGCGTTTTATCGACTCCTGGACCCCGTCCATCGTCATCAATTCATCAAAAAAGGGCTCCCCCAGACAACACCTGCTGATACAGGGCCATTGCTGTGCGCCTCGTCCTTCCCGTTTCAGCCTCCTCTCCATCGCCTCTATCTCCGTCCGTTCAGCTCCCGTCGGCAGATCTTTCCTTTCCAGACCGACGCACACACCGACCAACTGAACAGAGTTGAAACGACGCGGGACGACGACGACAAGCATCATGCCGTTGAGCAGAAACTCGCGCGCCTCGTCCTTCAGGAACTCGGTGCCCTCGCTCGACGAGTCGCTCCGCTTCTCGCAGGAGATGAACCCCGAGTTCAAAAATGGACTCAGAGGGTATGTTTAGCCTTCGTCTGCTGTGTTTTTGTTGGCTCGAGTCATTCGTCTCCCTTGCTCTCTCGCTCTTGATGCGTTGGTGTTTTTTGTTGGTGGCGCGTGTGTGCACAATTTTGCTGACACACCGCCAGTTTCCTGGACTACGGCTTCACAAACAACTTGTATACCGACCTGACGCTGCGCTGTCAGGGGCGCGAGTTCCACGTCCACCGAGTAGTCATCTGTCTGCAGAGCGGGTACTTTGCCAGCGCGTGCAGGCAGGCGCCGTCTTCTGCGGTAATTCTGCCTTTATCCCCCTTCCTTGCTTGCTCAAGCAGCGTGCCAACGAGTTTAGGATGCGAGCGTTTGTCCTGCCGTTATTGATCTCGGCGAGGAGGACAATCTTGACCATGTTACGGGTGTGTAGCTTTGGGTAAACGTGTGGTTGAGCGCTTTGCTAATGGTTGGACCAGCCATGATACATTTCTTCTACACATACGACTATAGGATCGAAGACATTCCAGACTTCGACCAGCTGCCACCATACCAAGGTAATGTCATGCAAGACCCCCGGCACAGCTCACGCTCCTGACACACCAGCAGAGCTCGTCTTCCACGTCGAAATCTACGTGCTAGCCGAAAAGTACCGGGTCATGGAGCTCAAAAAACTGGCATGGGCCAAATTCATCGCACAAGCACGGCACCAAAACGCGTGGCGCGGGTTCCCGCTCATCCTGTGGCGCATCCTCAAGCCGATCCCGGCGTCGGACCGGTGGCTGCGCAGCTCCATCTTCAGCATCTGCCGCGAGCACATCCAGGAGCTGATGGAGGACGACACGTTCAAGGACACGGCGGACCGCACGCCGGGCTTCTGGCGCGAGCTCATGGAGTACAGCGCCCCCTACGTCGGCAAGAAGTACCGCTGCACCAACTGCCGCGCCGAGTTTCTGTGCGAGATGCAGCCCGAGACGGTCGGTGGAGAGATGCTGGGCCGTTGCATGAATTGCCGCGAGACGTTCCCGCTGAAGCATTGGGCGGAGAGTATTGTGAGGGATGAGGCCGAGGAGGAGGAGCGCGCCAATGATCATGTTACCATTGCGCGCATGAGCATTGGTTGACGTTTGCTGGCTCGGCGCTGTGGGCAAATTAGGTCCTGCGCCTGTCTCATGATGAACGAATTGTCGATGACCGTTTGCCGCTTTGTTTTCGAAATGTTACATTCGTTTAGCGTCTCTCTTCATCTCACGTCTTCATTTGCTTCGATTGTGTTGGTCCAAGGTGCACGCTCTTCGTGCCATTTTCCAATTCTCCGTCTTGCTCGCCATTTCCCGACTCTTGGCTCATTTAGGACTTCGCGTTAAGATGGTAGTTTTCCATCATTGTCTTTGGTCAGTGTTAAAGCCGGAGAAATATTGTTTTAGTTACTTGCTGTCACGGAAGCAAGGGTCCCATTCGGGTCTAGCGTGGGCGCATCCGCGCCCACTGTTGTGCCTGCAGGAAGACTACTGCAGGTAGGCGAAGCCTAGGGGGCTAAGACTAATGATAGTAATTAGACCTGCCTAATTAGCTATAGTACTATCCTACTTATTAAGAAGGGTATAGTAGGTATAGGGTCCTATCCTATATTTTAGTAGCTAGGCTATCCATTAATTAATAATTTATTTATTATTACTAAGTTATAATAGGTTATAAGCCTAGGTTAATTTATTACTACTACTTATACTACTTAGAGTACTTATTTCTAACTTAAACTTTACTTATTCTTATCTAATTAATTAACTCTCCTACCTATAAGAATAATTAAATTAAAAATAATAATACCCTCTAATAAGGAAGAACCTATAAGGATAGTCTTAAGAAAGGATATTCTATTCTTAGCTTAGAAAACTAGACTATAGGCTAAACTATTTAAAAAATAAGTCCTTAGTTATATCTTCTATAATATACTAGGAATTAGACCTTATATTTATCCCTAACTACTAGCTAAACTAGTAGATAATACTAATATTACTATATAGTAGGAAGTTAATTACCTAGCTAAAATCTATACTAATAACTTAGAGGACTAGATTATAAATAATAGGATTACTATAAATATTATTCTTATTTAGCTTAATAATTTAATTAAGCTACTATATAATAAATATACTACTATAAAGGATCTCTATAACTATATAATCTATATATTTAAGCCTTTATTATCTCTTCTATATATTAAAGCTATTAATAAGCTTCTTTTAACTTAATTCTTATTAGATATAGATAAATATATTAATACCTTCTCCTAGAACCTTAAAACTATTAAAAATACTATATACCTAATTAGCCCTAATAAAGATTAGACTATACCTTATCTAATTCTATTAGGCCTTACTATAGTCCTTTTTATAAAAGGTATAGTAGGTATAGACTAGCTTAGCTCCTAGTATAATATAAAAGTAGTTAAGGAAGAAGGGTATACTATAATTAATATAATAATAAAGACCCTTAGAGAGGCTACTAATAGATATAAGCTTAATTAAGGTACTTCTTTAGCTATATTAGCTAAGGGTAAATTAACTAGTAAAATAACTAGTAATAAGCCCTAAGACCTATATAACTAGTATAAAAAGAAGACGCACACTAACTAGAAGTGCTATAAATAGTACCCTAATAAGGCACCTAAGAGCTAGAAGAGCTATAATAGTAATAAAATAGTTATAGTAAGTAATAAT